>OX337244.1:69311081-70603652 GCA_946965025.1 Blera fallax
CTAAAGAAAAGAACCATAAAGAAAATAGAAGCTTTTGAAATGTGGGTGTATAGACGAATACTACAGATCTTTTGGATGGATAGAGTAACAAATGAGGAAGTATTAAGACGAGTAAATCGGAAAAGTGAAATAATGTTCCTAGTGAAGAAACGAAAATTGGAATACTTAGGTCATATACTGAGAAACAACAAGTACCAACTACTGCAAATCATTTAACAAGGAAGGATAGATGGATCGAGGACAAGAGGAGGATGAAGAACAACATGGATAGCAAATCTGAGAGAGTGGCTAAATCTTTCAACATCGTAACTATTTAGAAGAGTGATGAACAAACAAACCCTAAAAACGATGATTTCCAACCTCCGGACCGGAGAGGAACCTTAAGAAGAAGAAGGCATAAGATCACATAGAAATAGAAGAGGTCTTATTAATATAGTAGGAAGTGGATAGAAAGGTCTTTTCGGATAAAAGGACAATGAAGATAGCGAGTATTATGAAAAAACCATAAGAACAGTGCAAAGTAATAGCGAAAATTAACAAAATAGTCTGAAATCTCAAATTGTTATAATGTAATCATTAAATGAGCAAAATAAAGCATTGGACAATAGATATTATTCCCATGAGGATAAAATTAATGAATTAGTGGACAAATTGAACAATTTAGGTCAAAATGTTGATAAAGTAAATGAAGAAATTATAAAAAAAAATATTTTGTAAGAATTCATAGGCAGGTTCTTGATAAAACCTTAGCTTTATATATAGAAACCGATGTTATACAGCTAACTATTTTTCTTCTGAAATTCAATTTCATTCATCCAGTAATTCTTAAGCCATCTAAGCTTATTGAAGTACTTGAACAGAGTACTAATAAACATTTTTTACTTTTCGAGCCAAGTATTGAGAATTATAATTATCTTATAGAAGAATCTGAAGTAAAATCTTATTTATAGGGTAAGAAAATCAATATTATTGTAGAAATACCTCTTGTAGAAGATAAAAATATAGAACTTTTTGAAACAATAACCTTACCAGTTATTAAAGCGAACAACGTTTTCACTTTAGATATCATTTTCTAATTAACGAAAGGAGAGAAGAATTTGGAGCCTTTTTAGATTTTAAGCAATGTAAAGGTCCAGGAATACTATGTATGCAAGAACCTAGTCTTGCAAAGTACAATTAGACAAGCATTTTAAACATTTATATGAGTTAACGATTGTAAATTTAATTAAATTCAGAATGATATGGAAATTTTTCATGGTATTGACTCCAACAAATATCTTTTCCTAGATGAAACTAAGTATAATTGCAAATGCAAATCTGAAGAAAAAATAGTTTATATTCAAGGAACAGGAATCATATCCAACGCAGATTTTCTACTTCAGAAACGCACCAAAGCACTAATAATGTAACTTTCACTTACGCCAATAATGATAAATATAATTTTGGATTATACGATTGTCTTAGCACCAAATTAGAGCATATTAAAACCAATAGCATTTCTTTAAAGAAAATAAAAGGAAGTTTAAAAGTTATTAATGATTTAAGCATTGAACTTAAAAATGAAGAACGCTTTATAGAAAATTTGTTAAAACCAATACCTACAAAGGTACAAGGAGGCGGGTTTTTAATTTTCGCTATAGTATTGATAATTATTATTGCATATTATTATTATTAAGATTGTTAAAGTTAATAAAATAGTATTTTTTCAAAACTGCTTTAATAAAAGAAATCGCAATTCTGTAATAGAAAGGGAAAAAATTGTTCACTATTATAATAAAGAACGTCCCACTTCTAGAGTTTTAATTTTATATTTTATTTTTATTTTAAATTTATTAATATATAAATAAACTACAATACTAATATTAATACTACAGCGCTAGCTACCAGGGCTTTCGGCTAGTTGCATAATAATATGAAAATTAAGGAGAACTATAACATGGGTTACCATATGAGTATGTATTTTTAAATGTTCTTTTCAATTTTAAGAATTGTTAAAAGTTGGAATACATTTTTTATATTTTGTTCTGAGGGGACTTTTAAAAAATCAGCTAGTTGGTTTTTGGCAAATAGTTGCATGACGGTTGAATTTATTTTGTAGCATTCAGATGTTAGGTGTTTAATCGTTAAAAGTGCGTTTTCTTGGCAGAAGGTGCATACTGCTTGTTGATTTTTGGTAATGCTATGGCTGTTAGTGATGATTGTATGTCCCAACCGGAGCCGTATGAAGATCCGTAACATGTTTAATGGGATGTTGAGGGGATAGACTGCTTTTTCGGCTTGTGGATTTATTGCAGAGTAGTGGTGAACGTAATCTTTCCAGTTGTTTAATCTTTCTTCTTCAAAGTTTCGAATGAGCTTTAGTTTAAGGTCTTGCTTGTTATAGGTGTGAAACTGAAGAGCTGGATCACTTAAAGTTGCTTTTGCAGTCCTATCTGCTACTTCATTGCCCTTAATTCCGACGTGTCCGGGTATCCAAACAAGTCTTAGCGTCTTGCTGTGGGTAATCAATTTGTCCCTGATTTTTTCAATAATATCAGTTCTGTTGTTAACATTCCTTAATGCTGTGATTGTTGATAAGCTGTCAGTAAAAATAACAGTCTTCTTGTTATTCGCCAGTGAAATAGCTTTAAAAATGGCAAATGCTTCAGCAGAAAAAATGGAGGCAAAGTCAGATAGGAGGCCTTTTGAAATTGTTGTGCCGTCTTCCTTTACTACTGCAAAAGATGTCCCAAGTGCAGTATTTGAGCCATCTGTAAAGAGGAGATTCCAATTAAGTATTTTGAACTTTGCAGCAATTTCACTGAACATAGCCCTGTATATATCGCTATTTGTGTTTATTTTGGTGTATTTATGGAGATCGGTGCAAATGGTGTCTTTAGGGAGGTTCCATGGTGGGTGAAGTGTTCCACTTAGTGATTGAATAGATATTGGGATGTTAAAGGATCTTGCATACAGAAGTGCTTTGGAAAGTGAAGATGGGTATTTTCTATTCCTTTTGGAGCGTATAATTCTTTGGGCTACTTTGTGTATCGGTGATTTTCGAGATGAATTTACCTTCCGTATAATGAGGGCGGTGAGGTATGCAATACGTTCTGCGATTGAGGGGAGACCGGTTTCGGCTAGAATGTTTCTTATCGGTGTTGTCCTGAATGCTCTGAGGGCGGTTCGAATCGTAGCATGATAAGGAGATGAGATCAGCTGGAGCGACGATTTTGAAGTTTTGCCATAAACAGCGAGTCCGTAGTCAATTTTTGAGAGTATGACAGATCGTATGACATTAATAAGGGAGTTAATATTACAATGGCTATTTTTGGAGGAAAGATACTTAATCATATTGACCCTGGTAGAAAGGCTTTTTTTCAAATAAACACAATGATTCTTAAAGCTAAATTTACAATCAAAGATGACCCCAAGTATTCTTAGACAATTGACATTTTCTATTGGAGTATTATTAGCATGAAGTGTTATTGTTTTGGTGCAACTGGTTTTTTTACATATATGCAAAATTTTACTTTTGTCTGGGGAAATAATAGATCCAGAGTGGATCCCCCAACTTATAAGGTCATTAATAATGTTTGAAAAATCGGTTGTTGTTAGTGTTAGGTCTTTAAGTTTAGAGAATAGAATAAGATCATCTGCGTATAATGAGTAGCCAATTCGTTTGTAATTTTCTATTATATGGCTTAGGTGGTTAAATGCAATAACGAAAAGTATAACTGAAAGGGGGGATCCTTGGGGGATTCCATTCTTAAGGTCATGTATATTGGAATATATGTTACTAATCTTAACGCGGAATTTTCTATTCGAAAGGAACGCTTTTACATACTTGAACATTTTTGGACCAACTTTCCAATCCATTAATTGTTTCAAAACTATATGGATCCCGACACGGTCGAAAGCTCTTTCGAAATCAATTGATAAAATTGATACGTGATTTTTCTCAGATATGGCTGAGGAGATAAAATCATCAAGGTGTAAAATTGCATCCATAGTACATCGGCCATGTTTAAAAGCTACTTGGTTTACACTGACAAGATTATTTTTTTCTAGGAGCCAATATAACCGTCTGGCTATTATTTTTTCCAAAAGCTTTCCTATGCATGGCAAGAGAGATATTGGACGGTATCCAGATGTTTCGGTGGGGTCTTTATTTGGTTTTGGAAGGGGGACTATGCTTGCCGTCTTCCACGTCTGGGGGATGACTCCATAATCAAAAATATGATTGTACAATTTAAGAAGACGTGTTTTTAATAAAGTTGGGGTGTTCTTAAGCATAATGTAGGATATGCGGTCAAATCCTGGTGTTCTTCCCTTGGTCGAACTGAGACAACTTTCAAATTCGATTCTGCTAATAGGAGTTTCAATGAACTCAGCAGATCGATTGGTGGTGTAGGATGGAGATACTGTTACAAATCTCCTTTTATCGAGAATGAATTCTGAATGAAAGTTGGAATCGTCTGATAAGTTTGACCATGTATTAGCAAAGAATTCTGCAATTTCAAGTGGGGAGAATAAGTCTTGAGATGGCGTTTTGATAATTTTTATTAAGGGAGGGGAGTAAGTACCAGTAAGGCTCTTAATATCAACCCATAATTTCTTCGAAGAAGCATTAGGGTTAATGTTAGAGGTGAATTTTGTGAAGCTTTCGATTTTTGCCTTTTTTGCCTCTTTTCGAAATTTTGCGTTTGCTTTGCGATATGCAATCAGGTTTAACTCGTTTGGGTATTTTTTAAAAATTTTCCAGGCGGTTTGTTTAATTTGTCTAAGCTTTTGAATGAATTTGTTCCACCAAGGAACAGTGGGCTTAACTGATGCATTGCTCGAGTGTTCCTTAGATTGGGGAATAGCAATATTTGCAGCAAATCGAATAGATTTTTGTATAATGGCCGCTTCTTTGTTAATGTTGGTTGAAATTACCCTATCCAATAAGAAAGTTGAAATTTCAGTTCGAAATAATTCCCAGTTTGCATTATCTAACTGAAACCTCGTTGAAGTTAATATCTCTCTTTTCTGATTGGAAGGAATGATTTCAGTTATTATGGGGTAATGGTCGCTGCCGTGAAGATCGGAGAGAATTGACCATGAAGTACTTGGGAGCAGTGCTGGGGATACTAGTGTTAAATCGACATGGGTGAACGTGTTATGAGTCGAAAAGTGGGTGGGGGAACCATCATTTAAAATGGCTAAGCCAGAGTTATTTAAAAACTGTTCAATAATTCTTCCACGGTGGTTAGTACAGAAAGAACCCCAAATAGGGCTCCAGGCGTTAAAGTCACCTGTTATCAAAATTGGTGTATTAAACTGATTGACAATGTTTTCAAGGTCAATACACGAAAACGGTTGATCAGGGGGGATATATAGAGAGATTATTGTAAGTTTATCTCTTAGTTCAATTTGAACGGCTATGGCTGAGATTGTTGAGTTTATAACTGAAAAACTGTGTGGAATCGATTTATGGACTAGTAAACCAGTACCTTGCTTAGCTGTTCTATTTTGGCTTAAATTGTGGAAATAAGGTGAGTAATATTTGGGACAGTAGGGTCTAGGATTGTTTATTACGTGTGTTTCCTGTAATGATATGACCGAAGGTTGAAGTTCATTGACCAGTATTTGCAATTCATGGTAGTTATTGTGGTAGCCTTTGATGTTCCATTGCACCGTTTTTAACATCATAATGCCAGTAGAGTTAATCTTATAGGTAATATAGTTAAATATATTAAGTTAAGATATAGAACTCTGAAAAGGCATTGTTTACCTGCAGCGACCCGTTTAGCGTAGAGTCCATCCGATGATCTAGCTTTACTTGAAGAAGTAAAGCAAACCACCGGGAGAACCCATCGCCCGGGCAGGGGAAGAAGGATAGCTGAGAGCATAGTTTTGGGTATTACAATAATAGAGTTTGTGTGTTTTGAAATATGTAAGATGATCAGCATGAGTTGTCGGTGCTTGCATTGGCCGATAGGAGAGAAAAGCCATCTCTCAATGGATGGCGCCGCTCTCATCTCGGCCAGTGCAAACACCGACATTTGTTTTGGATTATGGTTTGAATTAACAATTGTCATCTGTATCAGAGATGTTCATAACGTAATTATCGTCGTTTAGAGATTTTGAATTTGATAGTTTAGGCGGGTTTTCATTATCTTTATGAGTTTTTTCAGTTGGAATAGGAGAATGTTGTGTTGGGCGGAGTGTTTGTGATTTATTTTGTTTACTTGTAGAAGTAGGGTGAGGGGTCGAAGTGGGGGAAGGAAGAATTATTTCTGTTGACTTCTTGCATTCGGTGGTTTGATGTATTTTGGGTTCAGTTTGTGGTTGGGTTTGCTTGGTCGCCGTTGAAATAGAATTGGATGTGGAGGTTGAAGTGTGGGGGAGAGACAATAATTTGGTTGATGTTGTATTTTCAGTTACTTGTTCATTTTGTGCTGACTTATTGTGGGAAATGGCATTATCAGAAGATGTCGTATTGGTTTTTACAGCTGATCTAGCCCTTTCTGCGTACGGTGTTATGATGGACTGTGTTTCTGTGTGGTTTTGTAGATTGTAAGTGCGCTTGGCTTCGGCCATGCTGCACTTGTTCCTTGTTTTTATAGTTAGGATTTCTTTGTTTTGTTGATATTTCGGACAGTCGGGGTCAGAAGAGGTATGAGTGGAAATGAGGCAATTGGCGCACATGGTGCGTGTGCAGTTTGACGGGGCATGTGGTGGGAGATTACACCTTTCGCATGCAGGGCTCTTGTTGCATCTCTTAATAGTGTGTCCGAGTAGCTGGCAATTTTTACATCGCATCGGATTGGGAATGTATTCATTAACTTTAGTTTTATACCATCCTATTTCCACAGAATTTGGGGGTTGATATAAATCGAATGTGAAAAGCATGAGCCCAGAGTGGCGGGACTTGCCTTCAAATTGCTTTGCAAATTTGTACACTTCGATAACACCTTGTGAGCTCGTTTCTGAGACAATTTCGGATTCGGGAACATTGATTAGGCATGGTGCGTAAACTATGCCCTTGCAAGAATTTAGACTTTCGTGGAACTTAACTGTAACTGGACATTGATTCGCAAGGTTGGAGACAGTAATGAACTTCTCGGCAATTTTTTTATTTTTTGTTAGGATGAGTGTATTGCCATCTCGAAGTTGAGTAACACTCTCGTACTCTTTGCTGATTGCGTCTATAGCTTTTCTCAAAACAAAAATACTCACACTTGTAAGGGGTTTAGTTTCATCTTTGGGTGAAATTAATATAAATTTGGGATTTTTGGGATTAACATTAGTCGGTAAAATTGGATATTCCTGAAGATTCATGGGCTTTAAACGTTTTGGTGGAGTGTCAAGCGGGGTCTCGGGAGACAGCCCGCTGAACCGGTTCCCTCTCATATCTGGCCGCAGGGCCACGCGATACGGGAAAAAAAACACTCTACGCACGTAAATAGATTATCACGCGGTCTTAAGAAAAAAAGGAAAAAAAAAGAGACAAACTCCCTACGGTAAATGAGCTAGTGAAAACCGGAAAAAATCGAACTGATAATGCACTTCGAAATCAGCCGCTGCGAAAACCTTTAACATAATCCTTTGTATTCAACTTTATTACGTGTTGTGAAATGAATGCGTTTTATTAAACTTTGTGTGAAATTAATGTTTAAACATATTTGAATTGAGAAATATCTGAAAAAAAATAACAGAAAAAGAGTTCTATGTAAATCAACATAATCAATATCTATATATATATATATATATATATATATATATAAAACACTTTTCTTTTTTAAATTAATGTATTATAGATTTTGAAGAACTTAACAAGAACTTAACTATTCACTAGATAAACTGGAGGAACTTAACAGTTTGGTGATGTAGAATGAACTGTTCTATGAAGAACGTGTTATCCATAACAAGACCCTTGCATTCATATGAATCGTGGGAAGATCGAGATAAGAAGTCAACGCTTCACTTTCGATTGCTTGTTTATGCAAGTGTTCGAAATATGAAACTGATTTTTACGATAGCTGCATTAAATGCGACGACAAAGAAAGGAAATGCAAACGTACACAAAAATGTACAGCATCCGTTATAAGATTCTATCTTTCTTAAAAATGAAACACGACCCATGTGAATGCATAACACCTTTCTTCATTAAAAAGAAACAACATCATTGTTTCGTTAAAACAATCCATTTTAATTTTATAGCTACATATATGCTATATATATATATAGCTATATATATATATATACTTTGTAAAGAAAATTAAAATGGATTGTTTTAACGAAACAATGATGTTGTTTCTTTTTAATGAAGAAAGGTGTTATATACATATATATATATATATATATGTAGCTATATATATATATATATATACTTTGTAAAGAAAATTAAAATGGATTGTTTTAACGAAACAATGATGTTGTTTCTTTTTAATGAAGAAAGGTGTTATGCATTCACATGGGTCGTGTTTCATTTTTAAGAAAGATAGAATCTTATAACGGATGCTGTACATTTTTGTGTACGTTTGCATTTCCTTTCTTTGTCGTCGCATTTAATGCAGCTATCGTAAAAATCAGTTTCATATTTCGAACACTTGCATAAACAAGCAATCGAAAGTGAAGCGTTGACTTCTTATCTCGATCTTCCCACGATTCATATGAATGCAAGGGTCTTGTTATGGATAACACGTTCTTCATAGAACAGTTCATTCTACATCACCAAACTGTTAAGTTCCTCCAGTTTATCTAGTGAATAGTTAAGTTCTTGTTAAGTTCTTCAAAATCTATAATACATTAATTTAAAAAAGAAAAGTGTTTTTTTTTTATTTTATCCGCAAACGGTCACGCGTAACACTAGCATATCAGGTACTTTTATTTCACTATCTATCACAGATCTTAACGTTAAAATATCTGGGAGAGTTCGATCATCGATTTGCATTATTTCCTCTCTCAATTTGTATGGTATGATCTTATAAAATATAATTCCATAATAACTGATAAAACATCCAGCAATATTATAGTTAGTATTTAATTTAAAAATAACTACTTAAGAACTATCGAATTATGCGAATTGTTTGTTGTTATCAAAAATTACTGTGGGCTCTTAGTCTATTCTAATGAAGTGATATTTGCCTGAAACAACAAATAGTAGGGTTTTAAAGTTTATATACGTCGAATTAAGGGATAAATATAGTGGGTTTGATATATTTAGGTAATTTTTTACCAATGAGAAAAATTGGAATGAAATATGGATCACTTAAAGATATTTAGTGAATTATGTCCAGGTTTCTTCTTCATCAATACATTCATTGTGTTTTTTCATCTTCGATTTCATCGGATGTTGCACTTTCCTCAATGTTTTCTAAAGATGATGGACCGGGAAGCCTGGGCATATGCATTTCAAGAGCTCTTTTTTTAAATTGGCTGAAGGTCTGAGCTTAAAAGTAACCTATTAAAGAAGAATTATTTATTATTTCCAGTTCCTAATAATTTTGTTGACCTGTCAACAATATACATGTTGCAGTCCTTCCTAGAAAATTTCCTTGCAAAATTTAATCGCTACAACCTGAAGTGCTTATTTCGTACTTCTCCTGCTTTGGTAAAGGAGTGTTTTGGATAACTACTATTCCATGCAGCAGAATTGTGTGGACAATTCGAGTCATGGGATGCCAAGGATAGAGCTCAATATACAACCTGGCCCTATCATAAGCAAATGTTTCGAATTTTGCAGAATCTATTTCAAAGCCACTAGAAAGTACTTCTAACATGACTTAATCTGAAAATTAGTTGCACATCAACACCAATTATTTCGGCAACTAGTTCTGGATTGTTAAAAAATCTGCGGCTTACATTCCCATCATTTGTGGTCCCGAAACTAGGGGCCAGGGAACAGGGGTAGATAGAAGGCTACAATTAATTTGTTTAAACAAAAATCATGGATACGGTATTATTGTTTTCTTTATCAAGTTTAGACGAAATTCATTATGACAAAAAAATCCCACTGTAATACCTAAGCGATGGTAGCAATCCTCTGTCATTGTCTTAAGAGGCGTAAAAATGAAACAGACAAACCCCTGAAATGTGAAGTATTAATTGTTTATTTGCTGATTGATAAAAAGATTTCGATTAAATAAGGACGAATTAATCACATTTTGTCGATTTTTAGCTTCCATTACCATTTGTTTACTGCAGTTCCACCCGTCCTACAACTACATACACAACGCTTTTACTCTTATTAATAAACTAGGCACACATTACGGGTGATAAAATCTAGAGGGGCAGTTATGGGCAGCATTTTTTTTTATATTTTGCTTCTTAACAACCACCAGTGACAGCCCGCTATACTGATAGGGGCCGATCAGGTTGTTGACGAAGGGTTTCAGGCGTTCACACAATACAGTATGTGGCCAATGAATTATGACCGATCGAGTTTTTAACGAATTTTGCTACTTTTTTTGAAGTGTGTGTTCTGTGAAATGCGTTTTTTTTATTTGTTTTTAAGAATACAGTTAGTTACGGGTTTTCTCTATACTCTCTTTAATTTCAATAGCACGCACCGAAGGACTTACCTACGTGCGTGCGATAAATGTGCATCAACACATAAACAGGTTTGAACGTGCTTTTCTTATCATTCTCTTTAGCTCGCAGTTGGCAATAGTGTGGTTTTAAAAATTTATTTTAATAAGTGGAAAAGTAATTTATGACTTAAATTAAGTAAGTTGCAGTTGCATTTATGACTTAAATTAAGTAAGTTGCAGTTGCATTAAATATTTGTTTGAAAATTAATGTTATATATGTAAACTCATAGAAAGACGGAAACCTTATTTTAATTGATTTTTGCCAATATGGGTAAAAAAGCCGACATTTCTGTCAAAAAAAAAAATCACAAGTTGCTGCTTTGTTGATTGAGAAGAAGTCCAGCTATGCTAAAATAGTCCAGCTATGCTTAAATATGTGCAAAAAGATTTTAAATAATCCTATTAATTTTGTTTTTATTTGCGGTCGAAGCGAAAAATCCCATATATTTCTCATCGGTCATAATTCAATGGCCACATACTGTATTGCAGATAAGATCTTGTAGGCGATGTTGAGCAGACTGATGTGTCTGTAATTGGCGCAGTTGAGGGGATCTCCTTTTTTACGGATCGGTAAAATTATCGCTCACGATCTGGCTGTTCTAAAGGTATTTGAACCTCCATTGTTAGCTACAACAATATCCAAACAAGAAATGTCTTCAAGTAGAACAGTCCTTCTTTGATCCATATATTAACTGCCGGATTCTGTAGCCCGCGCCACGTTCCCTCCCTTTTTTGTTTCGACCGGGACTGTATTCGTTTGTGTGACTGCTGTCGCTTGGTTTTTGTAGAGATTGCGGCTGAAGATCCTTATCTGTTCTCGGATTCCGCTTCTCGGAAAACGGACTTAATGAGCGTGCCCATTTTCTTAATTTACCCATGAATGTTATACTTGTCCCGGTAAAAATTGATGACGTCGTCTATTTTCAGACTTTTTCGACCACCAACTCAAAAGTTATGTTTCTGTAATTAAGCCATTTGCTTGACATTCCTGTGAGGTGCCAAATGGGTAAACTCTTCAGATGGCATTCGATTCTCCTTGGTACATTTATCATGCTGAAAGAATTTAGCGATTTCCGGAACACATTTCCTGGCCAAATTTTAAAGCTCAGTTGAACCGCATTCTTTCTGTGGGAACTATTTGAACGTATTGAGTGAGTGAGCGTAAAGATGAGTTTTTTTGTTACAAGCTTCGGAAGAATACAAATATGTGAAACCAAACAAGTGATCCAAAAACTTGCAACCAGCGATATCAGAAAAAAAAACAACAAATCAGAATTAGTCGGTTTCTTTGTTATCCACGCTGAAAAGTATAATAAAGACAATGCGGTTAAATATCCAACGCCAACAAGAAAGCAACGAGCAATCGCTATCTAAGCAGAAGTACTGCAGGTGCTCCTCTACATGTACAGTGTTTCTAGAGCTGCTGGTGGTACCAGCGGGTTTCAGTTTTTTTATTAGGACTGGTCTCAAGGTCTGTTTTTTTTTTTTTTTTGTAAGATTAAAGATTTTGGTCCCACGAGTAGCTAGAGAATTGGAAGTCACCGGTGGCAGAGTGTCTATGAGACACATTTTTTTCAAGTTGTCTCCGCCGTATTTAGTATGAAGCAGGGACACCTCGTGCACGATGTGGCTCATCACCACGTATTGACGGTCTTAGAAAATTAAGTCTACTTCGCTGATCCCCTTACCGGAAGATCTTGCCCTCGCACAGCATAGATACTAGCTCCACAATATTTAGAGGAGAACTCTTAATCCTTAACTACTTGTTATATGCATAATATAACGGAAACGAATGCGGAGTGCACTCTTTGCAACTAGTGCGTAAGAGAAGATGACCATCACTTTATTTCAAATTGTCCGATGCTAATCGAATTGAGAAGAAATCACAGGAGAAAAAGGTTATAGCAGTTTACGAAATAGTTGCCCTCAAGGCGAAAGGATCCTCAAGACTAACGAGGAGCACAAGTGCCGTTTTTGTATGTAGTTTTGCGTCACTGTACTTTGAAATTACTTATGTATGTACGGGCGTAGATTGCAAACTTCTCTAGCTCACCCAGAAAACGAACTCGGAAGTATGTAAATTACTTTTATTTTCTAAGTAGTCTCCATTAAAATCAAAACATTTCTTATACCTAGTCTTTAAAGCAATTACCAGTTTTAAAAATGTTTCTTCTGGACTCAAATTTCTAATGAGCCATTATATAAAAAATTTAATATTTTACAATGACATGGAAATAGTAATAATAATAAATAATAAAAAAAATGTGATTATTTCGATTCGACTACTTTTTTGGTTGCCCTCCCAAATGGTTTATATTAGCTTACCAATCAGATGAATATCTCACGGAGCTAGTTATAATATAATATATATTATAGGAAGGATGTGGCAGAAATTCAAACAAACAATACTTTTTTGCTCAACATTTCTGGACGCTTTTTCTTTATCTCCTCTCACAGCTAACCTAAAAGACTGCAGTAGTAATCGAAGCTATTTTATTTTATATATATGTATGTACATATGTTTTATATATTTTAGTTATTGTTTTCGATGGGGCAGATTCTCCTTGAGTTACTATCATTTATTTATGAATGTAAACATTTTTTAAACATGTACTTTATAGAAGCGCGATGTTCTATTTTTTGCAGCATGAAAGAAAAAAATTAAGATACTTTATCTGCATAAATAGTAAAATGGACCAATAATTGAGACTAAGTACACCAGCATATTGTAGCAATAGTAAAAAAGGTCGATAAAAACGTAATGAATTTAATGTATCGAAAGTCAACAAAATTCCGTTTTAAACAACCTGAATTAGTTTTTTTTCAACATTTGCCAATCATTGGTATATGCTAGATATACATACATATGTATAGACGAAAGAATACCATTTAAAAACAAAAGAAAAGGTAAAGGAGCCACATGATTTGCCTGTGGTATATCGAAGAGAACGTTTATGCATAAGGATATCAAAATACCCAATTTCACAATCTGCATTAGCTAAGTAGCAAATCATTGAATTACCAGGGCAATTAATTTTTTTGCAAACAAATTGTGATTTAATTTAGGAAATTGCCAGAGTTTATTTACCAGCATACTGTAAATTAATTTAACAAATACTTTTGAGAAACAATACATGTATGTACATTGTACATGCAGTGGCGAGCAAAATAATTTTTATTTTTTTTTTATGCTGGGAGGTGGTAATGTTCAAAAGACGAAACTGAGCACGTACTCAGTAACAGTGTGGGATTTTTACCCACTAACCCCTTCTCCCTTCTTCCCGTTTTCCCTTCTTCCCGTTTTCCCTGCGGGTTTAGCCTTCTTGGCATTACATCGCAGGGCGGGGTGGAGCCAGTCTTCAAATTATTGCACCTAGTCGTTAAACCAATCAGCAATTAATCTTTCATACCTTAAAAATATTTATGATAAGTAGTCGTCTGTGGACGATTAGATATTGTTTGAGCTTTTTTTTTTTTTTTTTTTTTTTTCTATCTCGATCCAGCTAGTTCAAAAGGTTTTACTCTTCTTAATCTCCTAGTCAGATTGTTAGTATTTAATAGTTCCGTCATTTCTGAGTTGACGTGATTGAGAAGCCTCAGTTTGTGTCTATTGGCTACTTTTTTGACTTCTTCTTCAATCATTTCAACTTCTAGATCTCTATGCAGATCAGTGTTTCTTATGTACCATGGTGCATTTACTATATTCCGTAGTACTTTATTTTGGAATGTTTGTATTTTCTTTATATTAGTTTCGCATGTGCACGCCCATAGCTGGAGCCCGTAGGTCCATACTGGTTTTAAAATTTGCTTATAAAGCAGTATTTTATTGTAATTGGACAGACAAGAGTATTTCCCTATAAGCCAATACACTTTACCGTAGCGCATGTTCAGTTCTTCTCTTTTTTTCTTTACATGCGCTTTCCAGCACAGTTTTGTATCTAGTGTCATGCCTAGATATTTGGCTGTATTTGCGTATTTTATTTCATTATCATTTATTGCTACTGGAATGTGCTGCACATTTTTATTTGTGAAGTTGATGTGGACCGATTTTAGGTCATTTAATTTAATCTGCCATTTTTTGGTCCATTTTGATATATTATTCACTGCCTTCTGTAGCTTTCTCGTCGCTACTTCAACAGTTTCTCCCACAGCAAGGATAGCAGTATCGTCTGCAAATGTTGCCACAGTTGTTTCATCACTATTTGGCAAGTCACTGGTGAATAAGAGATATAATACAGGGCCTAGCACACTTCCTTGTGGTACACCAGCTTCTATTTCTCTTAACGTGGAGTAGTTATCTTCCTGCTTAATTCTAAAGAATCGCTGTAGTATATAAGATTCTAGAATTTCTGAATATTGTTTTGGCAGATGCTTTTGCAATTTATGGATCAGGCCTTTGTGCCATACTTTATCGAAAGCTTGTGCTATATCGAGAAATATTGTAGAGCATATCTTTTTTTCTTCTAATGCTTTTTCGATTTTATCAGTTATTCTATGCACCTGATCAATCGTGGAGTGCTTATTTCTAAAACCGAATTGATGGTTTGGGATTAGCGATTTTTCTTCAATTATTTTATGCAGACGTTTGATCAACATCTTTTCAAATAGTTTAGACAACATAGGCAGTATCGATATGGGGCGATAAGAGGTGACTTCACTAGGTGGTTTACCTGGTTTCGGTATCATAATTACCTCGGCGACTTTCCACATGCTAGGTACATACCTTATCCTGAATGCAGCATTTATAATTTGTGCTAGTTTCTTTAAGCTTTTTTTTGGCAGTTTTAAGATTTCTCCTGATATTAAATCAAATCCTGGGGCTTTTTTAGTATTGATGCCTTCTTTTATTTCTTTGGCAATTTCTTTCGCCGTTACCGGTTGAATATGTCTCTCCTCTTCACACAATTCTTCCGTATCTTGACAGTCTTTATCTTCATATGGTTGGAAGACGCTTTCGAGATACTCAGCAAATAAATTCGTTTTTTCTTGGTTGTTTTTTGCCCAGTTACCATCTCTGTTCTTAACTGGTGGAATGTGTGTAATTGGTCTTTTCAATTTCTTCGTTGCCTTCCAGAGTGAGTATTCAGTGCTAGCATCATTCGTAAGATTGGTAAGGTATTTTTTAAGAGACTCATTTTTAAATTCTCTTATCGATCTTTTAAGCCTACTATTTAAATTATTCAGTATTGCTTTGTCGCTAGGCGTCCTTAATTGTTGCCAACGTTTTCTAACTCTTCTCTTTTCCGCAACTATATCACATATTTCTTTTGGATATGAGTTTTGTTGGATTTTAGTTTTAGTTTTAGGTGTTGCAGCCCATGCGGCTTATTGGATATCAACTGTAAATATCTGAACAGCCTTTTCTAATTGATCTTCAGTTTCAATTGTTTCTAAGAGCTCAATTCTATCCTCTAGATTCTGTCGGAAATAGTTCCAGTTTGTCGGTTTATTAGCTAGTCTTGGGCCGTTTTCTTTGTAAGTGATTTTATCGCCAAGTGTTAAAAGTATTGTGGAGTGATCTGAGTCAAGATCTGGGCCTTCTTCTATTTTTATAGTATTTGACGAGATATTCTTTGTAACGAAAAAATCTACAAGATCTGGGATTTTCTTCCTATCTGTTGGCCAGTATGTAGGGTTTCCCGTTGAGTGATATTTTCCACTAATTTCTTTATTGCTTCATATAGTTCTCTTCCTCTCGTATTTGTCAATCTAGATCCCCAATACTTGTTTTTGGCATTAAAATCTCCACCTACAATAAATCTATTGCGGAATATGCTCAAGAGGCCTAAAAAGTCATTTTTCTTAAGAATATAGCTGGGAGAACAGTAGATTGATGCAACTGATATTATTTGTCCACTTTTCGTTTTAATATTTATAGATACTTCTTGAATCTCACATGATTGGAATTTAGTTTCTATGTGGTGATCGATCGTATTCTTTACTAGAACTGCAGCCCCGCATTTTGCCGAATTATGGGGATGTGGGGAGTGATATAATTCGTACCCTTGCAGTTTGAAATTTGTTTTGAATTTAAAGTGCGTCTCTGACACAAGACATATATCTATTTGGTTCATGTCGAGAACTACTTGAATTTCTTCTTTACGATTCTCGATACCATTAGCATTCCATTCCAGGATTTTTATGTTATCCATCATGTTTGTCGCTTTTGTGCAGCCTTTTTATTGCTGCTTTTTCTCTCAAGGATCGAGATTCTTTCTAGTATAGTCTTATTGCTTTTTTCCATGCTTTCCATTCTATTTAGAATCTTTTGCATGAATGTTTCCATACCAGCATTTAATTTTGTTGTAGCTGTTGGTTATTCTAAATTTTTTGATTCAGCTTGTGCATATGTCAATTCTATACCCGCTCCTGTTTTTGGTTTTAGGACCTTTTTAATTATTTTTTGGACTTTGGGTACTATTTTTGGCGTTCTTGTTTGCAAGTCCTTTATGACTTTCGGTGCGTCCTTTTCTGACTTTGGTTTAATTTATTTCTGCTTTTTGTCTTTTGCCAGTTGAATCTGTTTAGCAACTGAGCAGTCTCTATAGTTGGCTGGATGCTTTTCGTTGCAATTTGCGCATTTTACTGGCTCGTCTTTTTTCCTCATACAATCTTTAGTATGGTGATTTCCTGCACACTTAACGCATCTTGGGTTAGAGTTGCAGTATTTGTGTGTATGTCCATACTTTTGGCAATTCTTGCACTGTGGAACTAGTTTTGATTTCCTTATGGCATGGATCTCTACCTTCATTCCAAGGATATCTTTAATTTCGTATATCTTTGTGATATTTTCGTCGTGCTCAAAAGTAAGCATAAACATTGGAAGCGGTACTTTGCTTTTAAATTTTAGCATATTGACAGCTTCCAATATCTTTAAGTTTCTCCTTTTAAGGTCTGTGACTATACTCTCTGGTGAGCATGAGAAATGAAGTTTCTTTACAACAACCTTAATTGGTCTTGTTTGTTTGTTCTCATAAGAGTACCATTGCACCTTTTTTTGATTAAATATTTTGGTAAGTTTTCTATAATAATCTTCTTCAGCTACATTAATTTTAATGTCATTACTATTTATTAACTTTGTGTTAGCTTGAATTTTATTTTCTTCCAAAGTCTTAATTAAGCTTTCATAGTTTGTTATTTGCTGTTCTGTAATTGGTGGAGGTTTGACTAGCTTTTGAATTGAATTTTCTTTGTTTGGGACATACTCCGTAGCTTGGCAGCTTTCTTTCGGGGACCAGATTTTTGGGGATGAACTCATTTTCCGTTTTTTATTTTTGTTCCCGTTTTTGAGTTTTCCTTCTGTCTCTTTCAGTAGTTCTTCCTCATCAGTTGAGAACTCAACTACTTTAATTTTTTCTTTTTCTTTATTTTGGCTGTTGATCTGTTGTTTCAACGCTTGCAACTCTTGCTTTAAACTATTAATTTCCTGAATTAATGTCTCGTTTAGTTGCTTAAACCCATCTCTTTCTTCACAGGCTTTTGAATATTTAGCCTTCAGAGTTTGGTTTGCATCCATTGTATGTGATGGTGGTGTTCTCTCTACCCTCTTACATTTTCCAAAAGGTTTTCGGCGAGCAATAAAGGGTCCCCCCCCAGAATCCGTGGGACCGACCTCCGAAGAGGGTGGATTTACCATTTTGAATGGCGTACCACCTGGGGTATTAAAATCTTCCGTTTTGTTCATTGCATATTTTAATTTTAACTTTTGCGAAAAGTTTAAACGATTTGAATTTTAGTCGCCTTTTACGACAGGCATTCCTTACCTCGGGTATATTCTAGCCCCTAACCCCTAACCCGATGGGGTAAAAAAGCAAAATAATAATAGCATTAACTAATAATAAGAAAAATTAAGAAACGGGTATAAAAATTATTATTATTATATAAAGAGTGTTATCTATATCTATAAAAATTAATTGGTGTCGGTTCGTACGCGCATAACTCGGCTGAACATCATCCGATTTGCATGTCGATTTTTTTGTTGGATTCGCATGAACCAGGTAAACACACTACGGAGAAAATTGGAAATTTCGACCGAAAAAGTCGGAAAATCGTGAAAACCCGGAATTTCATACTTTCAGGGGTGGATGTGGCGATATCTGAAAATTCCATTTTGTATGGGAAGGAGAAAATATTGATTCTAAGTAATGACAAATTGACAGCTGAATAGTATATTCAATCTTTCCAAATTGACGATTGATACGAAGCGGTTGTGTCTCGATATAGTGCGCAAATTATTGCTGTATTTTCACTTTCAAATCGACGAAAGTATTTTGTTCTGTGATCAACGAAGTGAATAAATTTATTTACTGAGTGACCAAGTGAAATTCAATGGGTTGGTGTTGAATTTTGTGCTTTTTTCCAGAACATTGTGATTTCCGAGTGAACCTCACTCGGCGCATAGAATCTGGAGTTGCATTAACACAAATTACCTTTATTCATCTACTGTTTTTCTGCGATTTGATAATTTAAATTATTCATTCATTTTGTGGAGAACGAATTTCAACATGGTATTTTTCAACGACCAATTCGTGTTTAATGCAATTGATTGACGCTCGATGCACGATGCATTTAATCGAGACAGCGCGAGCGAGATTTCGTTCGAGACGCTTTGACAGAAACAGTTCGTACAAATGTTCCACTGCTGAATCCCCAGTAAAAGAACGTGTATGAGGAACGTATTGATGAAGGCGGTTGACGACGGAAACGGTGGCATATTCTTCCTGGATTCGCCTGGTGGAACTGGCAATACGTTCCTCATTTCGTTGATTTTGGCTTCAATTCGGTCAAGATCCGACATCGCGTTTGCGGTCGCCTCTTCTGGAATAGCGGCCACGTTGTTGGAAGCCGGTCGGACGGCTCATTCAGCGTTAAAATTCCCATTGAATCTTCAGATGAATGACGAACCAACATTTCAAGGAACTCTGCGATGGCACAGGTGTTGAAAACTTGCAAAATTATCATCTGGGATGAATGCACAATGGCAATGAAAGATTTGCGGAATAATGCGAGACGCTTTGGAGGCGCAATGATACTGCTGGCCGGCGATTTCCGTCAAACTTTACCGGTCATCCTGCGATCAACGCTTGCCTGAATTCGTTCCCGCCGAAGAAGAAGAAGAATTCACATCATCGAAGGGAGAACTCATCAGTGTTCCCGAAAATCGGTCGCAATTATTTGAACAACGATTGTTTGAGTAAACGCTTATTATTGCTTTTCGGAAAATTGTACGTGGCGTGTTTGCGTGTCGGAAAGTCGTCTGAATTGTTGGTTTACGCACCGGACAACAAAACAAACAACATTATTTATCACAAAGCGTTGCAGTGACCTGAAATGTGTGAAATCCATTTTCCGTGTAAATAAAATGCATTGAATTCAATTTAATTCCAAAAGAGCTCGACTTTCGAAAGGGATATTAAAGGCAAGTTCAAAGGCGAGGAAGTTCCGACTGAATTGCCGTTCAAGTTTAAGCGCGTTAAGTTTCCCGTTCGACTCGCACTCGCCATGACAATGCCAATCGTTGCAAGTGTGTGGCCTTAATAGCAAATTTTATTGCTTTTCGGAAAATTGTACGTGGCGTGTTTGCGTGTCGGAAAGTCGTCTGAATTGTTGGTTTACGCACCGGACAACAAAACAAACAACATTGTTTATCACAAAGCGTTGCAGTGACCTGAAATATGTGAAATCTATTTTCCGTGTAAATAAAATGCATTGAATTCAATTTAATTCCAAAAGAGCTGGACTTTCGCCGGATCAGCTGGTTTTCTAATAATATGTACACTTATTTATCCTTGATTTAATTAAATTAAACTAACATAAATCTATTTTTTTGAAAAGAAGTTATAAAAATGCGAGCAAAATAATAGCAGTGCTATTTCTTTTGCCGCTCAATAGATAAAACAGATAAAAAATAATACTGAATTTTATTAAATTAGAATAGGCGTCTATTGAGGATGAACTAATAATTTGTAGCATGCCCTTTATTGTTTATTACAGCTGCGCAGCCCCGTTTTATGGAGTCAACAAGGCGAAGGTACGGTTCGGATGGTATTGAACTCTGCCTAATTGCCACCCACAACTCGTTATTTTTGTTTTTTTTTATTGAAAATGTCTTTCAATAAAATTTAGATCTGGAGATTTAGCAAGCCAGTCCATGACCTCAATCCTATTGCTTAGTTGTTCGACTGGTGTGTTTCGGGTCGTTGGCCTGCTGGAAGACCCAATTTAGTGGAATATCGTCGTCGGCATATGGCAGCATGGTGTTGTGCAGAATATCTACTTATGAATGCTTATCCATTATACCTTTGACCCAATAATTGGACCAGTACCATAGTTAGAAAAGCATCCCCCATCATGATACCTAGATCCACAATGTTTCATGGTTTTTGTGGTGAATCTAGGATCATATTCTGCAATGAATGGACACTTGACAGAGAGATCCCTTGCCGCCATACAGAACAATTTTGCTTTCACCAGTCCACATTATATTCCTCACTTCTCAGGCGATCAAGATAAATGCTCTTTCGCAAACTGCAACTTTTTAGATATGTGGATTTTCTTGAGAAGTGGAACCTTACGTGGACTGCGAGCATTGAGATTGTGTTCCCTCAGGTGTCTTCTAAGAGTGTGAATACCACATGTCAGGTTTAACTTGGCATGGGTTAATACTAATATTTGTAGATATCACCTGATATGAATGTATTCCTTATTTAATATTATAATATCTTAACTGATACGAAAATATCACTAAAACTGGTATCTCTCATAGTAAAAGTAAGAGAGTAAACTTCAGTTCACTAATACAGGTATCTCTCATAGTTAGAGTAAGAGAGTAAACTTAGTTTACAAAGTACTAGAAGGCCATAAGACACTTTCTGTCTCACTCCAAATCACTTCATCTTTGCGCTTTCGTGTCACTCATATGCATATTCAATACCTACACATGCATATGTATATTAGTCTCGATTGGATTCTTACTGGGATAGTGTAATCAAATACGTATTGGTGAATATGAAAGTATTATAATATTCTAGGTATTCGTATTAGTGATACGTAATACGTACAAATATTAGTAATATTTTGACGAATACTAATATATTCATCTCACCCCTACGTTTAACTCATCGACAATCTGGGTAGCTGCTGAAGATGGATCCGTCCTAGAGTACCTTACAACACGTTTCACCATTGGCAGACGCAAGATTTTCTTTGGGCCACGTATTTCAATTTCTTTGTAGGTTTTCCCGTCTTTTCTAAACGATTAAATTAACTCCCGCCTCTCTAGTGTGTAGTGTATTCCATGACCCATTTTCGTAGAACAAAATTAATCGGTTTCACTACAAATTGTTTAAAAACATAAAATAGAAGCTTTTAACCTTTTCGGTATTTTGATGCCATATGGCATCACTAATACTTTAACCACAGATAATAAATACATATACCCAGATGTCTCATTCATGTGGGAAGAAGTGATACATATATGACAACGAAATTCACTAAAAAAAAAGCTTTTTAAAAAGCTTAAACTTCTTACAAAAGGGAAAAAATCACAACACAGAACATTTGTTTTTTCTGCTGCTCACTTTTTATTCCATCGTGGCACTCACACATACCCTTGTTTACCTTCACTGAAAAAATAAAACAAAAAAAATATTTTGTGCAACTGTGGTCACGGAGTTCTGATGCCGACACGTTGGTATGATGGATATGGAGTATAGATCGTATATATATATGTATATGTGCAAATGGTTGGGCTTATGTTGTGTGCTTGTTATCTGTATGTATGAACCTTATTTTCAACACTTGATTAAAAAAATAAAAACTTTGTAAACTTTGTGGACACAAATTTGCTCTAAAAAACGGTATGAATATGAGTTTTGCATACTGCATTTTATACTTATTATTTATGCCCTTATAGTAACTGATCACTGCTCTTGACCTACTTAAGTGAAGGTGACTAATCTTCGAAATTATTATAAAAAACTAACGAACTTAACAAAATAATCATTAACTTAAATTAGTTAATTATAATTATCCAAGATTAATTTTTTGTCGGCGAGGGAAGGACATTCACACAGCAGGTGGCAAACAGATTTCTCCTCGTACCTGTGGCTTGTGCATTGGTCGATGTAAACTATACTGAGATGCTTCGCATGAATAGTAGTGTTATGGGGCTCAGTAATGATCCCAGAGATCACCTGTGCGTCACCCACGCTTAACCAGGGAGAGAGATCTAGTCTTCCTGCAGACTGGTCATAAGGTTCAGCGTGCGTACGTTAACAAAGGGCTTTCATTTTTTTTTTTGAGAGGTGAGTGGAACCCATATAAAGAGGACAGCCTATTAAGTATGCAATTGTGGCCTCCTTCTTACAAGTTCATCAGTTTTCCAACGCCTACAATGTCTATCGATAGCACGCAGCGTAGGGTCAATGCATTGGTTCTCGTTGTTTCATTAGGGTCCCTCCGACGATATCCTTAGTTCCAAAATTTTTTATATTCTTGATACAAGCCGTTGCCTCATCCAACTTAGCATGCGCAGCCGGATTAGGATTGAGCTGGTAGGAGATGCTTGTTTGTTGCGGTCCAGGTCCATCCCGGTCTGCAGCGCCACCCTAAGCAAGAAGTAAGGATACAAGCCATGATTGGAAGATGCTAAAATTATTCTTAATTTTAAAAGAACGTCTTAATCGCAGAGCTTTGCAGTAAACTCCACCTCCGTGGAGCCGTCAAGTCTGACTGGTGTCTATTGGTTGATCAATATTGAATTGGGGTCATATGATCAGTTTCTGTCAACATGCCTCCCACTGAGACAAGACTAGGTGGTAACCGTATGGGGTGATGATCATTGTTCCCCTTCTTCCAGCCTAGTTGTTCTTTTAGCCAACAACAACAACAGCAGCAGCAGAAGAGTGGGAAGGCGAAGGTGCCACCAATAAACACCTCCAATAGGACAATAAAAGAAACTATCAAACTTTGTAAGCCTGCCATTGGCAGTAATGTTTATATTAAACGTTTAAGTGAAGATAGGCATGCTATCCACTGTAATATACATACATACATATATTCGACGACGGAATTCTTCTCCTTCACTCCGAAGGTGTATAAATCTGCAAACCATGCTGCTAAGGGGGTTGAACCATCAGAGGAGCTCCTAAAGATGCTGAGAGAGAAAGAGTGCGACGGTCTTGAACTCGTAGGGTCCAAGCTACAGCAAGGGTAAAAGGGAGAAGGGGAATTTACCGTTCTTCCTGGTTTGGCTTTTAACTACAAGCAAACTGGATGTTCTAAGAAGTATCAATGTCCTTGAGTACCAGGTTGTAACCTGGGATAAAATAAAAACAAACATGAAGAAGACCAATTCCATTCAAGGAGGAGTGATTGCGATCTTCATTAGTAAACAACTGCGATATAAGGCTGTGTACAGCGGTGATATGCGCAAGTTACAGGAGCTGGAAGAGTGTATCGCGTGCATCCCTCTTCATTGTGGAAAGCGGTTGTACATGGTCGCAATCTACTCATCTGGAACTACTCAAACCACTTCATTAATAACAGAGCTCGAGACGTTTTTTTGGTGTCTAAGGCTGGAGTCGGAAGAAAATTATTTTATTACGGTTGGACATTTGAACGCCAAACATAGTGATTGGGGAAATAATACAGCTAATTCCGGAAGCAACATAGTATTCAATTCGTGGAGTCTACACAATGTCGAGTAAAGACTCGATTTAAAAGCAACCGATTGTCCGACGTATCCTAGAATCTTCGGATCTTCTGCTATTCGACGTACAGTTACAACTGACCGAAACGGACCGACAAACGAGAAACTGCCACATTAGTGTATGACAGTGACCATTGCAGACTCAGTTTTTGTCCAAATGCACTCCTACAATTATAGTAGGAAGCGTTAGACACGGTTTTCCAGAGTTATGGCAAGACCACTCTCCCGAACTCGCTCTACCCACTATCCAATAGGGATCTGTCAAACGAGGAGATGGGCAGGTACCTGCAACAAATGGACGAGATAAGTAAACGAACCATAGACAGTACAATACCTCGGTATCAACACACTGACAACATAGCCACATTCCGCAATGCAAAAATTGACGCACTTCATCAACAAAAAAGTAGACTTCTGTCAAGACTTAAACCCTTGTATAGACGGTTTACTAACAGACAAAACTCAGACTTGACTTAAGTCAATGATTAAAAACCTCAAAATTCTAATAAAAGAAATTACAGACTCTCTGTAAACTTGCACTGAAACAGCAAAATTCGGGCTGTAAAAACCAATAACCGGAGTATTGCTGAGTGTCTTACTGTGCAAACAATAAGCGTGTTGAAAATAAGATACCGGCACTTGTAACCAGATCTTTATTAAAAGGATCAAATAGACAGCAATGTGATTCTGAATAAACATTTTATTGGTGGCCGAACGCCTATTTTATACTTATTACTTATTACAATACTTGCTTACATCTACGATTATTCACATAAAAATTGAATGCTAAGTAAGCTACAAATAATGAAAACAACTGAACGCTACGGTGACATGAAGAACTGCTGATGGAGGTACTGCAGGTCATACACCGATGAAGGTAGTTGACTGATGCTTGTGGATTGCTAGTCAGCGTATTCTAGTCGTTGCGTTTTGATGTGTTTTGGTGTTTATTGTTTATGTTATGTTTAATAAGTATGTTCCGGCTAATATCCAGAAAACGGAGTCTGTGATGACAACTCCTTTGCCATCGAAGATCCGCAGGAGAATGTTGAATTTACAGGAGCGACTTTCCAGGAATAATAGAATTCGCCCGAACCAAGACCTGGAAAATCAAGTCCTTGTGCAGAACTTCTACCTGCAACACTGATGATCAGAGAACATCTGTTTCACCGAGTTCAATGATGAAAATATGGCAAACAATGCCATCGCCGATGAGGAAGTACATGTCCCGTTAATGTACCGTAGAGGTAGAACTCCAAGCGATCTTTGACTCATTGAGAAGGAAGAAATCCATAGGAATCGATGGAATATCTAACATTTTGTTTCGAAAGCTCGCCCCAGTAGCGGTGAACATTTACACCACCCTGTTTAACAAGGTGGAATTCCTTCGATACCGTATTGCTAGAAGGACTCTTCTACGAGTTGAGCAAGCTGGGCTTTTCTTATGCCACTGCTTACGTAATATGCTCACCAGTAGACAGTTTACTGTGAAAAATTGCAATAAGACTAGCACGTTTGATATTAAAAACGATCTTCAACAGGGTGCGGTTAACTCGCTGATCCTCTTTAACATTTACGCAAGTGACTTCGTAGGATCTCTTCACCAGCGTACGCAGATGACTTAATAGCGTACAGATCAGAACAAAAGATCAGGGTCATTGCAATAGTCTTGCAACGTGATTTCGATAGGATCAAACAAAAATTGCGACGACTGGAAATTAAAATCAACTTCCTGAAGTCGGAAACCATCTTGTTTAGGACGTCGTTTAGGCTTCTGCGGATACCAGAAAGAATTGGCGAAAGTTCTCAATCGTGGGACAGCATCGGCAACCATTAGCGTGTCGAAATGTAGTCAGATACCTTGACTTTTGGCTAGACCAATATCTATATTTTAACAAACATATAGATACTGCTCTAGCCAGAGCCAAAGTGGCTTTCGCCCTTACAAAGAGACTGTTTTATAGTAGCCAACTCGATGCAAAGGTGAAGGTAATCTGCTACATGGCCCTCATATGACCCATGCTCGTATATGGTTGTCCCGTGTAGTTCAACATGAGGGCAAGCTTGATAGAAAAGATTCGGGTGTTTGAGAGGGCCTGCCTTAGGCCTTCGCTTATACAGAACACTAGAGTCTGAGTACAAAAAATTCTATTCCAATGAGGTTCTGTACAACGGGGCGGACATGAACAGAGTGGATAGTTTCTTTTCTTCTTTTTAAAAACGATACTGATGATCCGAGTATCCAGTATGCCGGATTTTTACCGACTAAAACCTCCTCCCACAGAATTGCAATTTAGTCACTAATAAGCAATATTTTCCTGACATCTTAGTCTTTCAATGAGTTTCACCTCCTGTTGTCTCTTTTATCGGATGTTTTAATTTGTCTTTTTCTTTTACTGCTCTTAGTTAGGCCAAATCGATGAAGCATGTAACTTTACTTTTTTGGGACATCAAGGGAATTCGGTTATTGATTTAAGTCTAGTAAGGGGAAATTGGAACCTTTATGTAACCGATCTTGAGATTGCACATGTTCCTTATTCTGACCATATGCCAAATTTAGTAACATTTCAACTCACGAGCAATGAAAGCGAAAGGATTATGAATATGCGACTGCTACCTTAATTGACTTGGAATGAGTTTTATGCCCCCATATATAGAGAAAATCTTCACAGGGAACTTTCATCTTTTCAAGGAATCGATATTTGTGAAATTGTGAATGTCATTAAAACTGCTTATCCTGGGACTGAGCGCAGCACGAGGAAGGAGGAACAGAAACGTGAACCCTGGTTTGACAGTGAATGTAGACAGGCGAGACGAGCTTCATTTGCGTGGCTGAATTTGTTCGGCGATTCCAGTCAGGAACACTTCAAAAAACGGTATTTGCAGGCAAATAAGGAATACAAAGCGCTGTGTGGAAGAAAAAAGAGTACCTATTATGAACTGGAGGCGTTAGGGTTATCAAGTTGTAGGAATTCGGCAGATTTTTGGAAGGCTATTGAAAAACTCAATGCAAGACCGTTTATGATTAATCGAGACCTTAGCGCAGCTGTTTTATATGAATATTTCAAAACACTGTTGAACCCAGAAATTAACAGCTGCTCTTTCCAGTATGCTGCGCCAGGGTACTACAACCACATCCTAGATGCCTCGATTACACAGTCAGAAGTTGTTGAGTCATTACACGAATTGCAAGATAGAAAAGCACCAGGACAGAAATGGTAAGGAATATCTCCCTTGTTTTTAATAAAGTCTTTGAGTGTGGAATTATTCCACAGCAGTTCAAGGAAGCGCTCATCTTTCCGATACACAAGAAAGGATGTAAGTCTGATCCATCCAATTACAGGGGTATTTCGTTTCTAAATGCATCCTACAAAATTTTCACAACGGTTTTACTAAAACGGATAAATATTGAACATCTTTTGAAGGAAAATCAAGCCGGGTTTCAGGCTATTCTGCTGTTGATCATAGCTTTGTACTGAGGAGTGTAGCTGCACATTTTCTGCATCAAAATAAAATGTTATATGTATTTTTTGTAGACTTTAAGGCGGCGTTTGACTCAGTAAACCGAAATGCATTATTTTATAAACTGTACAACATGGGAATAACGTTTAAATTTGGAAAAATTCTCCAAGGCCTATATGGAGACACCCAAGCAGCAGTGTGGAATGATGATGAGGTTTCGAATTGGTTTCAAGCAAAGTCGGGTGTAAGACAAGGTTGCGCTTTGAGCCCAACCTTTTTGCGCTCTTCATCGAAGACGAAGACGACTTCCTACCTGGACGCATTGAGTATGCAGAACGCTTATTAAAGCCCTTCTTTTCGCTGACGACATAGTTTTGATGTCACAATTCCCGGAAACGCTCCAGCTAATGATGAACCGACTCTCGGAGTACTGCAGTCTGTGGAGCTTGTTTGTAAATCTGGAGAAATCAAAAACAATGATTTTTAGAAATGGGGGAGGCAGGAATTGTGGCAACGAAAAATGATGGTATAATGGAGAAATCATTGAAATAGTCAACGAACATAAATACTTGTCTATTTTGTCTATGTCTATTTTACCAAAAACTTAAGCATGGAAAAATATCTAAAGGAGAAGCTCTCAAAAGCTAAAACCGCTATTAATATGTCCTGGAAAAGATGCTTTTATAATAAATCTATAGCCCACAGCTGTTAGTACAGGATATTCGAAGCAGTTGGAATCTATTTTGTTTTATTCGGCCCAAGTATGGGGAGCTAAAAAATATGATACGGTTGAGAAGCTTTTAAGGTATTTCATCAAAAGAATATTTCGTCTGCCACCGAGTACGCTGAACTACTTTATTATGTTGGAAACAGGGTAAGCTCCTCTCTTTATAAAGACTCTGAAACTGCAGGTGGACTATGTCGTAAAAGTACAACGAATGCCGGAGCAAAGGCTGCCTAGAAAGGTAGCTTGCAAGATCATAACTAACGGGACCAGCTGGTATGGTGAATGGCTTGACTTACTATTGACACAACTATTCGAATACTGCAAAATCGCTTTGGCCTATCGTGACAGAATAATCCAAGAAAATTTTTGAAGTAAAATACTGAATTAAGATAGTATCTCAGTCACCGACTAACTCTCGAGCCGGCAACATCGCTTAGCTGATTGTGTTCTCTCTCATTTAGTTTTCATTGGTGATACTTCCCTTTACATACCCCCATACAAACGGTGTACTCTCCTTTTCGCGAACCCGTTAGTGAGTGAAATAAATACATATAGTTGCAAAAACAATCAAATACACTATGCCTTCGGGCAACCGTTTCAGCGGTCTGGAAACAGACCCACCTGATGAGCATAAAAATAAAAAAAGAAAAAAAACCTAACATTTCCCCAATAAACCCAGTGAATATATTCTCAACACACTCTCCCCCCACTAATCCAAAATTTATAGTGATCTCCTCAACCAACGCAAAAAAACCGCTTTCATCTTTTAGCGTGTTTCTAATAAAAAAAGCTATAGATAGCATAAGCACTGCTTATGAACAAATCACTCAACTCCGCGATGGTAACCTCCTGATCTTAGTCAAGTCCCAGAAAATAACCGATCTATTCACCTCAAAAAAAACACTCTCAAATTTGTGCCCTATCTCCGTAACTCTCCACACCCAATTGAATTCCTCCAAAGGTACGGTCTATGCACCATATCTTATAAATGTCCCTGAATCCGAGATTATCGAGGAAATGAAAACACAAGGTGTCACGGACGTATTTAAATTTAAAAAAAAATGAAGATTGTACTCAACGCGCAACTGGTCTGATTCTTTTTACCTTTGACCTCTTCCGACCGCCAAGTGCTGTAAATATTGGGTGGTACAATACCAAGGTAACAGAGTATTTCCCGAACCCTATGCGCTGCCAGAATTGTCAGCTCCTGGGGCATACCGCGAAGCGATGCAGGGGCACCCCTGCATGCGTAAATTGCAATCTGCCGCCACACACGCCTGAAAAATGCACCCAAACAGTATGTGCTAACTGCAAAGAGGATCACCCCGCCTCCTCCAAAACGTGTCATCGATACATACAAGCGAAAGAAATATTTAAAATCAAAACCATAAGAAAGTGTAACATGGCTGAAGCAAAACAATTATACAAAGAGCAAAATCCAACTTTCTCACTCGCATCAACCTACTCAGCAGTTGCAAGCAATGCTACCCAACAAAAACCAACCGTATCAATAACAGAAAATAACTTAACTCAAACCAATACCTCCAACAACACCACTCCCACACCAATGCAAAATCACGCTTCCCCAGGGACAGCCATACCACCTACAATTGAGTATAACACAATCGCACCCACACACGTTCTTAACGAACACAGCAACAAAACATTTTCATCACCACATCTCACACTCACTAACTCCACAATCAAAACAAAAAACAATAATCCCCCCACTCCTGCCGCCTTTAACAACCCAAACTCAATCTCAATCTCATCTCTACCCAAACCACTCAACTCCAACAGTCACAACTCAAACCTCTCACACAATAGTTCACTCAACCAACACTCATCATCATCACCACACACACACATTAGCAATATTGAAACGTCAGCCCACTCTCCTATATCAACTTTCACTCAATCTCTCATAAGAAACAATAAATACTATATAAAACCAACAGAAATTGATCACAATGAAAATGAACAATAATAACAATCATACTTGTTCCTCCGAATCTGCTGTCCATAGACTGAACCATCCGACCTCCCCACGGAACTCGGACGGTTCAGTCTCTGAACAGCAGCATATAAATGGTCTCCCTAGTTTTCTGCCCAACCCCCATTTTTCACAATATAACTCGAATTATATTCAAACCACCAACTCTGGCTTTTTACGATATAATGCAATGTATATTAGACAAAAGCCACCTACCACAACTAAATCTTCGTTAAAAGTTCTACAATGGAACATAAATGGCTATTTCAATAATTGTCATGAACTACAATTATTAATTAATGACCATAATCCCTCTATTATTACGCTGCAAGAAACCCATCTTTTAGTCAATTTTGCCCCCCATCCCCCGAAACAATATACTGCGTATTTCCATAACTTAGCATCTAACAACTTAGCAAAACAAGGTACTGGATTACTGATTCACAATTCCATCCCCCACAGGCTTTTATCCATCAACTCAAATATCTCCATAGTAGCAGTAGAAATTAATCTTAACACCAATATTACCGTTCTATCAATGTATATTCCTCCCTGTCAAGCTTTCACTTCCACAGAGTTAACAAACGTAATCAACAGTTTCCAAACACCAGTATTATTAACAGCCGACATTAATTCCTGGAACCCACTATGGGGTTCCCCTGTTAGTAACTCCAGGGGTAAAGAATTTGAGAATTTCTTATCAATCTCCAATCTTTCAATTTTAAATGACGGTAGCCCAACACACTTCTCCACTCATAAAACTTTCACACACGTTGACCTCACAGTTATTTCACCTCAATTATTACCCAAAGCCTCGTGGAAAATTTTCGAAAACCTACATGGGAGTGACCATTTCCCAATTCTAACAAGTATAGATCTCGGTAACAAATTAACTCATATAAAACCGCAAGCTAAATTTCTAACTGAGCGTGCTAACTGGGCCATCTATCATAAAAAAATACTCGACTATGTAAACAATAAACAACAATCCCCAAACATTAATAAAGAAGCAGCTATAATAACAAAAACGATGCGTTTTGCAGCTAACTCCTCTATTCCCCAAACAAAAAACATTCCCATCACATCGTTTGTTCCATGGTGGAACGCTGAATTGGCTACATTGCGGCATAATAAACAGCTTCTGTGGAAAAAATTCAAGAAACACCCCACCGATCTCAACCTCGTGATCTATCGCAAAGCTAATGCCGTTTTTCGTTATAAGACAAAGCTATCAAAAAAAGACAGTTTTCAAAAATTTACATCCAATATCAACCCGAATTCGACAAGTAAAAAAATTTGGGCTGACCTTAAAACCCTTACAGGCAACTATACCCCACATGTTATAAATTCGTTGATTACAGAATCTGGAACCCTCAGCGATCCAGCAGATATAGGTGAATACTTTGGCAAGGCTTGGTCTGACTACTCTAGTGATTCTAAGTTCTCATCAAACTTTATGGACCACAAACGTTCGGTAATAAATAGAGCTCCTCTGGTATACGACTTAAGTTTATCAGCAAAATGTATTGAAAAACCAATTAGCACTCTTGAACTGGAAAGCTGTTTGAATTCTCTTAGAGGCAAAACGCCAGGCCACGACCGAATCTCATACCCAATGCTAAGAAATACCCCTCTTTTATTTAAAAAACGAATTCTGGAACTATACAACAACATTCTCGCCCAAGGTATAATACCACAGGCTTGGAAAGTTGCTAGTATAATACCAATTCCTAAACCTGCAAAAAAAATCACTGACCCAAAAGGATACAGACCAATCTCATTACTCCCATGTACTAGCAAATTATTAGAAAAAATTGTATCTAAACGTCTATTGTGGTATATTGAAAAAAACAACTACATTAATTTAAGCCAAGTAGCATTTAAACATGGACGTAGTACCATTGACTCTTTACTCCACATTGATGAATTCGCGGCCTCTGCGCTATCATGTAAAAACCATGTTTCCATCTTGTCACTCGACTTCGAAAAGGCGTTTGATCGGATTGGTATCCATATAATTCTTAATAAACTTATACAATGGAAGGTCGGCCCCAGAATATATTCGTACATAAAATCATTTCTCTCACACAGAAAATTCAGAGTGAAATCAAATAACTTCTTTTCAAGTGTTTATAGTTTATCTAATGGTATACCGCAAGGTTCTCCCCTTTCAGTAACCTTATTCATAATCGCATATAATGATATAAGCGAAATTATATTAAGACACAAAAAAATAAGTCACGTCCTTTATGCAGACGACTTAATCTTATTATCTAAATGTAACGATAACAATCACACTAGACAATTTTTTCAAAACATTCTTGTAGAACTAAACCGTTGGTGCACTTTCTCAGGTTCCATTATCTCACCTGATAAAAGTAAACACTTACATATTTGCAGAAAAAGATATTGTAACACTTTCTACATCAACATGTTTGCTATACAAATCCCAAATGTAAATTCCTTAAACATTTTAGGCATAAGTTTTGATAAGCGTTTTAGTTTTAAAGAGCACTGTTTAGAAATTAAGAAAAAACTAGCTACCAGGCTAAATATTGTTAGATTCTTATCTTCTAAAAGTAGTTTAGTACATCCCAACACACTTATTCATATAACAAAAAATATTATACTATCTAAGATAGACTATGGATTGGTAATCTACGGTAAATGTGCAACATCAACGCTAAAAATCATCAAACCATCTTACCACGCTGCTATAAGATCCAGCCTGAAAGCCTTCGCAACCACGCCAATAAAAAACCTGCTCACTGAAGCAGGCCTGCCGTCAATTGAGCACCGCCGAGACCTCCTTACGGCACGTCTTGCCCCGAAAATCTGTCAATCGTACAAATCTCCAATTATCGAAGACGCAAAAAAAATTGTTCGTCGTAAAAAATCACCAAAGTGCCCTTCCACCATGTATCTAGCCTTAAGTGCTTCTAGGAACATAGGTATAACTCCAACAATATGCCCAATGAAATTCGGAAACTTCCCTCCATGGCAACTACCAACTGACGTCATCAACACCAAGCTGTCAAAATTCAAAAAGGACTCTACCACTAGTGACACCTACTCACAACTATTCCTCGAAATCATAGACAAATTCAGAACAAACTCATGGGATATTCTGTACACAGATGGTTCTAAATCCGACAATGGTACTGGTTTCGCAATAGTCACTGAAGCAGGAAACGTTGTACACGCTGAGAGACTACCAAATTACTACTCGATCTATTCCACTGAAGCTTATGCAATCCTCAAAGCTACGGAATTAGCAAATATATCTACCAAAAATGTGGTGATTTGCTCTGACAGCCTTTCTACGCTAAATGCAATATTGAATATCAACAACCGCACACCCACAATCATCAAAATACGCGACAACATTCTTCAAAACAAGAAAAAACTGATGATCGTCTGGGTACCAGGGCACTCAGGAATCAGAGGTAATGATTTGGCAGACAGTGCCGCGAAAAACGCTTCTGAAGTATCGAACATTACCCCACTTCCGCCTTCGAAAAGAGATTTTATAAATATAATTAATACCCACTGGGAGCACAAAAGAAAGGAAGAATGGAAAACATACACCCACCACTACTCTTCCATTAATCCAGTAGCCGACCCAGGGATATACTCAACAGACACGACACCTCAAATGAACAAATGTTTTTTGCGACTGCGACTCGGGCACACTCAATTAACGCATAGTTATCTTCTCAACAAGGACAACCCTCCAATTTGCCACCTCTGCCAATCTACTCATATCTTAACACTTAAACATCTTGTATCCGACTGTACTAAAGTAAATGATCTTTGTAAAGTACTTTTTAATAAAAAATTAATCGATCTAATCGATTGTCAACTCAATCCACTACCAACATAAAAAATGTGTACAAAATCTTATCCAAACTTAAAATTGAATCCATCATCTAGTTAAGCTATCTAGTCACTTGTACCTGGGGGCGTTCGGTGGTTGACGGGCTTGCGCATTAGAGCTTTTCGTATTCGGGAATCCGTCAACCGCCGATAGCCCCCCATATCTTACCATATCATATCATATCGTCTTAGCTCTTAATCCCAGCCGAAAGCCTTGGTAGCTAGTGCTGTTATAAATTAAAATTAGAATGTAAATTAATTTACATTGTAATAAATAATAATAATAATAATAAAAAAGATAGTATCTAAATATACACATACATATATATGTATATATATTAATTAAATCTAGTTGTCAATCGGCAGACGGCAAGGCCATGTTATGTTGATTTATATTATAAAGTTTATGATGAGAAAAATAAAAATCAATCAAATCAAAATCAATCATAAGTTATTTTTTTCTCTTTCGCATTTTTTGCACTTTCACTCCGTTTTGATTTGTTGACTAAAAGATACTCCATTCCATTATGTATATCTTTTTTAAACTCATTCAGACTTTCTATTAGCGTCTCACTCTGCTTCTTAAAAGACTCACTAAAAGCACTCATTTTTGTTTATTTCTTCTACACTTTTTTGACAAGTTTCCTGAGCATTTTTTATAGCCTTGAGCCTGTCACTGTTCCTCGACTCAATTGCTTCCAATAAGTTTCTAATCTCCAATTCGTTTTTCCTCGAAGATTCTTCAAATTCGTTTTTATATTCTTTTAAGTATGATTTTTATTCACTGTCTCCTGCATTTCTTTTAAAACCCAATCTACATTGTGAATGTACATTAATCATTATACAATCTTCACATATAAATTTAACTAACGTATTCGCGTCGAGAATATTGCTGCTGTCTGATCGCACATCTGATTCCCGATTCTCCGCAAATTGAATTTTTGCACTTAAAATATTCTTGCATTTTGATGCCTATGTTTTAAATTTAAACCACCTTTTCACTTAAAGTGACTAGTTCTGCAATCTATTAAAGTTTTCATTGATTTCGAATAAACAGACCTAGACAAAACTTCACACATCTGCTTCCTTTGAAGGCCTCTCGTATGAATATGTTTTTCTGCATACCTGATCCTATCCATCGTATTTCCTGGATCGCAGTAATGTCTGTCTTGTACTGCGTGAGGACAGATTCAAGTTTATGAGCCGCACCCGGAGTGGGCAGAGTTTGTACACTCCAGGTGCATACTCGTAAATCATAGTCCGTGGACGTTCTGGGTCGTATAGCCAATTAAGGGGGATTGTTATTTTTATCCAAAGCTGGTGTCTTATAACTATATTCTTTTTACATGATAAGGCAGCTACCCCGACGGCACAACCCCCAACCTGGAGGACCAGTTCCATGGGTTTTACCCCATCAATATCCCACTTTGGAGGTATGAGCGCTGCCGTTGGCCGATTTAGGGTTCATCCGCCACCATCTCTATTCCATAACCTTGACGCAGTCATGGAAATCCTCACAGACCTGAGCTTCGAATATGTCGAGGTGTAAGGTGTCTGCCAAACCGTCAATAGATTTCAGCGTTGATTCCGTCGAGAGAATTCATCCGCCGTCCATCCTCCTTCTGAGGGCTCTTGTTAGACATCTGAGACGCATTAAGACGTTCAGGTCAACAAGAGATGCCTCATCCGGTCCCACATGAGTGTTGAAGTTCACTCAGCTGTGCTCGCACAGTTCCAAGTGTGCAGCTACACATAGCATACGCTCATCGTTAGTTCACTACGCAGCTATCCAGGGGGCACCACTTGGAGGTGATGATGCGACATTTTGCCCCCCATGCTTTCATCCTCCCATACTTTGTTGATGAGTTGGTGCATGCACCCTACCAAAACATCACCACCGTATTTGAAAAGCTCTGCTGGCAGTCCATCAGAGCCGCGCCCTTGTTATTCTTCAGCTTTTTGATAGCTGTGTCGACCTCCTCGATACTTCCAGGGGGGACTACTTCTTCGTTGACTAAATGTGCGTGTTCTTCTTCCCCTACCACTCTCTCAACATGATGCCCATTTAGCAGCTGCTGGAAGTGCTGCTTAAAAACATCTACTATTCCCTGTTCTTTGGTGGCTAGGTTTCGTTCACTATTTCAAAGAGTTTGCGTTCCGGGCCTATAGCCAGTTGTTTGGCTTTTCTATAAAACATCCGGAAGTTGTTTCTATCGCGGGAGTCCTCTGTATCCTTGAGCTGGGAGACTACGTATGCCTTTTTCTTCCTTCGCAGAATCTTCCTCCTCTCCCTTCTTCTGGCTCGATACTCTTCCATCGCTGCTCTTGTTTTGCGCCGCAACGTTACTCATCATCATACCACGGGTTCTTTTTGGGCGGTGGGTGGCATCCAACGGTGGTCTCGGCTACCTCTTTGATGATGTCGCGGTACTGGTTCCACAGATTGTTGGTTTGATGGTGGGTGCACAGTGGAGAGTCTCTCGCTCAGGCTGTCTCTGTAGTCTCTAGCTTCCCCATGCGTGCTAAGGCGTCCTGACGTTAAATTTCTTTTTCTGGGCGGTGCGCAGCTTCTTGTCGTTGGACAGTCGAGCTCTGAATTTTGCTGCTACAAGGAAATGGTCAGAGTCGATGTTGGCCGCTCTGAATGTGTGTATTTTTTTTTATAATTAGCGTGCACCAAAGGGGGTATGAATACCCTTATGCTGATTATTCAGGGCGTTTGGAAAAAGGGGAAAGAGGAGCAGAGGAGATACCGGTGCACGTTGGCGTTAAATGTTTGAATGTTGTACCGATGAGGAAATACAGAGCCTGGAAGATCATTCCACATACGTGTCGTTCGGCTTATAAACGAATCCCTATATTTGACAGAACGTCCGAAGTTGGGTTTTAGGGTGAACTGATGTGCATTCGAGGCATGACGCGTATTGCGGGTGAAATTTTGAAGGGGAGGAATACAAGTGGCTATTTCGTTGGATCATCTTTTGTGGAATAAGCGATAAAATAGGGAAAGACGAGAGACATTTCTGCGATGTTCAAGTGAGTCAATGGAGCTCACAATGTCTCTATCACCTATTAGTTTTATCGCGCGGTTCTGGACCCTATCCAGAATGTGCAAAACGGTCTTGGGTGCACCAGACCAGATGTGGGCGTTGTATTCCATCTTTGGGCGGATGAACGCCTTATATATTGAGGCCAGATTAGGCGGGGTGAAATATTTCTTGCATCGCTTATGGAATCCTAGACATTTTGCAGCATTGTTGGCGACCTCAAATATGTCATCGTTCCAACGAAGATGGTTGTTAATACACACAAGTGTTTCGGTTTCTGCGATGCAAGTACCATTCATAGATAATGGTTGAGGGTCTTGGTTTTGCTTGAGAGACAGAAGACAACACTGAGTTTTGGATGCATTTAATTCCACCCTGTGTATATCCAGGGCTCAGATCACGTATCTTCTGACGATATCGTTTCGACGATAGTTTTCGCGCCTGAAAGAAGATACTGAAATTAAGGAAATTTTCCGTACGGATGTTTGATGCGTGTCTTGCATCAAACGCACGTGGTCTATTTGAATGGCGGTTCGACCATCTGGGGAGCGCCAGGTTGCTGTGTGGATTCGTAGTCTTGGAGACCTAGTGCTACTTATCACCGTTTTACGTGCAGCTGCATAGTCGATTAGTCGAAAGCCATGATCTGTTGTCGTATCGTGGAGGCTGTGCTTGTCAACTAACCTGCCGAAAATCAGTAATTTTGACGTTGAAATCCCTGAGTACGATTTTCGTATCATAGGCTCCGTCCAGGGGGTCGTAAAATTCCTCCTTGATGGGATCCTCGGCCTCATCGGTAGGGGAATGTGCACATATTAGGCTGATGTTGTAAAATGCGCCTCTGATGCGGATCACAGCTAGGCGATCGCTTATCGTCTTTGACCGAAGCCGATTTGCCACGACGAATCCTCATCCTAACATGTGCAATTTTTTGTGACAGCTCTAATAGGTGTCGCAGTTTTGTCGTTTTTGCATATCTCATCCTATCCTTCATATCTCCTGGATCGCGGAATCTGCGGAAGGCAGATGCCCCATACCGCTTTAGGACGGATTCAAGTTTTTGAGTAGCGCCGGGGGTATACAGTGTATTACGTACGTTCCAGGTGCATACTCTTAATTCATAGTCCTTTGACGTTCCGGATCGTGTTGCCATATGAGGTCCATTATCCGAGGCATGTTGAGTCTCTCTCATAACTATAGTTTTTTTCCGTGGTAGGGAAGTTACTCCGACGGCACAACCCCCAACCTGGAGGGCCAGGTCCATTGTTGAGACCCCTAGGACGAGGGGCCGGTTAAACCGATGACGGTAACGCACTTCGGGGATGTGAGCGCTGCCGTTGGCCCATTAAGGGTTCATCCGCCACCATCTCTTTACCAGGACCCTGACTAGTACCTGGAGAATCCTCATCGACCTGTGCTTCGAATATGTCGATGTAGCCCAGATAAGGTGTTGTTTCCGTTGTGGAAAATGTGACGTTTCGAGGGAATTTGTCAGCTGTCGTGTTTATCGCGCTGCTATTTTCTTTTGATCCACCTTTAGCTGCATTTTCAGGGTGAGCGGTGTGGTAGATTTTGGTAAAATGAGTTTCTGAGATAAAGCAAATGTCTATGTTATTTGCATAAAGAGTCACCTGCAATTCCTGTTGATGTTGCTGGAGACCATTTGCGTTCCAACATATCACTTTAAGGTTTTGATCCATGGTAATGCTTAGATGCCTTGTTGTTAGTGTCTTCTAGCTTTTTAAGTTGCATATCTAATGTATTGAATTTGGTTAGTATCAGCTTTAGTGTTTGACTCATGTCGTTGTTTGTTTGAATTTTATGTTGTTTATTCTCATATTGTCCTTATTCTGCACAGGATGCTGTTTTTTATGTGCTAGCACTTGAGCATATGACACTATACCTTGCGCTGGTTTCTTTAACGTTCAGTTTTTCGTTTTCTTTTAAAATAGGTTTTTTTGTCTCTAGTTTTGTTAGATTCGCATAATTTTTTTATTTTCTGATGCTTCTTGTTTTTTATCAAGAAAGCTTTTAGTATTCTTAGCATTTAATTTTTTATTTATAATATTTTGTAATTCCATGGCAACACTGCACCGTCGATAGCTTGCTGGGTGGGGTTCCCCGCAGTGAACGCACTTTGGCTGCACATTCTAGGGTTTTGTACATTGTGTTGTGTGGTGTTTTCCAGCGCATTTCACACATCTTGCCTGCTTGTTACATGGGCGTATGCCCATATGCCAGTTTACATTGGGGCACCAGTTTTGATTATTCAAATGGTTCTATTTGAACTCTACATCCCAGGATGTTTTAAATTTGATAGACCCTTTCTATGTCTTCTGAACTGATTAGCATAATCATGTTTTAAGGTTCCTTGTTTTCTCGCTTGAGCTTAATTGTAGCATCCATAATCTTGAATCTCTTAGATTTCAGATTTGCAGTTATATTTTCAGACTTGCAGGAATGGTGCAGATTTTTTGCCATTACTCTTATTGTCCCTTATTGTCGTAAGAGTGCCAGGCATAGTTTTCTTCATTTAGTAGCGCCGTGACACTTCTGTATACTTCTCCGTCTCGAGATTTTGTTTTATATTGCTTATGTTAATGATTTTTAGATCGAAATTTTCTGCCTGTATAATATATTTTATCTTTTCATGCAGATTATCATAGCTAATTACCTCATCAATTATTATTGGAGGTGGTAAGGGTGTCTTTTTCGATTGCTCTTGTAAGTTTATTTCGGGCAATTCTGTGACTTAAGGAGCAGGAATTGAGTTGTTAAGTTTCCTCTTTTTTACTCTCCGAATATTTCTAATCCACTCTGTTTCTTTTGCCAATTCTTCTTCATCAGTTATTTATATTTGTTTTTTCAAATTTTGCCGTGAAATACTGGGAAAAACTTGAATATTCTCTGGCTGTTTGTTTTCTTTAATTTTTAATTTGTTTTCTAATTTTATTATATATTATATTGCAAGTTATTTATTTTTTCATTTAATTTCTATTGATATTATTTGCTTCCATTAACGCATTATTTACTTGCATTAATTCTTTGAAGAGCATTTGCTCATTTTGCGAAATGATTTCGATTTTGTTTATTTTAATAATTTCCTGATGACTCCTTGCTTTTTTTCTTGACTAACCTTCTTGTCAGCATTTCCATTTTCTGTCGTTTTTGCTGACGTTACTGCTGACACCTGAGGTTCAGAAGTTGGAGTGGTGCACTCAGCTGGCTAGGAGCGCAAAACTGTCGGCATATTTGTTGGCCCCTACCATTGTATATGAAACTTATAGTACTATCATCAAGCAATATTTTTTAGTATTTACTCGGACCGCTCAGGTGGCGTTTTCTCATTCTTCGAGAGCGAAGTAAAATATTATTACTCTCTGCGAATGGAGTTATAATTACAGAATGAGTGAGTGATGAGTGGAAACAAAGTAAAAAAAAATCTTTCTTGGGTTTCCATTCCCGTGCAGTATTTTTGCACACATGTTACGCAACTGCGTGAATGACTTTGCCAAGAAAATGAGTAAAGAAACTGATGAAAAAAAGGTATAAGCAGGTTATTTTTTTTTTCTTGTTCAGTAAAAAGATGTATATTTTTCTGATTAGGGAGTGGAGTGGTGGATGCATATTATGCGTTATGCGTCAGGTTTTTAGTTCAAGTGGTGGTCTGGTTAAGGGATGAAAAAACATATTTTCACAGCGGGGTGGTGGTGGGATTACGTGGTGGATGGACGGAGTACCAGAAATTTATGATGGCTACGGATAGATTTGTTTGAATTGTATGAAATTATACAGAAAACAAACTATGTATGTACGTATAATAAAGTGAAGTTTTCAATTCCTTACACTTTTAACTCCACAGAGATCATTATTCGTTTTCTTAATCGAAAATTTGATTAGACCAATTAAAATGAATTTGCAAATGGAGTGTCCGTGCTCATCATCGTCACATTTCATACTAGCGGAAGCTGTCATTTTTAATTTTAGCAAAGCTTCAACCAAGTGTTCTTCGTGTCGTATTTTTACAAGCTGGCTTTCAAAAAGTGTTTGCATACTTTTCACATATCTAAGCTTCAAACTCCAAGGAAGGAACAGTTAACTTTCCAAATTCGGATAATGTGTCATAGGTGTTATAAGCTCCCAATTTTATTAACAGAGCTTGTTCTCGGAATTTGTATGTTTTATCTATCATTAACAGAGTGCAGTTTTGACAATTAAGTTATGCAACTTGAAAGCCGCAAACCCGGCATAAAATGTAAGAGCCGCTTCTTGCAGCTTCTGAGAACATCCTTTGGACACAACTGTTTCTGTCTCATTGGCATCAACTTGTCATGGCAACTATTCATATGGTATTCGATACTGCTCACTTTAATCACTTTAAATTTTTGAAAATAATTTGCTTCGAATTTCTAATAAATCTGTAAGCTGAAAGGTTTCGTTCGTATGATCCCCTATTTGAACGAGCCATTGAAAATAAGTTTTCTGCAACATCAGTATTCAGATGTGCAATAAGAAGGGATTGCTGGTAATTTTTAAGTTTTTCCCATATTAACTCTATAGCAAGTAAAGTTTGTAGTAACCCACCAAAGAAATATGACTTTTTCATTTTACCGGTAGACTCCCATAATAAGATGTAGTTTGCTTCCAATTTTTGTTTAATCCCCTAAGATTAAAAATCATTTCTTTGGAGGCTATAGTAGCGCGTCTACCCAGCTCCCCGAAGTCAGTAAAGCCGTATATCATGTCATTTTTAATGTTGTAATCAAGTTCGGGTTTGATTGCCATTTCATCAAAAATTAATATACATCTTTTCTCTAAGTTTGACATTGATGCAGCCTTGCTCTTTAAAAGATGAATCATTTGGTTTGAAAAACCGGCCGGTAAACTTAAAGAAGAATGCCATCGATAGATTGTGCTTGTAGATGGTAAACTAAATCCCGAGCTCACCATATGGGAATATATTGTGGGAGACTTATAAAAAAACTTCAGACACAAATCTTTTTCGTCATTCGTCCAATGTGCATTTGCCTTTTGAAAAAGTTGCATATTTATAAAAGTGTTTACGTCGACTGGCTTATTTTGCAATTGCATGTCAACGTTTTTTTCTAAATTATAGTCCTTATCTTTAATCGCTTTGGCGTATCGAAAATATACCGAAGCATGGTATTTACTATTCGCTCATTATGAAAACGAGATTCGGGAGAAGGACTGTGAATGAAAAATTTGCAAACTATTATTTTCAACGCTAGGTAGAGAAAAATCTCTAATAATATGTCATAGGTTCGGCAACTCTATTAACGGAAAGTGTGGTTGGACAGTATTGCCCGTTTCATTTTCGTTTTGGTTAATATTTAATACGCTGGATGCACTAGAAGTGACTACTAAAGGAAGCTTTGTGTCTCTGATGTTATCCATGATTTTAAAACAAGACTCATCGATAGATACATCAGAGCAACTGCACACTGATATGGATGACATTGGAAGGGCATTTTTAGTTAGCAATTTCGATGTGCTTTTCTATCTTTACATCTTTGCTATGAAAATGGGTTTCACAAATAAAAAATTGTTTTTTCAATGTACTACATTGAGCATGCATTACCCAAACATCCCTTCTATGATTTTTAGGGACTTGAAAAAATGCCAAGAAAAATGTTCTTTTGATATTGTTACAATCTTTATATGAACATTTAGACATTTTGAAAATCTATAATAATTTTCTACTAAATCGAAATACAATTGCGTGCAAATGAAATCAAACAAAAATGTTTACCAGGAAATTATTAACACAAACTCCACAGCCATAAGTGAAGACTGAAGAGAAACATTATGTTTGTAGTAAAAACAAACAAAAATGAATGTGCTATATGTGTGTGCATTTTGTCCTCAATGAAAAAAACTTCCACTAAAAAAAACTTTACACACAATCTTTTTTTTCATTCATCCCCAATGTGCATTTGCACTGCCAATAACTCAGATCGATGAGTTATTCGCGATGAAAAAAAAACACACACACACTTCGCACAGACTTCACGATCATAGGTGAAGAGGAAATATTATGCAAGCAAAAAGGAATGTGCTTTGTGTGTGTGTCTTTTTTTTTTAGCACATTCCTTTTGCTTTATTTCCATTATCACTCGGATTCATATGCACGAGGAGCGTGCCCTACCACGGCAACTGGCAGTGTGGCACTGAATGGGGGTAGGCCGACGAGTTATTCACATTGCAAAGTAGATATATTCACTCAACACAGTATGATGTTTGAGCGGGGTATACAAAATTCAATGAGTGCATGTGCAAATTGTTGACGCAGAAGAGCGTACGATTTTTGTGGTTCTCAGCGACGTGTCCTTTACTTGGGCCGCTAGGGGCGCCACCATCGATTTCCTCAAGTGATAGTACTATTAGTTTCATATACAATGCCCCTACTGTGGTCTTACTAAAATTCTTGTTGCATACCCGCAGGCTGAATGCCTTTTTGTGTTGTTATTTTTAGTTAAAGTTTTAAAATCTGGTAGTGGGTTCATGTGTTGGCTACTTTACATTACAAAGCTTTTAAAGCACAACTTGTACACGCGCCCGATTTTATATATTTATTTCTACTAGAGATCAAAGTCCACTATGACCATAGGAGCACCTACCTTTAGTTTCAATACAAACCAGTCTGAAACTAAAATACTATCCAATGTATAATAATTTCTTGATCTATCGTGGAATCCGCCGGGAACGTCTCCTTATCGACATGCCTTTGGAAAAGGTAGTTTCACTGTTAAACAGCTGTCTTTTATTTGTCAATAAATATTTTTTGGAAAATAAAACGATTATTCAAATTAAGTTTTAATATAATTTAATTTAATTATTTAGAAACGGCCCATATTTATTCAGCTCGAGCCGAAGATCGTCCCAAAACCTTTTTACCTGCTCTGGTGGCCTTTTGGTCATATTTTTAGGTTCATGGAGTTTACAATTCCTCTAACCTGCAGTCTGTTAGTATTTTTTTTTCCTGATATGTAAACAAATACAAAATTGTTGTTTTTATTTTTTTCTTATTTCACTTACATTTTTGTGAACAAGAAGGCGATGTGCGGCAGCCAAGCCAATCATATAAAATCCGCAATGATTTTGATGCGGATGAGAAATGTCATTTTCTTCGGGAAAAATTCGATTCGAACTCAATGTTTTCTACGATACAGTGAAACTCATTCACATTACCGACACGGGGAACTGTTCACTTTGCGGATTTGACTATGCTGAAATATTTTTTTTGGTGAATAATTCCCCCCGGCGGATTCCACGATAGGGGTGATTTATTTGTGATTTGAGAAATGTTGCTAGGCAGCATTAGTAGTTCTGGTGGTTAGAGGAGAGGGATGGAGTAGCCTCTCGTTGGGGAAAGTTGGCCTTTTAGAGCCTGGCCACAGCTTACATAGGATTAAGGTTTAGGTGTAGAGTAGACTTAAAAAAATACGTATTTAATTACGTATATAGAATACTAGCTGACCCGTGCTCGTCTTGCTTCGCCCCCTGCCAGTTTTAAGACAGAAATGTATTCAACTTCTGAATTCCCCATGAAATGATTTATAGAAAATTGAGATTAGCGTTACTGTCAGGCATCAATGTTCCGATAAGGTGGTAAATTTGACCCTGAATCTTAAAAAGGACATAAAGATGCCTTCTGTTATGCGTTTACCACCAAAGGAGGTCATTTGAAACTCAATTATAACATCCTCGCTACCACAACACGCACAGACACAACATGCACACAACCCATCCAGTATGCATGTATAAAAGAAATATAAGAATAAGGAAACACATATCCTTCTATCGCCAGCCACTCACATCTGCTCATAAATTTAGCGAAGAGGCAGCGAAAGGAGAATAAAGAACAAAAAAATGATTATCACCACTGAGACATGGTTGGGAGACATGATCAACTGATCAAGGAAAAATTAATCAAATTCTGAATTTTACAAATGATATTTTTGATATTGCTCAGCTTCTAGATGACGTAGAATCATGATTTTGGACTTGAAATTTGCGTCTTTAAAAATTCCTCTACTACTATTTAAAAACTTGATTAAAATCGACCAAGGCAAAGTTAATGTTATTTGTGTTTCTAAGTTTTTTTTGTCTCTTTTCTTGGTCTCCCAAGCACAAAACTGAACAAGTAGCTTTTATCTAAACGTGGTCCACGCGATTTCGTAATCAATAAAAAATTAATAAAATCATTAAAATCGGTTCAGCCGTTTTCTCACAAATACCGGACAAAGAAATATCAACTTCATTTAAAATAGTAGTTGATGGTAGTTGATTTGTGGGCGCCGTGGCTCAAGTGGTTAGTGCGTTGGATCGCTGAGCGTGAGGTTCGATGTTCGAATCCCAGAGAACACCAAAAAGTTTTTCACGGTCCCACCTCTCGCGGATGTCTGACAAACGTCCGAGAGTAATAACTGTCAAGAGAAAGCTTCTCAATTTGCCTTTCGGATATGGCTCTAAACTGTAGGTCCCTTCCATTTGTGTGAAAAATATAACACGCACAACACGAATGGTCGCGAGAAGCTAGGCCCTGGACCACATAAGGTCCGTTGCGCCAAGAATTTGTATTTTTTGATGGTAGTTTTAAGGTTTATTTTGAGATAGTTTGTAAGTTTTATTTTTATAAAATTAAATTTTAATTAAAAAATTTACTGTTTCTACGAAAAAAAAAATTCTTAGTTTTGCAATTAGTAAATGGAGTTAATGAATGAATTTAGTTAATTACGTCGAAAGACATTAAAATAAGAATTGAGTTTAGTTTAGATCGTCCGCAAGGCCAGTTACTTAGTATATAACATATTTAAGTTTTTTTTTATCTAGCTTTTAAGAACATAATGAATTGAAAAACAAAAATACATTTATAATGAAAAAGAAAAATAATAATAAGTGCATTGGATTACCGAGGACGCAGTTCGAAGTTCGAGTCCCAAAGAATCCCAAAAAAGAAAATGTTCTCGGTCTCAGCTCTCGCGAAGGTCTGACAAACGTCAAGGAGTATTAACTGTCATTAGAAAATTTCTCAATTTAATGGTTAACCATTGTTTCTTGAGTCCATTTTTTTTTTTTTTGGAAAAAAGGTCATATTTTAACTCAGAAAATATTTTTCTAGTGTTTTCGGTACTTCACAAATATACTTTGCAACTGACACAAACATTGCGGAGGTAATTTGATTTTTTTTTGTTTTTGGATAAACTTAAACTTCAACTTAACCCAAACAAAGATGTGATGTGCAATTATAACTCATGACATTGAAATTTAAATAAAAATAATTTATATTTAAAATAAAAACATTGCATGATACATGAAAATATGTATATGTATTTAAATTCGGGCAAAGCGGAACTATTTGTTATAGCTATTTACACCAAAAAGCAGAACTCTAAACTTACTTGCTCAAAGCATATAAAAGTAGTAGACTTCAAGCGGAGTTTGTTTTGTGTATGGTTATGAACTTAGGTTAGGTAGATAGGTTGGCTAGGGAATCATGTTAAAAACTATAAAATCTACTCTCTAGATTTTAACCCTCAATTTCCAAAAATAAGTCCACAAAAATATTATATGTTGGTCATTTAAATACACTGGACGTCCAGTATAACGAAAGATATAATGTCCAATTCGTTATATCGAAACTAGTTTTTTCGTAACGTTTTAAGAAAACGCTCAATTTCTAATAAAATATCGTTATATCGGTATTCGTTATACTGGACGTCCAGTATATTTACAAGGCCGTAACAAGTGCACTTTTTTTTACAACGAGAACAGAGCAGTAAGTAGGTAACAAAATTTTGTGCCAAGAACTTCTAGTAAAATGCAAATCCAAACAAAAATGACCAAATTCGGCAACAGTGCAGTAATTTCCCATTTACCTAAATGCAAAAAGATTCAAATGAAATCAAGCTATAGCATTGACTTTTTTCAATTAGAAGTGCCTAAGCGCCCGCCGTTACATACTACACAAGAATACCACAAAAAATAAAAAAAACACGGTCGGGCTCCAAAAGAAATGCCGAGTTTCTACTGTGGAAGACAAAATGTCATGAACAACCAGAGGCACAGCGTTCAAAGAACGCCATAGCAGTAAAGATCTTTTTCCCAACATACATCGACTTTTAAAAATTTTGGCAACCTTACCAGTATCGACATGTAGACCAGAAAGAACGTTTTCGACGATTAAACGCTTAAAAACTTTTTTGAAACTCTACCGGTGAAGATCGACTTACTGGTTTAGCCTTAATGTCAATTCATCAGGAGATAGAAATAAATACTGACGAAGCGATTGATGTATTTCCAGCAAAGAAGGCAAGGCGATTAAATTTAGTTTTATAAAATAATTCTTTACTTTGCTATGTTGAATATAGTTACTTTTTTCAACCTATTGCTACTTTTGTTATAATTACTAGTCAATGAAAAAAATTAAATTTGAAATTTAAGATTATTTTATCTTCCTCAATCGCTCCCCCCCCCCCCCCCCCCCCCCACCCCTTCCCCTTTTTTTTTTTTCAAGTTTACATAAAAAAAAAAATTAACTTATACCATTTGTCTTACAGGAAATCGTGTACAGGGACTTTGTTGATATCTCCGTTGCTGTTGCAACTCCGAAAGGCTTGGTGGTCCCTGTTATTCGTAACGTGGAAAGTATGAATTACGCTGATATTGAAATCGCTATGGCTGCTCTAGGCGATAAAGCTAAGAAAGGTGCAATAGCAGTGGAAGATATGGATGGTGGTACTTTCACTATAAGCAATGGGGGTGTATTCGGTTCATTAATGGGTACACCCATTATTAATCCACCACAGAGTTCTATTTTAGGAATGCATGGCATATTCGAACGACCAGTTGCTGTTAAAGGACAAGTATGATGAGATCCCATAAAATAACGATTATTGTAATAAAGTGTTTCCATTAAAGGTAGTGATTCGCCCAATGATGTATGTTGCTCTCACATACGATCACCGTTTGATTGATGGACGTGAAGCGGTTATGTTCTTGCGCAAAATTAAAGGGGCTGTAGAAGACCCTCGAATTATGTTGGCAGGCTTGTAAGGAATCGCCTATTTCCAACTATATCGAATTAATACACCTTAGTCAACTAGAAAACTAAATGAGCTATTTATAATAACACAGACTTCTCTATTCGATATAATAAATGAAAAACGAATCAAGATTTGCAGAGGAGTTTTTTGTTGGTTCACGCTTAATAAACTATCATCCTTATTCATTATACATTCTGTGGCAACAAAGAAAAACAGCCTAAGTCGTGTTTAACAATTTTTCAGGAGAGTCATTTAAAGGTTTGTAATTAATTACAAAAAAAATGATACATAGTATGAGAAAGTTTCTGACACAGAAATGGAGAATTAGTTTTTGTACAATTCTAGAATCGATCATATATTCGAGTGGGGCTTCCGATTGTATGATAACTCAATTTTGACATAAGTAGACTTGTGCTGTTTTTCCTTGTTGCCACATATTTCTTATACCACCTTTATATTAACTAAACAAACCGTTTACAGATTATATAAAAAAATCTCAAATGAAATTAAAAATGAATTGCAATCTGAAACTGTTCGTAAAAGTTTTAACAAAATTGATAGAAAAACAAAGATATGGTAGAATGACAGAAAAAAAATCTTTGAAACGCAGAATAAACAAAGCAAATATTAACAAAATTGAGAGTATGTAAAGATAAAGCAAAATTAATGTCTTTCTGTATTTACTTTTAAACAAAGGGAATAAAAGCTCTACTCCGAATACGGTCCAAAAACACAAATGACAGTGTTTGTGTAAGTCATCGAATAATTAACAACAATTTCGGAACATAATGAACCGTATTTTACGTATCTGACATTTAAAAATATCAGTATTTTAAAATAAAGTGATCAGCAATTAATCAAAAGAAAATACTTAATTCAAACAACGTTATAATATATTTATTTCTGATTGCCAATGATCAAGACAAAATGTGCGGACTGGTATGTTGATGTTTCGCGGTTGATGGTTGTTAGATGAAAGAGATCGATAAAGCAATGCACACTCGAACGGAGTTAATCCCAAAAGACAATTCCGTTGACCAGATGATTCGGCAAGTGCACATGACATGTTGGCAATTCAAGTTAATAGATTTTACAATTTGAAATAAACAAAAAAAAAAGTAGATATTAAATGTAGTTCGTCGGTTGCATTCCTGACACCGCCGGCCCCCCCTGAGGGAATTTCAGGATAGAGGTATGATAACTAGTTTTGTTATTGGGCGTTTAAAAATGACATGTTTTGTGCGACCAGAAACCATTCGTACAAGATCGTTTTTGTCCGGATGAAGTGCGTCAATCCGTCCTAATGCCCATTTGGATCGTGGCATATTGGGCTCCCTAACCACGATGAGGTCACCTATTTGAAAATTTGCAAAATATTTTGAATGAGTTCCCATCATCCAAGTCGATTAAGTGGGACGTCTAAACAGCTGGGCTCCGGTATCGCCATGTACGGTCTGTCTATAAGGAAATGAGATGGAGTTAGAGGCTTCAAATCTGAATCAGAAATAACACAAAGAGGCCTAGAATTTAATAATGCTCCAATTTGGTAAAGCAAAACGGACATCTTCTCAAACGTTAAAATGTTATTCCCTACAATTCGGCGGAGGTGTTGTTTCACGCATTTGACACCGGCCTCCAATAGCCCTCCAAAGTGAGGGCTATGTGGTGGAATGAACTCTGTTATGTTCGATGAAACACAAAAAGGAAACGCGACGCAGTTAATTCAGTTAATAATGTATTTTTATTCGTTATTGGTTTAGGCGACTTGCCTTGTTGTGATTATGTGTTCGTCGTTCCCAATGCCTCCTCCTTGTCTTGTCTGTTACCATTTCCTAATGCTCTTTTTAGTTCATCAAAGTAATTCAATCCATGCAACGTATTACAAGTAATCGCAAGAATACGTAACATGTGGTATTGATACTTTGTGATCTTTTCGTTTTGTGGGCTAGTGTGGCACGTTTGCACATGTGCTGTGTTGGATGCGGTAGGTCAGTGTTTCACATTTGCACATGTGTTGAGCTGGGTTTTGGTTGCTTCGGTGCTGGTGTAATGGAATACCATACAGAATGTCACCGAATTGAGTTAACAGCACACAGCAAGTTTCCCATAAGTTGTGATGACGTGGCTGGACGTAGGCGAAAACAATCCATACAATCGTACACAACTGTCCTGATTAGGTTTCTGCTCCCAAGAATCCAAAACTCCTGACGTACAAACGAGAAAAGTTCCGATACACCTTTGTGGAGAAATTTCAAACGAGCCTCTCGAAGAATTAATTGAGTGACCAGATGGTTTTTTTTTTCATCACAGAGTACACAGATCACTAAGCTCTCTCAGTGTTTACTCGACTCAGGAATCATCTACCGATCTTCAATCTCACTACCTCTACCAATACTTTGACTACCTCAAACAATAAATTTATCTTTATCTTTATTGTAGCAGAAATCTATACATTATTCTTCATATTACAACTATTGCACAATTTACAGAGATATGGTACTTACATCTACCTTACAGCTGAAAATACAGATAAAAAGTGCTCTGAAGGAAAGCTACAACCAAAACCTTCATATAAATCAGTTGAGGGAAAGGGGGGCGATGCGGACAATAAGCGATTCAGATTAGCTTTACAGTTAATAAATTTATATTTAAATACAACAAAGGACTATGCTAATATAAGATTAAGGAAAATAAATAAATAAATAATAAATAACAAAAACGTAAAATAAATAATGAATAATAAATAATAAATTATGAGAAATAAATAGTAAATAATAAATAATAAATAATAAAAAAATAAATAAATAAATAAATAAATAAATAAACTAGAAATAAACGAACAATAAATGATAAATAAACTATTTAGACAGCTAGATCTGAAATCAGCGTATTGTCAGACAGAGTTAATGAAGTATTATACCGATCGAATAGTTTTGTAATTCTACAAGATACTTTTTCGACATTGGCTAGGGAATGAAGCTCGTCAGTAGAGAAATGCCAGGGGAGGTTAAATATAATTTTCAATAGTGTGTTTTGTGCGATTTGTAGTCGACGAATATGGCTTATTGCACACTCTCCCCAAACAGGTGACCCGTAAAACGTAATCGCTTGAAAAATTTACTTAAATATAATTAATTTGTTTTCATTACTTAATTTTGATTTTCGATTGATGAAAGGATATAGCGTCTTGATTGTAACATTTATTTTGTTTATGGTTTCGTTGATGTGAAAGCCAAAAGTCAAAGTTTTGTCAAGATGAACTCCAAGGTACTTGGCCCTAGACTTCCACTCAGTCTCAACACCACCAACCACAAGATTTCTGCTTGGTAAAAAGCAGGTTTTTCTTTTCCTAGTGAAAAAGATAGCCTGGGTCTTACAAGCATTGATTTTAATCTTCCAATTGCGAAAATACATCTCAGTTATATTTAATGCAGATTGCAGATTAGTTTCTATGACCGAACCAATTGTATCTGAAGAAAACACACACGTATCATCCGCAAACATTGCAGACTGACAATTGTTCAAGCGTGGAAAATCCGATATGTAGATGATATACAACAAAGGACCTAAAACAGAACCTTGGGGTACGCCTGCGTTGACATGCGATCTGTTAGATAACGAGCCATTTATGGACACCTTGAAGGATCGTTCCGATAAAAAAGGCTTTATAATTTTGATCAGGAAAGGTGGGAAGTTTAGAATAAGTAGCTTTTGCAATAGTCCCTCGTGCCATACAGTGTAGAACGCTTTCTCTATATCTAGAAAAACTTTGCCCGCACTTTTACCAGAATTGAAGTTACTTCTAATATGGTGCGTAATGCGATGAATTTGGTTAACAGTGTTATGGTGTGGTCTAAATCCCAATTGTTCCTGCGGTAGAATCGGTAGAATATTATTTGTTTCGCAGTGCAGTAATAGTTTTTCCTGATTATCTTTTCGAGGCATTTACTTAACGAACTAAGTAGGCTTATAGGCCTGTAGTTGCAAGGCATACTGCCTTTCCTGGCTTTAAAATGGGAATAATTTTTGCTTTTCTCCATGCTTTGGGGAAGTAGGAGTGTTTGAAGCAAGTGTTGAAGAGCTCTTGTAAGAACTTAAGGCCTATTTTAGGGAGGTGCTTCAAAGATAGGTTTTTAGCCTCATCAAAACCAGTAGATTTAAATGGTTTCAATGAAGCTAAAATAAATTCCAAATCGCTTACAGAGACAGCTATGTTGTCGTCATTCGCAGAAAGCGAGTTTATTAAACCCATTGAATAATTTACAGCCAGTTCTGTGCTTGCATTCGTAGAAATGCTGGTTGTTATTGAGTGGTTTACAAAGAATTCATAGCCAAGGCGTTAGATTTTTCGTGACTAGAAACCATTATTGAATTGCCTATTTTTAGTGTGGGAATAACCAAATGCTTCTTTTTAACGACCTTAACCATATTCCAGAGGCTTACTGCCCTTCTCTAAGCTTTGAAGTTTGACGTTCCAAAGCACATTTCGAAGGGAAAAAAGTTTGTCTTTCAATATCACAGATAAATTCTTGGCCACCGACAGATAATAATAATTGCGGGTCCTAGTCCACAAAGATCTGTAGTTATTCCTTAATTTGATCAGCTGCAAAACATTTGAGGGTAGTTTCATTGCCTGCCTATGATTGGTTGCTACTTTTGGAACTGAATGTTCAACGCTTTCTAAGACGCTAGAACCCTTACGTGACTGCACACCTGGTCGTGGTATAAGGGCCTAGTAGAGGTCAATGACTCTCGGGATTTAATCCCTAGATGAGATTCGAAACCAAGAGGCAGTCGAACTCTAATCCTACCGCTTCACATCCTTTCCTTTCCTCTTTCCCCTCCGGTGGGCTGGATCAAGGTGTCATACGACCCGTGCCGAGGATCAACCTGGCTGGGAGCCCATCCCAAAAATAGCCCAGTCGCAAACGGAGTATTCGGATACCTGGCGACCTCCGGATTAGCTAGCCTTATCTGTGTAATGCGAATCTCTGCACAGACCGACATTCCTTTCTCCGCTACTCGTGGAAACACAATGAACACTTCTAAAAAACCTATAACAAAACAAAAAACAATTATTAAGACCGGTCCCCCTTTAAGACCGGACGGTAGCATGGCGACTAACCTGTTTACCGGGAAAGCTCCTGAAGAGCTGTCTAGTAAGAAGACTGTGGCTTTACATGGTCCGACTACTGCCAATAGCCGCTTGGAGCCCAAAGGTACCAATACCCTCCCACATTCCTCTACAAAGATCGACGTACAGCCAGTCGGATTCTGAAGCACTTTGGAGATATTCTGGAATGCAACAGAACCGAAAAGATGAATGCTCGCATCGAATGGGCCAAAAAGATCGTCAGCGAAGCTGGGACAAGCGGCGACTCCACGTCAAAGCGACAAAGATCGTTGGAGGAATCCGTTTCGGATTCAAAAAGGGCCAAGGTGCACAACACCAGCACCTCTTCCAGGCCACCCAACGCCACATCGATGTCCTACAGCGATGTCCTTAAAGACAAAATAGTGCTGGCGGTCATCGACAAAAGCGACCCATACGGTTCTATAGCTCCTGACAAATGGAAGTTTATTCCAGCCAAACTTCCTCTTGTCTTTATGCAAATCATGAAGGAGAATCCAGGTCCTCCTCCTAGATGCAGCGATGGTGGATGGCATCAGGGCCACGTGAAGCTTATCGCCTGCGCTGACCAAAGGTCGTACGACCTCTATAAGCTAGCTATAGCCAAATTGGGAGAGGTATGGCCAGGTGCTAAACTCGAGGTTGTTGCGAAGGAAGATATCCCGAGCAGACCAAGAACTCGCACTTGGATCCCAGCCGAACCCTCCAACACGGATATGATCCTAGAGATCCTAAGAACGAGCAACCCCGATCTTCCGACGCACAACTGGAAAGTCTTTATAGATGTGCAATCATCGTTACAAATAAGGAATCTTTGGCTCCTTTGGCGAAGACTGGCGGTGTCGTCTACTACGGCTTTGACCCTATCACCATCAAGGTTTATAAAAAAGATGAGGAATCAGATCTGGGCATACTGCCCCCCCACCCTTCTGATTCCACTCCTCCAACCGACGTACCCGAGCCTGTCACGTTCCCTTCCTTGGATAGTGACGACTCTCAAACGTCACTTCCTAAACAGAATCCGTCTCTAGTCGATGAAGACAAATTGTCGGACATGGAGACGGATGACTGCTTCAGTAAACTACATCCACTGCTTTTGAGTGAGGACGAATTTTTGGAATCGTCCTCGGACTCGGAAGCCCTGAATACCACCGTGGTGGAGACTTCTCTGCCTAATTGTAGCACCAATGCTGCATTTAGTCCAGATTTACTTACACCACTCCATAACGGCTTCTGCCGGCCTTCTTCTCCGTCTCTCAAAGGACAGGGAAGATATAGTCTTGGTCCAGGAACCTTGGGTCGTGAACAATATGGTATGTGGACTCAAGACTCCAAACTACTACACCCTGTATATGCGTAACTAAGGTAAACCCAGATCGTGTATACTGGTGAAAAGTAACCTAAATGCAATTTTACTCCCTAATTACAGCGATCGAGATACTACCGCAATAAAAATGGAAACAACAAGCGGTGCCTATTACTTGGTTTCGGCGTATCTCGCCCATGATAACATGGACTCTTTTTTTGGGGATAACCTGGAAAGACTGATCGCAGATGCGGGGATACAAAAAACTGGTCTCATTATTGGATGTGATGCTAACGCTCATCACACTGTATGGGGCAGTTCCGATATTAACAAAAGAGGTGAGTTACTTTTCGATTCTATTCTAAGTACAAACCTTATTTTGTGCAACATAGGTAAAGAGCCTACCTTCGTTACCAGACACAGGCAAGAAGTACTGGACATCACACTTGCCTCCGATAGCATTGTCCAACGTATTAGAAATTGGAGGGTGTCAAGCGAGCCCTCATTTTCGGATCACAGGTACCTCCAATTCTCCTTATATGTAGACTCTCTTAGCCCGCCAGTTTTTAGGAATTATCGCAGAACTGATTGGCTCAAATATAGGTCAACTTTAAGTTGTTTAGTTACCTCAAATCACCTTAACCCCCCATGCAATCCCCAAGAACTTGATCGCATGGTTGAAGAGTTAACATCAGCCTTCAACACAGCGATGTCTTCTTCTTGCCCTTTGATCAAACCCAGGGGCAAAACGAAGCCGCATTGGTGGACTGCAGGGTTAGGTCTTTTAAGAAGTAATTGTAGGAAACTCTTCAATAATGCCAAAAGTACGAGAGACGCGCTAGATTGGGTCTTGTACAAGGCATCCCTAAACATATACAAAAAAGAATTAAGAAAAGCCAAACGAACTTCTTGGAGGCTCTTCTGTGGTAAAATAGAAGAAGTTTCTGAGGCATCTAGGCTAAGGAAAATTCTCTCTTCAAATCCAATTACACCCAGTTACCTTAACAAACCGGATGGAACTTGGACTACTTCCAGCGAAGATTCGCTAAAATTACTGCTTGATACCCAAGTTGTTAACAATATGGTTTCCAGCAGACCATTTCCACAAATTACCAACTCCTCAAACCTGATCACACTGAGCAAACTCCACTGGGCACTAAACAGCTTCAAACCATACAAATCCGCGGGACCAGACGGCATAATACCTGCCGAGTTGCAGAAGTCATCGGACATAATTATGCCGGTGCTGAAGATAATTCTGCAAACTTGTCTAAACCTGGTTTATATTCCAAAGATATGGAGATAAGTTAAAGTTGTATTCATACCCAAAGCGGGTAAATGCTCTCATCCAAATCCAAAAGATCTCAGACCTATCAGTCTATCATCATTCCTCTTAAAAACATTGGAACGACTGATTGATATCCATTTACGCAACAGTATTGATAAGAAGCTACTGTCAGCGGCCCAACATGCGTATTGCAAAGGCAAATCAGTGGAGACAGCATTGCACTCACTGGTACGCAAAATTGAATATTCCCTGTTCCACAAGGAGTACACAATGGTTGCCTTTCTGGATATAGAAGGCGCTTTCAACAACGTCAATACATCAGCGATAGCAGATGCACTATCAGATCTGAAAGTCGACAGCTCACTCCGCGAATTGATCAATCTACTGCTCAATGGTCGGATTATCAACTCCACGTTGGGTGGGACGTCTATCAGAAGATCTGTTAGTAGAGGCACTCCGTAAGGAGGTGTTCTATCTCCGCTTCTGTGGAATTTGGTGGTCAATAAACTCTATTGATTATCATGGAAGGCGAGGGATGCACGGCGATCGCTTATGCAGATGATGTTGCTTTGGCCGTCTCGGGAAAGCACCTAAATACTTTGAAGGAACTCTTACAAAACGCTATAAATAAGCTCACTAGATGGGCAGTTCGGTGTGGTCTGGGTGTAAACCCCCACAAAACTGAACTAGTACTCTTTTCAAGGAAATATAAAATTCCGCTAGTCGACCCTCCCTCTCTTAATGGAACCAGCTTAACTTTCTCTGATAAAGCAAAATATTTGGGTCTTATCCTGGATAGGAAGCTAACTTGGAAACCTAATATTCAAGAAAGAGTAAAGAAAGCTACAGTAGCACTTTTCTATTGTAAGAAGCCATTGGGAATAAGTGGGGTTGACAACCTCGAACTACTCACTGGCTATACACCTCGATCATTAGACCTATACTCACATACGGGGTGATTGTCTGGTGGACAGCCTTAGTTAAAGCTATAAATCGTGATTATCTAAGTAAGGTCCAACGTACAGCTTGTCTGTGCATAAGCGGAGCACTACGTACAACTCCCTCCGCGGCACTGGACATTATATTCCATCTAATACCCCTCGATATATATAGCAAGCAAATGGCAGCGATTGCAGCCGTTCGCCTTGAAGCTACCCAACAGTGGTCAAGAAAAGAATTCGGCCACGCCTCTATTCTGAATAAATTCAAAATCTATCCCGAAAACACGGACTACACCATCCCACGTCTAAATTTTGATAAGAACTTCCTTGTCACCATCCCTTGCAGATCACGCTGGGAGGACGATGCTTCTACACTGACGGGTCAAAAACCAAAGACGGAGTCGGTGCAGGTGTTTTCTCTGATAAGCTTAACCTTAAGCTCTCCTTCCGTCTTCCTAATCATTGTAGCGTGTTCCAGGCGGAATTAATGGTGATAAAAGAAGACCTATCTTAGCTTAAGAAAAACGTGATATCTGCTAGAGATATCCGCATCTTTTCTGATAGTCAGGCAGCAATCAAATCCCTGGAATCGACCTCTATAAACTCTTTAGTAGCCCTAGACTGCCGTTCGTCTCTTGTGGTGCCGGGGCATAGAGACATTCCAGGGAATTGTAAGGCCGATGAACTCGCCAAAGAAGGAACAACTTTACCCATCTTGCCGGATAACGGCACCTTAGGTATTCCATTCAATTCATTTAACACCAGGGGTTGACAGAAGATGTTAGGCTTATTAGTCAGAAAGATATCCAAAGTTGATGGGTTAAATCGGGAATTTGAAGGAATAAAGGTAGGACCAGGTGGATACAAAAACAATAAATTTAATCAAAAACAAATGAGTAAACGCAGTTTATAAATTCTATCCGAGATAAGCTAAAATCAATTTTCTTGCAAAGCCGATTAACCCTCTGCGATTGACGTGGTAGTATGACAGACACCACAAAAACGAAAACTTGTGTTGCACCGTTATTTTTTAAATGTTGACTCCTGCGTTAACAGTACCTTTCTGTCGTGTGCTCAAACGTGCGTTAGTGTTACGCGAGCGGTCGTGGCGTGCGCATGCGTTGTTGTGCGAAGGAGAGTGTCTACGAGTCAAAAACGTCAATATTAAGGTATGTGTCTGATTGTCTTCAATGCTCTAAGCCACTATGTGAAGACTGCCAAAAAAAATTTGAGGTTACACATCCTTTAATTGAACCAATGAATGGATCTCTTTTTTTAGTCTGATTACCATAAGTGTTAACTTTAATAAATGAATAAGTAAATGAAGAAAGTATTTATGTTGATTTTTTTTTTTACTTTTTCTATATGTGTAAGTTTTGAAGAAGTGATTTATGTCATATCCATAAATGTTGTTTAACTTTATATGTCTTTTTAATTTTATATATTAGTAATTTAAAATAATAATGCACACTCTTAACTTTAAAATATAATAGTTAAAAATTGGAATATAAAACTTCTAAAACTAAAAAACTAAAATTTCGAAAATACTAGCTGTCAAAATGGTGTATGGTGTACTACCACGTCAGTAGAATTGTGAAAATTAGGGCACGTCAGTCGCAGAGGGTTAAACGTGCATATGCACCTTAAAATTGGCTCATTGCTACAATAATTGGTACTATGCCTTATCGCGGAAATTAAATTTCTCACCCGAAGAGACCTTTGGGGAGCATATATAAGAGAAAACAATTCCGGTGAATCAATATGATAATTATATCGCGAATAAAAATTACAGATGTTGCCTTACGCCTGAAACTTAAGGTTTGCTAGCCGATAATTTTGCACCTACCGTTCATCAAACATATTTAGTTTACGGATAGCAAATCTCGTGAAGTTTTTCTGTGAACTGTTTCCATAATCTAAGTTCTTGAACATCAAATGGTGAATCCCAAACTACGGATGCATATTCTAAATAAGGCCTCACTAACGAGCAGTAAACAGCCTTAAGGCTATAAATATCTCGAAAGTCTTTGTAATTTCGATTAAAAAAGCCTAACATAAGGTTGGACTCTGAAATGACGTAATCATAATGCAATGAAAAATTCAATTTATTGTCAAATATGACTCCGACGTCTTTCACTTCATTGTAACGATGAAGTCTAACCTCGCTTATAAAATAAGCATTGAAAAGTGGCAGTAAAATACGATATGCCGACAAAATCTTACTCTTTAAAATATTCAGTTCCAAAGCATAATGATCACACAACTCCGACAGTTTATTGATATCGGACTGAAATCGAATCAGCTATATTATTTATTCTAGAAAATATTTTTAAATCCATCGCGAAAGTAAAAACTCTAGAGAATTGGAAAATCCCGTGGACATCATTGACAAATAAAGTAAATAGCAACGGGCCCAAATGGCTGCCTTGTGGATCGCCCGAAGTTACTTCTATTACCCGCGATGTAAAACAATCCACCTTTAATATTTGCTTTCTATAAGTTAAATAATTATAAATCCACAATAGCATTCAGGAATGTAAACCCATCGATCACCTATCAAAGGCCTTTTAAAAATCTGTGTAGAGTACATCAACTTACGAACGATTCTCAAAACTATCATAAATCTAAATTGTTAATAACGTTAAATTACTAGTACATGACCTACCTCGAATAAAGCCATGCTGATTACTAGAACGAATTTCTTGAACCGCAAAAGAAAGTAAATAAATAAAAAAAACTAAATAAAAAAAAAAATAAATAAATAAATAAAAAAAAAAAAGTTTTGCCTTAACAATGCTTTCGAACAATTTAGGAATTACAGAAAGCTTTGATATAGGTCGATAGTTTTCGACTTTTTGCCTCGAACCGCTTTTAAAAATTGGAATTATAAAAGAATATTTCCAATCATTGAGAAAATTTCCAGTTGCAAGTGACTGGTTAAAAATTATTTTAAGTGGATAAAAGATCGAAGATAAACAATATAACCGCCGGAATACCATCTGGCCCTGGGTTGCTATTAAATCAAGTCCTGCTAACGCTTTAATTACATCTTCGTCCGAAAACTGTAACGCACCTACATCTAAGAGGTCAGGAATATGAGAGTAATGATTCACCGTTAACTGCACCTGAGATATATTTATTATACACGGACTCGAAAAAGTTAGCAAATAATTCACAAGTGCCTTTTAAGTATTTCTTTTTGAATTAATGTAATTCCAAAATGATTTACTACTTTGTTTTCCGACAACTCTACGGACAAGACCTATTGTTTATATGGAAATCTATTCAAGAACTCATACTCTTTTCTGAATCTCAAAAAAATTTCACAATGTGAGCTAGTCTTATTTAATAAATAATTAGAGTACGCTTTTCTTTTTACATTTCTTAAATTTACCAATCAATTGAAGGATTACAGGATGTTTTACAGTATAAGGAACATCTACAGCGTTGGAAAGTCTTCCTCCAACTCGCAGCAATCCAACATTATCAATAAACGGTGATAAAGACGAAAGTTTAGACCGGTTAGGGACACATTTGACAGACTTTCAATCTGTTCCATAAACTCCTCTTGAGCCCACAAAAAGCAAGTTTGCTTAACAGAAAACAATTCTGTAGACCGAATAAAATCCAGCAGACGATCATTTAGAGACATTTTATAATTCCGGACAAAACGACGAACTAGAACTACAATCCGAATAAATCGAAACCATGAAGATACTCTTTTTGTCAATTGGTCTAGAACTCCTTCCTCCACTGACAATATATTTGCAACAACAGGTTTTTTCCTCCTTTCCGGTACATCCCCTAATTCAATCTTTTCTGCAGCAATCGGCCAGGAGCTACAAACCATCGAAAGCCAATTAGGACCTTTCAACCAAAGTCCCAACTGCAAAAGTTTCTTGGGCTCGACCCCTCTCGAAGCACAATCAGCTGGATTTTCCTCTGAGCGAATGTAGTTCCAATCAGAACGGGGAAGAACATCAAGAACCTCGGAGGTATTATTAGCGATGAAAGTATTCCATCGACGAGGGGGAAAGGAAAGCCATGCTAACACAATTTGCGAATAACAAAAAGAAAATGTTTGGACAGGTTTTACGTCCAAAGAAGTTCGAATGAGTTAAACCAATGAGTTTCAGTCGAGGAATGGTAAGCTGTTTTATGATAAACTGCATGATGCACTCTTTCGAAATTGGGTCATTTATAATTTACTCATGTCGTCGTTCAATGCCCGGATTTCGAAAGAGTGTCCATTAAGCATTTTTCATTCATTGCATTATTGTCACTTGTTGGAAGTAGGTCAATTGTGATTGCATAATATTGATTCGGGCAATGTCCGAACTCCAACAAGTGCAATTCAGCAATTAAACTTGGCTTGCCTTCCGACGGTTGATTAGAGTAAGAGTTAGTCAGTAAGATACATTTTAAAAAGAACATTTTAAAAAAAGTAATTGGTTTTTAATTTTGTAACTGGCGCAGTCGAACGGTTGAACCTAAAAGTGAATTTGAAAATTGAATTCTATATTTGGAACTGTACATAAAAAAGCAAACAATCCTAAAAGTGAATTTGAAAATTTTGAAACTGTGCAAGTAAAAAAAAAGGATAGGAAATACCTTATAATGAGTGAAATTCAGTCAATGGCGGCTGCCCTGGATGGATTAGTAGACAGGGTCAGCGCCATATCTATACTGCAACACGCATCGTTCAACGGTACAGCTAACATAATGAGGGAGATAAATTACATCAAAGAATTTAATGGAGACAAGTCGACTCTGACTCGTTTTATACACTTGGTGGATACCCATTTGGCTACTACTGAAGAGGCGAGAAGACCCGAGATATGGACAGCTATAAGGCGAACTAAACTGACAGGAAGAGCTCAAGAACTTGTACTTAGCAATGGACTGGAATCGTGGGAAGATGTCAAGGAATCGTTCAAACATAATTTTCGACCTGTGATAAATATAATGGACCTAACGAACAGGATATTTTACCTCAATGTGATTTCGATAGTAGATTTAATTAATAAAGTAGAACATTTAGTTGCGGAAATAAACACAGCCGCTTTATACGAGAATGATAGCGACTCTTTTTAGGAAATTACAATACCATACAATAATTGTAAAAATCAAAAGTTTTTGCATCGGTAATTTAGCTAAGGAAGTAAGAGATATAGACAGTCTACAGGAAGTAAAGAAAATATTGAATGATTATGCAAGTTATGAAAAGGGAATTTTCAATCAAATCAATTTAGATTTACTGACCAGATAGATGGAGCAAATATCTATGATGAAGCTAGGACTAGTACACACTGGACTATTGACTTATGAAGAATTACAATCAGAAAACTTGGACATAGACAGACTAAAAAATTTAAAGACAGGTATCATTAGAGTAGAAGATGAAATGGTAGTATTAGCAATCAAAATTCCAAAAACTTTTGAGTTAGTAGACTTAAAAATATATATACCGATACCAAACATGCAGCATTTGGAATTAGATTCAGAAAATATCCGATATGTAACTTTGAATAGTAATAATTATACTTTAAGAAATGATGTAGTGTATTCCAAAGATTTAATATTAAGAAACGATTGTATTCAAAGGAAAACCTGTATGCTTGGAAAAAATTATTATTTCGAGATAGTATATATTACAGATAATCTTGTCATTGTAAAAAATAATATATATGAAATCAAAAATGAATGTCACAAAAAAAAATTTGGAAAATGTGTTAACTGTTTAATACAAATATATAACTGTAGCATTAAAATTGGAAATGAAGTAATTAGCAATAAGGAAATGGAATTTAAATTTGACATAAAACTGGAGGAAAAAACAGAATTCAATCTTACTCAACATTTGCGCTTTAGCAATTTTACTTTAAAAGAAATAAGTAACATAAAAGAAATTCAAGAAATATACCTTTCAAAAAAATACCTTTTTATATCTGCAGGAACTTCAGGTCTTATTATAATCGCTTTTATTATAATACTTCTATTAATCATTAAAAGAAATAGAAATTTAAATAAACCAATAGAATTACCATTTGAAACGATTCAGGAGAATCTTCAGAGAAGGAAGGGAGGAGTTATATGATAAACTGCATGATGCACTCTTTCGAAATTGGGTCATTTAAAATTTACTCATGTCGTTCAATGCCCAAATTTTGAAAGAGTGTCCATTTATTTATCATTTATTTAGCATTTATCATATATTGCATTATTGTCACTTGTTGGAAGTAGGTCAATTGTGATTGCCTAATATTGATTCGCCGGGCAATGTCCGAACTCCAACAAGTGTCCGAACTCCAACATTCAGCAATTAAACTTGACTTGCCTTCCGACGGTTGATTAGAGTAAGAGTTAGTCAGTAAAATACATCAAGTGAATAAAGAACATTCTTGAAAAAAGTAATTGGTTTTTAATTTTGTAACTCGCGTGAACAACTGCCGAATAAGCCTTCTCGAATGCATCAGAGAACGCAATCAAATAAAACCGCCTTGAATCTTACGTACACCTTCTCACAATGTCGATCTTTTCCAAATAGAGTAAATTTTTTCGGTAGGAAATCCATTTGTCAGCTACTTCAATTGGCAGTGGATCATCCCATCCAATTTTCATCTTATGCTCCCATAACTCCTGGAATAGCGTTTTAAACAAAACGGTGGCAGGAGCTTTAAAACCCAACGAGTCAAAGATTTTTGAAATCTCTCGCAATAGTATTAGCTTAATGGGTGATGTTAACGGTGAGACTATTTTGCCTCAACGACTGTTGCCAAGGTTCATGTACCTTGACTACTGCTGTGAAGATAGCTAGTTCTTGTACCAGTATCTCAATTGTGATGAAGACCAGTTAAGCTATTTTACCACGGGTGGGGGGCTAGCTAACTGTAATAAAGAAGACTCTTCGATGACGGTTCAACAAAAAGCATTTATTGTTCCCTCAAACGGGAATATTTATATGAACAATATTGCTTACTATGCTAAATTTACAAAGTGAATATCAAAAAAGAACAAATCCAAAATATTGCTTATTATACATGAACACCATACTAACATTGTAGACAACCTTGAACATTAATTCAGAGAGTCGAATTTCGGCTATGCGAAACATATACCATTTGCACTGCTGCACCTGTGTATTTGGTTGCTAGCATATGGTTCAAGGTGAACTTTGTTTTGGTTAGGTAAAGGTTTCGCATAGCCGGCATACTTGTCGTGTGTAATTGTTGTTTTTGTTAATATGGCATTCGTACAAAAAAAAAACTGCGAATAGAATTAGGTGAACTTATTTACATTGTTCGTGAACATACTCCCCCTCGTTGAATGGAGACATTCAACAGACTTCTTCACTAGGTATGCTGAATCTTTTGCGTGTTTGTGGGATTGGCATCTGTTTCGAGGGCTCCTTGAGGGTTGCACGATTGGTCCGTGTTCTCGCCTTCCAAATCCAGACGATGATGATTGATATCGTCAAGAAAAGTCCTATATATCCAACGGTATATTGGTGAAGGTCATGTTTGCTAAATTTGTTTGGCAACTCGGCTAGGATTTGGTTTTTGGTTCGCTGCCTCAGCTCTTCGATCTGCTCTAATCCAAATTGATCCAGTGGTGACGACTTGTTAGCTAAAGTCATGGTAGTTGGAACTTCCCAGTTTTGTATAAGATGTTTTTGTGTTGCTCTTGTAAGTTTGATGTCCTTGAAACGTTAGGTCATCTTGCTTGATGACACAGTTTGGCTGGATTTTTAGAAGTCCTGATCCCTCCAGAGACATTGATGAGATGTCGTGGCCACATACAGTATTGATGGTCGTCTTGTTCTTGATTGCGTAAATCCATTCGTTGGGATGTGTAAGCCGGATCCAAATTTGGTTTTTGGTGATTTTCTTTGTCTTCCATTGTGTTGATAATGGCAAGTTGTTCAGTAGAGAAATTTTGCAAATGCATACATCAGCTCTCCTACGGTATAATGGCTTCGTTTGTTCGCACAGGTAAGTGGATGGTCCTGTTATTAAGCATGCTGCTAATTCTTGTTCCGACAGCGGGTAGTACTGATCGCGGTGTTGACTAATAATTAAATACGATGAGTCTGGTTTGATTGCCATGAACGATCCGTTGTTTAGTATTGGTATGGGTAGTATTCTAAATATGTCAAACATTTCAATGCTGACAAGAGGAAATTTAATCAGAAACATAACATGTGTATCCATGACTCGGCTTTTCACGGACATTAGTTTGTATAATTGCAGATGTTCTGACGATTCTACCGGCAAGCGAAGTGAGGACGGGATGTGCCCTCTTATTGTGATTATTTCGCTGCTTAACTGTTGTGGTGATAGCAGCAATGGGTTGACCTTTCCGTGATTGGTGTCGATTAAAACATTGATTAAAGATGCTTGTATTCGTTGCGTATTAGATATGGTTAACGACAGTTCGATAGATAGGGCCAAGAATATATTGTTGAGTTTCTCTTGATTGGGTTAATTTTCTATTTGATTAACCTGTTCGTTCAATGCTCTAAATCTTTCTTGAACTGTTAGCTGGTTTCCTTTAATTACGTTTAAAGTGGAGTCTGTTATGGAGGTTTGATTCTTCAGCAGTCGTAAAACGTAATCCTTATTTGCCTTGATGTCACTTATTGATTCCGAGAGCTCCTTTCCATGTTCAGCATCAAGGACTCCAAATAAAGAGTTTGCTATGGTCCCGACTATATTAAAGGCGCCCCGTTTCTTTCTTGCCTTATGGATGTCATAGGTGAGAAGCTCATTGCCTCCCTCTAATTCGTCTCGTACATGGATAAATTGCTTAAAAATTGATAGACTGGCAGAATTGCTTCAAGGACTGAATTCCGTTGTTAATTTCTGCATACTCAGTCCAATATGGCTCCAGCTCGTAATATACCACCAGGTTCCAATCATTCGATGCTAACTTTACTATTCCTAGAGCTTCAAAATGAAGTCCCAGCTGGGCTGGAAACTGGCTGTCTTCAACAGGATGACTACTCGCTACTGGTAGAGCCAAACAAACTAACAAGAGTGACATTATTGCCGAGCCGTATGATATCCTAGACTTTCTTTGTAGGGGTTCGTCGTTGTTGGTCGCGTCTTTCGAGACTCGTGATACTGAGTCTACCGCTCTTCGTTTGGTCTGACTTTCAGATTGCCGTGTTTCTCCTTCAGTTTGTGCTTCCTCTTCTTGTTTAGCGTTTTCATCATCGAGTGGAAGATGCGCAAGTTTGTGAATTGATCGGCGTAGAATGCCGGTTGCCGTTTTCACGTCTTCCACGCGGATTTTACCGTCGTCTCCAGTGTGAATTTTTATGACTCGACCTAGTTGCCACCTCATTGGTGGGGTGTTGTCTTCCTTTATTATAACTACAGCCCCAGGTTGTAGGTTGTGTTTGTGTTGTTTCCATTTGAACCGTTGTTGTAATTCATTTAAATATTCTCTCGACCATCTCTTCCAGAATTCGTTTTTCAGGTGCGTGACCAATTTCCATCTTGTGGCCAGGTTGAGTTTTGTTGTCTCAGCATTTGAACCAATTGATGCGGTTAATGGTTCACCGATTAAGAAGTGACCGGGCGTTAAAGCTGTAAGATCATTTGGGTCGGAAGATAAAGGTGTTAAAGGCCGGGAATTAAGAATCGCCTCAATTTCAATCATAAGGGTCTCGAATTCCTCATATGTCAAAGATGCCGATGTCATACTTCGATTTAACAAATGTTTTGCTGATTTTACAGCAGCCTCTGTGGAGATCGAGGTGGGATGAAGTGAAATTCGATGCCTTTTGTGCTGCAAGACGAGATAATAGAGTCCCTCCCTTGAGGTGAGTGTACTGTTTGACTTAAGTCCTGAAGTTGATTCCTGGCTCCGATGAAATTCGTCGCGTTGTCAGAGTATAGATTTTTAACGTGTCCTCGTCTTCCCGTAAAACGTTTTAGAGCTCCTGTGAAGGCTACCGTTGTTAACGAGCTTACTACCTCTAGGTGGACCACCTTCGTAGCAAAGCAGCAAAATACTGAGATATACATATACAAAGATGGAATACAACGCCCATATCTGGTCTGGTGCACCCAAGCACATTCTAGATAGGGTACAGAACCGCGCGATAAAACTAATAGGTGATAGAGACATTGTGAGCTCTATAGACTCACTTGAACACCGCATAAATGTCTCTTGTTTTTCCCTATTTTATCGCTTATTCCACAAAAAATGTTCCAACGAACTAGCCACTTGCATTCCTCCCCCTCAAAATTTCACCCGCATTATCGTCACACTTCGAATGCTCATCAGTTCACCCTCAAGCCCAACTTCGGACGTACTGTCAAATACAGGGATTCGTTTATAAGCCGAACGACACGTATGTGGAATGATCTTCCAGGCTCTGTATTTCCTCATCGGTACAACATCCAAACATTTAAAGCCAACGTGCACCGGTATCTCCTCTGTTCCTCTTTCCCCTCTTTCCAAACGCCCGTGCCCTGAATATTCAGTATAAGGGTATTCATACCCCCTTTGGTGCGCGCCAATTATAAAAAAAAAAAAAAAAATACCCCTTCTGTGGACGACTTCCTCTACCTCTATAATGGATCCAAATTGGTCCGCAGAAGTCTACACTTGAGTTCACAAATGGACGGGCCGGTTGTATTCTGGTGGGTTGTAAATTCCCCATCATCTGGGAAAGCAGCTTGGGCTTGGCTCTAACACATCGAACGCAATTTTAGCACTATAGATGGTGCAATGTTTTTACCTTCGACCGGCCAGAAGCGTTGTCTGGTTATGGCCAGAAGAGTCTGTGGTCCAACATGCTTCTTATCGAAATGGATGTGCCTCATTATCATTTTTACGATCGGGTGTTCGTACGGTAGTAGAATAGGGTGTTTTGCATCGTATGGTAAAGCTGATGCTTCTAATCTGCCTCCCACGCGTATGATACCTTTTTCGTTCAAAAAGGGGGCGAGACTGCTTATGGAGCTGGTATTGCTGCATTCGTTATACCGTCGTAGATGGGAGATATCGAGGCTGAACTCGTCCTTTTGCATAACCTGGATTATGGTATGAAGTGCGTCTTGTAGTTCTTGGCTGGAGAGATTTTTTCTTCGACTCATCTTCTCATCTCCTTTTCTCAGATAACGGATGAACCTAAGCATATATGCAGTAATCCGCTGCACTCGTTTAAATGAGTTTCCATGTGAGATTTACTGGTTGCTATGACTGACGCGCTTTGCTCGGCTTTCTGATCGCACTCTGCCGATTTAATGTATGGTTTTGGCCAAGATGATTCCTGACCATGAAGAAATAAGGAGCCGTAAAACCAAAGATTGCATTCCTTTAATTTTTCTGGAGCTATTCCCCGTGTCAACAAGTCAGCTAGATTCTCCTTAGATTTGACGTGACGCCATTGTTGTGGTGTGGTACTAGATTGAATGGAAGACACTCTATGGGCGATGAAGATGGGGAATGATTTTGCGTCCGAATTAATCCAGGCCAAAACAATTTCAGAGTCGCTCCAGAAATAGGTAGTAATTTCTTCGTATTCGATGGGGGTGGCAATGGTGTAGTGGTAGCGTCATCGTTTGTCGAGCTGATGATTCACAGTTCAATCCCTGATGTCAGCAAGCATTATATGATAAGAGGCAGTCCGAACAATTGCGAAAGCTTATGACAACACTACTGCGAAGGCATAACACTGGCAGTAGGTTTGTCATATGGCTGGAGAAATTGTTCGCTCTGTTGATGATTGATATGCTTATGACATCAGGTTGATCGGGAAAAAAATACTGTGAATCAGAAGCGAAGACATAACAAATAAATGACATCAAACAACCTCCCCAGTTATCTGGACACCCACCCCTGGAGCTAATGCGTGAAACCTAATACACCTGAGTTTCAAACCACTACACCAATCTCTTTCTCTCTCTCTCTATCTTCCTTCAACGCCCGCACTGTGTATACACATTAAAAGGGTATTCATATCCCCTTGAGTGCGGGTAAATTATAAAAAAAAAAAAAATTCGATATCCTTTTTTACTCTTTTAGCGAGGTCTGATGCTAATTTCGCTGCGCACAACTCTAATCGGGGTATTGTTGGTTTCTTGATTTTGTTCTTTTCCAGTGGTGCTACTCGAGTTTTAGCACACAACAAGCGCACGATGACTATTCCAGGGTTCACAATCGATCGAATATATACGCATGCTCCATAAGCCTTTTCAGAAGCATCGGCAAAAACATGAACTTGTATGAGTTCTGGAAGTTTTTGCGCAAATACGTGTCTTGGTACTCGGATGTGATTTATTGTCCTGAAGTCATCACGAAACCTTGACCATTTCGAATGCAATTCCTGTGGTAGAGCTGCATCCCAATCTAATTTAAGCTGCCAGAGCTGTTGCAGGAAGATTTTTGCAGTCATTATCACTGGTGCTACAAGTCCAAGTGGGTCAAGGAGTCGGGCTATTTCTGATGACACTATTCGTTTTGTGATTTTAGATTCACGATTCCAATGAGCCTTGACGCAGAAGTCGTCCGCCTTTGGTAACCAAGTTAAACCCAGGCTCTTTATGTTATCTTCTGAGTCTATTTTGAAGTCCAGTTCCAGCTCTTTATCCTCCGGTGGGAAATTTTGGAGTAATCGTGGGTGATTAGCGCACCATTTACGCAACTTAAATCCAGCTCCCTGAAGTACGTCAATCAGTTGCCTCTGCATTTCTATCGCAGCAGGGAGGCTGTTTGCACCAGTCATGACGTCGTCTACGTAGAAGGCGCGCTGGATTGCCTAACTGCCGACGGAATGAGTTTTAAGCGCTGCTTGAGATAGATGTTGCAAGCATTTTATGGCTAAATATGGAGCGGCTGATGTACCATAGGTTATTGTGTTCAATTGGTAGCATTTGACAGGTGCTGATGTTTCTTTCCTCCATAGAATTAACTGATACCTTCTGTCTTCTTCGTGTACAAACACTTGCCTATACATTTTTTTAATATCAGCTGTAAACACAAACCGTGGTAAGCGGAATCTCAGCAAAATCGTAAATAGGTCTTCTTGGATTTTTGGACCAGTATATAAAATATCATTCAGACATAAGTTAGATGACGTTTTCGACGATGCGTCGAATACTACTCTCAACTTCGTCGTGCTACTATCGGGCTTTAGCACGCAATGATGAGGTAGAAAGTAGTGTGGTGAATTGCTTGGCGGGGCCGCTACTTCCATCATGTGTCCTAATTTAATATACTCATCCATGAATTGATGGTATTGCTGTTTAAGCTCCGCATTGTTTGCCAATCGTTTTTCTAATATATATAGTCTCCTTAAGGCTATGTTCTTTGACTCCCCTAGTTTTGATGGTTCATCTGAGAATGGTAATTTTACTGTAAACCGGCCATTTATGTCTCGTTGTACTGTCTGAGTAAAGTGTGTTTCACACCTCCTTTCTGCTGTGGTAATGGTGATTGCTCCCTGTGATTCTTCAGGATCTTCAATTGTCCAGAATCTCTCTATGAGTGTGTTGAGATTTTCATCTTCGATGCACATACCGCAAGTCATTGTTGAAATTGTAGGACGACCGGTTCTTCCTGCTGCAATCCACCCGAATACTGTGTTTTGCAACTTGGGCATTTCTTCGTCGAATTTTATTTGCCCTTTGGACAGGAGCTCGTGATACATTTCTGCACCTATCAGCAAGTCGATTTGCCCTGGACAATTGAACGTTGGATCGGCCAACTCGATGTTCCTTGGGATGTTCCATTGTGAAATATTAATTAATTGCGATGGTTGAGGTGAGAGTATCTTCGGAAGAACCATTGCCTCGATTCTTGTGGAGAACCCATTCAATCTGGATTGTAAATGGATGTTCACTCTGCTTCGTATTTTTTGATTAGTACGACCGATGCCCTGGATGCGCAAAGTGTCGTGTACTGCTGAGAGCCCTAGCCAACCTGACTCGGGCAGTCCCCAACAAAATGTATGCTTGACGTTGTTGACTAGCAGCGCTTACTGCGGACGGTTGGTCGCGTCCCTGACCGTTGCGGAAGGACCCTGAATTATAAGGCTGATTTGGTACCGACGTCTCTAAGTGGGCTAAAGTGTTATGCTTCTTGGAACACTTTGTACATCCTCGCCGGGGGCACTTCGTAGCTTGATGGCCTGTCCGGAGACAGTTAATGAATATATGATTTTTCTTCAGCAGGTTCAGTCGATGGCCAGGTTTCATTTGCAGGAACTCTTGGCACGCGTACAACCCATGGCTGCCTTTGCAGATTAAACACGATGTTGTTGCTGGTGTTGATGGTGCTGCTATTGTCTTGACTGGATGTGACTGTCGCTGATCCTCTTGTGACCTCCCTTTATAGCCCAGAGCCTCCAATGATTGGAAACGCCTTTCCAGGAAGTCTAGCAGCTGTTTGATTGTTTGTACGTTTCGCGGATTGTCCAGCGACTGCTCGTACAGGGTATGTGTATCCCTATCTAATTTCTTGAGTAAAATGTGATTGACTATTGGATCCCATTGTTCAGTGCTCACACCAATATTTTTCAACCCCATTAAACACTCTTGCGTCGTGTCATGGAGAGCCCTTATGGTACTGGTTGTTCCCCTGTCTGACATAATGGTTGGTTGATTCATTAGCTTATTTATAAGCGCCGATACCAATAGTCTGGTGTTTTCATAGCGATCGATTAACGTCTTTCAGGCGGGATCATAAATGCTGTCGGAAGTCGTAAAATGTCGGATTAGCCTTTCTGCTTCCCCTGACAAATTTGTTTTTAGGTACCACATTTTTTGACAATTGGCCATAGAATGATTGTGGGCCATCTGGACGAATAAATCATGAAACTGTCGCCATTTTAAATAATCGCCGCCGAATTTTGGCAATGTAATCTTTGGGAGTTGCAAAGTGGTATTGCTAGTTGCTGGTATTGCACTAGAGGTACTGGAATCACTTCCAATGCTGTTCTGTAAGTTGACAGTTAGGGCTATCATGTGTTTTTTCACTAACTCCTCCAAATCCAAGTATTCATCTGGATCATATCCATCAATAACGGGATCATCGCTGACTTCCCATATGGAATTATGCAGATCCTCTAACTTAGTCCGGTACCTTTCTAGTGCCCTCAATTTGCGCTCGACATACTCCGTTGTATGCTGCTGATTTGGGATTGTGTTAAGGTTAATGCCGGCCAAGGTTCGACGTAGGAGATCTGCTATCCCTTTTTGTCTCGTCATCACTTTCATTAAGCTTTCTAGCAGTTTTGTGGACGAATCCTCAGATTTTGACTGGTCAGTACTTGTTGTAGCCTTGCCGCTGATTTGCTTGGCATTTTCCATGTTGGAAAAGGCAGCAATCTTTTGCTCGAAATGGGTTTTGAAAGTTGAATAATTTGTTCGAGTTATGTCATACAGATCCTTCATGAAATACTCGTGGTCAGTTGTCATCGAGGGTGACGTCCTAATGTTGGAATCTATTTCTTCGAAGATGCTCCAGGCTTCCTCCAAGTGACGCAACCTGTCCTCATAATACTCCTTGGTTGTCTTCCGAGTGCCAGAATCTTTTTTGTAATTTGATATGATTCTTGACAACTCTTCGGCGTGGAGCTCTTGTTTTTTCGCCCAGTCGTCGATTTCCATGATGGATTCTTCCTTTTGACGGCGTTGGTACTGGTGTATAGCCCTAGTACACGCTTTGATTAACGAAGTTTAAATCGCGACGCCTCGTAATCTTACAAGTGTTAAAGCCCTGGTAACGCTTCTACAAAATTGTGATTTACTATTTATTCCTTAAGACTGATAGAAGGTAAACACTTCTATCACGTCGGGGTCACCAAATGTTAACGGTGAGACTATTTTGCCTCAACGACTGTTGCCAAGGTTCATGTACCTTGACTACTGCTGTGAAGATAGCTGGTTCTTGTACCAGTATCTCAATTGTGATGAAGATCAGTTAAGCTACCTTACCACGGGTGGGGGCTAGCTAACTGTATTAAAGAAGACTCTTCGATGACGGTTCAACAAAAAGTATATATTGTTCCCTCAAACGGGAATATTTATATGAACAATATTGCCTACTATGCTAAATTTACAAAGTGAATATCAAAAAAGAACAAATCCAAAATATTGCTTATTATGCTAAATTAATAAATGAACACCATACTAACATTGTAGACAACCTTGAACATAAATTCAGAGAGTCGAATTTCGGCTATGCGAAACATATACCATTTGCACTGCTGCACCTGTGTATTTGGTTGCTAGCATATGGTTCAAGGTGAACTTTGTGGTTAGGTAAAGGTTTCGCATAGCCGGCATACTTGTCGTGTGTAATTGTTGTTTTTGTTAATATGGCATTCGTACAAAAAAAACTGCGAATAGAATTAGGTGAACTTATTTACATTGTTCGTGAACAGGTGACAACGACGATTTTAAAAGTGGAAATGTCACGGTGGGGATTCCAAACTAACCCGATAACCTTTGTCCAGTTGTTAGCACCATCAATATCTAGAGAAAAGGTTGGCTCAGAATCCAAACCCTTCAAAATTGACCAACAGTTTGGGTTCCATTTGCTTAACTGCAAACCTCCACAGGATAACAGCTCAATGAGCTCCTTTTTTAAATCTAAAATTCCTGACACTGAATCCGACCCTGTCATGATTTCGTCAACATAAAAATCATGCAAAATGCAATACGACGCATTGGGAAATTGATCCATGTAATCTAAGCCGAACTGTTTCAAAACTCGCATTGATAGAAAAGGGGCAGGTGAAGCACCATAGGACTTTCTCGCCACACGTTGCGTTGAAAGTCATGATGTTTCGTGTCGACCCAAATTTGTCGAAACATCTTTACTATGTGAACACAAAAGACATTTATGAAAGCGAAAACGTAAGCAAACATTTATTAAATTACGCTGAAGTGAAGGACCTATATGCAGCATTTCATTTAAGCTGATACCCTTTCCTTCCTTATGGGACCCATCAAAAACAACCCGTGTAACAACAGCGTGATGTGGCAAATAGAAACTCTTTCCAGAAGTAGGTTCAATCTCGCTTTCTGGAATAAGCTACATGTGCCCTAAGTCCTGATATGCCTTTATAAAACGACAATACTAAAAGCGAAGATTTTCATTGCGAGCGAAGCGACGTTCCATAGCTGACAACCGAGATAAAGCTCCTGAGATATTATTCCCAAACTTCACATCCCTATATCGAAACGGCAACTCAACAATATATTTACAATATTATCAGGCGTACGAGAAAGCATTTTACAAAAGTTTACGTACGCAAGGTTCCCAGAGTCTGCCAAATAAGCATTGTGAGGAAGTTCTTCCATTTCCCAAAACGACTTCAGAAGAACTTCAACGTCCGGTTCTACTCCTCCTACACATAACGATACAATTTCTCCGGCTGTAATGTTTCCGACTATAACCCACCCAAACATGGTATTGTGCGCCATCAAATTACCATCTTCATCTGTACGACGGCCGTCAAGCAAAATACTCCAGGCTTTGTCAGATCACAGCAAAACATCAATACAACCTGGGGTGTTAAAACCTGATTCGGCCAATTTCAAATCCTCCAGCAGCGAAAATTTATCAGAAGCAAAAGGCAGTGGAGGTGTTTTTTAAGTTATTTGATTCAAAGTTGAAGTTATTTGCTTCAACTTCTATTTCATTTGAATCAAAAAAAAATTTGAGATGTAGGCTTACGGCGCACAGTGCGTCGAATGTATGGAAAATAGTATATATTAATCGTTGTTGAATAAAGAGTAAAAACAAAGAACACACACGGTTTTAAGACTTACTTTATTAAAAAGAAACCAATTTAAAAAAATAGCATAAGAAATGTTGACAAAAAAATTATTCACACCCCATACTCAATACTTGGTAAGACCTACTTTGGCCTGTATGACGGCACGGCATCTTCTGGCCATAGACTCTATAAGTCCTCTTGTAATATCCGGAGCAATACTATTCCATTCCCTTTTGACTATGTCCTTTAAATCCGCTATATTTGACGGTTTCGCTCTGGCAACAAGTACTCTATAGGGTTGAGGTCTGGTGACTGTGGTGGCAAGTCCAGAACCCGAATATCATTGTCCTGAAACCATTTTGAGATTAATTTGGCCGTATGTTTTGAGTCTCCATCTTTTTGGAATATAAAATCGCTCCCTATTCCAAGTTTTTCAGCACTTTGTCGAAGGTTGGTTTGTAAAATGTGAGGTATTCTTCTTTTTTTATAATGCCGTCGATAAAATACAGCTCTCCACAACCGTTCCAAGCTATACAGCCCCAAATCATAAGAAAAATAACACCAACTTTCACCATATTCTTATTATAAACTAACTAAAGACCACTTACCACCACCGTGTTTAACGGTAGGTCGAAGACATTCTTTTTTGTAACGTTCTCCACTCTTCCTCGAAACTCTAGTGATGTCATCAGAGCCAAAAAGTACAATTTTACTTTCATCTGACCAAATTGCTCTTTTCCAGTAATCCAGAGACCACAAGGCTTTCTCCTGTGCCCAAAGAAGTCTTCGCTTTTCGTTCTTTTTTGAAATAAATGGTTTCCGAATAGCGATTTTTCTCGGTATCCCGCAGCATTTAACCGATTTCGAACAGTTTGGCTTGTAATTTTGATGTTTAATCCATTTTCAATGCCGACTGCAATTTTACAAGCTGATACACGACGATCTTTTTTCACTTCTCTTACCATAGCCTCATCCATCCTTGCGGTAGTTTTTCTTTTTCGGCCTCTATCAGTAACATTTTTAATTTTTCCCGTATTTTTATACTTTTGTACAATAGATGCTACAGTATTTCGATTCAAATTTAGATTTTTACTTATTTTTCTTTATAGCCCAAGCTTTTTTGTGAAAATCCACAATTTTTTGCCGTAAGTCTGGTATGCGTATGATAGGCGTATGATACTTAATTTTTTCTTAATTTTTAATGTATTAAATCAGGTTTGAGTGTCAGCCTTGCATAAAAGAGACAACACGATTTTTTAAGAAAAGGAAAGCAATTATTTTGCAGAAAAATAATGAACTGTCAGCTTTTGTTTTTGTATTGAGCAGAACAGAATCACAAACGGCAAAAATTAATTGGGAACTTAGGTTTTTGTTTCTCTTTGAACATTTCTAAAACGGTTGCTATTTGTTGAGAAACGGGTTGAATAATAGAAACGACCAACCTCCGAAAGATTAAAAGTGCAACTGACTTTATTAAGAAAATTCAAGCTTACGACTAAAGAGCCGAACAGAATGCGTATCTGTGTCTGTGTCTTGTAGCGTCTTGTGGTTAAAGCAAACACAATGAAAGCGACTGTCACACTTGTATCTTGTGTGTTTACTTCTTGGAAATATATTTTATTAGTGCTCAAAAGTGTTTTTTATTTGTGAAGATGGACGAGCAGGAAGAAATAGCTTTCATTATGTGTGTTCTGCACATGTGTTATTTAGCAATTAAATTAAGGAAAATGAGGAAACGCAGATGGTGGGCTCGCCCCCTTTATGAGCTAAGGAAAGAAAGAGGATTCTTTGAGACCACTTTCAAACACCTCAAAGAGCGCGACGAGGACCTTTTTTTTAAAGCAACAAGAATGCACTCATCAACTGTAAACAATGAAAACAAACCAAACGGAAACAAAATTTACAAATACTTTTTTTTACTTGTTATCCCAAATTCGTCGGATATCTCCTTCCATTTTTGCATTTTTTTTTTTAATTTTTGTAATTGGGATTGGATAAATTCCAAAGAATTTCATTCAATCGTACAGCTTCAATAAATTTTTCGACTTCCATTTCCACAACAACAACAGCTTTAGTGTACAAATTCTTAAACGTCAATCTTGTAGCTACGCTTGTAGTTGAACAAAATCCAACTTCTGAACAAAATCCAACTTCGCGATACACGACACAGACGCAGACACACATTGTGTTGCGGCTTACGGCTTTCCATACATTTAATAGTTTGACAGCTTGCGACACAGACACAGACACAGCTACGCATTCTGTTCAGCCCTTTCGCGATACACGACACAGACGCAGACACACATTGTGTTGCGGCTTACGGCTTTCCATACATGAGCGTTGCCAAATTCAATAATTCAAATTTTCTAATTCCAATTTATTTTCAACACTATTAATAACTTTATATTTAAAACACACAAAATAAGTACATCTGGATCCATTTCGCAAGAATCCAGGTCCTCCTCCTAGATGCAGCGATGGTGGATGGCATCAGGGCCACGTGAAGCTTATCGCCTGCGCTGACCAAAGGTCGTACGACCTCTATAAGCTAGCTATAGCCAAATTGGGAGAGGTATGGCCAGGTGCTAAACTCGAGGTTGTTGCGAAGGAAGATATCCCGAGCAGACCAAGAACTCGCACTTGGATCCCAGCCGAACCCTCCAACACGGATATGATCCTAGAGATCCTAAGAACGAGCAACCCCGATCTTCCGACGCACAACTGGAAAGTCGCTAAGCTGGATGAGCCTAAAGGTCTTTATAGATGTGCAATCATCGTTACAAATAAGGAATCTTTGGCTCCTTTGGCGAAGACTGGCGGTGTCGTCTACTACGGCTTTGACCCTATCACCTTCAAGGTTTATAAAAAAGATGAGGAATCAGATCTGGGCATACTGCCCCCCCACCCTTCTGATTCCACTCCTCCAACCGACGTACCCGAGCCTGTCACGTTCCCTTCCTTGGATAGTGACGACTCTCAAACGTCACTTCCTAAACAGAATCCGTCTCTAGTCGATGAAGACAAATTGTCGGACATGGAGACGGATGACTGCTTCAGTAAACTACATCCACTGCTTTTGAGTGAGGACGAATTTTTGGAATCGTCCTCGGACTCGGAAGCCCTGAATACCACCGTGGTGGAGACTTCTCTGCCTAATTGTAGCACCAATGCTGCATTTAGTCCAGATTTACTTACACCACTCCATAACGGCTTCTGCCGGCCTTCTTCTCCGTCTCTCAAAGGACAGGGAAGATATAGTCTTGGTCCAGGAACCTTGGGTCGTGAACAATATGGTATGTGGACTCAAGACTCCAAACTACTACACCCTGTATATGCGTAACTAAGGTAAACCCAGATCGTGTATACTGGTGAAAAGTAACCTAAATGCAATTTTACTCCCTAATTACAGCGATCGAGATACTACCGCAATAAAAATGGAAACAACAAGCGGTGCCTATTACTTGGTTTCGGCGTATCTCGCCCATGATAACATGGACTCTTTTTTTGGGGATAACCTGGAAAGACTGATCGCAGATGCGGGGATACAAAAAACTGGTCTCATTATTGGATGTGATGCTAACGCTCATCACACTGTATGGGGCAGTTCCGATATTAACAAAAGAGGTGAGTTACTTTTCGATTCTATTCTAAGTACAAACCTTATTTTGTGCAACATAGGTAAAGAGCCTACCTTCGTTACCAGACACAGGCAAGAAGTACTGGACATCACACTTGCCTCCGATAGCATTGTCCAACGTATTAGAAATTGGAGGGTGTCAAGCGAGCCCTCATTTTCGGATCACAGGTACCTCCAATTCTCCTTATATGTAGACTCTCTTAGCCCGCCAGTTTTTAGGAATTATCGCAGAACTGATTGGCTCAAATATAGGTCAACTTTAAGTTGTTTAGTTACCTCAAATCACCTTAACCCCCCATGCAATCCCCAAGAACTTGATCGCATGGTTGAAGAGTTAACATCAGCCTTCAACACAGCGATGTCTTCTTCTTGCCCTTTGATCAAACCCAGGGGCAAAACGAAGCCGCATTGGTGGACTGCAGGGTTAGGTCTTTTAAGAAGTAATTGTAGGAAACTCTTCAATAATGCCAAAAGTACGAGAGACGCGCTAGATTGGGTCTTGTACAAGGCATCCCTAAACATATACAAAAAAGAATTAAGAAAAGCCAAACGAACTTCTTGGAGGCTCTTCTGTGGTAAAATAGAAGAAGTTTCTGAGGCATCTAGGCTAAGGAAAATTCTCTCTTCAAATCCAATTACACCCAGTTACCTTAACAAACCGGATGGAACTTGGACTACTTCCAGCGAAGATTCGCTAAAATTACTGCTTGATACCCAAGTTGTTAACAATATGGTTTCCAGCAGACCATTTCCACAAATTACCAACTCCTCAAACCTGATCACACTGAGCAAACTCCACTGGGCACTAAACAGCTTCAAACCATACAAATCCGCGGGACCAGACGGCATAATACCTGCCGAGTTGCAGAAGTCATCGGACATAATTATGCCGGTGCTGAAGATAATTCTGCAAACTTGTCTAAACCTGGTTTATATTCCAAAGATATGGAGATAAGTTAAAGTTGTATTCATACCCAAAGCGGGTAAATGCTCTCATCCAAATCCAAAAGATCTCAGACCTATCAGTCTATCATCATTCCTCTTAAAAACATTGGAACGACTGATTGATATCCATTTACGCAACAGTATTGATAAGAAGCTACTGTCAGCGGCCCAACATGCGTATTGCAAAGGCAAATCAGTGGAGACAGCATTGCACTCACTGGTACGCAAAATTGAATATTCCCTGTTCCACAAGGAGTTCACAATGGTTGCCTTTCTGGATATAGAAGGCGCTTTCAACAACGTCAATACATCAGCGATAGCAGATGCACTATCAGATCTGAAAGTCGACAGCTCACTCCGCGAATTGATCAATCTACTGCTCAATGGTCGGATTATCAACTCCACGTTGGGTGGGACGTCTATCAGAAGATCTGTTAGTAGAGGCACTCCGTAAGGAGGTGTTCTATCTCCGCTTCTGTGGAATTTGGTGGTCAATAAACTCTATTGATTATCATGGAAGGCGAGGGATGCACGGCGATCGCTTATGCAGATGATGTTGCTTTGGCCGTCTCGGGAAAGCACCTAAATACTTTGAAGGAACTCTTACAAAACGCTCTAAATAAGCTCACTAGATGGGCAGTTCGGTGTGGTCTGGGTGTAAACCCCCACAAAACTGAACTAGTACTCTTTTCAAGGAAATATAAAATTCCGCTAGTCGACCCTCCCTCTCTTAATGGAACCAGCTTAACTTTCTCTGATAAAGCAAAATATTTGGGTCTTATCCTGGATAGGAAGCTAACTTGGAAACCTAATATTCAAGAAAGAGTAAAGAAAGCTACAGTAGCACTTTTCTATTGTAAGAAGCCATTGGGAATAAGTGGGGTTGACAACCTCGAACTACTCACTGGCTATACACCTCGATCATTAGACCTATACTCACATACGGGGTGATTGTCTGGTGGACAGCCTTAGTTAAAGCTATAAATCGTGATTATCTAAGTAAGGTCCAACGTACAGCTTGTCTGTGCATAAGCGGAGCACTACGTACAACTCCCTCCGCGGCACTGGACATTATATTCCATCTAATACCCCTCGATATATATAGCAAGCAAATGGCAGCGATTGCAGCCGTTCGCCTTGAAGCTACCCAACAGTGGTCAAGAAAAGAATTCGGCCACGCCTCTATTCTGAATAAATTCAAAATCTCTCCCGAAAACACGGACTACACCATCCCACGTCTAAATTTTGATAAGAACTTCCTTGTCACCATCCCTTGCAGATCACGCTGGGAGGACGATGCTTCTACACTGACGGGTCAAAAACCAAAGACGGAGTCGGTGCAGGTGTTTTCTCTGATAAGCTTAACCTTAAGCTCTCCTTCCGTCTTCCTAATCATTGTAGCGTGTTCCAGGCGGAATTAATGGTGATAAAAGAAGACCTATCTTAGCTTAAGAAAAACGTGATATCTGCTAGAGATATCCGCATCTTTTCTGATAGTCAGGCAGCAATCAAATCCCTGGAATCGACCTCTATAAACTCTTTAGTAGCCCTAGACTGCCGTTCGTCTCTTGTGGTGCCGGGGCATAGAGACATTCCAGGGAATTGTAAGGCCGATGAACTCGCCAAAGAAGGAACAACTTTACCCATCTTGCCGGATAACGGCACCTTAGGTATTCCAATCGCTACTCGCAAACTTAAACTTAAGCTGGATGCTATCGAGAGTGCAAATCTTAGGTGGACAAGTGGTTCAACATGTCTAGCGACAAAACAGATTTGGCCAAAGCTGGATCTAAAACGCTCTAAGAATTTGATTTCTCTCAACAGATTGCATATCGGCACCACAATAGGTGTCATCACTGGACACTGTCTAATAGGCAAGCACGCCACAAGGCTGGGCCTCTTTGCGAACGATTTCTGTAGAAGCTGCATGGATGAAGAAGAGGAGGAAACTATTCCTCACCTTCTTTGTTTCTGCCCGGCTCTCTCCCGTAGAAGGAAACTCCACTTAGGAGCTCCCTATTATAATGATACAGGCGACCTGATGAATATTGACATCAAGAGCCTCCTACGCTTCATAAGAAGCTCTAATTGGTTTTAGGACGAGTAGGTGGAGGGAGGCTTCTCCCATGATCCACGTGTTATCACAACGGACCTCATTGGTCTAAGTGTGCTGGCGAATCCTAGCTGGCAGCCACTTCAACCTAACCTAACCTAACCTAAAATGCTAGAAGTGAAGAAACGAACACGATCTTCAATTTGGGAGTCCGATGTTGCTTCTAGAAATACTTCGCAATTTTCTCTCAGTTTCGACCCCAAAAGGTTTTTATATCTATTTGCATTTTTATAGTCATATCTGGTGTTTTGATTTCCCTGTAGTGCTAAATTAGTAGAGCACTTAAGCGGTAAATGGTCCGAGCTCAATTCATTTAACACCAGGGGTTGACAGAAGATGTTAGGCTAATTAGTCAGAAAGATATCCAAAGTTGATGGGTTAAATCGGGAATTTGAAGGAATAAAGGTAGGACCAGGTGGATACAAAAACAATAAATTTAATCAAAAACAAATGAGTAAACGCAGTTTATAAATTCTATCCGAGATAAGCTAAAATCAATTTTCTTGCAAAGCCGATTAACCCTCTGCGATTGACGTGGTAGTATGACAGACACCACAAAAACGAAAACTTGTGTTGCACCGTTATTTTTTAAATGTTGACTCCTGCGTTAACAGTACCTTTCTGTCGTGTGCTCAAACGTGCGTTAGTGTTACGCGAGCGGTCGTGGCGTGCGCATGCGTTGTTGTGCGAAGGAGAGTGTCTACGAGTCAAAAACGTCAATATTAAGGTATGTGTCTGATTGTCTTCAATGCTCTAAGCCACTATGTGAAGACTGCCAAAAAAAATTTGAGGTTACACATCCTTTAATTGAACCAATGAATGGATCTCTTTTTTTAGTCTGATTACCATAAGTGTTAACTTTAATAAATGAATAAGTAAATGAAGAAAGTATTTATGTTGATTTTTTTTTTTTACTTTTTCTATATGTGTAAGTTTTGAAGAAGTGATTTATGTCATATCCATAAATGTTGTTTAACTTTATATGTCTTTTTAATTTTATATATTAGTAATTTAAAATAATAATGCACACTCTTAACTTTAAAATATAATAGTTAAAAATTGGAATATAAAACTTCTAAAACTAAAAAACTAAAATTTCGAAAATACTAGCTGTCAAAATGGTGTATGGTGTACTACCACGTCAGTAGAATTGTGAAAATTAGGGCACGTCAGTCGCAGAGGGTTAAACGTGCATATGCACCTTAAAATTGGCTCATTGCTACAATAATTGGTACTATGCCTTATCGCGGAAATTAAATTTCTCACCCGAAGAGACCTTTGGGGAGCATATATAAGAGAAAACAATTCCGGTGAATCAATATGATAATTATATCGCGAATAAAAATTACAGATGTTGCCTTACGCCTGAAACTTAAGGTTTGCTAGCCGATAATTTTGCACCTACCGTTCATCAAACATATTTAGTTTACGGATAGCAAATCTCGTGAAGTTTTTCTGTGAACTGTTTCCATAATCTAAGTTCTTGAACATCAAATGGTGAATCCCAAACTACGGATGCATATTCTAAATAAGGCCTCACTAACGAGCAGTAAACAGCCTTAAGGCTATAAATATCTCGAAAGTCTTTGTAATTTCGATTAAAAAAGCCTAACATAAGGTTGGACTCTGAAATGACGTAATCATAATGCAATGAAAAATTCAATTTATTGTCAAATATGACTCCGACGTCTTTCACTTCATTGTAACGATGAAGTCTAACCTCGCTTATAAAATAAGCATTGAAAAGTGGCAGTAAAATACGATATGCCGACAAAATCTTACTCTTTAAAATATTCAGTTCCAAAGCATAATGATCACACAACTCCGACAGTTTATTGATATCTGACTGAAATCGAATCAGCTATATTATTTATTCTAGAAAATATTTTTAAATCCATCGCGAAAGTAAAAACTCTAGAGAATTGGAAAATCCCGTGGACATCATTGACAAATAAAGTAAATAGCAACGGGCCCAAATGGCTGCCTTGTGGATCGCCCGAAGTTAATTCTATTACCCGCGATGTAAAACAATCCACCTTTAATATTTGCTTTCTATAAGTTAAATAATTATAAATCCACAATAGCATTCAGGAATGTAAACCCATCGATCACCTATCAAAGGCCTTTTAAAAATCTGTGTAGAGTACATCAACTTACGAACGATTCTCAAAACTATCATAAATCTAAATTGTTAATAACGTTAAATTACTAGTACATGACCTACCTCGAATAAAGCCATGCTGATTACTAGAACGAATTTCTTGAACCGCAAAAGAAAGTAAATAAATAAAAAAAACTAAATAAAAAAAAAAATAAATAAATAAATAAAAAAAAAAAAAAGTTTTGCCTTAACAATGCTTTCGAACAATTTAGGAATTACAGAAAGCTTTGATATAGGTCGATAGTTTTCGACTTTTTGCCTCGAACCGCTTTTAAAAATTGGAATTATAAAAGAATATTTCCAATCATTGAGAAAATTTCCAGTTGCAAGTGACTGGTTAAAAATTATTTTAAGTGGATAAAAGATCGAAGATAAACAATTTTTTAATATAACCGCCGGAATACCATCTGGCCCTGGGTTGCTATTAAATCAAGTCCTGCTAACGCTTTAATTACATCTTCGTCCGAAAACTGTAACGCACCTACATCTAAGAGGTCAGGAATATGAGAGTAATGATTCACCGTTAACTGCACCTGAGATATATTTATTATACACGGACTCGAAAAAGTTAGCAAATAATTCACAAGTGCCTTTTAAGTATTTCTTTTTGAATTAATGTAATTCCAAAATGATTTACTACTTTGTTTTCCGACAACTCTACGGACAAGACCTATTGTTTATATGGAAATCTATTCAAGAACTCATACTCTTTTCTGAATCTCAAAAAAATTTCACAATGTGAGCTAGTCTTATTTAATAAATAATTAGAGTACGCTTTTCTTTTTACATTTCTTAAATTTACCAATCAATTGAAGGATTACAGGATGTTTTACAGTATAAGGAACATCTACAGCGTTGGAAAGTCTTCCTCCAACTCGCAGCAATCCAACATTATCAATAAACGGTGATAAAGACGAAAGTTTAGACCGGTTAGGGACACATTTGACAGACTTTCAATCTGTTCCATAAACTCCTCTTGAGCCCACAAAAAGCAAGTTTGCTTAACAGAAAACAATTCTGTAGACCGAATAAAATCCAGCAGACGATCATTTAGAGACATTTTATAATTCCGGACAAAACGACGAACTAGAACTACAATCCGAATAAATCGAAACCATGAAGATACTCTTTTTGTCAATTGGTCTAGAACTCCTTCCTCCACTGACAATATATTTGCAACAACAGGTTTTTTCCTCCTTTCCGGTACATCCCCTAATTCAATCTTTTCTGCAGCAATCGGCCAGGAGCTACAAACCATCGAAAGCCAATTAGGACCTTTCAACCAAAGTCCCAACTGCAAAAGTTTCTTGGGCTCGACCCCTCTCGAAGCACAATCAGCTGGATTTTCCTCTGAGCGAATGTAGTTCCAATCAGAACGGGGAAGAACATCAAGAACCTCGGAGGTATTATTAGCGATGAAAGTATTCCATCGACGAGGGGGAAAGGAAAGCCATGCTAACACAATTTGCGAATAACAAAAAGAAAATGTTTGGACAGGTTTTACGTCCAAAGAAGTTCGAATGAGTTAAACCAATGAGTTTCAGTCGAGGAATGGTAAGCTGTTTTATGATAAACTGCATGATGCACTCTTTCGAAATTGGGTCATTTATAATTTACTCATGTCGTCGTTCAATGCCCGGATTTCGAAAGAGTGTCCATTAAGCATTTTTCATTCATTGCATTATTGTCACTTGTTGGAAGTAGGTCAATTGTGATTGCATAATATTGATTCGGGCAATGTCCGAACTCCAACAAGTGCAATTCAGCAATTAAACTTGGCTTGCCTTCCGACGGTTGATTAGAGTAAGAGTTAGTCAGTAAGATACATTTTAAAAAGAACATTTTAAAAAAAGTAATTGGTTTTTAATTTTGTAACTGGCGCAGTCGAACGGTTGAACCTAAAAGTGAATTTGAAAATTGAATTCTATATTTGGAACTGTACATAAAAAAGCAAACGATCCTAAAAGTGAATTTGAAAATTTTGAAACTGTGCAAGTAAAAAAAAAGGATAGGAAATACCTTATAATGAGTGAAATTCAGTCAATGGCGGCTGCCCTGGATGGATTAGTAGACAGGGTCAGCGCCATATCTATACTGCAACACGCATCGTTCAACGGTACAGCTAACATAATGAGGGAGATAAATTACATCAAAGAATTTAATGGAGACAAGTCGACTCTGACTCGTTTTATACACTTGGTGGATACCCATTTGGCTACTACTGAAGAGGCGAGAAGACCCGAGATATGGACAGCTATAAGGCGAACTAAACTGACAGGAAGAGCTCAAGAACTTGTACTTAGCAATGGACTGGAATCGTGGGAAGATGTCAAGGAATCGTTCAAACATAATTTTCGACCTGTGATAAATATAATGGACCTAACGAACAGGATATTTTACCTCAATGTGATTTCGATAGTAGATTTAATTAATAAAGTAGAACATTTAGTTGCGGAAATAAACACAGCCGCTTTATACGAGAATGATAGCGACTCTTTTTAGGAAATTACAATACCATACAATAATTGTAAAAATCAAAAGTTTTTGCATCGGTAATTTAGCTAAGGAAGTAAGAGATATAGACAGTCTACAGGAAGTAAAGAAAATATTGAATGATTATGCAAGTTATGAAAAGGGAATTTTCAATCAAATCAATTTAGATTTACTGACCAGATAGATGGAGCAAATATCTATGATGAAGCTAGGACTAGTACACACTGGACTATTGACTTATGAAGAATTACAATCAGAAAACTTGGACATAGACAGACTAAAAAATTTAAAGACAGGTATCATTAGAGTAGAAGATGAAATGGTAGTATTAGCAATCAAAATTCCAAAAACTTTTGAGTTAGTAGACTTAAAAATATATATACCGATACCAAACATGCAGCATTTGGAATTAGATTCAGAAAATATCCGATATGTAACTTTGAATAGTAATAATTATACTTTAAGAAATGATGTAGTGTATTCCAAAGATTTAATATTAAGAAACGATTGTATTCAAAGGAAAACCTGTATGCTTGGAAAAAATTATTATTTCGAGATAGTATATATTACAGATAATCTTGTCATTGTAAAAAATAATATATATGAAATCAAAAATGAATGTCACAAAAAAAAATTTGGAAAATGTGTTAACTGTTTAATACAAATATATAACTGTAGCATTAAAATTGGAAATGAAGTAATTAGCAATAAGGAAATGGAATTTAAATTTGACATAAAACTGGAGGAAAAAACAGAATTCAATCTTACTCAACATTTGCGCTTTAGCAATTTTACTTTAAAAGAAATAAGTAACATAAAAGAAATTCAAGAAATATACCTTTCAAAAAAATACCTTTTTATATCTGCAGGAACTTCAGGTCTTATTATAATCGCTTTTATTATAATACTTCTATTAATCATTAAAAGAAATAGAAATTTAAATAAACCAATAGAATTACCATTTGAAACGATTCAGGAGAATCTTCAGAGAAGGAAGGGAGGAGTTATATGATAAACTGCATGATGCACTCTTTCGAAATTGGGTCATTTAAAATTTACTCATGTCGTTCAATGCCCAAATTTTGAAAGAGTGTCCATTTATTTATCATTTATTTAGCATTTATCATATATTGCATTATTGTCACTTGTTGGAAGTAGGTCAATTGTGATTGCCTAATATTGATTCGCCGGGCAATGTCCGAACTCCAACATTCAGCAATTAAACTTGACTTGCCTTCCGACGGTTGATTAGAGTAAGAGTTAGTCAGTAAAATACATCAAGTGAATAAAGAACATTCTTGAAAAAAGTAATTGGTTTTTAATTTTGTAACTCGCGTGAACAACTGCCGAATAAGCCTTCTCGAATGCATCAGAGAACGCAATCAAATAAAACCGCCTTGAATCTTACGTACACCTTCTCACAATGTCGATCTTTTCCAAATAGAGTAAATTTTTTCGGTAGGAAATCCATTTGTCAGCTACTTCAATTGGCAGTGGATCATCCCATCCAATTTTCATCTTATGCTCCCATAACTCCTGGAATAGCGTTTTAAACAAAACGGTGGCAGGAGCTTTAAAACCCAACGAGTCAAAGATTTTTGAAATCTCTCGCAATAGCATTAGCTTAATGGGTGATGTTAACGGTGAGACTATTTTGCCTCAACGACTGTTGCCAAGGTTCATGTACCTTGACTACTGCTGTGAAGATAGCTAGTTCTTGTACCAGTATCTCAATTGTGATGAAGACCAGTTAAGCTATTTTACCACGGGTGGGGGGCTAGCTAACTGTAATAAAGAAGACTCTTCGATGACGGTTCAACAAAAAGCATTTATTGTTCCCTCAAACGGGAATATTTATATGAACAATATTGCTTACTATGCTAAATTTACAAAGTGAATATCAAAAAAGAACAAATCCAAAATATTGCTTATTATACATGAACACCATACTAACATTGTAGACAACCTTGAACATTAATTCAGAGAGTCGAATTTCGGCTATGCGAAACATATACCATTTGCACTGCTGCACCTGTGTATTTGGTTGCTAGCATATGGTTCAAGGTGAACTTTGTTTTGGTTAGGTAAAGGTTTCGCATAGCCGGCATACTTGTCGTGTGTAATTGTTGTTTTTGTTAATATGGCATTCGTACAAAAAAAAAACTGCGAATAGAATTAGGTGAACTTATTTACATTGTTCGTGAACATACTCCCCCTCGTTGAATGGAGACATTCAACAGACTTCTTCACTAGGTATGCTGAATCTTTTGCGTGTTTGTGGGATTGGCATCTGTTTCGAGGGCTCCTTGAGGGTTGCACGATTGGTCCGTGTTCTCGCCTTCCAAATCCAGACGATGATGATTGATATCGTCAAGAAAAGTCCTATATATCCAACGGTATATTGGTGAAGGTCATGTTTGCTAAATTTGTTTGGCAACTCGGCTAGGATTTGGTTTTTGGTTCGCTGCCTCAGCTCTTCGATCTGCTCTAATCCAAATTGATCCAGTGGTGACGACTTGTTAGCTAAAGTCATGGTAGTTGGAACTTCCCAGTTTTGTATAAGATGTTTTTGTGTTGCTCTTGTAAGTTTGATGTCCTTGAAACGTTAGGTCATCTTGCTTGATGACACAGTTTGGCTGGATTTTTAGAAGTCCTGATCCCTCCAGAGACATTGATGAGATGTCGTGGCCACATACAGTATTGATGGTCGTCTTGTTCTTGATTGCGTAAATCCATTCGTTGGGATGTGTAAGCCGGATCCAAATTTGGTTTTTGGTGATTTTCTTTGTCTTCCATTGTGTTGATAATGGCAAGTTGTTCAGTAGAGAAATTTTGCAAATGCATACATCAGCTCTCCTACGGTATAATGGCTTCGTTTGTTCGCACAGGTAAGTGGATGGTCCTGTTATTAAGCATGCTGCTAATTCTTGTTCCGACAGCGGGTAGTACTGATCGCGGTGTTGACTAATAATTAAATACGATGAGTCTGGTTTGATTGCCATGAACGATCCGTTGTTTAGTATTGGTATGGGTAGTATTCTAAATATGTCAAACATTTCAATGCTGACAAGAGGAAATTTAATCAGAAACATAACATGTGTATCCATGACTCGGCTTTTCACGGACATTAGTTTGTATAATTGCAGATGTTCTGACGATTCTACCGGCAAGCGAAGTGAGGACGGGATGTGCCCTCTTATTGTGATTATTTCGCTGCTTAACTGTTGTGGTGATAGCAGCAATGGGTTGACCTTTCCGTGATTGGTGTCGATTAAAACATTGATTAAAGATGCTTGTATTCGTTGCGTATTAGATATGGTTAACGACAGTTCGATAGATAGGGCCAAGAATATATTGTTGAGTTTCTCTTGATTGGGTTAATTTTCTATTTGATTAACCTGTTCGTTCAATGCTCTAAATCTTTCTTGAACTGTTAGCTGGTTTCCTTTAATTACGTTTAAAGTGGAGTCTGTTATGGAGGTTTGATTCTTCAGCAGTCGTAAAACGTAATCCTTATTTGCCTTGATGTCACTTATTGATTCCGAGAGCTCCTTTCCATGTTCAGCATCAAGGACTCCAAATAAAGAGTTTGCTATGGTCCCGACTATATTAAAGGCGCCCCGTTTCTTTCTTGCCTTATGGATGTCATAGGTGAGAAGCTCATTGCCTCCCTCTAATTCGTCTCGTACATGGATAAATTGCTTAAAAATTGATAGACTGGCAGAATTGCTTCAAGGACTGAATTCCGTTGTTAATTTCTGCATACTCAGTCCAATATGGCTCCAGCTCGTAATATACCACCAGGTTCCAATCATTCGATGCTAACTTTACTATTCCTAGAGCTTCAAAATGAAGTCCCAGCTGGGCTGGAAACTGGCTGTCTTCAACAGGATGACTACTCGCTACTGGTAGAGCCAAACAAACTAACAAGAGTGACATTATTGCCGAGCCGTATGATATCCTAGACTTTCTTTGTAGGGGTTCGTCGTTGTTGGTCGCGTCTTTCGAGACTCGTGATACTGAGTCTACCGCTCTTCGTTTGGTCTGACTTTCAGATTGCCGTGTTTCTCCTTCAGTTTGTGCTTCCTCTTCTTGTTTAGCGTTTTCATCATCGAGTGGAAGATGCGCAAGTTTGTGAATTGATCGGCGTAGAATGCCGGTTGCCGTTTTCACGTCTTCCACGCGGATTTTACCGTCGTCTCCAGTGTGAATTTTTATGACTCGACCTAGTTGCCACCTCATTGGTGGGGTGTTGTCTTCCTTTATTATAACTACAGCCCCAGGTTGTAGGTTGTGTTTGTGTTGTTTCCATTTGAACCGTTGTTGTAATTCATTTAAATATTCTCTCGACCATCTCTTCCAGAATTCGTTTTTCAGGTGCGTGACCAATTTCCATCTTGTGGCCAGGTTGAGTTTTGTTGTCTCAGCATTTGAACCAATTGATGCGGTTAATGGTTCACCGATTAAGAAGTGACCGGGCGTTAAAGCTGTAAGATCATTTGGGTCGGAAGATAAAGGTGTTAAAGGCCGGGAATTAAGAATCGCCTCAATTTCAATCATAAGGGTCTCGAATTCCTCATATGTCAAAGATGCCGATGTCATACTTCGATTTAACAAATGTTTTGCTGATTTTACAGCAGCCTCTGTGGAGATCGAGGTGGGATGAAGTGAAATTCGATGCCTTTTGTGCTGCAAGACGAGATAATAGAGTCCCTCCCTTGAGGTGAGTGTACTGTTTGACTTAAGTCCTGAAGTTGATTCCTGGCTCCGATGAAATTCGTCGCGTTGTCAGAGTATAGATTTTTAACGTGTCCTCGTCTTCCCGTAAAACGTTTTAGAGCTCCTGTGAAGGCTACCGTTGTTAACGAGCTTACTACCTCTAGGTGGACCACCTTCGTAGCAAAGCAGCAAAATACTGAGATATACATATACAAAGATGGAATACAACGCCCATATCTGGTCTGGTGCACCCAAGCACATTCTAGATAGGGTACAGAACCGCGCGATAAAACTAATAGGTGATAGAGACATTGTGAGCTCTATAGACTCACTTGAACACCGCATAAATGTCTCTTGTTTTTCCCTATTTTATCGCTTATTCCACAAAAAATGTTCCAACGAACTAGCCACTTGCATTCCTCCCCCTCAAAATTTCACCCGCATTATCGTCACACTTCGAATGCTCATCAGTTCACCCTCAAGCCCAACTTCGGACGTACTGTCAAATACAGGGATTCGTTTATAAGCCGAACGACACGTATGTGGAATGATCTTCCAGGCTCTGTATTTCCTCATCGGTACAACATCCAAACATTTAAAGCCAACGTGCACCGGTATCTCCTCTGTTCCTCTTTCCCCTCTTTCCAAACGCCCGTGCCCTGAATATTCAGTATAAGGGTATTCATACCCCCTTTGGTGCGCGCCAATTATAAAAAAAAAAAAAAAAATACCCCTTCTGTGGACGACTTCCTCTACCTCTATAATGGATCCAAATTGGTCCGCAGAAGTCTACACTTGAGTTCACAAATGGACGGGCCGGTTGTATTCTGGTGGGTTGTAAATTCCCCATCATCTGGGAAAGCAGCTTGGGCTTGGCTCTAACACATCGAACGCAATTTTAGCACTATAGATGGTGCAATGTTTTTACCTTCGACCGGCCAGAAGCGTTGTCTGGTTATGGCCAGAAGAGTCTGTGGTCCAACATGCTTCTTATCGAAATGGATGTGCCTCATTATCATTTTTACGATCGGGTGTTCGTACGGTAGTAGAATAGGGTGTTTTGCATCGTATGGTAAAGCTGATGCTTCTAATCTGCCTCCCACGCGTATGATACCTTTTTCGTTCAAAAAGGGGGCGAGACTGCTTATGGAGCTGGTATTGCTGCATTCGTTATACCGTCGTAGATGGGAGATATCGAGGCTGAACTCGTCCTTTTGCATAACCTGGATTATGGTATGAAGTGCGTCTTGTAGTTCTTGGCTGGAGAGATTTTTTCTTCGACTCATCTTCTCATCTCCTTTTCTCAGATAACGGATGAACCTAAGCATATATGCAGTAATCCGCTGCACTCGTTTAAATGAGTTTCCATGTGAGATTTACTGGTTGCTATGACTGACGCGCTTTGCTCGGCTTTCTGATCGCACTCTGCCGATTTAATGTATGGTTTTGGCCAAGATGATTCCTGACCATGAAGAAATAAGGAGCCGTAAAACCAAAGATTGCATTCCTTTAATTTTTCTGGAGCTATTCCCCGTGTCAACAAGTCAGCTAGATTCTCCTTAGATTTGACGTGACGCCATTGTTGTGGTGTGGTACTAGATTGAATGGAAGACACTCTATGGGCGATGAAGATGGGGAATGATTTTGCGTCCGAATTAATCCAGGCCAAAACAATTTCAGAGTCGCTCCAGAAATAGGTAGTAATTTCTTCGTATTCGATGGGGGTGGCAATGGTGTAGTGGTAGCGTCATCGTTTGTCGAGCTGATGATTCACAGTTCAATCCCTGATGTCAGCAAGCATTATATGATAAGAGGCAGTCCGAACAATTGCGAAAGCTTATGACAACACTACTGCGAAGGCATAACACTGGCAGTAGGTTTGTCATATGGCTGGAGAAATTGTTCGCTCTGTTGATGATTGATATGCTTATGACATCAGGTTGATCGGGAAAAAAATACTGTGAATCAGAAGCGAAGACATAACAAATAAATGACATCAAACAACCTCCCCAGTTATCTGGACACCCACCCCTGGAGCTAATGCGTGAAACCTAATACACCTGAGTTTCAAACCACTACACCAATCTCTTTCTCTCTCTCTCTATCTTCCTTCAACGCCCGCACTGTGTATACACATTAAAAGGGTATTCATATCCCCTTGAGTGCGGGTAAATTATAAAAAAAAAAAAAAATTCGATATCCTTTTTTACTCTTTTAGCGAGGTCTGATGCTAATTTCGCTGCGCACAACTCTAATCGGGGTATTGTTGGTTTCTTGATTTTGTTCTTTTCCAGTGGTGCTACTCGAGTTTTAGCACACAACAAGCGCACGATGACTATTCCAGGGTTCACAATCGATCGAATATATACGCATGCTCCATAAGCCTTTTCAGAAGCATCGGCAAAAACATGAACTTGTATGAGTTCTGGAAGTTTTTGCGCAAATACGTGTCTTGGTACTCGGATGTGATTTATTGTCCTGAAGTCATCACGAAACCTTGACCATTTCGAATGCAATTCCTGTGGTAGAGCTGCATCCCAATCTAATTTAAGCTGCCAGAGCTGTTGCAGGAAGATTTTTGCAGTCATTATCACTGGTGCTACAAGTCCAAGTGGGTCAAGGAGTCGGGCTATTTCTGATGACACTATTCGTTTTGTGATTTTAGATTCACGATTCCAATGAGCCTTGACGCAGAAGTCGTCCGCCTTTGGTAACCAAGTTAAACCCAGGCTCTTTATGTTATCTTCTGAGTCTATTTTGAAGTCCAGTTCCAGCTCTTTATCCTCCGGTGGGAAATTTTGGAGTAATCGTGGGTGATTAGCGCACCATTTACGCAACTTAAATCCAGCTCCCTGAAGTACGTCAATCAGTTGCCTCTGCATTTCTATCGCAGCAGGGAGGCTGTTTGCACCAGTCATGACGTCGTCTACGTAGAAGGCGCGCTGGATTGCCTAACTGCCGACGGAATGAGTTTTAAGCGCTGCTTGGGATAGATGTTGCAAGCATTTTATGGCTAAATATGGAGCGGCTGATGTACCATAGGTTATTGTGTTCAATTGGTAGCATTTGACAGGTGCTGATGTTTCTTTCCTCCATAGAATTAACTGATACCTTCTGTCTTCTTCGTGTACAAACACTTGCCTATACATTTTTTTAATATCAGCTGTAAACACAAACCGTGGTAAGCGGAATCTCAGCAAAATCGTAAATAGGTCTTCTTGGATTTTTGGACCAGTATATAAAATATCATTCAGACATAAGTTAGATGACGTTTTCGACGATGCGTCGAATACTACTCTCAACTTCGTCGTGCTACTATCGGGCTTTAGCACGCAATGATGAGGTAGAAAGTAGTGTGGTGAATTGCTTGGCGGGGCCGCTACTTCCATCATGTGTCCTAATTTAATATACTCATCCATGAATTGATGGTATTGCTGTTTAAGCTCCGCATTGTTTGCCAATCGTTTTTCTAATATATATAGTCTCCTTAAGGCTATGTTCTTTGACTCCCCTAGTTTTGATGGTTCATCTGAGAATGGTAATTTTACTGTAAACCGGCCATTTATGTCTCGTTGTACTGTCTGAGTAAAGTGGGTTTCACACCTCCTTTCTGCTGTGGTAATGGTGATTGCTCCCTGTGATTCTTCAGGATCTTCAATTGTCCAGAATCTCTCTATGAGTGTGTTGAGATTTTCATCTTCGATGCACATACCGCAAGTCATTGTTGAAATTGTAGGACGACCGGTTCTTCCTGCTGCAATCCACCCGAATACTGTGTTTTGCAACTTGGGCATTTCTTCGTCGAATTTTATTTGCCCTTTGGACAGGAGCTCGTGATACATTTCTGCACCTATCAGCAAGTCGATTTGCCCTGGACAATTGAACGTTGGATCGGCCAACTCGATGTTCCTTGGGATGTTCCATTGTGAAATATTAATTAATTGCGATGGTTGAGGTGAGAGTATCTTCGGAAGAACCATTGCCTCGATTCTTGTGGAGAACCCATTCAATCTGGATTGTAAATGGATGTTCACTCTGCTTCGTATTTTTTGATTAGTACGACCGATGCCCTGGATGCGCAAAGTGTCGTGTACTGCTGAGAGCCCTAGCCAACCTGACTCGGGCATTCCCCAACAAAATGTATGCTTGACGTTGTTGACTAGCAGCGCTTACTGCGGACGGTTGGTCGCGTCCCTGACCGTTGCGGAAGGACCCTGAATTATAAGGCTGATTTGGTACCGACGTCTCTAAGTGGGCTAAAGTGTTATGCTTCTTGGAACACTTTGTACATCCTCGCCGGGGGCACTTCGTAGCTTGATGGCCTGTCCGGAGACAGTTAATGAATATATGATTTTTCTTCAGCAGGTTCAGTCGATGGCCAGGTTTCATTTGCAGGAACTCTTGGCACGCGTACAACCCATGGCTGCCTTTGCAGATTAAACACGATGTTGTTGCTGGTGTTGATGGTGCTGCTATTGTCTTGACTGGATGTGACTGTCGCTGATCCTCTTGTGACCTCCCTTTATAGCCCAGAGCCTCCAATGATTGGAAACGCCTTTCCAGGAAGTCTAGCAGCTGTTTGATTGTTTGTACGTTTCGCGGATTGTCCAGCGACTGCTCGTACAGGGTATGTGTATCCCTATCTAATTTCTTGAGTAAAATGTGATTGACTGTTGGATCCCATTGTTCAGTGCTCACACCAATATTTTTCAACCCCATTAAACACTCTTGCGTCGTGTCATGGAGAGCCCTTATGGTACTGGTTGTTCCCCTGTCTGACATAATGGTTGGTTGATTCATTAGCTTATTTATAAGCGCCGATACCAATAGTCTGGTGTTTTCATAGCGATCGATTAACGTCTTTCAGGCGGGATCATAAATGCTGTCGGAAGTCGTAAAATGTCGGATTAGCCTTTCTGCTTCCCCTGACAAATTTGTTTTTAGGTACCACATTTTTTGACAATTGGCCATAGAATGATTGTGGGCCATCTGGACGAATAAATCATGAAACTGTCGCCATTTTAAATAATCGCCGCCGAATTTTGGCAATGTAATCTTTGGGAGTTGCAAAGTGGTATTGCTAGTTGCTGGTATTGCACTAGAGGTACTGGAATCACTTCCAATGCTGTTCTGTAAGTTGACAGTTAGGGCTATCATGTGTTTTTTCACTAACTCCTCCAAATCCAAGTATTCATCTGGATCATATCCATCAATAACGGGATCATCGCTGACTTCCCATATGGAATTATGCAGATCCTCTAACTTAGTCCGGTACCTTTCTAGTGCCCTCAATTTGCGCTCGACATACTCCGTTGTATGCTGCTGATTTGGGATTGTGTTAAGGTTAATGCCGGCCAAGGTTCGACGTAGGAGATCTGCTATCCCTTTTTGTCTCGTCATCACTTTCATTAAGCTTTCTAGCAGTTTTGTGGACGAATCCTCAGATTTTGACTGGTCAGTACTTGTTGTAGCCTTGCCGCTGATTTGCTTGGCGTTTTCCATGTTGGAAAAGGCAGCAATCTTTTGCTCGAAATGGGTTTTGAAAGTTGAATAATTTGTTCGAGTTATGTCATACAGATCCTTCATGAAATACTCGTGGTCAGTTGTCATCGTGGGTGACGTCCTAATGTTGGAATCTATTTCTTCGAAGATGCTCCAGGCTTCCTCCAAGTGACGCAACCTGTCCTCATAATACTCCTTGGTTGTCTTCCGAGTGCCAGAATCTTTTTTGTAATTTGATATGATTCTTGACAACTCTTCGGCGTGGAGCTCTTGTTTTTTCGCCCAGTCGTCGATTTCCATGATGGATTCTTCCTTTTGACGGCGTTGGTACTGGTGTATAGCCCTAGTACACGCTTTGATTAACGAAGTTTAAATCGCGACGCCTCGTAATCTTACAAGTGTTAAAGCCCTGGTAACGCTTCTACAAAATTGTGATTTACTATTTATTCCTTAAGACTGATAGAAGGTAAACACTTCTATCACGTCGGGGTCACCAAATGTTAACGGTGAGACTATTTTGCCTCAACGACTGTTGCCAAGGTTCATGTACCTTGACTACTGCTGTGAAGATAGCTGGTTCTTGTACCAGTATCTCAATTGTGATGAAGATCAGTTAAGCTACCTTACCACGGGTGGGGGCTAGCTAACTGTATTAAAGAAGACTCTTCGATGACGGTTCAACAAAAAGTATATATTGTTCCCTCAAACGGGAATATTTATATGAACAATATTGCCTACTATGCTAAATTTACAAAGTGAATATCAAAAAAGAACAAATCCAAAATATTGCTTATTATGCTAAATTAATAAATGAACACCATACTAACATTGTAGACAACCTTGAACATAAATTCAGAGAGTCGAATTTCGGCTATGCGAAACATATACCATTTGCACTGCTGCACCTGTGTATTTGGTTGCTAGCATATGGTTCAAGGTGAACTTTGTGGTTAGGTAAAGGTTTCGCATAGCCGGCATACTTGTCGTGTGTAATTGTTGTTTTTGTTAATATGGCATTCGTACAAAAAAAACTGCGAATAGAATTAGGTGAACTTATTTACATTGTTCGTGAACAGGTGACAACGACGATTCCTTTTTTAAAGAAATTTTAAAAGTGGAAATGTCACGGTGGGGATTCCAAACTAACCCGATAACCTTTGTCCAGTTGTTAGCACCATCAATATCTAGAGAAAAGGTTGGCCCAGAATCCAAACCCTTCAAAATTGACCAACAGTTTGGGTTCCATTTGCTTAACTGCAAACCTCCACAGGATAACAGCTCAATGAGCTCCTTTTTTAAATCTAAAATTCCTGACACTGAATCCGACCCTGTCATGATTTCGTCAACATAAAAATCATGCAAAATGCAATACGACGCATTGGGAAATTGATCCATGTAATCTAAGCCGAACTGTTTCAAAACTCGCATTGATAGAAAAGGGGCAGGTGAAGCACCATAGGACTTTCTCGCCACACGTTGCGTTGAAAGTCATGATGTTTCGTGTCGACCCAAATTTGTCGAAACATCTTTACTATGTGAACACAAAAGACATTTATGAAAGCGAAAACGTAAGCAAACATTTATTAAATTACGCTGAAGTGAAGGACCTATATGCAGCATTTCATTTAAGCTGATACCCTTTCCTTCCTTATGGGACCCATCAAAAACAACCCGTGTAACAACAGCGTGATGTGGCAAATAGAAACTCTTTCCAGAAGTAGGTTCAATCTCGCTTTCTGGAATAAGCTACATGTGCCCTAAGTCCTGATATGCCTTTATAAAACGACAATACTAAAAGCGAAGATTTTCATTGCGAGCGAAGCGACGTTCCATAGCTGACAACCGAGATAAAGCTCCTGAGATATTATTCCCAAACTTCACATCCCTATATCGAAACGGCAACTCAACAATATATTTACAATATTATCAGGCGTACGAGAAAGCATTTTACAAAAGTTTACGTACGCAAGGTTCCCAGAGTCTGCCAAATAAGCATTGTGAGGAAGTTCTTCCATTTCCCAAAACGACTTCAGAAGAACTTCAACGTCCGGTTCTACTCCTCCTACACATAACGATACAATTTCTCCGGCTGTAATGTTTCCGACTATAACCCACCCAAACATGGTATTGTGCGCCATCAAATTACCATCTTCATCTGTACGACGGCCGTCAAGCAAAATACTCCAGGCTTTGTCAGATCACAGCAAAACATCAATACAACCTGGGGTGTTAAAACCTGATTCGGCCAATTTCAAATCCTCCAGCAGCGAAAATTTATCAGAAGCAAAAGGCAGTGGAGGTGTTTTTTAAGTTATTTGATTCAAAGTTGAAGTTATTTGCTTCAACTTCTATTTCATTTGAATCAAAAAAAAATTTGAGATGTAGGCTTACGGCGCACAGTGCGTCGAATGTATGGAAAATAGTATATATTAATCGTTGTTGAATAAAGAGTAAAAACAAAGAACACACACGGTTTTAAGACTTACTTTATTAAAAAGAAACCAATTTAAAAAAATAGCATAAGAAATGTTGACAAAAAAATTATTCACACCCCATACTCAATACTTGGTAAGACCTACTTTGGCCTGTATGACGGCACGGCATCTTCTGGCCATAGACTCTATAAGTCCTCTTGTAATATCCGGAGCAATACTATTCCATTCCCTTTTGACTATGTCCTTTAAATCCGCTATATTTACGCCTCCCTTAAAAGCTCCAGGGATTCTTGGTTGAGGAGGAATGAAACTAACCTTCCTGCCCCTACCGGTTCATCGGCTTTAATGATCCTCCAATTTGTGGTTGAGAGATCAGGGTTTTGGATTTGAATCAGGCTTAAGATGTCTGATTCGCTGATTCGATGCATTCGACGCAATCGTTATAAAGCCGACAGGTGAATTGTCGTACGCGGATGTGCTTAGGAAGGTTAAGAATGACCCTAATCTTAAGGAGATTGGACAAATGTTAACCACATAAGAAAGACAGCGAAGGGGCACTTGCTTATAGAGCTTAAGACATCTGCGGACTTGCAAACTTCACAGTTTCAAAACAAGATAGAAAAGTCGCTAGTGGAACACACTAAGGTTATGACTCTTACACACGAAGTACCGGTTCAAATCAAAGATCTCGATGAAGTCACTACCGTGGAAGAAATCTACGAAGCTATCACAGAGTGGCTATAAGGTACTTTAAAGATCCAACCGACAGCGATCAAGTCGATTCGAAAGGCATATGGTGGAACCCAGACGGCAACAGTTAGTCTCCCAGCAAAAAATGCCAACACGCTCATCTCAACAGTAAACATAGATGCTTCTTGGAATTATGTGGTGAAGCGGACCAAAACCCATGGGGTAGAGCTTACTTAGTAGTTCTGAAGAAACTGAAAATATTTCAGCAACCACCACCAACATGTCCGAATCTGCTTCTCGAAATAGTTAATGTGCTCTTCCCAAGCCAACGGGAAATGCAATTAAATAACGAGCAGCTAGCACCAACCCAGCTGATAACTATGGCAACAAGAGAAGAACTAATTACTATCTGCAGCAGATTTGGAGATAGTAAAGCACCTGGTCCAGATGCTATACCCACTATAGCACTGAAGACCGCAATCAGGGCCAGATCGGAATTGTTCCTGGAACTATACAATTCATGCCTGCGAGAAGGAGTGTTTCCGAGTCAATGGAAATTGCAAAAATTGGTCCCCCTACCTAAAGGAAAAAAAACACCGGGAGATCCATCATCTTATCGACCACTCTGTATGCTGGATACAGTTGGAAAAGTACTGGAACGAATTATTGGTACCAGTCTAGAAGCAGTGATTGAAAATGCGGGAGGTCTAGCCGAACACCAGTATGGCTTCCGTAAGGGACGGTCCACGATAGATGCAATCAAGGAGGTAGTTGACACTGCACAGAAAGCCATAGATGGCCGAAGATGGAGAGGAGGCTCGAAAAAGTACTGCTCCGTCATAAAATTAGACATCAAAAATGCGTTCAATTCCGCAAATTGGGAACATATTTTGGCTGCTCTAAGGAACAAGAGAGTTCCACGGTATTTAATAAATATAATAATGGATTACTTCAGGCAGCGGATCCTATTGTATAACACAGATAAAGGTACTAAGGAATACATAGTCCTTAGGCCAAGCTCAGGCTACTAGGGGGGTCGACAGGTGGCGGATCGTCGAACGGCCTTCAGATATGGAGGTTAGCTGCGAATAACCAATAAGCAGTCCCCGACCGCGAGCGGCAGAAATAGAAGGCGTGAGGGAAGTAATCACATGAGCCCTGAGAAGTGACTGTGACGGGGCGAGTCGACGCCGCCCCTTAAATAAGTGTCCAATCTCTAAGGCAAGGTGTTATGCGACCCGTGCTGAGGCCTGAATGGTGCTCGGGATGTAAAATCAATACAGTATCTTTAACGGAGCCTTCCGGATACCTGGTGACCTGTGGTTGTAAAAATACCTTACCACTTTACCGGGGGCTATGACGTGGCTGACATAATTTCCCCCGTACTCGTGGGATCCAAATTAAATAAAATGGAACAAAAAAGAAAACAAGAAAATTTAAAAAATAACGAACAAATTATTAAAAAATATGAAAACATACTTGTACAGCAGGAGGCCGTAGAAAACCCCTTCCGAAGAAGGTCTATCGTACTACGCTCGCCGCCTAAAAAAACCTGTTGTGAAGCTGTGGTAGAACAGCACGCGGATAGCAGGAGCATCCCAAAGCCATCGGGAACCGAAGGAGAGGAAGCCCAAGTCCGCATATCCCCAGAAAAAATAAGGAGGCAAATGACATTACAATCTGCAACAGAAATAAAGGCCCGAAATACGAGGGAAGTATGTAGATCTTTGTCAAAAAAAATTTGATGTTGCTACGGCAAATCAAGGAAATGAAGCGGAAGTTGGGGGAAACAGTTATCCTCATCATAAAAAGCGGAGAAATAGGCAACCTAAGCATAGACCAGAGGCAATCCTCATAAAACCAAGAGATGGCCAAACGTACGCTGAGATTCTGCGAGAAATCCGAAGCGAAGCAAAACCAGAGGACACGGGAACGGACATCAAGACGGTACGCCAAACAAAAATGGGAAGTGTCCTCCTCGAGCTCGGAACAAAAACAGTAAAAAAAGAAAAACTTCAGCGCAAGTTTTTTTTTTTTTTTTATAATTTGCACGCACTCAAGGGGTTATGAATACCCTTTTACATGTTTTCACATCTTGCGGGCGTTGGAAAGATAGATAGAGAGAGCGAGAAAGAGATCGGTGTAGTGGTACTTTTTGCCTTCGCTTCTGATTCACAGTATTTTTTCCCTAGTCCACCTGGTGTCATAAGCATCTCAATCATTAACAGAGCGAACAATTTTTCCAGCCATGACAAACCTACTGCCAGTGTTTTGCCTTCTCAGTAGTGTTGTCATAAGCTTTCGCAATTAATCGGACTGCTACTTATCATATAATACTTGCTGACACCAGGGTTTGAACTGTGAACCATCAGCTTGACAAACGATGACGCTACCACTACACCATTGCCACCCCAAGTTTGAAAATGATCCTAGGGGAGATGGCAACCGTCCGTAACCTAGAACCCGGACTTTACAACAGCAGAAGAAGTGGAAGAGGCTATCCGAGGAAAGGTGAAACAACTCGGCGAAGAACTGAAGATCTCCATTACAAAAGCCAACAGCAGAGCACAAAAAATGGCCATAGTTCATGATGAACACAAGAGCTGCAAACGAACTATTGGAAACTGCTCGAATAAAAATCGGATGGGTGAGTTGCAGAATACGTCGAAGGGCAGAGGTCACTAGATGTTACAAGTGCTTCGGCTACGGACACTAACAAACTACCTGCAGTGGACCAGATAAGAAGAGCCTAGGAACATGCATTAAATGCGGAGAAAAGGGCCATATAAAAAAGGAATTCAAAGCAATTGCAAAGTGCTGTCTGTGTATTTAGCTCAAACTAAAACCGGAGCAATTGGCCTACGTCCCAGGCTCAAGAAATTGTCAAGTGTTTAGAGAAGCACTAGACAGAGTAAAGAAAATGTCCAACAATGATGAGAATCCTGCAACGAATCTACACAGAAGCAGAACAGCTGATAACTTACTTACGCAGCTTAGCCTGGACCATAAAGTCGACGTAGTAATCATCAGCGAGCAGTACAGAAGTAGGGATAGACCCGGCTGGCTCACGGACGAACTTGGCACAGCCGCTATTTGGATAGCGGACACGAGAACAGTCTCTATTAAGAACCACGGGATTGGAAAAGGATATGTTTCGATGAAATGTGACCAGGTCACAATAGTGAGCTGATATTTCACGCCGAACGAAAACATAAGTGACTTCCAAGAGAAACTAAGCGATCTAGAAGATACCATGCGGGAATTTGAGGGAGCGATTCTGCTCGCTGGTGACTTCAACGCGAAAGCAGTAGAGTGGGCAATGAACACAACAGGGGAAGACAGATCCTAGAGATGTCCGCAAGACTGGGGCTAAATATGATGAACGTAGGAGACATAACGACCTTCAGGCGCCCCGGCTACGCCGAGACAATACCAGACGTTACCTTTGCATCGGAGACCATAGCAGCTAAAGTAGAAAACTGGAAAGTCATAGAAGACTACACCAGTAGTGATCACCAGTATATAGTTTACGACCTACAAAGGCAGCGGCGTACCCAAAATGGGAATTGGAGACGGAGACCAAGATGGAATGTGGCAAAACTCAACGAAGCGCTCCTCACATCGATGATAAACAGAGGAAAAGATGCTATCCTGGAAATGGTGGGCACCACTGAAGAAAAAGTAGAAGCTACCATGCGACTCATACACCAGGCGTGTGATACAGCAATGCCTCGTGTAAAAAATCACACTAGATTCAGCAAACCCTTCTACTGGTGGACTGAAGAAATTGCTGGACTCAGAAGGAGGTGCCTACACCTCAGGCGCAAAGTCACAAGAGGAAGGAGGAGAGATCTCGAAGCTACGAAAGAGGTGGTAGCGGAATACAAACTCGCAAGGCTGGAGCTAAAAAGATCCATAAACAAAAGCAAAAAACAGAAATGGGAAGATTTACGACGCGATGTCAATAACGACCCCTGGGGTCTAGGCTACAAGGTGGTTATGCGCAAGCTGGGGGGCAAGCGACCAGCCCAGCACTAAACGCAGAAAACTGGAATCAATAGTGAACACACTCTTTCCAACACACCCATTTAGAGCCCCAGACGTGTCTCTTGAACAAATAGAGGAGATTCCCTTATTTAACGAGGACGATCTGGTCGAGGCGGCAAATGCTATGAAAAATAAGACCGCTCCGGGGCCTGATGGTATACCAGCCGAAGCGCTGAAAGCTATTGCCCGAACTTGCCCCCGTCTATTACTCGACATGTATATGTAATAGCTGTTAAGAAACGGGATTTTCCCAAGAAATGGAAAATACAACGCCTTGCACTGATTAGCAAGGGAAAGGGAAACACAGACGATGCATCAGCGTACAGGCCTCTACGCATGCTCGACACAACAGGCAAACTTTTCGAAAGGATGTTGAAGCCACGACTCTCAGCAGCTATCCAGAGGAGAGGCGACCTATCAGAAAGACAATATGGCTTTAGAAGAGGCCGGTAATCATCTTATCGACTTTGGACGTAAGGAATGCTTTCAACTCTGCCCGATGGTCCAACATGCTGGAGGCGTTACACTACTACTTTCAGAATACCGAAATATTTACTGCGTATGATAAAAGAGTATCTCAGAGACAGAGAACTCACCTATGACACTCCGGAAGCACCACGTAGAAAGCAAATAACTTCTGGAGCAGCGCAGGGATCAATACTTGGTCCTGATCTATGGAACATATTCTATGATGGCATCCTCCGTATGGAGATGCCTGAAAATACTTTCCAGGTCGGCTATGCAGACGACATTGCAGCAGTAATTACCGCACGGGATACCGAGGACTCCCAGAGACGACTGAATCAAGTTATGAGACGCGTGTACTCCTGGATGGAACACCATGGACTTGGCCTAGCGACGGAAAAAACGGAAATAGTTCTGCTAACCAGAAGACAGATCCCCACGATAATTGATTTTCAAATGAGGTCGCAGATGGTAACAACAAGGAAAGTATTGAAGTACCTCGGAATAACACTCGACACAAAACTGACGTTTTGGCAGCATATCAAGTCGGCGGCCTATAGAGCTGCAAAGACAACAGCCCTATTAAGTAGGCTGATGGTGAACATAGGCGGCCCAAAGGCAAACAAACGGAGACTGCTTATGTCGATTACACACGCCATCCTCCTGTATGGATGTGAGATCTGCGCCGACGTACTCAAACAGGAGAAATACAGAATGCAGATGGCCGCAGTACAGAGGCGCGCAGCAGTACGTGTTGTAAGTTCGTATCGAACGGTGTCGGAACCAGCCGCCCTCGTAGCCGCGGGAGTGACCCCAATTGATCTTCTAGCGGCAGAGAGGAAGTACGTCTACGACAAAAAGGCGGAAATTGGAGTGGAAGCGGCAACCGAGGAAGCGAAGGAGCTCACCAAACAGCAGTGGCAGGAAAGATGGAGCATAGAAACCAGAGGAAGATGGACCGCGAGGATCATCAAGAACGTTGCCGAATGGAAGGAACGGAAACACGGCGAAGTAAACTACTACGTCACCCAGTTTCTTACCGGACATGGGTATTTCAACGCCTATCTGCACAAGATAGGAAAAAAAAGGAGCTCAGCTTGCCACTACGATGACTCACAGGTAGACGACGCAAACCCTACGTTCTTTGAGTGCAGCAGATGGGAAGCCGAAAGGAGTGCGTTGGAATCGCAAATCGGAGTTATCAACCCGTACAACATAGCGGCAAAAATGTTAACCAGTGACCAAAACTGGAATCGAGTACACTCATTCATAGAAAAGGTACTAAAAACAAAGAAGAGAGAGGAAGACGAAAATGCACCCTCATAACATTTACGTAAGAATGATGAAAGCCACACCGGCAAGAATGAATAAACCCGCAACAGGAGATAAATGAAAAAGCCGGTCCCCGGAGGGGTAGAACACGACACCACTCTGAAGCAATGCGAAAGCGGTCCCGGAGTGGATGATGTCAAGTTGAAAAAGGGGTTAAAGGTTGTTTTTTAGTGGCGTAAGAATAAGTCCCACACTACTTGAAACAGAGCGGAACTGTTTCTCGTGAGCATTAGCGTTTTCCATCATCCCGTTGGCAGATGGGTGGGGTGCCACAGGGCTCGGTCTTAGGGCCGCTATTGTGGAATATTATGTATGATGACATTCTTTGATTATCAATACCGGAAGAAGCAAAAATAGTAGCATTCGCTGATGACAACGCCATTGTAGTAGTGGCCAAATTTTTGGAGGAAATCACACAAATCGGCAACGACACTATTAAGATAGTCCAAACATGGCTTACTTCAGTAGGCCTAAAACTTGCCGAAAATAAAACAGAAGCGGTGCTGATCAGCAGCAGGAAAAAGTGCGAGACAATTACCATCACTGTAGGTGGACACGAGATTAAATCGAAACCGACAATCAAGTATTTGGGTGTGGTGGTCGATAATAAGCTAACATTTAAACAACACCTCACGAGTGAATAATGCACTCATGCGAGTAATGCCAAACGTAGGAGGGCCAAGTCAGTAATCCTGTATGCTTCACCAATCTGGGCAGGAACTATGAAGACCAAGTCGTATAGGAAGAAAATCGAAACAACGTACAGATTATACGCCTTGAGGGTATGTAGTGCAATGCGGGAATGGTCCCCATTGACCTGTTATCAGATGAACTGCAGAGAATATATAAAAAGAAAAACAATGTAGACGACGAAAATGATGAAATGAACACCACTGAGGGAACAAGTGGCCTAAGAGAAGCTGAACGAACTGCCAGTCTACGAAAATGGCGGCAGCTCTGGAATGCATCAAATAAAGGTCGATGGACGTACCGACTTATCCCGATAATCAACGACTAGATAGAGCGTAAACACGGAGAGCTAAACTTCCACATGACCCAAATGCTAAGTGGGCATGGATGGTTTCGTGCCTACCTACATAAGTGTAAACTCGACGGCACACCCAATTGTCCGTCCTGCGAGGGAAGCTAAGAAGACGTTGAGCATGTGCATTTTCAATGCCCACGATTCCAACTTCAAAGAGAAATCCTACAACGGGAACTAGAAGAAATGCCAAACCCTGAAAACATAATAGGGCACATGCTACAGTCTCAAACAAAATGGGATGCAGTAGACACTTACACTAAATCCATATCGAATAAACTTAGACGACTTTAGCGGGAAAGAAGGAGAGATGAAGAAAGGAGAAGGATAGTCCAAGAGACTGGCCACGTAAACAATTAAAGGAAGCAAGAATTGCTAAATCCTGCCCTGCGAAGGAATACCTGGAGGTAGTACCGCGGGGTATAGAAAAAGGGTAGAAAAGGGAGGTGGTTTTAGTCAGTAGAAATCTGGCATACTGACCAACCGAGTATTTTGTCAGCATCTTTTAGAAGATTTCCCCTTCCAAACAAAAAAAAAAGAAGGTTCCTGGACCTTTAAGAGACGGAGAAGAAGGCCGGCAGAAGCCGTTATGGAGTGCTGTAGGTTAAACTGGACTAACTGCTGCATTGGTGCTGCAATCAGGCAGAGAAGCCTCCACCATGGTGGTATTCAGGGTTTCCGAGTCCAAGGACGATTCCAAAATTTCGTGCTCACTCAAAAGCAGTGGATGAAGTTTATTGAAGCAGTCATCCGTCTCCATGTTCGACAATTTTTCATCGACTAAAGACGGATTGTGCTTAGGAAATGACGTTTAAGAGTCGTCACTATCCAAGGAAGGGAACGTGACAGGCTTTGGTACGTCAGTTAGAGGAGTGGGATCGGAAGGATGGGGGGCAGCATGCCTATATCTGATTCCCCATCTTTTTTATAAACCTTGATTGTAATAGGGTCAAAGCCATAGTAGACGACACCGCAAGTCTTCGCCAAAGGAGCAACAGATTCTTTATTTATAACGCATTCTAAAGATTACGCATCTATAAAGACGTTTTGGCTCATCCAGCTAAGCGACTTTCCAGTTGTGCATCGGAAGATCGGGGTTACTCGTTTTTAGGATCTCTAAGATCGTATCCGTGTTGGAGGGTTCGGCTGGGATCCAATTGCGAGTTCTTGGTCTTGGCGAGTTCTCGGGATATCCTCCTTCGCAACAACCTCAAGTTTGGCACCTGGCCAATTGTCCCAATTCCCCTATGGCCAGCTTATAGAGGTCGTACGACCTGGAATAAACTTCCATTTCTCAGGGGCGATAGATCCGTCTGGGTCGCTTTTGTCGATGACCGCCAGCACTAATTTGTCCTTAAGGCCATCGCTGTAGGACTTTGATATAGAGTTGGGTGGCCTGGAAAAGGTACTGGTGGTGTGCACCTTGGCCCTTTTAGAATCCGACATGGATTCCTCCTGTGGAGAGATCCGCATTACACAGATAAGGCTAGCTAATCCGGAGGTCGTCAGGTATCCGAATACTCCGTTCGAGACTAAGCTATTTTTGGGATGGGCTCCCAGCCAGTTTGATCCTCGGCACGGGTCGTATGACGCCTTGATCCAGCCCACCGGAGGGGAAAGGGGAAAGGAAAGGATGAGAACGGAAGGATTAGGGTTCGACTGCATCTTGGTTTCGAATCTCATCTAGGGAATAAATCCCGAGAGTCTTTGACCTCTACTAGGCCCTTACACCACGATGAGGTGTGCAGTCACGCAAGGGTTTGGGTACCATACCCGAGCGTCCTCCTGACTCAGAATAACAGTTCCCGAAGATATGTTTTTGGCAAGATCCCCCGACTCGGGTTGACGCTTGCTTTGTGCGGTTGGGCGTGAAAACTTATGGGGTGGCCTCTTGTTATCAAGTGCCACACTTCTACACGAGGAAGAGGGTTGTCCTCCCGAATTTTTTTTTTTTTTTTTTTTTTTTTTTTTTTTTTTTTTTGATTTGACGCCGGCTCTACCGGCGCTTTATTAAGCTTAATACAAGCCGTACTTAAACAATCTATACTTAAAAAACTAGAGATAAACTTACGAACTATCGAGAGAAGGGAGAGAGGGATTAGGGTTAGAGGAGGAGAGATGTGGGACAATGGCTAGGCTGAGTTGGAGCGATGCTGGAGGATGTTGCGAAGAGTGGCTCTGCTGTAGTGAAAATCAAACGAATTTTCCATATTGTTAGCCAAACGAAGCATTCTGGACAAGGGTGCGTTAAAACCATAATTGGTGCGGTGAGTACTGAGACGGAAGAGGGGAATGGACCTAAGGCCGCGGGGATTGGTATTAAATGAAACCAATGCAAGAAGCGCTGGGCAGTCAATGTGACCAGTTAATAAATGATGTAAGAAGAGGAGGTCGGCAATTTCGCGACGATTTTCGAGAGATTGAAGGTTGATCAATTTCAGACGTTCAGAGTAGGGAGGCAAATTGAAACTATCAACCCAAGGAAGACCACGGAGAGCAAAACGTATAAACCTGCGTTGGATGGCTTCAATACGTCGGACGTGAACAGCATAGTGAGGGGACCAAGCTTGGCTAGCGTATTCGAGGATGGGTCTGACGAAGGAGATATAGAGTGATTTGGTAACGTAGGGGTCAGAAAATTCCTTAGACCAACGTTTAACAAAGCCAAGCGCGGAATTGGCTCTGTTTATAATGTTGTCAATATGCGAACGGAAGTTAAGCTCACTATCGCAGATGATACCTAAATCGCGCAATGATGAGACTGAAGGGATAGGTTCGTTACAGAAAAAGTAATCCCTATGGGGTGGTGGAAGGCGTTTACGGGAGTATGTGATGGATTGACATTTGCTAGTGTTAAGTTCAAGATGATTTTTCTGACACCAGATAAAAAATCTGTTTAGGTCGTCTTGGAGAAAGCGAGAGTCTGTAGTAGAAGAAATGACTTTAAAAATTTTCATGTCATCGGCATAGACGGAGAGACAGGAGTCTTTGATAATGCGGTCGACATCGTTGGTAGTAAGGACGAAGATTAAAGGACCCAAGTGGCTGCCTTGAGGGACGCCTGATGTGGCCATAAAGGGGTTAGAGACAGAAGATCTAAATATAACCTCGTATTGTCGATTTGCAAGATAGGATTGGATCCATTTGATAAAACCGGGTTGAAAACCGAGGGCTTTCAACTTAAGAGTAATAATTGGGTGAGAGATTTTATCAAAAGCTTTACTGAAGTCAGTGGCTATTACGTCGATTTCGCAACCGTCTTCAAACGCGCAAAGCGCCTGAGAGACAAATTCTGTTAAGTTGGTGGTTGTCGATCTACCTTTGAGGAACCCGTGTTGCTTAGTGGAAAATAATGATTTACAATGAAAAAACATTGTATCGTAAACAATGCTTTCAAAGAGTTTGGGTATGGATGACAGTTTAGCGATAGGTCGATAGTTGGATATTTCGGTTTTTGGGCCTTTCTTGTGAATGGGTATGATAAATGATTTCTTCCAAAGGAGGGGGAAAGATTCTTGGGAAATGGACATGAGAAAAAGTGAAGTCAAGGGTAGGGCCAAGTGTGTCACGCATTTCTTTAAAACAATAGCGGGCAATCCGTCGGGACCGGGGGAGTAGTCATCCTTAAGTTTGTTAATCTTATCAGTGACAAGTTGCGGGGTGATATTGACCGAGACTAAGGACGTTTGAGCGCAGTCATCCATATAAGAGAAGTAGTCAAGGTCAGGTTCGAGGATGCGGTCAGTGAACGATTGACTAAAAAAGTGGGCGAATAGGTTTGCTACAATTTTGGGGTCCGACGAGGAGGTGTTGGCAAGCTTGAGGGTAGATGGATAGTTATCAGATTTACGTTTCGCATTTATGAAATGATAAAAACGCTTGGGGTCAGTAATTAGATTGGATTGCATACGGACGAGGTAATCTTGGTAAAGAGCTTCACTTAGTTCAGCAAAGTGTGTATGTGTGTGCTGATAAAGGGAGTAGTCAGAGTCGGAGCGAGTTTTCAGGTATGCTCTCCAAAGTTTGTTCCTCTTATTACGAAGCGTACGCAGTTGCTTATTATACCACGGTGGGGATGAAGAACAATTTTTTTTGGGCGAGTAAGGAACAGATTGCAGAAAGCAATCAAAGATTAAGGAATAGAAAGATGCGAGAGCGGTATCCACAGAAATATCTCTGTAGTCAAAAACGGCATTACTGAGCAAGTTGTTGAGTTTGCAGAAGTTAGCTTTCCGGAAATTAAAGCTGTATGAAGCCTGGGAATGAGAATTAGAATTTAAGTCACCGTATGCAAACGAAAGAAAGAGGGGTGGATGGTAGCGGTCTAGAGTAGAGAGAAGATGATTACTTGCCGACACAATACAATTGTCAGCATCGGAAGAGAAAATAAGGTCAAGTTGTCTGCCAAGGTTATTAGTTATGCCACTGATTTGATGGAGGCCAGAGTTGGAGAGACAATCTGTGAAAAGGACTTCTTTGTCAGAGGTTGCATGTGAAGGAACGAAATGAGATTCATCCTCAGACTGAACCCATTGAAGATGGGGAAGATTAAAGTCGCCTAAGACTATGACGTCATCACAGGGGTCCGTAAAATCAAGGAGAGAGTCTATAGCATCTATAGCGAGTTGGTATCCTTGAATAGGTTGGGAGGGGCGGATGTAGCAGCAGAATAGATACAGACTACGCTTAAGGATGGTAATTTTAGCGCAGATAAACTCAAAATCAGCGGTGTGCGATGTTTTATAAAGTTCAGATTCGTAACGGTTGTGAATAGCTAGGAGAACACCGCGGCCAGACGTTCCGTCGTCTTTTTCAAGACCATCATCGCGGAAAACGTTGAAATCAGAGGTAAAGAACTCATTACACTTGTAGGTAGCGGAAAGATTTGTTTCAGTCAGCGCGAAAACATCGTAGGGAAGCGTTTGGGAGTTAAGGAAAACACTGGAGGATTTGGTACGCAATCCGCGTACGTTCTGGTAATATATTGATAAATGTTTAACAGTGTTTATGTTAGGTGTGGAAAGGCATGGGGGTGTGCTGGCATAAAGGTTAGGAGCGAAAGAAGTTTTTATAATTAGAACGAGTTCTTTGAAGATGGGAGATCCGTTTGGAATCAACGTGGGAGGCAAATGTAGAGAGATCATTTGCTACGCTACTGGGCGGAATATCGAAACTACTGTGATAACGGACGAATATTTGTTTCAGCTCATCGGGGTCAGTTGGAAGGCCTTCTTGGTGTAGCGAGACCATGACGTTAGTTTTAGTGATACCGTCTACACAAACGGTGTCATCTTTGTTGTGCAGGTATGCTAAATAAAGGCGCACATTATCGTAAATTTTACGATCGCGCAAACGTGAAAGAACGTAAGGTCCATCTTCGCCAGAATCAGTAAGCTGTTTAGTGAGTTTGGCAGTCGGCGGAAGCAGAGGATCTAAGAAAGAGGGTGGTGCCACATTCAAATTAGGATTGTTCGAGGGGCGAGGGCGGGTGGAAGAAATGGGCCCTTGAGGAGTAGAGGAGGAGGGAGCAGAAACAGGGGAGGCAGGATTAAGAGTATGGGAGTGGATAAAATTGGGATAAATAGTGGAGGCAGGTTTAATAGAAGATGAAATTTTATTTGAAGAGGGAGCAGGGATGGCCTTCAGATTAAATGAAACGCGGTTTCGTTGAGGGAGGGGTGGTCTGGTAATAGTAGGAGGGTGAGGAAGAGTATGTGTTGGATTAGTAGAGCTAGTAGTGATTTTATTGCGGAAGGGAGAGGGATGGCGAAGGGAGAAGTTGGGAAGGGTTTTCATACTGAAGCTCCAATTAGGGTCTAGATTAGACTGACGAAGATCAGATTTGGTGTTCTTACGCTTAACCTGCTTAATACTAGTCCTGGGGGTCCATCTGGTCATGCTCATAACGCCCACACGACATACATCCTCAGGGGAGGTCCAGAACATCCATACGTATTTGGAGGGGATGTCAAATTTGAAATTGCTCGATTTACTGGAGTTAACAGGGGAAATCTTCTCGCAGTTGGCGATTGCGAATGAAAATTTCTGCTGAAAAAGATTGCGGATCCAGAAAGTATCTGCAGAACGGGGGGCACCTTTGATGATGAATGTAGTATATTCGTTATCAGCGTTGGCCAAGTCAAGCTTTTGAAGACGAGTTATCCATTCAGAAGGAGTCCAAGTGGTTCCAAGAAGTTCGAAGCGCTCAGGTCCACAGGGGGTTGGGGGAGCGTTAGGGGTTGAAACTCTGTTTATGTTGGAAGATGATATTGATGAACGATTCGCAGAGGATGGTTCAGCAGTAGATGAAGAAGAGGGGGATGTTTCAAGTAGCTCATCAAGAAGCGATTTGTTTTTGGACGTCGTATTATCACAGGTTATGTGGTCAAGCTTTCCAGATGTGAACCTTAATTCTTCCAGAATTTCAGTGATAACAAGCCTAGTGGAAGCAGAATCGTCCCTCAGAGTTTCGACGCGTTCCACCTGAGCAGCCATGTTGGTAGCCAGAGAATTCGTCGCTAGTGAATGAGATGTGATCTTGTTGTTAATGTCGGCAAGGGAATCACTTATTGTGTGAACATCATCGCTGATCGACTCACGCAGGTATGTATTTAGGACTTCGATTTGGGCGTTGAGCGTTGAGAGGGAACCCGTGGATTTCGTTAGTTCGGTGTTGAGATGGGATTTGGTGAGGACATCGCGTGGCTTTTTTAGGGCTAAATCACTTAACGCAGCAAGTTGTTTCTCGATGATATTAAATCTTGACTTGCTGAGTTCACTTGCACATTCCACACTGTTAGCAAGGGCGTCCACGGTTTTGACGACCTCATCAAGTTTCGAAAATTCTTTCATCACAAGTTTGGTAGATTGTTTAAGGTCTTTGAGCATCGAGTTCGTCGAATCGCTGTGGCATTTAATCGCGAGCATCACATGCGAGAGTGAAATTTCTTTACACTCATCGCAGAAAAACATGAAATTGATCAAAAATTCTTTAACATGAGTTGCTGATTTTTTACTTAGACCGATACACATTGGGTGGAATGATTTACCACAAAGGCCATTGCAATCAAGTAATACAGCATTATCGTTAATGACGCAATTTTGATTAGCACACGATTTTTCCATTGCAGGTAATGAAGTAGGTCAGTTGCACAAAAACGTAAAATAAGCAAAGACGAACAAACTACCGGGTAAACGCACTGGAGAGGTTAACGAACGACGGCGGAGGAGAAAGAGCGGGGAATCAAATTGCAGAAGTTTGAAATTATGGAATATAAATATGCGACGGAAATTGGAAAATTAATTTAAGTCGCGAAGCGGGAAGAAGAGAAAAACACGTCTAAACGGTGCGACAGTTCAATTGAGTTGACTGCCATCGTCTGCGAGAATGCTTCCTGCCCAGCACAGGTTTCTGTGCTTTTTCTTATTTCTTTTGATTGGATTTTGTACTTAAGTTTGAATTCATAGCCCCATGGTGAGAAATGCCCACCGCCAGCATAGCCGGTTTTACTGGCGGTAAGGCTTATTACGACAGGCCCTGCCAAGGCACCTGAAGGAGCTCGTTAGTGACTGATATATCCCTCAGGATTCCATTGCTGGGCACGGTTTACATAAACGCTCACACCAACCGTTAGAATGGATTGACTTTCTGAATGAATGAATTTATGAATTTCTTGTTCATATTTTGCAGCAAATTCTTCATCTAGGACTCCGAAGAGCTTGTTTGCTACTGTTTAACTCTAGACCCTGGCTCCTTTCCGACTCCTTGTTTCAAAAAAAGGTCAGTGTTATTTCCCATGACGTCGAGTTGGTGCCAGAATTGATTGACTATGTTGGTGCATTGTATATCCGAGTTTTTCTTTTTGCAGAAGTCGCCCATCCTGATAGCAAACTCATTGAATCCTAAGAACTCACGCCAGTAATTAGTCATATAATCTTCCGGTCATTTGTTAGAGGTTGACATTTCCAATTTTTTTCAAAGTATGTATATGTATACCTGGATTGCTTTTGAATGGTGTGCTGGTAACCTGAGTGTTGCTTGGTAGTGGCCATATGATTGATGCGAGTGCAATTGAAACAATCAAGGATGGAATGGTTGATCGTGTTCTTTTTACTTCACTGGTTTGTAATGTGGTTTCATTTGCCCGCTTACTATTTTGCTGTCGCTCTATTAATTCTTCGATAGGTGGTCTCACAGGTATGTTAGTAGGCCAACACTTCTGCGTATTGCCTTTAACTTGTGGTCTTTTAGCATTTACTTGAAGGTGTAAACATTTGTTTTGATGATTGCAATCTTTTTCTGCCCCCTTCTCATCCTGTTTTGTTGCGGTCGATATTTAACTGACCGTCAGTTGTCATCTCTCTTGGTGCATCGACCGATTGACATCGACGCCCATGTTCGTTTTTCTCATTGTGCATTTCTTGAAATGCTTTTTGTTCTTCATTGTCAGTAATTGGTAGTACACAGATTTTGGTTATAGGTCCCTTATAGGTCTTGTTTTTTGCTTTTATAGTTGCTACCCGCATTACGACATCTTTTCCAGCGGGTGTCTCAACTACTTATCCCAGAGCCCACTTTGTTGGAGGTAGCAGTTCGTCTTTGATAAGAACGATGTTGACAAGTTGTCGTTCTTTTTCGTCCACTTAGGTCGTTGCTGAAGTATTGCGAGGTAATTTGAACTCCATTTTTTCTAAAAATATTGTTGCATTCTCATCAGCAATTGCTATCGTGTTTGTAATCCCTCCTTGCTATCAAGTCTGTATTTTTCTGGTGGTGCTAGCAGAGCTGTTTCGATAAAAATCATCATTTGAGAATGGGCAGAGGGGTCTGGAGTTTCAGCATGCCTCTATTTGCGTAAATAATGTCGACAGTTCTTTACACGTTATTTTATGTTCACCGATTGTCCGCTTGAGGTGGTGTTTTACTGATTTTACACCAGCCTCCCAAAGGCCACTGTTGTTTCCGCGCAGCAAAAGGAACCTTTTTTGAGTAACTTCAAACTTATTTATTAAACGTAAAAGGATATAATAAAGGTAAGGTAAAGTAAAAGTAAGGAGTAACTAAGAAATTAAATGTGTTTCTTCTCCATCGCTGCCGGAAAAAGAATGTGTTAGCCACCCTGGAGAGTGCGTTCAGTCCGGCGGGGATGTCCTTTGTTTTCCTTGGGATGTGTTCAAGTGTTCAGCTGTCAGCAACAACCACCAAAATGTGGAGACCCCGGGGGTATGAAATGCCATTGTGTATGGTCGGACGACAATAAATCGGAAATTTTTTCATTATATTTTATTATATCTTTCACATTTGACTGTAAGATCTTGTTTGCGGCCACAAATTTCATGCCATTGTCACTATAGAGATGCCCGACGTGACCTCTCCTCTCACACAATCTCTTGAGGTCCGCTATAAATGCATTTGCTGTGAGATCGCTCATTACTTCGATATGAATTGCTTTCGTGGCCAGACATATGAATATTGCCACATATCCTTTGTATGACTTTTTACCTCTTCCTTTTGCCATCCGCATATCTATTGGCCCAGCACAGACGACTCCTGTGTGTAAAAATCGTCCGTTTTTTCTTACCCTTAGTTGAGGAAGGTTTCCCATTAGTTGTACTCCAGTTTTTGCTTTGTGTCTGAAACACGTAGTACATCAGTACAGCTGTAGATAGTTTGTTGTTGACTGAGCTAAGCCCGTTGATAATACAATGTCGCTGCCGAATGTATGCATGTGTCAAGCCATATCTTCCATGCAAGGAGGTTCATCAATAAACGCATTAATACACCGAAGTTTGCTCTTCTTTTCGATTTCTTTCCTGTTTTTAAGATGTTTGATTTCTTCGTTAAATTCTGTATGTTGTGCCTTATTTATTAAAGCCTTTGTTGCATCCCATATTTCTTCCCATGTAAGTGATGCTATACGTTTATTTTCCTTGGATGTTCGTGCATTATGAATAAATCGATTACAATACGCAAGCACTCTTGTTAGTCACCTCAGTGTGATGTCATGTGTTAACATCATTTCGATAAGATTAGGCGTTTGTTCATTTATTGTTATTAATGCATACATCTTTCTTTCTTCTGTTTGACATCAGCGTATGTGATTTCTAGTTGTACTAACCATTTTGGACCTGTCCACCAAGGCCCTACGAACTAAGTCCCAAATCGAACTAACTCCCACTAGCCAAAATGAACTAAGTCTAAGAACTAAGAACTTAGTCTAAGAACTTAGTTCATTGGGAAATAGTTCATTATGAATTAATTCCCAATGAACTAAGTTGAACTAAGTCCCAATATGGGAAAAGTGGGAGTTAGTTAATTTCAATTGTTTCGGCGAAAAAATAATGTTGTTAAAAATAATTGTTGTAACGAATTAACAGTTATATTCTTCTTGGCGATAATTTTTTTTACACAAAATGGGACAAACATATGTACATACATAGATATGTAAGTGCACAATAGTGGAATATGTATGGGGGACATGCTGCCCCCGCCAACCCCCCTGCTTGCGGTCACTGTTGGATTTGGAGTAGTGCGAGGTTGGGTATATGCAAAGTTTCTTTTAATCATTGAGAAACATGGACGCAAAGAAACTTTACATCTACCCATCTCGCACCTAGTCCAAAGCCAAATATTTGTATAATAAACAGTGGGTTATGTATGGGGGGGGTCCCCAAATTTTGTGGGACTAAGTTCATTTTGGCTAGCGGGAGTTAGTTCCATTTGGGGCTTAGTTCGTAGGGCCGTTCACCAACTATCGTGCCGCTTGAGCTGAGAAGGGCATATTCCTCTAGAGGCATAATCTGCTGGATTGTCTTGTGTAGATTGCTGCTGCAAAGGCTCTTTCTGACGCATTGCAGAATCCGTGTACCTCGATGCGATACTTAGCTTCGTGTTTATTCCAGCGTGAAATCTCTTTTTTTTTCTGTAGTGTAGTTGATCTCTAAGTTCTATCCATTTTTTTTTAAATTTCCGCTGGTAGTTTCTCGTCCCATGATTTCTTTGATTCCGAAAGTTTTTGCTGAATTAGTTTTGCCCTTATTATTTAGGGGCTAACCATCCTAACGGATCAAAAAGCCTTGCCGTTTCTGACACTATTATTCTCTTTGCTAAATTTTCTTTTGTCGGTTCTAAAGTGATTTTAAATTCAAATGTATCTGATTTGGATCGAAAATTAATTCCTAGCGTTTTGACGAGATCATAATCAATTTATCTAAATCGATTAGCTCTCGATCTTCAGGGTTTATGCTTCTGAGCAGGTCTCTTGAGTTTGAGGATCACTTTCTTAGTTTAAATCCCCCGTTCTTCATTAACTATTTTACTTATTGTTTTGCTGTCTTTGTTGCCTCTAGCGTATCTTCCCCAGAAAGAAGATCGTCAACGTAAAAGTCCTGCTTCGTTATTTTTGATGCTATATTGTACCTTTCTTCTTCATCTAAGGCAAACTGTTGTAGAGTTCAAGCCAAGTATGGTGCTGTAGATGTGCCATACGTCACTGTTGTTAGCCTATACTCCTTGAGTTTTTCTGCTACATGTTCTCTCCACAGGATTCTTTGAAAAGGTCTTCTTTGTGTTTTCTCCATCTCGTCATTATTGTGAATAAATCTTGCTGTATGACTGATCGGTCAGCATTGTATCATTTAGACTTATTCCGGAGCTGGTTTATGATGATGCATCAAAAACCACGTCAATTTTTGTTGCTAAACTATCTGGCCTGATGACTGCTTGATGTGGTAGATAGTATGCCCCGTTCGTTTCCAATATTCCTGATATTGGTTTCATCTCTTCCATGTGGCCGAGTATTCTCGCATAAATTTCTTTTAGTCTTCGTGTAACTTTTTGTTTTTCATGAATTTTTGCTCGGTGTGGAGAAAACGTGCTAATGCCCCATCTTTTGATTCGCCTAGTTTTTCCGCATCTTTCTTAAATGGAAGTCGTACAATATATATTCCTGTTTTGTCCCTCCTGTGTGTATCCTTGCATATCTCTTCGCATAGCGTTTCTTCTTCCGTAAAACTTCTTACATCTTGGATCTCTTCTGTCTCCCAAAATAATCTTAGTTGGTCATTCAGTTCCACTTTGGATATGCAGCAAACTGTTGATTCCTCTCTCATTGAATTGTGCTGAAAACTCTTGGACTGCCACGATTACCCTTAATCACTCCATCCAGTATAATTTCTTTGAAGATATCTGCCCCAAACTGCAAGTCCACGTTTGCTTGTTTGTTGTATGATGGGTCGGGTAATGGTAGATGTTTGATATGATCCCATTCCTTTACCGTGAAGGCTTCGTCCGGTAAAACTTTTGTTAATTTATCTAACACGAGGAATGTTCCCCATGTTTGAAATTCGGATACATAGATTGAGCAATGTTTAGCTCTACCTTGCTTCTTGACGTTCCTGCTTTTGTTATTCCAAGTGGACTTATTGACGCATAGGCTCCTTTCTTTTGTAGTTGCAGTCATTGTACTGCATCTTCGGTGATGAGAGAGGATTAAGATCCTTGGTCTACTAATGCCCGCAGATAATCATCACATTCTCTCCAGTTTGCCTTGACCATCGCTGTCGGTAGTAGTATTTTGTTATATTGTATGTATGAACGTTGGATGAAAAATTCATTTGTGGTTGTTCCCAATGCCGCTTCGTCTCATTGACGTGAAGTAGGGTATGAGGCGTTGTTTACACGTTCGACATGTTTTATAGGAGGGTTATCTTGATAACATTTATCAAGTGGCTGTAGATCTTTCGGATTTTTTAATGACTGCTCATACGCTTTTCTTGTGTCGTTGTCCAATTTTTGAGAGACGATATATAGTATCCCTGGATCCCAGCTTGCTGTCTCGATGTTTAGTCCCTTTAGAGAGTTCACACATTAAGTTGTTGTATCGTGAAGTCTTCTCAGATGTGCTGCATACTCAAATTGGCAATCCTTTTGGTTCATTAATGCTTCTATTTACTTACTTTACTTAGATCCTCTAACCGCTCGGGGGGCATAGGGCGTCAACCACGCCTGTGCTCCATCTTGTTTGAAGTTCTGCAACTCATTTAATTGCCTCCAACTCATTCCTAAAGAGCTTGATTCCTCCTCAACTGTTCTGACTCCACTGCATGGCTTATTTGGGAATGGAGCTGTCTTCGCGCCGTAGGGTGTGTCCAATCCATTGCCACTTTCTCTTTCGTATAGTAATGCTTAAGGTTCCTGGCCCGTTCTCAGGTAAAGTTCCTCGTGGGAGATGCGGTTCGGCCAAGAAATCCTCAAGATGGTTTTCAAGCATTTGTTTACGAAGGCTTGCAGCTTGCGTGTGTTAATGGTGTCCACCTTCCAAGTACTGCACCCATAAAACAGCACCGATTCTACGTTGGAGCGGAACAGTCGCATCTTAGTTCTTGAGCTTGTAACATTGCTTTTCCAGATTTTGGATAGCATTCCGAACGCAGTTTTCCCGATTCTACTGCACACATCCGATGTTCGATGCCGAGACAACACTTCCTAAGTAAGTTGTCAACTTTCTCGACTTCCTGTTCGGCAATGTTAAGTTGAGTGCGGTTGTTAAAAATGCTTAGGGCTTTTGTTTTGGCTGTGTTTATTTTTAGTCCCGCTTTGTTTGCCTCAGCTTCTAGATTGTGGGCCATCGAATGAAGGTCCATTATCCGATGTGAAAGTAGACGAACATCGTCAGCGTAATCTAGGTGTTTAAGGTAAGATGTGATAGTCCAACAAATTCCATAGTTGCCTTCTGCCAATGCTGCTCGGAGTACATCGCTGATAACCACCAAGAACAATAGTGGTGACAGTATGACCCCTTGACGTACTTCACTTTGGACTTCAAAATCCTCCGACACCTTACCATTGTGTATGACGTGACACTTACCACCCTCGTATGTAAATGCTCTCTAATTCGTTCTAGAATTATTCTAGCTATTATTTTGGCTACGGCTGGAAGAACGCCTCTCCAGTTTCCGCACTCCATCAAGTTTCCCTTTTTTGGGAGCTTAATGATCATCCCTCTTTTCCACCGGGAGCGCCAACGCGCCAAATTCAGGACTCAGCGAAATATAAAAGCTTGGAGGAAGAAAATAAAACACTTTGAATCAAGCTCAATGAAATGGATCTACTCTGTCAAGATCTTAAGAAAGAGATAGACCTATTAAAAGAAGAAAATAAGGTCCTAAAGAACACGGATGTGCAGAAAGAACGCGAATGTACTCCGTAGCTAGTCGGGAATACAACACCGACGAAGAAGAGCTAGCCCGCGAAACGAATCGGGTCCCAAAGAAAAGACCTAGTAAGAAACGGAGAGCCGGTTCTTCGCCCGAAGTCGAGCTCCCGAAAGAAGAAAAGCTCAAAGAACCGCAAAAAATTCAACTACGAGCGCAATTTCGTCCACCACCACTAATAAACGTCGTCGGGATAATGCAATATAATAAGTTGCATAGCCTCCTTAAAGAAACGCTAACAGCGAAATATAAAGTCACATCATTGAGGAATAATGCGTGGAAAATTAACGTCGATAACATCGACGACTACCGAGCAGTGTCCCAAAAGCTAAATAGCGAGAAGATTCAGTGGTATACTTTCGAAATCAAGTCAGAAAGGCCACATCGTGTTGTTGCAAGGGGACTCCACCCCTCTTGCACCAAAGAAGAGGTTATGACCGACCTTCAAGCCAAAGGCTTTAAAATTCTTGATGCCGTTAATATCATCAAGAAGGAGAAGCAACAAGCGGAAATAGACAAAGACATCCTGGTAAGGCGTGGACTTCCACTCTTCATGCTTACCTTCTATAAGTCTGATAATATTGACGATATCTACCGAATAAAAACTATCTTAAGTATTGTGGTCAGAATAAAGCCCATGCATTGAAATTTAAAAATTATTCCGCAGTGCAAACGTTGCCAAGGATTTGATCATACGCAAATGTACTGCAAAAAAGAACCGCGGTGTGTGAAATGTGCCGGAAATCACCTCTCCCAAGTTTGTGGAGTAAACAAACAGACCTCCGCAACCTGTGCTAATTTTAAGGGTAAGCATCCGGCAAATTATAGAAGCTGTGAAGTAGCTAAAGAGTTGCGAAAACGCAGAGATGCGCTTCTAAAGCCCATAAATGCGAAATCGAAACCGCAAACTAGGCCAAAGCTTAAGAACGCGCAGGAGAAAGTCGGTAAACTAACACTACCAGGTTCAGAGCACAAAAAGGCGAGAGAAAGAGTGACAACCGAAAAGTCCTCAACCCCTGTTCTCAAAAGAAACGGTACTGAAAAGTTACCATTGGAAAAGCCACCAGGTATTGGTCCTCGGACAGCAGGGTGCAGACTTACGCTCAGGCTGCGGCATCCGAAAAACAAAAAACGTTGAAATTTCGACGGACCCTTTCTCTCATGTTTTCTCAGTTATTCTCGCGAAACTTGAAGAACAAAGCAAAATAAATAAAATTATTCTGGATAGGCTGGATAAGCTCGAAAATAATTCACGGAAAATGCGTACTTCAACTAGAAAATGAATGAAAAACGAATGCTAAAAATATGTACTTGGAATGCAAACAAACTTCTGCAAAAACTTGACGAATTGCAAATATTCATGCGTGAAAAAGATATTGATACACTGGACGTCCAGTATAACAAATCACCATTTGAAGTCCATTGATATCTCTAAATAACGAATAATGAGAAATTTTACTACTCTATATAACGAATGCTCTTCAATTTCAAGGAAAAGAAACAAGACAAAACGTGAGAATCGTTCTTTTTTTGTTCTTTTCTTCTCAAAATTGATTCAATTTGTGCAGTTTTAAAAAGTTGTACAATAAAAAGTTTTTAAATGATTAGTAAATATTATGTTTTCATTTTTTAAGGTCGAAAAAAACTGGCTTCGATATAACGAATTGGCTGAACATTATATCTTTCGTTATACTGGACGTCCAGTGTATTTGCTTGATTTCTGAAACCCACGTAAAAAACGAATCGCATTTAAAAAAAAATACCACGCTTGCCACCCTTCGTGAAAAGCGAGAGGCGGATCATCCCTGTTTATTAAAAACTGCATCGAACAATCCGAAGACCTAAAGATAGAGCTTGAAACTTTGCAACTGTGCACGATTCGAGTAAAAAATAGTCAGCGTACTCTTAAAATCTCATCTATCTACTGTCCATCGCGTTCCGCGCTTGAAAAAAACGATTTTACTAACTTGTTTAAATCGCTGAAACCTAATTTTATTATTGGCAGCGATTTTAATGCGAAACACACGTTCTGGGGCTCAAGATACAGCTCGAAAAAAGGTAGAATGCTCTATGAGGCATGTATGGAGTACAGTTGTGACTTCCATTCGACAGGTAAACCGACTAACTGGCCGGCTGACATTACGAAAATACCTGACCTGATCGATTTTTTCGTTGTGAAAGGAATATCTACCAACCACATAAAAGTTAAAGAGAGCTTTGATCTGTCGTCTGATCATTCCCCAGCTATTTTGACATGTAGCGAGAAACTGCTCTATACCCTAAAGCCAGCGAGATTAACTGGTAGAACAACTAACTGGGAAGGCTTTAGGAACGAAGTTGAAGGTAATGTTGAACTGAGCGTTCCACTTACGACACCCTATGAACTTGAGGTTGAAGTTGATCGCTTCGTTGAGATCGTACAGCTCGCCTCTTGGAATAATACGCCTAATCCAAGAAAATTACCCGACAAATACGGTTTACGATATCCTCCGGAAATTAAAGAATTGGTAAAGGAAAAAAGAAAAGCGCGTAAAAAATGGCAACAGAGTCGTGCTCCGCAACATAAAGCACATTTGAATCGTCTGTGCTATTCGTTAAAGATGACTATAAAGGATTTTAAGAATCGTGCGATACGCTCTTACCTTGAAAGTTTAACAGCGAAAAAAGATTCCAATTATTCACTTTGGAAAGCTGTAAAAGGCACAAATAGGCCAAAGTCCCCGCGCCGCCAATTAAATTAAATCAAAACGAATGGGCAAAGGAAGATAAAGAAAAAGCGGACGTCTTTGCGGTCCACCTTGAAAAAACCTTTAAACCGTACGATGGTCAAGTGGTTAACGCCAACATCAATAGGTCGGATTTAACATCTGATGATTTCGGACCCATTAGTGCAACGCTAAGGGAACTCAAACATGAGATCGAGAATTTAAAATATAAGAAAGCTCCTGGTTATGATTTGATCACCGGAGAAATTTTCAAAGTTTTACCTAGAAAAGCATTGATTAAGCTTCTACATATTATAAATGCTGCGCTCAGATTAAAACACGTACCGAGCCAATGGAAAGTTGCAGAAGTCATAATGGTTTTGAAACCAGAAAAACCGCCTAATGAGTTATAGAAGAAAATAATCTTATCCCTGACCACCAGTTTGGGTTCAGAAGTAAGCATTCGACGATTGACCAGGTGCATAGAATTACTGACGTGATCGAGAAAGCACTTGAAGGAAAACAAATATGCTCATGCGTATTTCTTGACGTCTCGCAAGTCTTTGATAAGGTGTGGCATGATGGCTTGAAATGCAAATTACGACAAGTTCTCCCTATACGATTTATTAGAATCATATCTCGGGAATAGACTCTTCCATGTTAGACATGGAAACGAATACTCGGAGCTTAAAGAAATTTCGGCCGGCGTACCGCAAGGAAGCGTTCTTGGGCCGCTTCTCTACCTGTTATATACTCGTGATATACCGAAAGAAGATGGCACTATCCTTGCCACGTTTGCCGATGACACCGTTATCCTAGCAGAAGGTAACACAATGGAAGAAACGACTGCAAAACGCACTGAATAAAATAAATGAATGGACGAGGCACTGGCGGATCGCCCTCAACGAATCTAAATCTGTTCACGTGAATTTCACTTATAAGAAAACTTATAACTTGCCAATTATTCTAAACCTGGCCCGAATACCTATTGCAAACGAGGCCAAATACCTGGGAATGACACTCGATGCAAGGCTAAAATGGAATTCGCACGTGAAAATGAAACGCAAAGAACTCGAAATCAAGTATAGAGAAATGAACTGGTTACTCGGAAAACATTCCCAGCTGAGTACTGAGAACAAACTGCTTTTATAAAAGCAAGTGTTAAAGCCGGTGTGGACCTACGGTATACAACTTTGGGGTTGTACCAAGAAAACAAATGCCAATATTCTACAAGCTTTTCAAAATAAAGTGCTAAGAGAAATCGTCCAAGCACCGTGGTATAGTAGAAACGACGATATGCACAGGGATCTCGGAATTCCGACAATCGAAGCTGAAATTAGAAGCTTCGCGAGAAAGCATAGAAACCGACTAATCGGACATGTCAATAATACAGTCCAACAAATTTTGGATGAGAACAATTTATTGCGTCGACTACAAAGGACAAAACCTTTCGACTTGGCGAGATAAAAATTAACCGCGTGTAGATTGCGGAACATACAGTATCTTTCAGTGGAAAGTAACCTGCCAAACGTTAATTTCGTGATAGAAAATTGCTTGATAAGTAGTTACTTAGTTGCAATATCGTGACAAAATTTATATCGAAGGGTGGTGTTTTTGGTCAGTAAGAATCTGACACTACTATGAGCACGCGCTTGCTATTCTCATAGTGTCTATGGAAGATTTTCACCTACTCTCGGGGAAAAAAAAAAAAAAAAAAAAAACTTCTGTGGAAACTTTTCACTATCCCAAACTCTCCATATTAGCGGATGCAGCGAATCTACCGATGCATTTGGCGCCGCTTTAAATAGCTCAGCAGGGATACCATCAATTCCCACCGCCTTGTTCTTCTTGAGGGACTTGATTGCTGTTATTATTTTGGTTTTACTGGGAGGTGCGGTGCGAATTCGGGAATTTGTTGCCTCAAACTGCTCATTTAAATTCGGAATCATGCTGCCATCGTCTAAGTGGTTTAGCACTGTAGCAAAATGTTCTATCCATCTAGTGAGCTAATCCTTATCCGAAATCAGAAGGTTACCGTCTAGACTCTTCACTGGGTGTTGTTTGGAGTTTCGACCACCAATGAGCTCCTTAGTGACACTGTAAACAGTCCTACTGTCGCACCTATTCTTTGCTTCTTCAGCCCTTGAGGCCAGTGAGTTGATATGTTGATGTTTGTCACCTCTCACACTACGCTGCACTTTCTTCTTCTTCGCATGGTATAGGGCTTCAAGCTCGGTTCTCTCTACTGCTAAGGCCGCTGCAATCCGAGCCTTAATTGTTGTACGCTCATCGATCTGTCTCCAGGTGTCTGTGGAAAGCCATATGCGGTGGTATTTCTGTCTTTTACCGACATAGTTATGTGCCCCAGTCACAAAAGCATTTTTCACAGCATTCCAGTGTTCATCAATGTTCTCCTGCATTATGCTGCTGATTGCTTCTGCTTCTAAGGCAAGGTGGTCCCTGAACTGTTGGCGCACTTGGGGAACCTTGAGCTTGTCGGTATTAAACCTGGTGATATCAAGTAGGTTTGAGCGGTTGCTATTGACGGACGAAGTACGAAGGCGTAAGTGAGCTACCATAAGATGGTGATCTCGTTCTTGTCTGATATCAGCTCCACGTCTGTTTCGGACGTCCAGGAGCGGCAGCTGATCGCAATGTGGTCAATCTAGTTGGACGTTCACTGCCTATCAGTTGAGACCCAAGTGATCTTCTGGTAGGTATTGTGCTTAAACAGCGTATCTCCAATGACTAGGCTGTTGGTGTTGCAGAAGTTTACAAACCGCTCACCGTTGTCATTGCGGTCTCCAAGGCCGTGAACTCCCATCACGTGTTTAAGCATGGTGTTGTCGCAACCTACTTTGGCATTTAGATCCCCCATCTGGCTATAAAAATTGTCTTTTTCATCCTCAGTAGCGTCTTGAGTCGGAGCGTAACACTTTATGATGGTAACATTTCTAACTCTACTATGGAACCTAGCTGTTAATAGCCGGCCATTATGTGGTTTTCAGGATATGAGGCTACTTCGTGCTGCTGGAGCTAGCATCTGTCCTAATCTGGAACTCCGTGCACTTCCAGCTGGTTTGCCAGAGTAAGCATGAATGCGCTTTATGTTGGGGAGATGTATTCCCCCACATCGAACCATCTTATCTCGCTCAGCCCTAGGCTATCTATTTTATAGCGTGCGAATTCGCGCTCCAATTGGAGGAATCTGGCGTTATAAGGCCCTTGCTTAAGTGAGTCCAGGAGGGTCTTAACGTTCCAGAATCCGATCGTTGTCCGTGTTCGATAGCCAAAGGTCGTCATCAAATTTTCCGTCCGTATCCGAGCTGTTTGTATCCGTTTCGGAGCAATGTGTTTTTTACGGTTGAGGCTGGCTGGGCCCCAGACCAACCGACACTTATCCTGTTTTGGCGCAGAAAGCTCGCCATTCGTCCTCTCCCGTTAGCAATTTCCGAGAAAATTCCCAGATGGCACCACAAGGAGGTTGGAGTAGGGCTTACTAACAGTGCTGCTAGGTTTTCGGCTGCAGTGGTTCTTTCTCGATACCTATCGGAGATGCTGCTCCTACGAGACCTTTGTTAGTCGTTTGCCACCGCTTGTATTTGAGCATTAACTAATTATCGTCAATTCTCGTATCTGTTCATCAGTGCTTCTCTCGCTGTTTTGTTTGTTTTTTTTTGTCCGGTTAGGTAGGTGTAAAACACTTATTGCATCCGCTGAGACCATTCGAAAAGCGAAACACACTCTTAGAGATGTGATAACCCCATGGGTTATGTTGTAGTTTCTACTTGAGTATTTGGAATGATTCACTTTTGCTCTTTTTAATCAGCTTATGGATCTTTATTCTTTTCCTCTGAAATTCTTCTCGTAGAGCGTCGTAGTCTACTGCTTCTCTACCTCTTGCTCGAAGTTTTGCGATGTCGTCGTACATCGTTTTCTCCCATTCCCTTGCCCCTTGCGTGGCATAGCTGCATCACACCCTCGTGTCAGAGATGCTGTAATTTTTTTAACTTGTTCCTCGGCCTATTTCGATGTTGCATAGCATGTACTCGAGCATCTAAGAGTCTAGGTTGCTTGAATGATAGCCTAGTGGTCGCCGTGCATGTACAAGTCTGAGACACGCCACTTTGTTCTTCTTCGTATCGATCTGCTGGCAAATGCCAAGTCAACGTTAGAGCCGAGTCTGCCGTTATAGAAAGTGATCTTGTTTCCGCGGTTAAGCAGGATCAGGTCGAAGCTAGCAAAAGCTTCCAGTAACGCTTCGCCCCTTTGGTTAGTCCTAACTCTGTTCCACTCTGCTGCCCATGAGTTGTAGTCTCCAGCTCCAACAATAGGAAATTTTCCTCGTACTTCAGCTAAAGAAACACGCAGCTAAACCGGAAGGAGTTAAAAAATGGGAACGAACTGAACCAAGTGCGAAGAGTACAAGCACGCGAATCAAACAACGACCTGATGCATTGGTGATAAAAGCTGCTGACGGGTTTTCCAACGCAGATATGCTGCGCAAAGTCAGAAGCGATCCCGAACTAAAAAAACTGGGAAATAACGTAGATCGGATTAGGAGGAGGTATGAAAGATTTTTTGATTGGAATACATTGAAGGCTGAGTTTCTACTGTGGAAGACAAAATGAACAACCAGAGGCACAGCGTTCAAAGAACGCCATAACAGCTTTAGGAGACTGCAGTAAAGATCTTTTTCCAAACATACATCGACTTTTAAAAATGTTGGCAACCTTACCAGTATCGACATGTACACCAGATAGAACGTTTTCGACGATGAAACGCTTAAAAACTTTTTTAAGAAACTCTACCGGTGAAGATCGACTTACTGGTTTAGCCTTAATGTTAATTCATCGGGAGATAGAAATAAATACTGGCGAAGTAATTGATGTATTTGCAGCAAAGAAGCCAGGCGATTAAATTTAGTTTCTTAAAATAATTCTTTACTTTGTTATGTTGAATATAGTTACCTTTTTTTAACCTATTCCTACTTCTATACATGGATGGTCTAATTTGAGCTGTCTTCGTCTCCGCCCAAGGAACATTTTTACGGCGAAAAAATTGGAAAATTTTGAAAAAAAATTGGAAAATTCAAAAAAACGATTTTCCATACATTTTGTATGGTGAATTTTCTGTTTTTTTTCATTTTGATTGTAATATTACAATTCAAATGGTTGCAAAGGTTTAAAATTGGGAAAAGTTTCCCCGACAATAATTTTTTTCATTTTGAAGAAATAATGCAAGGAAATTAATTGCCAGAACTCCAAATTTGGAAAAACTTTAATAGGAAAAACAACATTGCCCACACATTCAAATGCAACTTGACAGGTGGCTTTTTTGCTTCGTTATTTCACCATGGACTAACTACATACATATGTACATATACTAGACGGCAAACTTCGATGCATTTGACAGATTGGCTCCACCAAGCAAAATTGGTCCACCTAGAAGCTTGAATGTATTTCACCTATGTAGAAGCTTACCCGATGTTAATGGGCAAAACACAATGTGGCGCTCGTGCGGTCGTGCGTTTGACAGGCATTGCACCGACTTACGATAAAATTTGTCAAAACGCGCGACCTCAAAATTTACAACACAAAATGTGGCTTCACGACGGTCGTGCGTTGAGAGGTTAGGAATATGGCAGAATTATGTTCTGTTCCCTCAAATTTCCCACACACTATTTCGCAGCAGAAAAGGGGGTAGAAATGTACTCTTTTTATTTTCATGGTTTGATTAGGAAACACAAATACAAGAAATAACTTCGAAAACGAATGTGTATGAACACGAAAATAAAAAAATAAAAACCTCTGCATACTCTAACATAATTAATTTGTGTTGAAAAAACATCAATTAGCAATTAAAAATGTTTACATATTAAATGCTAACGATTCGGAGCACATATACGACACAATGGTTTGCCTTTTGCTAGAATCGAACAAGCCAAAGAATAATGTCAATCCAAAACAGCTGTGAGCTGTCAAAACGCGCGACCATAGTAGAAAATAGTAGAGAGTAGCTCTACTTCGACGTTGAGGTCGCGCTTACGATATTTACGATCAAAAACCGATCAAACGCGTGAGGTCACATTTAGTGTTACCCCATAAGATCCCATTGTTTCTACTCAATCTGTCAACGCGCGACCGCGCGAACGCCACATTGTGTTTCTACTTTAATGGGCAAAACACAATGTGGCGCTCGCGCGGTCGTGCGTTTGACAGGCATTGTACCGACTTACGAAAGTATTTGTCAAAACGCGCGACCTCAAAATTTGCAACACAAAATGTGGCTTCACGACGGTCGTGCGTTGAGAGGTTAGGAATATGGCAGAACTATGTTCTGTTCCCTCAAATTTCCCACACACTATTTCGCGGCAGAAAAAGGAGTAGAAATGTACTCTTTTTATTTTCATGGTTTGATTAGGAAATACAAATATAAGAAATAACTGCGAAAACGAATGTTTGAATAAGAATATAAATAAATAAAAAACTCTGCATACTCTAACATAATTAATTTGTGTTGAAAAGACATCAATTAGCAATTAAAAATGTTTCCATATTAAATGCTAACGATTCGGAGTACATATACGACACAATGGTTTGCCTTTTTGCTAAAATCGAACAAGCCAAAGAATAATGTCAATCCAAAACAGCTGTGAGCTGTCAAAACGCGCGACCATGGTAGAAAATAGTAGAGAGTAGCTCTACTTCGACGTTGAGGTCGCGCTTACGATATTTACGATCAAAAACCGACCAAACGCGTGAGGTCACATTTTGTGTTACCCCATAAGATCCCATTGTTTCTACTCAATCTGTCAACGCGCGACCGCGCGAACGCCACATTGTGTTTCTACTTTAAACCATTTCAACGTTGGATGAACATTATACCCAATTTTATACTGTACACTTCTTCCTCCTCTTCTATAAACTTTGTTTTACTGTGGGGAAATGATCAAATGTGCGCTGGCCCAATCAAGTGAAGTTAATGAAGGTCAGCTCATATTTTGTGATTTTGCCGGTGATTGAAGTGGAAATTTCAGTGATTACGGTGAGTTTATCGAAAACATTTAACGTTTCTAATGTTTTCAGTGCGAATCAGATAATATTGCTTCGAGGATGATAATTCAACTTCTTCGACATTGTACTTTCAGTGTTCGGGAGACATTATGCCGCCTCTTAACATTCCGTCTAAATAAATTTTTAATATTGAATTCAATCGAATTCGAAAAGTGTTCAATGAATGATTGCAATTCGAGTGGCATCATTTGTTATCGATCGCATATATTCGATCAAAAAAATTAATTTCGGGTGGAATCGTGAATGCTCGAAATAATTTCTCAAAAAATCAATTTTGGGCTGGACGAAGTTCGCCGGGTCCGCTAGTTTGTTATAATTACTAGTCAATGAGAAAAATATGAAATTTGAAATTTAAGAATTTAAGGAAAATAAAATTTCCTCAATCGCTCCCAACCTTAAAAATAAAAAGATATTTTTCAAAGATCTGGCTACGGCCTTGGCTCAAAGAGTGGACTATCTTCGCAATAAATTTGAGGCCTCTCGACTAATCAGAGACAACTTAAGGCTGAACTATAATAGTAGAATGGGTGCGTACGTCGACGTACGTTACTGCGCGAATACAAGGAATTTGTATTGTACGACCATGATAGCTTTTTGCTTCGATTTGTCAAGTTCACTTTTTCTGACTTACGAAAAGAGCGAATCAATTTGACATTTTTGAAGTCTGTGTAAATTTAAAATTGGAAGTTCGTGAAGTTCGTTTTGTTTTATTACATTTATTAATAACAAAATATATTAATTTCATTTATTTTGCAAAACAACACAGCAAACACAAATGACAGGCAAAACGACTTGACTGGCAATCGCTTCCGTTTACATACGCCTATTATGGGCAACTTGTGCAATTGACAGTACTGAAGGAAACTCAACGTAGAATTTTGACATTATCTTCCGATTGCTTTCGGCTATTATACAAGGTGGCGCAAAATTAATCATCCTATTGACAAATGTATAAGTTGCCGTGCGATACCTGGTAGCGATTAGAGCAAGTGAGTTATTACTATAGACATTTGACAGTTACCAAACTTTGTGTGGAATTTAATGAGAAAACAAAATCTTGTGTGGAAATAAATGAGGAAACAAAATCTTGTGTCGAATTAAATGAGGAAAATTCTCGACAAAAAAATAATAATGGATCTGACGATTTTTGCAAATTCATTGTTAATTCAAATGGTTTCAAAGAATTAATTTAATTTATGAATTCTTTTCTGACACCGACAAACGCCGAACATTTTCAAAAGATATCGAAGACCGTTGAAGAAGCTGCTCAAATTTGCAGGACCACTGTAAGCCAAAGTAGTGGTCAATGGCTGACCGAAAGAAAAATCCGCATAACGGGAAGTATAGCATACAACCTCTTCACATATTCCCATAACAAGTTGCCAAATTGGCAAAAGAAGTTGTTTACGATATACGATGGCAACTTCAAAGGCAATGAAGCAACAAGATATGGAAAATATGCTGAGAAGTTGGCTAAAACGGTTTTTGGGAAAAAATATCTGCTGTTCGAGAATGGGTTGATAGTCTGCACCAACCTTCCATTTGTTGCGTCCAGTCCGGATGGAATTATTTACGACGGTGATGCTTATAGGCTGATTGAAATCAAGTCACCTATTAAAGGTAAAGAGATTCCAGCAAGACAACTTTTGGAGTCTTTAGATTACTTAAAAAAGACTGATGGTGAGTATGCTTACCTGGATTAATAATTTATTTTGCTTCTGTTTCTTTTGTTTGCATGAATTTATTTGTTTTGTTTTTGTTTAAATAAAAATAATAAAAAACCCTTCTATTAACTGCTGTTGTTTTACTTTAAAAATTTATTATCACTCAATATGGGGGAGCTAAGGTTGGACAATCCACATATAACTGTCATTATATCGTCTATGTAAGGTATGATGGAAGCACCCACTTTCTCGGACAACACTTTGAACATTTTTAGCCTTGCAATCCTTCTCTCGACATGAATTCTTGCTGAAGCTATTTTAGTAGTTCTTTCCACATCGTCTCTTGAATATGCTTGAAAATGAAACTCTGGTCTTATCACTTCAATTCCAGCTTTCGAGAGCTGGTCACCGATAAGAAAAACCTTATCAACCATAACAGCATCACCCGGTTGAAATTTATCGAGTAAATCGGTCAAATTAAATAACGCCTTATCGGAAGATTTACCTTTAGCAACTTTACTGACATAATTTATTGATCCAGAGGGTGATACTCCAATAAGGACTTTAAGTGTATGTGAGCCCTTGTAATGGGAGTAAGTGCACGTTCTACACGATAGGCACCGAAACGTGACTGTTCTTATTTCCGTGCAATCAAAGATAGTTCTTACGTTGGGAAAACTCTCGAAGCATGTTGGAAGGCTCCTTATATTTTGCTCTTTCGTTTGCAAATAAATCAAATTCTTAGTGATTTTGGCTAAAAGTTGAATCGTAAAATACAACTTAGCGCTTTTATCACTAACCTGAAATGATGTTGCTAACTCTGCAAACGATGTATTCGACTTCAATTTATACATTGTCAAGAGAATTCTGTCTCTCATTGACACCTTATCGTCTCTCCTAATCTTTTCGCAGCTTTGCATTAGCACATCCAAAGTTGAAATCCTTTTTTCCCTGTCCACTTTCCATAATCTGTAAACAAAAACATCACGTACAAGAGAACAAATTAATTTTGCAATTGACACTCACTTTATCCGTCCAAACAGTATCGAACTTATTTCCAAAATATAAAGATTACTTCCTAGCTTTATTTTTTTCTTTTTAATTGTTTTTTAGCCACTTAACAAATTTTAAAATAACTTCTGCAATTAAATTGTGAATTATTACAATGTGAGTGCGCTCGTTTTCCATACGATTGTGTATGAGCTGTCAAATGCTATAGTAATAACTCAGTTCTACTAATCGCCACCACGGGTTTGCCTAAAATCGTCAATCGGAAAATGTTATAATTTTTGTAAATGGCGTCGTACGTCAATCATATTTGACATCTGTGAACTAGACAGCTGCAGAATACAAACAGATAAGCAATCCTGACCGTAAAGGCCGAACTATAATAGTCGAATGGGTGCGTAAGTCGACGTACGTAACTGTGCGAATACAAGGAATTTGTATTCTACGACCATAATAGCTTTTTGCTTCGATTCGGCAAGTTTCGTTCACTTTTGCTCACTTACGAAAAGAGCGAACTCATTCGCTCTTTCGTACGAAAATGTAACATTTGAACAGCTGTGTTTAATTAAAAATTGAAAGTTGCCAAGAAATTTGGTTTTATTTATTTGTAAGGTAAAATTATCAGTTGAAATAACAATTACTATTTTTAGATTTCATTTACATACTTAAATTAGATAGATTTCATATTCATACTTGGAAGAAAAAAAATGGCAAAACGATTTGACTCTGACAGTCGCTTCCGTTCACATACGCCTATTATGGGCAACTTAAGTAATTGAGAGTACTGAAGGAAACTTAACGTAGAATTTTGACATTAGCTTCCGATTGCTTTCGACTATTATAGTTGAGCCTTAAGTCGCGTGTGAATTACTGTCAAGCCATCCTCAATCTCAACAACGAAGAGGACGATTTTGTGTCGAAAATCATCATGAGCGACGAGGCGCATTTCCACTTAAGCGGTTGCGTCAATAAGCAAAATCTTCTTTTCTGGGGCACGGAAAATCCGCGTGTGATGCACGAAGAGCCATTACATCCACTCAAAGCCACTGTGTGGTGCGGCGTTCACGCGGGAGGAGTGATTGGGACGCCATCGGCAATACAGTTACTGTTACTGGCGAACACTACAGGGCCATGATAAACGACTTCTTACTGCCGGATTTGGATGAGCGGGGCTTGGTGAACACCAAGACGGTGTAACCGCACACACAGCACGAGCCACAATGGATATTGTGAAGGAAGCGTTTCCTGGTCGCGTTATCTCCCGTTTTGGCGATTTGGCATGGCCAGCAAGATCGCCCGATTTAACCATCCCATACTTCTTTCTTTGAGGCTACTTGAAGTCGCGGGTTTATGACAACAAGCCTCAGATAATCGCAGCCCTTGAGGAGAATGTGAACAGTTTTCACCGGAAATCTTGCGGATGGAAAATGCAATAAAACGGGCACAAATGTGTATCAACACTGGCGATAGCCACTTGGCGGATATCATCTTTTCTACTTAACAGAAAAAATTTTAAAGGTCCAAATAAAGATTTCCATCACTCAAAATCATTTTTATTTATTTAGTATTTGCGCCTTCACTATGTGGTGCCTAGAGTAATGAACGCACTTAATAGCAAAATTTTTAAGTCGGGAACGCGCTTGTTCAAAAAACTGAACGCAACCTCAATTATTATTGTTGTGATGCTTTCTATGAAACCAATTTTCCTTGAAATTTTAAATGTCTCTCGTGTGCAGACATTGTTGTGCCGATAAAGTGTGGGAAGAGCCCGTGTTTATTATGTCTGCACATTATAAACAACTTTTGAAACTACTAGAAAAGTGGCCTGTTGATAAAAGCAAAGCAGGAAGGTAAATGCACTATTTTGTTCGATAAATGTTTTGGAGTATTTTATTTGAATGGCTTAATGTCAATGTAATTTCGCCAAGTCAGTGGTAGTGTTCAATTTGTTTAACCTTATATAATTTGCAACATTTATTGTCCATAACCTGTTTCTTTTTCGTGACTAAACACGAGGCTACGAATATACATATGTACATAGATTAGCTCAAATGATTTCTAATGCTAGTGGGCAGGGTTCGGACTTCTGATATAAAATTTCGAAGTATGTACAGAAAAAAAGCGAAGTAAAATCAAAATTTGCGAAGTAAATACAGGAAGATTGTTTTAATTTTTTTTTTTGCTATTTTTCATAAAAATTCATTTTTAACACATTTTATTATTTAAAAATATGATTGGTAACAAAAAAAAAAAAAAAAACAACAAATATATTGCATCAATTGAAAATTCAGTCTTCAGTCTTAATATTTTAATAATTTAGAGATCTAAATTGAACATTTACGATTAACTTTTTTATTTTTAAATGTATTTGCCATCAACAAATTTATGTTGTTTAATATACTTTATTAAATTATTTGGTGGTTCATAAATTTCCCCAATATTATTTATGAAAACATTAAGTTTTCAACTGTCTTAACATTTAAACGATTTCTAAATTTGTTTTTTATCAAATTCATTTCTGAGAATTTTCTTTTCGCTGCTGCGCTGCTGTGGGGTAAAACAGCCAAAGTTAACATATATTCTGACAAATTTTTGGACAAAATCTCTTCCATTTGATTACATTTTCCCATTAAGGAATACCAAAATTTAACCAAATCTTTTTGATCTATATTGCTAATGTTATAAAAATGGGAATGATCTCCATTCATCGTTTAAGACCTCAATTGAGCATTTGTTGAAAGGAAAGGATTCAACCAGTTTTAAAATTGAAGGTAATTCTCCTTCTTGAATTTTTTGAGGGTTCAAATACTGTATTAAATTTAGTATGTTATCGTCAAAAGAAAATCTTAGTTTGATTTGGTTGCAAAGAGTAATATAGTATTTTAAAATATTTCGTTTAATTTCCAAAATATTTCCTTTTGAAATATTTTTTTCATTTTTCTCAAATTCTATCCCACAAAATATTGTTTCAATAGAAACCTGGAAGTTCTGATTTTCGTAATCCACTTCACAACTTAAAAACTCAATTTTTATAAAATTGCTTAGCAAGTTTAAAAATTGTTGCTTAATTGACGGAAGAAGAAGATGAATAGTAGTTTTTTCTGACTGAAAAATTCTATTAATTTTATTTATAATATTTATTAGTTATTCGTCGTTGTTGAAATTCACACTCGCTTTACACAATTCTACAATTCTGTACCAGAGAGAGAGAGAGAAACGAAAACAGAAAAAAACAAGAAACTAAGTCACCTTAAAGTTATTTTTTTGCAGTAAGAGTAACGAACGTAGCAATAGCAACGTAGGTTAGGTGACAGGAGCGAGACAGTGTTGACGCTTTGAGTTATCAGTTCAGTGTTGTCATCGTTATTTGGTTAAAAAATGACTGTTAACGAAAAATAGAAGTAGATCTTGGGCAAAGCAAAGTATGGGAGTAGATTTTTTTTATTTCTTAAAATCGAAGTAGATCTACTTCGATCGAAGTAAAGTCCGAACGCTGCTAGTGGGTGTGATTACAAAACTAAACGCTGTCTTCCCGACCAGGAGCTACCGCGCCATACCACCCAAAAATTTATGGAGTGCAGCAGAATCTGGCTTTTTTAATAGGTCGAATTGGATAACGCATGAAACGACTAGCAAAAAAGTCTTAGCAATGATTAATTTGTTTTTATTTAATTTTATTATCAATTTATCACAGTTTTTGTCATATAAAATTACCTAAAAAAACTAACTGGGCTACAAATACCTTTAGATGTCCTTGGTCAATTATCAAGCTTAACATTTCATTGTTTTGTATGCTCTTGATGTGTAGTATCATTGTATATGAAACTTATAGTACTATCATCAAGCAATATTTTTTAGTATTTACTCCAACCGCTCAGGTGGCGTTCTCTCATTCTTCGAGAGCGAAGTAAAATATTATTACTCTCTGAGAATGGAGTTATAATCAGAGAATGAGTGAGTGATGAGTGGAAACAAAGTAAACAAAATCTTTCTTGGGTTTTCATTACCATTCAGAATTTTTGCACACATGTTACGCAACTGAGTGAATGTCTTTGCCAAGAAAATGAGTAAAGAAACTGATGAAAAAAAGGTATAAGCAGGTTATTATTTTTTTTCTTGTTCAGTGAAAAGATGTATGTTTTTCTGATTAGGGACCGGAGTGGTGGATGCATATTATGCGTTATGCGTCAGGTTTTTAGTTCAAGTGGTGGTCTGGTTAAGGGATGAAAAAACATATTTTCACAGCGGGGTGGTGGTGGGATTATGTGGTGGATGGACGGAGTGCCAGAAATTTATGATGGCTACGGATAGATTTGTTTGTTTTTGTTTGAATTGTATGAAATTATACAGAAAAAAAACTATGTATGTACGTATAATAAAGTGAAGTTTTCAATTCCTTACACTTTTAACTCCACAGAGATCATTATTGGTTTTCTTAATCGAAAATTTGATTAGACCAATTAAAATGAATTTGCAAATGGAGTGTCTGTGCTCATCATCGTCACATTTCATACTAGCGGAAGCTGTCATTTTTAATTTTAGCAAAGCTTCAACCAAGTGTCCTTCGTGTCGTATTTTTACAAACTGGCTTTCAAGAAGTGTTTGCATACTTTTCACATATCTAAGCTTCAAATTCCAAGAAAGGAACAGTTAAATTTCCAAATTCGGATAATGTGTCATAGGTGTTATAAGCTCGCAATTTTATTAACTGAGCTTGTTCTCGGAATTTGTCTGTTTTATCTATCATGAACAGAGTGCAGTTTTGACAATTAAGTTTCTTATACAACTTGAAAGCTGCAAACCCGGCATAAAATGTAAGAGCCGCTTCTTGCAGCTTCTGAGAACATCCTTTGGACACAACTGTTTCTGTCTCATTGGCGTCAACATCAAACTCGTCATCGCAACTATTCATATGGTATTCGATACTGTTAAGAATATCTGTTGCCATGAGATGATCTTCTACTGGAGCTTCAATATGAAATTTTTCACTGTCATCACACTTAAGATCGTCACAATCAGCTTCGTGCAATAAAGATTCAGCCCCAGCATCTTCGTAACTTGCATTTTCTGATGACTTTAAATTTTTGAAAATAATTTGCTTCAAATTTCTAATAAATCTGTAATCCGAAGGGTTTTGTTCGTATGATCCCCTATTTGAACGAGCCATTGAAAATAAGTTTTCTGCAACATCAGTATTCAGATGTGCAATAAGAAGGAATTGCTGGTCATTTTTAAGTTTTTCCCATATTAACTCTATAGCAAGTAAAGTTTGTAGTAACCTACCAAAGCAATATGACTTTTTCATTTTACCGGTAGACTCGCAAAATAAGATGTAGCTTGCTTCCAATTTTTGTTTAATCCCCTAAGAGTAAAAACCATTTCTTTGGAGGCTACAGTAGAGCGTCTACCCAGCTCCCCGAAGTCAGAAAAGCCGTATTTTATTTTTTTTTTTGATGCGCTGGAGGGGTGAAATCCTTTATGGATACTCGATAGCCCGTGCTACGAGTTATGCCAGACTCCATGCTCCTGCATGTTTACGTGGCTAAAACACCCCCCTATCCCTGTCCTGTGATTCCCCCTACGGTACTACCGGTCAAGGCATTCCTTCGTAGGGGCAGGTTTTGACATCATGTCTTCTTCTTATGGTCCAGGGTTTCCTTCCTCTTGAGCTCTTGGTGTTTGGTTTTCCGACTGTAATTCCTGCATGATGCTTGCAATGATACGGTTGGCGATGTCCCAAGCTTCCCTCGTTGATAGCATAAACGAAATCAGTCTCCTTGGAGTTATTTCATTGCCTATCTCTCGTTCTAAGGCATTTCTGGCTGCTACGTATTTCTTGCATTCCAGTAGCACGTGCTCGGCGTTCTGGATTTTTCCTTCACAATGACGACATAATGGATCGTCTACGATGTTGTACTTGTAGAGGAATTCCCGGAAGCTTCCATGTCCCGTTAGAAATTGGGTAAGGTAGAAGTTTACTTCACCGTGTTTTCTTGTGGTCCATTCTTCTATGTTCTTCAGCAGTTTGTATGTCCATCGGCCGTTTTCTGATGTGCACCATCGCCGTTGCCATTCTATTTCGGCAGCTGCTCTGATGGCTCTTCTCTCCCGGTTTTCGTCATTGTATATTGATGCTGCTACTTTGACCTCTAGCTCGATAGGCATTCGCGCCGCTATCACACTTATTGCATCCCCCGATACTGTTCTATATGCACAGGATACTCTGATCGATGCTCTTCTATGCACAGAGTTTATGGCTGTTGCCGGTGCCCATATAGGGGCTGCGTACATGAGGATTGACTTGCTCACTGTCGCAAGCAGATTTCTAATTGGCTGCCTGGGTCCTCCAATATTTGGCATCAGCCTGGATATTGCGGCAACAGCCCGATTAGCCTTCACGCTTGTGTAGGTTAGATGGTCTCTAAAGTTGAGCCTATGGTCAAGCAGTACCCCTAGGTACTTTATGTAGGGCTTTGACTCAATAGTGTGCTCTCCTACCTGTATGGTCAGGCGCTCAACCTTCTTGCGGCTGCTAATGAGGACAGCCTCCGTTTTGTGGTCCGCTAGTTCCAGACCTGTTGAGCGAAGCCATATCTTCACGTCTTTGATGGTACTGTTGCAGTTTCGTGTCACCTCCTCTAGGGTTTTAGCCACTACCACCACCGCAATGTCATCGGCGTATCCAATTATGTCCACTCCTCTTAGTCTTCGCATACGCAGTACACCATCATACATAATATTCCACAGGGCTGGGCCTAAGACTGATCCCTGTGGGACTCCTCCTGTTATTTTGTATCTTTTCGGCCCTTCGTCCGTATCATAGAAGAGGGTTCTGTCTTTGAAGTAGTCGGTAATAATTCGTAGTAGGTAGTTTGGCACTCGAATATTCCTCAGCGCTCTCATGATGAAGTTCCAGCTGGCCGAGTTAAATGCATTTTTGACGTCCAGCGTAACTACAGCACAGTACTGTTTTCTTCCTCCTTTCCATCTGGTCCCAGATATGGCTTCGCGTGCAATTTCACAAACTGCTTGTATCGCATGAGTGGTGCTTCGCTTTTTCCTGAAACCGTATTGTCGGTTGGAAAGCCCGTTGTCTCCTTCTGTGTACTGTTCAAGTCTGTCACGGATAATTCTTTCCAGCACTTTCCCTACTGTGTCTAGCATGCACAGCGGTCTGTATGACGACGGTTGCTCTGGGGGCTTGTCGCCTTTCGGGATTAACACCAGTCTCTGTCGCTTCCATTGCAAAGGGAACTTTCCTTCTGCCAGACATCTTGTATAGAGGTTTGCAAACACCTCCGGTTGGATTTTAATGGCTTCCTTTAGGGCGAAGTTTGGGATCCCGTCCATTCCGGGAGCCTTATTGCTTTTTATTGAGCCCGCTGCTTCCAGGACTTCTGCAGTTGTGACGGGTTGTATTGGTTCCGCATTCTCTGTTATTACGTGGGTGAGATGCACACTGGTATTCCTTGGGAAAAGGCCGCTGACTATAATATTCATCATAGTCGGGCATGTCGGTGCACCTGCCGTGCCAGTTTTTAGTTTATCCATAACTATCTTGTAAGCACTTCCCCACGGGTTATGTTGGAGGTCTTCTCTTAGTGATTGGAAAGATTCAGCTTTACTCTTTTTAATGAGTTTCCGAAGCTCCTTTCTTTTCTTTAAGAATTCATCTCGAATCTCTTCGGAGTCTTCTCTTTGTCTACGTCTTGCTCGCTGCTGGCGCCTTCGCATTTTGAGGCAGTCTGCTCTCAGCTTATGTTGTCGTTCCACCAGTACACCGGGGCTCTTCCATTTCCATTGCCTTTGCGTGGCATGTATGCGTCGCATCCTCGAGTGAGGGAAGTCGTCACCTGTTTTGCCTGTTCTTCAGCTGTGCCCCTGGGAATTTCTATGGTACTCAGCCAATAATCGAGCATCTCTCTATCTATATTTTTTCCTTGCCAGCCCAACTTTTGTACCTTTTAGTAGCTTTTTGGTACTGAAACCTTCTTGGCTCTATTGTTTCAAAAATGATGGCCCGATGGTCACTGTTTGTATAGACATCGGAGACATGCCATTTTGTTTTTCTCGCTATAACTCTGCTGGCAAACGTTAGATCTATGATCTGCCGTTATTGAACGTTTCTTTGTTTCCTTGGTTTAATAGTACAAGGTCAAGGCTAGCAAACGCATCCAGCAGTGCTTCGCCTCTGTGGTTGGTCCTCGTACTACCCCATTCGACTGCCCATGAGTTAAAGTCTCCGGCTACAATTGCTGGTGATTTTCCTCGTACCTCAGCTACAAGTACATCCAACATCTGTTGGTACTCTGCCATGGTTGCGCTCGGTGGGGCATAACAACTGAAGAAGTGGATGCCCTTAATTTTGGCGTAGGCGAAATTCGGTCTCCTGTTTGCGTTTTTCCGCTCGAATGCATATTTTCCGCAAGTCCATATCGCCGCTGTCTTAGTGGAGTCATCTACCCATCTTGAGTTGGCGTGGATAGTTTTGTACTGTTCGCATATGAGGGCTAGGTCTGCTTTTTCCTCTTTGACTGTCTGTGTAAGCAGATCCTGTGCGGCTTCGCAATGATTGAGATTTATCTGGATGCACTTCATTGCTTCTTTACTAGTTCTCGCATCGCGTTTTTGTATGCGGCGCTTCTATAGCTTCCGGTCGCATGGTTGTTTCCACCTTTGCAGTTCGCGTCACATATGGCACACTTTGGTTCAGCAGTGCAATTTTTGGCTACATGCCCCTTGCTTCCACAGCGTAGGCACGTTCCTGCGCGGTCCACTTCATTTTTGCAGTGCCTGGCAATATGGCCGTATTCAAGACATTTAAAAAATCTTGTAGGTGTGATGTGCTCGCGTACTCTGCACCTAACCCACCCGATCTTTATACGACCTACAGGGAGTAGTTTGTTGGCTGCATCTGCTGTGAGGGTAATAAGGGCGGTTTGTGTCCCGTCCCTTGTCACTCTCATGGATTTGATGGCATCTTCCATTATGCTTCCTGCTGTTGGGAGTTGTTCTTCAATGGCCACGCATATCTCCTTTTGTGTCGTCGCTTCGTCTAGGTCGCGTAGCTCAACCGTAGCGTGTTGGCACAGTGTTTTTATGCTCGCTTCCGTTTGGAGGATTTTGGACATGTCTTCTTTGTATTTGGCAGTTTGTCCGTCTCTACCTCTCTTGAGCTCTATCAGCAATTCGCCCTTGGCTGTCTTCCTGATCTTATTCACATTTTCCCCGAGCTCCTTAAGATCAGGGTTTGCTCTCATCTTTTTGAGCATATTTGCGTAGGAAGTCTCCCGTTTTAGCAATCACAATGGCATCTGGCCTTCTGAGTTTACTTCGGGTCTTCCTTCCAGCGTTTTCTGCCTTCTTCTTCTCCTCAGTTTTCTTTCCCTTTATTTTTCTGGGACTTGCTGACAATTTTTGACCAAGTTTCGCCGTCTTTATTCTCGGGTTGCTGGTCTTTCGAAACAATTTCCACTTTATCAAGTTTTTCGTTGCTCACGCGCAATGCCCTATTTTCTTCGCTGGGGGTGGACTTTTGCTGGCGCTTTGAGCATGGTATTTCGGCTGTTGACTCCGGTTTCCTCTTTGCATCCTGACCTACTTTCAGCCACGGCGATGTTTGGGAGGCATTATTCTTTCTTATGACCTCCTTTGCTCTGTCGTCGCGCATTTCAATCGCTGACAGCTCGTATAATGCCTTGATCTTGTCAATGATGTCTCGCATTGACTGGTTGATAGAGCGCCTTTTTCCGTCCTCCATCTTATCCACTAGGATCTTTATTTGCTTCCCTAAATTTTGGAAAACAGATAGGGGGGTTGTCGTAGTCGTCCCTTGGCCCTTTGGCGTTTCATCTGATCTCCGGGCTAAGCCAAAGGCCATTTGGGTTGCTGGCGTTCCACCGACTCTCGGGCCCATTTGGAGGGGATTCTCTTCGCCACGTTTAGTTTCTAGGCGACCTAGCCACCCTTGAACTCTTAAGGAAGGGGTTCTCTTCGATCCTCTTTTGTATTTCTTCGTTTGGTTTTGTTTTGTTTGTTGTAATCATTTCTATTTGGTCCCCACTCAAAGCCGCTATCAATGTTCGGATGTGTAGTCACCTAAGGATCCCATGGTTGTCTTTGCAAGCAGTGAGGTCATGCGAGGGTTGACACAGACCCTTATGAGGTGTTGTGCCAGAGCCGGATCGGTGCTAACCAGGAATGTTACATCTGAACCTACACCACCAACTTAATGGCGACGAAACATTGAACGTACTTTGAGGCCTGCCAAGGTTTTAACGGGACGGGGGCGCCTGCAGCATTAGCCTGAAAGCCATTTCAGCCGGATTTCACTCCTGCTTACTCAGGTGACAGAATACTACAGACGTCAGCTCTTCTAGCAGTATATTCCGATTCGATTTCCAGTATTCCATAATTAAGACCTTACTGGGCTCGGTCTTAATGTCTGTGGTAGTGGCGATGCCGAAGTCATCGCATATTGATACATAGGAAAACACTTTTTGTGATTTCCTGTTTAATTTGTATGTACATATGTACGTATTTACTCCCCATTGGAGGCTTCACGTTATACGTTGTGGCGGGTGCCTTTGGATCTCGCCATTTCTTCTTTCTTTATCCCTCGTAGCCACTTTGTAAGGTGGGGAGCACTTATTTGAAGACGGCGCTTACTCGTCTTGTCACAGAAAGTTCGTCGGGGTTCCTTTGACCTTTTCAGCCACGACCTCCTTCTCTGCCGCTCTTGGTCGGGGGCTGCTTATTGGGTATTCGCAGCTAACCTACTTTTCTGTAGGCCTTTCACTATCCGCCACCTGTGACCCCCACAGTGGCCTGAGCTTAGCCCCACCAGCCCGTCCGGCTTGGTGCCTGTGAGAAAAGCCGTATACCATGTCATTTTTAATGTTGCAATCAGGTTCGGGTTTGATTGCCATTTCATCAAAAATTAATGTACATATGTACATCTTTTCTCTAAGTTTGACATAGTTTGAGCCTTGCTCTTTAAAAGATGAATCATTTGGTTTGAAAAACCGGCCGGTAAGCTTAAGGAAGAATGTCATCGGTAGATTGTGCTTGTAGATGGTAAACTAAATCCCGAGCTCACCAAATGAGAATATAATGTGGGAGACTTATAAAAAAACTTCAGACACGAATCTTTTTTGTCATTCGTCCAATGTGCATTTGCCTTTTGAAAAAGTTGCATATTTACAAAAGTGTTTACGTCGACTGGCTTATTTTGCAATTGCATGTCAACGTTTTTTCTAAATTATAGTCCTTATCAACCTTTAATCGCATTGGCGTATCGAAAATATACCGAGGTATGGTATTTACTATTCGCTCATTACGAAAACGAGATTCGGGAGAAGGAAACTGTAAATGAAAAATTTGCAAACTATTATTTTCAACGCTAGGTAGAGAAAAATATCTAATAATATGTCATAGGTTCGGCAACTCTATTAACGGAAAGTGTGGTTGGACAGTATTGCCCGTTTCATTTTCGTTTTGGTTAATATTTAATACGCTGAATGCACTAGAACTGTCTGAAGTGACTACTAAAGGAAGCTTTGTATCTCTGACGTTATCCATGATTTTAAAACAAGACTCATCGATAGATACATCAGAGCAACTGCATACTGATATGGATGACATTGGAAGGGCATTTTTAGTTAGCAATTTCGATGTGCTTCTATCTTTACATCTTTGCTATGAAAATGGGTTTCACAAATAAAAAATTGTTATTTCAATGTACTACATCGAGCATGCTTTACCCAAACATCCCTTCTATTATTTGTAGGGACTTGAAAAAATTACAAGAAAAATTTTTTTTTTTGATATTGTTACAATCTTTATATGAACATTTAGACATTTTGAAAATCTATAATAATTTTCTACTAAATCGAAATACAATTGCGTGCAAATGAAATCAAACAAAAGTGTTTACCAGGAAATTATTTATACAAACTCCACAGCCATAAGTGAAGACTGAAGAGAAACACTATGTTTGTAGTAAAAACAAGCAAAAATGAATGTGCTATATGTGTGTGCATTTTGTCCTCAATGAAAAAACTTCAACTAAAAAAAACTTTACACACAATCTTTTTTTTCATTCATCCCCAATGTGCATTTGCACTGCCCAAACTCAGATCGATGAGTTATTCCATTGTATATGAAACTTATAGTACTATCATCAAGCAATATTTTTTAGTATTTACATTTAATTTCTATTGATATTATTTGCTTCCATTAACGCATTATTTACTTGCATTAATTCTTTTAAGAGCATTTGCTCATTTTGCGAAATGATTTCGATTTTGTTTATTTTAATAATTTCCGGATGACTCCTTGCTTTTTTTCTTGACTAACCTTCTTGTCAGCATTTCCATTTTCTGTCGTTTTTGCTGACGTTACTGCTGACACCTGAGGTTCAGAAGTTGGAGTGGTGCACTCAGCTGGCTAGGAGCGCAAAACTGTCGGCATATTTGTTGGCCCCTACCATTGTATATGAAACTTATAGTACTATCATCAAGCAATATTTTTTAGTATTTACTCGGACCGCTCAGGTGGCGTTTTCTCATTCTTCGAGAGCGAAGTAAAATATTATTACTCTCTGCGAATGGAGTTATAATTACAGAATGAGTGAGTGATGAGTGGAAACAAAGTAAAAAAAAATCTTTCTTGGGTTTCCATTCCCGTGCAGTATTTTTGCACACATGTTACGCAACTGCGTGAATGACTTTGCCAAGAAAATGAGTAAAGAAACTGATGAAAAAAAGGTATAAGCAGGTTATTTTTTTTTTTCTTGTTCAGTGAAAAGATGTATATTTTTCTGATTAGGGAGTGGAGTGGTGGATGCATATTATGCGTTATGCGTCAGGTTTTTAGTTCAAGTGGTGGTCTGGTTAAGGGATGAAAAAACATATTTTCACAGCGGGGTGGTGGTGGGATTACGTGGTGGATGGACGGAGTACCAGAAATTTATGATGGCTACGGATAGATTTGTTTGAATTGTATGAAATTATACAGAAAACAAACTATGTATGTACGTATAATAAAGTGAAGTTTTCAATTCCTTACACTTTTAACTCCACAGAGATCATTATTCGTTTTCTTAATCGAAAATTTGATTAGACCAATTAAAATGAATTTGCAAATGGAGTGTCCGTGCTCATCATCGTCACATTTCATACTAGCGGAAGCTGTCATTTTTAATTTTAGCAAAGCTTCAACCAAGTGTTCTTCGTGTCGTATTTTTACAAGCTGGCTTTCAAAAAGTGTTTGCATACTTTTCACATATCTAAGCTTCAAACTCCAAGGAAGGAACAGTTAACTTTCCAAATTCGGATAATGTGTCATAGGTGTTATAAGCTCCCAATTTTATTAACAGAGCTTGTTCTCGGAATTTGTATGTTTTATCTATCATTAACAGAGTGCAGTTTTGACAATTAAGTTTCTTATGCAACTTGAAAGCCGCAAACCCGGCATAAAATGTAAGAGCCGCTTCTTGCAGCTTCTGAGAACATCCTTTGGACACAACTGTTTCTGTCTCATTGGCATCAACTTGTCATGGCAACTATTCATATGGTATTCGATACTGCTCACTTTAATCACTTTAAATTTTTGAAAATAATTTGCTTCGAATTTCTAATAAATCTGTAAGCTGAAAGGTTTCGTTCGTATGATCCCCTATTTGAACGAGCCATTGAAAATAAGTTTTCTGCAACATCAATATTCAGATGTGCAATAAGAAGGGATTGCTGGTAATTTTTAAGTTTTTCCCATATTAACTCTATAGCAAGTAAAGTTTGTAGTAACCCACCAAAGAAATATGACTTTTTCATTTTACCGGTAGACTCCCATAATAAGATGTAGTTTGCTTCCAATTTTTGTTTAATCCCCTAAGATTAAAAATCATTTCTTTGGAGGCTATAGTAGCGCGTCTACCCAGCTCCCCGAAGTCAGTAAAGCCGTATATCATGTCATTTTTAATGTTGTAATCAAGTTCGGGTTTGATTGCCATTTCATCAAAAATTAATATACATCTTTTCTCTAAGTTTGACATTGATGCAGCCTTGCTCTTTAAAAGATGAATCATTTGGTTTGAAAAACCGGCCGGTAAACTTAAAGAAGAATGCCATCGATAGATTATGCTTGTAGATGGTAAACTAAATCCCGAGCTCACCATATGGGAATATATTGTGGGAGACTTATAAAAAAACTTCAGACACAAATCTTTTTCGTCATTCGTCCAATGTGCATTTGCCTTTTGAAAAAGTTGCATATTTATAAAAGTGTTTACGTCGACTGGCTTATTTTGCAATTGCATGTCAACGTTTTTTTCTAAATTATAGTCCTTATCTTTAATCGCTTTGGCGTATCGAAAATATACCGAAGCATGGTATTTACTATTCGCTCATTATGAAAACGAGATTCGGGAGAAGGACTGTGAATGAAAAATTTGCAAACTATTATTTTCAACGCTATGTAGAGAAAAATCTCTAATAATATGTCATAGGTTCGGCAACTCTATTAACGGAAAGTGTGGTTGGACAGTATTGCCCGTTTCATTTTCGTTTTGGTTAATATTTAATACGCTGGATGCACTAGAAGTGACTACTAAAGGAAGCTTTGTGTCTCTGATGTTATCCATGATTTTAAAACAAGACTCATCGATAGATACATCAGAGCAACTGCACACTGATATGGATGACATTGGAAGGGCATTTTTAGTTAGCAATTTCGATGTGCTTTTCTATCTTTACATCTTTGCTATGAAAATGGGTTTCACAAATAAAAAATTGTTTTTTCAATGTACTACATTGAGCATGCATTACCCAAACATCCCTTCTATGATTTTTAGGGACTTGAAAAAATGCCAAGAAAAATGTTCTTTTGATATTGTTACAATCTTTATATGAACATTTAGACATTTTGAAAATCTATAATAATTTTCTACTAAATCGAAATACAATTGCGTGCAAATGAAATCAAACAAAAATGTTTACCAGGAAATTATTTATACAAACTCCACAGCCATAAGTGAAGACTGAAGAGAAACACTATGTTTGTAGTAAAAACAAGCAAAAATGAATGTGCTATATGTGTGTGCATTTTGTCCTCAATGAAAAAACTTCAACTTAAAAAACTTTACACACAATCTTTTTTTTCATTCATCCCCAATGTGCATTTGCACTGCCAATAACTCAGATCGGGGTGGCAATGGTGTAGTGGTAGCGTCATCGTTCGTCGAGCTGATGGTTCACGGTTCAATCCCTGATGTCAATAAGCATTATATGATAAGAGGCAGTCCGATCAATTGAGAAAGTTTGTGACAACACTACTGCGAAGGCATAACACTGGCAGTAGGTTTGTCATATGGCTGGAGAAATTGATCGCTCTGTTGATAATTGATATGCTTATGACATCAGGTGGATCGGGAAAAGAATACTGTGAATCAGAAGCGAAGGCAAAAAAATACATGACAGCATCAATTCTCCCCAGTTATTCTGGACACCACCCCTGGAGCTAATGTGAAACCTAACACATCTGAGTTTCAAACCACTGCACCAATCTCTTTCTCTCTCTCTATCTACATTTCCGACGCCCGCACCATGTGAATAACATGTAAAAGGGTATTCATAACCCCTTGAGTGCGGGTAAATTATAAAAAATAAAAAAAAAAAAAAAAAAAATCGATGAGTTATTCGCAATGAAAAAACACACACTCCGCACACACTTCACGATCATAGGTGAAAAGGAAATATTATGTAAGCAAAAAGGAATGTGCTTTGTGTGTGTCTTTTTTTTTTAGCACATTCCTTTTGCTTTATTTCCATTATCACTCGTATTCATATGCACGAGGAGCGTGCACCTACCATGGCAACTGGCAGTGTGGCACTGAATGGGGGTAGGCCGACGAGTTATTCACATTGCAAAGTAGATATATTCACTCAACACAGTATGATGTTTGAGCGGGGTATACAAAATTCAATGAGTGCATGTGCAAATTGTTGTGGTTCTCAGCGACGTGTCCTTTACTTGGGCCGCTAGGGGCGCCACCATCGATTTCCTCAAGTGATAGTACTATTAGTTTCATATACAATGGTAGTATGTATCTTATCAATAGTTAATCAACCAGAATTGTCAGTATCCATCGTTTCGTTTCGTTTTTAATCAGCATTCTGTCATTCCTTCGGCATGACATCTGTAAATCTGCTTTTCAGACAATGTAGGCAGATGAAGTTTGGTATATATACTAGAGATGCCACGAATAGTGATTTTGCCGAATACCGAATACCGAATATTCGGCTAGGCTCACGGCCGAAGCGCCGAATATTCGGCGACACTTAATCGATTTTGCGGGTGACATGTCCCGACCTGCATCATTGAAGTGTAGTAGTGCAGTAACTATTACCCCGTACACATGCAGGATTGAAAGGTCGAGTCGAAACGGAGTTGAGATTTCGACCTGGGTACTTGCACTGACCGAATCGAAAGATTGAGTCGAAATTGGATTGAAAGTGAGTTGAACTGACAGATGAGCATAGCCGCCATTCATTCGTTTCTTAGCTCTGTTAGAGTGTGTTTCAATATTTCGTGTCTTTTGAATTGTTTGAAAATGTCTAATAACCGCGAAAAAACTATTTTATCGGCTTTTTTAAGTTTTTTTAACTTATTGCCAAGCATCCTGTCCAATTCTTCGAAAAAAATGCACGCTTCCCTCTTATTCCCGCTTTTATTATTCTGTTTTTTTTTACTTTTAAATAATTTTTTTTTAGACTTTTAAAGCGGGTTTTAATTTGCTTATCATCTTTCTATGAAAATCCGTGCTTATTCATTTCTAATTTCAATTTCTTATATATTTCTCCATTCCGAAAGATTCTGCCATCAAAATGCTTCATAGCATTTACTTCTTCCGTTATACTTAATAGCACTCGCGTCTCTTCGTGCTCCCACATATTTCTTTTTGCCATATTAATATTAATTAATAACAAAAAACTTAAGAATTTGAAAAAACCAATAAGCTCGTTGGCAAACAAAAATTTCCTCGACCAACATCCATTCTTATATATATAATTACGCAAATTTTCGCCTCATCTTTTCAGGAAATGCAAAAACGGATGCAAACTCAAAAAATAATTACCGTCCGCCCGCCAAACGGAAGCACATTAAACGAACGGGTTTTTCCTCTCATTAAAAGAAAAAAAAACGAAACTACGACCATCTGTCAGTTCGACTCCTCGACCCAGGTACTTTGGCATATTTTCGACTCGACTCAGCTCAAATAGTGGAGTTGAGTCGAGTCAACTCGGTTTCGACTCGACCCGCGTACACATGAATTTCGATCCGGTTTCAACCCAGGTTCAATCCTGCTTGTGTACGGGGTATATGCCATGCGCATATTTGTTTTATTTGCGATTAGGTAGTGTTACAACACGCAGTATTTGTTGAGTGTGTCTAATTTATGAGGAAAAGCGCAATCGTTTGCTATCAACAAATGCTGAAAAAATTGTTTTCATTCATCATAATTTACCACTAATAAATTTTAAGTATTAAATATGCTGATTTTTTCTTTAAATAAAATTTTTTGTGAATAATATTTATGCGTTTTTTTCATGAATTGGTATTCGGTATTCGGCCGAATGAGTTGCAATATTCGACCGAATACCGAATAGTAAAAAAGTAGCCGAATAGGCCGAATACCGAATAGTAGCCGAATATTCGTGGCATCTCTAATATATACTTTCTTGAACCAGATGTAGATGGTATGATTCTCTTGCGTAGAATGGTTAAGATCTTTTAAACTTCTGCTGCCTGGTCGGCGCCTCTTCATTGTCTTCAATACCAAGAGGATTATTCAGCAGAGAAATAAATTTCTGATATTGTCGTCTCTAAAGATTTCCAGAAATGGAAGATTGCTAAGAAGAGCATTACGTTTTCTTTATTCGATGTATTTCTTTCTTCTGACCCCGCAAATCTTACAAAGATGTCAGTTCCAGAATCACTTCCATGACTGACTGTGCATGCAAGCATGGTTTTAGTAATGCAGAGCGGTGGTAGTACTTGCGCTTTGCCGGGTTTCTTCCTCTTTGAGATGACTAGTTTTTGCCATAATATTGCTCTATAGATGACCATTGGTCTCACAAATGTACATACATCTATCTAGGATTGGACTGCATCCTCAAAATTTACCCGCTAGGCTTTTACATATGAAGACCCGTTTCCATATTAACGCGAAAAATACGCCATGGAGGTTTGACCCGTCACCGTGCGCGCACGTCTACCAACCTGCCGCAATCAAAAATCAAGAGCAAAAAAAGAAAAACACAAAACACCTCAACAAACAGATTTAAAATAGTGCAGTGACCTAGTGTTAAAAAAAAAAAAATTAATTTACAACAATAAATAAAATAACATCAATAACAATAATACACCAAAAATGCAGTGAATCCATCCACTTTTTCCCTCCCCCCTTCTTCCGCGCACCCTTATTTTTTAAAATCTATCTTCGGTCGCACAGTGAAATTCAGAAATTCGTTCTTTAGCCACAACACGTATGTGGAATGACTTACCTTCCTCAGTGTTTCCATCAAATTATATTTTGCAAAGATTTAAGGTCAACGCGCATCGTCACCTATGTAACTCTTTCCTTTTCCCTCCAATTTCTAACTTCCCTATATCCTTTTCATTTATAACTTTAAAGAACTTTAGTCCTAAGTGATGAAGTTTATTTATAAAAAAAATTGGTGCTGTGTCTTTTCTGCTCAGGGTTTGTTTGATTGTTTTGTGAGTGGTGTTACTAAATACTCTTTCTATATTTACTAGATACATATACCATTCTCGTGAAGAATGCACTAAATGATATAGAACACTCCGTAGATCTGCCCGCTTTGTATTCAAGTTGACATAAATGAAGAGGAAATACACTTTGTACTTCCACTCTTATGTAGGTGTCGAATGCCCAGTCTTCTATCCGAGGTCTGGTTGTGTTGGGCCTGTTCGAATGTTATTGCTGGGAAGTATTTCCGGAAAATGAGTTTCTTCTCACTGTATTCTTTTTTTTGGAAGGAGCTTTCATTTCGCCTGATTTTACAAAGGCTTTACGCTGTCTGGCAAAGAATTTTATACAGCTTTCTTTTGGCTTTCCTCCGTTTCTTGTAGTTTGTGAGTGTCATTCTGTAGACTTTCCAATCCCCGCACTACGTTAAGTAAAATTAAATACTTCTGTTTATAGGGATTTTTATAGCCCATTGGCGACTTTTTTGATACTTGAGAGTGGGTTGGGCTTTCCTTATGGCTATTCCCTACACTTTATTTTGTAGAGTGCCACACTACATCGAGTACTTCCTACTCAACCCATTAAACGATTCAAAACACCGGTTTCAAATTTTTAAATTTCATGAACTGTAATCATGAGCTCTAAACGCACTTAGTGAGTTTTGCCTTTGAACGGACGATATATTGGTATTTATCAATTTTTCTTTCAATCGTAAAAGTGTAGTGGAAAAAAATAATACACGATTGCAAAAACATGTAAGTTTTCTGAATTTTTTATTGCTATGTAACAATTACGCCGTGGGCGCCATGGCTCAAGTGGTTAGTGCGTTGGATCGCTGAGCGTGAGGTTCGAGGTTCGAATCCCAGAGAACACCAAAAAGTTTTTCACGGTCCCACCTCTCGCGAATGTCTGACAAACGTCCGAGAGTAATAATTGTCAAGAGAAAGCTTCTCAATTTGCCTTTCGGATATGGCTCTAAACTGTAGGTCCCTTCCATTTGTGTGAAAAATATAACACGCACAACACGAATGGTCGCGAGAAGCTAGGCCCTGGACCACATACGGTCTTTATGTAACAATTACAAGTTCCCAAAGTGCAAAGATAGTTAGCAACAAAAGGCAGTTCAGTGGTTTGGTGGAGTTAATGGAGGAGAAATTAGATGTTGCCAAAGGGTTTTGCTCCAAATCTGTGGCACAAAAAAAAAATGGAATAAACACAACCTATTATTCCTGGAATTCCACAGCTTTCAAAAAATACGTTTTCGCCTGAAGTTTTTCAGCATGTAATGCTTTGCACAATTTTATTACATTGGGGACTGATATGCATCTTTTGCACTTTTTACTCTTGGCTTCCATTTCCGATAAAATGTTAGAAAAAGCTGCCTTAGATGAACATTTTTTATAAAACTGAAAAGGAATAGTTGTATCAAGAGATGACACAATTTCTTTTGGGGAATAGAATACCTAGATTTTTTCCTCCAATTCCAGCAGGTTTAAAGCATCTCTCAGCCGTTTTCTTCTTGTTGTTTCCAAAAACGTATCCTCTTCCTCATCATCGTCCGACCACAATTCGGCAGAACTCATAATTTAATGCAAATTTTTAAGCGAATATAGATATGTCTAAAATTAAAGCACCTCTAACAATTGCTTATCATAAGAACTGTCAAAAAACTGTGTTTAATTTACAACAGTCAGTTTCATTCACAATTATCAAAACTTTTATCAATTAAGTTATACAATACAAGATTCTATATTGACTTCTTGGCTTGATCCAACGTTGCTAAGATTTATGTAGGCCATTAGTATGGAGTCTGCTCCATCTGATGGTGTAAATTCCAATGGGAACGGGTTGCATAACTCGTGATTATAGAGGTACGCATTTTTAGTGCACTGTTCTCATCAACCTTCCGTCAAGCTTTGCCAAGCCCTCGCGCTGGCACTCATTTTAAAAGTTCGTTCCTAATAAGGAGCGAGCTTAAAGATTTACACTTACTCTGAATTCGTTAGCCAAATCAGGAACACAGCGACTGATTACCAAACTCGTTAATAAAATCACTGTAACTGATATATGTATGATATATGTACAACCCTTGTCATATCGAATCGGTGATTGTTAAAACAACATAAGTAACATTTTTATTTTTTTACAGGAGGCAAAAAACGTATAGTTCTACCCCTTAGCGGTGTAAAAACGTAATAAAATCGATTTCGAAAAATCTGTTGCTTATGTTGTTTTAACAATCATCGATTCCTAAATAACCAACTTAAATATTTCTTTGAAATACATATTCAAATCAAAAGTATTAACACTAGTCGAGAGATAAAATTTAATAAAAGTATAGTACATTAGATTAAAGTGCTTTATTTACCTTTTAATCCAGTTTTACATTGAAAATTAAATTTCGTGTGTTTCATAACTATATAAACTTTAATAAAAACGAAGGGTGTAAACTATTTTTTTTTAAGCAAGAATTAGTAATGAGCTGGTCCTCCCCGTTGCTTTATTAACTCGAAAATACGCGTCTTCATGCTTTCCAACAGCTTACTCCGTGTTTCTTCGCTCACATTGGTCCAAGCCAAATTAAAGATCCATCATGCCTCTTATTGTTCGCAATTTTATTTCCGAATACTATAACATGACTATGTTCGGTGACTTTTGGCACATAAATTAAATTTTGCTTAATCTCGGAGCATAAACCAAGTGTCAGACATATTCCATTTGTAGTTGTAATATTAATAGAATCAATACGAACCCTGTGTATGATGGTATGATCGGCTGTTTTAATCTGATATCGTACATTCGTATTTAAACTATCAAATAATTTTCTGTTATTACACATGTGTGTAGTAGCACCACTATCTAAACACCATTCACATGATTGTAATATGTCGTCACTACCATTTACACTCAAAGTTGTCATCATCACTGTATTCATTGATTGACTTGTGGAATTTCCTGAGTTTGTATTTAAGCAATTCTTATTTCTGCAAACTAGTGCTCGACGACCATGCCGCATTTGAAATACTTTCCATCAAACTTCTTGAATCTCATCAAGAAGTCGTCTCTTTTATTGTTTTCTCTCTCCTTGCTTCTTCTTCTAACAGTTTCGCTCGTAGCTCTTTTGGACTAGGAATTTCATCACGAAAATCGCTAACGAATTTTCGAATTCATCGGGTAAACTATTTAGAAGCATGAAAGTCTGCAACTCACTTGGCAAGTGATACCCGTATGGTCATGAAATCATTTTTAGTTATTTCAAAAAGCGCCATATATGTATTCCGCTTTCATAGTGGATAAAGCAACAGATTTTTATTTTTGAGACTTCCAACTGATCGGTTCTCCGGAAATCTGGATTACGAACCCTGCACACGATTTTCTATCATTTATTAATAATAATTATTATTCAGAAACTAACTTATAATTAAAATTATAAGTTAGCTGGATAGCTGGATAGCAGAGGCCTTCGGCTAGGTAAATACATAAATTTAGATTAGATTTAGATTTGTGATTGGTTACGTTAGATGCATTACGATGATTTGTTTATGTAGTGCTCGTGAGTGCGTTTGCTGTGACCGAGCCTAAGCCTAATTATTTTAGTTAGTTCGATACGGGACAATCTAGAAGGTACTATGTTATTTGCGTAATCCTTGACGGACAAATTGTTTTTATTAATGGTTCTGTACCATTCAGATGTTTTAGGAGAGGGACCCCAGGTTTTCCCAAAGATTATGCTGCATAAATAGAAGGCTATAGTTGCTTTTTTAATCCTTTCATTAATGTTCATTCTCCAGTTTAGTTTCTTGTCTAATACATACAAGCCCTAGGTACTTTGCGCTGTCGGAGATCTTAAGCGGGGTGCCTCCGACAGATGGCGTACTAAACTGTGGTAACTTCCTTTTATTTGTGATTAATACGAGCTCGGTTTTCTGGGGGTTTTACTTGCGGGCTCACGCAATTCCTGTTCACTGAGTGTTGGGAGGAATTTCCCTGTTGCCAGTATCACAACGTCTTCTGCATAAGCAGTGATTCTGACGCCCCTGTTTCTGAGCAGCTGTAGGCCTTCGTTAAGAAAAATGACCCACAGCAGTGGGGAAAGTACCCCGCCCTGACGAGTTTCCCTTGAGGCGTATGCTTCCAGCCTTGTTCCCCCAAGTTCGGTTATTATATGTCTATCTTCAAGTATGCTGACATTCATAGGCCATTATTAATGTTTAATGTGCCTAGCGTTCCCTTTACCGCTTCGGTGTTGACATTGTTGAAGGCTCCTTCAATGTCTAGGAATGCAGCTAATGTGAACTCTTTGTCCTTCAGAAATTTTTCTATTGAGCCGACAACACAGTGTAGCGCTGTCTCCACACTTTTCCCTTTCGTGTAGGCTTGCTGGGCTGAGGAAAGGTCCCCTGGCCGAAGTCTGCTACGAATGTATATGTCGATCAGTCTTTCGAAGGTTTCCAGAATGAAAGAGGTGAGGCTTATTGGCCTGAAGTCTTTCGCAGTGGTGTGACTTGCTTTGTCAGCCTTGGGTATAAATATAACTTTAACCTCTCTCCATGTTCTTGGAATACACCTCAGTATGAGGCTGTTAGTGAAAAGTTCCTTGAGTACCGGGGCAATTACAGTTACCGTTTTCTGCAGCATGATCGGGATGATACCGTCCAGTTCCGGCTGGACTCTATTCTATCCTCTGTGACCGAATTCGCAGGGGGTTCCGTTTCCATGATGCTGTTGGTACTGTCATCGTAACGACGCTGTGTCGTATAGCCTGGAAAGTGAGTTTTCAACAGCAGTTTTAGCGATTCCGAGCAGGATTCGGTCCAGTTTCCTGCGGGATCCTTGAGAGACCCCAGAGTTTTTGTTTCCCTGGTAAGGATTTTCCTCAGTCTCGCGGTTTCTGTTGTACTCATTAGGTCTTCACAGAAGTTCTGCCATGATTGTCGTTTGGCTTTCTGTGTACTATTCTAAAAATTCCTCGGGCTGGTTTTGTATAGTTCCCAGTCGGCATCTGATTTTGTACGTTTAGCCAAGTTAAGAAGTCTCCTAGTTTCTTTCCTATTTTTGACCAGTTCCTTATTCCACCATGGAGGTGAGATTTTGGTCTTTCGTTTAGTCACTGGATCGATCGATGTCCGCTGGACTTTGCAGGTTGCCCTCACGTAGAAAGCTTCTTTTCTTCTCTACCTCTTTGCCAAAGAGATCCCAGTCTGCTCTTTTTGGATTTCTGTACGGCTGGGGAGAGTCACAGCTACTACTTATGAGGAATTCGATTATTTTGTGATCAGAGTAGGATTCTATTGACGCTCCAATTATTTATAGCTAGATTGTCAGTGTTCCTGACTAGCGTCATATCAATAACCTCCTGTCTATTCCTAACTACAAATGTTGGTTCATTACCTCTGTTGGCTATTAGAAGATAGTTTTCTATAATGAATTCAAAAACCGACTCACCTCGTGGGTTGGTGCCGCTGCTTCCCCATTGTATATGGTGCGCATTCGCATCGCATCCCATTAGCAGGTCACATCTCTCCTGTGTCGCTTTGTGGACTAAGGCGCGGGTTAGTGTTGCTGGAGGATCAACGGCTTCGTAAGGCATGTATAAGGCTGATATAATCAGCGATAACGAACAAGATTAATCCAACAGAAGCAAGGCAATTTTACGCTTCAGGTTCGCATATTGTGACCACGTTATTACTTCTATCGTTAGTCAGAACATTCATACGATCAATCGACTTACAACAAACCAACAATGAAGTAGAGATATCTCAGTTCAGCAGTTAGCCAGGAATATTATTTGAAGATGTTGGTAGAGCAAACATGATTGCAAGTTCTTGGAGAGCAGTTGTATTTTTCAACCTGACTAACTATTGGTCAGAATTCTACACATACAAGAAGAGCATGAGTCAACTCAAAAATAACTGCAATTACTTACTGAGTTGCTAAATAATATAACGAACCAAACCAATAAGTACAATACATCCGAAGCTTTACTTCTACTGCACTTTTCCATTTTGATAATAATAAATTATCAAAATGCGTAAAGCATTTTGCTGGATGTCTGGCTGTCAACACATAATGGCAAAATACATCCACTCATTCTAAGTGTTCAACAATTAAACAACGAACCGTTACGCATTCATGACAACATTTCTCGGAGGATGATGATATCTGGAGAAAGCCATCACGAATTCATCCAATAACTGTATAAGGAGCTTCATCCAAAGGGAAGAGTTATTGGAAAAAACATCATCATCGAAATAACGCTACCTCTTTTGTACCACAACGAATTTAAGGTTTTTAATGTGCTACCAGTACCAACAAGCCATAGTGACAACTTTACATTCGTCGTACCATCATCGAACTACCTATTGGTCAATCTGGAAAGGGATAACTACTACCCCATGACAAGGGTCGAGTTTGCGTCTTGGAATAAAAGATCAACTACCATGTATTGGTGCAATTTGCAACATCCTATATTCACTGCCAGTTCGTCAGTCAGTTCCTGTGAGATGAGCATACTGCACCATAACAAGACCTTATCACCATCATGCGTAACTCGCACTATTCCAGCAATGAATCATCTAAACACCTGGATATTTTCCATGCCTAGTGCAACTAACATCGATTCATTTGCAACTTCAACACGCGAACAAGCACATTGACCGGCAGGGGAATCTTGCGACTGATATCCAATTCTATGAATCATCAGGAAACAGTTATAATAATCGGAAAGCACGCCATTACTAGTAGGCAAGACGCTTCTATTATGCCAATAATTAACCTATCGCAGCAGTTAACTGATTTCCAACACAAACAAGACGAATCCTCTGTATTACGAACTGATATATCTAAGAAAATGATACACTTGGAACAAGCAATCAAAATTCAAAAAGATCGAGAACATCTTTTGGAGACAATAAAGACATAAAATTCAGCCCTACACTATCTTAGGTTCCGCAACAACAATTCTGTTAATAGCCACAATGCTTATCAAGCAAAAATGAACACGAAGGCAACCACCACAAGCAGTAACAATACAGCGATCCAGGACAGTAGCAGCGCCTGTGGAAAGAGACTTAGACGATACTGCATAACTTCTGCATAACTTCTGTTGTGACCACAACAGCGACATATTTTTTTTCTTTTAATGTATTAGATTTCCATAATGTTATTTTTTCTTGATTCCCAAATTTATTCTAAGTTCTATTTCTCAGCGAGTCAGCACAAATGTGTCACATTACTCGCTGTGCCTTTTTGTAGATATATAATATAATAATATGATGCGATGCTTTATCACGTAAGAATTTATTGTAGAGTTAGAATAATTTTAGTATTTAATAAATTTTTGAGTTCATATTAAACCGGCAGCAGACCAACTTGTTTCAATTTATCCCCGCCAGAGGTAAGAGGTCTTAAGAGTTTAACAATGCGGCAATTGATTTTTATTTATAGAGATGTGTTAATAAAATGCATATAATACGCATATGTGTACCTATCTTCTCATATTTTTTGAATGATTATAAATTCTCTTATCATTTCAGGGATCTTGGAGAACGTCTTCGAGCTCACTTAATCACCTTGCATAATCCAACAACTACTGCAATTGCTGAGGAAATCGAACAATTTTCGAAACAGATAGATTCTTTAGAAAGACTCTCCAAGAACATTTACTGTACAAAGTATAAACGAATGCATTCTTCTACAGCAACGGGTCTAACAGCTCAGCAGTGTAGCCAAGTATTATCATCAGAATTCTTACAATATTTAAATGATACGGATAAAAAGGAATAGACCACTGGCGGGTAACAGTGACTGTAGCTAGAAACATAAATTATACAAAATGCTAACTCAAAAAAGTTTATATGGTAATATTATTTTTAAGTTATTTAAAAATTCATCGCAATTTCACACTTCTACGAAAAGTGGAAACAATCCTCATGTTCCTGTACTGTTTGAAGAAGTTGTAAATTATCTTAATGTAGACTCATCCAAAACGTTTATTGATATGACTTTTGGCGCTGGTGGTCATAGTCGTAGAATTCTACAAAAAATAGGTGATGCAAAGGTGTACGCGTTAGATCGAGATCCGATAGCTCATGAATATGCTAGACGCCTATCTGAGGAATATCCTGGTCAAATTATTCCAATGCTTGGAAAATTTTCTGACCTTCCACAGTTATTAAAACAACATGGTGTGCACCAAAAGTCTATCGATGGTATTCTCTTCGATTTCGGCTGTTCTTCAATGCAATTCGACGAAGCAGAACGTGGATTCTCATTGTCGAAAAATGGGCCATTGGACATGCGAATGAACAGAAATAATAAAGACATTACAGCTGCCGATGTATTGGCAAAAATTGATGAATCGGATTTAGCAAAAATTCTTAGAGTGTATGGCGAAGAAAAAGCCGCGAAAAAGATTGCGAGAACTGTAGTTGAGTCGCGATCTGCATTTTACAAAATTCAAACTACTAAACAATTGGCGAAATTAGTTTCATCATGCATGTCACACACATGCAAATATGATAAATTGCATCGACCAATACACTTAGCTACGAAAACTTTTCAAGCGATTCGAATATTCGTTAATAATGAATTAAATGAGATCAATTACGGCATGATAATCGCTCAAAGATATTTGAAAATAGGCGGACGACTTGTAACCATTACATTTCATTCTCTAGAAGATACGATTGTAAAAAGACATTTAAATGGCAATATAGTCGAAGGTTTAGCAAATCCAGTTCCATTGAAGTACAGCGGCCATGATTTATTGCACGATAGAGAAACAGTGAATTCACTAGTAGAGACAAATTGGAAACAATTGCATAAGCATGTGGTTGTTTCCACTGAGGAAGAAATATCAATAAATACAAGAAGTCGATCGGCTAAACTAAGAGCAGCAGAAAAAATTAAGTAAATGCAAAGGGCCTGTGATGAAGAAACGGATGAATAAAATTCGATAAATCCTTTTTTAATTTTTGTTTAATATATGTATGTACTTATCGGATCCAAGAATATGATTCCGCTGGCAGATTGTATATCCAATTCAATCGTAAATTTATTGAATTTGGGATAATACTGTGAAATAAGAAATGGATTATTCATAAAAAATATAGTTTTGGCGGGTAAAGAACAAATAGTTGTTTTGTGATTTTGAACACTTTTTAAGTATGTAATAGTTTTCAAAAGTTCAACACCTATAAGTAATTTTTTTTTTATCTTTAAAACTCTGGCAAAAACGAGCTTTTGTGTGTAACAAAAATAACATTTGTATGTATTCCTAATAAAAATATTCATATGTTATAAATAGAAAAAAAGGAGTATGTTTATTTCTAGAATCGCGAATGTTTCTATGAACGTTGTGCCTTAGAGAGGTGAATGAAAAGCTCGCAAAAAAGTGGTCTTGCGACTTTAAGAATCGATAATGCTTCTATAAGCGTTGTGCCCTAAAGAGACGAATGAACCATTTACGACATAAGCTTAAAATGTATACTACTACTACGGCCGCTGTCTCAATGTGGAGCTGCACCGTAGGTATTAATTTGTAAGCTGATTTTGAACTAAACGAACGAAATACTCGAATGTCAAAATAAACAATCGTAGACCCAAGAAACAAAACGCCTGGACCCGACGACATCTCAAATCGTCGATTAAAGTGGCGGTTCAAAACAGCTTTTTAAAGTAACGGTGCAAGGGTGCCTTGAGGAGGGTATCTTCCCTAGTAAAGGATCCACCCGAAGAGCTTTCGTATCGGCATTGATACAATCTGAAAGATGCTAGAAAGTATCATATACAGCAGTCTAATTGCCGTTGCAGAGGATAGGTGGAAGATTTCTAATCGAGGTGTAATGCTCGACAATAGACTGCGCTTTAAAACTCACGTCGAGTGCTGCAGTAAAGAGATGTCAGACGCAGGCAGCGCTTTCCCGGATGCTGCAAAACATTGGTGAATACGCCAGGATGGTTCTGCTACCCGGAGTGATAAGCTCAACCCTCTTATATGCTGCCTCGCTCTGGACGGGAGCACTTAAAATGAAAGACACAAAAAGAAAGCTGTTGACGTCACTTAATAATTATGTTATTTAGTGAATGTTGACGGCGATGAATAATTATCATGAGAAAAGGGACGTAGTGACGTAACTATTAAATTTGACACTATACAGAGCACAAAACATAGAATAACACACTTTGTTATACAATTGTTATACAAATTCACAAATACCAATCTAAAAAATATTAAGCTCTAATTATATATATATATTGCGGTTTTGGCGCAGTAAAAGATTATCTGTAAATAGTGGTTACAGGAAATATATAGAACATTCGCTCTTATAACGTTCAAGAAACAGTGTTTTATTTCAAGCGGTCTATTTTGCAGTTTTCTTTTCATTGTAACATACAACAACCACAGTGTTGCTCATCATTATTCCCCTTTTTTTCTCTTTTTTGAGAACATTAGAATCGAAGGAAACATTTGGTCCATTATAAAATTTCGGTACTTAAAGATTAAGATAAAATTTCGGTGCTTAAAAACTAAGAACTGAAGTTGTGCTTAAAAAAATAAAAATTTAAAACAATTAAAGCTTAAGTTTAATTAAATTTAAATTAAATTAAAATTTAATCAAATTAAAGACGTTCGGTGTTAATTTGTTTCCCGAGGCGTGAAATTAAATTAATCGAACGACGTCAGTTCAAGAAGTCATCGAGGAAGGTACATCATTTAATCTCAACGTCCAGTTTCTGCCATAAGCTATAAAGGTCAGCGAAGAAGTTACAGCATTCCAACGTGGTCAACTCCAGGTCCAGACATCAATTCCAGAAATCTATCATTTGAGTGTAGTTGTGAGTGATTTCGTCAGTTTTTTTTTTATCTCGATCAAGTTCAAGTTCGAGGTTCATATCATGTCTTTTAAAAACTTTAAAAATTTACTGGGTCAGATAACCAAAGAAGAATTAAATTAAAAAAAAAAAAACCAAAATCGAAGAAAGGCGGACAAAAAATTATCTTCAAGGTCGACTTTCTGTCCTAGAAAAGAATTTCAGTGGCGAACCAAAAAGAAATAACCGCTACTAGTAGTGAGGATGATATCGCTAAAATTGAGGACGTTTTTGAAAAAATCAGGGAAATATACATATGTTGAATATCGGGCTGACCTGTGTGACGCATTAGACAAGGTGTGGGCTAAAAGTTCACCCATTTTTTCTACAAAAGCAACTCCAACTCATACAGCATCTAGCGACAGGCATGAGCTGCGACTGCCTAAAATACACCTGCCTACCTTTTCGGGAAGTTATGAACAGTGGAGATCCTTCCATGACTTATTCGTGTCCCTTATGCACACCAATGTTAATTTATTTGAAATCGAAAAATTGCATTACTTGAAATCGGTTTTGACAGGTGAGGCTGTTCGCCTTCTTCACCACCTGCAAATTGACACTGGAAATTATGAACAATCATGGGATATATTAAAATACCGCTATGACCACAAACGGGTGTTAGTAATCACCCAATTAAAAATATTTTTTAATCAGCCCAATATTAGCATTGAGAACTCCTCTCAACTCAAAAGGCTACTACACACGTCCACCGAATGCCTCCATGCTCTTAAAAATCTTGGAGGTAAGGTTGGCCAGGATGTCATGATTACCTACGTATTACTGCAAAAGCTTCCTGCAATCACCCAACAGTTATGGGAAGAAAAGCTTGGAGCACGTAAGGACATACCAACCTTTGACGAGTTCAAGGAATTTCTCGAAACTAGGTTTCGAACACTAGTGGGCGCCGTGGCTCAAGTGGTTAGTGCGTTGGATCGCTGAGCGAGAGGTTCGACGTTCGAATCCCAGAGAACACCAAAAAGTTTTTCACGGTCCCACCTCTCGCGAATGTCTGACAAACGTCCGAGAGTAATAACTGTCATGAGAAAGCTTCTCAATATGCCTTTCGGATATGGCTCTAAACTGTAGGTCCCTTCCATTTGTGTGAAAAATATAACACGCACAGCACGAATGGTTGCGGGAAGCTAGGCCCTGTACCAATTCGGTCTGTTGCGCCAAGTATTTGTTTTCAGGTCAGAAATCCAAGGCAGACCGATTGCAAAAATATCGTCTCATGCAGCAACTAACCCAAAACCGCAATATACATAGTTGCAGGATGTGCAATAAAGGTCAACACTCTCTAAGGAATTGTAATCCATTCCTAGCTATGGATGCAACCGGTTGCGCTAACATTGTTAAACAAATAGGCGTTTGCAACAACTGTTTAGCCTATAGTCATCAGGCAGCAAAATGCCCAAGCAAGGTCAGCTGCCATTTCTGTGATAGAAGCCACCATTCCTTGCTACACAAACCAAATCCGAACCTTCAAAATGCACCTCTTTCGAATAACAACACAGCATATAATTCGCAACACAATAGCACCACACCCCACACATCCAGTACAGTCCACAACCACCCAACACACCACTCGAACACACATACCCAATCATATTCAACACTACTTCACCCCACCGAAACAATCGTAAACCATAGTCAACCAGTATCAAACCCATCACTCAGTCAACAACCAGCCTCAGCCGCAACTCTAAATAGCTTTCATACCCAATATACAAAAAATACACAAGTATTATTGGCAACGGCCATTATAAATGTAAAGGATCCGGAAATTTCCTCCAACTACGAGCGTTAGTCGATCCAGGTTCTCAAGCTACTTTTATAACTGAGGCTGCAGTCCAGTTATTTAATCTTCGTACCAAACGAACTTCCATTGAGGTGTCTGGACTCGCGAATGTCAGGAGTGGATCCTGTCAGTCTTTTGTCGACATTTGCTTTGCTTCACTACATTCGTCTTTTGAAGGACACACCCGTGCCCTTGTTTTCAAAACCCTTACCGGCCTTCTTCCGGCCCAAGGGATATCGATCAACAAATGGCCGCACATATCAAAATTAAAATTGGCGGATCCTTTATACCACACACCTGCTAAGGTCAATGTACTATTGGGAAGTGATGTCCACAGCGAACTCATTCTTGGAGACGTTATAAAATGTAGCGAGGGAACAGGCCCTATAGCCCAAAAGACCCAATAAGGTTGGATATTAATGGGGAAGATTCCTAGGGGAATCCTAAGAACAATACGCAGTTTCATTCAAACGTGCGATCTCGACTCTCAACTTCGACGCTTTTGGGAAATCGAGGAAGAACCCTTCAGTAGATACGAAACAACCGAAGATAAGGAGTGTGAGGTGCACTTTATTGAAAACACAACCCGGTTGTCTGATGGCAGGTATTGTGTGTGTCTACCATTCAAGGGAAGAATGCATCCGAAAATGGGAGATTCATACCAAGGAGCCTTAAAACGTTTTTTGCAGCTCGAACGGAAATTTAAAATCAATGCAGAACTATTTAAGGAGTATAAGCAATGTATGTCAGAATACTTGCATTTAAACCACATGTCTGAGGTTAACTCTCCTCTACATCATATCATTATTTTATTCCTCATCACGCTGTATTAAAGGAATCCAGTTCAACGACAAAATTGAGAGTGGTTTATGATGCTGCATTTAAATCCTCGAACAGCCTATCCCCAAATGATTGCCTGTTGGTAGGACCTAAGATACAAAATAATACAATCAAAATAATATTAAGATGGAGAAAATATCAGTATGCCTTTACTTCAGATATGGAAAAAATTTACCGACAAATCAGGATGTCGGAGAAGGGCTCTGACTATCAACTCATTCTTTGGAGAGAGCACCCAGATGATCAGATTCGCGTTTTCATACTAGATACGGTAACTTTCGGTACTGCATCGGCTCCATATCTAGCAATTCGCGCACTACACAAGCTAGCAGTTGTCCAATGGCATCCGCTATTCTAAAGTAGGACACCTATGTTGACGACGTTATCTCAGGAGCAGACAGCTTGGAGCATGCGCTGGAAAAAAGAAATGAGCTAATAAAAATGTTAGGGGCTGCAGTATTTCATTTACGGAAATGGAGCAGCAATCATGAAGACATCCTAACGGGAATCCCAGCAGAAGATCGTGAGGGAGGTTTCTCATTGTCATTTGACGAAGCAAGTCAGGTGAAAACATTAGGTATTAAATGGTTGCCTTCATCCGACTGCTTTACTTTCAATTTTAATCCGTCCTCTTATGATCCCACCACAAATATTACAAAACGAACAATTTTGTTTGCACTTGCGAAACTCTGATCTTTTAGGTTGGATTTCACCTTGCATAGTGAAGGCTAAAATGCTGCTGCAGCTCATATGAACCCGAGGATTAGAGTGGGATGAGCCTGTACCAGCTGACCTAAAAAAAGAATGGATTCAGTACAGTCAAGAACTTCCCGCGATCCAACAGCTCCAAATTCCAAGATGGATACATACCAGTACAGAAGACAAGGATGCGGAACTCCACGGATTTTGCGACGCGTCCGAGAAGGCTTATGCAGCAACAAATTACCTTCGAATCATGGGTCAGGAAGGCAATATGTATTCCAATCTAATTCTAGCTAAAACAAAGGTTGCACCGTTAAAGGTAATAAGAACTTTGCGGAGCACTCTAAGTAGCAAAACTCTTGAATGAAACAGCCAAGGTTTTCTTTGCCTACACGGATTCTCAAATAACATTATGCTGAATCAAGGCAATTCCCTTGAGATGGGAAACCTTTGTCCGGAATAGAGTCGCCGAGATCCAAAAACTTACAGATAACAAAAACTGGGAACATATTCCCACCGAACAGAATCCAGCAGACATCGCATCTCGTGGCGTATTTCCCTCATCTTTATTAAATGATACTCTTTGGTGGAATGACCCACAATTTTTATGCAACTTTTGGAAAATTGACATTACCCAACCAATGTACTTGGATACTCAAGAAGGAGAACGAACTATAAGAGTTCATTCTACCCACATAACTGGAATTGTTTCAGTTCATTACTAGAAAATTCTTCAAAGCTATCAAAACTTGTACGCGTAGTAGCTTACTGTCAAAGATTTCATTTAAAGTCAAAAACAACAATAGAAAAAAGTGAGAAAGGATTCTTATCAACTAAAGAACTACAAATAGCTTTCTCATTTTTAGTTCATATAGCACAAAAGGAAACATTTGCCTTGGAATCAACATCAAATTTACTGAAATTTAGACATTTAAAAGGTCTCAATCCGTTTTTTGACAAAGACAGCATTCTAAGGGTCGGATGCCGCCTTGAAAAATCACAACTTACCTACAATCAGCGGCATCCAATACTTTTAAGGCCAACACATCAGTTCACCGTAATGGTCATCGCTGATGCGCATGAAAAAACCTTACATGGAGGTGTGCAAAAAATGCTAGCTATGACAAGCATATTGGACATTCGGCTTGAAATATGCCCTTAAAAAAATTCATACACAATTGTGCAATATGTTTTCGTTTTAGAGCAAGGCCAATGTGTCAATCAATGGGAAATCTTCCAGCTCCTCGAGTAACTATGGCAAGACCGTTTCAGCATTCAGGGGTAGATTACGCCGGTCCAATTGAAATAAAGGCTTGAAAGGGCAGAAACGCGAAAACTTTAAAGGGATATATCGCCATCTTCGTATGCACAACTCGCAACTAAGGCCTTTATCGCCGCGTTCCGCAGATTTACTGCCCGGGGAGGTGTATGCGCTGCCATATATGTATAGTGATAGGGGCACCATTTTTGTAGAAGCCGATGCCGAACTAAAAAGGCTTTTACAATCTGCTCAATTCGATTGGAAATTCTGCGCGGAGAGACTAGCAACTGAAAGAACCAGTTGGCATTTCAATCCCCCAGCTACTCCCCACTTTGGTGGACTATGGGAGGCTGGCGTCAAGTCAGTAAAGTACCACTTAAAAAGAGTTGCAAGGGCTCAAGCACTCACGTATGAAAAATTAAGTACGCTTTTGACACAAATAGTGATGCCTTAATTCAAGACCACTATGCCCAATAACAGACGACATGGAAGACTTCATTCCAATCACACCAGGTCACTTCCTTATAGGGGAACCGATAGTCACGCCACCATAACCACTGTATGAATTAGAAAGGTTGTCTTACTTGGACAGGTGGAAAAGAGTACAATCGCACCTGCAAACGTTCTGGAGAAGATGGAGTTCCGAGTATTTATCACGTTTGCAACAACGACCAAAATGGACCAAAACTGAAAGAGACGAAAGGCGATCTCGTTTTGTTAAAGGATGATCGACTGCCCTCAGCTAAATGGAACCTGGCCCGAATCAAAAAACTTCATCCTGGTACCGAAAATTTAATACGGATCGCGACAGTAAAAAACAGAACCGAGAATTTCAAACGTCGAGAACAAAAATTTGCCCACTATCAGTAAATAAATTAACCGACGATTACCCTATTCATCACCCTACACAATACAATTCAATAGTTAATTAAACGTTATACAAAAAACCACTCTTCACCACACAAAATAAAACATTAAGTAATCGCAACAGACTACATAATTCATTTCCCGTCGGTATTTCAAAACTTAAAATGCCGTCGGCAAACATTCATTGATCACACTACAATAACACATCATCCAGTCCACACTCATTCACACTCACATACACTCACACATACTCACTCACTTTTGCACTCAAAGGCAATTACAAGCAAAAAATAATAACTAATAAAAATAATTCTCACATCATCGATACACCCATTAACTGATTATACATTAAACCGAAGCAACCCCGCACTGTATATACTCATTACATTTACGTACCCGAGCTAAAGGCCGAGCTATAATAGTAGAATGGGTGCGTACGTCGACGTACGTAACTGTGCGAATACAAGGAATTCGTATTGCACGACCATAATAGCTTTTTGCTTCGATTCGGCACGTTTCGTTCACTTTTGCTCACTTACGAAAAGAGGGAATCCATTCGCTCTTTCGTACGAAAATGTGACATTTGCACAGCTGTGTTTGATTAAAAATTTAAAGTTGTCAAGAAATTTGGTTTTATTTATTTGTAAGGTAAGTACATTTAAAATTATCAGTTGAAATAACAACTATTATTTTTAGATTTCATTTACATACTTAAATTAGATAGATTTAATATTCATACTTGGGAAAAAGAAAAATGGCAAAACGATTTGACTCTGACAGTCGCTTCGTTCACATACGCCTATTATGGGCAACTTAAGCAATTGAAAGTACTGAAGGAAACTTAGGCCCTTATTGCGAGTGTCGTTTGTCGATCGATAAAGGACTTTTGTCTATAGTCGATCGTCAAAAGTGAATTTTGGTATTGCGTATCTCTATTTTGAATGAAATTTTTCGTTTTGACAGTCGATCTTTTTCGTTTTCATTTTCCCGATCGACTGTGTGGAAGAAGTGCAATGTTATGAACAAAAATGCAATGTGTTTCATTGTTTTGACCTTTTATTTTTAAAAAAAAAATTATATTAATTACAGAGCAAAATCAGTGAGTAATAAAAAATAAATGGGAAAGTTGGTTTCATTAATAAACGCAAATTTCTGTTCCGGGCAATTTTTAACTGGTTATGGGAATAAATTCTTCTTCCGAATCGTCGAAAAAAAAAATTTGTTGAAATAATTTTTTTCTTTTATTATTTCACTGAAATCTATTTAAATGTGTTTTATGTATATGTTTTTAGACAATTGCATCACTTATTTACACTAGTTTATTAAACTATTTTGCTTGTAACACGAAGATTAAAACAGAAGCAACAACGCGAATGTCAAAAATATATGCTGTTTTCACAATAATCACGTTGGTTATTCACAGTAACAGATATCTTTGTCGATTGAGATAAACAATACCAAAAAGGGAATTTGTCGATGCGATCGACTTTTATCGAATCGAACGCTGATCGACACTCGCAATAAGGGCCTTAACATAGAATTTTGACATTAGCTTCCGATTGCTTTCGACTATTATAGTTGAGCCTTAACCCATAGCCACATCGGTAGAATGCGTAATCACAAAAACAACAACACAACCAATATTTAACTTAAAATGGTCTAACAAATAAAAGTAATAATAATAAGATTTCAACTTAGATTGATTTACAAATGTCCCACGTCGATCTCCGCAACAAAACCCATCTCAATCAATTATAATTAAAATTTAAACATAATCAAAAAATAAAAAAAACAAGCACTACTCACGACACTACGACTGAATCGCGCGCACTCCCATTCATTAAACCAAAAAACGATAAACAACGAAAGTAGGAGGGGGATGCACATATCAGAAGCGACATGGTCATCCATCTTTCATTATGTTGTCCTCTAACTTCTTGTGTGTCCTACTTGTCACATTGTGTTTTATCATTTTATCAATATTAATCGAATTGTTTTCTTCCTTTTGTATGGCCATGCTATTATTTGTAAAGAAGATCAGGTTCAAAATTGTACTAGAGCAGCAGCCGAACTCAAGTAGAGGGTGTTCCAGCAACTTTAAGATATCGATTGCGAACTTCGTTCACGGCCGGGGAGAATGTTGACGTCACTAAATAATTAAGTTATTTAGTGAATGTTGACGGCGATAAATAATTATCATGAGAAAAGGGACGTAGTGACGTAATTATTAATTTTGACACTTTATACAGAACACAAAACATAGAATAACACACTTTGTTATACAAATTCACAAATACAAATCAAAAAAATATTTAGTTGTAATCTTCTACTATTATAAAATGAAGTTGATATTTCTTTGTCCGGTGTTTGTAAGAAAACGGCTGAACCGATTTTAGTTATTTTTTTTATTGATTACGAAATCGCATGGACCTATCTATGGTTTAGATAAAGCTTGGTTTTGTGCTTGGTAGACCACGAAATGTGAAAAAAAAAACATAGAAACATAAATAGCATCAACTTTGCCTTTGTCGATTTTAATCAAATTAGTTTTGTCGTTTAGAGTTTTTAAAGACGCAAATTTCAAGTACAAAATCATGATATTATTTCTTATATTTCTGTTATAAAAGCATACTGGATGGGTTGTGTGCATGTTGTGTCTGTGTGTGCTGTGGTAGCACTGACACTGAGTATGTTGTAATTGAGTTGGTAATTGTATTTCAACGAGTGTGTGGCGACAGCTAAAATGAGTAAGATATATTCTAATATTCTGATACTGGGCGAAGGAGTAAATATACAAAAATTAGGCGGATGTCTCGGCTGAGAAATGTGCAAAGTTCCACTGTTAATAGACAAGGTTCTGTTAGTGAACGGTTTATTGTTATCGGTGAAAATGTTGTCCGACCGTGGAGCCTAAAGAAAAATTCATGTTTTCAATATGAACGTTTCATTTCATACGAAAAGGAGTCGCATGTAGGTATACAATGTCTGAGGTTTGTAGCTTTTGTGGTGCACAAAAGTGGGCAAAAGCTCAGAGAAATAAGTACACCGCCGGAACCACCAAAGAGCATTCTACTGAGTGATCATCTTTAGTCAAAAACTTTTTTGGTAGTAAACGCATAACAGAAGGCAACTTTATTCCTACTTTTAAGATTTAGAGTCAAGTTTACCACCTTATCGGACCATTAAAGCCTGACAGTAACGCTAATCCCAATTTCCTACAAATCTATTTCATGGGGAGTTTAGAAGCTGAATACATTTCTGTTTTAAAACTGGCAGGGGGCGAAGCAAGGCGAGCACGGGTCAGCTAGTTATATATATATGTAGACTTATAATTAAATAGACATGCAATATTTTTCTTAATTATTATTTATTAGCACGTCCGTGCGGTTTGGAAGTTCACAACAGTATATAATAAAATAAAAGTAGAGGGATGGCATGGAGTAGTTGGAGAGGTGAATTTGTGCGTGGTGAAATAAGAATAGTAGCGATGGAAGATAAATATTTCCTACACTCGGCGATTCTGACAATTATTCGGCTCGAATAACCTCATCGCTCCACTTCTTTATGTTATCGGCCACAGTGGAGGTTCGATTAGGACCCTCGTGGTCACCTACCTTTGATACACCATACCGATTCTTTCTGCCAATATTTGAGATTTTTCTGTTTTTTTTCCTCTTGTACAACCCTTGCCCGCATGGCATCGACACTGCGACCTAAAAGATCTATTGTATCGAGGGGTTGGAGTTAATCCAAAGACATACTACCTCCCTTATGAAGTCAAGTACATCCTTGGTAGCGGATCCCTTGAGTTCCACTGAAGTAAGTATCTCCCTGTGGACAGTACGTATCCTTAACCAATGTAGTGCCGGGCATTCGCAAAGAATGTGTTCGGATAATTCATCTTCCTCGAGGCAGAATCGAAAATCCTTGTCCTGGCAAATATCCATTTTGTTAAGGTGGTATCTCAGGCCGCAGTGGCCAGTTAGGAAGCTCGCTAGTTTCCTAATGCTTTCCTTATCTAGGTTGAGGATTCCCTTATAGGAGTAAGGCTTAATTAAACGTTTGGATTGTCTCAGACCAGGGACATTTTCCCAGTGGTTTAAACGAAGTTGATGTTCCCAGTCGTTTAATTGTCCTAAGGCAGAAGCCCAGTTGACTCTGCAGAACGGTTCTGGTCCTAAGAACACGGATTCTGATCCAGCCCTTGCTAGTTCATCCGCCGATTCGTTGCCTGCAATACCCTGGTGACCAGGTACCAATCCAAGTTTGACCTTGTTGTATCTGGCTAGGCCCTGTAAGGCATCGTGGCAGCATTTAACTGTCATAGAGTCCATCATGTTGGAAGACCTCATATAGTTTCCCAAAACTGTATTCCCTAACTATAGTGTCTGGGGGTGTCATCGCAACCCATCCCAAGACAACTCATACCGGGACACCTCATCCCAGGACAACTCATACCGGGACAGCCCATCCCAAAGAGAGAAAAATATTCTTTGAGTTACTTGCACCATGGAGTTTTGGAGAATGAGTGAGGTTGTGGAAGAAGGGATAGTGATCATGTGGTCGATTGATAATATGTGAGTGAAAATAGGAAATGGGATGATAGGTAGATACCTGAAAAATATTTGTGCTTAAAGAGTTGGTTAGTGGATATGCGTTTTGCGATATATGTATGTGCTCATGTGCATATTATTGTTATGGAGGGTGACTTTTTTGTGTGTAGCATATAAAGGCAATTGGAGAATGAGAGGATGGGTGTTTGTTACTTGCAGCATGGAGTTTTGGAGAATGAGTGAGGTTGTGGAAGAAGGGATAGTGATCACGTGGTCGATTGATAATATGTGATTGATAGATAGATACCTGAAAAGTATTTATGCTTAAAGGGTTGGTTGGTGGATATGCGTTGAGCGATATATGTATGTGCTCATGTGCATATTATTGTTATGGAGGGTGACTTTTTTGTGTCTAGGATATAAAGGAAATTGGAGAATGAGAGTATGGGCGTTTGTTTATTATTGCGTTTCGTATGCGAAAATTTGTGTTCTCTTGTGTTGCGTGGCGTGAATGATCGAATCTGTATGATTCTAGACTTTAGAGGTTGGTTACATTTTTTTTGTTTGGCTATTTCATTAGAGGTTCGGTTCGGCGTATTCATGAAACGAATATGATACACATGTACATGTGTATGTGCACGCATAGTACGTTTTGTCTCCCCTGATTGGATGGCATATTTTCTTGTTCCTATCTGTTTCCATGATGGGAAGCAGAGAGGATGGCCAAGGATCTTAAATAATAATGGATGATTTCATTTTAAATGGAATGGTGCGTAGGAATTTAAAATAAAGGCAGCTACGGCGATTGATAGGAATATAAAATAAAATTGTTGTTCTAAAGATGGGGATTGTGTACATGTACACATGTATGTATGTACATAAATAAAAAGATACCTAACAATATGCCGCGTAGCGCCGCCCTGAGCACCTGCATGTGAGGCCGAAGGCCGTGCAATGTATGAATCGAGGAAATGTCCATAGTATAGGAATCTGCGATACCTTTACGACTGATTGCCCTAGCTATCGAGTCGTATCCGGTATTACCGAAAGCACCCTCAATGTCTAAGGGGGCACATAGGGCAATTTCCTTGGTTTGAAATGCTTCTTCGACCTTTTTGACGAGATAGTGAAGAGCACTCTCAGTAGATTTGCCCTTTCTGTACGCGTATTGACTTGAGTGATGATATTTGATATTTTTATCTGGCCTCTAATATGGACATCGATAAGTCTTTCCATAGTTTTAAGAACAAATGATGTTAGACTGATTGGTCTATATGATTTAGGCAGTTCACTAGGCCTATTCCCACTCTTGGGGATGAAGATCACATTCACCTGTCACCAGGTGAATGGGATGTAACCCCAGTTGTAACTGGCTCTAAATAAAGCGATAACTGCCGGCAGTATGACGTCGATAACCCTTTGAATAAGGGCTGGGAATATGCCGCCACCACCGGGGGCTTTGAAAGGCTTGAAAGAGCCGGTTTCCCATGTTACCTTATCTGGACTGAAGATTTTACCAGATAGACTGTTAACTCTTCTGGCTATGGAGAGCCTAACGTCAGTGTCGTTAGAGTTATCACTAGCAACACTTTATTCAGCTGGTATGCTGCCTCATCAATGTCCCACGTGGACTCAATTGATGAGACAAGCATATCCATTTCAGAGAGGACTAGCTCTCGATACATAGTCCAGTCCATCGACTTGGAATCGTATCTAGTTGGGGCCTGTGTCAGTTGGCCGGGTATGTCAAACCTAATGTGCTGATGGTCAGACATCGAAGCTTCATCTGACACATGCCAATTTGTAACAAAATTTGAGATAAATGGACTGGCGAGAGTGAGATCAAGTACCTCCTCTCGAATAGCATTTATAAAGGTTGGTTTGGACCCTTTGTTGAGGACATCTACATGGCTACTAACAACATAATTTAACAAACACTCACCACTTTTGTTGTCGCTGCTGCCCCATACCATGTTGTGAGCATTGGCATCGCAACCAATAATGTAGTGCAGGTTGCTACGTTTGCAGTAGCTGATGAGCGCTTGGACTTCCAATGGTGGTATGTTGTCGTCTTCACCAGGGAAATACGCCGAGGCACATACGATGTTCTGAGTGCCTCTCTCGGTCGGGACTTCTGTCAGTAAGGCTACCAGGTCTTTTGTTATAAATTCTGGAATGGGAAGAAAGTTTATATTATGGTCGATTAAGCAGGCCGCCCTTGGCACTTGCTCATCGTGTTTATAAATTAGCTTACCTACCCCATTCCCGAGACCCTTGATATGTCCGCGAATAACCCAAGGTTCTTGTAACAGTCCTAGGGTTATCTTTTCATCGGCGAACGGCTTGCTGAGGGTAGCGGTCGCGCCCTTAGCATGATGCAGGTTCGCCTGTAACACCTTGAAGGTGCTTGTCATGGCTGATTTGATTTAACTTGCCGGAGTAGTTGGGCTTTTTTAGGGCCTTTCTTACTGCGGCAGGCGACTTATCCAGGACGACCTGTTGTTCTGTGCCTGACTTCAGCCGTGTTATGAGGATTTCCGGCCACGTTGCCAGTTGTGCGGGTTTGTGTGCCCTTCTTTTGCAGCTAAGGGCGGACCGACGAAGCGGTGGCCGTATGCATGCCCAACGGCATTACTACTGCCTATAGAGGCTGAGTAGGTGCGATCCACAGGAACAGACACCGCTGTCGTCTTACCGCCACCAGAGCTAGATGGCCCAGAGGCACAGCTAGTTGAGGTAGGCTGACTTGAATACTTACATTCGGATACATTTCCGGTGGAAGGTTGAGTGCTGGCTGCCTCTTCCTCTAAAGGAGTACCGCTGTCAGATGTGGGAACCTTATCGGTGCTCTTAAGGATAATTTTTATCTGACCCCAGCGGTAGGTGACCTTCCCCTTGAGTTCGAGGAGCTTAGCCATGGAATTGTCATCTATGCCTAACACAAGGTGAATGAGTGCACCTTCCTTCCCTCTCTGGATGACTTTCCACGTATTGGCCTTAAGGTCGGCATTTTGAGATGTGAAGGTGGCAAGCACTTTCTCATTTGAGAGTTCCAGACTCTGTGGAAAGAACCTCCGGACGATGCGTGTTTTTGGAAATGAGCCCTCTTCCACCATCATCAGGTCCAGACCACATTTGGTGCTGATCCTCTCAAAGTTGGAGCGCATCCACCCAGCTGTAGCATTGTCTACACAGACAAAAATTAGCCACCCCGATCTTAGGTGTAACCCTGAGTACTTAGGCCACACGCCACAGTTACTCAATTCTATCGAGGTGTCTATAACCGCCTCTCGTACGAGAGCCATTTGCTCTGTTGAGAGGGGATGGTTGGTCAAGTTGGTCGGAACGATCCCTAACCTGACAATGCTAGCCACCTGGCTAAAGGTGGAAACATCAGGTAAAGGACCACTCTTGATCTTCTTGGCGGCCGATGCAGGGGGAGTTTGATCTTCAGATCTGACTCGCTTCATATCTGGCCTGTCTTTACAGCGGATTTGGCCAAGATGAGAGCACTTTCTCTGTCCATGCCTCTCCGCAGGGCGCTTTAAAAGCGTCTGCTTTGGAAGCTATTTAGCTTCACAAAACCACTCTGTTGCATTTGCAGCCCGCCTAGACTCTTCCCAATGGAGGAGCAACCCGATTTTTCGGTAATCACGCTGCAGGTGTCAACAAGTGTGGACGCGTCGGAATCAGAGGTGTACGATTCCGCTACTGTTTCATCGTTACAGCAGTCCGTACGATCGGAAGGGGCCCACTTGGCCAGACCTACCGAATCGGATGTTGGGTTTGGTTGCCCGATGGCGGCCCGAGATGTTGAGACCGTTATGTGCTCTGAAGCACTGTTGTTGTCAGCCGTCGAGAGCCCCGTGGCTACTCGATTGGGGAGTGCCTCTGGTTGCCCAGCAACACCAGAGGTTGATGCGCTTATAGAGGCATCAGTCTGTAAATTTAAATTATTTTGAGATGCAATGATTCCCACGAGTATCCGGGAAAGAAGAGTCACCCGTGTCGGAGCCCGGTACGGCACGGGAAGGCGTTGGTTGAAACCGAAGGTAGCCTGGTATTCGGAGTTCGCATACTAGCGACTAAGCACTCTCTTAGCTTCGCATCCCTGGCGTATGCTGTTCCACCTTGGATTAGAGATTTATTCTAGAGGTTTACTCCTCACGTCGCTCACTTTAGCCGAATAGCCACAGACGTGAACACCAGCCGTGCATCGCAGGCGTGCGCAATAGACCATAAGTTTAGTTGTACACGTCCGCAATAGGACGGAGGCAGTGAGTCTTCTTGTCACGGTTACTGGCTAGGGATCGTCCAGGGACTTTATGAGATACCATAGGGAATTCATTGGGCCCCAATATATGAGATACCATAGGGCCCAATGAATTTCGTAGCAAGCTTCCCCTGAGTCATTTGGGTCCTTTTTATGGCAACGAGATCACCTTTCTTGTATGTAAATGGAGGTTTTTTATTTTTATCGAAACTACGACGATTCTCTTCTTGGATCCGTAGGTTTCTTTCTTTCGCCACTTGGCGGATCTCGTCTCGTTCGTGCGTTAAGTCATTTAAAGCTTCGTCGTCCACAATTTTCGCAAGGCTATAGAGTTCAGAATTACCCTTAAGTTTCATTTCTATTCCTAATAACACTTTAAATGTACTTCTTGATATGGTAGAATTTATATACTTCTGCAGGGTGCCAGCATGCTTATACCAATCAGTGAGCTTATTCAGCGATAACTTCACTAACATTGGTGACACGGTTTACCCTTTCAATTTGACCGTTACCTCTACGAACACCTGTGGTTAGGAGAGTATGTGCAATACCTTCTTCAGCGCAATAGTCCTTAAACTGATTGGACGTGAAGGCTGCGCCACGATCCGATACTATTCTTACCGGATTACCGAATATGTCCGACTGCTTCTTGAGGCGGTCTATAACTCCTTCAGTCGAAGTACTTTTTGTAGGGTAAAACCACACGAATTTGGTAAAAGCGTCTACGACCGCAAAAATATGCTTGTACCGCTTTTGCGTTACTTCGAGTATACCTAAATGGTCGATATGGTAAGTCTGGAGAGGTTTATCTTCTTTCTGAATCGGGTTTAAAAAGCATTCGCTCTTTTTTTCGGCAAGGATACAAGGGACGCAGTTCTTTATGAATTTTTCTATTTTCTCTCTGTAATCGGGTATGTAATATTGTTTCAGTAAGAGATCTTCTTACATCTTGTAAATTAAGTCGTTCCTTAAAAAGTAATCGTTATAGTCACGTTCGTTTAATATTGTTCTTATAGCTTTCAGGTACTTGTCTTCTGTTTGGGCCTGATTTATTTGGTGCGAAACCGTAGTATTAAAAAACCAGGTGGACCTACTCAATGCGTCTACGTAGCGCATTTTCGTACCGGAGCGATGCTCAATCTGAAAGTCATAGTCCTGCAAGTACTTTGCCCAACGAGCGACTCGTAATTACAATCGTTACAGATTACAATCTGTAATGGCTTTTAGTTTTTGACCAAGTAAATATGGCCGCCACTTCTTGATTGCCCGGACGATGGCTAAGGCCTCCAGTTCATAAGAATGGTACTTCTTTTCCGCATCTGTTGTTTTTCTGCTCATATATTGAACTGGATGCAATTAACCATCGTCCTCATTACGTTGCATCATAACAGCAGCGTACCCATCTTGTGACTCATCCGTATGAAGATCAGTATATAATCCGAATTTAAATAATTGAAGAACAGAACCCCTAGCTAATTCTGATTTCAATACATAGGCATTAACTTGGTCTGGTCCAAATAGAAATATTGCATCATTTCTAAGTAGATCGGACAGTGGCTTGGCTTTTCTTGAAACATCGGGAACGAATTTCCGAAAATATGAAGCTACGCCTAAAAAGCGTTGAACTTGCTTAACGCTTTTATTCGGAACTGGAAAATTTACAACGGCCCTAGCTTTTTCTGTTCCTGGATAGACAAACCCATTTTCTGTCCCAGGAAATCAATCTTAGTTTTAAGAAAATTGCACTTTTCCCATTTGATTTGCAGTCCATAGTCTTGGGCAACTTTCAACACTTTTTGAAGCTTCTCTAGTCCCTCTTGTTCACTTTTAGATGATATGATTAATCCATCCATGTACTTTACGACAGACTTTTCGATTATCAATGGCTTGAATATCGTATAAATGAATCTTGAGAATACAGCGGGACTATTACATAGTCCAAAAGGATAGAACTTGAACTGGTATTGACCATTATGGGTAACAAAACTGGTATATTTTGGTGAGTTTTCAGACACCGGAACATCAAAAAATGCGAATGCCAGATCAAGTGTAGTAAAGAACTTCGCGTCTTGCAGCTGGTCTAGCTTTTCCTCTATAATGGGAAGGGGATAACGGTCCTCAATAATCTTAGAAATGACTCGACGATAGTCGACACATAAGCGTTTCGATCCATCCTTCTTGTTTACGAGGACTACTGGACTGGCAAAATCTGCACTGCTTTCTTCTATTAACCCATCTTTTAACCAGAAATCTAATTGCTTGTCGATCTCTACTTTACTTTCGTACGCTAATCTTCTTGGTTTGTCATATATCGGGGTTTCATTTTCCAGTATAATAGTCATTTCTATCGGACAATCTCTGATTTTGTTAGGAATATAATTTGCAATTAGTCCTGAAATGGATTATCGGATACAAGGGTGGGTGGACGATATGATTTAAGTCATGATATTGAGTCTGAATGTCTTTTTCGTTAAAAGAGTAGCATTTCAAAAAATCAGAAGAATCTTCTTCGTCAACTGGTGAGGTGTTGCTTTCCAGCAAATGTACACTAACGTGGCCTTTTATGGGAATTGCTTGAGCTTTCCCTTATAAATTATTCCCTAATATTAGAAGAGCTTTAATTAGTTCTTTTGGAACAAGAAATAGCTTGAGCTCATACACAGAATTCTGAATTTTGACCTTTAGAACACATGACCCAATCGTCAGCGCATCACACCCCAAACCACTGACTAAAATCCTCTCATTTTTAAAATTTGGAATTTTAAGAGATTCGAAAATATCCACTCTAATGAGCGAGACATCGGCACCTGAATCGACTAAGGCTTCAGTATCGATTCCGTTTATTTCTACTTATATGTAATTTTTCGTTAGATACATAAGGTTTATTTCCTGTTTGGCAACGAACGGTTGCTTTGAGTGATTGCAGTTTGATGACTTGTGCCCAAATGTGTTACATCGAAAACATTTGAAATCTTTTGCCTTGTTTGGACATGTACCACTAGAATGCTTTCGATCACCGCAAACGAAACATCTTTGAACCTTTACATACTCTTGATTACTACTACCATCCTTATTTTCAATATTTTTATCCCTCATATTATTGTGCGACCGCGATTTTGACTTTACTTTTTCGTACATTTCGACACGTTCTTTTAACTGAGATATTGTTTTAGCTTCATAAAGTAGAAAGCGTTCAGGAGCTTTATTATTTATTCGGTCAATAATTTAAGAGTCTAGAGCCTCCTCCTCAACATTTCCCATATAACCTAATTCTACCATTTTATAAATATATTCCATCAAAGATTCCTCATTTGTTTTCTTGCGCATGGTTAATCGTTTGTGAACTTCAGCACTGTTAATCGTTTTCCTAAATTCCTGTAAAAGGCTGCCCTTTAAGACCAACCACCTGGTCAAGTAAGGAATACCGTTAACAAAAAGTCGAGCAGAGCCCTTAAGTAATCTTTTTGCAAAGCTAAATTTTTGCAACGGATTCCAGCCGACAACAGTGCTTAGTTGCTCAAATTCTGAGACCCACCTATTGATACTTAATTCATCGTCGCCCGAAAAACATGCAATCGATTCCTCGTTATCTTTTAAACCGAACAAAGATGGAGCTAAACAATTACATGCAGAGTGTTGTGCACTATGCGCAGAATGTGCTGATGTTCCTGCCGGACGAATATCTTCTTCGTCAGGCACATTTACATATGGAAAATTGTTCCTTGAACGAGAGCTATGTATGTGCTGAATGAAGGTCATCATTATCAACGGTAATTACTTTACGAGCTGATACTTGGCTACGTACCGAACAACTATCATCATCGACAGGAGGAATATTGACAGAGTGATTTATTAATCGCGTTTGTAACTCAGCCTTGTTCCCATCCACCACCAAATTCAACTCTTAATCTCTCTCTTAGCCCATCCACACTCAATGACAAAATTTCTATTATCTCCATTATGATTGTGCTTAAAAGGATTAATTTGGATATAACTCTTTCTTATAAAATCTAATATTATGTTTGCAATAAATTTAATTGTACATATTATTACTATATATTAATAATGGCTTTTACTATCTTGATTGTATCTAACGTAAAATAATACTTATCGGATAAATAAACATATGTGCGTAAGTTGTGTGTAAGGCTATTGGTGTTGGTGATCAATGAATTTTCTCTTTCCTCTGCTTTGTGCGGCGAACTTGTATAGTGCTATCTAACTCATGGATTCTCTCTTCCTTCGTATGGATCGTCTGTGTGTGAGTACTTTGAGTATACTGCTATGCACGGTTGCCACTTAGGTCATTTTCTACCAAATCAGGTAATTTTTTTTTTGGTTTGGTAGTTTTTGGTAATTTGGTAATTTTTATCTCCATTTGGTAATTTTTTTAAACAAGAGTAGAAAAAAACAACAGTCTAGAATTGAGTGCATTTGATTAATTTGAATTATGCCTGCATACCTAAGCGATTGAATGAATTCGATCAACTAATGTAAATGATGCCTAAATGTATTTGAATTACCCATGCTGCATGTTCTATTTCGAAAATTACTGAATGCAAAGTTAAAATATAAGATAAGGGTAAAACATATGTATTACGATTCGCTCAAGGTCAACTGAACATTTGTTGTATTTTATCAACTTTTCCAAATGTTTTGGTAATTTTTTACGTCGTATGGTAACTTTTTTTTTCCGATTGTGGTCGCGAATTTTTTCCACAAGTGGCAACCATGCTGTTATGTACTAAGTAGGGTAAAGCACCCTATTGTTGGCACCCCCTCATTCATTGGCATGTGAACTTTAAAACAATTTTAAACCGTACTTTTTAGAATTTTACTTTTATTTTTTTTATATAATTTATATTCATTTTATCTGGCAGCACCATTTTATTTCCTTTTTTTAGTCCTATATTTAAAAAAACCCAAAAGCATATGTCCCAATTCGTTCCCGCCTTTTTCTTCATAAACGTTAACGGTTTCATAAGGGTGACAGAGAAAAGAAGTGCCTGTTTCTGTGCTTCGAGTTAAAAAATTCAGTGGCTTAAGGATTATTCCTGTTTTTAAAGTATAGAATTTTAGGTATTATTGCTTAAGAGTGACTAAAGTATTACATTTCTAGTTTAATTATTGGTGCCGATAACTGGTAAGACAAATTGACAACTTTCCTTATGTTGGCACAGTGCCAATTACCCGGTTATTGGCAGTGCCAATTGTGAAATTACATACTGGTAAAAATTACTATCCGTCATTGGCAAATTGAGAATAGTTTTTCAGCTGACGCGCTTTGATATTTGTTTAAATATAAATTCGTTATTTAGGTAGCTACTTCTAAGATGCCAATTGTTCGGAAGACGCAAAAATATAAAAAAAAATTATGATGAAGACCTAGTTCAGGCGGGTTTACAGGCAATTAAGACAGGCATGCCCAAAAAAACCGCAACTAAGACGTATGGTGTCCCAAGGTCAATGCTACAATTTAGGTTGAGCGATAAGTTTACGAAAGCTAGACCAGGTCCTAATACAATTTTAACCGACGGGGAAGAGCAAATACTTGTGAAATGGAAGAAAGAATGTGGTAGAAAAGGGTTTTCCCAAAGAAAATTGGGACTAAAGATTAGCGTGCAACAATTTTTGTTGAAAACCAACAGATCAAACCCGTTTTATCAAAAGACATCCAGATCTAGCCCTTCGAGTGTCCGAATCCGTCACCAGTGCGAGCGCTAATGTCTCCAAGACAAATATTAAGACTTGGTTTGACAAAATTGAATCGTACCTGACGGCTACTGGCTGTTTTGATATACTTTAAGATCCAAAAAGAATTTTCAATGGTGATGAAACAAATTTTCAATTATGCCCCAAAAATGAGAAGGTTCTTGCAGGAAAGGGAGACGAAAATGATTATGAGACTGATCACGCACAAGCAAAGACAGCAATAACAGTTATGTTTACATTTTCTGCGGGTGGTGATTGTACTTCTCCCATGATCCCATGATCCATGATCCATATAAAAGCTTACCAGTGGAACTTTCATCATGTATTCCCAAAGACTGGGGTGTTGGTAAAACAGAAACGGGTTGGATGAAATCTGAAGTATTTTTTGAATACATTGGGAACGTATTGCATCCTCATTTAAAAAAACAAAACGTGCAATTCCCTGTAATATTGTTTGTGGATGGTCACAAAAGTCATTTGACATATGAAATTAGTGGGTTATGTAACCGGTTGCAGATAATATTAGTAGCTTTGTACCCAAACGCAACCAGAATTATTCAACCAGCGAATGTATCTGCCTTCAAGCCATTAAAAAATGAGTGGAGGAAGGCTGTATTACGTTGGAGACAAAATAACCCAATCGAGACTCTAACAAAATTTAATTTCGCCACTGTACTAAAAGAGGCAGTTGATAATTTAACACCAACTGCGATTTCAAATGGTTTTGTTGCATCCGGTCTATATCCTTGAGATAGATTGAACCGAATAGATTATTCCAAGTGCTTAGGTAAATCTATAAGTAAGGAAAGCAATGAAGGAGAAGTAGGATATGAAAACGTTCAAATGAACTAGGATACTTTTGAAAAATTTGTAACAGCTGATCAAATGGAAAAAGTTAAACAGAATGAGAAACCAGATTTAAAAAGTCTTCGAAAAATTTGGAAATGTGTCTCTGAGAACATGGAAATAGAAAACAATGTTATTAATCCTCTTGATAATGGCTATTTAGATATAGAAAAAATACCAATTATTTTTGAAATCGACAATCAAACTCATCCAATTACAAACGAAACTATTAATGCCGCAGATGAAGCAATAGTCGGGTTTAGAAGAACCAATGTTCATTATTTTTCAGAGAGAGTTGCCATGCTTAGAAGAAATTGTTTTACCATCCATTTTCCAGTGCTTGACTTCAAAAGCTTGGCAGGATATACATATGAAAAAAAAGAAGGAGAAAGAAAAGTTAGAAGCTGATAAAAACGAAAGAAAAAGGATAAGGGAAACCAATAAGGAATTAAAAAAAACCGTAGAGAAATAAAAAAATTGAAATTATTTCTGATATAACTTTAAGTCGCCCAGTACAAAAAAATTAAAAGGACTTAAAATACTCCAAGAAGCTGAAGCCATACCAAGTACCAGCAAGGGAAGAGTTCTGGTTCCTAAGTATGCACGTAGTTCGTATAAAAACGAATTAGAGATCTTAAAGGATCTCATAAGTAGTGATTCCGAAGATTAGAAGGTAAAAGTTGCTAAGTAATACAATATATTTAAATTTTAATGTTATAAATTACTTAGGCGTTTTCTAATTTATTATCCTACATTACTAAAATACCATAATAATATACTCAGATATCTGTGTGTGTCAATAATTGGAATAAGGAGTGCCAATGAATGGAAATTTGATTGAAGTGCTAAACAATAACGCGAAAGCATTAACGGATCAAATTGCCGAAATGACTAGCACAATTCAAAAAACATTATGTAAACAAACCGAGCAGAAAGAGAAAGATGATGTTTGGTTAAAAGAAGGAGTACAGCTTATTTCTGCAACAGTTACGGAAATAAAAGAAAAATCACAATTGAACACAAAAATAAGTGTGAGTGAGAGGGAAGATGAACTAAGTGAGAGTGTGCAATATATATCAAAATCGGTTGATGAAATAAAGAATGAATTAAAGATAAGCAATAAAAAAAGTGTATAATGCGAGAAAGTGTCATATGCTGCACAAGTGAAAAAAGGTCCGCAGGTTATACTGAAACCTAAATGCACTTAAGCGAGTACTATAACAAAAGAGGAGATTGAAAAACAAATAAAACCTTCATCTATGTCCATCAACGTGAATGGCTTATTAGACAGGAAGGATGGTGCCATTGCTATAAATTGTGGTAATGATGAAGCTAGTGACAAAATACAAACAGTGCTTAAAGAAACAAATATGGGTGATAAGTATGATATTCAGATCCAAAAAATGAGAAATCCAAAGGTTTTAGTGTGTGGTATGAATGATAAGTTAGAAAAAGAAGAAATAGAGAGTGCTATTAAGATGCAGAATAGTATATTGCAGATTAAATTGTTGAAATGTATTAAGGTTTATGAGTCGCCTAAAAGAAGTAGTGTTTAATGCAATTCTTGAAGTGGATGGTGAAGCGCTTAAATTGATGTTGAATGTCAAAAAAGTTAATATTGGTTGGGATAAGTGTGTTATATATGATGAAATAAATGTGAAAAGGTGTTTTAAATGCTGTGGCTTCAACCACTCAGCTAAGGTGTGTACAAGTAAATTGGCGTGTGTGAAATATGGTGGTGATCATAGAGTAAATGACTGTGTTAGTGTTTCTGTAAAATGTATTAGCTGCATCAGAAGTAAAGAACTTCTACACCTACCACATGTAGATGTTGATCACGACACAAGAAGTGAAAGCTGTCCGGTACTTAAACGGAAGTTACAATTTGAAAAACAAAAGATTTTATATTAGCAACTAGCAAACTGTAAGTGTCTATACTTGAACATAGAAGGATTAATAAATAACTTTAATGAAATTGAAAATATAATGTGTACGGAAAGATATGAAGTTATTTGTTTAACGGAAACACATCTAACATCAAAAATTGAAGACAGTGAAATTAATATAGAGGGCTTCAAACTGGTGAGATGTGACTCAATTTCATCACACACTGGAGGTGTTATTTTTTAGGTTCGCGAATATTGGAGGCTTGAAATCTTGGAGAATATTTCCGTGGGTATGGAAATTTGGTGGTTGGTTATTAGGCTGATATATGGTAAGCATGTTTTAGTACTAGCTGGATTATACAGATCACCAAGTGCATCTGAAGCAAGTTTTTGTGATGATTTTAGAGAATATTTAGATAGAATGCCAATGAATGAAAACAAGATTATTATAGTGGGAGATATTAATATTGACTGGCTAAAATGTGATACATATACATTAAGAATTAAGCAAATAATAAGGGATAATGGTTTTAAACAAATTGTCCAAGAACCAACCAGAATTACGCCCACCTCGCGAACTATTATAGACTATGTAATTACTAATAATGATAACGTGAATGCAAATGTTGTGGATAATTTAAAAGTTAGTGATCATGAAAGCATCGAAATCTGCATACAAATGAATATGAACGTAAAAAGTGCAAAAAAACTGATAGAGACATTAAAGTATAATAAACGAAAATTTCGCGAGTGCCTACAACGTAACATAGAAGCGGTTGACGATGATTACGAGAGTGATGTTAACATACTGGCGAGAAATGCTACAGAGTGTATAAAAGGGGCAATAGTTTCGTTGAAATGTAAACGGTTTGTTGATGTTAGTGGCACAAATCAGTGGTTTAATAACGCGCTCAAAGTAATGCGGGATGAAAAAAATCTATAAATATGGATTGGCTGTATGGTCAAATTCACCTAGTGACTGGCTGAACTACAGATTAACTAGAAATAGTTTCAAGGCAGCCCTGGAAAAGGCAAAGAATGATTTTGTTACTAAAAAAATACAAACAGCTAAAGACCAAAAAGAAATGTGGAGAACAATAAAATCATTGGTGCTAAAAAAACAAAAAAGTGCAATAATTCAAATAAATGACTTGAAACCATGGCAAGTAAATTTAATGTTTTCTTTGTGGAAAGTGTGTGTGAACTAAATAGAGCCATTCCTTGCGTGCCATATCTAAATTTCATTCAACCTATAAACAAAACGTTTAAATTTAAATGTATAATGCTTAATGATTAAAAAAACATTTTAAAAACCATGAAAAATAAAAAAGATGCAAAGATGTTAAGTGTGAGTATGATTAGTGACACGTTGTATAGTATTGGTCCCAAACTGTGTAAAATAATAAATAATTCGTTGATAAATGGCGTATTCCCAGAAACATGGAAAGAACCAGCTGATTTTCGCCCAATCAATTTGCTACCTAATGAAGCCAAAATTTTGGAAAAAGTTGTGCAACAGCAGCTTCAGAAATATATGGATGATAATCAATTATTTGTGGAGTGTCAATCCGGCTTCAGGGGAAGACATAGCTGTGAGTCGCTGTTAAATCTTATAATTGCAGACTGGAAAACCAAGGTTCATTCAAAGAAAAAAATTGCTGTTGTTTTTATCGACCTTCGACCAGCGTTTGAGACAATTGACAGGGGAATTTTACTCAATAAATTGGACAAGTATGGAGTTAAAGAAAATGAGTTGAAATGGTTTGAGTCATACCTGCAAGGGCGTACTCAAAGAACCAAAGTTGACAATGCAGTATCAGGTGATCCTAGGTGTATTTATATTTTATGTTAATGAAATGCCAAATGTTGTTAAATGTTCCCGATTGCAACTTTTTGCAGATGATGGACTATTGTATGTTGCGTGTAATGACATAAATGAGTGTATTGAGAAAATTAACTATGACTTGAAACAATTAGATAAATGGTTTCAGATGAACAAATTAAGTCTAAACGTAAGCAAAACCAAATGCATGTTCATAAACGGACAATCCGACACTAATATAGTAATTAAGAGTGAAATTGTAGAAAATGTTAACGAAATTAAATACCTAGGAATTATAATTGATAAAAAATTAAAATTTAATAGTCACATTGAATATATATCAAAGAAAATAAGTAAAAAAAATTGTTTTTTTCGGAAGAATACGAAAAAAAATGTCAATAATAAGTGCTATAAATGTGTATAATACAATAATTAAACCACACTTCGAATATTGTTCTACAATCATATACTTAGCAAATAACTCAATGTTAGATAGATTGCAAATATTCCAGAATAGAGCAATACGAAGTATGTTAAAGTGTCACTGGCTCACACCAATTGTAGATATGATAAATGTATTGAAATGGCTCAGTGTAAAACAAAGGACAATTATGAATGTACTTATTTTTGTATTTAAAATGAAAAACGAACTGTTACCGAGTTATTTATGTGATAAAATATTATACAGTGCCGTTCGAAAAATTTTGGTCAAACTTTTTTTTTTTCGAATTTTGTCAAATTTGTTGCAATAACTACATATTTTTTAATGAGAATTTGTTTTCTTATGCGGTTTCAATCGTTTCATGATACATTGAGAGTGTTAAACTTTTTCACACGCGGTCACGGGAGCAAAAAGTTGTTAGACCGAAAAATGGGTTTTTTAGGTACCTGCCTCATTTTTAGGGATTAAAGATAAATGCTTTATTGGTGCACTGTTTTTGTTCTTTTTATTGCTTCTCAGAAACATTCTCTATCTAATTAGTACTTTGTTGGACCTCCTCTTGCTTTTATTACAGCTGCACATCGGCGAGGCATTGACTCAGATAAGTTTTTCGATGTGGAAGCAGGTATGGTGTTCCAGGTCCGGATAAGTAAATTCTTTAGGTTTCCAATTGACTCTGGACGCTTCTTCGCAACATTAAGTTTCATTATTGACCAGATATTCTCAATTGAATTGATATCTGGACTGTAGGGAGGCCAACTTAATACATCGACATTATTTTCTTCGAAGTGCTTTTTAGCCTAAGAAATAAAAAAAAATGCAAATATTATTTTTAGTCATAAAAGTTCTAGCTTATTTAAAAGCATGATATTAGTCTTTCATATTAAAAAAAAAAAAGCAAGTTCATACTTACAATTTTGGCTGTATGGCAAGGAGCATTTTCCTGTTGAAAAATGAATCTGCAAGTGTCACCAAAAAGCTCCAGCGCTGACTCCAGCTTTCACGAGCCTTTTCCTCACTGAGCTTTACGAAATTATTTTTCCTGTAGCTCGACACAGATCGTTTTTAAGATCCACCGAAGTCTTGAACCGATGCCGACGGCTGTACAGCACCAAAAAACGATCTTCCACTGGGGTCGTCTTTTTTGGCCTCCCTGAGCCTTTCTTTCTGCTGGTAGTCCCGGTCTCACAATATTTTTTTAAATTCCATGTTGTGAGCTAGGATGAGGCCACGGGGGCAACTTCGGTGTAGGTGAGGAGGACTGCGGCACGCTCGCGGTTGCTCGGCTCAGCTCGTCGGACGGGGTGGTTCTTGTCACACCCCACCATACACCACCTGCTCAGCACACAATATCTCGTGCCTTTTATCAAAAAAAATCAAAAAAGAAAAGAAGAAAGCTACTCTACGTTGACCTCGGACGGACTTCAAAAGATAGAAAAAAAGATAGAGAGAGGAAAAGAAAGTGTCCAAGGGCTTATGCCTATGGCCAGGAGAAAGACCGGGAAGGACTTCGCGGTCTAACCTAACTAACCTAAACTATACCTAAACTAACCTATAAACTTAAACTAAGCCCTAACCTAAACCTAAACTAACTTAAAGTTAACCTAACTTATACCCTAAACGCGGTGACACCTTCCCAGTGTCTTTCCTCTCCATAGGTTCGTCAGGAACCCGAAGCATGCCAGATGTTGTTGGCAAATGTTGGCCAGCCCACTCTTCATGTCTTACGACACAAACCAAATGCTACCTTTCTGGCCGGAATTTATGAAAGGTAGCCCCTACAGTACCCCTCTCAGCCACAACCTAAGTCCGTAGTGGAATGTTAGTCGGTCTTAAGTCAGGTTGTCATTGTTCGTGTTGTTCAGTTATGTCCTCGTTCATCTACAGGAGACGGCCCGGCCGTCCTTCCACACACCGAACAAATGTAAACCTAATCACACATCGTTTATCGCATTTCATCCAATTTATTAAAATCCTTAAATCTAAACATGAACTTAAAATTCTAACCTTAACTAAAACTGCTCTTAAATCTATGTTTTATATGTATATATATATATATATATATATATATATAAGAAGCTTAAAACAACTCACGGTTTGTGGGATCCCTCGTTGTCCTGCCGGCAGCACTGGTGAGAAATCTCCTATCGTATGTCGTGGCTCTAAATGAGCCTATTCCGCACACAACACAAATAAATCTAAGAGCAGATTTTTCAACACAAATTTTTCTTTTTTTGTGAACTACACTCACTGTTGCTCAATGAAATCACTTACTTCTATAAAAGGCAAATCAGATTCGATGTATATATGTATCTGCCACGAAATTTCCGAATCTACCTAACGGATTTGAGTGCAGTTTCTTCTGCGGAGTTTTTTCTACACCACATATTAAGTTTCTTTTAACAAAAACCTTTTAAATAAACAAAAGAAGTATTAAATCACACATTTTTCGGTGGTTTATCTCAATTTTTCTTAACTCTCACCAAACAGAACTAAATTTAATTTACATATCTATGTAGAACTTTCATTAACAAATCCGTTGGTATATATATTATCTCTGTACGTTATCTTAGAGAAAAGTTATAACATTATTTTAACATAAAACATATATTATTTGCATTGTATTGCGAATACGATCAGTGGAGACCATTGCCACTATCGGTGCCCAAGCGGCGTTCGTGTTTATGCTTGTTCGTTCTGCAGTTATACATATGTATGTATCAACTACTATTATAAAATGAAGTTGATATTTCTTTGTCCGGTGTTTGTAAGAAAACGGCTGAAGCGATTTTAGTGATTTTTTTTTTTTATTGATTACGAAATGGCATGGACTAGGTTTAGATAAAGCTACTTATACAGTTTTGTGCTTGGGAGACTACAAAAAGAGACAAAAAAAACTTAGAGACACAAATAACATCAACTTTGCCTTTGTCGATTTTAATCAAATTAAGTTTAGAGTTTTTAAAGACGCAAATTTCAAGTCCAAAATCATGATTTCTACATCATCTAGAAGCTGAGCAATATCAAAAATATCATTTGTAAAATTCAGAATTTGATTAATTTTTCGTTGATCATGTCTCCCAACCATGTCTCAGTGGTGATAATAATTTTTTTGTTCTTCGCTATCTTTATGAGCAGAGGCGAGTGGCTGCCGATAGAAGGATGTGTGTTTCCTTATCCTTATTTTTCTGTTATACATGCATACTGGATAGGTTGTGTGCATGTTGTGTCTGTGTGTGCTGTTGTAGCGATTCCCACTGGGGATGTTATAATTGAGTTTGCACATTTTAAGTATTGTATTCAGTTTAACCAAATCAGTTGGTAAGTATTTCAACAAATGCGTCAACTGAAATTAGTAAGAAATATTCTAAGCCTGGGGTAAAGAAACAAAAACTAGGCGAATGTCTCGGCTGAGAAATGTGCAAAGTTCCACTGTTATTAGACTTGGTTCTGTTAGTGAACGGTTTACTGTTATCGGTGAAAATGTTGTCCGACCGTGGACCCTAAAGAAAAATTCATATTTTCAATATGAATGTTTCGTTTCATACCAAAAGGAGTCGCATGTAGGTACAATGTCTGAGGTTTGTAGCTTTTGTGGTGCACAAAATCGGGCAAAAGAATCTGCTGGATTGTGTTGTTCAAGCGGAAAAGTACATGTTCAGAAAAATCTGTAGGTGCACCGCGGGAACCACCAAAGAGCATTCTACTGGGTGATCATCTTTAGTCAAAAACTTTTTTAGAGAGTCCCAGAAAGTTTAACTCAGCCTTTCAAATGACCTCCTTTGGTGATAAACGCATAACAGAAAGCAACTTTATTCCCATTTTTAAGATTTAGGGTCAAGTTTTCCACCTTATCGGAAGTTTAATGCCTGACAGTAACGCTAATCCCAATTTCCTACAAATCTATTTCATGGGGAATTCAGAATACATTTCTGTCTTAAAACTGGCAGGGGGCGAAGCAAGGCGAGCACGGGTCAGCTAGTTTAAAATAAAACTAAACACTATATCTATATATTAAAAGAGAAATTCACTAAATTTGAAATAAAAAAAAAATAATAAAAAAACTAATTCAAAAACTAAAAAAATTTACTAACTCAAAAAAAAACTAATAAAAAAACACTATCACTATATAAAAGGGGTGTTTGGGGGTCCCTCGGTGTACCCGTTAGGGCGAACAGCGCCGTTGCAGGGTACCGGATGATCTCTGGGTACCCTGTTATGGGGAGATGTCTGGGAGTATCGGGCTCCTTCGGCCGATCTCGGTGTAGAGCCTCCTGCTTTCGAGGTGGGGCTGCTCTCTTGTCGATGGAGCTGGCGGCGTTCCTTTTTACTGCGGCGGAGGCGGAGTCCACTTAGCGCTAGTTGTTGTTTTGGGCCCTAGGTGGCCGCTAAGACACCCTTAAGGCGGTCTGGTGGCGAAGAATTGCGTGGTATGCACTGCCTCTCTGTTCTCCGCGCGCATAACCCTGTCGCCAAGCGTCTTTATTAATTTTTTTCTGTTTTGAATATTTTTTGGTGTTCCACCTACCTGTCGCCAACTGCCTGCCCGATGGTGCTCCTTCAGTTTTTTTTTTGTTCTCCCTTTTCGTTTTCCCTTAGTTAAAATTTTACTTTTATTACTAACCCTTTTTTTTGTAGTGCCAAACTTACTCACTTTTCCTTATTTTCGTCACCCTGTTTGTCTTGTCACTATATGTATTTATAAACGACAGTTTTTTTTCTTTTTTTGGGGTACGTTGACCGCTCTCCTATGTGTCTTGTTATCTATTGTTCGTATCGTTTGTCGGTCCCGTCATGGTCTTTGTTCGTCTTTCAAAATTCCCTCTGTCTCTCTCATTTTTCTTTGTTCTCTCCCAATTTGTCTTTGTTCTGGTCTTGAAATTCTTGTTTTTGTCCCTATTTGTTTCTATCCTTTTTTATACAATATCTTTATTTTCTTTTTCGGGCACCTGGAAGGAGAGAAGAGAAATTTCCCACCTTCCAGTTCCCTTCGTCAACTTTTCCTTAACTCTTTCATCTAACTTATTCTATTAAAATAATACAACTAACACATTTAAATAACATACATACATAACTTGTTCATAACTTGAATAACAAAAAAAATTACCCTGGACACGATCACTTAGCAAAACGTATTATTGGTGGGTTAATTTCTCGTTGGTATAAATTCACCAACAAAGGGAAGAAGAGTGTACATTGAAAGGTGAAAGAGACAGTTGCATGGACAACGAAACAATACAAAGGGACGAAATGTCAAAACAATTTCACATTGGATGGATATGGATTTACATACATGGGTAAGTAGATTATTCTTATTATTTTTTTATCTTTTTGGCAATTTATAGGTTGTGCACACAGGTAGGTTTGCTCTTGGAGTTTGTTCCTAGGATTCATACTGGAGAACAAACTCCAGTAGCAATTCCTGTTTTTGTTTACAATATTTTTTGTTATCTCCTTTTTTTTTTCAGTGGGAAGGAGGTGGCCGGGGTTGATGGGGATTTGGATATGGGCATCTAAGTGAGTATGGATAGGGTATTGTTCGAGTGTTTGGAAAAATATATTTAAAAATTTTTATGTTTATTTTCAGGTTCACACAAGGCTCCCGTAACAGGATCGACGACGGTTGACGAGTGGTCGTGAGACAACCGGCCTCGTAAAAAAGGGAGTTTGGAGGGTGTCATGGAGGAATGAAATTTTTCACCAACGTGTGGCAAGGGCCCACGCCCTGGATTGTGGAGTCTCATGCTTTACCGTCATCGATAGCCGGGCCTGTGCATTTTTTTTTTTTTTTTTCGTACTAACAAAATATCACAGTATCTATCACTGACGTCCATGCTGCGGTTGTAAGTGTGTCCATACACGGTATGGCTATACCATAACCGGGCAGTTACATCTCGCCACATGGACTCAAGTTCTTAACCTATATCACAGCTGAAAGTATACCTATATCTAATCCTAAACCTAAAATAAATATGGTGTAAATAGAACTATGTAAATAAATAAAATAAATAAATAAACTCTCTCTAAAATAAATATAAATAAACTCTATAAATAAATCTCTATCTCTGGACATACATACATAGATAAATAAATAAATAAATAAACTATTTACATAGATGATACGTAAAAGACGTAAATAACATAAACTGGCAACGGCAGGCTAGAGTGCGGCTTCTATCAGTCTTACTTTCATGTATGGAGGTCTTTCGCATGAAAAGTGCCAACCTTTTCGCCCCTCAAGTTACCGATCACGTAGAGGGAAATCCCTAGTCTCTTCAAAACGATCGACTTGATAAACTTGTGGCCTAACTTAGCGTTATAGTTATCCGCCACACTACTTTGCTTAAAATTCTTCCGATACACTACTTGCCCTACACTATATTGCACGTCCCTACTTCTAGTATTATAAGCTTTAGTTGCTTTTTGGTGAGCTAATCCTAAATTGTCAAAAATCTTACTCCTAATTAAATCTAACTTATCACTTTTGCTGGTTATTGGTATGTTTGACTCCTTGACTAAATCTAGCCTTCTTAATACCTCATATGCGTCCGCGTGCTGTATCATTGGTGTACCGAATACAGCGTAGTAGGGTTCAAACATGGTCGCATCGTGCACTACACTTCTCAACGAGAACGCCGCGCTGCTGACATGGAGGTGCCAGTTTTTCTGGTCACCGTTGATGTAGGACCGTATCTTGGTCAACACCGAACGGTTGACCCTCTCTGACGCATTCGCTTGTGGCGAGTAGAACGCGGTGCGAACATGTTTGACCCCATACTTGCCAAGGAAGCTGGCAAACAATTCAGAGACGAATTGTTTCCCATTTTCAGAGTGGATATACTCGGGTACACCAAAGACATGGAACACATTCTCTTCTAGATATTTCACTACCTCAGCTGCCGTTGCTTTACGTATAGGCCTTAAAAATACAAATTTACTAAAATGGTCAAGTACTATAAATATGTGCGTGTTTCCCGTCTTTGTCCGTGGGTAAGGTCCTAAGAAGTCAATGTATAGTCTCTGGAAAGGTCGCTCCGTCATCGTTTGTTGTCCCATCGGCGGCCTAGAAACCACATTTGGCGGCTTGTTGGCTTTACAGATCTCACAAGATCTAACCAAGCTTTGCACATCGGCCACCATCCCAGGCCAGAAGTACTTCTGCCTTAGCTTAGCTAGAGTCTTGTGGATTCCGCCATGCCCCGCAGCCGGTGAGTTATGTGCCGATTCCAGCAGACTTCGACGCAACTCCGTCGGTACCCAGAGCTTCCATGCCCGATCCTCCTGAAGTACGTCGCCAGTTCGTATGTCGGTCCGTTTGTAAACAAATCCGTCAGAAACACATGTGTCGGGCAGTCTGTCTTTGTGTTGGTCGATTGTCTTCTTTAACTCCTCGTACTCTTCTGAAGAAAAATATGGGGAATTAAAGTCAACTTCCTGCATTACTCTGTCGGTCTTGAGCTCCTCCATATGGACTCGTGAGAGAGTATCAGGGACTACATTTTGGACACCCTTCCTATGTTCGATCATGAAGTCGAACCCTTGAAGCTTCAGGCTCCATCTGGCCAAACGACCAGATAGATCCTTCTGCGTCATGAGCCACTTCAGACTTGCATGGTCGGTTTATATAGTGAAGGGTAATCCTTCCACGTAAGCCCTGAACTTCTTCACTGACAAGACAGCCGCATAGCATTCAAGTTCCGTCACACTATAATTACGCTGGGCGAAATTAAGCTTCTGGGACATGAATGCTATCGGTCGTTCGTTATTCTCCGCGTACATTTGGAAGAGCACACTCCCTACGCCAGAAGTCGAGGCGTCGCATTGTATGTAGAAGTGTTTCTTGAAGTCCGGATTTGTTAGGATTGGTGCGGTCACCAAAGTCGACTTAAGCTTTTGAAAAGCGCTAAGTGCTTCGTCCGTCATGTCAAATGTCTTTCCTTTCTTCAGACAATCGGTCATGGGAGCCGCTAACGTAGCGAAGTTCGGGATGAAACGTCGATACCATTCCGTCATTCCTAGGAACCTTCGAAGTTGCTTCGGAGTCTTCGGGATCGGGAAATTCTCGACCGCCGATACCTTGTCCTTGTCCGTCCGTAAGCAACCATCACCGACTATATACCCCAGGTATTTGATCTCCCGGTAACAAAATTTACTTTTTTCGACGTTGATTGTTAAGCCGGCTTCCCTGAGACACTGCGACCTCTTGGAGCAACCTGACGTGCGACTCAAAGTTTGGAGAACAAACCAAGAGGTTATCGAGGTAGACAAAGACATGCTCTTTCAAACGAGAGGGTATGACTTTGTCCATAAGCCGACACATTCTCTGGGCAGCGTTACACAGCCCGAACGACATAACCGTGAACTGATATAACGGTCGTCCAGGGACTGTGAAGGCTGTCTTCTCCCTTGACTTGCGCTCCAAAGGAATCTGCCAGAATGCATCCTTGAGGTCGAAGCCCGAGATGAACTTGGTGTCCTGGAGCCTGCTTAACAATCCTTCGATGTGGGGGAGCGGGTAAGCGTCCTTTTTGGTTACCGCGTTTACTTTTCTGGAGTCCAGACACAATCTATTTTTGCCGGGTTTTCTCACCAGCCCCACTGGTGAGCTCCAAGCGCTGTTACTCTCTTCGATGACCCCGAGTAAAATCATCCGGTCTAACTCGTCATATAAGAGCGCCTGCACGACCGGTGAGACTGGGTAGTGCCTCTGTTTGACGGGAATTTTGTCGTCCTCCACTTCGATTACGTGCTCTTCGAGGCTAGTTCTGCCCAATCCCAACGTCGCGAAAGAGGGAAACAGCTGCTTGGTTCGCTCCAGTTCCTGTGTCTGCGCTGGTGAGAGTGCCTGGACTGGAGATCGATTGTCTGTCGGTGATGGGATGTCCAGTTCGTTGATTATGTCTGGAGCGACCTTAAATGATCTCCAAAAGTTAACCCCTAAATAAAGGACCTGTTGTAAGTTTGGTACCACAAATAACTTAACTTCATGAGACTTTCCACCCCAGGAGATTACTGTCTTAAAGCGTCCCAGTATGCGTTGGTGGTTCCCGTCAGCCGTTCGTATATCGTTAGTCATCTGTGTCACCTTTATGTCGTGTCTAGCAATAAATTCCTTAGCTCCTTTTCCTAAACAGCTTATCGAAGCTCCGCTATCTAATAGGCCCATCATCTCTTCTCCTTCCAGCTTAACCTTCGCATAGGGCCTATTATCGTCATTCAATGTTGTCACAGTCGCTACTCTCTCTCGTCGTCTATTTATTGCACTTTTCTCCCTAAGCCTCTTAATTTTAAGATATTTCCTAGTCCTTTCCATCGGCGGCGTTACTTCCTCTCCAAAGATTCTTCTTCTGGCTGCGGCGTACTCCTGCAGTCTCTGATGGGGACTCTTTCTAGGATGGATCTCCTGCTTCGTTGCGGTACTATCCCCTATTGGATTCCGCTTCATGATCTGGACAGGTCGGTCTTGTTTTCCGGGAGATTCGTCTTTGTCGGCGGTTTCGTCCCGGTCGCACCGCCGAGCATCAAGTTTCCCTGACACTGTGCACAGTTGAAGCTTAGGTTCCCTTGGCCGCAGCTGAAACAGGTTAGTGTGTGAAACGTGGATGGGCACGCCGATGGAATCGTTGCTGCACTCCTAGTCATGTCAGGTCTGTTCGTCATGTTTTTGTTAGGTAGCGTTCTGTCAGTTCTCATGTAGTTCGTCGTCGGCCTGTCCATCTTGTACCGTTGAAGTGCGGCTACCTCCACTTCTTCGTCCCCTACGTCCTCTACGGTGTCCTCTGTCCTGAAGCCGGTATGGTCGTCAACTTCGTTTACATGTCGCCTGAATTTGGTTTCTCTTGCTGTCAAGTGTTTTTCGGCCCGTCTGCATTCGTCTCTTAATCCTTGGATGCTCTTTATGGAGCACCCAAAGATTAGCGTCGCTACCCTATCCTTTAAGTTCTGTCTTAGTATGTCCACTAAGTCCAGTTCGTTGGGTCTGTTCGTCATTTGTAAAACCATAGTCCGTATGTCACCGTAAAAGTCGTCGAAAGACTCCTGGGGTAACTGTCTCCTATCCATTATATTTCTTAAGATTTCGTGGTCCCTGATATTGTTTTTGAACTGCCTTAGCAGTTCTCCCCGGAGATCATGGTAGTTGAGATATAATTCTCCCTCATTCTCCTAGAGGAACTGCCAATACCATCGCTCTGCGGGACCACTGACTAGGTGGTGGAAGTTATTGAGGAGTTGCTCGTCAGGCAAACAATTTTTCCTTTGCAGGGTCTCAATCCTAAAGAGAAAGCTCTCCACCGACATCGTTTTAGGTGTGCCATCGAATTTAACTCCCCACTTGTGCACCTCTATCTTCCTATCTCCATAATGGGTCATCGTCTCTCGTCTTTCTTCTTCCCGTGGAACAAGACTAGGTCTGTGAAACTTTGGAGTCGGCTGTCGCAGCAGGTCACTAAAGTTATGGGTCTGTGTTGGAGTTGACTGTTCTTGTCTTGTTTGTCGTCGGTCTGTAGTCATCGGTGGTTCTCTCTGTGCTGCCGCCGAGAGTTCCAGATTGCAGATTTTGTCGTTGATCACCCTGATGTTCTCCTGGAACGTGGCCATCATGTCCTTCATACTCTGGGTGAACACCGACATAATCTCAACCTGGTTCTCTCTCACTGCATGAGATACCACCTTCTGTATATGTTGCGTAATTTGTCTGTTGTGTTCCAGTATCTCCTGCTGTACGTCCGTAAAGTTGTATCTGTCTTCGTTTCGTCGTTGGCCATTACAACCGGCTGCCCCTGCCATGTCTTCTGCCTCGTCTGTTTCAGTTGGCATTCGGTCCAGTGTTCCTCCTGAGACTCTACGTGGCGTTGTCGTCTCGTCGGTCTGTCTGTCTCCGAATTGAAGAGTCTGTCGTTCCCGCCCTGATTCTTCCTCAATCACCGTTAATGAGGGTGGGACGGCTTTCTTCTGCGTTGTCGTATTCGGATATGTTTGGTTTGTTAAGTACGTGTTGTCAGTTTCTTTGTAGGGTTGTCCTGTCCGTAGGTTAGAGTCCCAGTAGGGGAGTTCGTATCCCGTCAAGTTAAGGTCTTGTAGTCCGTCAGTTAATGTAGCAGGGCGCCTATTGACCTGTTCCGTCTGTCGGTCTTGCTCCATTGGGGTCCTCGAACGCGTCATGTACCCCTCCGGTGCGCTCATCAATTGTGTTGAGGTACCCCTTGGGACCGCGCCTAACTCCCTATTTACCCTATCCATGTTTATATTTTTATATATGTATATTTAAAAAAAAAAATTCAAAAATTCCAAAAAAAAACCCACTTAAAACTAAAACGTGAACTCAATATTCAAAGGTGGAAGCGACGAAAATTCCAAAAATAAAAAAAATTCAAAAAAAAAAAATAAATAAATAAATAAAAGATAAAATTAAAACAAAAGATAAAAGATAAAAAAACTATAGATAAAAAAAAAATTAAAGGTAAAAGATTGAAAATAAAAAAAATAAAATTCAGAAGAAAAAAAAAAAAACAAATAAATAAAAAAAAATGCCAAAAAAAAAACCAGTGTGTGCGTATGTGTTTATATTTATATTTTTATTATCTAATCCTAAACCTAAAATAAATATGGTGTAAATAGAACTATGTAAATAAATAAAATAAATAAATAAACTCTCTCTAAAATAAATATAAATAAACTCTATAAATAAATCTCTATCTCTGGACATACATACATAGATAAATAAATAAATAAATAAACTATTTACATAGATGATACGTAAAAGACGTAACTAACATAAACTGGCAACGGCAGGCTAGAGTGCGGCTTCTATCAGTCTTACTTTCATGTATGGAGGTCTTTCGCATGAAAAGTGCCAACCTTTTCGCCCCTCAAGTTACCGATCACGTAGAGGGAAATCCCTAGTCTCTTCAAAACGATCGACTTGATAAACTTGTGGCCTAACTTAGCGTTATAGTTATCCGCCACACTACTTTGCTTAAAATTCTTCCGATACACTACTTGCCCTACACTATATTGCACGTCCCTACTTCTAGTATTATAAGCTTTAGTTGCTTTTTGGTGAGCTAATCCTAAATTGTCAAAAATCTTACTCCTAATTAAATCTAACTTATCACTTTTGCTGGTTATTGGTATGTTTGACTCCTTGACTAAATCTAGCCTTCTTAATACCTCATATGCGTCCGCGTGCTGTATCATTGGTGTACCGAATACAGCGTAGTAGGGTTCAAACATGGTCGCATCGTGCACTACACTTCTCAACGAGAACGCCGCGCTGCTGACATGGAGGTGCCAGTTTTTCTGGTCACCGTTGATGTAGGACCGTATCTTGGTCAACACCGAACGGTTGACCCTCTCTGACGCATTCGCTTGTGGCGAGTAGAACGCGGTGCGAACATGTTTGACCCCATACTTGCCAAGGAAGCTGGCAAACAATTCAGAGACGAATTGTTTCCCATTTTCAGAGTGGATATACTCGGGTACACCGAAGACATGGAACACATTCTCTTCTAGATATTTCACTACCTCAGCTGCCGTTGCTTTACGTATAGGCCTTAAAAATACAAATTTACTAAAATGGTCAAGTACTATAAATATGTGCGTGTTTCCCGTCTTTGTCCGTGGGTAAGGTCCTAAGAAGTCAATGTATAGTCTCTGGAAAGGTCGCTCCGTCATCGTTTGTTGTCCCATCGGCGGCCTAGAAACCACATTTGGCGGCTTGTTGGCTTTACAGATCTCACAAGATCTAACCAAGCTTTGCACATCGGCCACCATCCCAGGCCAGAAGTACTTCTGCCTTAGCTTAGCTAGAGTCTTGTGGATTCCGCCATGCCCCGCAGCCGGTGAGTTATGTGCCGATTCCAGCAGACTTCGACGCAACTCCGTCGGTACCCAGAGCTTCCATGCCCGATCCTCCTGAAGTACGTCGCCAGTTCGTATGTCGGTCCGTTTGTAAACAAATCCGTCAGAAACACATGTGTCGGGCAGTCTGTCTTTGTGTTGGTCGATTGTCTTCTTTAACTCCTCGTACTCTTCTGAAGAAAAATATGGGGAATTAAAGTCAACTTCCTGCATTACTCTGTCGGTCTTGAGCTCCTCCATATGGACTCGTGAGAGAGTATCAGGGACTACATTTTGGACACCCTTCCTATGTTCGATCATGAAGTCGAACCCTTGAAGCTTCAGGCTCCATCTGGCCAAACGACCAGATAGATCCTTCTGCGTCATGAGCCACTTCAGACTTGCATGGTCGGTTTATATAGTGAAGGGTAATCCTTCCACGTAAGCCCTGAACTTCTTCACTGACAAAACAGCCGCATAGCATTCAAGTTCCGTCACACTATAATTACGCTGGGCGAAATTAAGCTTCTGGGACATGAATGCTATCGGTCGTTCGTTATTCTCCGCGTACATTTGGAAGAGCACACTCCCTACGCCAGAAGTCGAGGCGTCGCATTGTATGTAGAAGTGTTTCTTGAAGTCCGGATTTGTTAGGATTGGTGCGGTCACTAAAGTCGACTTAAGCTTTTGAAAAGCGCTAAGTGCTTCGTCCGTCATGTCAAATGTCTTTCCTTTCTTCAGACAATCGGTCATGGGAGCCGCTAACGTAGCGAAGTTCGGGATGAAACGTCGATACCATTCCGTCATTCCTAGGAACCTTCGAAGTTGCTTCGGAGTCTTCGGGATCGGGAAATTCTCGACCGCCGATACCTTGTCCTTGTCCGTCCGTAAGCAACCATCACCGACTATATACCCCAGGTATTTGATCTCCCGGTAACAAAATTTACTTTTTTCGACGTTGATTGTTAAGCCGGCTTCCCTGAGACACTGCGACCTCTTGGAGCAACCTGACGTGCGACTCAAAGTTTGGAGAACAAACCAAGAGGTCATCGAGGTAGACAAAGACATGCTCTTTCAAACGAGAGGGTATGACTTTGTCCATAAGCCGACACATTCTCTGGGCAGCGTTACACAGCCCGAACGACATAACCGTGAACTGATATAACGGTCGTCCAGGGACTGTGAAGGCTGTCTTCTCCCTTGACTTGCGCTCCAAAGGAATCTGCCAGAATGCATCCTTGAGGTCGAAGCCCGAGATGAACTTGGTGTCCTGGAGCCTGCTTAACAATCCTTCGATGTGGGGGAGCGGGTAAGCGTCCTTTTTGGTTACCGCGTTTACTTTTCTGGAGTCCAGACACAATCTATTTTTGCCGGGTTTTCTCACCAGCCCCACTGGAGAGCTCCAAGCGCTGTTACTCTCTTCGATGACCCCGAGTAAAATCATCCGGTCTAACTCGTCATATAAGAGCGCCTGCACGACCGGTGAGACTGGGTAGTGCCTCTGTTTGACGGGAATTTTGTCGTCCTCCACTTCGATTACGTGCTCTTCGAGGCTAGTTCTGCCCAATCCCAACGTCGCGAAAGAGGGAAACAGCTGCTTGGTTCGCTCCAGTTCCTGTGTCTGCGCTGGTGAGAGTGCCTGGACTGGAGATCGATTGTCTGTCGGTGATGGGATGTCCAGTTCGTTGATTATGTCTGGAGCGACCTTAAATGATCTCCAAAAGTTAACCCCTAAATAAAGGACCTGTTGTAAGTTTGGTACCACAAATAACTTAACTTCATGAGACTTTCCACCCCAGGAGATTACTGTCTTAAAGCGTCCCAGTATGCGTTGGTGGTTCCCGTCAGCCGTTCGTATATCGCTAGTCATCTGTGTCACCTTTATGTCGTGTCTAGCAATAAATTCCTTAGCTCCTTTTCCTAAACAGCTTATCGAAGCTCCGCTATCTAATAGGCCCATCATTTCTTCTCCTTCCAGCTTAACCTTCGCATAGGGCCTATTATCGTCATTCAATGTTGTCACAGTCGCTACTCTCTCTCGTCGTCTATTTATTGCACTTTTCTCCCTAAGCCTCTTAATTTTAAGATATTTCCTAGTCCTTTCCATCGGCGGCGTTACTTCCTCTCCAAAGATTCTTCTTCTGGCTGCGGCGTACTCCTGCAGTCTCTGATGGGGACTCTTTCTAGGATGGATCTCCTGCTTCGTTGCGGTACTATCCCCTATTGGATTCCGCTTCATGATCTGGACAGGTCGGTCTTGTTTTCCGGGAGATTCGTCTTTGTCGGCGGTTTCGTCCCGGTCGCACCGCCGAGCATCAAGTTTCCCTGACACTGTGCACAGTTGAAGCTTAGGTTCCCTTGGCCGCAGCTGAAACAGGTTAGTGTGTGAAACGTGGATGGGCACGCCGATGGAATCGTTGCTGCACTCCTAGTCATGTCAGGTCTGTTCGTCATGTTTTTGTTAGGTAGCGTTCTGTCAGTTCTCATGTAGTTCGTCGTCGGCCTGTCCATCTTGTACCGTTGAAGTGCGGCTACCTCCACTTCTTCGTCCCCTACGTCCTCTACGGTGTCCTCTGTCCTGAAGCCGGTATGGTCGTCAACTTCGTTTACATGTCGCCTGAATTTGGTTTCTCTTGCTGTCAAGTGTTTTTCGGCCCGTCTGCATTCGTCTCTTAATCCTTGGATGCTCTTTATGGAGCACCCAAAGATTAGCGTCGCTACCCTATCCTTTAAGTTCTGTCTTAGTATGTCCACTAAGTCCAGTTCGTTGGGTCTGTTCGTCATTTGTAAAACCATAGTCCGTATGTCACCGTAAAAGTCGTCGAAAGACTCCTGGGGTAACTGTCTCCTATCCATTATATTTCTTAAGATTTCGTGGTCCCTGATATTGTTTTTGAACTGCCTTAGCAGTTCTCCCCGGAGATCATGGTAGTTGAGATATAATTCTCCCTCATTCTCCTAGAGGAACTGCCAATACCATCGCTCTGCGGGACCACTGACTAGGTGGTGGAAGTTATTGAGGAGTTGCTCGTCAGGCAAACAATTTTTCCTTTGCAGGGTCTCAATCCTAAAGAGAAAGCTCTCCACCGACATCGTTTTAGGTGTGCCATCGAATTTAACTCCCCACTTGTGCACCTCTATCTTCCTATCTCCATAATGGGTCATCGTCTCTCGTCTTTCTTCTTCCCGTGGAACAAGACTAGGTCTGTGAAACGTTGGAGTCGGCTGTCGCAGCAGGTCACTAAAGTTATGGGTCTGTGTTGGAGTTGACTGTTCTTGTCTTGTTTGTCGTCGGTCTGTAGTCATCGGTGGTTCTCTCTGTGCTGCCGCCGAGAGTTCCAGATTGCAGATTTTGTCGTTGATCACCCTGATGTTCTCCTGGAACGTGGCCATCATGTCCTTCATACTCTGGGTGAACACCGACATAATCTCAACCTGGTTCTCTCTCACTGCATGAGATACCACCTTCTGTATATGTTGCGTAATTTGTCTGTTGTGTTCCAGTATCTCCTGCTGTACGTCCGTAAAGTTGTATCTGTCTTCGTTTCGTCGTTGGCCATTACAACCGGCTGCCCCTGCCATGTCTTCTGCCTCGTCTGTTTCAGTTGGCATTCGGTCCAGTGTTCCTCCTGAGACTCTACGTGGCGTTGTCGTCTCGTCGGTCTGTCTGTCTCCGAATTGAAGAGTCTGTCGTTCCCGCCCTGATTCTTCCTCAATCACCGTTAATGAGGGTGGGACGGCTTTCTTCTGCGTTGTCGTATTCGGATATGTTTGGTTTGTTAAGTACGTGTTGTCAGTTTCTTTGTAGGGTTGTCCTGTCCGTAGGTTAGAGTCCCAGTAGGGGAGTTCGTATCCCGTCAAGTTAAGGTCTTGTAGTCCGTCAGTTAATGTAGCAGGGCGCCTATTGACCTGTTCCGTCTGTCGGTCTTGCTCCATTGGGGTCCTCGAACGCGTCATGTACCCCTCCGGTGCGCTCATCAATTGTGTTGAGGTACCCCTTGGGACCGCGCCTAACTCCCTATTTACCCTATCCATGTTTATATTTTTATATATGTATATTTAAAAAAAAAAATTCAAAAATTCCAAAAAAAAACCCACTTAAAACTAAAACGTGAACTCAATATTCAAAGGTGGAAGCGACGAAAATTCCAAAAATAAAAAAAATTCAAAAAAAAAAAATAAATAAATAAATAAAAGATAAAATTAAAACAAAAGATAAAAGATAAAAAAACTATAGATAAAAAAAAAATTAAAGGTAAAAGATTGAAAATAAAAAAAATAAAATTCAGAAGAAAAAAAAAAAAACCAAATAAATAAAAAAAAATGCCAAAAAAAAACCAGTGTGTGCGTATGTGTTTATATTTATATTTTTATGTACATATATGTGTGTTGGTGTGTGGAATTCTGTCCGTAATTCTGTACAACGTAGGTTCTAGTCATGTCTCGTTGTGACTGATACCTCGGATACCTGACGAGTGTTTCAGTTTATCTCTTCCATCCTTTCCACAACTTCAATCAGGTAAGACCCAATAGAAGGCTAGCCAGGACTTCCAAGATAAACTTCCACACGGACAAAGCTTCTCGACCTCACGCTTGCGCCTCACAAATGGTCTGTTCAAGGACCTTGACCAATTGGTAGCAGCAAGCGTTTAGCCTTTCCACCTCGTCCCGGTCTTTGCTAATTCACACGCCTCCAACTACCTCACGAGATCCACCTGTGGATTGGACAGCTGTCTTCAGCGTGTGACTAACCAAAGAGCATTACCAGTCCTTGGACAGGAAGAATAGACAGAAAAGAATAAAAAAAAATTAAAGTAAAATTGGAAAAAAAACTAAATCGCGATTGAAGCTATTACAAGTCCAAGGTGACGACCTTCGAAAGTGAAAATCGTCCCCTTGGAGTCGCAATGTGCTTCTATGTAGCCGGTTACGGTTGGTAAAAATACCGTTGGGCGCGATTGTTGTGAGCTAGGATGAGGCCACGGGGGCAACTTCGATGTAGGTGAGGAGGACTGCGGCACGCTCGCGGTTGCTCGGCTCAGCTCGTCGGACGGGGTGGTTCGTGTCACACCCCACCATACACCACCTGCTCAGCACACAAAATCTCGTGCCTTTTATCAAAAAAAATCAAAAAAGAAAAGAAGAAAGCTACTCTACGTTGACCTCGGACGGACTTCAAAAGATAGAAAAAAAGATAGAGAGAGGAAAAGAAAGTGTCCAAGGGCTTATGCCTATGGCCAGGAGAAAGACCGGGAAGGACTTCGCGGTCTAACCTAACTAACCTAAACTATACCTAAACTAACCTAAAAACTTAAACTAAGCCCTAACCTAAACCTAAACTAACTTAAAGTTAACCTAACTTATACCCTAAACGCGGTGACACCTTCCTAGTGTCTTTCCTCTCCATAGGTTCGTCAGGAACCCGAAGCATGCCAGATGTTGTTGGCAAAGGTTGGCCAGCCCACCCTTCATGTCTTACGACACAAACCAAATGCTACCTTTCTGGCCGGAATTTATGAAAGGTAGCCCCTACAGTACCCCACTCAGCCACAACCTAAGTCCGTAGTGGAATGTTAGTCGGTCTTAAGTCAGGTTGTCATTGTTCGTGTTGTTCAGTTATGTCCTCGTTCATCTACAGGAGACGGCCCGGCCGTCCTTCCACACACCGAACAAATGAAAACCTAATCACACATCGTTTATCGCATTTCATCCAATTTATTAAAATCCTTACATCTAAACATGAACTTAAAATTCTAACCTTAACTAAAACTGCTCTTAAATCTATGTTTTATATGTATATATATATATATATATATAAGAAGCTTAAAACAACTCACGGTTTGTGGGATCCCTCGTTGTCCTGCCGGCAGCACTGGTGAAAAATCTCCTATCGTTCTATTCCGCACACAACACAAATAAATCTAAGAGCAGATTTTTCAACACAAATTTTTCTTTTTTTGTGAACTACACTCACTGTTGCTCAATGAAATTTAAAATAAAACTAAACACTATATCTATATATTAAAAGAGAAATTCACTAAATTTGAAATAAAAAAAAACTAATAAAAAAACTAATTCAAGATGTCTGGGAGTATCGGGCTCCTTCGGCCGATCTCGGTGTAGAGCCTCCTGCTTTCGAGGTGGGGCTGCTCTCTTGGCGATGGAGCTGGCGGCGTTCCTTTTTACTGCGGCGGAGGCGGAGTCCACTTAGCGCTTGTTGTTGTTTTGGGCCCTTGGTGGCCACTAAGACACCCTTAAGGCGGTCTGGTGGCGAAGAATTGCGTGGTATGCACTGCCTCTCTGTTCTCAGCGCGCGTAACCCTGTCGCCAAGCGTCTTTATTAATTTTTTTCTGTTTTGAATATTATGTGGTGTTCCACCTACCTGTCGCCAACTGCCTGCCCGATGGTGCTCCTTCAGTTTTTTTTTCTGTTCTCCCTTTTCGTTTTCCTTTAGTTAAAATTTTACTTTTATTACTAACCCTTTTTTTGTAGTGCCAAACTTACCCACTTTTCCTTATTTTCGTCACCCTGTTTGTCTTGTCACTATATGTATTTATAAACGACAGTTTTTTTTCTTTTTTTGGGGTACGTTGACCGCTCTCCTATGTGTCTTGTTATCTATTGTTCGTATCGTTGGTCGGTCCCGTCATGGTCTTTGTTCGTCTTTCAAAATTCCCTCTGTCTCTCTCATTTTTCTTTGTTCTCTCCCAATTTGTCTTTGTTCTGGTCTTGAAATTCTTGTTTTTGTCCCTATTTGTTTCTATCCTTTTTTATACAATATCTTTATTTTCTTTTTCGGGCACCTGGAAGGAGAGAAGAGAAATTTCCCACCTTCCAGTTCCCTTCGTCAACTTTTCCTTAACTCTTTCATCTAACTTATTCTATTAAAATAATACAACTAACACATTTAAATAACATACATACATAACTTGTTCATAACTTGAATACCAAAAAAAATTACCCTGGACACGATCACTTAGCAAAACGTATTATTGGTGGGTTAATTTCTCGTTGGTATAAATTCACCAACAAAGGGAAGAAGAGTATACATTGAAAGGTGAAAGAGACAGTTGCATGGACAACGAAACAATACAAAGGGACGAAATGTCAAAACAATTTCACATTGGATGGATATGGATTTACATACATGGGTAAGTAGATTATTCTTATTATTTTTTTATCTTTTTGGCAATTTATAGGTTGTGCACACAGGTAGGTTTGCTCTTGGAGTTTGTTCCTAGGATTCATACTGGAGAACAAACTCCAGTAGCAATTCCTGTTTTTGTTTACAATATTTTTTGTTATCTCCTTTTTTTTTTTCAGTGGGAAGGAGGTGGCCGGGGTTGATGGGGATTTGGATATGGGCATCTAAGTGAGTATGGATAGGGTATTGTTCGAGTGTTTGGAAAAATATATTTAAAAATTTTTATGTTTATTTTCAGGTTCACACAAGGCTCCCGTAACAGGATCGACGACGGTTGACGAGTGGTCGTGAGACAACCGGCCTCGTAAAAAAGGGAGTTTGGAGGGTGTCATGGAGGAATGAAAATTTTCACCAACGTGTGGCAAGGGCCCACGCCCTGGATTGTGGAGTCTCATGCTTTACCGTCATCGATAGCCGGGCCTGTGCATTTTTTTTTTTTTTTTTCGTACTAACAAAATATCACAGTATCTATCACTGACGTCCATGCTGCGGTTGTAAGTGTGTCCATACACGGTATGGCTATACCATAACCGGGCAGTTACATCTCGCCACATGGACTCAAGTTCTTAACCTATATCACAGCTGAAAGTATACCTATATCTAATCCTAAACCTAAAATAAATATGGTGTAAATAGAACTATGTAAATAAATAAAATAAATAAATAAACTCTCTCTAAAATAAATATAAATAAACTCTATAAATAAATCTCTATCTCTGGACATACATACATAGATAAATAAATAAATAAATAAACTATTTACATAGATGATACGTAAAAGACGTAACTAACATAAACTGGCAACGGCAGGCTAGAGTGCGGCTTCTATCAGTCTTACTTTCATGTATGGAGGTCTTTCGCATGAAAAGTGCCAACCTTTTCGCCCCTCAAGTTACCGATCACGTAGAGGGAAATCCCTAGTCTCTTCAAAACGATCGACTTGATAAACTTGTGGCCTAACTTAGCGTTATAGTTATCCGCCACACTACTTTGCTTAAAATTCTTCCGATACACTACTTGCCCTACACTATATTGCACGTCCCTACTTCTAGTATTATAAGCTTTAGTTGCTTTTTGGTGAGCTAATCCTAAATTGTCAAAAATCTTACTCCTAATTAAATCTAACTTATCACTTTTGCTGGTTATTGGTATGTTTGACTCCTTGACTAAATCTAGCCTTCTTAATACCTCATATGCGTCCGCGTGCTGTATCATTGGTGTACCGAATACAGCGTAGTAGGGTTCAAACATGGTCGCATCGTGCACTACACTTCTCAACGAGAACGCCGCGCTGCTGACATGGAGGTGCCAGTTTTTCTGGTCACCGTTGATGTAGGACCGTATCTTGGTCAACACCGAACGGTTGACCCTCTCTGACGCATTCGCTTGTGGCGAGTAGAACGCGGTGCGAACATGTTTGACCCCATACTTGCCAAGGAAGCTGGCAAACAATTCAGAGACGAATTGTTTCCCATTTTCAGAGTGGATATACTCGGGTACACCGAAGACATGGAACACATTCTCTTCTAGATATTTCACTACCTCAGCTGCCGTTGCTTTACGTATAGGCCTTAAAAATACAAATTTACTAAAATGGTCAAGTACTATAAATATGTGCGTGTTTCCCGTCTTTGTCCGTGGGTAAGGTCCTAAGAAGTCAATGTATAGTCTCTGGAAAGGTCGCTCCGTCATCGTTTGTTGTCCCATCGGCGGCCTAGAAACCACATTTGGCGGCTTGTTGGCTTTACAGATCTCACAAGATCTAACCAAGCTTTGCACATCGGCCACCATCCCAGGCCAGAAGTACTTCTGCCTTAGCTTAGCTAGAGTCTTGTGGATTCCGCCATGCCCCGCAGCCGGTGAGTTATGTGCCGATTCCAGCAGACTTCGACGCAACTCCGTCGGTACCCAGAGCTTCCATGCCCGATCCTCCTGAAGTACGTCGCCAGTTCGTATGTCGGTCCGTTTGTAAACAAATCCGTCAGAAACACATGTGTCGGGCAGTCTGTCTTTGTGTTGGTCGATTGTCTTCTTTAACTCCTCGTACTCTTCTGGAGAAAAATATGGGGAATTAAAGTCAACTTCCTGCATTACTCTGTCGGTCTTGAGCTCCTCCATATGGACTCGTGAGAGAGTATCAGGGACTACATTTTGGACACCCTTCCTATGTTCGATCATGAAGTTGAACCCTTGAAGCTTCAGGCTCCATCTGGCCAAACGACCAGATAGATCCTTCTGCGTCATGAGCCACTTCAGACTTGCATGGTCGGTTTATATAGTGAAGGGTAATCCTTCCACGTAAGCCCTGAACTTCTTCAATGACAAAACATTCAAGTTCCGTCACACTATAATTACGCTGGGCGAAATTAAGCTTCTGGGACATGAATGCTATCGGTCGTTCGTTATTCTCCGCGTACATTTGGAAGAGCACACTCCCTACGCCAGAAGTCGAGGCGTCGCATTGTATGTAGAAGTGTTTCTTGAAGTCCGGATTTGTTAGGATTGGTGCGGTCACCAAAGTCGACTTAAGCTTTTGAAAAGCGCTAAGTGCTTCGTCCGTCATGTCAAATGTCTTTCCTTTCTTCAGACAATCGGTCATGGGAGCCGCTAACGTAGCGAAGTTCGGGATGAAACGTCGATACCATTCCGTCATTCCTAGGAACCTTCGAAGTTGCTTCGGAGTCTTCGGGATCGGGAAATTCTCGACCGCCGATACCTTGTCCTTGTCCGTCCGTAAGCAACCATCACCGACTATATACCCCAGGTATTTGATCTCCCGGTAACAAAATTTACTTTTTTCGACGTTGATTGTTAAGCCGGCTTCCCTGAGACACTGCGACCTCTTGGAGCAACCTGACGTGCGACTCAAAGTTTGGAGAACAAACCAAGAGGTCATCGAGGTAGACAAAGACATGCTCTTTCAAACGAGAGGGTATGACTTTGTCCATAAGCCGACACATTCTCTGGGCAGCGTTACACAGCCCGAACGACATAACCGTGAACTGATATAACGGTCGTCCAGGGACTGTGAAGGCTGTCTTCTCCCTTGACTTGCGCTCCAAAGGAATCTGCCAGAATGCATCCTTGAGGTCGAAGCCCGAGATGAACTTGGTGTCCTGGAGCCTGCTTAACAATCCTTCGATGTGGGGGAGCGGGTAAGCGTCCTTTTTGGTTACCGCGTTTACTTTTCTGGAGTCCAGACACAATCTATTTTTGCCGGGTTTTCTCACCAGCCCCACTGGAGAGCTCCAAGCGCTGTTACTCTCTTCGATGACCCCGAGTAAAATCATCCGGTCTAACTCGTCATATAAGAGCGCCTGCACGACCGGGGAGACTGGGTAGTGCCTCTGTTTGACGGGAATTTTGTCGTCCTCCACTTCGATTACGTGCTCTTCGAGGCTAGTTCTGCCCAATCCCAACGTCGCGAAAGAGGGAAACAGCTGCTTGGTTCGCTCCAGTTCCTGTGTCTGCGCTGGTGAGAGTGCCTGGACTGGAGATCGATTGTCTGTCGGTGATGGGATGTCCAGTTCGTTGATTATGTCTGGAGCGACCTTAAATGATCTCCAAAAGTTAACCCCTAAATAAAGGACCTGTTGTAAGTTTGGTACCACAAATAACTTAACTTCATGAGACTTTCCACCCCAGGAGATTACTGTCTTAAAGCGTCCCAGTATGCGTTGGTGGTTCCCGTCAGCCGTTCGTATATCGCTAGTCATCTGTGTCACCTTTATGTCGTGTCTAGCAATAAATTCCTTAGCTCCTTTTCCTAAACAGCTTATCGAAGCTCCGCTATCTAATAGGCCCATCATTTCTTCTCCTTCCAGCTTAACCTTCGCATAGGGCCTATTATCGTCATTCAATGTTGTCACAGTCGCTACTCTCTCTCGTCGTCTATTTATTGCACTTTTCTCCCTCAGCCTCTTAATTTTAAGATATTTCCTAGTCCTTTCCATCGGCGGCGTTACTTCCTCTCCAAAGATTCTTCTTCTGGCTGCGGCGTACTCCTGCAGTCTCTGATGGGGACTCTTTCTAGGATGGATCTCCTGCTTCGTTGCGGTACTATCCCCTATTGGATTCCGCTTCATGATCTGGACAGGTCGGTCTTGTTTTCCGGGAGATTCGTCTTTGTCGGCGGTTTCGTCCCGGTCGCACCGCCGAGCATCAAGTTTCCCTGACACTGTGCACAGTTGAAGCTTAGGTTCCCTTGGCCGCAGCTGAAACAGGTTAGTGTGTGAAACGTGGATGGGCACGCCGATGGAATCGTTGCTGTACTCCTAGTCATGTCAGGTCTGTTCGTCATGTTTTTGTTAGGTAGCGTTCTGTCAGTTCTCATGTAGTTCGTCGTCGGCCTGTCCATCTTGTACCGTTGAAGTGCGGCTACCTCCACTTCTTCGTCCCCTACGTCCTCTACGGTGTCCTCTGTCCTAAAGCCGGTATGGTCGTCAACTTCGTTTACATGTCGCCTGAATTTGGTTTCTCTTGCTGTCAAGTGTTTTTCGGCCCGTCTGCATTCGTCTCTTAATCCTTGGATGCTCTTTATGGAGCACCCAAAGATTAGCGTCGCTACCCTATCCTTTAAGTTCTGTCTTAGTATGTCCACTAAGTCCAGTTCGTTGGGTCTGTTCGTCATTTGTAAAACCATAGTCCGTATGTCACCGTAAAAGTCGTCGAAAGACTCCTGGGGTAACTGTCTCCTATCCATTATATTTCTTAAGATTTCGTGGTCCCTGATATTGTTTTTGAACTGCCTTAGCAGTTCTCCCCGGAGATCATGGTAGTTGAGATATAATTCTCCCTCATTCTCCTAGAGGAACTGCCAATACCATCGCTCTGCGGGACCACTGACTAGGTGCTGGAAGTTATTGAGGAGTTGCTCGTCAGGCAGACAATTTTTCCTTTGCAGGGTCTCAATCCTAAAGAGAAAGCTCTACACCGACATCGTTTTAGGTGTGCCATCGAATTTAACTCCCCACTTGTGCACCTCTATCTTCCTATCTCCATAATGGGTCATCGTCTCTAGTCTTTCTTCTTCCCGTGGAACAAGACTAGGTCTGTGAAACGTTGGAGTCGGCTGTCGCAGCAGGTCACTAAAGTTATGGGTCTGTGTTGGAGTTGACTGTTCTTGTCTTGTTTGTCGTCGGTCTGTAGTCATCGGTGGTTCTCTCTGTGCTGCCGCCGAGAGTTCCAGATTGCAGATTTTGTCGTTGATCACCCTGATGTTCTCCTGGAACGTGGCCATCATGTCCTTCATACTCTGGGTGAACACCGACATAATCTCAACCTGGTTCTCTCTCACTGCATGAGATACCACCTTCTGTATATGTTGCGTAATTTGTCTGTTGTGTTCCAGTATCTCCTGCTGTACGTCCGTAAAGTTGTATCTGTCTTCGTTTCGTCGTTGGCCATTACAACCGGCTGCCCCTGCCATGTCTTCTGCCTCGTCTGTTTCAGTTGGCATTCGGTCCAGTGTTCCTCCTGAGACTCTACGTGGCGTTGTCGTCTCGTCGGTCTGTCTGTCTCCGAATTGAAGAGTCTGTCGTTCCCGCCCTGATTCTTCCTCAATCACCGTTAATGAGGGTGGGACGGCTTTCTTCTGCGTTGTCGTATTCGGATATGTTTGGTTTGTTAAGTACGTGTTGTCAGTTTCTTTGTAGGGTTGTCCTGTCCGTAGGTTAGAGTCCCAGTAGGGGAGTTCGTATCCCGTCAAGTTAAGGTCTTGTAGTCCGTCAGTTAATGTAGCAGGGCGCCTATTGACCTGTTCCGTCTGTCGGTCTTGCTCCATTGGGGTCCTCGAACGCGTCATGTACCCCTCCGGTGCGCTCATCAATTGTGTTGAGGTACCCCTTGGGACCGCGCCTAACTCCCTATTTACCCTATCCATGTTTATATTTTTATATATGTATATTTAAAAAAAAAAATTCAAAAATTCCAAAAAAAAACCCACTTAAAACTAAAACGTGAACTCAATATTCAAAGGTGGAAGCGACGAAAATTCCAAAAATAAAAAAAATTCAAAAAAAAAAAAATAAATAAATAAATAAAAGATAAAATTAAAACAAAAGATAAAAGATAAAAAAACTATAGATAAAAAAAAAATTAAAGGTAAAAGATTGAAAATAAAAAAAATAAAATTCAGAAGAAAAAAAAAAAAACCAAATAAATAAAAAAAAATGCCAAAAAAAAACCAGTGTGTGCGTATGTGTTTATATTTATATTTTTATGTACATATATGTGTGTTGGTGTGTGGAATTCTGTCCGTAATTCTGTACAACGTAGGTTCTAGACATGTCTCGTTGTGACTGATACCTCGGATACCTGACGAGTGTTTCAGTTTATCTCTTCCATCCTTACCACAACTTCAATCAGGTAAGACCCAATAGAAGGCTAGCCAGGACTTCCAAGATAAACTTCCACACGGACAAAGCTTCTCGACCTCACGCTTGCGCCTCACAAATGGTCTGTTCAAGGACCTTGACCAATTGGTAGCAGCAAGCGTTTAGCCTTTCCACCTCGTCCCGGTCTTTGCTAATTCACACGCCTCCAACTACCTCACGAGATCCACCTGTGGATTGGACAGCTGTCTTCAGCGTGTGACTAACCAAAGAGCATTACCAGTCCTTGGACAGGAAGAATAGACAGAAAAGAATAAAAAAAAATGAAAGTAAAATTGGAAAAAAAACTAAATCGCGATGGAAGCTATTACAAGTCCAAGGTGACGACCTTCGAAAGTGAAAATCGTCCCCTTGGAGCCGCAATGTGCTTCTATGTAGCCGGTTACGGTTGGTAAAAATACCGTTGGGCGCGATTGTTGTGAGCTAGGATGAGGCCACGGGGGCAACTTCGATGTAGGTGAGGAGGACTGCGGCACGCTCGCGGTTGCTCGGCTCAGCTCGTCGGACGGGGTGGTTCGTGTCACACCCCACCATACACCACCTGCTCAGCACACAATATCTCGTGCCTTTTATCAAAAAAAATCAAAAAAGAAAAGAAGAAAGCTACTCTACGTTGACCTCGGACGGACTTCAAAAGATAGAAAAAAAGATAGAGAGAGGAAAAGAAAGTGTCCAAGGGCTTATGCCTATGGCCAGGAGAAAGACCGGGAAGGACTTCGCGGTCTAACCTAACTAACCTAAACTATACCTAAACTAACCTATAAACTTAAACTAAGCCCTAACCTAAACCTAAACTAACTTAAAGTTAACCTAACTTATACCCTAAACGCGGTGACACTTTTCTAGTGTCTTTCCTCTCCATAGGTTCGTCAGGAACCCGAAGCATGCCAGATGTTGTTGGCAAAGGTTGGCCAGCCCACCCTTCATGTCTTACGACACAAACCAAATGCTACCTTTCTGGCCGGAATTTATGAAAGGTAGCCCCTACAGTACCCCTCTCAGCCACAACCTAAGTCCGTAGTGGAATGTTAGTCGGTCTTAAGTCAGGTTGTCATTGTTCGTGTTGTTCAGTTATGTCCTCGTTCATCTACAGCCCGGCCCGGCCGTCCTTCCACGCACCGAACAAATGAAAACCTAATCACACATCGTTTATCGCATTTCATCCAATTTATTAAAATCCTTAAATCTAAACATGAACTTAAAATTCTAACCTTAACTAAAACTGCTCTTAAATCTATGTTTTATATGTATATATATATATATATATATATATAAGAAGCTTAAAACAACTCACGGTTTGTGGGATCCCTCGTTGTCCTGCCGGCAGCACTGGTGAGAAATCTTCTATCGTATGTCGTGGCTCTAAGTGATCCTATTCCGCACACAACACAATCTAAGAGCAGATTTTTCAACACAAATTTATCTTTTTTTGTGAACTACACTCACTGTTGCTCAATGAAATTTAAAATAAAACTAAACACTATATCTATATATTAAAAGAGAAATTCACTAAATTTGAAATAAAAAAAAAATAATAAAAAAACTAATTCAAAAACTAAAAAAATTCACTAACTCGAAAAAAAACTAATAAAAAAACACTATCACTATATAAAAGGGGTGGTTGGGGGTCCCTCGGTGTACCCGTTAGGGCGAACAGCGCCGTTGCAGGGTACCGGACGATCTCTGGGTACCCTGTTATGGGGAGATGTCTGGGAGTATCGGGCTCCTTCGGCCGATCTCGGTGTAGAGCCTCCTGCTTTCGAGGTGGGGCTGCTCTCTTGGCGATGGAGCTGGCGGCGTTCCTTTTTACTGCGGCGAAGGCGGAGTCCACTTAGCGCTTGTTGTTGTTTTGGGCCCTTGGTGGCCACTAAGACACCCTTAAGGCGGTCTGGTGGCGAAGAATTGCGTGGTATGCACTGCCTCTCTGTTCTCGGCGCGCGTAACGCTGTCGCCAAGCGTCTTTATTAATTTTTTTCTGTTTTGAATATTTTATGGTGTTCCACCTACCTGTCGCCAACTGCCTGCCCGATGGTGCTCCTTCAGTTTTTTTTTCTGTTCTCCCTTTTCGTTTTCCTTTAGTTAAAATTTTACTTTTATTACTAACCCTTTTTTTGTAGTGCCAAACTTACCCACTTTTCCTTATTTTCGTCACCCTGTTTGTCTTGTCACTATATGTATTTATAAACGACAGTTTTTTTTCTTTTTTTGGGGTACGTTGACTGCTCTCCTATGTGTCTTGTTATCTATTGTTCGTATCGTTGGTCGGTCCCGTCATGGTCTTTGTTCGTCTTTCAAAATTCCCTCTGTCTCTCTCATTTTTCTTTGTTCTCTCCCAATTTGTCTTTGTTCTGGTCTTGAAATTCTTGTTTTTGTCCCTATTTGTTTCTATCCTTTTTTATACAATATCTTTATTTTCTTTTTCGGGCACCTGGAAGGAGAGAAGAGAAATTTCCCACCTTCCAGTTCCCTTCGTCAACTTTTCCTTAACTCTTTCATCTAACTTATTCTATTAAAATAATACAACTAACACATTTAAATAACATACATAACTTGTTCATAACTTGAATACCAAAAAAAATTACCCTGGACACGATCACTTAGCAAAACGTATTATTGGTGGGTTAATTTCTCGTTGGTATAAATTCACCAACAAAGGGAAGAAGAGTATACATTGAAAGGTGAAAGAGACAGTTGCATGGACAACGAAACAATACAAAGGGACGAAATGTCAAAACAATTTCACATTGGATGGATATGGATTTACATACATGGGTAAGTAGATTATTCTTATTATTTTTTTATCTTTTTGGCAATTTATAGGTTGTGCACACAGGTAGGTTTGCTCTTGGAGTTTGTTCCTAGGATTCATACTGGAGAACAAACTCCAGTAGCAATTCCTGTTTTTGTTTACAATATTTTTTGTTATCTCCTTTTTTTTTTTCAGTGGGAAGGAGGTGGCCGGGGTTGATGGGGATTTGGATATGGGCATCTAAGTGAGTATGGATAGGGTATTGTTCGAGTGTTTGGAAAAATATATTTAAAAATTTCTATTTTTATTTTCAGGTTCACACAAGGCTCCCGTAACATCTATGCCACAGTTTATTGAGCAACATTTAATCTTCTAGAAATTTCACGTGTTGTCAAATTGAGACGTGACAGACACAAAATATTAGCTTTGCACTCCGAACTGATTTTTCTCATTTTTTTCACTAAATTACTTTGGTTAGTTTCGGACTGCTTTCACGAGCTAAATGCACCTCTTATTCATAATAACATCGACTTTTATGCGCTATTTGAACGACATTTTGCTACCTAGTGCAAAAAAAACCCCGTAGCTCTCATAAATTCCAAGAACTGCGCCCGAAAAGGGTAATAAAATGTTTGACCAAAATTTTTCGAACGGCACTGTATGTTAGTAATGTTCACGATTATAATGTACGCATGTACGCAATAGAAATAACTTCCGTCTTCCTTTCTTTAGAACCGAAAAAGCACAGAATACAGTTTTTTATAATGGTTTTAAAATGTTTAATGAACTACCTGATGAATTAAAGCTAGAGAATCAGCTAGTAATATTTAAGCGCAATATCACCACATATGTGAAAATGAATTATAACTAGAGTATGTTCTTCCTTTTTCTCTGTTTGTATTAGATTTAAGTACTCTATTGTAATAGAATAGCGAAACATTGCTAAATAAACAATAAACAAACAAGAAAGGAGTGCCAATAATTGGTGAAAATTGACTTTTCTTTGTTTTCTTGCTTTTTTGTTTATGTTTAAAAAGAAATCTATTTTTTTGTTTGTTTTTCTTATTAAAAATATCTTAAGAACGTTAAATAAATTATCATCAATTAAATAAATCATTGGGTGGCTTACCCTATTACGTTGACGGGGATCGTGTGAGTAGTATGCGTAAGTACGTCGACGTACGTAACTGTGCGAATACAAAGAATTTGTATTCTATGACCATAATAGCTTTTTGCTTCGATTCGTCAAGTTTCGTTCACTTTTGCTTTCTTACGAAAAGAGCGAACCCATTCGCTCTTTCGTACGAAAATGTGACATTTGAACAGCTGTGTTTAATTAAAAATTGAAAGTTGAAAATTTGGTTTTATTTATTTGTAAGGTAAGTACATTTGAAATTATCAGTTGAAATAACAATTATTATTTTTAGATTTCATTTACATACTTAAATTAGATAGATTTTACATTCATACTTGGAAAAAAAATGGCAAAATGATTTGACTCTGACAGTCGCTTGCGTTCACATACGCCTATTATGGGCAACTTAAGCAATTGAGAGTACTGAAGGAAACTTAACGTAGAATTGTGACATTAGCTTCCGATGGCTTTCGACTATTATAGTTGAGCCTTAACTCAAAACAAAAACGTAAATAAAGCAAAAAGGGAGAAAAAGAGAAATACTCAGACATATGAGAAATTTGTCTTTCGATATTTCCTCCCCATTCGTATCTGTATGTGTTTCATTTTGCTCATCACAGTTACATCTCGGCATTGCTATGTTGTTGCATATTAGAAAATAAAGACAGCAGATCAAAGTCACTGTGATTTTCAATACATACATAAATACTTTTCACATGAGCTTCAAATTCCAATGAAGGAACAGTTAACTTTACAAAGTCGGATGATGTTTCAAAGCTCGAAATTTTATTAACAGAGATTGTTCTCGGAATTTGTCTGTTTGCAAACCCGGCATAAAATGTAAGAGCCGCTTCTTGCAGGTTCTGTGAACATCCTTTGGACAAAACTGTTTCCGTCTCATTGGCATCAACATCAAACTCGTCATCGCAACTATTCATATGGTATTCCATATTGGTCAGAATATCTGTTGCCATGAGATGATCTTCTACTGGAGCTTCAATATGAAATTTTTCACTGTCATCACACTTAAGATCGTCACAATCAGATTCGTTCAATAAAGATTCAGCCCCAACATCTTCGTAACTTGCAGTTTCTAACGGCTATAAATTTTTGAAAATGCGTAATTTGCTTTAAATTTCTAATTAATATGTGAGCTGAAGGGTTTCGTTCGTATGATCCCCTATTTGATCGAGCCATTGAAAATAAATTTTCTTCAACATCAGTATTTAGATGTGCAATGTGCTGGTCATTTTTAAATTTTTCCCATATTAGCTCTACAGCAAGTAAAGTTTGTAGTATGTGGTGAAATAGGTTGTCGATTAGGGTTGCTTGTGTTTAAACTGGAGCTGTTTAAGTTGTTGAAAATATCGTTCATTTTGCTTAAAAAAGTTGCCGTTGAGGCATCGATCTTCTTATCGGTTGCGCACTCCAAGTTGGTTGAGGTCCCTTTCTACTTGTGAGCGCCACCTTAGGCGAGGTCTTCCTCTACTGCGTTGTCCCTGCGGGTTAGATTTGAAGACTCTGCGGGCCGGAGCATTGGTGTCCATTCGCTCTACATGTCCTAGCCATCTTAGGCGACTGATGCGCATTTTTTTGACTAGGTCGATGTCGCTGTACAGCTCGTAGATTTCGTCGTTGAATCTTCTCCTCCAAAGCCCGTCAACGCAAACGGGACCGTATATCTTCCGAAGAATTTTTGTCTCGAGGCGACCAAGGATATCCTCATCCGCTTTCGACAGAGTCCATGCTTCAGCGCCATAAAGCAGGACTGGGATGATCAAGGTCTTGTACAGAGTCTCCTTAGTTGTTCGAGATAGGGCCTTACTACTCAATTGCCTTATCAGCCCAAAGAAACAGCGATTGGCAAGAGTAATTCTTCGGTTAATTTCCGCCGAGATGTTATTGTCAGAATTAATAGCAGAGCCAAGGTAGACAAAGTCCTTTACTACCTCGAAGTTATAGTTGTCGACTGTGACGTTCTGTCCAATTCTTCGATGTTGTGTGTCCCTTCTTGTCGACAGCATGTACTTGGTTTTGCCCTCATTTACAGCTAAACCCATTTTTGCGGCTTCTGTTTCGATACTAGCGAACGCACCAGTGACAGCCCGCTGTGTTCTGCCAATTATGTCAATGTCGTCGGCGTATGCTAGTGGTTGCACAGACTTTTGAAAGATTGTGCCTCCGGTGTTGGCTTGTGAGTTTCGCACAATTCTTTCAAGAATGATATTGAAGAAGTCACATGACAGCGCATCACCTTGTCTAAGTCCTGTTTTGACATCGAAGGTCTCGGTGAGGTCATTACCGACCTTGATGGAGCAGCGAACGTTCTCCATCGGCATCCTGCACAATCGAACGAATTTGGCAGGGATACCAAAACTAGACATGGCTCTTTATAGCTCGTCTCTATAAATGCTGTCATATGCGGCCTTAAAATCGATAAAAAGATGGTGAGTATCGATTTGGACTTCTTGGGTTTTTTCCAGGATCTGCCGGAGTGTGAAAATTTGGTCGACTGTGGACTTTCCTGGCCTGAAACCACACTGATAGGGACCAATCAGGTTGTTGACGAAGGGTTACAGGCGTTCACACAATATGGCAGATAAGATCTTGCACGCGATGTTCAGGAGACTGATGTCTCTGTAATTGGCGCAGTTGAGGGGGTCTCCTTTCTTGTGGATCGCGCAAACGATGCTGAGGTTCCATTCATCAGGCATACACTCGTCTGACCAAATCTTGGAAATGAGTTGGTGTATGCTCTCTACCAAGTCATTTCCAGCTGCCTTGAACAACTCGGCCGGTAGGCCATTAGGACCAGTAGCTTTGTTAGATTTAAGCTTAGATATTGCTATCCTCACTTCGTTTCGGTCAGGTGGATGAAAGTTTTGGCTATCGTCGTCTATATTGAATGGAATATTCTGCCTGACAGCGGTATGTTGGTCTTCATCGCCGTTATACAGTCTGCAGAAAAAGTTTTTCCATATTCTCAGCACCGACTGTGATTCTACTACCAGGTTTCCTTCATCTCGACAGGTTTCCGTACGGGCCTTGTTGGCCTGACACGTTCGTTTTACCTTTTGGTAAAACTTCCGTACGTTATTTCTGGAGTATAATCTCTCAATTTCTTCGATTGCGCGCTTCTCGTGCTCTTTTTTCTTCTTCTGGAGAAGCCGATGTTCTTCCCGTCTCGTCCTTCTTTGCAGCGCCGCTTTGTACGCGTCCTGTTTAGCTGCATGTGCTTGCCGGCATTCTTCGTCAAACCAGGGGTTTCTTGGTGGTGGTCGACTGAAACCCAGCACATCAGTTGCGGCGTCTCTGATGGCATGTTGACAACGTTGCCACTGGTCTTCGGCACTTGATGCTGGCGGCATAGGAGTCGTGGCGAGATTTCGGGATACGCGATCGGCGAAGATTCTGGCGGTCTCTTGCGATTGCAGCTTTTCGACGTCAAATCTTCTCACAGTTATTCTTCTTTGTGGCGTTCGGGATATCCGCATTCGTACCTTGGCTGCAACAAGGTAGTGGTCCGAGTCGATGTTGGCTGCTCGAAAGGTTCGGACGTCCAGAATACTGGAGGCATGCCTTGCGTCGATCGCAATATGATCAATTTGGTTGACCGTTTCATGATCAGGAGACCGCCAGGTCCCCTTGTGGATATTGAGATGAGGAAACCGTGTGCTTGCTATTGTGACGTTTCGCCCCGCAGCAAAATCAATCAGCCTGTGTCCGTTGCCAGACGTGGTGTCGTGCAGGCTATGTTTACCAACTGTTCTACCAAAGATGTCCTCCTTTCCTATTTTGGCGTTAAAATCGCCTAGCACGATTTTAATGTCATATTTAGGACATTGCTCATAGGTTTTTTCGAGGAGCTCGTAAAAACATTTGGTAGTGTCGTCCTTGTCTTCTGTGGGGGCGTGAGCGCATATTAGGCTAATGTTGGCGAATTTAGCCTTGATGCGGATTGTCATAAGACGTTCGCTCACGTGTCGAAAGCTCAAGACTTCTTGCCTAAGTCTGCCGCGTATAACAAATCCGCATCCGAATAAGCGCTGTTTCTGTTCTCTGTAGCAATCACCGTAGTAGATGTCACAGTATTTCATCCTCCTTTTGCCCGGCCCATCCCATCGCACTTCCTGGATGGCTGTGATGTCTGCTTTATAGCAGTCTAGGGCCTCTGCTAATTGATCGGCTGCACGTGGTCTGTTCGGTCCGAACATTCCCCGTGCAGATCCGAAAATCGTTGTCCTTATTTCGTTCGCCAGGGTCGTCAACAGTAGGGTCATTCCTTTCCGAGGCATTTGGTTGTTCCGTAACTATGGGTTTTTTACGTGGTAGGGAAGTTGCCCCTACGCACAACCCCCAACCTGGAGGGCCAGGTCCCTTTATACAACCCCTATAACAAGGGGCCGGTTAACCCGATGCCAGTAACCCACTTCGGGGATGCGAGTGCTGCCGTTGGCCCATTAAGAGCTCCTCCGCCACCATCTCTTTTTCAAGACCCAGCCTCAGTCGTGAAAGTTCCTTACTGACCTGAGCTCCAAATATGTCGGAGTAGCTCGAGTAAGGCTTCCGCCGGTCTGTCTGTGGACGTCACCGTTGATTCCGCCGTTGGAATTCTTCCGCTGCACGTCCTTCTTCTGAGGACCTCTTGTTAGACATCTGATGCACAAAGTGTGGGTCAGATCAGCAAGAGATGCCTCGTCTGGCACACGCGTGCTGGAGTTCACCCGGCTGAGCTTGCGCTGTCAGTCAGACTCAGCATACGCTCATCGTTGGTTCACTATGTAAAAGCTATCCAGCAGGCACCACGTGGAGGTGATGATGCGTTTTTGCCCGCGTGGGCCCCTAAAGAGCTGAAAAAACCTCAAAGACATCATCGATATGTGTCATGTATATGAACAAATTAACAACCAATCCGAAGAGATGATGTTACCAACAACGTCTACGAACATCAATAAAGTCACGTTTATGGGAAACAGTAAGTTCATAGATACTGAATGTGGGAGATGTGGCAAGCGAGGAAATGCAAGACTAAGGCGGGAAAACGCAAAGCGGGGGATTTTGATAGAGCAGATATGAAAAGGCAAAGATTGGGACCTTCAAAGATACGTTTTGTAGAGAAGAAAAGCGAAGATAGTTCTGAGAAGGGAATGGACAAACTACGAGAACATGACTGCTTTAAAATAATTGACGGGAAGTCTGTGACCAATTATATGAGTGAACATATTAACTGCTTTATCGGAGGATGCAAAATAGAAATGGTTATCAATTCGGGGTCCAGATTTAATCTCCTCAGCGAAAAGGATTGGGCGCATCTTTGCAAGGAAAACGCTACGATATGGAACATCCGAACTAAATCAGAAAACCGATTTCGGGCCTATGCTGGAGATGATGTACTCAAAATAAAAGTAGTTTTTGAAGCTGCGATAAGTGTAGATAGAAGTTCGGACTTCATTTCATCATTCTATGTGATAGAGAATGGTAGACAATCACTGTTAGGCAGGGATACTGCCATTGAGCTGAATGTATTGAAATTAGGGCTTCAAGTAAATCAAGTCCATAATTTTCAGCCATTCCCAAAAATCAGAGGTATCAAAATTTCGTTGTCTATAGATGAATCGGTAAGACCAGTGCAGCAGCCCTTGCGTCGGATACCATGTGCCCTTGAAGATAAGGTTGAGGCTAAATTAAACGAAGCAGTAGCGCAAGACATCATAGAGCCTGTAGTTGGACCCAGTCCGTGGATTTCCCCAGTTGTCATAGCGTTCAAGGGAAATGGAGACATTCGTTTGTGTATAGACATGAGACTTGGCAGGTCTGCCGCGATATTGAGAGAAAACTATCCGCTGTCGACTTTTGAATCAGTTATGACAAGATTGAAAGGAGCCAAGCATTTCACCAGGCTGGACCTAAAGAACGCTTATCATCAACTAGAGCTAGATGAACGCAGTCGCGAAATAACGACTTTCATTACATCCAAGGGGCTGTATCGTTACAAAAGATTATTGTTCGGGGTAAATTCAGCCCCAGAGATATTTCAGAAAACAATGGAGAATATTTTAGCCCCATGTAAAAATGCCCTGAACTACCTTGACGATGTGATTGTTTTTGGACAAACTGAAATAGAACATGACCAAAATTTGAAGTCGGTACTGGATGTTTTTAAAGACTTTAATCTGGTGCTAAATGATGACAAGTGCATCTGGAAGGCTAAAAACCTACAATTCTTAGGACATATTTTGTCATCAGAGGGAATACGTCCAGACCCAGAGAAGGTGGAAACAGTTCTACGGTTTCGGCCGTCGACTAGCAAAGAAGAAACACGGAGTTTCTTGGGCCTCGTAACGTATTTTGGAAAATTTATCCCTGATCTGGGCGACATAACAGAACCACTCAGGAACTTAACGAAAAAAGACGTCCCATTTGCATGGGGACCCAAACAGGATTGCGCCTTCCAAGAATTAAAAAAGCGGCTAGCAGAAATACCAACGTTGTCATATTTTAACCCAAAAAATCTGATCCGTTGTCCAGTTGTCCAGTTGAGAACAGCATCCCTCAAGTGATATCATTTGCCAGTAAAAGCCTATCCGAGGTCGAGCGTGGATACTCACAAACGGAAAAGGAAAGTCTTGCATTAGCGTGGGCTGTAGAAAGATTCTACTATTATTTGGCTGGGGTTCAATTCGAACTGGTAACAGATCATAAGCCCCTAGAGACTATTTTTAAGCCAACCTCGAAGCCACCAGTTCGAATTGAGAGATGGGTTTCGCGATTGCAATCGTTTAAATTTAAAGTCATTTATCAAGCCGGTAAGTTTAACATAGCAGACTCATTTTCCAGACTGTGCAAAATGGAACAATCTGATACTTTCGATAGACAATGTGAGCAAAATATCTGCGCGATAGTTCAGAAATCGATGCCGCGAGCGTTAACCATTCTTGAAATTGCAGAAAATAACAATACAGATTCAGAACTTATGGAAGCGGTTAGCAGTATTCATAATAATATGTGGAGTACGAACAATACAAACAGATTTTTCCCATTCCGATTAGAATTGTGTACCTTGGGAAATATTTTGCTACGAGGATCTAAGCTCGTCATACCCACAGCCTTAAGTTCACGGGTTCTTGAACTGGCACATGAGGGTCATCCGGGGGAAACCGTGATGAAACGCAGGGTACGTTCCAAAGTATGGTGGCCTTTGATTGATAGAGACGTAGAGAGGTTTGTGAAAAACTGTCGCGACTGCTTAATGGTATCAAAACCAACGCAACCAGCTCCAATGCACAGGCGCGCTTTTCCAGATGGGCCGTGGTTATGCTTAGCAATGGATTTGCTAGGTCCTCTTCCAAATCACGACTATATTTTTGTCGTCATTCAAGATATCATGAGATCAAGTTTCTGAAGAGAATAACATCAAATGTAATTATTGATATTTTGGAGGAAATATTTGCTAGACTCGGTTATCCCAGATCTATTACGGCGGACAATGGTCGCCAATTTGTGAGCGGAGAGTTCAAGGAGTACTGCGTTCACAACAATATCGAACTGATAACTTCCCCACCGTATTGGCCACAAGCGAATGGAGAGGTTGAAAATATGAACCGATCTATTTTGAAGAGGCTTCGGATAGCGAATTCTAAAGGTCTAGACTATTAAAAAAGAAATACAGAAATTTATTTTAATGCATAATGTCACTCCTCACAATACAACTTTGAAAGCGCCTTCAGAGCTATTATTCAATAGACTAATCCGGGATAAAATTCCTTGCATCCAAGACATTCCAGAAAATCTTTTAGATTCAGAGGCAAGAGATTCAGATATGAAAAACAAAGAAAAGGGAAAACAGAGAGCCGATAGAGTTCGTAGAGCAAAAAGCTGTGATATAGGGGTTGGAGACAAAGTCTTGATACAAAATGTTATACCACCAAACAAGTTAGCAACAACTTTTAGTCCGGACGAATTTGAAGTTATCGAACGGAGAGGGAACGATGTGATGGTGAGCGGAAATGGCAAAGTACTTAGGCGGAACATCAGTCACCTAAAGAAAATACCAAACCCCCTGGAATCAGGATTAACCCCTCTAGGGACAGGTACTTTTTCTAATACAGATAATTACTTTGCTTCTCCTACTATTTCAGAAACTTTGATTAATTCAGCAAATGATGACGAGCAGTGCAGTTCTAAATCAGACCCAGAAGAAACGGAAAAAGAGTTGGAGACCCCTAACCCGAAGTTGACCTTGAAGCTGAAAAACATTGGAGGGATGTGGCGACCTGCCGATTCGAGCATGTAGGCGCATGCTCTCCCACAACTACAGATTGGTATACACTCGCCTGCTCTCTCAAACAGCGGCCGCACACAGGGTTCTCTGTAGGAGTATCGGCTACGTCAGTCAATAGCCAGTACCGCAGGCGTGATCATCGTAATTGAGATACATAGTTTTGGCGTTATAATTAGTTTAGTTTAGTTTTGTGAATATAAATCAGTGGATTAATAAAGTTTATGTTTGTTCTGATATATCATCATTGTCTCAATATACCGAGTGCACCGGTCACTACAACAGTTAAAATTTCGCCCTGATTTGTAGAGCTTCCTGCCTTTTGTTTTTATTAGTCTTGACCCCCAATATGTATGTTTTGCATTAAAATCACCACCAATGATGAAGTTGTTACCTAACATTTGAAAGACATCAATTAGATCTTCCTCTGTAGGCGAGTCCTTGGGTGGGCAGTATATAACAGCTATTTTAAACTCCTTGCCTTTAGTTTCTAGGTTTATTGTCGCTACTTGCATTGTTTGTTTTGCTATTTTTGGCAATTCGTAGTGATCCAAGGTAGTTTTCACAATCACAGCACTCCCTCCCCTGGCACTGTCAGCTGGATGAGGAGAGTGAAAACAAAGATACCCAGGAATTCTAATCTTAGTTTCCTGTTTGAAATGAGTTTCAGAAATCAGACAAACATCAATATCTTCGTTACATAGAAATACCTGAAATTCAGGGATGTGTTGGAGTAAACCATTTGCATTCCACGTTGCGACATTTAGATTATTTTTAATCATTAGTATTTTGTCTTTTTTTCCTGCTTCTTTGCTTAGCAGTTTAATAACGTTATCCTGATTATCCAATCTTTGGATTATAGTAATAAGCATTTCCTTAACTGATATTTCCTCTTCCTTTCGTGTATTTTTCACAATTTGGGAATATGATTTACTTTCTGCTTGATATGTTCGTTTTAGCAGCAATTGGCACTTTGTCTAGTTTCTTGTTTTCAGCGTTTACTTGTTGCTTGCTTTTATTATTGGATATATTTCGTTGGTTGATTTTAGTAGCTTTACTTTTCCTTTCTTGATATTCTTTTGCCATCGGACAGCCTCTGTAGTTTGCTGGGTGATCACCATGACAGTTGATGCATTTTGCTTCCTCGTCCTTCTTTAGAGGACAATTATTTGTGGGATGTTTTCCTTCGCATTTAATGCAAGCAAAATCTCTTTTACAATAACTTTGCGTATGCCCGAAAGCTTGGCATCGTTTGCATTGGGGTATTGAGTTTGAATTATTTCGAAGTGGCTCGATCTTAACAACAATACCCATTATTGATTTATGTTATATATCTTTTCGACTTCTTCTTGATTATGAAAAGAGAGCATAAAAGGAGATAATTTTCTGTTTCTTGTCGTTGTCTTCTTGCATCCTGTCTTCTTGCAGATAATTCAGGACTGTCTTCTGCCTTGCGTTTTTTCGTAAGCCTTTTGTTTTTCTTTAGATGGCCATCTGTTTCCAGTGCGACCTCCTCTTCATCTGTGAGGTATTCCTTTTCTCAATTTTGCTGGACAGGTTGGGCCGGACAATTGTTAGACCAGTCCAGAATGGTTAACCTTTTTCCAGCTCTCTTATTTGGTTTTGCAAACTTGCAACTATTGCTTCAAGATTTTTCCTTGCTTTAAGTTCAGCTTGCCATTCACTGTAATAGTTGTTTGTTTTTGTTTTCGCTTGTGAATCTGTTTTAGGTCCACTTTCAATTATACTGGTTTCAGTTCCAGCTTTCTGTTTTTGTATTTTCGGAATACTAACAATTATAGCGCTATCTTCGGCTTAAAGGCTTTTTGACGCTATCATTTTTGGTGGAGTTCTCGGCGTGAGTGAACTCCTTCTTGAGTTTTGTTTATGTAGCAATAAATGGTGCCCCCCAGAATCCATGGAACCGATCTCCAAGGAGGGTGGATTTTCCAATTTACCTGGTCTGCCACCTGGGGTATTTCTATCATTTGTTTTGTTCATTGCCATATTTGTTCTGGTAACCGTATTAGTGTTATTGGGTAGTACAGTAATTTCTACACACAAACCTTCTGTCAGGAGGACCGGGTCATTTGTTTTTTTTTATTTCCAAGTTTTGCGAAGTTTTCGTCTCCGCTTTGTGAATTTTAGTTACCTCTTACGACAGGCATGCCTACCTCTTATATATTCTAACCCCTATCCGAAGGGGTGCATCAGAGTAATGGAAAAAAAATTGCCAGAAAATATAACAGCAAATCTTAGATCTAAAGGCTTCAAGATTATTGATGCACCAATTAAGCTCAAGGGGGAAATCAAGGAACCTTTAGACATGTTTATGTTAACATTCAGTGCAGAAGCAGAAATAGAAAAATTTATCAAATCAAAAACATCCTGGAATGCAGAGTCGAAATAGAACCTTTATATAAATCAAAACTTTTGCCCCAATGTAGGCACTGCCAGGCATATATGCATACACAAGAATATTGCAATAGACAGGCAAGATGTGTGAAATGCTCTGGAAAACATCACACAACACAATGTACAAAGCCTGAAAATGTGCAGCCTAAGTGCATGCACTACGGAGAACCTCACCCCGCAAGCTATTGAGGGTGCAGTGTTGCCATAGAACTGCAGAGCATTATAAATAAAAAACAAAACACTAAAAACGCTAAAAGCCAAATTCTTGATAAAAAGCAAGAAGCACCAGAAAATATTAAAGCAAATGTGGAACTAACATAGCCAGAGATTAAAAAACCCACTCCAAAGTAATCAAAAAACTGAACGCTAAAGAAACCAGAGCAGGTACAGCGTCATATGCTCAAGTAGTAGCACCTAAAAAATAGTATCCTATACAGAAAAAGGGCCAACCCGAGGATAACCAACATTAGAGTCAACCGAGCAATGACATTTGTCAAACACTATAACTGAACCTAACCAAACTTAACACACTAGATATGCGACTTAAAAAGCTAGAAAACATCAACGACAAAGTATCTAAGCATAACCATGGATCAAAATCTTAAATTGATATGTTGGATTGCAAATGGTCTCCTGCAACATCAACAGGAATTGCAGGTGTCTCTTGATACAAATAACATACATAGACATTTGCCTTATTTCAGAAACTCTTTTCACAAATCACACGCAAATAAAATTTAAGAACTATAAAATCTACCACACTTCTCATCCTGAAAACGCAGCTAAGAGTGGAAGCGCGGTTATAGTAAGAAACAATATCCAAAAATATGAAGAGTTGAAATATATTACAGATAAAATCAGTACTGATCGGAGCATTGAATTCGTAAGACGTGTTTTCTTTTTCTGTGCGGTGCTTTAGTAAAAAAGAAAAATTCGGAAGAGAAATCTTTCCCCTAATGTTGAAGACAATATGTCTTCAAACTTTAAAAGAAAAATGAGTTCTAGTGAAGGAAACAATAGAAAAAACTACTTTGCTCCTTTACAATGTTTACCTGACTCAGATAACGAAGTCGAATGCGACGAAGTTATACAACCACCTATTTCGAACAAAAAATCAAAAATTCGATCGGTTTGTTCCGTGAAAGTAAAATTCACAACTATAGCATTAAGAAAATGTACCTCAAAAAACATCAAATGTGCAAACTGCAAGGGAACGCATAAATCCAACGATCCGACGTTCATTAGTCGACAAAGCTTTTATGAAATAAGAGAAAAGCTCTCTACGAGAAACAAACCACAGTCAGTGATGAGAACAGCTGTTAATCATGCCAACATGACTGCACCACATATTATGGATTTTCCTCCACTCAAACCTCAGCGAAATGAACCAGTGGTAAACGCAGCAATCAATCACACCAACAACACTAATGCAACAACCAGAGTATATCTACTTACAGTGAGTAGGGACACTCTCTACACATATGCAAATGCTACTAACACAAGAAAAACCTAAAAAAAAACGTACAATAAGCGAAAAGAGGTAAAAAGTATTGATTTTAACCCTTATGTGCGATCTCTTATAATAAAAAGAGCACACAACACAATTTGCCAGCACGATCACATACGGCTCTATGCGTAAGATATATAAATGTGGTTTTCCCATAATGTTTTTTTAAAGGCGGGCTGGAGTGACTGTCAGTGTAGTAGTATTTTTCCTCTCCATGCTGGTATGAATTGAAGTATGCGGGGTGACCAGCTTTGCTTTCGTATAGGAGGTATTGTTTGGGTTTTTTATCAGTGATTATTGATTTTATGGGCTTAGTTATGGATTTTCAAAATAAATATTGCATTCTAGGAAATGCAATTGAACCTTTTTGCTTTGCTATGACGTCGTTAAATATCATATTTGACGATTTTAAGTTTTATTGTCAACCCTTTTTATATGCTAAATTTTATGGCAGATGGTCACACTAATTAGGTAGTAGCGATATTCAAAATAATGAATCTGTCAATGCTCCAGTGGAAGCACCGGAATTAGATGAGCCACTTAGTGAAGGTATTGCAGTCATTGAGGTTTTTGACGATCCCGTGAAAAGATTACCAAAAGGTCATAAATCGACGCGCACGTCTTTCACGGAAGGGGAAGAGGCATTTTATTTGAGAAAGGAAGTGTGAAAAATTAAAAAAAGAAATTGAAACTCTAAAAAAGGAAAAGTATTCGGAAGCTGTATATTTAAAAAAAAACAAAAATGATGTTACCTAAAGAATTAGCAACCATTGTTGAACATTAAATCCAAAATTTTGAAAAAGCGAAGAGGATGGAGGTACTCTAATGAATTTAAAAAATTTTGTTTAAGCATATATTTTATAGCGCCAAATTCATATTACTTTTTAGAACGCAATTTAAATCTACCATCCAAACATGTATTTCCGCAATAATTTTGAGATGAATATTTTTAATATTTTGAAAAATGAATTTCAATACAATTGTTGCGAAAACCAAAATAAGGAATTTCTTATCAAATTTTATGTCCGAGTACGAGTTTACCATATTCTGAAGCAATTTAATAAAGATAACAAAAAAACTAACAACAAACATAAATATTTAAGTGTAACACACATGTGAACTATATAATTATAAAATGTGTAATAAAGAATGATGAGAAATTTATTTTTGATTTTTTTTTTGGTGTCACCCTGTGCCACATTTCAAATTAGTTTTTCTTCTCTTCCATCCCTCTTTCACTACAGCATTTATACTGCCGTCTATTTCTCGTGTCTGTGAGATATAGCGGTACTCAAAATTGTGAACTGATAAGAAACACGTGGAGAGTGTCCCTACTCACTGTAAGTAGATATACTCTGGCAACAACACTAGTATTCGCCCTGAAGCACAGCAGACTACCGAACTTTTCACCATGGAAGAGATCAACGCACTTACAGCAGAGATGATTATACTGCTAGGAAAATGTAATTCTAAGGCTGAACAATTTAATACAATTGCACAATTAGCTATTAAGTACTTATATCAAGGTAAATAATAATAAGTTCAAACCTAAATATAATTTGTTGGAATGCTCAAAGCATTCGAAATAAAGCCTTAGAATTTTTTGCTTTTCTAAGCAAAAATAATGCTGACGTTGGTTTAGTTAAATTGTGCAGTATAGTTTAAGAAAATTCATTGTATTATTTCGGCTACAATAAAGATATACATGTCTATCTATCTATCTATATTACAGATAAAATACAAGCTACAGCAGTGTGTATAAAAATTTCACATAAAAAAATTAATATTCAGATTTGTTTGGAAAACTAGGAAACAGATATATAGTAGGAGGTGATTTTAATGCGATCTAGATTGACTACAACGGGAGGAAGAGAACTTTATGCTGCAACTAAAAAACATCAGTGCGAATTTCTCTCAACAGGGAGGCCTACTTATTGGCCCACAGACAAGAACAAGATACCAGATCTAATTGATTTCTTGATAATCAGAAACTTGACAAGCAGTTACATATGTACATATAGAAGAGTTTGAGTATCTAAGCTCTGACCATTCACCTATGATTCTAGAAATGAGTGAACAAATAATTAAAAACACAAATGTAAAAACCTTAACAAGCAAAAGAACAGATTGGCAAGCTTTCAAGCAGAAATTAGCAAATAGAATACACCTAATGATACCTCTCATAACCAAAAATGTCATAGAAAAAGAAGTGCGTAGGATTTTCAGCGATATCCAGCAATCGGCCTGGGAAAGCACTCCCGGAGTAAATAGAAAGAACATGAAAATAAACTACCCAAAAGATATTATAAAAGACAAAAGACTAGCAAGCAGAACATGGCAGAAAACAAGAGCCCCACAATATAAAGCGATGCTTAACAACCTTTGCCAGCAACTAAGAAGAGAAATTAAAAAACTTAAAGAAGACTCAATGAAAAGATACCTTAGAGGATTAACAGCTGAATATGCAACAAATTACTCTTTACGGAAAGCGACAAAAGGATTAAAACAGCCTACTATGCACATTCCTCCAATAAAAGCAGATGATAGAAACTGGGCCAAAAGCGATGAGGACAAAGCCACTATTTTCGCAGACCACCTAGCAAGCATATTTAAGTCACCAGATGAGAACAGAAATACCCAAGCTGTGCTAATAGAGCCATCTGAGGAGCAACGCGAAGAAATTCAGCCCACAACTCCTAATGAAATAAATAACTTAATTAAGTATGAAATAAATGCAAAGAAAAGTTCTGGATATGACCTTATAACTGGTGATGCACTAAAAAACTTGCCCAGGAAGGCAATAACTAAAATAACAAATTTAATAAATGCCACATTTAAGCTTAAGCATGTACCTAGTTTGTTGAAAATTGCTGATGTCCTAATGATTTCCAAACCCGGTAAACCACCAAATGAAGTCACATCCTACAGACCTACATATATCGCTATTGCCGATGACATCCAAATTTTTAGAGAAATTGCTCTCTAAAAGGTTAAATAAAATACTTGAAAGAAAGAAGCTGATTCCGAACCATCAATTTGGTTTTCGTAGGCAGCACTTTACCATACAACAGGTGCACAGAATTACGAATAGAATCGAAGAAGCATTAGAAGAAAGGAAAGTATGCTCGGCAGTATTCTTAGACGTGGCGCAGGCCTTTGACAAAGTATGGCATGAAGGTCTTATCTATAAACTGAGATGTATGCTGCCAAATTAGTACGTTTCCAAATAAAACATTCTTATTCAAATCTGAGAGAAATAAGGGCGGGTGTACCTCAAGGTGGCGTACTGGGCCCAATATTATACTTATTATATACTAGTTATACTCCAGAACTAGAAAACCATACTAAGGCTATATTTGCAGATGATACAGCAATATTAGCTTCAGGAAGTACCAACAAAGAATCCACAGAAAAACTCCAAATAGGAGTAAACAAAATTTGCGAACGGACTAAAAAGTGGAGAATTAAATTAAATGAGTCTAAGTCAGTCCATGTTGACTTTACTATAAAAAGGTCGAGCATATACCAATCATTATAAATCAAAAAAGAGTTCCATCTGCTAATACAGCGAAATATTTGGGTATGACTCTAGACGCAAAGATGCGATGGAGAGAACACGTGAAAAAGAAAAGAGACGAGTTAGAAATCAAATTTAGAAATCTACACTGGCTGATAGGAAGAAACTTCGACGTGACAATTCCAAATAAAGTGATTTTATATAATCAAATTTTGAAACCAACATGGACATATGGAATCCAACTATGGGGTTGTGCCAAAAAGAGTAACGTGGACATAATACAACGATTCCAAAATGAGGTGCTCAGAAATATAGTAAATGCACCTTGGTACATAAGAAACACTGACCTTCATCGAGACCTGAAGGTAGAAAGTGTTAATTCGGAAATTTTAAAAATGCTAAAAAACACAAGGAAAAGCTAGAAGTGCATATAAATATAGATGCAAGAAAACTATGAAATAACGAAAACCAATTAAGAAGGTTTAAAAGAATAAAACCTCTTGATTTAGCTTAAGCTAGAAAAGAAAAGGAAAGAAGAAAAAAAAATCCATGCATACATACATACACATATGTATAGTATGTATATCACATCCGAAACAAAAAGACACCAAGGGGTGGAACTCAATCAAAGACTAAGATGTCAGTAAAATATTGCTTATTAGTCCAAGTGACTAGATCGCAATTATGTGGTAAGTACATTGTAAAAATATTTTCTTATTTGTGAAACCCATTTTTATAGCAAAGATGTAAAGTTGGAAGCACATCGTAAATTGCTAAGTAAAAATGCCCTTCCAATGTCATCGATATCAATGTTGCTCTGATGTATCTATCGATGAGTCTTGCTTTAAAATCATGGATAACAACAAGGACACAAAGCTTCCTTTAGTAGTCACTTCAGACAGTTCTAGTGTATCCAACGTATTTAATATCAGCCAAAACGTAAATGAAACGGAAAATACTGCGATTTTTAAAACCACACTTTCTGTTAATAGAGTTGCCGAACCTATGACATACATATGTTATAGATTTCTCTCTACCTAGCTTCGAAAATAATAGTTTGCAAATTTCTCTTTCACAGTTTCCTTCTCCCGAATCTCGATTTCATAATGAGCGAATAGTAAATACTATACCTCGGAATATTTTCGATACACCAAAGCGATTAAAGGTTGATAAGGACTATAATTTGGAAAAAAACGTTGACATGCAATTGCAAAATAAGCCAGTCGACGTAAACACTTTCGTAAATATACAACTTTTTCATAAGGCAAATACACATTGGACTAATGGCGAAAAAGATTTGTGTCTGAAATTTTTTTTTCCGCATTATATTCCCATATGGTGAGCTCGGGATTTAGTTTACCATCTACGAGTACAATCTATCGATGGCACTTTTCCTTAAGTTTACCGGTCGGTTTTTCAAACCAAATGAGTCATCTTTTAAAGAGCAAGGCTGAAACAATCTCACCCTTAGAGAAAAGATGCTTATTAATTTTGGATGAAATGGCAATCAAGCCCGAACTTGATTACAACATTAGTAATGGCACGTTATACGGCTTTTTTTTCTTCGGGGAGCTGGGTAGACGCCACTGTAGTCTCCAAAGTAATGGTTTTTACTCTTAGGGGATTCAAAAAAAATTGGAAGCAAACTACATCTTATTATATAGGATGCCCGAAAGGTGATGATATTACCGAGATTTTGAAGTTAACAATATCAAAATCTTTGGAGTGTGGTCTCCAAGTTATTGCTGTTTGCTGTGACCAAGGCAGTAATATCAGAAGATTATACAAATTACTTGGAACGAAACCAAGCTCTTTTTTGAAATTGAAGATCAACGAAATTGTTTGTTTGCTTTAGAATTAAATTTTAATATATGAAGATGTTTTTCATGGGAAGCCTTGGCAAACTTTTTGAAGAGGATTCCAAGAATATCTTTCAGGTATACTTTAATGGGCAAAAACGCATCATCACCTCCACGTGGTGTCTGCTGGATAGCATTAATTAGTGAACCAACGATGAGCGTATGCTGAGTCTGACTGTACATGTGGAGCTGGACACTCGGACCAGCGCAAGCTCAGCCGGGTGAACTCCAGCACGCGTGTGCCAGACGAGGCATCTCTTGCTGATCTGACCCACACTTTGTGGATCAGATGTCTAACAAGAGGTCCTCAGAAGAAGGACGTGCAGCGGAGGAATTCCAACGGCGGAATCAACGGTGACGTCCACAGACAGACCGGCGGAAGCCTTACTCGAGCTACTCCGACATATTTGGAGCTCAGGTCAGTAAGGAACTTTCACGACTGAGGCTGGGTCTTGAAAAAGAGATGGTGGCGGAGGAGCTCTTAATGGGCCAACGGCAGCACTCGCATCCCCGAAGTGGGTTACTGGCATCGGGTTAACCGGCCCCTTGTTATAGGGGTTGTATAAAGGGACCTGGCCCTCCAGGTTGGGGGTTGTGCGTAGGGGCAACTTCCCTACCACGTAAAAAACCCATAGTTACGGAACAACCAAATGCCTCGGAAAGGAATGACCCTACTGTTGACGACCCTGGCGAACGAAATAAGGACAACGATTTTCGGATCTGCACGGGGAATGTTCGGACCGAACAGACCACGTGCAGCCGATCAATTAGCAGAGGCCCTAGACTGCTATAAAGCAGACATCACAGCCATCCAGGAAGTGCGATGGGATGGGCCGGGCAAAAGGAGGATGAAAAACTGTGACATCTACTACGGTGATTGCTACAGAGAACAGAAACAGCGCTTATTCGGATGCGGATTTGTTATACGCGGCAGACTTAGGCAAGAAGTCTTGAGCTTTCGACACGTGAGCGACCGTCTTATGACAATCCGCATCAAGGCTAAATTCGCCAACATTAGCCTAATATGCGCTCACGCCCCCACAGAAGACAAGGACGACACTACCAAATGTTTTTACGAGCTCCTCGAAAAAACCTATGAGCAATGTCCTAAATATGACATTAAAATCGTGCTAGGCGATTTTAACGCCAAAATAGGAAAGGAGGACATCTTTGGTAGAACAGTTGGTAAACATAGCCTGCACGACACCACGTCTGGCAACGGACACAGGCTGATTTATTTTGCTGCGGGGCGAAACGTCACAATAGCAAGCACACGGTTTCCTCATCTCAATATCCACAAGGGGACCTGGCGGTCTCCTGATCATGAAACGGTCAACCAAATTGATCATATTGCGATCGACGCAAGGCATGCCTCCAGTATTCTGGACGTCCGAACCTTTCGAGCAGCCAACATCGACTCGGACCACTACCTTGTTGCAGCCAAGGTACGAATGCGGATATCCCGAACGCCACAAAGAAGAATAACTGTGAGAAGATTTGACGTCGAAAAGCTGCAATCGCAAGAGACCGCCAGAATCTTCGCCGATCGCGTATCCCGAAATCTCGCCACGACTCCTATGCCGCCAGCATCAAGTGCCGAAGACCAGTGGCAACGTTGCCAACATGCCATCAGAGACGCCGCAACTGATGTGCTGGGTTTCAGTCGACCACCACCAAGAAACCCCTGGTTTGACGAAGAATGCCGGCAAGCACATGCAGCTAAACAGGACGCGTACAAAGCGGCGCTGCAAAGAAGGACGAGACGGGAAGAACATCGGCTTCTCCAGAAGAAGAAAAAAGAGCACGAGAAGCGCGCAATCGAAGATATTGAGAGATTATACTCCAGGAATAACGTACGGAAGTTTTACCAAAAGGTAAAAAGAACGTGTCACGCCAACAAGACCCGTACGGAAACCGGTAGAGATGAGGAAGGAAACCTGGTAGTAGAATTACAGTCGGTGCTGAGAATATGGAAAAACTTTTTCTGCAGACTGTATAACGGCGATGAAGACCAACATACCGCTGTCAGGCAGAATACTCCATTCAATATAGACGACGATAGCCAAAACTTCCGTCCACCAGACCAAAACGAAGTGAGGATAGCAATATCTAAGCTTAAATCTAACAAAGCTGCTGGACCTGATGGCCTACCGGCCGAGTTGTTTAAGGCAGCTGGAAATGACAAGAAAGGAGACCCTCTCAACTGCACCAATTACAGAGGCATCAGTCTCCTCAACATCGCGTACAAGATCTTATCTGCCATATTGTGTGAACGCCTGAAACCCTTCATCAACAACCTGATTGGCCCCTATCAGTGTGGTTTCAGGCCAGGAAAGTCCACAATCGATAAAATTTTCACACTCCGGCAGATCCTGGAAAAAACCCAAGAAGTCCAAATCGATACTCACCATCTTTTTATCGATTTTAAGGCCGCATATGACAGCATTTATAGAGACGAGCTATACAGAGCCATGTCTAGTTTTGGCATCCCTGCCAAACTCGTTCGTCTGCGCAGGATGCCGATGGAGAACGTTCGCTGCTCCATCAAGGTCGGTAATGACCTCACCGAGACCTTCGATGTCAAAAAAGGATTTAGACAAGGCGACGCGCTGTCATGTGACTTCTTCAATATCATTCTTGAAAGAATTGTGCGAAACTCACAAGCCAACACCGGAGGCACAATCTTTCAAAAGTCTGTGCAACTACAGCTTACGCGGATGACATTGACATAATTGGCAGAACACAGCGGGCTGTCACTGGTGCGTTCGCTAGTATCGAAACAGAAGCCGCCAAAATGGGTTTAGCTGTAAATGAGGGCAAAACAAAGTATATGCTGTCGACAAGAAGGGACACACAACATCGACGAATTGGACAGAACGTCACAGTCGACAACTATAACTTCGAGGTAGTAAGGGACTTTGTCTACCTTGGCTCTGCTATTAACTCTGAAAATAACATCTCATCAGAAATCAATCGAAGAATTACTCTTGCCAACCGCTGTTTCTTTGGGCTGAGAAGGCAATTGAGTAGTAAGGCCCTATCTCGAACAACTAAGGAGACTCTGTACAAGACCTTGATCATCCCAGTCCTGCTTTATGGCGCTGAAGCATGGACTCTGTCGAAAGCGGATGAAGATATCCTTGGTCGCTTCGAGAGAAAAATTCTTCGGAAGATATACGGTCCCATTTGCGTTGACGGGCTTTGGAGGAGAAGATTCAACGACGAAATCTACGAGCTATACAGCGACATCGACCTAGTCAAAAAACTGCGCATCAGTCGCCTAAGATGGCTTGGACATGTAGAGCGAATGGACACCAATGCTCCGGCCCGCAGAGTCTTCGAATCTAACCCGGAGGGACAACGCAGTAGAGGAAGACCTCGCCTAAGGTGGCGCGCACAAGTAGAAAGGGACCTCAACCAACTTGCAGTGCGCAACTGGAGGCAGTTAGCTAAGGACCGGGCTAACTGGAGAGGCTTGTTGGTTGAGGCCCAGGTTCACCCCGAACTGTAGCGCCACCTAAGTAAGTAAGTAGGGGCCCACACATCTATCAATTTATCTTTAAGGTTGATATTTACTATTTCATCCCTCGTTTCCCGAAACTGACATTTCGCCGCCTGGTTCCGCAGCCTCAATAAAAATTTATTTAGATTTTCCCCTTCCTCGGATCTCAATGAACGAAATAAGTGTTTTTCAAAGGTTGAGTTCCATTTTGGAGAGAAATATTCGGCTAACTTATCTACTAGAATCTGGAAAACATCCGTCGATATATCCCCTTTTCCAGGGTCTACAAATGCACCCGGAATATTATATACCACTTCTTGAAGTTGTATGCCTCCCAAATGCAATAGCTTATTCCCTTTCTTCCTAGGATCTCCGATTTCTTCTGCCTGGAGGTATAAGGAAAAGGCCCGAAGCCATTTCTCCCATTCTGACCGGATTAAGGACTTGTCTATGACGTCGCAGAGAAATGGTGTTATACCTGTTCCACTCATTTTTCTAATAATTTAGCTTACTTTGTTTTCTTCTTTTTTTTTTTGAGAAAGCTTACACAATTTAATGCGTCACGTCTAGTATTTTTATTGTTTTTTTTTTTTTTTTTAAATGCAATTTAATGCTTAACAATTTAATGTCTTCTCCACCTACAGCAGTTTAACGCAAGTTAATCAATATTTCTCATTAGTTGTCAATAGCCTTGTCTATATTTGCTTACCCAATTACAATTAAATGTAATTCACCTTGTTCTTTCAATTTAATGACTTAACTGGATCTCCAATTTAATGGAATCCGCAATATTAATCAAGCCTTGATCATGTGAGTCAGTACTGAAAAACAAAAACCATTGCATCAAAACATGTGCACACAAATACAGTCACTGGCAAAATTATTTGCACAATGCAATGTTTACACCATATCGTTTCAATAAAGTTGTATATCTTTTGAAAAATTCAATATTTCAGTTATGTTCTTATTTATTATCAATCTTTAAAGTCCTCTTGAAACGGTAAATAGAAAAAGAAAATCAAATTTCTAACAGTAAACGTTAAAACCATAGAAAAGAAAGTGGCAAAATTATTGTTACAACATTAAAAACCGGCAAAATTATTTGCACAAGTACAATTTACTTCTGCTTACGCTTCTGGAAGCCGAAAATGAGAATTTTTTTACATTGGCGCAATGGTTTTGAGGGATTAGCATTATCTAATAAGTTGTGTTTCCTCCTTTTGCCGCAATAACTTCTGCGAGGCGCCTTGGCATTGAGCCTATCAAATTTTGAATTTGCTCTCCCGGAATGGTACTCTAAGCTGTTATAAAATCCTTCCATGTTTCATCTGGAGATCTTCCAATGTTTTGTGGAATTTTTGACTTTACAAGATGCCATTTCCTATTACCTAAATGTAAGCCAGGGCTTTGTGGAGGCCATTTTAAAGCTACTTGTCCTACTTCCATTAAAAACTTTTTGACGTTCCAGGCAGCGTGTATGGATACATTATCACGTTGAAGGATGAAATCGATCCCGTTGAATATTGAGGATACCACCAGTGCAACATCATTTAGTATCTTTAAATAATGTGACTGTGTCATATGGTCAGAGCACCGCATAAGTGGTTCCACACCACAATACGATATGCATCGCCATATCATAATTTGACCTCCTTTGGAATGCTTTGGTTGGTTGCTTTATGGGTTGTTTGGATATTGTTTTTGAATTGCAGAAATAAAATTTTCGACCATAGCTGCCATCCAGAGAACAAGCAGTCACGTCGGTTCAGAGCACACTTCCCCAAACAGCTGCTAGTGTGTTAATATGCTCCCTAGTAAATTGTAGCCTCAGCTGCTTATTTCTTGACGTTATTTGGAGGTTTTTTTGTATGAAGTTGGCTTGAATTTGGATTTTCTTTAACCATATTCGTAACGTTCTTTCACTAATATTGTTCTCACGATCCTTGTTTAAATCCGTTCACACATATCGAGCCTTTTCACGTGGGTTACTTTTAATAGAATGATAATTCAGCGATCTTCCCTTTCCGAAGTAACCTTTTTTCTGCTTCTACGGGTTCGGTTTTTTACAGTTCTATGTGTTTTTTGTTTTCCAATTTTGTAATAAATTGTTCTTTGACTGCAGTGATATTTTGCCGAAAATTCTACTGCCGTAGCATCGGTTCCAATTAATGCAACAATAGCCGCACGTTTTCCGTTGATAGTTCCCCAGTTCTAGCCATTTAAAAATTTTAGAAATTGGCTGAAGGAAAGGCGCTAAACTACTAACAATGACTAATCGATTTGCATCGAAAAGTCGAAGAATTTAACTATGGGTACTTGTCCAGAACAGTTAATTGCATTTGTGCAAATAATTTTGCCGGTTTTTAATGTTGTAGCAATAATTTTGCCACTTTCTTTTCTATGGTTTTAACGTTTACTGTTAGAAATTTGATCTTCTTTTTCTATTTACCGTTTCAAGAGGACTTTAAAGATTGATAATAAACAAGAACATAACTGAAATATTGAATTTTTCAAAAGATATACAACTTTATTGAAATGATATGGTGTAAGCATTGCATTGTGCAAATAATTTTGCCAGTGACTGTACAATCAGATATTAAAACCCGTTTGGACATATGGTATCCAATTATGGGGTTGCACAAAGAAAACAAATGTACAAATGTTGCAAACATTTCAAAATAAGGTCCTTCGGGGAATAATGAATGCCCCATGGTACATTAGAAATAGTGACTTGCATCGAGATTTACAGATTGACAACGAGCGTTTGCAGATGCATATCAATCCTGAGACAGACGATGTCTTAAATATACGAAATAATATTCATAGGTTAAGAAGAACCAAGCCCCATGAACTTTTTTCTCAAACCCAACTTAACGATGAAAATAAAATCTTTGTCGATCACTAGTTGATTGGTCATGATCAAGGAATTTTTTTTTAGTGCGGTTAGAGTCCCACACTACTTTTGGGTTCCTAACCCCACTGTGTCTTTCGAGATTTTCACCTTCATCAACAAAAAAAAAAACATTACTCTGATCGTATGTGTATGTATACTAATCATATGCATACATAAGTAAACTCGATTCTTGCACGTAATGCAAACCGGACTCGGTGCAAATTTCGAGGTTGTCGCAAGTACCGAGTTTTTATTTTCCATACAAATTATAAGGCACTTATGTACATACATCTGTTTAGAATCTATGTTTAATATGTTTCTTACTTAAGTTCAATACACTTGTATAATAAATCATTCATGTGAGTACATATGTACATTTGTTTTTCATATGGAATTAAAGAAATTTATTTTGGTTTGTTTTGGGCAGACTCGCTTGTTCAGTACAAGAGCAGAATGCAAGAACACAAATATCGCAACTATCGAGTTAAAAAATTTTGGATGTGCAAGTACTGAATTTAGAAAACAAATTTTTAAGTCGCAGGTATCGAGGTGTGCAAGTATCGAGTTTGTGTAAAAATTGGGTTACTATTGTATATGTATATAGGTATATTTTGATTGTTTTTTTTATAACGCACAACTAAATCTTAAGTCTATGTTAGCCGGCCAGGCCAACTTTGCCCCTTAAGAGAAGCTACCCTGAATCAAAAGGAAACGACGAGGGAGCTCCTTCTCCGTCCCTTAACCACCAGAATCTCTGATACTGCCTAAAAACTCTCGTAAATCGCGACCTGCTATCGCCCTACTGAACCGAAGGCCCTTCGTCATGCTGAGCGCGACGTGTCGGTCGTAGTTGTGTCGCCTATCCACAGCTGTCCAGGCAATATGGAAGATTAGCTGCACCGCTACTTTGTCCTGTATCAGACCTTCTCTATCTAGAGAGAGGAACGCCTCTGGGGGAATGAAGCCGTTAAGTTTTTGAAAAGGTAGTTAAAACGAGAATCTTAGCCTATCTTAATCATCTAAATTTTTTTAGTAGCATGCAGTTTGGTTTTAGAACTGGCCTTTCCACTGAGGATGCTCTATTAGACTTTTCTTCTATTTTATATAAGGGCTTAGATGAGAAACTCTTTTGCGCTGGCCTTTTTGTCGATATCACTAAGGCGTTTGATATGGTTGACCATATAGTTCTCTTGGATAAATTATATAAGGCCGGTTTCCGAGGATTCATTTACAATTGGTTCGTGTCTTATCTTAACGATAGAATACAATGTGTTAAAATAGGAAGCAGTATAAGCAGCTCAAAGACAAATAACTTGGGAGTCCCCCAAGGATCTGTGCTTGGTCCAATTTTATTCCTAAAATACATAAATTCGTTATTTTCAATTCCATTTTTAGGTAAAACTAAAGCCTTTGCCGACGACCTTGGAATTGCATATTGCTCAGTCAGTCCATTAGATTTAATAGCTAACATAAACCATGATGTTTTTTTATTAAGATGTTGGTTTGCGGAGCACAGGCTTATTGTTAGTAGTAAAACTAAATTGATGTATTTTAGTCTTACAGGGCAGGAGTACCCCGACTTAGATATAATTTTTCATTCTCATGATTGTGCAAGTCACGACTTGCTAAACAACCAATGCAGGTTCCAAAATGGGCAAACCTTCAATACAAATGCTGACTGCAGTATTAGCTGCTTCAAAATTGAAAGTGTAGATAGTTTTAAATACCTTGGTGTCACTATTGACCAAAACTTGAACTGGTCCAAGCATATTTCTTTTTTGAAAAAATATCTACTTTCTTCTATTCGCTGTTTTTTTCGCCTTCGAAAGTATTGCTCTTTTAAAACTATGAAAACGGTTCATTATGGCTTATTCCATTCTAGACTGCAATATGGACTTTGCAGTTGGGGTGGCGCTTATTAACTTCCCAATGGGAAGTTGTTGTAATGGGGCCGATTTTGTGAATTGCGAATTTTGACATATCTCCACGTTTTAAGGTCACCTGAATCCAAATCCAACGTTTTTACAGAGATGTCTGTGTGTGTGTATGTACGTATGTTCGTATGTTCGTATGTGCGTATGTGCGTATGTGCGTTCGGAATTATCTTTCGCGTCGATTATCTCGAGAACCAAAGATGATATGGACATGGGACCGGGTTCATTTGACGCGTAATTACGTAACTACGTACTGATTAAGTTTCCAGAAAAATCGGTCCAGTAGTTTTTTGTTAGTAATTAAATAACAAAAAAAAATAAAGGCAAACTAGCTGAATTTTGAAATTGATGATTTGTACTATTCATTCGTGCAGATTCTAAATACCTACCTTCGTAGTGATTTTTTTTTAAATATTATTATTGTGTGTTTTACCAAAATTTTTATGAATGTCGTAGCAATTATTTTAAAAAAAATATTAATAAAAAAAATACTTATGAACAAAAACTAGATGAATGTGTAGAATTTTAAATTTATATTATCAGGCCGGGAGAATAATGAGATTTCGAACTAGCCAACTCGTAACAATTAGTTGTAATAAAAAAAATGACGTTGATAACAATAATAATAATAAGAAAATGGGATGTGAATATATTCTTCGATATAAAAAAATCAACAATCTTTTTGCAATTCAAGGTTGCTTTATTAATATGCAATTAATACAAGAATATTATGTTTGAGAAAACATTTGGAGGTAATAGTATGATGTACATTTAACATTTAAAAAATAAATTATGACGTGGAACATGGTTGTAAGTAGAAGTTATTAACAGTAAAATTTATTTTCGATGAAACAATGAAACAATTTTTTTCATTTCTATAAGTACACATAAATAGTATTTATGAAAAAATATTGTTATTTCATATTTAGATAAGTCTTATGTAAAGTCGATATCTTCCATTTTAAATCCGATTTAATTGCATATGTTGTGTATGGGCTGATTGTTATGTTATGAGAGCTTCATCAATTTCTGCTAGTTATTATTTTTTGTGACAAGCCAATATGGAAATGTTTGTTGAAGATGATAAAATTCTTGAGGATATGGTTAATAATCTCCTACTGATGATTTTGAACGGTTCAAGGTGAAAAGCAGTAGTTTTGTGATGTCAGTCTTGAACAATTCATGAAGAAAGTAAATTGTATTGTGCTGTCAGCTGCGTAGTCTGTTATCAATATTGCTGTTTAGTTACTTGTAAGTAAAGAAATGTTAATTCAGCATTCTTAGTTGATGTGTGGTATTGATGAGATATCTCCAAGTTGATGGTTTCTTGATAACGTGAAGAAGAAAATTTCATTGTTCATCAAACATTGTAGTAATTGCAGAAGCAAGTGTTTATGTGTAGGCCATTAGTGTTTGGGATTGAGCTTCATTAAACCTTTTCGTATGATCATGTGAAAAAAATAATACTTATTAATTAAATAATGAATATTGTTTTTTTATTTCTTCCCACTGGGAAGTTAGGCGTGTGGACCTTGCGGGTCGCACCCAGACCACATTTTTTAAGTAGACTTCAGCAATTGACTGTTACTCAAAAATCCGCAATACGAAAAGTTTGTAGCTCCCACCGTTTAGCCCACACTATGGATCTGTTTAGGAGTCTGAAAATTCTTCCTCTGCGCCATTTATTTTATTTTAAAGTCCTGAAGGTCTTTTTCAAGAGAGGCGGATATATGGAAAGTCCGATCTCTGATTTACGCAGCTTACGTAGCTATTCAAACTTTGTTGTGAATGTTCCCGCCTTTCGCACTACAAGTTACAGAAACTTTTACTCCATTGTTTTATGCAAACTATTCAACACTTTACCCTTGGAAATTCGTTTCATAAGAAATTTCTGTACTTTCACAAAAGTAACGAAAACATGGCTTCTTAGTTTTAATCATCAGCAAATCGAAACCCTTTTGCGCTATTCAATTTAAAAAATGATTTGCACTTAACTATTTCTTTAATATTATTTGAATTTATCCTCTTTATCTTATCTTTTATTTATCTTTATCCATTTCTTTTTAATTACTAATTTTATACACCCCACAAAGAGTTTAATTATTAATGTGGCATCATTATCTCGATGAAAAATTGTACATTTATAAAATATTGTAAATTTCATTTTTTTTTTTGGATACATATAATGAATAAAGAAAAAAATTGAATTGAAATTGAAAAGGACCACGCTCTCATGATACATGTCATTGGGGTAGTAGGCCCCAGAGATCAGGTTATTAATCCACTCTGCTTATGTCAGCCCTGTTAAAGATGATCTCATTGGAATAGAATTTTTTTGTACTGAGACTCTGGTGTCCTGTATCTTGTCCATACTTATATATTCTGCCAACATAATTTTTCGGAACAAATTAATTTTATTTAAATGAATTTTTTTTAATTTACTTACACTTTGTTTGATTTTCCCCTTCCTAAACTAATTACATCTGCTATTTAGCAATCGAATGACCTGTCGAAAGAATATATGCGTTTACGAAAACAAAAACACTTGCTCACGGAAGACATAATACTGAATTACGTTTATATGTATTTATACGATCACGTATGACATAATGATAAATACACATTTTTAAATGACTTATTATACGTTCACGGATGAGACTATTTGGCCCATGTATGCATAGTACGACTGTACATGTACTTTACTTTCATTGCAAGTGCTTGCTCAAATGTGCTATTAGTTTCTTTATTGTTTAAATTTATTTTATGCCTTTCACTTGTATTGAAGGTTCTTCCTAATTTCCTTCAGAGCCATTATTCTTTCCTTTCTCCTTTCTTAAAGTTCCAAAAGATTTCAGTTGAAAGATATAAAATTAGGTATCGAATCTCTATATGTAAATTGTGTGGCAACCTTATTGTAAATTTAATATGGAATAAAATTCACTCATTCATTCATTATTTTATTCCCATAACTTTAAGAGACGGACACATGAATACTACGTTAAACTATACATATGTGCATATGTATACAGTGCTTTCAATAAACAAATACAGATATACATACATATCTAGTGTTTATCTCTGTCTCTGTTCGAAATTCTATGATTAAAAGCATAATGCGGTATGATAAAACTAATCTTTAGTTATTTTTATGTTATGTTCTTATGTTCTTTTTTAAGATTGTACGTAACATCACTCAACAAAATTCAGGTAAAAACTGGGTATCAAAGTACATAAATATATTTATTTTGAAAATTTCATAATTGATAACACATATGTATATCTGTATGAATACACATAAAAAGTAATTGCTATCACTTACGTATTATATTTTGGGCAAAACAACTATTATCAGGCAAATTTTTCCAATATGTAAACATTTATTTGACCTCTTGCGATAATCTAAGGCTATTTAATATATTTTTCCAATCGAAGCTATATTCCACTGTTCCCTGATTTAGTCAGACCCTGCCTTCTGCTTGGTAACTTACCATAATACAAAATAACTCTTAGTCGTGCAATGATGTTGGAAGCTAACATAATCAGTGGAACAGAAATAGCTAAGTAATAACAAATTCTTTTAAATTTTTCTCTTAATAGTCAGATGTTGACATATTTCTTCAGAGAAATTAAGAAACAACTAAAAAATGAAATTGAAGAAGTTCGCAGTAGCCTGAATAATTTTCGTCCGGGTCTTCGCATTATTCAAGTCGGCGGCCGAGAAGATTCCAACGTATATATTCGAATGAAAATAAAAGCCGCCAGTGAGATTGGAATTGATGCATTGCATATTAAATTGCCGCGCACCATCACCGAAAATGAATTATTATCAAAAGTAAATTATTTGGATTGTTACCTATTGCAATTAAATGTTGTTTATTTGTCTTCCAGATAAGTGAACTTAATGATGATTATAATGTTCATGGAATAATTGTTCAAATGCCGTTAGATTCTGATATTAAAATCGATTCACATAAAATTACTAACTCAGTTTGTCCAGAAAAAGATGTCGATGGGTAACAAATAAGTGAAGATATCGATCTCCACCATGTTTACGTACTTTTTTTAGGTTACATGTCATTAATGAGGGCCGAATAGCTGTTGGAGATCTAAGCGGATTTTTGCCTTGTACACCAATTGGATGCATAGAACTGATTAAGCACAGTGGCATTAAATTAGAAGGATCACGCGCAGTGGTGTTGGGTCGCAGTAAAATTATAGGAACACCTGTGGCCGAACTTCTTAAGTGGGAACATGCAACTGTGACAGTATGTCACTCGAAAACCAAAAACTTGGAGGACATTGTAAGTATTTTAATTTTGCTTACTTAAATTAAATTGACTTGTCCTTTGTGTAAAGGGTCATCGACACAGAGAGACCTAAAATGTTTTAACAAAACTCAAAATATTATTATTAATTTGGGAGTGAGGATGTGTCTTATTCTAGCGCTACAGGGCCAAGATATCATTTGAGATAGGGTTAATATATGCCATTAAATGACATACCATGTTTTCAGTATTGTTGCTGTAATATATTCTATTAGATGACCTTCTACATATATATGTAGAAAAACAGCTATTACTACTTACTTACAGCATGTTAATTGTGCATAATGACCGTTACTCAATTTTATCATAAGATGGAGAATTATGATGGTATGGGTGGTTTACTCCCTCCGCTAACGAGAAATTATTATATCGTCCTAAATATTAATTTTTATATTTTTTTTCTCATTTTTAAAACAACCTAATCACCATGAAAAAGATATGAGGATCAAAGAACATATTCTACTCTACTACTCTACATCATAATCAGATATGTATGTGATCTGCGTATATAAACATTATCTCGAAAAAAATATGAAATTATCCTCTTAATTTTTTTTTGCTTACAAATCTCATCTTTCAAACAATCAAATCACCATGAAAAAAATAAGGAACATGACAGTGTAGTTAGATTTTACAGCCATTGAGACCCAATGTTCTTTATATTGGACTTTTCTATATGGAATTTTATCATTTGTACTGCCATCAACCAGTCAGTGAAAGAATTAGACATTAAATATCATACCATGGCGAAGAGCAGATCTCAACCATCGGTCACGTAAAATTGAATTAATTGAGGATTGAAAGGGCTAATATAAGAATCGTTCTCTCTTGCCTGTGCTGTAAACAAATTTATTTTTAATTCTAGCCTTTTTCTTATTTTTACCGCATATATATACTGTATATACATACATTTAAAATTACCCCTAGCAAAAAAAAATATTTTGTTGTTCGTCACTGGGTCCTCGTGCGGTAGATCGTCAACCAGCTGCTTTCAATCGCCAACGCTATTGAGGCATTGGTCTTTTATATTTTGCCTTAGTTACTAATTTTTTCTTCTGTATGTACTCTATTAGTCTACAAATTGGGTTAATGGGAGGGGAAAATTCACGCTCTCAATGTCCGGCGTCAAGTAACGGTCAGGTCACGCTGTACATATTGCGTTCCTAGGTCGTTATAACACTTATCTTGTACACACTCGCTTAATACTATTCCCTAATCGTCTCCTTAAACCTATGATACACAAGTGAAATATCACATACTTAACATCTAACCTGTCTATAAAATAAATAACAGAGCCCAAAAATAATAAATAATACTAAAATAACATATTTACTCATCCTATCAAATAAAATATAAAAGGTACTAATTTTACCGACGGGTAAAAATTCTTCTAGAAACAAAACTGTAGGAACCTTTAAAATGTTAAATTTCAATCTACGGTTCCTTTTTTTTTGCTTTGTAGAGATGACCTTATTCATATTCCTAACGTTGCTCTGCGAAGGGGTGAATAACCTTGCATCAACCAAAGGTTTGCCGCCGGGTATTAATCGTTTGATTGTTGGATGCTGTGGGAACACATTATTGTCTCCTGATATGCAACGTTAGTGGGCTACATCCATGCAAAGGACACCGGCCACGTAACATGAGCACTATGTGTTAAAAATGTCCAATTCGAGTACAAAAATAAGAGTTGTGGGATTTTGACCAACTAACAAATCAGCCCACAAGTATACTACAAGGTACATCAAATAATATGAGTGTTTGTCGCCTGCCCATTCGGGGGACGATCTAACATTCCTGTAACCCCCAAGAGAAGCGTACTCTCTGCTTTGCTCTGGAATCTTGTACTCAACGAAATCCTCTTGGAAACAGAGAGCACTGGATGCAACGTTGTTGCTTATGCGAAAGTTGTAGTTATCTCAATATCGGGCAAGTACCCACATATGTTTTCTGATGTCATACTTACTTACTTACTTAAATCCTTTAACCCCTCGGGGGCATAGGGCGTCAACAACGCCTGCGCGCCATCTTGTTCTTAGTTCTGCAACTTGTTTCAACTCTCTCCAACTCATTCCTAAAGAGCTCGATTCCTCTTCGACTGTTCTGCGCCACGTATGCCTTGGGCGTCCCGCTCTTCTGCCAGCCTGGGTGAGCGGATTCCACTGCATGGCGTACTTCGCAATAGAATTGTCTTCGCGCCGTAGGGTGTGTCCAATCTACTGCCATTTTCTCCTCCGTATAGTTAAGTTTCTAGGTTCTTGGCCCGTTCTCTGATAAAGCTGTTCGTTGGAGATACGGTTCGGCCAAAAAATCCTCAGGATGATTCTTAAACATTTATTTACGAAGACTTGCAGCTTGCGGGTGTTAGTGGTGTCCACCTTCTAGGTACTGCACCCATAAAGCAGCACCGATTCTACGTTGGAGCGGAACAGTCGCAGCTTGGTTCTTAAGCTGATAACATTGCTTTTCCAGATTTTGGATAGCATTCCGAATGCAGCTTTAGCCTTCCCGATTCTGCTGCACACATCCAGTTCGGTGCCACCGCGGTTAGCCGAGACCACACTTCCTAGATAAAGAAAGTTGTCAACTTTCTCGACTTCCTGTCCGGCAATGTTGTGTTGAGCGCGGGTGACAGAAGTACTTAGGGCTTTTGCTTTTTGGCTGTGTTTATTTTGAGCCCCACTTTGTTTGCCTCAGCTTCTAGATTGTGGGCCATCATATGAAGGTCCATTATCCGATGTGAAAATAGGCAAACATCGTCAGCGTAGTCTAGGTGTTTAAGGTAAGATGTCATTGTCCAACGAATTCCATAGTTGCCTTCCGTCAATGCTGCATGGAGTACATCGCTGATAACCACCAGGAACAATAGAGGTGACAGTATGCACCCCTGACGTACTCCACTTTGGATTTCAAAATCCTCCGACACCTTACCATTGTGTATGACGTGACACTTACCACCTTCGTATGTAGCCAAGATAAGAGCTATGATTTTTTCCGGGATGCCTCTCCTGCGCAAAGCCAACCATATAGCATCTCGATTCAAGCTGTCGAAAGCCTTCTCGAAGTCGATAAACAGTAGATGTAACGGAGACCTGTACTCAACGCATTGTTCTATTATGATCCGTAAGGTGTTTATGTGGTCTATGCAGGAGGATCCAGCGCGAAGCCTGCCTGTTCGACGTCGAGAGTTGAATTTAGATGTTCTTTGATTCGTTCCAGAATTATTCTAGCTATTATTTTAGCTACGGCCGGGAGGACGCATACACCTCTCCACTTTCCACAGTCCTTCAAATTTCCCTTTTTCGGAAGCTTAATAATCATCACTGTTTTCCACTCCTGCGGAAATTGTTCACTATCCCACGCTCTCCATATGAGCGGGTGTAGTAAATCAGCCGATGTATTTGGCGCCGCTTGAAATAGTTCGGCAGGGATGCCATCAATACCCACCGCCTTGTTTTTCTTGAGGGACTTGATTGCGGTTATTATTTCTGTTTTACTGGGAGGTCCGGTGCGCATTCGGGAATTCGTTGCTTCGGGGAACTCATTTGAATTCGAGATCATTCCATCATCGTCTAGATGATTTAGTACTGTAGCGAAATGTTCTCTCCATCTAGTGAGCTGGTCCTCATCCGAAATTAGTAGGTTACCATCTAAACTCATCACTGGATGTTGTTTGGAATTCCGACCACCAATGAGCTCCTTGGTGATGTTGTAAACAGTCCTACCTGTCACACCTGTTTGCTGCCTCGCCAGCCCTTGAGGCAAGTGAATCGATGAACTGACGTTTGTCACGTCTCACACTACGCTGCACTTCCTTCTTTTTCACGCGATATTGGGCTTCTAGCTCGGTTTTCTCTACTGCTGAGGCCGCTGCAATACGAGCCTCAATTACTGTACGCTCATCGATCGGTCTCCAGGTGTCCGTTGAAAGCCATGTGCGGTGACTTTTCTGCCTTTTACCGACGTAAGTTTTCACAGCATTCCAGTGGTCGTCGACGTTCTCCTGGATTGTGCTGCTGATTGTTTCTGCTTCTAAGGCAAGGTGGTCCCTGAACTGCTGGCGCACTTGGGGATCCCTAAGCCTGTCAGTATTGAACCTGGTGATGTTTAGCAAGTTTGGGCGGTTGCTATTGACGGATATTGACGGATGCAGTACGAAGGCGTATATGAGCTAACATAAGATGGTGATCGTGCTCTTGTCCAATGTCTGCTCCACGTCCGTTCGGACGTCTAGAAGACAATTTCTAGAGCGACGGCTAATCGCAATGTGATCGATCTGGTTGGATGTTCGCTGCCTGTCAGTTGAGACCCAACTGATCTTGTGGCAGGCGTTATGCTTAAACAGCGTGCCTCCAATGACTAGGCGGTTGGTATTGCAGAAGTCCACAAATCGCTCACCATTGTCATTCCGGTCTCCCAGGCCGTGGACTCCCATTACGTGTCTGAGCATAGTGTTGTCGCTACCTACCTTGGCGTTGAAATCCCCCATCACCATTACGATGTCCCCATTAGGCGCTTGGTTGTGGACGGCACCTAATTGGCTATAAAAATTGTCCTTCTCATCCTCAGCCGCGTCTTCAGTTGGAGCATAACACTGTATGATGGTGATATACAGTGCCATATCCCAGGATATGAGGCTTCTTCGCGTTGCTGGAGTTAACATCAGTCCTACTCCGGACCTCCGGGCACTTCCAGCTGGCTTACCAGAGTAGAGCATGACAGTGTTTTTTGTTGGGGATTGGTACTCCCCAGCATCGAACCATCTTGTCTCACTCAGTCCCAAGAGGTCAATTTTATACCGAGTGAACTCGCGTTCCAGTTGGAGGAACCTCGCGTTGTTAGGCCCTTCCTGGAGTGAGTCGAGGAGAGTCTTCACGTTCCAGAAACCGATCGTTGTCCTTAAACGATAGCTAAAGCTCGTCAATATGGTATCAGTCCGTATCCGAGGCTTGTTGTTGCGTTTCGGAGCAATTACGTTTTTTACGGTTATGGCTCGCTGGGCCATAGACCAACCGACACTTATCCTGTTTTATGGCGCAGGAAACTCGCCATTCGTCCTCATCCCGATCGCAATTTCCGAAGAAATTCCCAGATGGGACCACGAGGAGGTGGGAGTAGGGCTTACTAACAGAGCTGCTAGGTTTTCGGCTGCAGTGGCTCCTACTCGTTATTTAGCGGACCAGCACCCATCGGGAGATGCTGCTCCTACGAGGCCTTTGTTAGTCATTTGCCATCCATCTGATGTCATGCAAATCGCTTCTAATAAACTAGACATACATACATATGTAAATCAGATCCATGGCATCAAATCCCTCATACCCAGATATTACAATATATAAATACAAATATATGGCGCCATGGCGCTCTTCTTTAGTGCAGCTCGGTGAAAAAGAATGGCAAATTACTGCCGCAGCTGTCTGAGTCTAGTTTTGGATTAAGGCTATTTTCAAATAGGTATTCATTCACTCCCATTTTGTACAAAATTCTTAACACTAGGTTTCCCTACGCTAAGCAATAATTATTCTAAACTAAATATTACAATGGGTGTCATCGTAACTCATACCAGGACAACCCATCCCCGGACACCTCATTCCAGGACAGATAATCCCAGGACAACTCATCCCCGGGCAGCTCATACCAAGGGACAACTCATCCCCGGGCTCATCCCAAAAGAGTGAAAAATATGCTTTGAGTTACTTTGTAACATGGAGTTTCAGAATGAGTGAAGTTGAAGAAGGGATAGTAAACATGTGGTTGATTGATATTATATTATGTGAGTGAAAGAAGGAAATTGGGTGACAGGTGAATACCTGAAAATTTATCATACTTAAAGGGTTGGTCGATGTATAGGCGTTGAGCGATATATGTATGTACATATGTATGTGCATAATATTGTTAATTTGGAGGGCGACTTTTTTGTGTGTAGTATTCGCAGGAAATTGAAGAATGAGAGTATGTGTGTATTCGAGTTTCGTATGTGAAAATTTGTGTTGCGTGGCGTGAATGGTGGAAATTGTATGATTTGCCATTTTAGATTTTAGAGTTTGGTTATACAGTGGATTCCGCTTTATTGGGACACCGGTTAATCGGGACAGCCGCTTAACTGGGACAAATGATAAAGAACGAAATACGAAATGTATACATGAATTTGTTCGGATATTGTGGACAGCAGCCGCTTATTCGGGACATATTCATCACACATCTTACACACATTTTGATAAAAAAATATAGGCACATTGCTTGTCTGATATGTCTCGAAAAGTTTACAACAGCAAAAGTAACAATAAAGTCTGTCTAGATGTCTGTAATGACTTCGTAAACTTACAAAGTACTAAAAGCATTCGCCAGGGAACAATCGACAAGTATTTAGCGACATATGTGAAATAATTTTTTGAGTTGTGTTTTTTTCATATTTCTTCAACATACGAGTATAAGATATTTATTACATTCGTTCTCATTTACTTCGTCTTTCACTTCGTTGTTTATTACATATGTATGTAGGTATTTGGTTTCTTTTTTACTTCGTTTTATTGGGACAGCCGCCTAATTGGGACAAAACGATCTAGCCCGATGTGTTCCAAATCCGGAATCCACTGTATTTCTCACTTGCTCTGTTACTTCTGCTCGCCTTATTTTTTCTATTCTCCTCAGTTCGATTGGCACGTTTGTTATAGACGTACATATTTGCATCCACTTTTCCTCTGACTGCACCATTTGGTCTATAAGGAGCAGTGTGCTTGGGAGACTTGATCGCCATTCTATGAAGCATCTGCAGTGAAATACAGCGTGTTCTGTATCTTCCTCCTGATCTGGACAGTCTGGGCAGAAGGGTGTGCTTTCGTGTCCCAAGCGATGTAGATATTTCTGGTAGTCACCGTGGCCGGACAAGAATTGTGTAAGACGGTAGTTACAATTTCCATGGGTCCGATTTGTCCAGACCTCGATAATCGGGATCAACTTATAGGTCCATCTGCCTTTGTTAGTATTGTCCCACCGAACTTGCCATGCTGCCATTGAAGCTGCTTTTTCTTCTTCCTTAATCATTCTGATTTCTATTGGTTCCAAGTGCCTCGAGGTTCTCCTGTTATAGACCCTAAGCATCTCGTCCGCGAGGATGTCAATGGGAACCATTCCAGCTACGACGAAGGCAGCTTCATCTGAAATTGTTCGAAAACCACTGATAGTCCTTAGCGCGCAGAGTCTGTAAACTGACGTTAGTTTCCTCCTCGTTTCCTTCGTCGCTAATGCCCTTGCCCAGACTGGGGCTGCGTATAAGAGAACTGAGCTGACTACTCTGGATATCAAGATTCTCCTGGCGTATCCAGGTCCTCCAATGTTTGGCAGTATTCGAGAAAGTGCTGCTTGCAGCAGTGATGCCTTTTTACTCGAGTAGTTTACATGCACTTTAAACTGTAGCCTATTGTCAAGCATTACTCCTAGGTATTTTATCGATTCCTTTGATCTGATGGTTTGATTTCCTACCCTAATATTTACGTATTCCACAGTTTTCCGACTAGTTATTAAGAGAGCTTCTGTTTTGTGGTCAGCTAATTCGAGGCCGGCAGATACCAACCAGCCTTTGATTTTTGCCACTGCTTCATTCGTGGCTGCCTCTATCTCGTATGTATGCTTTGCCACGGTAACAACGGCAATGTCGTCAGCAAATCCAAATATTTTGAATCCTTGTGGCAACATTAGTCGCAGAATTCCATCGTTCATGATGTTCCATAATAGTGGTCCCAGTACCGATCCTATTGGGACTCCCGCCGAGACATTATAGTACTTTATTCCCTCGTTGGTTTCGTAATTCAGCTTCCTGTTAGTGAAGTAGCTTGATATTATCTTCCGCAGGTAGTACGGAGTATCAATTCTGGCTAGTGATCTTTTTATAAATGACCAATTTGCTGAGTTAAAAGCGTTTTTAATGTCCAGCGTCACTACTGCACAATACTCCTTTGTCCCCCATCGCCATCTTTCTCCACGTATTGCTTCCGTTGCTGTGTCGGCTACCCCCTTTATGGCGTCTACGGTGGAGCGCGCTTTCCTAAATCCATATTGGTGGTCTGATAAGGCTCCTTTTTCCTTTGCTACGACATGCGCTGGAGGGGTGAAATCCTTTATGGATACTCGGTAGCCCGTGCTACGAGTTATGACAGACTCCATGCTCCTGCATGTATACGTGGCTAAAACACCCCCCCATCCCTGTCCTGTGATTCCCCCTACGGTACTACCGGTCAAGGCCCCTTCGTAGGGGCAGGTTTTGAAATCATGTCTTCTCCTTCTTATGGTCCAGGGTTTCCTTCCTCTTGAGCTCTTGGTGTTTGGTTTTCCGACCGTAATTCCTGCATGATGCTTGCAATGATACGGTTGGCGATGTCCCAAGCTTCCCTCGTTGATAGCATAAACGAAATCAGTCTCCTTGGAGTTATTTCATTGCCTATCTCTCGTTCTAAGGCATTTCTGGCTGCTACGTATTTCTTGCATTCCAGTAGCACGTGCTCGGCGTTCTGGATTTTTCCTTCACAATGACGACATAATGGATCGTCTACGATGTTGTACTTGTAGAGGAATTCCCGGAAGCTTCCATGTCCCGTTAGAAATTGGGTAAGGTAGAAGTTTACTTCGCCGTGTTTTCTTGTGGTCCATTCTTCTATGTTCGGCAGCAGTTTGTATGTCCATCGGCCGTTTTCTGATGTGCTCCATCGCCGTTGCCATTCTATTTCGGCAGCTGCTCTGATGGCTCTTCTCTCCCGGTTTTCGTCATTGTATATTGATGCTGCTACTTTGACCTCTAGCTCGATAGGCATTCGCGCCGCTATCACACTTATTGCATCCCCCGATACTGTTCTATATGCACAGGATACTCTGATCGATGCTCTTCTATGCACAGAGTTTATGCTTCTCATGTACGAGTTTATGGCTGTTGCCGGTGCCCATATAGGGGCTGCGTACATGAGGATTGACTTGCTCACTGTCGCAAGCAGATTTCTAATTGGCTGCCTGGGTCCTCCAATATTTGGCATCAGCCTGGATATTGCGGCAACAGCCCGATTAGCCTTCACGCTTGTGTAGGTTAGATGGTCTCTAAAGTTGAGCCTATGGTCAAGCAGTACCCCTAGGTACTTTATGTAGGGCTTTGACTCAATAGTGTGCTCTCCTACCTGTATGGTCAGGCGCTCAACCTTCTTGCGGCTGCTAATGAGGACAGCCTCCGTTTTGTGGTCCGCTAGTTCCAGACCTGTTGAGCGAAGCCATATCTTCACGTCTTTGATGGTACTGTTGCAGTTTCGTGTCACCTCCTCTAGGGTTTTAGCCACTACCACCACCGCAATGTCATCGGCGTATCCAATTATGTCCACTCCTCTTAGTCTTCGCATACGCAGTACACCATCATACATAATATTCCACAGGGCTGGGCCTAAGACTGATCCCTGTGGGACTCCTCCTGTTATTTTGTATCTTTTCGGCCCTTCGTCCGTGTCATAGAAGAGGGTTCTGTCTTTGAAGTAGTCGGTAATAATTCGTAGTAGGTAGTTTGGCACTCGAATATTCCTCAGCGCTCTCATGATGAAGTTCCAGCTGGCCGAGTTAAATGCATTTTTGACGTCCAGCGTAACTACAGCACAGTACTGTTTTCTTCCTCCTTTCCATCTGGTCCCAGATATGGCTTCGCGTGCAATTTCACAAACTGCTTGTATCGCATGAGTGGTGCTTCGCTTTTTCCTGAAACCGTATTGTCGGTTGGAAAGCCCGTTGTCTCCTTCTGTGTACTGTTCAAGTCTGTCACGGATAATTCTTTCCAGCACTTTCCCTACTGTGTCTAGCATGCACAGCGGTCTGTATGACGACGGTTGCTCTGGGGGCTTGTCGCCTTTCGGGATTAACACCAGTCTCTGTCGCTTCCATTGCAAAGGGAACTTTCCTTCTGCCAGACATCTTGTATAGAGGTTTGCAAACACCCCCGGTTGGATTTTAATGGCTTCCTTTAGGACGAAGTTTGTGATCCCGTCCATTCCGGGAGCCTTATTGCTTTTTATTGAGCCCGCTGCTTCCAGCACTTCTGCAGTTGTGACGGGTTGTATTGGTTCCGCATTCTCTGTTATTACGTGGGTGAGATGCACACTGGTATGCCTTGGAAAAAGCCCGCTGACTATAATATTCATCATAGTCGGGCATGTCGGTGCACCTGCCGTGCCAGTTTTTAGTTTATCCATAACTATCTTGTAAGCACTTCCCCACGGGTTATGTTGGAGGTCTTCTCTTAGTGATTGGAAAGATTCAGCTTTACTCTTTTTAATGAGTTTCCGAAGCTCCTTTCTTTTCTTTAAGAATTCATCTCGAATCTCTTCGGAGTCTTCTCTTTGTCTACGTCTTGCTCGCTGCTGGCGCCTTCGCATTTTGAGGCAGTCTGCTCTCAGCTTAGCGATGTTGTCGTTCCACCAGTACACCGGGGCTCTTCCATTTCCATTGCCTTTGCGTGGCATGGATGCGTCGCATCCTCGAGTGAGGGAAGTCTTCACCTGTTTTGCCTGTTCTTCAGCTGTGCCCCTGGGAATTTCCATGGTACTCAGCCAATAATCGAGCATCTCTCTATCTATGTTTGTTCCTTGCCAGCCCAACTTTTGTACCTTTTTAGTAGCTTTTTGGTACTGAAACCTTCTTGGCTCTATTGTTTCAAAAATGATGGCCCGATGGTCACTGTTTGTATAGACATCGGAGACATGCCATTTTGTTTTTCTCGCTATAACTCTGCTGGCAAACGTTAGATCTATGATGGAGCCAGATCTGCCGTTATTGAACGTTTCTTTGTTTCCTTGGTTTAATAGTACAAGGTCAAGGCTAGCAAACGCATCCAGCAGTGCTTCGCCTCTGTGGTTGGTCCTCGTACTACCCCATTCGACTGCCCATGAGTTAAAGTCTCCGGCTACAATTGCTGGTGTTTTTCCTCGTACCTCAGCTACAAGTACATCCAACATCTGTTGGTACTCTGCCATGGTTGCGCTCGGTGGGGCATAACAACTGAAGAAGTGGATGCCCTTAATTTTGGCGTAGGCGAAATTCGGTCTCCTGTTTGCGTTTTTCCGCTCGAATGCGTATTTTCCGCAAGTCCATATCGCCGCTGTCTTAGTGGAGTCATCTACCCATCTTGAGTTGGCGTGGATAGTTTTGTACTGTTCGCATATGAGGGCTAGGTCTGCTTTTTCCTCTTTGACTGTCTGTGTAAGCAGATCCTGTGCGGCTTCGCAATGATTGAGATTTATCTGGATGCACTTCATTGCTTCTTTACTAGTTCTCGCATCGCGTTTTTGTATGCGGCGCTTCTATAGCTTCCGGTCGCATGGTTGTTTCCACCTTTGCAGTTCGCGTCACATATGGCACACTTTGGTTCAGCAGTGCAATTTTTGGCTACATGCCCCTTGCTTCCACAGCGTAGGCACGTTCCTGCGCGGTCCACTTCATTTTTGCAGTGCCTGGCAATATGGCCGTATTCAAGACATTTAAAAAATCTTGTAGGTGTGATGTGCTCGCGTACTCTGCACCTAACCCACCCGATCTTTATACGACCTACAGGGAGTAGTTTGTTGGCTGCATCTGCTGTGAGGGTAATAAGGGCGGTTTGTGTCCCGTCCCTTGTCACTCTCATGGATTTGATGGCATCTTCCATTATGCTTCCTGCTGTTGGGAGTTGTTCTTCAATGGCCACGCATATCTCCTTTTGTGTCGTCGCTTCGTCTAGGTCGCGTAGCTCAACCGTAGCGTGTTGGCACAGTGTTTTTATGCTCGCTTCCGTTTGGAGGATTTTGGACATGTCTTCTTTGTATTTGGCAGTTTGTCCGTCTCTACCTCTCTTGAGCTCTATCAGCAATTCGCCCTTGGCTGTCTTCCTGATCTTATTCACATTTTCCCCGAGCTCCTTAAGATCAGGGTTTGCTCTCATCTTTTTGAGCATATTTGCGTAGGAAGTCTCTCCCGTTTTCGCAATCACAATGGCATCTGGCCTTCTGGGTTTACTTCGGGTCTTCCTTCCAGCGTTTTCTGCCTTCTTCTTCTCCTCAGTTTTCGGCAGTTTTTCTTTCCCTTTATTTTTTTGTTTCTGGGACTTGCTGACAATTTTTGACCAGGTTTCGCCGTCTTTATTCTCGGGTTGCTGGTCTTTCGAAACAATTTCCACTTTATCAAGTTTTTCGTTGCTCACGCGCAATGCCCTATTTTCTTCGCTGGGGGTGGACTTTTGCTGGCGCTTTGAGCATGGTATTTCGGCTGTTGACTCCGGTTTCCTCTTTGCATCCTGACCTACTTTCAGCCACGGCGATGTTTGGGAGGCATTATTCTTTCTTATGACCTCCTTTGCTCTGTCGTCGCGCATTTCAATCGCTGACAGCTCGTATAATGCCTTGATCTTGTCAATGATGTCTCGCATTGACTGGTTGATAGAGCGCCTTTTTCCGTCCTCCATCTTATCCACTAGGATCTTTATTTGCTTCCCTAAATTTTGGAAAACAGATAGGGGGGTTGTCGTAGTCGTCCCTTGGCCCTTTGGCGTTTCATCTGATCTCCGGGCTAAGCCAAAGGCCATTTGGGTTGCTGGCGTTCCACCGACTCTCGGGCCCATTTGGAGGGGATTCTCTTCGCCACGTTTAGTTTCATTGGTGGTTGACGTCTGTTTTATTGGCGACCTAGCCACCCTTGAACTCTTACGGAAGGGGTTCTCTTCGATCCTCTTTTGTATTTCTTCGTTTGGTTTTTCTTCGTTTGGTTTTGTTTTGTTTGTTGTAATCATTTCTATTTGGTCCCCACTCAAAGCCGCTATCAATGTTCGGATGTGTAGTCACCTAAGGATCCCATGGTTGTCTTTGCAAGCAGTGAGGCCATGCGAGAGTTGACACAGACCCTTATGAGGTGTTGTGCCAGAGCCGGATCGGTGCTAACCAGGAATGTTACATCTGAACCTACACCACCAACTTAATGGCGACGAAACATTGAACGTACTTTGAGGCCTGCCAAGGTTTGAGGCCTGCCAAGGTTTTAATTCCGATTCGATTTCCAGTATTCCATAATTAAGACCTTACTGGGCTCGGTCTTAATGTCTGTGGTAGTGGCGATGCCGAAGTCATCGCATATTGATACATAGGAAAACACTTTTTGTGATTTCCTGTTTAATTTGTATGTACATATGTACGTATTTACTCCCCATTGGAGGCTTCACGTTATACGTTGTGGCGGGTGCCTTTGGATCTCGCCATTTCTTCTTTCTTTATCCCTCGTAGCCACTTTGTAAGGTGGGGAGCACGACTAGTAATCTGTTGTGTATAATTCGCTCGAGTATCTTTCCCATTGTGTCTAACAGGCATATTGGGCGATAAGATGATGGTTCTCCCGGTGGTTTATTTCCCTTTGGTAATAGTACCAAATGCTGCAGTTTCATGGTTCTGGAAAAACTCCTTCCTCTAGGCACGTTTGTATTGTTGCTATGAACATGTCCGGTCTCCGTTGAACTGCCGCTTTCACAGCCTTGTTTGGGATGCCATCGGGTCCAGGCGCCTTGTTGTCGCCTATTTTCCTGCATGCTATGAAAATTTCTTCCGGCGTGACTCTTGGAATGTCTTCTGTGCTGATATCTCTTATTATATTACACATAGGAGATGGTCTATGTGGGAATAGATGTTCTACTATGGACCTAAGCATTATCGGACATGATATTTGTGGGGACCTGCAACCCTTCATCTTAGTCATAACCATCCTGTATGCCATGCCCCAAGGATTTATGTCGGCTTCGTCACACAAATGTTTGAAGCATTTTGTTTTGCTCTGCTGAATCGCCTTCTTTAACGTCTCGCATTGCTAGCCTGAATGTTTCCAGGCGTTCTTGGAAGTCATCTCTTCCCCTAGATCGTTGAACCCTGCGTCGGGCTTGTAGGCAGTTTGCTCTAAGTGCCTTTATTTCTTCGTTCCACCAGTAACACGGTGCACCTCTTCTGCCGGTTGTTCTTCTAGGCATTGCTGCATCGCAAGCTGTGGTGATAGTTTGGATGAGTTGATGCGACAGGGTCTCAGCTGTTCGAGCTCGTACTCATCATTTTCTGGAACATTTCCTTGTCGAAGAGCTTGTCTCTCCATTTCGGACCCGTTATTTTAGGGCGTGCTGCGACTTTCTTTTCTCTGATATCAAATATTATTGCCTGGTGGTCGCTGTGTGTATATTCTTCGCTGACCCGCCATTTAATCTTGAGCAGGAGGGAGTTGCTCACGAACGTGATGTCGATGACTGATCCTCTTCCTGCTTTTCGATAAGTATCTGCCCGGCCAATGTTTGCAATGCCTATTTCTAGGGGTGCAAGTGTTTCCAGCAGAATACGGCCTCTGGAATTGGTTAGTCTGCTACCCCACTCCGTTGCCCATGCGTTGAAGTCGCCGCCTATGACTATTCGAACCCTCCCATGTGCGTCTGCCAATAGGTTGTCCAACATAGATTGATATTCGCTAGTCGTCCAGCTGGGTCGTGCATAACAGCTATAGAAGCTGATGTTATTAATTTTTGCCCGTACGAATCCTTCCGCTTGTACATTAGCGTCTTGGAAAGCATATCTTCCACATATCCATATTGCAGCATGTTTTGTTCTATCACAGATCCTAATGCTATTGTCGAGACTTTTATACGGTTCGCTGATTAATATGACGTCCGCTCCCTCGTCCTTAGCTGTTTGTGTCAGGATGTCCTGAGCTATCCCACAGTGATTCAGGTTGATCTGTATTATCTTCATGGTTGTTTGTTTTTTATGGCTCTCCTAAAGATATACATATGTATATATGTACACATGTGTATGTACGTGCATAGTAGATATGTTTTGTCTCCCCTGATTGGATGGCAAAGTTTTTTGTTGGGGCTTGTTTCCACGATGGGAAGAAGAGAAGATGACCAAGAGCAATGTATATGAAACTTATAGTACTATCCATCCAGCAATATTTTTAGTAGTTACTCCGACCGCTCAGGTGGCGTATTCTCATTCTTCGAGAGCGAAGTAAAATATTATTACTCTCTGAGAATGGAGTTATAATCACAGAATGAGTGAGTGATGAGTGGAAACAAAGTAAACAAAATCTTTCTTGGATTTTCATTCCCATTCAGAATTTTTGTACACATGTTACGCAGCTGAGTGAATGACTTTGCCAATAAAATGAGTAAAGAAACTGATGGAAAAAATGTATAAGCAGGTTATTATTTTTTTTCTTGTTCAGTGAAAAGATATGTACATGTTTTTCTGATTAGGGAGTGGAGTGGTGGATGCATATTATGCGTTATGCGCCATGTTTTTAGTTCAAGTGGTGGTCCAGTTAAGGGATGAAAAAACATATTTTCACAGCTGGGGTGGTGGTGGGATTATGTGGTGGATGGACGGAGTGCCAGAAATTTATGATGGCTACGGATAGATTTGTTTGTTTTTGTTTGAATTGTATGAAATTATACAGAAAATTTTTCGAATCTAACCCTATCCTCTGTTGCACGGACAAACGAAGGGCGGTGAATAGTTCAAATATTCTTTTCTACGTTACCCAATGAGGTAGAATATTAAACGCGTTTTTTTTTTCGAGGTGTCCCCTGTAGGCATAGTCCTCGCTCTTTAGTAAGAACTAAAGAAATAAAAATATTTATAAAATAAATAGTAGATATCTATTAATTAAAAAAATAATGAATAACTAGAAAAACTTAACAAACAAGAGTGAAAAAAAAGAAAATATAACAAAAATTCGCAAAAAAAAACTTAACGAAACAAAGAAAGGATTAATTTAGGTACACATATGTATGTATGTATAGTATGTTTTATCTATCACGAACAGAGTGCAGTTTTGACAATTAAGTTCAACTTGAAAGCTGCAAACCCGGCATAAAATGAAGGAGCCGCTTCTTGGAGCTTCTGAGAACATCCTTTGGACACAACTGTTTCTGTCTCATTGGCATCAACATCAAACTCATCATGGCAACTATTCATATGGTATTCGATACTGCTCACTTTAATCACTTTAAATTTTTGAAAATAATTTGCTTCAAATTTTTAATAAATCTGTAAGCTGAAAGGTTTCGTTCGTATGATCCCCTATTTGGACGAGCCATTGAAAATAAGTTTTCTGCAACATCAGTATTCAGATGTGCAATAAGAAGGGACTGCTGGTCATTTTTAAGTTTTTCCCATATTAACTCTATAGCAAGTAAAGTTTGTAGTAACCCACCAAAGCAATATGACTTTTTCATTTTACCGGTAGACTCGCATAATAAGATGTAGCTTGCTCCCAATTTTTGTTTAATCCCCTAAGAGTGGAGGCTACAGTAGCGCGTCTACCCAGCTCCCAGAAAAGCCGTATACCATTTCATTTTTAATGTTGCAATCAAGTTCGGGTTTGATTGCGATTTCATCAAAAATTAATGTACATACAGTACATTTTTTCTCTAAGTTTGACATAGTTTGACCCTTGCACTTTAAAAGATGAATTATTTGGTTTGAAAAACCGGCCGGTAAACTTAAGAAGAATGTCATCGGTAGATTGTGCTTGTAGATGGTAAACTAAATAACGAGCTCACCAAATGGGAATATAATGTGGGAGACTTATACAAAAACTTCAGACACGAAACTTTTTCGTCACTCGTCCAATGTGCATTTGCCTTTTGAAAAAGTTGCATATTTACAAAAGTGTTTACGTCGACTGGCTTATTTTGCAATTGCATGTCAACGTTTTTTTCTAAATTATAGTCCTTAACAACCTTTAATCGCTTTGGCGTATCGAAAATATACCGAGGTATGATATTTACTATTCGCTCATTACGAAAACGAGATTCGGGAGAAGGAAACTGTGAACGAAAAATTTGCAAACTATTATTTTCAACGCTAGGTAGAGAAAAATCTGTAATAATATGTCATAGGTTCGGCAACTCTATTAACGGAAAGTGTGGTTGGACAGTATTGCCCGTTTCATTTTCGTTTTGGTTAATATTTAATACGCTGAATGCACTAGAACTGTCTGAAGTGACTACTAAAGGAAGCTTTGTGTGTCTGATGTTATCGATGATTTTAAAACAAGACTCATCGATGGATACATCAGAGCAACTGCACACTGATATGGATGACATTGGAAGGGCATTTTTAGTTAGCAATTTCGATGTGCTTCTATGTTTACATCTTTGCTATGAAAATGGGTTTCACAAATAAAAAATAGTTTTTTCAATGAACTACATTGAGCATGCTTTACCCAAACATCCCTTCTATGATTTTTAGGGACTTGAAAAAATTGCAAGAAAAATGTTCTTTCAATATTGTTACAATCTTTATATGAACATTTAGGCATTTTGAAAATCTATAATAATTTTCTAATAAATCGAAATACAATTGCGTGCAAATGAAATGAAACAAAAATGTTTACCAGGAAATTATTTACACAAACTCCACAGCCATAAGTGAAGACTGAAGAGAAACATTGGCCCTTATTGCGAGTGTCGATCGTCGATCGATAAACGACTTTTATCGAAAGTCAATCGAAAGTGAATTTTGGTATTGCGAACGTCGATTGTGAACGAAGTTTTTCGTTTTGACAGTCGATCTTTTTCGTTTACATTTTCCCGATCGACTGTGTGGAAGAAGTGCAATGTTATGAACAAAAATGCAATGTATTTCATTATATTTTTAGTAGTTACTCCGACCGCTCAGGTGGCGTATTCTCATTCTTCGAGAGCGAAGTAAAATATTATTACTCTCTGAGAATGGAGTTATAATCACAGAATGAGTGAGTGATGAGTGGAAACAAAGTAAACAAAATCTTTCTTGGATTTTCATTCCCATTCAGAATTTTTGTACACATATTACGCAGCTGAGTGAATGACTTTGCCAATAAAATGAGTAAAGAAACTGATGGGAAAAAGGTATAAGCAGGTTATTATTTTTTTTCTTGTTCAGTGAAAAGATATGTACATGTTTTTCTGATTAGGGAGTGGAGTGGTGGATGCATATTATGCGTTATGCGCCATGTTTTTAGTTCAAGTGGTGGTCCAGTTAAGGGATGAAAAAACATATTTTCACAGCGGGCTGGGGTGGTGGTGGGATTATGTGGTGGATGGACGGAGTGCCAGAAATTTATGATGGCTACGGATAGATTTGTTTGTTTTTGTTTGAATTGTATGAAATTATACAGAAAATTTTTCGAATCTAACCCTATCCTCTGTTGCACGGACAAACGAAGGGCGGTGAATAGTTCAAATATTCTTTTCCACGTTACCCAATGAGGTAGAATATTAAACGCGTTTTTTTTTTCGAGGTGTCCCCTGTAGGCATAGTCCTCGCTCTTTAGTAAGAACTAAAGAAATAAAAATATTTATAAAATAAATAGTAGATATCTATTAATTAAAAAAATAATGAATAACTAGAAAAACTTAACAAACAAGAGTGAAAAAAAAGAAAATATAACAAAAATTCGCAAAAAAAAACTTAACGAAACAAAGAAAGGATTAATTTAGGTACACATATGTATGTATGTATAATAAAGTGAAGTTTTCAATTCCTTACACTTTTAACTCCACAGAAATTCTTATTGGTTTTCTTAATCGAAAATTTGATTAGACCAATTAAAATGAATTTGCAAATGGAGTGTCTGTGCTCATCAACGACACATTTCATACTAGCGGAAGCTGTCATTTTTAATTTAGCAAAGCTTCAACCAAGTGTTCTTCGTGTCATATTTTTACAAACTGGCTTTCAAAAAGTGTTTGCATACTTTTCACATATCTAAGCTTCAAATTCCAAGGAAGGAACATTTAACTTTCCAAATTCGGGTAATGTGTCATAGGTGTTATAAGCCCGCAATTTTATTAACAGAGCTTGTTCTCGGAATTTGTATGTTTTATCTATCACGAACAGAGTGCAGTTTTGACAATTAAGTTCAACTTGAAAGCTGCAAACCCGGCATAAAATGAAGGAGCCGCTTCTTGGAGCTTCTGAGAACATCCTTTGGACACAACTGTTTCTGTCTCATTGGCATCAACATCAAACTCATCATGGCAACTATTCATATGGTATTCGATACTGCTCACTTTAATCACTTTAAATTTTTGAAAATAATTTGCTTCAAATTTTTAATAAATCTGTAAGCTGAAAGGTTTCGTTCGTATGATCCCCTATTTGGACGAGCCATTGAAAATAAGTTTTCTGCAACATCAGTATTCAGATGTGCAATAAGAAGGGACTGCTGGTCATTTTTAAGTTTTTCCCATATTAACTCTATAGCAAGTAAAGTTTGTAGTAACCCACCAAAGCAATATGACTTTTTCATTTTACCGGTAGACTCGCATAATAAGATGTAGCTTGCTCCCAATTTTTGTTTAATCCCCTAAGAGTGGAGGCTACAGTAGCGCGTCTACCCAGCTCCCAGAAAAGCCGTATACCATTTCATTTTTAATGTTGCAATCAAGTTCGGGTTTGATTGCGATTTCATCAAAAATTAATGTACATACAGTACATTTTTTCTCTAAGTTTGACATAGTTTGACCCTTGCACTTTAAAAGATGAATTATTTGGTTTGAAAAACCGGCCGGTAAACTTAAGAAGAATGTCATCGGTAGATTGTGCTTGTAGATGGTAAACTAAATAACGAGCTCACCAAATGGGAATATAATGTGGGAGACTTATACAAAAACTTCAGACACGAAACTTTTTCGTCACTCGTCCAATGTGCATTTGCCTTTTGAAAAAGTTGCATATTTACAAAAGTGTTTACGTCGACTGGCTTATTTTGCAATTGCATGTCAACGTTTTTTTCTAAATTATAGTCCTTAACAATCTTTAATCGCTTTGGCGTATCGAAAATATACCGAGATATGATATTTACTATTCGCTCATTACGAAAACGAGATTCGGGAGAAGGAAACTGTGAACGAAAAATTTGCAAACTATTATTTTCAACGCTAGGTAGAGAAAAATCTGTAATAATATGTCATAGGTTCGGCAACTCTATTAACGGAAAGTGTGGTTGGACAGTATTGCCCGTTTCATTTTCGTTTTGGTTAATATTTAATACGCTGAATGCACTAGAACTGTCTGAAGTGACTACTAAAGGAAGCTTTGTGTGTCTGATGTTATCGATGATTTTAAAACAAGACTCATCGATGGATACATCAGAGCAACTGCACACTGATATGGATGACATTGGAAGGGCATTTTTAGTTAGCAATTTCGATGTGCTTCTATCTTTACATCTTTGCTATGAAAATGGGTTTCACAAATAAAAAATAGTTTTTTCAATGAACTACATTGAGCATGCTTTACCCAAACATCCCTTCTATGATTTTTAGGGACTTGAAAAAATTGCAAGAAAAATGTTCTTTCGATATTGTTACAATCTTTATATGAACATTTAGGCATTTTGAAAATCTATAATAATTTTCTAATAAATCGAAATACAATTGCGTGCAAATGAAATGAAACAAAAATGTTTACCAGGAAATTATTTACACAAACTCCACAGCCATAAGTGAAGACTGAAGAGAAACATTGGCCCTTATTGCGAGTGTCGATCGTCGATCGATAAACGACTTTTATCGAAAGTCAATCGAAAGTGAATTTTGGTATTGCGAACGTCGATTGTGAACGAAGTTTTTCGTTTTGACAGTCGATCTTTTTCGTTTACATTTTCCCGATCGACTGTGTGGAAGAAGTGCAATGTTATGAACAAAAATGCAATGTATTTCATTGTTTTGACCTTTTATTGTTAAAAACTAATTATATTAATTACAGAGCAAACTTAGTGAGTAATAAAAAATTATTGGGAAAGTTGGTTTCATTAATAAAACCAAATTTCTATTCCGGGCAATTTCTAACTTGTTATGGGAGTAAATTCTTCTTCCGAATTGTCTATAAAAAAAATCAGTTGAAATAATTTGTTTCTTTTGTTATTTCACTGAAATCTATTTAAATGTGTTTTATGTATATGTTTTTAGACAAATATATCACTTATTTATACTAGTTGATTGAACTATTTTTCTTGTAACACGAAAATTAAAACAGAATCAACAACACAAATGTCAAAAATATATGCTGTATTCACAATAATCACGTTGGTTATTCACAGTAACAGATATCTTTGTCGATTGATATACACAATACCAAAAAGGGAATTTGTCGATGCGATCGACTTTCATCGAATCGAATGCTGATCGACACTCGCAATAAGGGCCATTATGTTTGTAGTAAAAACAAGCAAAAATGAATGTGCTATACGTGTGTGCATTTTGTCCTCAATGAAAAAACTTCAACTTAAAAAAACTTTACACACAATCTTTTTTTTCATTCATCCCCAATGTGCACTGGCACTGCCAATAACTCAGATCGATCAGTTATTCGCAATGAAAAAAAACACACACACACTCCGCACAGACTTCACGATCATATATGCATATGAGCACATGTACCTACATACATATGTTTATCACTCAACGCATATCCATCGACCAACCCTTTAAATATGACAAATTTTCAGGGATCTATCTGTCACCCAATTTTCTTTTTTCACTCACATAATATCGACCACATGATCACTATCCCTTCTTCCACAACTTCACTCATGTTACAAAGTAATTCAAAGCACATTTTTCACTCTTTTGTGATGAGCTGTCCGGGGATGAGTTGTCCCTATGTATGAGCTGTCCGGGGATGAGTTGTCCTGGGATGATCTATCCGTTGGGATGAACTGTCCTGGTATGAGGTATCGGGGATTAGTTTGTGATGTCACTGGATTAGTAAATATGCATGGGTTAATACTAATATTTGTAGATATCACCTGATATGAATATATTCGTTATTTAATATTATAATATCTTAACGGCTACGAAAATATCACTAATACTGGTATCTCTCGTGGTAAGAGTAAGAGAGCAAACTTCACTAATACAGGTATTTCTCCTAGTAAGAGTGTTGTATTGCACGGGACGGAAAATGAAAACACGACACAGTTATGATTGTATTATATTATATTATTATTAAAGGCGACTTGCCTCTTTGAATGCTCGGGTTAGACTGCCATTGTCGCCGTTCCTCATGCCTCCTCAATTTCTTTTCCTTCCGTCACTATCCAGCGTGCGATTTATGGGTCAACAAAGTGATTTAAGCTACCCACCATGCGGTCTGTGGGTCAACAAAGTAATTCGATCCCTGACACGTATTCTTGCACTCGTTTGTGTATAAAAGTGGTCGCAAGAATACGTATCATTTCACATTACATGAATTGATATCTATACTTTGTAACCTTTTTCGTTCGTTTCTTCTGGGAAACGCCGCAGTGGGTTATTGACGACACTTGAACGGATCGACGCAGTGGGTCAGTGGTGCAGGTTTGCACATGTGCTGTAATTAGAACACATGGCAATGTCACAGCAATCAGCAATGTCTGTGGGTACTGTATATGGGCACAACAGCCCTCCCCCCTTAAAATAAGAAAGGCGCACGACATTAGGCGTAAGATCTTTCGAGGATTCATAATGTACGACAACATGGCTTACAATGAATCTGTTACATAGTGACAATATTTGGGATTTATAATTATATATTAAATTTATATATTTGTATATAGTGATTTCACAATATTTACTATTACATATTACATTTAAATATACATATTCTTTTTTTTGTATTAATGATAAGGTTAGGATTTATATATAGTGGTTCCACAATATTTTAGAATTTACAATTACATTTTATATTTAAATATACATATTCCCTTTTTTTTGTATTAATGATAAGGTTTTATGCTGATTGTATTACATCTGAATTGTCAACTGTTGCTTCGTCTATAGTATCTACTTTACGTATTGATAAGGTGATTTTTAAGTATTTCCGGACTAATATTATTAAAATTATAATTATAGCTATAGTAACAATTGCTGTTATGTTTGTTGACGTGCATATATCCTTATAGTCTAACATTGAGTGAATTCTATATTTTCTTATTACATCTTTTATGTTTATGCTGTATTTATTCAAATCTAACTCCTCTATGTGTACGGATTGGGATGGTATTTGGGATAGGTTGCTGGTGAGATCAGGTATTTCTGTTGGCAACAGGTTGTCGTAATGATACATTACCGGGGTGCCGTTATATTTTTCATTAGACGCTTGAAGGTGTACTTCGTTAGTTATGGCTTTGTAATATGGGTTTATGGCTAAGATTCCACTATCTAAAAGTTTGAGTGTTTGTTGTGAGTCGCCGCATAGAATTCGTACGTTGCTGGGTTCTGGTATGACATGAAGCCATGAGTTTTTTCTCTTTAGGTTGAACCAAATCTCATGGTTCAATTGGAATACTTTGATTTCGCAAGTCGTTGGACTTGGATTGCCTGGAATTAATTGTATTGCGCAGTTGTTAACATTATGGTTTTGTATGACAAAATTTTGTTGGCATAGGAAGTGGTCTATAGAGACTGTTGCACACTTGTTTAAATCTTTTCCGTTTAGGAATATGTACCGTCTGTAGTTCTCATCTATAGCTACGATTTCGTTGTCGATGGAAACAAACTGGAAGGTATTTTGTTTCAATCGTATTGGAAGTGTTGTGATTTTAAACAATTTGAATTCTTCATTAACCAGTGGAAGGCTAACTTGTATCATGAAGTTGTTATTTACGTAGATGGGTGTAGTTGTTGCTATTGAGTTGATTATGGGTAGATTCAATCTAGATATTTTCTGGGGGAACCTTATGTTATGAGGAAATTCTAATTGGATCTGCTTTAGTGTTGAAATGAATGTATTTGAGTTCAGAAAACAGCTATCTAATTTACCTAATTTTGCTTCCTGCGTGATATCCAGTAGTTCAGTTTGCTTTTCTAGAATCTTTGAGACGCACATGGATACCATGTTTGTCCTTTCATCAAAATTGTGTAGGGTTTTCTGGAAATTACTGAGATTCGCTAGCTTCATAGTATTTTTACTGATTTCTTCGGCAACGGATTTGAAGTTTTTGCTCATATGGCGCGTTGATTCGTTAAAAGCGTCGACAAGGTTCGAGATTACTGTTACGTGGTTTTCCGCTATATGGTACAAATTCTCTTGGTTTCCAGCGAGATCTTGAAGCGCGCTTTCTATTTTGGCTGCGTCATGTTCGTCCATCATTCCGAATAAGAACTTTTGAGCATATCCTATACCATTGAATAAGCCTCCACCATTTTGAATAAGTGTACTTCTTCTCGGCCTTATTTGTTTTTCTAATATAATGTCTATTTCCCTGTTGTTTTGTTGTATTTCTGCAAGTAGGTTATTTAAGATTTTTAGCGTCATCTTGCAAGGATCCAGCGGATATTCCTTGATCGTAGTTGTACAGAGATCGGATAGGGTATTCAGATTTTGTTCTAAGCTTACAGCATTATCTTTTATCATCGTATTATTGAGACTGAACAAAAATGTCCGTTTGGTGAATGATTTTTCTAGGACTAGGTTCTAGGTATACTCCTGTTTTATTCAGAGGCTGCTGTTCTACTTGCGCTAGGGTGACGATTAGTGTGGAAACGAGAATAACGAGGCTGGAAATTGAGAACATAAACGTATTTATTGTAAGAGTTTTTGCTTATTTTGTAGTCTCTTTGCGTGTACGGTTTAATGAGGTTATTATGTATTACCTTTTCTTTTCTACCTATTTTTACTTTGGAGTTTTCTGGGGATAATATCTCCACAATTTCATAGATTGGGGTGAGTTTTTTGTTAGATCGGTTTTTCGATTCTATCCAGACTTTATCGCCGAAACAATGTTTGGTTTGTTTTGAATTTTGATCATAGCACTGTTTTAACTTTTCTTTAGCCTTTATTTGATTTTTGCGTATCGTTTCGTAGCCTGTTTGTAGTTTAGTTTTGATCTCGCTGATGTAATCGTCGTAATTGTATACGGGTTGCACTTGTCTGTTTAGGATGGAGGGTATTGGTGGCTTCAACCCGAAAATGGCTTCATAAGGGCTGTAATTAGTACTTGAGTGCTCTGTGGTATTGTAGCAAAAGACGGCATAATTGGTATACCTGTCCCAGTTGGTTTGATCATTACTCGCGTAATTTCTCAAATAATCGCCTAATGTTCTGTGTGATCGCTCAAGTACTCTGTTCCACTGTGGATGGTATGGACTTGTTTGGGTCTTTTGTATTTTTAACAGTTTGCAAACGTTTTTGAATACGTCGCTAGTGAAATTTGCTCCTTGGTCTGTGAGAATAGTTTGTGGAATTCCGAATGTGCAAATGATTTGTTTTACCAGTGCGGCTGCCACAGTTTGTGCTTCTTGGTTGGGTATTGCGATTGCTTGCACAAATTTGGTGAGGTCGTCCTGAAAAGTCAGAATGTATTTATTGTTGCTTTCAGTGATCGGGAGTGGTCCTACGATATTAAGTGCTATTCTTTCGAATGGTACTTTTGCCGTTGTAGTGATAATCATTGGTATTTTGTTCCGTGAGTACAGTTTATTCTTTTGACATGACTCGCATGATTTTATATACCTTTCTACATCCGTGTGCATGTTTTTCCATTTGTAGTTCTTTCGAATTCGTTTTAACGTCCGTTTTACTCCTAGATGACCTCCGAGAGGAGTGTCGTGAAATTCGTTCATTATTTGCCTAATTTTGTCTGGGTCTGAGATCTCCATGACGTCTTGGCTTTCTTGCCTAACGTTATCTGCGGGTAATTTACTCTGACTGCGGGTCACTACTTTAACTTCGGCTGTATATAACCGTGATAGGGCATCTGCGTTTGTGTTTAGATGTCCAGCTTTATGGGTTACCGTAAAATCGTACTCTTCCAGCTTAATGCGCCAGCGCATTATCCTTGAAGAGGGATCTTTTAAGTTAAACATCCATACAAGTGGTTTATGGTCGGTAATGACTTCAAAACGTCGCCCGTAGACATATGGTCTAAAGAGTGTCACCGCCCATGCTAGAGCTAGAGCTTCCTTTTCGATGGTAGAATAATTCTTTTCTGCTTTATTTAATATTCTACTAGCGTATGCTATAGGCAAATCGTTTGTGTCTTGATCTCTTTGCGGAATTTAATTTTCTGAAAGATTCATCACAAAATGCGTCCCATTTGAATGGCATGTCTTTGCGAAGGAGTTTATTTAGTGCGTTAACTATTTTTGGGAAGTTTTTGATAAATTTTCTATAGTACCCTGTTAAACCTATAAAAGATTTCATCTGTTTTTGATTTTGAGGAGGTTCGATTTTTTTATGGCTGTAATCTTTTCTGGGTCAGGTCTTACACCATCTGACGTGATTACGTGCCCTAGGTACATTACTTCTGTTTGGAGGTATTTACACTTCGATAATTGAATTTTCAGATTGTACTTGTCTAACGCCTGAAAGACTTCTATAAATTTATTATTGTGATCTTGCAAATTATTTCCGTAGATTACTATATCATCGAGGTAGACTAAACACTTTATACCCTGTAATCCCGAGAGTACTGTATTCATGAGTCTCTGGAATGTTGGTGGAGCATTTCGTAAACCAAACGGTATTCGGTTGAACTCGTAATGGCCGGTGGTTGTGCTAAATGCGGTCTTTTCTTTGTCTTCTTCTGACACTTCTATTTGGTGGAAACCGTTCGCTAAATCTAATGTTGAAAAGTATTTAGAGTCTCCGAGTTGCCCGAGAATGTCTTTTATGTTGGGAATTGGATATGCGTCTGGAATTGTAGCTTCATTTAATTTTCTATAGTCTGTTACTACTCTCCATTTTTGATTTCCTTTCTTGGGGACGACGAGTAGTGGCGCATTCCATGGGCTAGGGCTTGGTCTAATTATGTTGTCTTGGAGCATTTGTCTATTTGGCTTTTAATTTCTTGTTTGTGTATTTCAGGTAATCGGTATGGGCGAACATTGACTGGAGGTACGTTTGAATTGGTTTTGATGGAATGTTTTATTCCGGAAGTGGACGTTAATTGATCGCCTTCGATAAAAAAATATATGATTGTAATCTCTACATATTGTTTCTATTGATTTCTTTTCTTCTTTGTTTAAATGTTCTAGTTCTAATTCTGACTGCAGTTTCGTCAGTCTTTCTTCTATTACTTGATTGATCATGGTTGAGCTTAAGTTGTACACCTCGTAGTTGATCACATTTTCGGGTTTGAGGAGTAGGTTTTCGATATTCGCTTCTTCATTGATTGTGTTCAGTACTGATATGTGTAAGTAACCATCTGTCGGTGTGGTTATTGCTGATGAAATGTATACTCCTGGTAGAATTTCTCTGGCGAAATACATTTGGTCCGAATTTTCTGTAACTGGTCCATATTTTAAGAATTTTTCCGATCTCGCCGGAATTGTTAATGATTTGTGCTCGTAGCAGAAGTCTACTGTATAGTGTCTGTTTTTGTATTGGTATTTGAATGTGTTGTCCTTTAGTCCACTACTGCGTTGAATTTTCTGAAGAAATCTTCGCCAATTATGCCATCTTGTGTAATTGGGAAGTTATTTGGAATTATGTGGATCTTTTGGCCATGAATGAATTTGAGATTTAGCTCAATTGTACCTAGTGTTGATGTGGGCTTGTCACTTATACCTGTTAATGTGGTAATATGGTCTGTATTTACCCATTCATCAGGACTTAATGTCTTTAATTTAATCAGGCTTAAAGCAGCGCCTGTGTCTAGAAGCATTCGGAATTTGAATTCTGAGATTTCAATTCCTTTGACGATATTCTGATCTGACTTTTGAAGTTCGAGGTTCTGTTAACAGAGCTGAAATTGACGATGGATTTCTGATTCTTAGGAGTAAGACTTTGCGTTAGAAATTGTTTTAGATTTTCGATATGTTTCGTAGTTCGACCGGTTGTGCATGTTTGATTCAGAATTGAGTTCGTGTTTACTACTTCGTTCTCGGTCGACTTAGGTCCAGGAGTGTGCTCTACTTATGCTTTTTGATTTGGAGACAATGAATTTGAATTATGACTTTGACTTTGTGAATTGGATTGAGGTTGATCGTCTCGATTTAGATTATTAAAGCGAGCTTTTCGATTTTGCGATTCTATGTTTAGAATTCCGAGATTTTGAGAGATTCCGATGCTCTGAGAGGCTCTGAGATTTTGAGAGGTTCTGAGATTTTTAGAATTTATTTCTCGATTTTGATTTTGGCTCTGATTTAGAGAGCTTGTATTTTGATTTAAATATTGGGGTCTGGTGCCCCGATTTAGTAGATTTAGAGATTTTGTTTTTTGATTTAGATGTTGGGAATTTATTTCCTGATTTAGATTTAGAGAATTAGTTTCTCGATTAAGGTTTTGGGTTTTAGTACCCTGATTTAGGAGTGGATATGTGATTTGTGATTGTGTATGGTAAGTATTTACGCACCTTGGTTGATATTCTTCACCTGACTCCGCGTGCTGGACGTGCCAGGTCGCGAGGAGTTTCCCTGACTGAGGTTAGGTGCGCTACCAGAATTTCTGCTATTATTAAAAATTACTTTCCGGCACTCGTCTATAGTGTGCCCCTGTTTTCTGCAGTACCTACATAAGACAACGTTTTGCACCGTATTGATATTGATCCTATGGGGAACTGTGATTTACTAAGTTCGTGAACCTCGTAACATTGGGGTTAGGATTGGCATTGCGTTGGTTGAAATTTTGTGGGTTGAAATTCTGTTGTCTACGACATTCATTAGTATTGTGATTTTTCATTTTGCAGTTTCGACAATACGTATTGGGTTTGGTAGAGTATTGTTTTGACGATGTAAGCATCTTTTCTTCTTCCATTGCCAGGTCTACGGCTTCATCTAGCTCTTTGCATCGGGCGCTTTTCACCAGGAGTTTAATCTGGGGTATCAGTCCGTTGCAAAAACTATTTAGAATCATGCAGCTGTTCAAAGCACGGATAGCTTTATTCGCGGCTTCGTCAGTGCTATTCGCGTTAGCATTATTTAATTCATCAAACAGCGAGTTAGCTCTTTCCGTGTAGGAAGCGACGGATTCAGTGTAGCCTTGGCTAAACTGAAATATCTCCGCTTGTATCACTTGCAACGATCGAGTTTTCCTAAAACTTTTGATGAGTGCGTCTTTTAACTCTGGCCATTCATTATAATCATTATATTTTACTATAATGTTATATGCCCTGCCTGTTAATTTAGACTTCACTATATCAACAAGTTCTAGTTTCTCCTGTGGGCCACTAGCTTTCCTTTCTTGTAAATCGACCAGTTGGACAAAACGATCTAGAGATATTGCGGATCCATCGAACTCAGGTATGAGTTTGATAGCCTGTGACGAATTAAATGTCATTCTAGGTTGAGAGTGGGAAGTTGTGTTCGAGTGCGTGTAGTTGCTACCCGACGGAGTTTGCGGAATAGCTTCTAGGGAACTGTTTTCGGAGATGAGTGGAAAAGTACCCTTATGACTGGTATTAGGTGATTCTTCGTTTTCGCCTTTTGTCGGTGCGACTCTGTGTGGGGAGTCTCCGACTGGCATTGGCCCTGAAGTTGTGGTTTCGGATACTGCTTGTGACGTTAAAGACACTGCTTGTGGTCTTTTCACCTTTTTACCGTTTCTTAGCGATTTATTGACGTTAAGACCCGACATATATTACCAGAATACAGCTTGGAATAGATTCGCGCCTATGACGTATCACTATTACGTGCCAACGAAATTTGTGGGAGACTAGGTAGGTTTATCGACTTAGTTCGTAGAAGGCGAACCAGAGACTCGAACTGTTTCTGTTTTTGTGGTTCTTTATGGAGTGCCCGATAGGGATTTATTTGAAGAAAGATTTTGACAAAGGAGATTTTGTAGGAGATATAAATATATTGATATGAATTTTAGGTTGTATTTATTAGAGAAAACTATATATGTATTTTATTTTGCAACAATATTTTTGTATATCGTATCTAACATTTTTTTTTTAAATTTACTGTACTAAAAGAAATGGTTGTTTACTGGTGTTTCATGTTGCTGCTGGGTGCTATCGGTTGTAGTGAGTGTGGAAGATGTTCTTTGATGATGCTGGGTGCTCTCGGTTGTAGTGAGTGTGGAGGATGTTCATTCATGCTGCTGGGTGCTCTCGGTTGTAGTGAGTGTGGAGGATGTTCTTGATGTTTGATGATGTTGTCGATTTTGGTGAAACTTTTTCAAATACACTTTTGCGGTTTTTATATATAGTATGGATACGACACGATTTAGACACCAAATGTAGTGTCTTTTTTTTCCCTCTTGTTTTTTTTTCTTTTCACTCAATGTAGTATCGCACTCTTTTTGATTTAATTCGCGTGTCACACAACACAAAAACAAATGTTTTATATGTCCGTAAGAATAAAAATTGAACAACTTTAGTATTCGACTCGGAATTAAAGCTTTATACACTGTTATAGGCACGATATAAAGAAACCCTTTTTTTTTTTTTTTGTTGGGAGTTAAGGCAGATGCTTTCTCCTTAACAATCCCACCGCTGCCACCAAATGTTGTATTGCCCGGGACGGAAAATGAAAACACGACACAGTTATGATTGTGTTATATTATATTATTGAAGTAAAACTTCTTTACGCACGCTTGATTGGGGAGTAAGCTGGTGAATGCGTGACGAGAGGGTTACGAAAAGTGTGATCGGGCGAAGCGAACGGAAGGTGAGAGGGAGATATAAGTTAGTGAAGATAGAAAGAGAGAGAGTTACGTTTCGTACATTACTGTAGGGGCAAGAGAGAGAGGTGCGCGCGCACATTTTCTTTCTCTCTTCCTCTCATAGCCAGTGCATGAAATATAGATATATATCTATTGTCTCGGTCTTACAATCAACCACAGTAATTACTGATGTATTCGACAATGACAATAATAAAAATAATGAATAATGAATAAAAATAAAAAATCTATTAAAAAATATTAATTTATACATGAAAACCGATAAGAAATTAAAATATTTGTAGAAAATTAATATATGTATATGTATATACATGTATATATTATACATATATACATATATAAACATATATATACACATACATATAGATGGAGCTAAAGAAGTTTTACTTCAGTCGTGTGGTCTGAATCACACTACTGTTTTATTATAGACGACTTGCCTCTTTGAATGCTCGGGTTAGACTGCCATTGTCGCCGTTCCTCATGCCTCCTCAATGTCCTTTCCTTCCGTCACTATCCAGCGTGCGATTTATGGGTCAACAAAGTGATTTAAGCTACCCACCATGCGGTCTGTGGGTCAACAAAGTTATTCGATCCCTGACACATATTCTTGCACTCGTTTGTGTATAAAAGTGGTCGCAAGAATACGTATCATTTCACATTACATGAATTGATATCTATACTTTGTAACCTTTTTCGTTCGTTTCTTCTGGGAAACGCCGCAGTGGGTTATTGACGACACTTGAACCGATCGACGCAGTGGGTCAGTGGTGCAGGTTTGCACATGTGCTGTAATTAGAACACATGGCAATGTCACAGCAATCAGCAATGTGTGTGGGCACAACAAGAGCAAGAGAGTAAAGTTCATTTTACAAAGTACTAGAAGGCCATAAGACACTTTCTGTCTCACTTCCAATCACTTCATCTTTGCGCTTTCGTGTCACTCATATGCATATTGAATACCTACACATGCATATGTATATTAGGCTTGATTGGAGTCTTACTGGAATAGTGTAATCAAATATGTACGTATTGGTGAATATCGAAGTATCATAATATCCTAGGTATTCGTATTAGTGATACGTAATACGTACAAATATTAGCAATATTTCGACTTATGCTAATATATGTATTCATCTCACCCCTATAAGTAAAAGACTTAATTTTTTCTTACTCTGCACTCTATTACATTTTCAGGTTATACAGACTGACTCACTGACATAACATCCTGTAAACAACTCACTTCGTGTTTATAGTTCAGTGAGTTAATTCTGTTCTTTTATCATATGACAATATCCTCCTGTTTTTTATTTGAAATATTCAATACTTAACTAAGGGCTATTTCAAGTACATGTAGTGTTTTGTATACATATATAATTGTATAAACTAAATCTGACTAACTGCAACAACCGCATCTTTAAATTTTGTAATACTGTTAAATTCACTACATATCATGAGTGTTTTTGAACTGGAAAATTCGCATCATATCGTACAGAATCTTACCTTTATCTGTTATTTTATTTGATTTACATGTCATTCAGTAATGCTGCCATCTTGCAACTGACATAAGTACATGCGCTTTCCAATAATCTCTTTAATTTCCCCATCAATCCATATTATTCGATTACCCTTAAAATGTTCAAGTTTGATCTTTTGGCCTATCGTTAGATTCCTGGACCTCCTTCGTCCGTAATATTTCTTTTGATTATCTTGACTCTTTTTAGCCTTTTCAATCCGTTCATCTGAGTTTGTAAACACATTTTCTATACCTGGCATTACCACGTCTAATCTTTTTTCAACTTTCGTCCATACATTGAGATTGACAGTGAGGAGTTACTCTGTACGCTAGTACGAAATTTTGTAGAGTAACTTCTATTTCATAGCTAGTTTTCGGCTTAGATTCCAAAGATTCAAGCAAATTCTTTTTCACTGTTCTCACTGCATTTTCAGCCTGTCTATTATTTTGCGAAAATATGTCGAAAATATGTGCACTATGCCATTTGATAAGAAGAAGTCCTGAAGAACCTTCGACTGCACCATTGTCTGAAACTACGACATCGCACAAGCCATATATTGCAAAAGTTTCTCTCAGTTTATCTCTTGTAAATTGAGATGTTGCATGCTTTGTTTTAAGTACCTCCAGCCACTTTGACCTGGAGTCAATTATTACAGGTGGCGCAAAATTAATCATCCTATCGAAAGATGTTATAATTCATGCAAATGGCGTCGTACGTCAATCATATTTGACATTTGTGAACTAGACAGTTGCAGTATACAAACAGACAAGCAATGGAGTGCTATACTCCGCAAGAGCGTGGAATAATTTTGTCGATTTTTTCGACCAATATTCGGTCGGTGATGTTAGCGTAGCGTGAATTTCGACGTCGATTTCCTAATCGTGTCGGGCCAACTGGGCAAACATTCCGGAACTTAGTTACTCAACTCGAACAGACTGGAACCACAGGAGATCATGCAGAATGTGGCCACCACCGGACTGGTCGTTCGGCCGATAATATCGCGGCTGTGGCTGCCGATGTCGCTGAGAACGAAGAAACAACAACCTGACGACGGGGCACGCAATTGGGCGTCACCAGACGGACCCTACAGCGAATTTTAGTGAAAGACTCACACACGTTCCCGTACAAAGTGCATACAGTGCATCAGCTAATGCCTCCTGACCGTCAATCGCGTGTGAATTACTGTCAAGCCATCCTCAATCTCAACAACAAAGAGGACGATTTTGTATCGAAAATCATCATGAGCGACGAGGCGCATTTCCACTTAAGCGGTTACGTCAATAAGCAAAATCTGGGGCACTGAAAATCCGCGTATGATGCACGAAGAGCCATTACATCCACTCAAAGCCACTGTGTGGTGCGGCGTTCACGCGTGATGAGCGATTGGGCCGTATTTTTTGAGGACGCCATCGCCAACACGGTCACTGTTACTGGCGAACGCTTCAGGGCCATGATAAACGACTTCTTACTGCTGGAATTAGATGAGCGGGGCTTAATGAACATGTGGTTTCAATAAGACGGTGCAACCGCACACACAGCTCGAGCCACAATGGATATTGTGAAGGAAGCGTTTCCTGGTCGCGTAATATCCCGTTTTGGCGGTTTGGCATGGTCAGCAAGATCGCCCGATTTAACCATCCCAGACTTCTTTCTTTGGGGCTACTTGAAGTCACGGGTTAAGGAGAATATTCGACAGGAATGCGAACAGTTATTACCGGAAATCTTGCGGAAAGTCATGGAAATGCGATAAAACGGGCAGAAATGTGTATCAACTCTGGCGGCAGCCACTTGGCGGATATCATCTTTTCCACTTAACAGAAAAAATTTTAAATGTTCAAATAAAGATTTCCATCACTCAAAAGAATTTTTTTTTATTCAGTAAAAAAGTAATTCAAAACCAAATTTGAATGATTAATTTTGCACCACCTTGGTTCCACTTGGGGCCTGCGTAATCAACGCGAATGCGGGACCAGTGTTTTGCTGTAACTGGCCAAGGTATTAACTCGGCTTTGGGAGGATTATCACTATTTACTTTGCATGCTTCACAACTTTTACAATGACTTTCGATGTCTCTATTCATACTGGGCCACCAAAAATATTTTCGAGCAATGGATTTTGTTTAAACTATGCCCATGTGAGGGAAATGTAACTCATCTAGAATTGTGGTTTGTAGTTTTTTTTTTGGAACAATTACACGATCTCCCCAAAACAACATGCTGTTTTCTGTACTGAGCTCCCTGCTTCTTTTCGTGAACGGACTATACATACTTAGCATCCCTTAAAAGGGGGATATATCCTAGTTTTAATGCCTTGAAAACTTTTCTAATATGGTTTGATGCTGTTTTTATATCATCAATGGAAAAGGCATATTTTTACTCTCGCCTAAAAATTCAATTTGAACTATCTCTTCTTCATATTCTTTATCTTCTGAATTATTTAATCTAGATAAAGGATTAGCCACATTTTGTTTACCAGAAACGAATTTTATTGTGAAGACCATCGCTTAAGTCTTTCATTCGCAACACAGGTGTTTCTTTGTTAGGGCTAAAGATAAAGTAAGTACTTTCTGAGTTTTTGAATGAATATACTATGGCTAGAGCCTCTTTGTCAGCGATTGAGTAATTTAGCTCAGCTTTGTTTAGTCTTCGTGATATGAAAGTTATGGGACGTTCAATGACCTGCTGAACTGTTAGTAAGACACCAGCAATGCCGTGCTTTGAAGAATCTGTTGTAAGTATTATTAGGGGAAGTTAAGATGACAATGGGATAATATTATGTCCTGAGTTATTTTATGTTTAATTATTTGAAATGAGCGTCCGCAATTTTCATTAAACTCAAATTTAATGTTTTTCTTTAGTTGATTGTAAATTGGTGACATGAACTCAGCTAAATTGTCAATAAATTTGGAGAAATAGTTGACAATGCCTCAAAACGGTTTAGTTTTATTCGCTTTTCGGGGCTTGGCTGTTGCCAAAAAAGGTTTGTCTCTGCTCATATTCTTAGATAAACCTTTTGAACTAATTGTATGCCCTAGATAATCAATCGAACTAGACAGAAACACACTTATTTTTATTTAATTTAATTCCTGCATGCTTTAATTTTTCAAATAACATCTCTAATCTAATTTAATAGTATCTTCTTCCGATTTCCCTGAAACGAGTATATCGTCTACATATGCCACTATGCCTGCCTGGTGAGCCTGAAATAATCTTTTCCATTTAATGTTGGAATATTCCTGTGGCCACTTTTGTACCATTAGGCATTCTGTGCATTTTAAAAAAATGCATAAATGCTTGTTTTATATCTCATTTGGAGAAGAATTGACCATCTGACAGTGAAGGAAAAATATCCTCAATTAATGATGATTAAAATTTTTTAAATACGGATTTAGTGTTACCTTGTAATCACCACATATTCTTATACCTTCTTTTTTTGGTACTATAACAATAGGTGTTCCCCACTTTGAATTGTCTACTCTACTGATGAGTCCCTCCACCACTTCTCCTATTCCGCTTCTACTCGTTCTTTCTTGGCGAATGGTATTGGTCTAGGTTTGTAGAACTTTGGATGGACATCCTCTTTTAATTCTAGCGAAATATTTTTAACTTCCCAGTGGGAAGTTGTTGTAATGGGGCCGATTTTGTGAATCGCGAATTTTGACATATCTCCACGTTTTAAGGTCACCTGAATCCAAATCCAACGTTTTTACAGAGATGTCTGTGTGTGTGTATGTACGTATGTGCGTATGTTCGTATGTTCGTATGTGCATATGTTCGTATGTGCGTATGTGCGTTCGGAATTATCTTTCGCCTCGATTATCTCGAGAACCAAAGATGATATGGACATGGGACCGGGTTCATTTGACGCGTAATTACGTTACTAAGAACGTGATCCCGGAGAGCGATTGCAGTAGGGCCACCCATGCTGTACGGTCTCCAGGGGAGGATGTCTGAAGCTAAAGTGTAGTCAACCCATTCTAACGGGTGGTGTGAGCGCTTATGTAAACCGTGGCCAGGGATGAAAGGCTGAGGGATATATCAGTCGCTAACGAGCTCCTTCAGGCGCCCTAGCAGGGCCTGTCGTAATTAGCCTTACCGCCAGTAAAACCGGCTATGCTGGCGGTGGACGTTTCTCACCGGCTTACTCGTGGGACCATGAATCTTAATAAAACAAAACCTAAACTAAAAAAACAAAAAACAAACATTACATCTTCTGAGGCTACGCCTCCGACTACCGCTACAAACAAGGACAACGAACGGACCGACAGACATGCCTACAGAGACACGACAGACTACGCTAACCCTTCGGATTCTGAGTCCAGATCCACCGACCCTTCCCTTTCAGACGCGGAGTCCCAAGCAAAAGCCGTATCGGCACGTTGCGGGCGCGCTATGCAGAAGAGGAATTCTCCCAGTGCTAAAAAGCACAAAAACATTCGCTTGGCTAAGCATTTGCTCACACGGATCCTCGAAAAACCAGAGGAAACGTGGGAGCAAAAAGACAAAGATACGCTACGCTGGGCAGGAAGTATTCTCGCTGAAGACGGCAATCAACCCGAGTCGGGAGGACAGGCCCATTCCTCGAGTAGGAGTGTGCCACTTAACAGCAAGAGGCTACCCCCCAAGCCTTCACGCCCAACCGCACAAAGCAAGCGTCAACCCGAGTCGGGGGACCTTGCGAAAAACAGACCTTCGGGAACCACTCCGAGCAGTCATCCTGAGTCAGGAAGTAGCTCGGGTCTGGTGCCCAAAACAGACTCAACGTCAAAAAGACCAAGGTCCCAAGATGATGCCTCCAAAGCCCCAAAGAAGGCCAAGAATACCGAGACGGTGCTCAGGTCCTACAATGAGGTGGCGAAGGATCATCTGGTCTACGGCATTTGTGACAGCGGCAACGAAGAGGGCCGAATCAGCGGAGACAATTGGAGGCTCCTAAAGGCAAGACTCTCGTCAGATGTACTGACGTATTGTCTCAAACATCCAACCGCTACGCCACCGACCTTCTCGGACGCTGGTTGGTACCTCAACGGCGCAAAGCTACTTAAATGTAGCAACAACAGTTCCATAGAAATCCTCAAGGAGGCAGTACCAAAGCTGAATAGCTTATGGGCTAACGCCGGTCTGTCGGTTAGCCACTGGAGCGACATAAAGGTCCGTCCGAGAGCGCGCACTTGGATTCTCCCAGGACCATGCAGCGAATCAAACATCCTGAGCCTGATTCGTATCCAAATCCCGATATCCCAACCACAAATTGGAGGATCATTAAAGCCGATGAACCGGTAGAGGCAGGAAGGTTAGTTTCATTTCTCCTCAACCAAGAATCCCTGGAGCTTTTAAGCAAAAGGGACTACAAAATCTTCTACGGCATGGAAGAACTGGTGCTAAAGGTACACGAGAAAGACGAAAGGCTCATCTCGGGTATGGTATCCTCTCTCAATAGCTTGGGGTTGGATACCGAATCGGATAGCCCTCCGTCTCAAACGCAACCGATAGCCACCACCTCAAACCCAATCGAGAAATCGTCAGCTGAGTCAGCAGGCGATAAATCGATAACTGAGCCAAACAGGCAAAATAGTGGTGAATCTTCTGAGTCAGAAGATGGTGACACCACAGTAATAGAGACGTCTGTATCAGTCAGCAATGTTGCTCCGACTGGTACAGATTAACCTCCACCACTCCAGAGCAGCCTCTGCTAATTTAATACTCCGCCTGCAGACAGGAGGAGAGGACATTGCCCTTATCCAGGAACCTTGGGTAACAAGCGACAATCGGATAGCTGGATTAAGGGCAAATAACTATTCTTTGTTCTATGCAAAAGGATTAGGTAAACCAAGATCCTGCATTTTAGTGAAAAATAATCTCAAAGCCTTCTTCTTACCAAATTTCAGCGATTCAGACTTTGCATGTGTGGAGTTAGACCGCGGCGGGAAAGAAAGCTTATGGATATCGTCGGCATATTTGCCCTACGACGACACAGGCCCCTTACCAGCAAACAAAATACGCGAGGCGATTAAATCAGCCCAGGCAGGCAATATCCCCATAGTGATAGGTGCAGATTCGAATGCACATCATAACCTCTGGGGAAGCACAAACACAAATACTCGAGGTGAGTGTCTTTTTGAATTCCTCTTAGAAACTAACCTCATAGTATGTAACATAGGTTCAGAACCTACTTTTATTAATAAAATTAGGCAGGAAGTATTAGATATTACCTTAGCCACCAACTCCCCAAAGCTAAATATTGTGAAATGGATGGTATCGAAGGATGTATCTTTTTCGGACCATCGCTACCTACAATTTAGTCTGGAATTTACCAAACCCCCAATAAAATCCTTTAGGAATCCTAGGAACACTAATTGGGAAGTTTATAATTCATATTTAAACAAAAAACTTAACAATGAAATCTTTCAACCAAGTTCACCATCCGAAATTGACTAAATGGTAGACAAAGTGTCCAAGTCAATGAATAAAGTCTTCTTAAAAGCTTGCCCGATCAGTAGACACAAAAATTGAAGCAAGCCACCTTGGTGGAATGCAAACATAGCAAAACTACGAAAAAGTAGTAGGAAACAGTTTAATTTAGCTAAGAATTCACGTTCTCCAGAAGACTGGGACAACTATAAGAACAGTGTTAAGGTATATAAAAGAGAGTTAAGGAAAGCTCAAAGAGAATCGTGGAGACTATTCTGTAGTAATATAGAAAAGACAAACGATTCCAGTAGATTGAGGAAAATACTTTCCAAATCCCCTAATATGCCTAGCTTTATCCAGAAACCTAACGGTGATTGGACCAAGTCCACAGAAGAAACATTAGATCTCCTTATGGATACTCACTTCCCAGGAAACTCGATAGATACAAACATACCTATATCGCACCCGCACTCAAACCTGGAAGTTCCGGATGGAATAGTTAACACTCACAAGTTGCAATGGGCTGTTAATAGTTTCCACCCATACAAATCCCCAGGATTGGATGGTATAACACCAGTGGAACTACAAAAAGCCATAATGCTTTTAACCCCCTGGCTATACCAGATCTTCAATAGCTGCCTCAAATTCGGCTACACCCCCTCCTCATGAAAAAAAGTTAAGGTGGTCTTCATACCGAAAGGCGGTAAGACCTCGCACTACACTCCCAAAGATTTCAGACCAATTAGTCTCTCCTCTTTCTTCTTAAAAACTCTAGAAAGACTAGTTGATAATTATATTCGCTCGAAACTCAAGGAACATACCTTATCTAACTCCCAACATGCTTACCGTAAAGGTTTCTCAGTGGAAACAGCTCTACACTCGCTAGTAGGTACAATTGAAAAATCACTAGCCGTTAAAGAATTTACTATGGTATCTTTTCTTGACATTGAAGGAGCCTTCAACAACGTCAAAACAGAATCCATCACAAGAGCACTCGCACGTATGGAAGTTGATCACTGCCTCCGGATCTGGATAGAACAAATGCTGAACAGCAGACAAATTCTGTCCGAGCTCGGGTACTACTCAAGTAAAAGGCTAGCACACAGAGGCACACCCCAGGGAGGTGTTCTCTCTCCGCTACTTTGGATACTAGTAGTGAACAAGCTACTTATTTCACTAGAAAATAAAGGCTATAAGGTCGTAGCATATGCAGACGACATCGCCATAGCCATTTCAGGGAAATTCCCACAGACCCTAAGAGATCTAATGGACTCAGCGCTAGATATAACAGCAAAATGGACTGATAACGTTGGACTCAACGTAAATCCGTCCAAAACGGAACTTGTATTATTCACTAGGAAATACAAAATTCCAATCATAACTCCGCCTAAGCTTAGAAACACGAAACTCAGCTTTACGGATAAAGCAAAATACTTAGGTCTAACCCTTGACAGTAAACTTAACTGGAAACAGAATATTCAGGACCGAACCAAGAAAGCAGAAATCGCCATCTACACCTGCAAAAAGGCTCTTGGTCCTAAATGGGGTCTTCAACCGAGAATAGTATACTGGCTGTACGAGGCGGTAGTTCGACCAATTCTACTTTATGGCGTTCTCGTCTGGTGGCCTGCACTTGATATCAAGAGCAATACCAACTCTATGGAACGAGTACAACGATCAGCATGCATATGCATCACAGGGGCCCTCAGGTCCACTCCCACGGCCGCCTTAGAGACTCTACTTCACATGTTTCCCATCGATATCTTCGGGAAAATGGTAGCCTCTAAAGCAGCCTTAAGACTTAAAGAATCTTTAAAATGGTCAGACTCACCAATTGGACATATGAAGATACTACTTAACTCCAATATTAGGGATTACTGATTACTTATCCCCGTCTATTGATTATAAAATATAAAATATAAAATATAATACCATTATCCCAGACAGATCAGCATGGGAAAACGGTAATATTCTAAACAACGCCGCAATTGAAATCTACACAGATGGATCCAAAACATCGGAAGGAAGAGGTCTGGGAATATTCTCTGATGTACCTCTGCTAAACGCAGCTCTCCGACTCCCAGACTACTGTAGTTTTTTTCAAGCGGAAGTATCGGCTATTCGTGAAGCAGCGCGCAGACTCTCTTTGTACCCGATAGATGGTAAGTCTATCGTCCTTTACATAGACAGTCAGTCGGCGATTAAAGCTCTGGAAACGCCAACAATAAGATCTAAGTTGGTCAAACAATGCCGCGAATCTCTTAACGAGATTGCGGACAGATGTTACATTACTCTGTGCTGGGTCCCGGGACACAGAGATATTCCAGGCAACTGCAAAGCAGATGAGCTAGCCAAACTAGGCACCGGATTACTTCTAGCTGACAACAGAGACGTACCGGCACCCCCAATACAAACGATAAAACTTCTTCGAATGTCTAATGAGGCACAAGAAATCGTAAATAAAAGGTGGAATAACTTAAGCACGTGCATATCGACCAGGAAGATCTGGCCCATACCAGACGTAAAGAAAACTAAAAAGCTCCTGTCATTAAATAGAAGGAATATAAGCCTAACAGTAGGAATTATTACAGGGCACTGCCTGATAGGTAGGCACGCCATCAGATTAGGAGTCCTGTCAAACGATTTCTGCAGAAGTTGCAGAGATGAGGAAGAGGAGGAAAATAACCTCCACCTCTTAGGAACATGCCCAGCGCTAGCTAACTTAAGAAAGAAAATACTAGGCAATTTCTTCTTTGAAGATCTAAGTGATCTGTCGAACATAGACATCATAAATCTACAGAGATTTATATCAAAATCTAACTGGTTCAGCTGACACTATACACATATATACACATATATATTTTACACCTTCTAGCATCGTAAAGCAACTCATAGTTATCTGCAACAAAGCATTAGGTTAGAATGATTCAATCACCATACCCACTCGTCATCGTATTTATCACCATCTACCTATAGGAGGTTTGTACTGCAACAGTCACCTCCCAAGGGCGACAGGTGACCCTCTAACTACTCACTAGATTAACACTAGTAATCACGCATCATTCACGACTGCATATCTGTAATAAAGGTCGACTGAGTCAGTCACCTAAATTACCTATATGCAATCTACTCGCTACCTGTACGGTTCACCTAGGTTCAAGGGTTCGACTGAGTCAGTCACCCTACCTAGTAAAACCAAACTCCCCATTAGCATCAATACTACTTAGTTCAAGTGCATAACAGTATAAGGGGTTCGATTGAATCAGTCACCTCTTACTACTCTTACGCACCCTCGCTACCTCCACGGTTTATCTAGGTCATAAGGGTTCGATTGTATCAGTCACCCACCTAGGTAACATTAACCGCATAATAGTACCAAGAGTTCGATTGAATCAGTCACTCTAATACTCCTATGCACCCACTACCTACACGGTACCCTCAGTATCAATCACCCACCTAGACAGCACCAACCGCATAATAGTACCAAGAGTTCGATTGAATCAGTCACTCTAATACTCCTATGCACCCCACTACCTACACGGTACCTTCAGCACTAGGGTTAAACTGAATCAGTTACCCTACCTAGCTAATTGCAGAACAGTACAAAGGGTTCGACTGAGTCAGTCACCCCCAATACTCGCTTGCACCCGCTACCTTCACGGTACACTTAGCCGCTTAGGCACAATCAAATCCCAGTCACAACAGCCTGGGATAGCATAGGTTTTTCCCCGAGTACCCGGTGACTTCCTCCGGTCTACCAAATACGTGGTATCACAATGGACCTACTCCTTGGTCTAAGTGTGTCCTGGCTATCGCCAGGTCAGCCACCTCACCTAACCTAACTAACTAAGAACTGATTAAGTTTCCAGAAAAATCGGTCCAGTAGTTTTTCGTTATTAATTAAATTACTAAAAAAATAAAGGCAAACTAGCTGAATTTTTAAATTGATGATTTGTACTATTCATTCGTGCAGATTCTAAATACCTTCGTAGTGATTTTTTTTTAATATTATAATATAAAACTAGATGAATGTGTAGAATTTTAAATTTATATTATCAGGCCAGGAGAATAATGAGATTTCGAACTACCCAACTCGTAACAATTAGTTATAATAAAAAAAATGACGTTGATAACAATAATAATAATAAAAAATAGGATGTGAATATGTTCTTCGATATAAAAAAATCAACAATCTTTTTGCAACTTAAGGTTGCTTTATTAATATGCAATTAATACAAGAATATTATGTTTGAGAAAACATTTGGAGGTAACAGTATGATGTACATTTAACATTTAAAAAATAAATTATGACGTTTAACATGGTTGTAACTAGAAGTTATTAACCGTAAAAGTTATTTTCGATGAAACAATGCTTTTTTTTCATTTCTATAAGTACATATATGTAAATAGTATTTATGAAAAAATATTGTAATTTCATATTTTGATAAGTCTTATGTAAAGTAGATTTCTTCCATTTTAAATCCGATTTAATTGCATATGTTGTGTATGGGCTGATTGGTGTTATGAGAGCTTCATCAATTTCTGCTAGTTATTATTTTTTTGTGACAAGCCAATATGGAAATGTTTGTTGAAGATGATAAAATTCTTGAGGATATGGTTAATAATCTCCTACTGATGATTTTTGAACGGTTCATGGTGAAAAGCAGTAGTTTTGTGATGTCAGTCTTGAGCAATTTATGAAGAAAGTAAATTGTATTGTGCTGTCAGCTGCGTGGTCTGTTGTTTAGTTACTTGTAAGTAAAGAAATGTTAATTCAGCATTCTTAGTTGATGAGTGGTATTAATGAGATATCTCCAAGTTGATGGTTTCTTGATAACGTGAAGAAGAAAATTTCATTGTTCATCAAACATCGTAGTAATTGTAGAAGCAAGTGTTTATGTGTAGGCCATTAGTGTTTGGGATTAAGCTCCATTAAACCTTTTCATATGCGCAAAGATCTTGATCAGGTGAAAATAATATTTCAAAGTTCATTGACATAAGCAGAAGACTTATAAAAATGAAATAACAACATTGATACATGAATAATTGTTTAGCGACGAAAATAAAAAAAAAATAATACTTATTAATTAAAAAATTAATATTGTTTTTTTATTTCTTACCACTGGGAAGTTAGTCGTGTGGACCTTGCGGGTCGCACCCAGACCGCATTTTTAAATTTGTATGCGCCCAGCACATCATCAAACAAATCACTATACTTTTCTAAACGAGTGGCTATTTGCAAGCTGCTAGTTTTATCATCTACGTGCAGAATTGAGAAACATACATTAAATTTTTGGAAAAAAATCCCTGCCTAGTACCTTTGCCGTTGCATTTGTTATGACATGCATTCTAATATTTTCAATAATGTTATTGAATTTAAGGGGATCATTAAAATATCCAAGGCAATTCCAATTTTCACCTGAGTAAGAGCATTGTATATGAAACTTATAGTACTATCATTAAGCAATATTTTTTAGTATTTACTCCAACCGCTCAGGTGGCGTTTTCTCATTCTTCGAGAGCGAAGTAAAATATTATTACTCTCTGAGAATGGAGTTATAATCAGAGAATGAGTGAGTGATGAGTGGAAACAAAGTAAACAAGATCTTTCTTGGGTTTTCATTCCCATTCAGAATTTTTGCACACATGTTACGCAACTGAGTGAATGACTTTGCCAAGAAAATGAGTAAAGAAACTGATGAAAAAAGGTATAAGCAGGTTATTATTTTTTTTCTAGTTCAGTGAAAAGATGTATGTTTTTCTGATTAGGGAGTGGAGTAGTGGATGCATATTATGCGTTATGCGTCAGGTTTTTAGTTCAGTGGTCTGGTTAAGGGATGAAAAAACATATTTTCACAGCGGGGTGGTGGTGTGATTATGTGGTGGATGGACGGAGTGCCAGAAATTTATGATGGCCACGGATAGATTTGTTTGAATTGTATGAAATTATACAGAAAAATTTTCGAATCAAACCCTATCCTCTGTAGCACGGACAAACGAAGGGCGCTGAATAGTTCAAATATTCTTTTCCACGTTACCCAATGAGATAGAATACTAAATTGGTTTTTTTTTTCGAGGTGCCCCCTGTAGGCATAGTCCTCGCTCTTTAGTAAGAACTAAAGAAATAATAATATTTATAAAATAAAAAGTAGGTATCAATTAATTAAAAAAAAAATAAATAACTAGAAAAACTTAACAAACAGTGAAAAAAAACAGAAAATATAACAAAAATTCGCAAAAAAAATCTTAACAAAACAAAGAAAGTATTAATATAGGTACACATAGGTATGTATGTACGTATAATAAAGTGAAGTTTTCTATTTTGCAGTTTTGACAATTAAGTTTCTCATGCAACTTGAAAGTTGCAAACCCGGCATAAAATGTAAGAGCCGCTTCTTGCAGCTTCTGAGAACATCCTTTGGACACAACTGTTTCTGTCTCTTTGGCATCAACATCAAACTCGTCATCGCAACTATTCATATGGTTTTCGATACTGTTCAGAATATCTGTTGCCATGAGATGATCTTCTACTGAAGCTTCAATATGAAATTCTTCACTGTCATCACACTTAAGATCGTCACAATCAGCTTCGTGCAATAAAGATTCAGCCCCAGCATCTTCGTAACTTGCATTTTCTGATGACTTTAAATTTTTGAAAATAATTTGCATCAAATTTCTAATAAATCTGTAAGCCGAAGGGTTTTGTTCGTATGATCCCCTATTTGAACGAGCCATTGAAAATAAGTTTTCTGCAACATCAGTATTCAGATGTGCAATAAGAAGGAATTGCTGGTCATTTTTAACTTTTTCCCATATTAACTCTATAGCAAGTAAAGTTTGTAGTATCATTTCATTTTTAATGTTGCAATCAAGTTCGGGTTTGATTGCCATTTCATCAAAAATTAATGTACATACATCTGTTCTCTAAGTTTGACATAGTTTCAGCCTTGCTCTTTAAAAGATGAATCATTTGGTTGGAAAATCCGGCGGGTAAACATAAGGAAAAATGTCATCGATAGATTGTGCTTGTAGATGGTAAACTAGATCCCAAGCTCATCAAATGGGAATATAATGTGGGAAACTTATACGAAAACTTCAGACACGAATCTTTTTCGTCATTCGTCCAATGTGCATTTGACTTTTGAAAAAGTTGCATATTTACAAAAGTGTTTACGTCGACTGGCTTATTTTGCAATTGCATGTCAACGTTTTTTTCTAAATTATAGTCCTTAACAACCTTTAATCGCTTTGGCGTATCGAAAATATACCGAGGTATGATATTTACTATTCGCTCATTACGAAAACGAGATTCGGGAGAAGGAAACTGTGAACGAAAAATTTGCAAACTATTATTTTCAACGCTAGGTAGAGAAAAATCTGTAATAATATGTCATAGGTTCGGCAACTCTATTAACGGAAAGTGTGGTTGGACAGTATTGCCCGTTTCATTTTCGTTTTGGTTAATATTTAATACGCTGAATGCACTAGAACTGTCTGAAGTGACTACTAAAGGAAGCTTTGTGTGTCTGATGTTATCGATGATTTTAAAACAAGACTCATCGATGGATACATCAGAGCAACTGCACACTGATATGGATGACATTGGAAGGGCATTTTTAGTTAGCAATTTCGATGTGCTTCTATCTTTACATCTTTGCTATGAAAATGGGTTTCACAAATAAAAAATAGTTTTTTCAATGAACTACATTGAGCATGCTTTACCCAAACATCCCTTCTATGATTTTTAGGGACTTGAAAAAATTGCAAGAAAAATGTTCTTTCGATATTGTTACAATCTTTATATGAACATTTAGGCATTTTGAAAATCTATAATAATTTTCTAATAAATCGAAATACAATTGCGTGCAAATGAAATGAAACAAACATGTTTACCAGGAAATTATTTACACAAACTCTACAGCCATAAGTGAAGACTGAAGAGAAACATTGGCCCTTATTGCGAGTGTCGATCGTCGATCGATAAACGACTTTTATCGAAAGTCAATCGAAAGTGAATTTTGGTATTGCGAACGTCGATTGTGAACGAAGTTTTTCGTTTTGACAGTCGATCTTTTTCGTTTACATTTTCCCGATCGACTGTGTGGAAGAAGTGCAATGTTATGAACAAAAATGCAATGTATTTCGTTATATTTTTAGTAGTTACTCCGACCGCTCAGGTGGCGTATTCTCATTCTTCGAGAGCGAAGTAAAATATTATTACTCTCTGAGAATGGAGTTATAATCACAGAATGAGTGAGTGATGAGTGGCAACAAAGTAAACAAAATCTTTCTTGGATTTTCATTCCCATTCAGAATTTTTGTACACATGTTACGCAGCTGAGTGAATGACTTTGCCAATAAAATGAGTAAAGAAACTGATGGGAAAAAGGTATAAGCAGGTTATTATTTTTTTTCTTGTTCAGTGAAAAGATATGTACATGTTTTTCTGATTAGGGAGTGGAGTGGTGGATGCATATTATGCGTTATGCGCCATGTTTTTAGTTCAAGTGGTGGTCCAGTTAAGGGATGAAAAAACATATTTTCACAGTGGGCTGGGGTGGTGGATGGACGGAGTGCCAGAAATTTATGATGGCTACGGATAGATTTGTTTGTTTTTGTTTGAATTGTATGAAATTATACAGAAAATTTTTCGAATCTAACCCTATCCTCTGTTGCACGGACAAACGAAGGGCGGTGAATAGTTCAAATATTCTTTTCCACGTTACCCAATGAGGTAGAATATTAAACGCGTTTTTTTTTTTCGAGGTGTCCCCTGTAGGCATAGTCCTCGCTCTTTAGTAAGAACTAAAGAAATAAAAATATTTATAAAATAAATAGTAGATATCTATTAATTAAAAAAATAATGAATAACTAGAAAAACTTAACAAACAAGAGTGAAAAAAAAGAAAATATAACAAAAATTCGCAAAAAAAAACTTAACGAAACAAAGAAAGGATTAATTTAGGTACACATATGTATGTATGTATAATAAAGTGAAGTTTTCAATTCCTTACACTTTTAACTCCACAGAAATTCTTATTGGTTTTCTTAATCGAAAATTTGATTAGACCAATTAAAATGAATTTGCAAATGGAGTGTCTGTGCTCATCAACGACACATTTCATACTAGCGGAAGCTGTCATTTTTAATTTAGCAAAGCTTCAACCAAGTGTTCTTCGTGTCATATTTTTACAAACTGGCTTTCAAAAAGTGTTTGCATACTTTTCACATATCTAAGCTTCAAATTCCAAGGAAGGAACATTTAACTTTCCAAATTCGGGTAATGTGTCATAGGTGTTATAAGCCCGCAATTTTATTAACAGAGCTTGTTCTCGGAATTTGTATGTTTTATCTATCACGAACAGAGTGCAGTTTTGACAATTAAGTTCAACTTGAAAGCTGCAAACCCGGCATAAAATGAAGGAGCCGCTTCTTGGAGCTTCTGAGAACATCCTTTGGACACAACTGTTTCTGTCTCATTGGCATCAACATCAAACTCATCATGGCAACTATTCATATGGTATTCGATACTGCTCACTTTAATCACTTTAAATTTTTGAAAATAATTTGCTTCAAATTTTTAATAAATCTGTAAGCTGAAAGGTTTCGTTCGTATGATCCCCTATTTGGACGAGCCATTGAAAATAAGTTTTCTGCAACATCAGTATTCAGATGTGCAATAAGAAGGGACTGCTGGTCATTTTTAAGTTTTTCCAATATTAACTCTATAGCAAGTAAAGTTTGTAGTAACCCACCAAAGCAATATGACTTTTTCATTTTACCGGTAGACTCGCATAATAAGATGTAGCTTGCTCCCAATTTTTGTTTAATCCCCTAAGAGTGGAGGCTACAGTAGCGCGTCTACCCAGCTCCCAGAAAAGCCGTATACCATTTCATTTTTAATGTTGCAATCAAGTTCGGGTTTGATTGCGTTTTCATCAAAAATTAATGTACATACAGTACATTTTTTCTCTAAGTTTGACATAGTTTGACCCTTGCACTTTAAAAGATGAATTATTTGGTTTGAAAAACCGGCCGGTAAACTTAAGAAGAATGTCATCGGTAGATTGTGCCTGTAGATGGTAAACTAAATAACGAGCTCACCAAATGGGAATATAATGTGGGAGACTTATACAAAAACTTCAGACACGAAACTTTTTCGTCACTCGTCCAATGTGCATTTGCCTTTTGAAAAAGTTGCATATTTACAAAAGTGTTTACGTCGACTGGCTTATTTTGCAATTGCATGTCAACGTTTTTTTCTAAATTATAGTCCTTAACAACCTTTAATCGCTTTGGCGTATCGAAAATATACCGAGGTATGATATTTACTATTCGCTCATTACGAAAACGAGATTCGGGAGAAGGAAACTGTGAACGAAAAATTTGCAAACTATTATTTTCAACGCTAGGTAGAGAAAAATCTGTAATAATATGTCATAGGTTCGGCAACTCTATTAACGGAAAGTGTGGTTGGACAGTATTGCCCGTTTCATTTTCGTTTTGGTTAATATTTAATACGCTGAATGCACTAGAACTGTCTGAGGTGACTACTAAAGGAAGCTTTGTGTCTCTGATGTTATCCATGATTTTAAAACAAGACTCATCGATAGATACATCAGAGCAACTGCACACTGATATGGATGACATTGGAAGGGCATTTTTAGTTAGCAATTTCGATGTGCTTCTATGTTTACATCTTTGCTATGAAAATGGGTTTCACAAATAAAAAATAGTTTTTTCAATGTACTACATTGAGCATGCTTTACCCAAACATCCCTTCTATGATTTTTAGGGACTTGAAAAAATTACAAGAAAAATGTTCTTTTGATATTGTTACAATCTTTATATGAACATTTAGACATTTTGAAAATCTATAATAATTTTCTACTAAATCGAAATACAATTGCATGCAAATTAAATCAAACAAAAATATTTACCATTAAATTATTAACACAAACTCCACAGCCATAAGTGAAGACTGAAGAGAAACATTATGTTTGTAGTAAAAACAAGCAAAAATGAATGTGCTAGATGTGTGTGCATTTTGTCCTCAATGAAAAACTTCCACTAAAAAAAACTTTACACACAATCTTTTTTTTCATTCATCCCCAATGTGCATTTGCACTGCCCAAACTCAGATCGATGAGTTATTCCATTGTATATGAAACTTATAGTACTATCATCAAGCAATATTTTTTAGTATTTACTCGGACCGCTCAGGTGGCGTTTTCTCATTCTTCGAGAGCGAAGTAAAATATTATTACTCTCTGAGAATGGAGTTATAATCAGAGAATGAGTGAGTGATGAGTGGAAACAAAGTAAACAAGATCTTTCTTGGGTTTTCATTCCCATTCAGAATTTTTGCACACATGTTACGCAACTGAGTGAATGACTTTGCCAAGAAAATGAGTAAAGAAACTGATGGAAAAAAGGTATAAGCAGGTTATTATTTTTTTTCTTGTTCAGTGAAAAGATATGTACATGTTTTTCTGATTAGGGAGTGGAGTGGTGGATGCATATTATGCGTTATGCGCCATGTTTTTAGTTCAAGTGGTGGTCCAGTTAAGGGATGAAAAAACATATTTTCACAGCGGGCTGGGGTGGTGGTGGGATTATGTGGTGGATGGACGGAGTGCCAGAAATTTATGATGGCTACGGATAGATTTGTTTGTTTTTGTTTGAATTGTATGAAATTATACAGAAAATTTTTGGAATCTAACCCTATCCTCTGTTGCACGGCCAAACGAAGGGCGGTGAATAGTTCAAATATTCTTTTCCACGTTACCCAATGAGGTAGAATATTAAACGCGTTTTTTTTTCGAGGTGTCCCCTGTAGGCATAGTCCTCGCTCTTTAGTAAGAACTAAAGAAATAAAAATATTTATAAAATAAATAGTAGATATCCATTAATTAAAATAATAATGAATAACTAGAAAAACTTAACAAACAAGAGTGAAAAAAAAGAAAATATAACAAAAATTCGCAAAAAAGAACTTAACGAAACAAAGAAAGGATTAATTTAGGTACACATATGTATGTATAATAAAGTGAAGTTTTCAATTCCTTACACTTTTAACTCCACAGAAATCCTTATTGGTTTTCTTAATCGAAAATTTTATTAGACCAATTAAAATGAATTTGCAAATGGAGTGTCTGTGCTCATCACCGTCACATTTCATACTCGCGAAAGCTGTCATTTTTAGTCCGGATTTTAGCAAAGCTTCAACCAAGTGTTCTTCGTGTCGTATTTTTACAAACTGGCTTTCAAAAAGTGTTTGCATACTTTTCACATAAGCTTCAAATTCCAAGGAAGGAATAGTTAACTTTCCAAATTCGGATGACGTGTCATAGGTGTTATAAGCTCGCAATTTTATTAACAGAGCTTGTTCTCGGAATTTGTCTGTTTTATCAATCATGAACAGAGTGCAGTTTTGACAACAACTTTCTTATGCAACTTGAAAGCCGCAAAGCCGGCATAAAATGTAAGAGCCGCTTCTTGCAGCTTGTGAGAACATCCTTTGGACACAACTGTTTCTGTCTCATTGGCATCAACATCAAACTCGTCATCGCAAGTATTTGTATGGTATTCGATAATGTTCAGAATATCTGTTGCCATGAGATGATCTTCTACTGGAGCTTCAATATGAAATTCTTCACTGTCATCACACTTAAGACCGTCACAATCAGCTTCGTGCAATAAAGTTTCAGCCCCAGCATCTTCGTAACTTGCATTTTCTGATGATTTTAAATTTTTGAAAATAATTTGCTTCAAATTTCTAATAAATCTGTAAGCCGAAGGGTTTCGTTCGTATGATCCCCTATTAACTCTATAGCAAGTAAAGTTTGTAGTATCATTTCATTTTTAATGTTGCAATCAAGTTCGGGTTTGATTGCCATTTCATTTTTCATTTTTTGAGCACATTCCTTTTGCTTTATTTCCATTATCACTCGGATTCATAAGCACGAGGAGCTTGGCACTGAATGGGGGTAGGCCGACGAGTTATTCACCTTGCAAAGTAGATATATCCACTCAACACAGTATGATGTTTGAGCGGGGTATACAAAATTCAATGAGTGCATGTGCACATTGTTGAGGCAGAAGAGCGTAAGATTTTTGTGGTTCTCAGCGACGTGTCCTTTACTTGGGCCGCTAGGGGCGCCACCATCGATTTCCTCAAGTGATAGTACTATTAGTTTCATATACAATGGTAAGAGGTAACATTCTGTTCACTTTTTGTTAACAAGACGTCTTTGAATAAGATGTTGTATACTGCTTCTGGCATGGCTGATATGGCTGCTCCAGTGTCCAGTTCAAATCGCGTCATTTTACATAGAGTAGAAACGGTTACTACAACAGGTTTATTAACATTTTAAACAATAAGTTTGCTCCCTAACTTATATTTTATATTGACAATATTGATATGCAGTGTACTGATATTCTTTTGTTGTCTTCCCATCTGCTTGTTAATTCCCGTACGTCTTGATTTGTTAGTTGAGCCTTCCTGATGTCGTTACTGATGACGATTTTTCCACATGAGGAGCACGTGTATGTCTTGTACCGACAATTTTTCGGCGAATGTCCAGATTTGTTACACCGATAACATTGAAAGTCATTACTGCGTTGACTTGGTTTTCGCTGTTTGATTTTGTTTCCATCGCCTAAGCTATTTTTAGTGCTTGTTGTAGATCTAATTCATTTTTTTCTTCCACTAAACGTTGAAAGATTTTGTTGTGAACACCAGTTATAAATTTGTTTTTAATTAATTCTGATATTTCGGCACCAAATTCACATTTTGAAGCTGATTTCATTTATATGCACTTACTCTTACTTTGGTTATGTTGAAAAAATGTGCTAGTTATTCCTTGTAAATTGTCCAGTCATCTATGACAGGATTGAACTGTTTCGTGTTTAGTACGAAATTGGACAGAATTGCCCGACTGGAGTCTGTAATTACGGACAAATCGTCCTCATCCTCGCCATTTTTCTCTTAGCTGCACGTGTGTTGTTTTGCGGGAGATTCATGGTGGTATTTTCACCGCTGAGCACTTCAATGTGGAACGTAATGATTCCGCGATCAGGCATTGAGAGCTTATCAGATACACTCCACAATACCCTTATCAGATACCCTGGTCACAAAGTTGGTGTATTACCCACATTTAAAATGCCTAGGTTTTCTTTAAAAATATATTCAAGGAGGTACTCACCCCTCTCATTGTAGTCATTGCTGCCCCATTCTATGCCTTGTCACAGCCTAGCAGAAGTGGTGTGTTGGTCCTTTTGCAGTGCTCCACTAGTTGTTTCACGTCCATCGGTGGTATTGACCCGTCTCCTGCAAAGTATGCTGCAGCTACAATTATGGCGCGGTGGATGCGTCCTATGTTAAACTGGGCTTGAATCGTTGTTTAGTCCCGAGTCATGAACACTGAAATATGTACATATGAAGTTTATATTATATATCTAATTAGTATACAAGTTCTGGGAGGATATAGCTTTGCTCCCCAAATTACCTACGCATCCTTACTCTATAATACTCGTATTTGTCCCCTGTTTTGCTTGATAAACATTCTTGCTATGACAGCCGAGTCTGTCTTAGCGTGGTGAATGCTAACTTGTGCTATACGATTGAGAGTTTTACTCACTGTTGTAGCGTAGGGGCCCTGTGCCTTCCTCTATCGCTTCATCCTTTTTTACTAGAGGAATCTCCTCTAGATCTTCCACATTGAAGTTTGCGTAGTGGGATCTCGACCACAGCAGTTGGTTTTCCTGCCGATTCAGACGCAGCTTGGTCTGCGAGAACCGACAAAACCTGACCCTTACTATCTGTTCTATCCCTAACTCTGTGCGTCAATTGGCAGTTCTGGTGTGCTTGTTCATTGGTTTCCCTTCCTCTTTTTTTTTTTTTTTGCACGCACTCAAGGGGTTATGAATACCCTTTTACATGTTTTCACACGGTGCGGGCGTTGGAAAGATAGATAGAGAGAGAGAAAGAGATTGGTGTAGTGGTTTGAAACTCTGGTGTTATTAGGTTTCACATTAACTCCTCTCTTTCTTTGCTCCAGTTATTTTGAAGCGGTTTGTTTTGCCTCCGCTTTCCTTTCCTCGGTTTCTTTCTCACCTCCTCGGGTTTGGAACCTTGAGCTAGAAAGTTAAGATTCCATTTCGCACCTGCTCCTCTAAGGCCCCTTCTCAATGGGTCGTCAAGTCCTCCCGGTTAATCAAGCGCCGGCAGATTGCGAAGTTTCACAACAAGCATTTTCTTCGATTCCAGCTGCTCTTGGGGGTTTGTTCTTTCCTGCAGGGGGGTTCTTTTTTCTCTACAGCAGGTGCTTTCTTGCCCTCTCTTCTGGCTTTGGACGACTATTTGCTTGTCACGGAGGTGTTCTTCTGCGGTTTGCGTCTTTTCTAATATGACCTCCTCCTCCCTGATTTGCAGTCCGTTTTGGATCTTGGCTTGTATTATGTCTGTCACGTCAGAGCTCCGCATGATTCGGTAAGGCCATCGTTACTTTTTGATTTCAGAGAGGTTTCAGAGAGACTCCGTTCGAATACAGTCGGTAAACCTTGACTGCAAACTATCAAATGGACACGATCTTGCATGACACCCTGGATTAGGGGGTTGTCCCTAGGTATGAACGGTTCGGGGATATGTTGCCCTAGGATGATATGTCCGTTGGAATGAGCTGTCCTGGTGTGAAGTGTCCAGGGATGAGTTGTCCTGGTATGAGCTGCGATGACACCCCTCCAACTACCTCACTAGATCCACTAGCAGAGGGCCTTTGGATTGTACAGCTGTCTTCAGTGTGTGACTGAATCTGTCCTTGAACAGAGGAAAATGACAGAGAATTTGACATAACTAGATCGCGAAATTAAGCTATTGCAAGTCCAAGGACAAGACTTTCGAAAGCGAAAATCGAAATTGGAGTCGCAATCTGCTTCTAGCTGGTTAAAAACGCTAAAAATAATGTTGGGCGCCATCGTAGTGAGCTAGGGTGCGGCCAAGGTGGAATATTGAAAATTACCAAATAAATAGATTCATTATTTTCAGTCAGTAATCAGTGATTAAGGAAACCTTCATTTGTACGATCTGCTACAAACATTTGTATCATATCTGACTGTTCAGAATTAGAATAAAGGACTATATCCGTCAAATATTCATTTTATTTCTTATTTAAGGATAATCATAAATAACCTTATATTATTATTTTGATCAATTGTGTTCTCTTCAGACACACTAGAACATAGTGCTTAATCCAGTTTGCGTTGAATATGGTCTATAAATAGTGACAATAACCGTTTTTGTGACCAATTTCATAGAAATAAAATATATCTTAAGTAGCAAGCTATCATTATATTTGACTCCATAATTTAACACTTCCACTCCTTCTTTCCTGTCACATATATAAATAATAACGTGTGTGCATGTTTCTGTTTTTTTCTAATTATTCAATGTAAGATTAAATATTGAATGAATTTCAGACAAAATCTGCCGATATTCTTGTTGTTGCCATTGGTTGCGCTGAGATGGTGCGAGGCGAATGGGTTAAGCCCGGTGCTGTTGTTATTGATTGTGGAATTAATACTATAGATGGTAAGTACATTGCCTCTTGACTTGAAAAACCTGTATATTTTTAGATACATTTATCAGCATTTAATAATTTGGAATACAAATATTTACATACATATGAATTATACAAATTTTATTAGCCTTGCAGTCCAATTAGCCCACGGTTGGGTCTGCATTTTTAACTTCCACATAAAAGAGCAAATATTGGCTTTGCGAAAATGTTCGATCTCGAGACTTTCAACAACGTGTGTATTTACATATGTATGTACATATGTATGTACGTAATTTATGGACATGTAGATACGTATTGCGGAGAAACTCAAAAACGGGGTCTCATTCATAAATCTGTCTATGTGTTTATAAATATACATATGTACGTATGTATGTATGTACGCTCGACTGCAACTCAATTTTTTTCAAACTTGGGATCCAATGCCACAATTCGAGGCGAAATCAGGAATTTGTATTCTATTAGTTTTTCTTTAAGTAAATTTTGTCGAAAAAGCCCGAAAGAAAATTTATTTTAATTTCGTTGGCCAATTGCGTAACGACCAAGATAAATTCGCAGAGGCTAACGAGACGAGCTTATAAGTTTCTCGCTTAAATGCGACAAAATCAACAATTTGCGAAATAAACCTCCCCCAATTCAGATTAAGCTATTCTCTGGAAAATACGAAGAGTGATGCGCAATTTGTTTGAAAATATGATAGATCATAAAGTTGATTTATCAGATATTCAAAAAATCCGCTACCTCAAAAGCTATGTGTGTGGGGATGCTGCACGTTTAATTCAACACCTTCCCATCGATAGAAAAATTTATACATTGGCTTGGGAGATATTAACCGAAAGGTTCCAAAATAAACGTAAGCTAGTTAATACCCTGCTTAGGATTTGAATGAAGCAAAACAAACTTACGCATGAATCCGCTGCAGGGTTAAAATCTCTTCACGATACGAGAGTAGAGTGTATCCATGTACTCTCCAATCTAGGAATAACAGTCGATGCATGTGATTGTATAGTAATATATATATATATAGTAAATTCCCTCCACAAACCCAAAGAGATTGGGAAGATAAATTAGGTACTTCCAAGGTTCTTCCGGATTGGAAAACCTTTACAGCCTTTGTTGAAAGTTGGTTTAGTTCACTTGAAAATATAAGAGAATTGAATAGTCTGTCAAAACAGGGAATGCAATCGATGTCTGCTAGGAAAACCAATACTTTTCACATCTATTCGCAACAAGCAAACAAGCAATTTCGTTGTCGAATATGTAGCGCATCTCATGGCATTCGACATTGCAAGAAATTTCTTAACTTGGATGCTAAGAATCGTGCAGATCTGGTTAGAAAAAATTCAATGTTTTTTTTTTTTTTACTGCTCTAAGTTAGGCCAAATCTTCTTCTTTTAAGCCTTCGTAATTGATTTACGTTATTTAGCAGTTTTCTTGCATCTAAGTTTCTATGCTCTTCTAGCTTTTCTTTGTGCTTTTTTGCATGTTTTAGAATTTCCGCATGTACTCTTTCTACCTTCAAGTCCCGATGAAGGTCAGCGTTTCTTATATACCAAGGTGCATTTACTATATTTCTAAGCACCTTATTTTGGAATCGTTGTATTATGTCTATATTGGTTTTTTTGGTACAACCCCATAGTTGGATTCCATATGCCCATGTTGGTTTTAGAATCTAATTATATAAAAGCATATTTTCAATTGTTACGGCTGAGTTTAGGAATCAGCCAGTGCAGTTTTCTATATTTGATTTCTAACTCCTCTCTTTTCTTTTTTACGTGTTCTTTCCATCGCAGCTTAACATCTAGAGCCATACCTAGATATTTTGCTGTATTAGCGTACGGAACTATTTTTTGATTTATAATGATAGGTACTTGTTCAATCTTTTTATTGGTAAAGTCAACATGAACTGACTTAGACTCATTTAATTTAATTGTCCACTTTTTAGACCACTCACAGAGTTTGTTTAACCCTATTTGGAGTTTTTCTGTGGATTCTTTATGTTTATGTTGCCAAAGTATAGTTTTCTAGTTCCGGATTATCACTAGTATATAATAAATATAATATTGAGCCCAGTACGCTACCTTGTGGTACGCCGGCCTTTACTTCTCTTAGTTTTGAACAAGTATTCTGTTGTTTTATTCTAAAATGACTTCCATCTAGATAAGATTTAAGGATGGAAGCATACTGGTTTGGCAGCATGCACCTCAGTTTGTATATAAGTCCTTCGTGCCATACTTTATCAAAGGCTTGCGCCACATCCAAGTATACAGCCGAGCAGACCTTCCGTTCTTCTTCGATTTTATTCGTGATTCTATGTATGTGTTCTATGTGATTCTATTCTGTTGTATCGTAGAGTGCTGCCTACGAAAACCAAATTGATTCGGAATCAGCTTTTTTTTTCAATTATTTTATTTAAACGTTTTGCGAATGTCTTCAAATTGTCTAGGATGTGATCATCATGCATCCAGCTGCAACAGCACTAACCGATGCTTCAAATGTGGTCTCAAACACCACACCATGTTGCACATAGAGTCACAAGCTGTGCATCAACCAAATCACAGATCAAGTTGATCAACAAAATGCACATTATCAAAAACGAAATAATTCCCATTATGAAACCCAAAACATTCTAATTCGAAACTCGAATCATCATAATCAGCCCGATGTTTTAAAAGGTGAATGCGATTGTCGCTCGACATCAAAGGGAGCCTTCAATGCTCATTTTAACCAAATGCAATCCAAGGTTTTGTTGCCAATCGGGTTGGTGAAGGTTTTTGGCGCTAATGGGACAAGTCATATTCTGAGTGCCGTAATAGACCCAGGTTCGGAAGCCACATTCATTACCGAAGGAGTTACACAACTACTTAACCTAAAAAGAGAAAGGATATCAGCTAGCGCCACAGGTTTAGGACTAACATCTACAGGTACCTCACAATATCAGGTCAGCTTCCCTTTTTTTTCGCAAACCAACCCATCCTTTTCTCTTGATGTCCAAGGTTTTGTCTTTCCCCGATTAACTGCAATGTTGCTATCTCATCATATTCAAAGGGTTAAATGGGTTCACCTGTCGAATCTTTCTTTAGCAGATCATGTCCCAGGGAAGATCGACATCTTACTAGGTGCCGATGGATATGCATCCATTATTCGGGAGGGGTTGCTAAGGAGTCAGAAAGGATCTCCTGCTGCACAACAGTCTGAATTGGGATGGATTCTGGCGGGAAGTACCAATACTACTACGCAGAGAAAGGAGATAACAGTACAGAATCATCACAATTCTCTATATACTCAACTAAGGCGATTCTGGGAGATAGAGGAGGACATAGGCAACCGAAAACTGACACCGGAAGAAGAGTAATGTCAACAACATTTCGAAAAAATTTTCGAAGAAGAGAAGATGGTCGGTACTAGGTCTGATTTCCATTTAAGCAAAACATACGACCAAACCTTGGGAACTCAAAAAGGGCAGCTATGAATTTGAAACTACAGGAAGCATACAGAACCTGCCTGGATGAATATATCACTTCAGGGCACATGAACGAGGTATCCTCTGACGCTGAATTTCTGGCTAGAGATAATTATTTTCTCCCGCACCATGCAGTATTTAAAGTCGGGTACCAACACAAAATATCGTGTCTCTAATAGGAAGTCCTTAAACGACCACTTGATGGTAGGACCGCGTATGCTGCCAGACATAACAGATATCATAGCCAAATGGAGGAAATTTAGAGTAGCATTTTCAGCAGATATAAGTAAGATGTACCGGCAGATATGGATGGCCGAAGAAGATACGGCGTATCAGCTAATTTTGTGGAGATCTAAAAAAGAGGATATCACAAAAACGTATGCACTCAACACAGTGACATTTGGTACGGCATCAGCACTCATCGAAGATTTTGGAGCAGGTTCCGGAAAATGAAAGAGAGATGAATCTGCCATTAAGCATCAATTCTAAGGATACTTACTTTCTTACTTAGGTGGCGCTACAGTTCGGGGTGAACCTGTGCCTCAACCAACAAGCCCCTCCAGTTAGCCCGGTCCTTAGCTTACTGCCTTCAGTTGCGCACTCCAAGTTGGTTGAGGTCCCTTTCTACTTGTGAGCGCCACCTTAGGCGAGGTCTTCCTCTACTGCGTTGTCCCTCCGAGTAAGATTCGAAGACTCTGCGGGCCGGAGCATTGGTGTCCATTCGCTCTACATGCTCTAGCCATCTTAGGCGACTGATGCGCAGTATTTTGACTAGGTCGATGTCGCTGTACAGCTCGTAAATTTCGTCGTTGAATCTTCTCCTCCAAAGCTCGTCAATGCAAACGGGACCGTTATCTTCCGAAGAATTTTTCTCTCGAAGCGACCAAGTATATCCTGATCCGCTTTCGACAAAGTCCATGCATCAGCGCCATAAAGCAGGACTGGGATGACCAAGGTCTTGTACATAGTCTCCTTAGTTGTTCGAGATAGGGCCTTACTATTCAATTGCCTTCTCAGCCCAAAGAAACAGCGATTGGCAAGAGTTATTCTTCGGTTAATTTCCGCCGAGATGTTATTGTCAGAATTAATAGCAGAGCCAAGGTAGACAAAGTCCCTCACTACCTAGAAGTTATAGTTGTCGACTGTGACGTTCTGTCCAATTCGTCGATGTTGTGTGTCCCTTCTTGTCGACAGCATATACATACTTGGTTTTGCTCTCATTTACAGCTAAACCCATTTTGGCGGCTTCTGTTTTGATACTAGCGAACGCACCACTGACAGCCCGCTGTGTTCTGCCAATTATGTCAATGTCGTCAGCGTATGCTAGTAGTTGCACAGACTTTTGAAAGATTGTGCCTCCGGTGTTGGCTTGTGAGCCTCGCACAATTCTTTCAAGAATGATATTGAAGAAGTCACATGACAGCGCATCACCTGCACAGACGAACGAGTTTGGCAGGGATGCCAAAACTAGACATGGCTCTGTAAATGCTGTCATATGCGGCCTTAAAATCGATAAAAAGATGGTGAGTATCGATTTGGACTTCTTGGGTTTTTTCCAGGATCTACCGGAGTGTGAAAATTTGATCGACTGTGGACTTTCCTGGCCCGAAACCACACTGATAGAGGCCAATCAGGTTTTTGATGAAGAGTTTCAGGCGTTCACACAATATGGCAGATAAGATCTTGTACGCGATGTTGAGTGTAGTGTATTAACTAGACTAGTCGGTTCAGAGTGTGCGAATAGAATGGGATGTTTTATTATCAAGTTATGTCAGTGAAGCTGACATAAAAGGTATGAGGTGACAATGGAGTGTTTGACAGCGTGCGATTAATGTAGTAGATTTCTTTGCATATATTTATATATATAACACGCTCTCCCTAAAAGTTTATATTACAAAATATAATGTTTTCTTAATGTAAAAATATTCATATTTCTATGGCAAACTCAATTATGTAGACTTTTTATTAACTTCGCCGTTTCCACGCGGGCGCAATTTTCTTTGACTTTCTGATTGCTTTGAGCGCCTGCCTCCTTTTCATCTGTTCCCGAATCCGAATTCATTGAAGATTTAGTTGGAATCCAGTCTGGATCATTAGCCCTAGAATCATTACTAGTTGACGGTAACGATTGCGATTCATTACCCGAACTCTCATCTGAAACCTTAATCACAGTCGCGTTTTTTTTATTTAGACTTGATGTCCTCGTATAAAGATTCATCTGTATCAATAGACTGATCACGAATCTGATCCAAATGACGATTTATTTCCTTATTATTGTGTGTGTAGACACAAGTATACGTACGGGGACCCAACCTTCGTTTAATCGTTGCTTGCAACCATGATGCATTGTTGGGATGTTTGTAATTTCTAATCATGACATTTTGACCTTCACTAAAAGTTACGTTTCGATTGCCTTTGAAATTTTTTTTTTTGGTTTTCTTGCTTGTTTTCAACTACTTCACTTACTGTTGGTGGTCGCAAATTACTGAAACGAGTACGCAATGTGCGTCCAAAGAACAGTTTCGCGGGCGTTTCACCTGTTGTACAGTGGATTGTGTTACGATAATCGAGCAAAATTCGATTTATGATTGCGTCTATTTTATTTGATAAATTGTTTGACTTTGCGCTGTTTACACTAGCAATGAATGACTTTTTGAACGTTTTCACAAAATTCTCAGCTTGGCCATTTGTTGCGGCATGACCTGGAGAAGTAAAAATGTGTTCAACATTGTTACGTGTGGTAAAGTCTTTGAACACGGCAGACGTAAATTGAGTTCCATTGTCGCTGACTAATTTGTCTGGAATTCCATAACGACTAAACAATTCGCGCAACTTGGCAATGGTAAACGCAGATGTGATCGCTTTTGTTTTAAAAACTTCAACCCATTTCGTGTGTGAATCTACAACGATTAAAAAATAATGGTTGAATTTTGGTCCAGCGAAGTCAATATGAATACGACTCCAAACTGAGTTCGTTGGTACCCATGGTATTAACTCAGCTTTCGGTGGACTTGCCTGCAATTGTTGACAGGGAATAAATTTTTTTATTAACTTTTCAATGTCAGAATAAATTTTTGGCCACCATACGGATGATCTTACCAATGATTTTGTTTTGACAACTCCCATATGAGATGCATGCAACTCGTTAAGAATGTATTGCCGAAGTTTCATTGGCACAATCGTTCGAAACCACCACATGACACATCCGTATTGAACAGTAAGTTCGAGCGATTTGCTTTTGAATGCATCAAAATTGGAATCCAATAATAGCTTCTGAAAGTTTACTGAGAATGGGATCACGACGCGTTTCAATGGCAATATTTTTAAAATTTATTCGTAATGCTTTGTCTTTTTTAATCAAATCTACGTAGTTTGCACCATTATATTTTCGAATGTATGATAGCTGAGGTAAACGCGACAAACTGTCGACCTCATTATCGATGAAAACATTACATATTTAATTTCATAATTGAAACCACTCAGTATCAGTGCCCAGCGCTGCATGCGAGCTGCGGCCATCAAAGGTAATCCGCGTGTTTCACCAAAAATTGATAACAAGGGTTTATGATCTGTTGAAATGGTGAAAAAATTCCCAATAAATATTGTTTCAATTTAGTGACAGAGAAGACTATGGCTAATGCTTTTTTTTCGATGACAGGGTAGTTCAATTCACTTTTGGATAGAGATCTCGAAATGAAAGCAACAGGTTTGAGCCCATCTGGAAAACGGTGTGATAAGACTCCTGCCACAGAATGTTTGCATGCATCAGTTGTTAAAACAATTGGAAGTTTCGGATTGAAATGAGTCATCACTTGCTCTGACGCAATGTCATGTTTTATCAAATGGTATGCTTTTTCACAATCTATATTCCATACGAACTGAACGTCATTTCGAAGTAAAACATACAACGGATTCATTTTGCTTGCAAAATCTTTTATGAAGCGTGAGTAATAATTAGCCATGCCAATAAATGCTCTCAATTCATGAATATCTTTAGGAATAGGTGCATCCAAAATAGATGCAAATCTGTCTCTGTTCTTATGGAGCCCATATTTATCGATGGTAAAACCAAGATAAGAAATTTGTTTTTGAAAGAAAAGGCATTTACTTGCATTCAATCTCAAAGCAGCATCAACCATTTTCTTCAAAACCGATTTTAAATTAAAAGATGGTCTTTGAAATTCCTTCCAGTAACTGTGATATCATCTTGATACATAACTACACCATTGATACCTCTTAGTAAATTTTCCATGTGCATTTGAAAAATTGCAGCTGCTGGCGTAACGCCAAAAGGTAATCTTTTCATTTTAAATGTACCAATGTGAGTGCTCCACGAACACAAAAGAGATGATGTTTGATCTAAACACAACTGATTGTAGGCAGCACTCATGTCCAATTTACTAAATAATTCTCCACCTTGCAACGATGTGAAGATTTCCTCAATTAGAGGCAATGGGTATTTGACATCAACAAGAAACTTGTTAATTGTAGTTTTGTAGTCACCACACACGCGTAATTTACCATCTGGTTTTGGAACGGGTACTAACGGTGTTCCCCATTTCGAAGTTTCAATTTGCTCAAGAACACCTTTTGCAACTAAATCACGCAGATTCTGTTCAATTTCAGACTTCCAGGCAATTGGAATTGATCGTGGTTTACAAAATACCGGTTTGGCGTCACTATCAATTTGCAATGAAATTTCACACACATTATATTTTCCCAATTGGCCATCGAAAAGTTCGGAATATTGACTTTTAATCTGATCGACAATATTGGAAAAACTTTGATTTTCTGGCGATCGAATCAAATTAACAATGTTCTCGCGATTTTGATCCATTTGCAGTAACAAAAATTTAAATGCGCGTACAAAATTTCTACCTAATAAAGGTGGTGCGTTTGCGTCGGTCACTACAACTATAATACGTTTGCTGGTGTCCCCATAAGTAACACTTGCTAAACACTCGCCAATTATATTGATTTTATTTCCACCGTAATTTCTATACGGGGTTTTACAAACCTTTAACGGATACTGTGATAAATGCTTCATGTAGAAAGTTTTCGGAACAAATGTGCGCGGTGCCCCCGTGTCACATGCAATATCCATCATTGTGCCGCCGAACATGACCTTCAACCAATACATCCCGTTGGATTCATCATCGGTTAAACTGTATAAAGAAAAATCAAACGAATTGCCTTTAGAAATAGAATTTACATATGGATTGGAGTAAGAAAGATTATTAGAATTAATAAAATTGAAATTTTTCTTGCTATTTTCTTGTTTGGAACGGCAAACACTGCTTAAATGTCCCTTCTTTGAACAGGAATGGCACGTGGCTTCCTTGTATGGACATGTATTGGCCTCATGTGTCTTCCATCCACATCGCGTACACGCGGTTTTCTTGCCAGGCTGTTGTACTGTTACTTTACGGTTGTTGTGGTTGCCTTTGTTGTGGTGTCTTTGCCCTTCCTTCGAATTCATGTAGATAACCTCGGAATCCGTGTTGGTTTTCATCGCAAATTTCGTTTCTAATATCATCGCCTTTTTAGAGCATCGGCCAACGACAAACTTTCGTCTTCTTCGCAAATACGATTGAAAATTTTCTGAGGCAATTGAGTAAGTGAGTCTTTCACCATCACATCCAAATTGTACATTTACTCGTGCAATATCCCACAGCACACGCACTGTGCATATGGCAGTGCAAAGCTAGCGGATCACACCTGCGGTTCCATATGCATACATACATACATATGCGATGTTGTTTTTGTTGTTCGCACTTGTGCTGTGCTGTGGAATCAAGCGGAACTTTCGTTGCACAAAACATGCGATCTTTGGCAGAAGTCGATTGCCAATCGGTTACCCGTTTCTCTTTCCTTTCTGATAGCAACCACCGTAGAGTCAACATCTTTGCTCGCGTTAATTTTCTTTGTCTTGACGAGATTGTAATATTTTTTTGGACATAATAAAAAAAAATTATTAAAATTCATTTATACAATCTTGATCAAAGTTGGTCCTTCGAGGCGGATAATTTGTAGAATTTGTAGAATTTTCGCTGTAAATCGGATGGTTGCTATCGCTTTGGATATTTCGTCGATACACACACATACTATAGAATCCTCATTGGACCAGAGGATAGGTAAATGGTATAAAATTATTAATTGCTGCTGTTGCTGTTGGCTACGGATCCTTGCGTGGGTGGTGAATTTTTAGTCGCTGTTGCTGTAAAGTTTGGGGTACCTGAAGGCTGTAAAAATTGCGTGGAAGATAGACTTCGCTGTGCTCGTAGTTCGTTCTCGATTTGGCTCCTAGTGCATAACCATGGAAACGTTGTTGCAGTCGCGCAAGCACATCAAAGCTTCCATTAATCCCCTATATAGTTTCACCCAATCAATTCCCGAGGATACGTTGGTCGAGGTTCTGGAAGTGCGTTTAGATCGGCTTGAGGTGGCTTGGAAGGATTTCACTACAAATCAATTTGACTTCCACCAATACCATGCCGAGGAAGGATACGTTGACCCGGAAGAAGAGTTTGCGAGCTTTGAAACTAAATTATAACGGCTAAATCATTGCTTCTTAAATCCCTGAGATCGAAAATTCCCGCTCGCGATTCGTTTGGTAGTAAAATTCCCGCTCGGGCCTCGAATATTGGAATCCAAGGTGTTTATGATTCCTTCGCTGAAAGTAATAATTCAGTTTCTAATAAAATAACTCTAACTCGGGATGATTCGCGCGAGTTTAGTGCTGACCTTGAAAACGTTCCCTTTACTTCAAACACTTCTAAATTTTCGGAAATTGAGTTGCCATTACCCCGTTTGCTGGTGATTATCGGGAGTGGCCGTGTTTCCGCGATATGTTCCTAGGTAGCATAGATTTATCCGGTTCGCAAAAATTCCGGTATCTCAAATCCTTTTGCGGGATGAACCTGCTAGTTTGTTGAACGGTATTTATATATCCGATGCTAATTATGAGCAGGCTTGGGAGAAATTGGAACGGAGATATAATAGACCGTTATATATAATCAACCAATTTATTGAAACTTTTTTGAATATGCCGTCGGTGACCAGTGCAAATAGTAGTCAGTTGCGCAAATTAGTAGACAATGCGGATGAGGTTGTTCGTGGTTTAAAAGCCATGGAGTCTGAAGATAGGGATCCATGGCTGGTATACCTCTTAATAAATAAAGCTGATAGTGAAACGCGTAAAGCTTGGGCTTTGAAGAACCAAAATTCGGAAGTCGCCACCATTCAGGAATTGTTAGACTTTCTAGAAAATAGATGTAGTGCCTTAGAGACAAGTGAGACTAAGTTTCGAATTAACAAGACCGGTTCGCGTTCGTCAAACCATTCGGGGAAGGTGAGAAGCTTAGTCGTTGCAAATATAACGTGTCCAAAGTGCAAAGGTAGCCATCCTTTATATCAGTGTTCGGACTTTATCGCTTTGTCTATTGAAGATAGTCGTCGTTTTGCTAGAGACCAGAGACTTTGCTACAACTGCCTAGGAACACAGCATTCGTCGTCGCGTTGTCAGTCGAAAAGTCGATGCTCCTATTGTCGGGCGCGTCACCATTCATTGGTGCATTTGAATAGTTCTGGATCCGTTAGTGATTCTCCGAACGAGGCCGCTTTAGTTTCCTCACCGTCGCCATCGATTGTGAGCCATCACACTAAACCTGGTAACCCAACATCTGGGATATTACCAACCGTCGTCGTAGAAGTGCTAGATGCTGCAGGAAATCCTCAACTTTGTCGCGTTCTTCTAGACACGGGTTCGTAGGTCTCCTTTGTAACAGATCGGGTGGTTAGGATGCTAGGGCTTTCTCGCCGCCATTCTCGTTTGCCCATATGTGGGATCTCTGCTGTTCACGCTGGTGTTACACAAGGAGTCGTAAATCTGCAATTGAAACCTCGCTTTGATACTTCCATGATGAATGTGGAAGCATTTGTATTGAAAACCATTACCTCGGTTACACCCCCCCTCTCCTTCGATTTTGATGGTCCTCTTCCTTGGAACGATCTGCCGTTAGCGGATCCTGGATTCAATACCCCGGCTCCTATTGATATTTTACTTGGTTCGGACAGAGTGTGGAGTAGTCTACGGGATGGACATCGCTCGGATGGTAATGGAAATGTTGTCGCCCATAACACTGTTTTTGGCTGGGTAATTGCGGGCAACTTGCCCAAAAATCATGTTGTTTCCTTGCACGTAGGGATGGATATCGCCGTGCTTTTAAAATCGTTTTAGGAGATAGAAGAGGTCGGTTCTCATATCCCCTCTGTTAGTAGTGAAGACGGCGCTGATCAGCATTTTGAGGAAACCTTTTCTAGAGCTCCAGACAACAAGTTTATTGTAGAACTGCCATTTCGTCAGGGTGATGTGAGTTTTGAAAACACCCTTTCTGGAGCCTTATCGAGGTTGTTTAGTTTGGAGCGCCGCTTTTCTCGGGATGAAAATCTTCGTGCAGAGTATTGCAAGTTTATGAACGTATACGAAGAACTGGGTCATATGGAGCGCATTCCGGATAGGGAAGTTGAGCTTACGTCAGGGAAAACATTTTACTTGCCTCACCATGCCGTCGTGACAACCAAAATGAGGGTGGTTTTCGATGATTCACACAAGGATTCGACGGGGCTTAGTTTAAATGAAGTCCTCTACATCGGACCTTCCTTACAGAAAAATTTGCTTAATGTTTACATGCAGTTTCGGTTGTATCGGTTCGTCTTTTGCGCTGACATTGTAAAAATGTTCCGGCAGATTTGGGTTAGCCCTAAAGATCGCGATTTCCAACGCATTGTTTGGCGAGAATCTCCAGACGACCCCATTGCTCATTTTCGTCTTAGTACTGTTACCTATGGTACTTCACCCGCACCTTTCTTGGCCATAAGAGTTCTAAGGCAGTTGGCTAAGGACTATCAGCAGCAGTTTCCAAAGGCTTCCTACGCTATTGTGCACAACTCTTATGTTGATGATTTTGCGGCTGGCTCGAAATCGTTGTCTGGTGTTTTGGAGTTGAAGGAACAATGGGTAGAACTTCTCTCTTGTGGTGGATTAGAGCTGAGCAAATGGGTGTCTAATTGTTGGGGGATTCTCAGTACCACGGAGGAGGGTCAGACCGTTTCACTGAACTCAGATAGAGAGTGGAAAAGGTGCTTGGAATAGTCTGGAATCCTTATCTCGACATATTCACCTTCAGAATAACATTGGAAGATTCAACAGAGCCTACTAAGAGAAATTTGCTTTCGGAAGTGTCCAAAATCTTTGATCCAATGGGGTTTTTGGCACCTCCTATCATTTTTTTTAAGATTTTGTTTCAAGAGCTTTGGTTGAATAGGATTGACTGGGATGATCCTTTACCCCCAGAAATCGCGAAAAAATGGCTTTCATACCGCCAGGAGTTGAAACATTTTGGTCAACTAAGGATTCCTCGAAGGTACACGCAAAATGCTAAGGGCTTCGATTTGATAGGATTCTCTGATGCATCGGAAAAGGCATATTCTGCTGTGGTATGTGCTCGCAGTGTTTCGGAAAATGGGGTCGTTGAGGTTCATCTTGTAACTGCCAAAACTCGAGTCGCACCGGTCAAGCAGATTTCGATTCCCCGCCTTGAATTATGTGGGGCTCTACTTCTTAGTCGTCTTATGAAGCTTGTTTGCTCGTCATTGGATGTTGCGCCAGGGAAACTCTTCGCTTTCACTGACTCGACAATTGTTTTGGCTTGGCTTTCCTCTCTTCCTCGCAGATGGGGCACTTTCGTGGCTAACCGTACATCTGAGATTTTGGATAACCTGCCTCGTTCCGTCTGGAGTCATGTTCGCTCCGAAGAGAATCCAGCTGATAGTGCTTCAAGAGGAGTGGAACCAAGTAAGTTTTACTCGAGTTGGATTTGTGGTGGAAAGGTCCTGCGTGGATCGCATCAGAACGCAACCAATGGCCGGCGAGGAAGTGGAAAATGTTCCTGAGGAAAGAAAATGCCCAGCGGCTGTACTTATCTCGTTGCCTGAAAACCATTTTTTTGATAAACTGCTTCTTAAGATATCTTCTTGGCCCAAACAAATTTGAATTGTTGCATATGTCTTACGTTTTGCGCGGAATTGCAAGCTTTCCCTTGGGGAGCGATATTTTGACTTTTTAATTTTCTCGGAGCTTCGCACCTCTAAGGAAACTTGTCTTCGGTTTTGTCAAAGGGAGTTCAAGGAAGAAATTCAAATGTTGAAACAGCAAAACCAGGTCCCAACGATCAAAATTATCTTCCTTATCCCCTTTTCTTGATGAGGTAGGGTTGCTGCGAGTTGGGGGATGGATTTCGAATGCTCCATATGTTTCCTTTAGCATTAAACACCCGATAATTCTGCCAAAAAATCATAGTATCTCGCAAATTATACTTTTGGATGCCCACGAGAAGTTTCTTCATGCTGGTGTGTCGGAGTTGTTTTCCGTGATTCGTCAGGAGTTCTGGATACTTGGAGCCAGAAATATGATTCGTGAGGTGGTACACGACTGTCTTGATTGCTTCCGCCTGCGTTCTGCGACATCCTCGCAACTGATGGGGAATTTGCCTTCGTCTCGTCTTTCGCCATCATTTGCATTTGATCAAATCGGCTGCGACTATGCGGGTCCAATTACGCTTCGTGCATCGAAACTTCGAAAAGCAAAGCTGATAAAAGGATACTTTGCTCTCTTCGTATGTATGGCGACCAAGGCGCTGCATTTGGAGGTGGTCAGTGACCTTTCTACAGACGAGGAAAGTGAAGTGTCATCCATTCTGATAAAGGCACCAACTTCCAAGGAGCTGCTCGAAAATTATCGGAAGTGTAAGAGTTGGTTCGATCTTCGAAGCACAACGAGCTGGTCTCAATGGCTTTGGCAGTAGAGAACATCCGGTGGGAATTCATTCCACCTCATGCTCCACATTTTGGAGGGCTGTGGGAAGCGGGCGTCAAATGTGTTAAGCGGCATCTTAATCGCATCGTAGGAAGCAACCTTCTCACCTTTGAAGAAATGCGCACCTTGCTAGCTCAAATAGAAGCTTTGCTGAATTCTCGACCCTTATGTGCCATCTCCGATACTGATTTGAATCCGATAACCCCTTCTCATTTCGTTATAGGTCGCCCATATACAGCCATATCAGAACCTAGTTATTTGGAAGTTCCAATAAATCGATTGGGACGTTGGGAACTGATGCAACATATGCTGCAGGGCTTTTGGCAGAGATGGCAGTCCGATTATATAACTTCGCTTCAGCAACGGCCTAAATGGAGACATACCAACCGGGACTTCAAACTGAGTGACCTCGTGGTGGTGAGGGAGCCCAACTTGCTTCCTTCCCAATGGGCTTTGGGTCGTATCGAAGAGCTCCACGCAGGCAAGGATGGACATATTCGTGTGGTTACCCTTCGCACCAAGAACGGGCTGTTCAAGAGACCCATTACCAAACTAGCTCTATTACCTATTTCCTGAAGTGTCCTTCAGGGGCGGTGGCGTGTTAAGAAATGAATTAATTTTATTTTTTTTGATCATTTAATGTTAATTACATACTTGAATTTCTTTCATTTTATCTTAACTTGAACAAACATTGTATAGTTTACCTTATATAACTTGTCACCAAGAGCAAAGATGTTCACTTAATTCTTTTCTATGATACATACATATGCCCACATTATGTATATATACTTGTACATTTACTCGTGCAATATCCCACAGCACACGCACTGTGCATATGGCAGTGCAAAGCTAGCGGATCACACCTGCGGTTCCATATGCATACATACATACATATGCGATGTTGTTTTTGTTGTTCGCACTTGTGCTGTGCTGTGGAATCAAGCGGAACTTTCGTTACACAAAACATGCGATCTTTGGCAGAAGTCGATTGCCAATCGGTTACCCGTTTCTCTTTCCTTTCTGATAGCAACCACCGTAGAGTCAACATCTTTGCTCGCGTTAATTTTCTTTGTCTTGACGAGATTGTAATATTTTTTTGGACATAATAAAAAAAAATTATTAAAATTCATTTATGCAATCTTGATCAGCTACCATATTTACATTGTAGAGCCAGCTTCTTGATGCGAGCATACCACGATGACACACTTTCGTATTCGTTGCGAGTGGCGTCATGAAAATTTTTTCGTTCATGATACACAATTGTTGGAGGTGTGAAGTGTGATTCCAAAATTTTGCACAGCTCACTTAAATCTGTATTCACCGGCGTCTTTGGATCACATAAACCGCGTAATAATTCATATGCTGATGATCCAATTGATTTTAATAAAATCGCTTTTTTTGCTTTATCGTCGGTGCAATTTATTTCGGTGTAGTGAATGTCCAAGCGCTCTTTCCAAATGCTCCATTTGTCTTCGCTTGGATTAAACTCATTGATAGTCGTCGAATGGACTACGGTACTTTTGTCGTTGGGCATTGAAAATATTCGCAAAACGTGTTTTCACGTTTTATATTTCGAACCGATTAAAAAAAAGTATTACTTTAATTAATTTTAGTTTAAATAAAACTGATCGAAATTCGATGCTAGCTTTTCTTTTACAAGTACTTTCTTTTTATGATGTAAAACACTTAATTTCCTCGTCGCGAATTTTGTAGTGTATTAACTAGACTATTCGGTTCAGAGTGTGCGAATAGAATGGGATGTTTTATTATCAAGTTATGTCAGTGAAGCTGACATAAAAGGTATGAGGTGACAATGGAGTGTTTGACAGCGGGCGATTAATGTAGTAGATTTCTTTTCATATATTTATATATATAACATTGAGGATACTGATGCCTCTGTAATTGGCGCAGTTGAGGGGGTCTACTTTCCTATGGATCGGGCAAACGATGCTGAGATTCCATTCATCAGGCATACACTCGTCTGACCAAATCTTGGAAATGAGTTGGTGTATGCTCTCTACCAAGTCATTTCCAGCTGCCTTAAACAACTCGGCCGGTAGGCCATCAGGACCAGCCGTTTTGCTGGATTTAAGCTTGGATATTGCTATCCTCACTTCTTTTTGGTCAGGTGGACGGAAGTTTTGGCTATCGTCATCTATATTAAATGGAGTGTTCTGCCTGACAGCGTATGTTGGTCTTCATCGCCGTTATACAGTCTGCAGAAAAAGTTTTTCCATATTCTCAGCACCGACTGTGATTCTACTACCAGGTTTCCTTCCTCATCTCTACAGGTTTCCGTACTAAGGATACTATGTATTAAAACATTGGGTATTCAATGGCACCCAGCAAACGATGTCTTCAAATTAAAAATATCTTTACTTGAAGTAAATAAATATACAAAACGATCTATGCTGGCAGATATATCTCGTCTCTTCGATCCGCTGGTATGGATTGCTCCATGCATTATCAGGGCGAAGTTGATGCTACGGGATCTCTGGAGTAGCGACCTTTCTTGGGATACACCAATACAGGAAGGCTGCAGGAGATACACATTCCTCGGCAGGTCCAATTTCACGGTTTCAGTGATGCCTCTGGAAAAGCTTATGCATCCGTTATATATGCACGCCTTGTTTCCAATAGCTCCGGTTAAGTACGTATCCCTTTCAAGATTAGAACTCTGCGCCGCGCTCCTTTTGGCTAAGCTCATGCATAGAATAACAAGTTCTACGCAATTCAATAACCTACAAATCTTTGCATGGTCGGACTCCACGATTAGCTTATCATGGATAAGAGGAGACCCTGCGACACGCATCACATTCGTAGGCAATCGGGTTGCAGAGATCCAAACTCTTACGAGTCCAAACATTTAGCGACACGTAGGCACAAAGGAGAATCCGGCAGATATTGGATCACGAGGTCTATCCCCGGAAGAACTTATTAGCAACGAGATATGGTGGTGCGGGCCCCCATTTCTTAAAAGTTTTTTTTAAAGAATCTTCCAGAAGAGACCCTCATGGACACGGAGGTAGAAACTAAAGGAGTTAACAAAAAACATGATATAAAAACGATAAAATTAGCCGAAAAGTTTCAAACCTTGTTCACATCAACTCGCACTATATCGTCGTCAACAACGCCTTTGTTGAAAGGTTTTCAACACTCAGACGTCTTATTCGTACGGTGGCGATATGGCGTAGATACTTTTACAACTTACTCACGGGGGAGAGTTGCCTTTGGATAAGCATCCAATAACAGTTGAAGAATTGTCCAGATCTCGGAGGCATAAGACTTATCCAACAGGAACTTTTCAGTGAGGAAATCAAGGCGCCGATTCCTAGGGGAAGTGCAAACCTTAAGCTAAACCCCTTTCTTGATTCGGAAGGTTTATTTCGAGTAGGAGGCCGGTTGACTAAGTCACAGCTGCCTTTCAATCAACGACATCCAATAATCCTTAAGGACTCACACCATTTTACGAGGCTTACTGTGAACGAGGCACATCAAACCACTCTTATGGTGGTCAACAGATGATGATGGCGAACATCAGGAACACGTACTGGATAACAAATCTTAAAAGGTTATTGAAATCAACAATTCACAAATGCGTTCGATGCCATTGTTACAACGCGAAAATGAGGATTTAACTGATGGATAGCCTTCCAACAGAAAGAAATATCATATGCAGGCCATTTACAAACACTGGCGTAGATTACGCCGGACCCGTAGAAATCACAATGTGGAAAGAGCAATGCAACAGATCTACGAAAGGATACATAGAAGTGCTTGTATGTCTGTCCACAAAGGCCATTCATATTGAGCTCGTCAGCGATCTGAGCGCAGCAGCCTTCACAGCAGCTTATATGCTTATAGGAGATTGGTGGCCAGACGAGGAATTTGTACTAACATGTACAGGGACTACGGGACTAATTTCAAGAGGTGAAATAATGAGCTAAGGAAAGATAGTAAGTTCAGTTTATTCGAATGGTCAGCAAAAGTCGCCCAGAGTCTTGCCTACCTAAACACGACTTGGCACTTTAACTCAGCCTCATCACCACATTTTGGAGGTCTTTGGGAGGCAGGGGTCAAATCAATTAAGCACCACTTAAAAAGAACCATTGGCCCTTCCAGACTCACGTTCAAAGAGTATTCGACGCTTCTCACGCAAATTGAAGCATGCCTTAGTTCAAGGCCGCTATGTCCCATGTTGTCAGATCCCGACGATTTGACAGTATTAATACCTGGTCACTTTCTGATAGGGGCTGCTCTGAACAGGAACCTTAAAGAAAATAACATCAATAACCTTGATCGATGGAGGTATCTAAAACGACTAACACAGAATTTTTGGAAGCATTAGAGTAGAACTTCCCTCCATCAATTTCAATAACGACCAAAACAGCTTCGACAACAGCCAGACATCAAGGCCGGAGATATTGTTCTTGTTAAGGAAGATAACCTCCCCCCATCGTCATGGGCTCTTGCTCGGGTGCAAGAACTACACGCCGGTTCGGATGGTCTTACGCGCGTGACTATTAAGACGGGTACGTCGACCCTTAAACGTCCGATTACGAAATTATCCCCTTTACCGATTACGAATCCGTTGAACAATGCCTAGGTCAGAGAACCAATACAATACCAATAGTTTCAAAACTATATGAACTATCAATTATGCACTAAAACCCTAACCCCATGAACTAAGTCAACCTAATGAATATTCACATTTAAGTAATAAAGAATTCAAATTAATGTATGCAATCATCACTAGTAAAATACCATGAACTCTAATAATAAATCAGCAGAACAACACTTACCCGACATCCCTCTAGACTAGCAGCTAACTATTCTTTTCACTTATGTATCCTTGTATAAAACAGAATTAAATGCTTTTATTTTATTGTTGGATGAACAAGCTATCGCTGACCAGATGAAGACACATACCAGAAAATAGAACCTGAGGACAACAAGCAACAAGCCACTGCAGTTATGCACACCTTAATCACCACAAAACCGGAGGCGGGAGCATGTTGATTCTCAACAACTTTATCACCTCAACACACTAGTTCACCCTAAATTTTGTTATTATTTTTAATTTATATGAAAGAAATAAAGGAGCTAAATTTTTTTAGTCCAATGTTGTAACAATACTGAAGAAATCGAGCTGTCAAATGTGCTAGGCTAGATCACTAACATGCATGCTATCTCTTTCTTACACTTAAGACGGTCATATGGGCCAAAAACTGGTTTTGCTTTTCAGTAAACTTAAACTACACTAACTTAACTTAAAGTAAATGACCTGAAGGGTGCTCAATATTTACATTATGATGAGAAAACTTATTTCTAGTGTTTTTATTTTAAGTTAGATTAGGAAGGGTGTGTGATGGATAGAACTCATCACGTTTACTCGGAGTCCTAATGGTCCATTGTGAATCCCCTTTTTGAATGTTGGTGGGGGGTAACCCGTGGAAAAAACCTATCTAAATTGTGGCGTTTGAAACCAGTTGCTGCTTTTTAAGAAATGCAGGAGATCCTGTATCTGGACTACTGTTACCTCTGTTATGCTTGCGAAGACCCTGGATCCTAGAGTACGTAGGCGTTGTTCTTGCAAGGCGGTGCAGTGGCATAGCAGATGTTGGATCTATTCCACTTCCTCCTCATCACCGCAGTTTCTGCATAAATCGTTGGACTCTGCGTTCCATTTGCTGAGCATAGCTCCGATGGCGCAGTGTCCTGTGATTACTCCCGTTTACATGCGGATGGAGAATCGGTCTAGTGCCAAAAGGCTCTTTGTTTTTGTTTTATTTAATTTCGGCCATTGTGTACGAGAGGTGGCACAGTCCTCTCTGGATAGCCAGGAGGAGTTAGCCTCTTTCTCTATTATGGCGTCAATGCTATTGTACAATTTACCAATCGGTGGTAGTATGAATGTGTCAGGTACACTGATGTTCATTTCTGACCTCCTTCATGCCAAGGCGTCGGCTTTTTCGTTCCCTTCTATATTACTATGTCCAGGAACCCAGCAGAGCTTGATCTAATGATTCTTATGTTGATCAGTGCATCGCGACATTTATTCGATTTAATCGATTTAAGGGCTGCTTGACTGTCAACGACTATTTTCTATACATATGGCGGCCTTTTCTATTGCCAGGATTTCAGCTTGGAAAACACTGCATGCTTCTTGTAGTCAGAAAGACTCCTGTTTTTGCAGAGCCTCCGAGTAAAAGCCTGTACCCATATTAATATCCATCTTGGAGTCATCAGTGTAGATCGTGATCTCCTGATTTTGGTCTAAACTTTTTGACTCCCAATCTTCTCGCCTTGGAAATATGATAGAGATGTCGATGTTGAAGTCATTATAGGGGTTATATAGTCTGAGGTGGCTGTGAAGCTTTCAGAGTTAAATTTCCCACCCATTATTTTTATTGTACGCAATATTGCCGCATGCCCATGGGTGGCCTGATTCCACAAGTTAGATTCTCTTAGTCTAAGAGCTTCTTTCGTCGCAGAGACTTTGATGAACAGGTCCAGGGGCAGGAGATGTAAAATCATATCCAGCCCTGCTTGCGTTGCGCTTCTCACAGCTCCCGTGGTACAAAGTGTTTTTATTTTAGTCAATATTCTGTTAGTTTCAAATAATTTTTTGTTTCTTTTTATTATTATTTCATTGTCATAAAAAACTAATCTAGGGGATAAAAACTAAAACTACCTTAACCTAAATCCCGGGCCGGACCCTAATATGTGACCTCCAACTCGTTAGCGAAAAATCGGATTAAATGACAGTCAGACCATTTAGTGTCTGCTCATTGTCTATGGTAGTACTCGCGAATCGCGAGTTTTCTTTTTCTTTTTTAAATAATGGACCCACAGTGCGATAAATTTTTAAATACAATGTCTAACTCAGATGTTCTATCGTGTCGTATTGTCTGACAAAAATGGCTTTTATAACTGGCTTACACCTTCCGTTATTCGTAGGTGAAAAAGTTATTTAACTTTTTTTTTTGATTCGATTAGATTTATTCTATTTCATGGTATATTATTTCAGGTATATTACAAAAAAACTGATTTTAAACCTATCTTAAATGACATGGCTAAAAGCAGTCTGCCAAAAACTATCAATATATTTTATATTTCATTTAAAAATCTTTCTCCATAATTCTTCTTCTATAAGCAAAGGTCGTTTCACAATATGATGTAAGACTTTCCAATTGGACCCGTTTAATAGTTCCTGGATTTCTTCCGTTGACAAGGTGACTTTCTTAAAACAGGACCTCCTAATATCCCGGAAAATCGGACAAACCCCTATGATATATGCGTGATATTTTCCCTTTGTGACATGTTACACAATGAACATAAAACCGGGAGGTCTTCTGTATGTGGTACGAAGTTTAATGGTAGTAGCTCTCCCCTTGCGCGAAAAATTGTAGAGATGAATCCTATTTTATTCGAATCTTTAAAGTAGTTCAGCGAGCCAATGTTGAACTGTAGTGTCTTATAGATTTCCCTATGGGTTGACTCACTCGCTTGCTTAATATATTTTTGTCGAGTACATGAATCTAAATGCGATAGAAAATCATATAATCTATCCTTCCAACTATCTCGCGCATTCCAGTCTAATTCCAAATTGTATTTATAAGTTTCCGCCAAATTTAGTCTCTACCACAGACTTCTCGTACTTATTGCGTACTTGGTAACGATCCTAGGTAATCGTTCTTCTCCCTGAATGTGCTGAAAATAATGCTCGATTTGAGTATTTGTAAGAACAATGGGGCAAATCCTGTTTCTATCATGAGCAAGAAGTTAGGTGCAGCTGTAGGCAATCTAAATGACCTTCGTACATAAAATTTCTGGAGCTTTTCTACTTGTGCTTGTGCTCCGTAAAAAAGAATTGACTTTGAAACTTCTTCGAATACTTGGTATTTTACAGCGGTTTCGGAAACAGTTTCTCCAGGTTGAACTAATTGCAATTTTAGATTGCAGAAGTTTTTCAGCCAAATGTGGATCCATACTCAAATTACTGCAGATTATAGCTCCAAGATATTTGTATTGCTTAACGATTTCAATAGCCTCGCCGTTAAATGTCCAACTTTCCGCCCTTGCCTGTCTACCCCCACCTCTTCTGAAAATCATCACTTTTGATTTGTTGAAATTTATTGGTAGACTCCATAGCACACTGTAATCGTAAAGTTGATTTATCATGAGTTGCAAGGTATCTGGTGAACTTGATAATAGGACCACGTCATCAGCATATAGAAGAGCCTTAATATGGTTACCCCCTGGGAGGTAATCAGTGATATCTTCAATATAAAGAGCAAATAGAGTCGGGCTTGCGTTGCAACCTTGTCTAACTTCTGCTTCTGTACTGAACCAATCGGACAAACTGTCTCCATTCCACACCGCTGCTTTTGTGTTGTTGTACTAGTTTTCCATTACCTTGCCGTATTTATGAGATATTGCGTATTGGTAAAGTTTGTAGAATAATTTTTATCGGTCTATGGTATCAAAAGCCGCTCCAAAGTCAATAAAAAAAGCGTATAGCTTTTGCTTTCCTTCTATGAAATTCTCTACTGTATTTCGTAGCACAAAGATGTGGTCAACCGTGGCATAACCAGGTCGAAATCCTTTTTGGAATTCCCCCAGATGGGCGTTTTCCGGAACCCAGTGCATTAAACGATTTTGTGGAACACTTGTGAACATTTTTGTTGAAGCATTTAAGAGTGAGATACCACGATAATTAGATGGGTCGGATGAGTCGCCTTTCTTGAAAATTGGGAATATAATCGCTTCTTTAAAGCTTTCGGGCACGTCTCCAGATTCAAGTATATTATTGAAAACTGATGTTAGGGTAGTTACAAATTCGATGGTGCTGAATTTGTAGAATTGTGCAGGGATTCTATCGAACCCGGGAGCTTTAGAATCTTTGAATCGGCTTAGAGCTTTTGTAACTTCCTCATTTAAGATAGGGCTATCTAAAGTAGAATTAACAAAGTATGGTTTTGCGTAAAAAATAGAGCTTCCATTATTAAATGGGTTCAGAAGATTTTCAAAGTGGGTGTTTAGGATCTGAGCATTGAGTTGGTTGCTGATTTTTGGAGAGATGCCGTTAAGTTTTTGTGCTGAGATTTCCAGAAATCTGCTGAGTTTTTGCAGTTCGCAAGTTTCTTAGCTTCGTTTTCAAAATATTGTGACTTTTTCAGTCGGCATAATTGCTTGTACTGAGTATTTGCTCTGTTGTACAGCTACTTAAATACTTCATCGTTGTATTTTCTGAACAGCCGAAGAAAAGAAAAAGCGCGCTTCCGCATTTTCAAACAATCTGCATCGAACAAAGGTTTTTTATTAGTTTGTTTTCGGTTACTGTTGGCAACTTGTCTCCGATACGGGATCGATAACCTGATTATTTTCTCTAAATTGTCCATACATAGCATAGCATCGCCGCTAGTTATGTATATGTGTAGCAATATATTATATGCACACAATGTGTACAATCTTGATATCAAAACTATTGGAATTTTATCTATCATTTCACTGTGGGAACATACGCTACGTCAGTTTTCCCAGTTTTTAATGTAATTTTATATCATGTTCCAATGCAAGTGCAAAACATTTTGGGATCTCAATAAAAAATAGTCCAGTTCAAATTTGGAAACTCAGGTTTTTTTTATAATTGGCGCAGTCGACGGTCGTGGACGAAAAAATTATAAATTCGATTTTAGACGGTTTAAATAATCTTTTGATAAATAGTCTTAATATTGATTCAAATATGTCGGTCCAGCAATTCTTACGAGTTCACGCTGATACCATTCCAGATTTCGACGGAGACGTCGACGAATTAATTTTATTCCTTGAAAGTGTAAATTCAATCACAACACACTTTTACAATACCGAAAATGTCAGAGACTATCAAAATGTAGTGATATTTAGAACAATCCTAAGCAAACTAAAAGGTTCTGCAAGGGAAGTTGTAAATATAAGGGGGCAACCACAATTGATGAAGTAAAAAAAGAACTAATTGCTAATTTTAGCGACCATCGTGACGAGTTTTGTTTATCTTTCGATCTCCATAATTTGAAACAGACCAAAAACGAAACGCCTCAGCAATTTTACTATAAAATTCGCAAAATTCTGAATACCATTTCCAATTATCTGTCGATTCATGAGCAAAATCCAGTCGCTAGAAAAATTAAATTAGATATGCATAATCAGCAGGCACTTCAAGTTCTTCTAGCTATACTTCATGATTCATACGGGTTTATGGTTCGAACGAAAGAGCCTAGTTCTATGACAGAGGCGATTAACTTTATTAAGAAAGAAGAAAACATCAGGTATTTGCAACAGCAAACAAGTTATCTAAGTTATCAACACAGGAAACCTTCGAATACATCTTCTAATAGACCCCCTCAGACTCAATTTGAAAATCGCACTTTTAACTCCCATCGACAACCAACAAATGTCCAAAGTACAACTTACTATCAACCAGAAGTTCAGCCCCAAGTCCAAAGTCGTCCACTTCAGTTCCAGCAGCACCCCTCATCTTCAAACTTTCCAAGTCACACCCAAGTTTTCGGCAGAAGCCAAAATGTTTGGAAACCTAACCCAAATTCTAACAAAAACGCTCCTAAGCCTGTACCAATGAGTACATCCACTGCTCAATCTACAACTATTCGTAGGCCTTATAATTCAAATTCTCATGAAACCTATTTTATGGAAGAATATGACCCTAAAATAAGTAGCCAGTTAGAAAACTCGAAGGACAATTAGAATATTTTGAACCTAATATGCAAATTAATGAAAATCAGGATTTTCACATAAAGCCCCACAAAAACTACGAAACTTAGTTATTGACTTTAACAATTCTCTTGACAATAGAATATTATCATATATCACGATTAAAAATCCACCCCTAAAATTATTAATCGACACAGGAGCAAGAAAATCTTTTTTAGACCCATTAATTGCCGATAAATATTTTCCAGATTACAAAATATATGAGCCGTTTGTCGTTACGACATCACTCGCATCTTTTGCGCACAACGTTACAATAAACATACCTGCGTTTGAAGAATTTAATGAAAATAAGAAAATTAAATTTCATTCATATAAATTTCTCAATATTTTTGATCGTTTGTTAGGACCTGATCTCATTCAAAATTTAAATGTTTCCTTGGACTTTCCGAATTCACAATTGACTAGAGAAAAGTCAATGAAAAGACAATAGACGACAGATACCCCATCCCGAATATAGCTGATGTACTAGATAAACTTGGAAAATGCAATTACTTTTCCACGATAGACCTGGCAAATGAATTTCATGAAATTGAAATGCACCCAGATGACATTCAAAAGACCGCTTTCAATGTCGAAAATGGCCATTTTAAATTGCTAAGAATGCCATTTGGTCTCAAAAATGCGCCCGCTACATTTCAAAGTGTAATGGATAGCATTTTACAAGGCCTCCAAAATGATATCTGTTTTGTCTATATGGATGACATAGTTGTCTTTTCCACATCAATTCAAGAACACTTGGTCAACCCCAAAAAAATATTTCAACGCCTCCGGGAAGCTAATTTCAAAATTCAAATAGACAAATCAGAATTCCTGGAAAAGGAAACGGCTTTTTTTAGGACACATCATTTCAGATTCTGGTATTAAACCAAATCCGGGCAAAATTAAATGCATTCAAAATTTCCCAATCCCGAAAACATCAAAGGAAATTAAAAGTTTTTTAGGCCTTCTCGGGTATTACAGAAAATTCATTTCCGATTTCGGTGAAATCACGAAACCCCTGACTTCCTGTTTAAAAAAAGGTTCTAAAATAATTCTTGACACAAAATACATTTAATGCTTTGAAACATGTAAGCAACTTTTAATGAACGAACCCACCCTGCAGTACCCAGATTTTACAGTCCCATTTAACCTAACCACTCCAAATCAAGATAAACCAGTTGCTTACGCTTCAAGAACCCTGAATGATGCTGAACTAAATTACAGCACAATCGAGAAGGAACTTCTTGTCATTGTTTGGGCGACGAAGTATTTTCGCCCGTATCTATACGGAAAAAAATTCAATATATATTCCGATCACAGATCATTACATTGGTTATTTTCAATGAAAGATCCAAGCGCTAAGTTAACAAGATGGAGGTTAAAATTATCGCGAATAAAAATCTGTGACCTTAATAATGAAAAACACTAAATTTAAGGAGGAGATCCTTAAATCTCTGCACGCTATCACTACGTGATGTACAGATAGATTTCTCTAAGGAAACAAAAGATTTTGGGATAACTCTAGACCAGAAGCTAAACTGGATACGATTAGCATGTGTAAGTATTACGGGTGAAATTCGCAGCTGTCCTACTGCTGCGCTGAAAGTTCCTTTAGACCTTCTACCACTACACATAAGAATTATGAACACTGCAGCTGCTAGCGCAATAAAGCTTCAACTTCTATGTAATAACACTAACACCAATCTAGAAGGACATATGAATATCGAATATCCTAGAGAAAATCCCGCTGCTATCATCGCCAGCGATTTGCTCCTCGGATTTCATGCCAAAAAGAATCCATCTCAATCACCCTTTCAAAGTCATTATACCGCACCGCAGGTTTTCGAATAATGCTCTCATCCCTCAAACCACATCTTCACTTGATTGGTACACTGACGGTTCGAAAATGTCAAATGGGGCTGAAGCTGGTATTTTTGGTCCTAACTACAAGCTCACCAATTCACTTGGACAATACACTACTGTCTTTCAAGCAGAGGTCTATGCAATCGAGCTTTGTGCCAGAGAATGCATCAGACGAAACGTCCGTAGATCACAAATAAATATAATATCAGACACCCAATCAGCTCTTAAAGCTCTTGCTGCACACAATAAAATTACTCTTGTGTGGGTCCCTGGACATAGGGGCATCCCTGGCAACGAATCCGTTGATGAACGCCTGTTGACGCCTGCATGGAGAACGCGCCGATGACAGTCATCGATGATTAAGTTCACAATGTGGGAATCTGCGGGAATCTGTACGTACCTGAAGCAGAAGTTTTCTGCTAAGTGGATCTCTGCAGCTGACAAAGTTACCATCGTGTCTTGTACGCCTTGAGACCGCCTTGAAACCATTCTTTTGTCTTTGATGTATCGAACAAAACGAACAAAACGTTGAACGAACGCTGTTACTCTATGCAGGCGCTTCCAAGTACTGTAGTCCCTGTATGGTACTAGTGGATCTTCTTTGATGTTAATCGGTGGAGGTGCTTCGGCTAGAAGAACAGTGGCGACAGACGTTGACTCGCTTTGAAGAGCCGTTTCCCAGAAGTTACCGCTGTCCTGAAGCCCCTGTAGCCCATGAGCCCAAAGAGAAGAATTTCGAACAGTCTCACCAGAAACCCCCCTGGTAAGAAGATCTGCTGGATTTTCGGTCCCTTTGCAGTGCCTCCATTGCGATACCTGCATGTGTCGTCTAATTTCGTTAACCCTATTTTGGACGTAGGGTTTCCATTTCTGTAAATCACCTTGGATCCAATTTAGCGCTATCTTGGAATCCGTCCAAAGAAAGTATTTCATATCAGCTAGCCTAATTGACTTTTTTAAAAAGGAATGAAGACGCGAAGCGATGAGAGCGGCTGTCAACTCCAGCAACCCGATTTTTTGCACACAAGAATCTGACTTGGACTTGGCCATTTGAAGCAACGTTTCTTAGGAATGCAACAGTACCGTAGGCCTTAATACTGGCGTCTGCAAAATCGTGAATCTGGGCTAGAGCTTCGCTGGAGGGACATGACAAAGCTGCTCTGGGAAACGTCAACTGCTTCAGCTCCAGAACGCTTTTAACACAATCTTCCCACTCGATTAACAGGTCGCCGGTAAGTATTTGATCGCAAAGTAGTTTCTTCTTCCACAATTTCTGAAAAAGAATCTTTAATTTAACAATGGTAGGGACAAGAATACCTAAGGGGTCGAAAATCTTGGCAGTGGTTTGCAAAACATTGCGTTTGGACCCTCTTGTCGTACTGGAACTAAGCAAATCTTCAATGGACTGTATAGGCACGGATAATTCATCTTTTGTACAGTTGGCGGATCGATGGGTTTCAAAGCATCTCGAACTTTAGTGCTGTTGGAGTTCCACTTATGTAAGTTCATCGACACTCTTTTAAAAATGCTGATGGCTTCAGTGCAAGTCCATATAAATATTCTTCCATGCAGAACATGTGTCCTCAAACTGATGTTTCTCGTTATTGAGATAATATTGGATGGTAGCGCACAAAAGAAAGGGGCTACCATTTATGCAAAATGTCACTCTCGTCATCCTTATTTTACAGCGCTGTAGCCTCTCAGAGGCTGATGTCACTCCGTTCGCAAACCATAAAAGCGGTGGCTTTCACGGTCTTCTTCATGCAAAATTATTTGCAGGAAGCCTTTTTCAATATCGGCAACCACAGCGTAGGCACCCAGACGGAAATTCAGCAATACCATCATCACGTCCGGCAACAAATTGGCTCCAGTCCAAAGCAGATCATTAAGAGATCGTGCATCTGCTTCATGCGCAGAAGCATCGAATACCACGCGCATCTTTGTTGAAAGACTCCCTTCTTTGTACACGGGCCGATGTGGTAAATAAAATATCCGCTGCCTGTGCTGCTCTTTGAAATTTCGAACCGGTTCTGCAATACTCTCGTTGACCAGTTTTTGTATAGCAGCATCGTACTCCAACAGCTCCAACTGATAAAGTACATCCAAACGCTTGAGCCTTGTTGCTACGCAGAACAGATTCAGGATCTTTCCAGAGGAACTTAGCGACGTAGCGTGAACCTTCCCTCGTAATGCATTTGTCGATCAGTCCTTTAGTAAATGTAGAATTCTTTTTTTCGGTGTTCATAATGCCAATGGTTTCTAATGACCAGAAATCGTGGGCAGCCTCTGGTACATACGCCAATCTCTGCAGATTACTAATAGATGAGCGAGGATTTTCATAAAACCTACACATGTTCTCACTCACGGAGTCGTGCATTCCCTGCAGTGCCCAGCCAAATACGGTCTCGATGGCTCTTAAGTGCTTTGTAAGACGACGTTGTTTTCCTGTTATAACGGACCAGTAAAAGTTATAGCCGATAAGAAGGCCCAAACCGTCCTCAAACTCGATGTCTTTTGGTCGAACGTCAGCTAATTTAATGTTTTTGAAAAGCGCACAATCTCCCTGAGGAACCTCCAACACGTCAACTCAAATGTCCGGGACCACTACAGCCTCCAAGAAAATAGTTTCGGCATTGTTCAATTCACTGCGTAGGTTAATTTTTACTTTAGTAAACGTTTCTACAGAATTTACCTTTTTGCTTCCAAATGGTATGACAGACAGTTTCACCTCACCCAAACACTTCAGCTTCAATTTCTTCGCAATCTTTTCACGAACCTAAGTGAATTGACTGCCACCATCTACAGTGGCGAGCAAAACTGGATACATAATCTGAGATTTTGTGTTCTTTCGTAAATAAAACATTCTCCTCGAAGCCGATTCGAATGAAATTTTCAAAGTTTTTTACTTATTTTAATACTAAGAAAATGATGTATTAACGAATATAATCATGCAAGTAGAACGGCCAAAATCAATGAATGTTAATTCATATCTCCATGTATCCACTTTTGCACGTTTGATTTTGTCTTCATTTTTTTTTAATATACCGCTAACCGTATGTTAAAAATTGTCACGTTCTATGATTTTTTGATCATTCATATTGTTACAACACACTGAGCGGTCGTTAGTAATTTCTGGAAGGACTGTTTTATTATTTTATAATATATTAAGCGCATTCGTTTAAAATCCAGGAACTTCGAGAAAAATAACTGTTAATATTAAGAACAGCATCATTTCCATGTCTGTAAAAGGTCTTTCGGCACGGAAAATAGCAGAGAAGTTCAGTGTGTGGCATCGCACAGTACTCAATGTGAGAAAAATAAAGAAAATTGAAGGTGGTCCAAAATATAATTGCACGAATGGAAAGAACTTGATTATTCTCTTGAGCAATGCACCTCACCGTTTTCAGGAAAATATTAGATTTAATTTTATGTGCGCACAAATTCAATGCGTTATTTTCCATTGCATTTGATCTTTTACCGCTTTCTTCTTGATTTCTGCTTGCGGTCACTTGTGAAGAGCCTTCGAATTTCGGGTCGCACATAGAAGTCATGTGCTTACCGTGACACTTATTGCATGAGAGAAATTTACTACTTCTGCATTTCTTTGACGAATGCCCGCGCTTTGCACAACGGAAACAACGACCACCTGTTCACAATGTGTTTCTTTTTTCCGTCAGAGAAATGTTACGGTTACACTCCTTTGTCTTGTGATCTGTAGATTTGCAAAAGAGACAACTGATGTCTTTGCTCACCGCTATTAAGCTTGATGCTGTTGTTTGAGTAAATGTTCTTGTTCTTGGCTTTGCGTTGGCGTGCGAAATCCCGCTCCTCTCCAGCGACTCTACCTTGCGTTTAAGAAATCGCAAAATATTTTTTACTTCATCGCCTCCAATTAGAGAAAGAGATGACTCGCTTTTGTTGGAAGATGGTTCTACTCTACATCGATGGCGATGGTAAGCGATTCGCAAGTCGGTTGGAAGACAACGTAAAAGAATTGATCGAAGCATGATGTAATAATGACCAATAAAGTAGTAGTCAGCGTAAAGAAGCTTTCTTCTTCTTCTCTTTTGATTTTTTTTATATAAAAGGCACGAGATTTTGTGTGCTGAGCAGGTGGTGTATGGTGGGGTGACACAAGAACCACACCGTCCGACGAGCTGAGCCGAGCAACCGCGAGCGTGCCGCCGTCCTCCTCACCTACACCGAAGTTGCCCCCGTATCCTCATTCTGGCTCACAACACATCAAAACGCTTAAGGGAGAGCATTGGCAGCTTAGACCCACAGTTGTAAGATTTTGTACTAATAGAGATGTTACCTGGCCCGAGGCAAGAGGCAAGAGCTAGATTCTGTTTCTGTCGCAATTTAGTCAACCGCGTATTTAGACGAGAGAGCACACCGATAGCCTGGTCTTGGTATTCGACGATTTTCTTAACGGGATCTTCGGGCTTAAGTAATCCCTTTTGTATGGCGTCTTCGTTGATAGTATTCAAGCTATTGAATTAGAGACACGAGCTTCTACTCGATTTCATCGATTTGAAGCATATTAGCGTCCGTAAGTTGCGAGCTTTCATCTTTTAAATAGTCAGCAGCAGCTTTAGCGATTTTAGTTACTTGTCCTCTGTAGGCTTCACGTGCTGATAACTCCATTTTGAATCGCGAATAGGCCACTAAAAAAAACTCAACTCAACCCGAACTCATAGTCTCATATTTATTTTTTACCAATTTTCCTATCCCGGGTTTCGGCACCAAAATGTGAAATAAGAGGGGACCCGTGGAAAATGATCAAATAAAACTTCTTTAAGCAATTCTTTATTATAAAACGAATTCAAGGTTAAAGATCATGGTTGACAACCAAAATTACAATAGAACTAGATTCATTATATAGGTTATAAAAATATGCCTTTAATTTATTAAAAAAATATTCAGGCAGATTGCCTGTCCTTTATTCCAGTTTACTTAAGACTAAATTCCCTACAATACTCCACATGCATTTATTGATTCATTTTTGATTATGTCAGCTTGAATGCAATTTCATGTTCAGCCGAGCTGCGAGTGCAAATGCAGGTTCAGGTGTTCTGTCGCGATCGCTTCCAAGAAATTTGTCTGGACGGAAATTGGGTTGTGTCAATAACTGGCTGGCGTAATCTATTTCGTGTTAACTCTTCCCCCTTTAAATGCGATGGTCCTCAATCGCTTAAAAGTATGGGAGGTCATAGAACTTTGTTCGGGGAATAATAGGATCATCTGTTTCGGGTTTGTTTTTCGTGTGCGAAGGGATTTCAATGTTTCTCATCTCTGGTTGCTGAATAACTACTTTTGTGTTTTCCCGTCTGGTCAAGATTTTATAAGCTGCTAGGATGACAAGGACGATCGCAATGAAGATGATTGTCCCATAGCTAATCAATGTTTGCGATTCACGTTCCAATTGGAGTAACTGAATTTCTTTTGTATTATTGATATGCAATTCACGGTGCCGTGAAATAAGGCCAAACGAAATAAGGCCATATTTGAAAGTGAAATAAAGCCATATTTCAACATTTGGCCTTATTTCACTTCGGTAAAGTGAAATAAGGCCAATCCAGTTTGTGAAATAAGACCAAATATGGCTGTGGAAATTGAAACAAATTCTCACCAAAAGAAATGAAATAAAATAGTACTAGGAAATTATATTTAATTTATTAGGAGATGTTTAACGCAAGAACTATCGCTGACGACTGACTAAAAAAAATAGTGAAAGCACAACTGAAGTTTGTTATCTTATGTACATTGGTATTGGCAAATATATAAGAAAAACATCGCGCCATGGTAAACTAACGGCTCGAGTTAAGTGCTAAGAGTTACGTTATACAGTGGGGTACAAAAGTTATGCCACAATACTCCCCTTTGGCAAAAAAAATTGTTATGCAATCAATAATAATCTGTTAGTTGCGAAGATTAAATCGGACGCGCCTTATTGGAGTAGATGTACACGGCGAATCACTATTAGAATCACTATTTTATAGCGATTGCTTCGACGCGTGACAAGGCGTCGGCGACAACGTTGTCTTTGCCGGATATACATATGTCGGATGTCGGTCGAAAATTGACTGATAAAATCCAGACGCCGAAATTGCCACGGCGTCGCCTTGTCTGGATTCTGTGAGAAGGCATGAAGAAGCGGTTTGTGATCTGTGTAGATCGATACGTCGCGTCCTTCTAGCAAGTGTCTGAATTTCCGCACTGCCGCGTAGACTGCATGTAGTTCTAAGTCATAAGGGCTTCGTTTTCCCAGGGATGGTTGCAGTTTCTGGCTGAAAAATGCGAGCGGCTCCCAAACTGCGCCTCTTCGTTGTTGAAGGACCGCACCTATAGAAGTCAGCGACGCATCAGTAAAAAGGGCCCATGGCAAAGTTGTGTCCAGGTAGATGAGAATCGTGGCATTACGAAGCTGCTCTTTACATGCTGTGAAAGCTTCTTCTCGTTCTGGTGTCCAGTTGACTCGGTCTGAACTTTTGATATTGGAACCCTGAAGGCACTCATGCAGAGGAGCTTGGCACGTTGCAGCATTTTTCTGAAATTTACGATAAAAATTAATTATGCCAAGTAACTCACGCAACTGTTTGATGGTATCCGGGCGATGGAAGTTGATGATGGCTTCTACCCTTTCTGGAGGAGGACGGATGCCTTCTGTGGAAACGTGGTATCCGAGGAAATTAACTTCGGATTTACCAAAACAGCATTTCGCAGAGTTAACCACAACTCCGAACTCGGATAAACGTTTAAAGAGAATGCGGAGATGATTTCGGTGTTCGTTATCGTCTCTGGATGCTACCGAAATATCGTCTATGTACGGGAACACAAAGTCGAGTTCCCTCGTGACCTCATCAATGAACCTTTGAAAGGTCTGTGCTGCATTCCGAAGTCCAAAAGTCATGTATGGGAACTCGAACAGGCCAAATGGCGTAATGATCGCTGTTTTACAAATGCCGTCCGGCGCCACAGGAATCTGATTGAAAGCACGTACCAGATCGATCGTAGAAAACACATGCTTTCCACTGAGGTTAGATGTGAAGTCCTCGAGAACTCGAACTGGATAGCGGTCTGGCACGGTCCGTGAGTTGAGCTGTCGATAATCGCCGCAAGGTCGCCAGTCTCCATTCATTTTGGGCACTAAGTGAAGAGGTCACGACCAAGGGCTTGTTGAGCGACGAGCAATACCAAGTTTTACCATCTTTTCAAATTCCTGCTTGGCTATGCTAAGTCGGTCTGGAGCAAGGCGGCGTGCCTTACTCGACAGCGGGGGACCAGGTGTAGTCGTGATGTGGTGCTGAGTTGCATGCTTTGCTGGTTTGCAGATCCCATCGGGCTTGGTGATGTTGGGGAACTCGGCTAATATGTGCAACCATGAAGAAGTGTTTGGTAGAACCTTGATAGATGAAACATCTGCGATAGAACATGTGACGCAGGTCACTGAAAGTCCGGTCGCTGAATCCAAGAGGCGATTGTTCTTCAAGTCTGGAAGTAAACCAAAATGGGCGAGGAAGTCGGCTCCTACGATAGGTTTTTCGATGTCCGCCACTACGAAGCGCCAAGTAAAATCTCTTCGCAGGCCAAAATCAAAGTGAGCAGGATGCAGCCAAAAGTCTTGATTTGCGATCCATTTGCTGCATAAAGACAGTAGCCGGTCTCCGCTTGACGAAATATTGTGAGCTTTTTGGGGTAGACGCAGAAATCAGCGCCAGTGTCCACAAGGAAGCGGACATTGGTAGCGCTATCTGGTATGAAAAGACGGTGTGATTGAAGTGCGGAGTCGTGTACCGCCGTTAGCGACTCCCTGTTCCGTTTCCCGCAAGGCTGCATGGACTGCGACATTTCTTAGCGAGCTCTCCCCATGTCGCGTGATACCAACAAAGCGCGTTAGGTGAGACTGGTTGCGAACGGGATCTTGAACGGGATCGTGAACGGGATTGTGGACGGCTGTGCACACGTGGACGTTCATGCGTTGAGTTTTTAAATGAACTTACCAACTCATGGCTTCGAGTCTTGACAGTTGGGGCTCCAAAGGTGTAACAACATCTGCATAATTTGTAGCGCCAACCGCCGCTACGTGGTTTGAAGAGGAAATTTCCATTATATGGTCGGCGAGCGTGGCTAGTTTCTCCAACGGTGTATCTTGCTGCGTCGCTAAGATCGTTTGAACCGCAGGTGGCAACCTGCTTAACCACTTGGTTCGAAGAATATTATCAGGAACGTTATCGACAAGACCTTTCAGCTGCCGCAAAAATTGAGACAGTTTGCGGTCACCCAAAATTTCCTTATCCAGCAGCTGGTGGAGCCTTGTCTCCTTTGATGAGGTTAATCGTTCGATGAGCGCTGCTTTCAATCTCAAGTACGGTGTCACGGCAGGTAGATGAAGAATAACATCTTGTACTTCGGCGGCGGCAAGAGCATCCAAGTGGGAGGACGCAAAAAAAAATTTGGTTGTTTCGTCGGTGATAGCAGCTAGGTGAAATTGGCCTTCGAGTTGGGCAAACCACAGAGCGGGGCGGTCGGCAGTGAAAGTTGGTGGACGAACGATAAAGCGCTGCGCTGATGTGTTATCAGCACGAGCAGGTAACACTTGTGGTGAAGTATCGGCTGACGATGATGTAGGATCAGGCATGCTTACTTCGTCGGGGTCACCAAATGTGGGAATTGAAACAAATTCTCACCAAAAGAAATGAAATAAAATAGTACTAGGAAATTATATTTAATTTATTAGGAGATGTTTAACGCAAGAACTATCGCTGACGACTGACTAAAAAAAATAGTGAAAGCACAACTGAAGTTTGTTATCTTATGTACATTGGTATTGGCAAATATATAAGAAAAACATCGCGCCATGGTAAACTAACGGCTCGAGTTAAGTCCTAAGAGTTACGTTATACAGTGGGGTACAAAAGTTACGCCACAATGGCCTTTTCCATTTTGTCCCGTCGGATCATAAGTCCACAATTTGTTCAGTCTAAAATGGGTAATAAGTCCACAATTTTTGAGAATGTAAAATGTCAAACGAAAGAAACCTAACTATATGCCGCGTAGCGGCGCCCTGAGCACCTGCACTACTAAGTTGGGGTGGGTGGGCTCGCTACGCTCGCTAAAAAAAAAAAAAACTATGGACATTTCCTCGACTCATACACCGGACGGCCTTCGGCCGAAGTGAAATAAGGCCAAATGTTGAAATATGGCCTTATTTCACCATTTCAAAGCGAAATAAGGCCAAATTTTCAAATATGGCCTTATTTCGTTTGGCCTTATTTCACGGCACCGCAATTCACCCATCATTTCGAGGGACAGTAGTCTGTGAAATTTATTTTCTTTTGGAGTTTGTTGTAATATTGCTGGGAGGATGGTATGCGTAGATGCTTCTTGTGCAATAAATATTTTGTTGTTGATGGTGATGTTAGTTTTCTCATATTTGATTAGAAAAGTACCAGTAAGGTTCCGGTGTGTGGCTTCAGCTTCGAGAGTTCCGTTGAAGTCATTTAGTAATATTATTCCAGGTAATATTTCTTCAATTGTAGGACATTAATAATGACATTGACCAACCGATAAACATAACTAACGACAGATGTTTGGCTGACATGGACAAAATACCGGACGTAGTAAAAAGCCTACGAGATTTTTCTGGACAAGCCCAAGAGTTTAATTCGTGGAAAAAGAGTGTCGATCGGATACTCAAAATCTACGAACATCTCAAGGGTACCCCGAAATATTACGGTATATTGCCCGTCATTAGAAACAAAATAACGGGACACGCAGACATAGCCTTGGAATCTTATAATACCCCGTTAAATTGGGAAAAGATATCCAAATGCTTAGTTTATCTTTATTCTCCCCAGCCGTATTTCGTTCGACGGCATAATCGGTAACGACACGTTAAAAAAATTAAATGCTATCATTTACACCAAGGAAAATTATGTATATGACAATTTACCCGAAAATATTGATACCGCTCAAGCAACATATAACAGAGACCGTAAACACCATAAACATTAGAACCCCCCATTTGAGTAAAGAAGAATCTACTAAACTTAGCAACATTGTCAACACTTATACTAATCTCTTTTCTGACCCCGACGAAAAACTAACCTACACGACAACTGTGAAGGGAGAAATTCGAACCACAACTAGCCAACCAGTTTATTCCAAATCATACCCATACCCAAGAGCCCTTAAGGAAGAGGTCGAGAAACAAATTAGTAACCTACTAGAAGATGGTATTATCAGACCACCCAAGTCGCCTGACAATTCCCCAGTCTGGATCGCCCCCAAAAAGATGGACGCCTCCGGAGAAAAAAAGTTTCGCATGGTGATCGACTACCGAAAGTTGAATTCGGTCACTATCGCAGATAGGTATCCTATCCCTGAGATCAATGAGGTTCTCGCTAACCTCGGTGACAATAAATGGTTCACAATAATAGATCTCAAGAGTGGATTTCACCAGATACAACTTAAGGAGTCGGATATTGAAAAGACGGCATTTTCCGTCAATAACGGAAAGTTTGAATTTACTCGACTTCCTTTTGGTTTAAAAAATGCCCCGACTGTATTCCAAAAAGCTCTCGATGACATCTTAAGAGAGCACATTGATGACATTGTCATCTTCGGCAAAGATAAATCCGAGCATTTCAATAATCTTGAAGTCGTGTTTGAAACCCTCGAACGTGCCAACATGAAGATCCAGTTGGATAAGTGCGAGTTCTTTCAAAAGGAAGTAGAATTCTTAGGATTTATTATCGGTACAGACGGAATTAAGACCAATCCCAAAAAAGTTCAGGCCATTGCAGAATTCCTAAAACTCTTAAAAACTTGCGTTCATTTCTAGGTATGTCAGGGTATTATCGTCGCTTTATTAGGGACTACGCGAAAATAGCGAAACCCCTGGCATCCCTTTTAAGAGGGGAAGATGGACGTGTGTCCAAACATCTTTCTAAGAACAAGGCCATTGAACTCGACAAGGAGGCCATTAACTCTTTCCAAAAAATCAAACAATCATTAGTTTCCAAGGAAGTTATTCTTACCTATCCAAATTTTGACAAAGACTTCGAACTCACGACGGACGCTTCTGACTATGCAATCGGTGCTGTGCTATCTCAGGACAGTAAACCGATTACGTTTCTATCAAGAACATTGAATAAAACCGAAGAAAGCTACGCCACTAACGAGAAAGAGATGCTCGCTATCATCTGGGCCCTTAACTCGTTTAGGAATTTCCTTTACGGATCAAAAAAGATAAAAAATTATACAGACCACCAGCCATTAACATATGCGCTGAGCCATAAAAATACGAACCACAAGATGAAGCGATGGAAGGCAATCCTGGAAGAGTACAACTATGAGTTAAAGTACAAACCAGGAAAATCAAATGTAGTTGCCGACGCTTTATCACGACTTACACAGAGGACACCGGTAAATTCAATGACAATGACGCAACACAGTGACGAGAATTCATCCCATAATTTGATCCCAACAGTTGAAACACCCATTAACGTTTTCCGCAGTCAACTCATTCTCAAAATCGGAAACGAAACTAACCATCAATTCCTAATTCCATTCCCAACCTACCATAGGCATATTTTCGTTCAACCAAGCTATACTGACACCGACATCATCAACATATTCAAAAAATACCTGAACCCTAGCACAATAAACGGCCTACTCACAAAAGAAGAAGTAATGGGACGAATACAGAACATTTATCCACTACACTTTGCCAAATACAAAGTTAGGTAATTAAAACTGAACAAGAGGACAAAATTCTAAAAACCCATCGAAGAGCACATCGGAATCCAGAGGAAAACCGTAAGCAACTGTTTGAAAACTTTTACTTCCCACAAATGGCAGCAAAACTCAAGAGATTAGTGAAAAATTGCCAAACATGCAAAGAGAACAAATACGAACGACACCCAAATAAACCTAACCTTGAACCAACCCCTATCCCAAACTATCCTGGCCATACTATACACTTTGATATTTTTTCTACAGAAAGAATTTTAGTGTTAACCGCTATATGTAAACTTACTAAATTTGCAAAAACCAAAATAATGCAATCAAGAGCTATAACTGACATTAGGCAACCACTTCGAGAAATGCTATTCTCATTCGTCGTTCCTGAAAATGTAGTCATTGATAATGAAAAAGCTCTTAATTCTGCAACGATTACATCCATGATGGAAGACGAATTAGGTATACGCATTTATAAAACACCACCATACAAAAGTGAGGTAAATGGACAGATTGAGCGGTTTCATTCCACTCTTTCTGAGATTATGCGATGTCTCAAAGCTGGAGAAACTCCTCGATCCTTTGAAGAACTGCTCGAAAGAGTAACAAATGAATATAATTTTACAGTCCATTCCACAACTGGCAAAAAACCAGTTGAACTCTTCCTTGGCCAATGACCTAGAATAACCCCTGAAGAATTCGAAAAAAGCCGTCAACAAAATATCGAGAAGGTTACACAAAAACAACGAAAGGACATTGAGTATCACAATAAGAAACGGAAACCAAGTAAGACTTACAATCCGGGAGATGTAATTTTCGTTAAGCACAACAAGAGACTAGGGTCAAAATTAACGGTCCGATACCAAAGAGAGGTAGTGAGAGAAAATAAAAACACAGTAGTAACAACAGAATCAGGAAAAACCATACACAAAAGCCATATAAGAAATTGACTCACACCCCTACCCCTTTTCTTATTTCAGACTTGCACTCTATGTCGTAATAGGAGAAATCCAAATTTTAGAACAATTTGTTTCACTGCATACCCGACAAGCAAAAATGCAGAAAGGGAACTTAAAACTGATCCATGAAATCGACCTTGACCAGCATGAACGTTACTAACTCTAATGATCAAATTATAATAAATAAATTACACAATGAAAGAATTAATAATATAACTAAAATTACTAATGAAATTGAAGCAATGTTAAAAGAAAACAAATATATCGATAAAGAAATTGTATCCGAGATTCAATATAAATTAAAAATTGTAAAAGAAGAATTACAGAATATTAACTTAGCTATTCATTGGGCAAAATTAGGAATCGTTAATTCACTCATTTTATCTAAAGATGAAATAAGCCTAGCCATTAGCACGTTAAGCAAAGAAAATATTCCTTTCCCAACTATAGAAGAAGCTCTAAACTTTGCTGAAATTAAAATAATAGCTAATTCAATTTCTATTTTATATATTGTCAATATTCCAATAACTGATTCTTACATTTACGAAAAAAATTTACTTAAACCTGTCAAAAGAAAAGGAATAACAATAGAAATTAATTATAAAGAAGTTGTAAAAAATAAAGAAGACATATTTGGACTAGTTAATGAATTTAAATCGATTATTTTTTTTTTTTTTTTTATAATTTGCACGCACTCAAGGGGTTATGACTACCCTTTTACATGTTTTCACATGGTGCGGGCGATGGAAAGATAGATAGAGAGAGAGAAAGAGATTGGTGTAGTGGTTTGGAACTCAGGTGTTATTAGGTTTCACATTAACTCCAGGGGTGGTGTCCAGACTAACTGGGGAGATTTGTTTGCCGTCATTTATTTTTTGCCTTTGCTTCTGATTCACAGTATTTTTTTCGCAGTCCACCTGATGTCATAAGCATATCAATCATCAACAGAGCGAACAATTTCTCCAGCCATATGACAAAGCTACTGCCAGTGTTATGCCTTCGCAGTAGTTTTCTCATAAGCTTTCGCAATTGATTCGACTGCCTCTTATCATATAATGCTTGCTGACATCAGGGATTGAACTGTGAACCATCAGCTCGACAAACGATGACGCTACCACTACACCATTGCCACCCTTTATATTTATTTCAATTTGTAATAAAAATAACCTTGTAAGCCTTGTAAACTCTACATGCATTCCCAATTTGTTAAAAAGTAAAATAGCCACATGCAATCTAATGAATAGTCAGCACATTCCTACAATTGAAGAAATATCACCTGGAATAATATTACTGAATGACTTCAACGGAACTCTCGAAGCTGAAGCCACACACCGGAACCTTACTGGTACTTTTCTAATCAAATATGAGAAAACTAACATCACCATCAACAACAAAATATTTATTGCACAAGAAGCATCTACGCATACTACCTCCCAGCAATACTACAACAAACTCCAAAAGAAAATAAATTTCATAGACTACTGTCCCTCGAAATGATGGATGAATTGCGGTGCCGTGAAATAAGGCCAAACGAAATATGGCCATATTTGAAAATTTGGCCTTATTTCGCTTTGAAATGGTGAAATAAGGCCATATTTCAACATTTGGCCTTATTTCACTTCACTTCGGTAAAGTGAAATAAGGACAATTTGGTCTTATCGCGCTGCAATTAGTTATAAGAGTGCCGTGACATATGCCGCGTAGCGTCGCCCTGACCACCTGCATGTGAGGCCGAAGGCCGTCCGGTGTATGAGTCGAGGAAATGTCCATAGATTTTTTTTTTTTTTTTAGTGAGCGTAGCGAGCCCACCCACCCCAACTTAGTATTGAAATGACTAGCGGGCAAAAGCCTGAAAGTCGGGGAGAGTGAGTACTGGAGCGAAGACCGCTTTAATCTAAAAAATAAATGTCATCTAATTGTTGTGGTTGGTCGAGGTAGTGATCTTCACTTGGGTCAGTATTATAGTCCGTGAATGTCTGTTCATCGTTTTCGTCTTCCTGGTCTATCGCGCTTTGGTATTCTTCTAATTCTTTCTCATCCGATTCTTGAATGGATTGCTCCGTGTGGTAGACACGCTGCATTTTTGGTTGCATATGAACTTGTTGCGAATGTTGGCGTTTCTGGGCGAACGGCTGATTTCGAGGTCTATTTTGATAGTTAACCTTTTCGGATTTCAGAGAATAATCGACGTCCATGGGTTTAGGAGGAAGTGGGCGTTGGTTAGGTGGTAGTCGTAGTTGTTGCAATTTCGGTTGAGAATAAAATTGAGGTGGCTGAAGATAGCGGGGATTATGAAGTAACTGCGGATAGAAGTCGCGCCTAGGAGCGGGAATGGGCGTTGGATGAGATAAAGTATTTCTTTTAGGAGGAACCGGGGGTGGTACTTGCTGAAATGTTTTTCGAACAGTTGACTGAGAATTGTTGGCATGTTGAGCCCGAAAGTAAACATTTCGTAGCTCTAAGCAAAGATGCAGAGCTTGTGGTAGGTCTGCAGGTTCTCTTATGCTGAGCAGTCTGGGTAAGTCACCCTTTAGACCTCTGACAAAGGTATCGAGTGCCTTATCACGGTAGCATTGGGTCATGTTATTTAACGATTCTTGGCTCATATCCAAAGATACGAGCTTGTTGAGAATGAGAGATAAATGATGGTAGACCGTCTGGTAAAATTCGGGTATCGTGCTGTTACCTTGTACCAGAGTTGTCATCTGATACTCGAGAGTACCTAAATCTCTCTTATCCGCATAGTGTAAGGTTAAGCATTTGGATATCTTTTCCCAATTTAACGGGGTATTATAAGATTCCAAGGCTATGTCTGCGTGTCCCGTTATTTTGTTTTTAATGACGGGCAATATACCGTAATATTTCGGGGTACCCTTGAGATGTTCGTAGATTTTGAGTATTAGATCGACACTCTTTTTCCACGAATTAAACTCTTGGGCTTGTCCAGAAAAATCTCGTAGGCTTTTTACTACGTCCGGTATTTTGTCCATGTCAGCCAAACATCTGTCGTTAGTTATGTTTATCGGTTGGTCAATGTCATTATTAATGTCTGATGCGGGATTCATGAGCGAATTGAAAATTTGTCGTCCCTGTATTTGTAGCGTTTCTGCCACTAGTCTTGTTATGAGCTGTATCATATTGTTATCAACTTGGTTAGGATTCAAGGGAGCGGTAGGAGCAGAAGGAGCAGCGGCATTTTCTGCCGGTAATTCTAAGCGAACTGGCCTAATCAAATTGCTTGGGTTCGACATTTTAATTTTTTATTCTTGAACCGAGATTTAGAATAACAATGATAAGTGAAATTGAGTCTTAATTTAATCGAGATATTCTTTCAACAATAATTATTGAAGGTGAGTCTTAGTTTAATTAGCTCTGATTTTCTTTCTTTTTACAACTTGAATTTAGTTTACAATGGTTTGATAATATGATATGTAAATAATATTAAAAAAGAAATCTATACGACTTACAAAAATATAAATGATGCGGCTTTTATTTCCATAACGATATTGGGTAGGGGTTCAGGAACTGCTGGTCGTTGGATAGGGCGGCTGTCCGAAAATCTGGACTCCTGTTTATCCTTGTGTTACAGGGCTACTGGGGGGCCTCTTTCCCTTACACGAACAGTGCTTCTCTGTGGCTTAGTGTCCACTTTTAGATTTCCTTTTGTTTTATACCGCACTTGGTTATCGCAAGGTTTAGCTAGAAATATGACGCACTCGCGTTGTTTTTAAATTACTACGCACTAACTTGATTATCGTCAGAAGCTTTAGAATAGTCACGCACTCGCGTTGTCTCTAGATTATTACGCACTAACTTGATTATCGTTAGAAGCTTTAAAATAGTCGCGCACTAGCACTAACTTGGTTATCGTTAGATATTACACGCACTATATTGGATATCACACGCGCTAACTTGGTTATCGTTAGTTATACTGATTCGTGATTTAGACTTGAGCAGTGCAACGCAAGCAGTCCTTGCTCGGGCGCCAGTTATAAAAATATGCCTTTAATTTATTAAAAAAATATTCAGGCAGATTGCCTGTCCTTTATTCCAGTTTACTTAAGACTAAATTCCCTACAATACTCCACATGCATTTATTGATTAATTTTTGAATATGTCAGCTTGAATGCAATTTCATGTTCAGCCGAGCTGCGAGTGCAAATGCAGGTTCAGGTGTTCTGTCGCGATCGCTTCCAAAAAATTTGTCTGGACGGAAATTGGATTGTGTCAATGACTGGCTGGCGTAATCTATTTCGTGTTAACTTATACAATACCCTTATATATGTACAATCTACTACTTAAATAAAGTAAGGAAAGACAGAGATAAATATTAATGAAAGATGAAGAAACTCCAGCTAAACGAAGTTCGAAAAATACAGGGATGGCTGTTATTTTTTTACAGATGTTGCACTCTCCAAAGGTATCGCGAATTCGATTCCTTTTCCTTTCTTAGCACTCTTCACTTTTCTATCTTTGCTTTCCTTTTTCTTTAGCACCCTTCACTTTTCTATCTTTGCTTTCTTTTCTTAGCACTCTTCACTTTTCTGCCTTTTCTTGGGCGCTTATATTCACTTCACAACAAAACAAAAAAATCAAATCCCGTCATTTGTTTTCTGGTGATCCCGGTTGAGCCCCCATGTAGGAATATTTGATTATTTTCTTTATTTTATTAACATTAGAACATTTATTTAATATTAGAACATTTATTTAATATTAGAACATTTATTTAATATTTGAATTTTACTTTATCTCGCGGACGACCTCGCCTCTTTGCTGGTTTTACCTCGAGTCTCTGTGGCCACTTCTTCTTCTTTCCTTTTCGCATTTCGGTGCACTGGCTTTTATGCGATGATACGTGGGTCATTAAGGAAACGTATTCTTGTCTGGGATGGGTGGTGAATCGCTTGCAGAAATCGATCGTGGCCATGACCCCCCGTTCGACGACGTCCGACGATGCGTGAAAATAGATAACGAAAATGATTAATTAAAGAAAGAATGCTTACATAGATAAACAGGGTGTACTTTGATACTCCCACATAAATGCTGCATTCAAGTTTAGATATGTACCAAGCATGTGAAAGGTCGCAGAGGTAATAATGATACCAAAACCAGGCAAACCACCTAGCGAAGTAACCTCATATCGCCCAATATAGATGCTATGTTGTCCAAGTTATTCGAAAAAATGTTGGTAAGACGTCTGCAAAAAATAATGGATGAGAAATCGCTAGTCCCTATTCACCAATTTGGATTTAGAAATAAGTACTCTACAACTGATCAAGTGGTGGGCGCCGTGGCTCAAGTGGTTAGTGTGTTGGATCACTGAGCGGAAGGTTCAATGTTCGAATCCCAGAGAACACCAAAAAGTTTTTCCTGGTCCCACCTCTCGCGGATGTCTGACAAACGTCCGAAAGTAATAATTGTCATGAGAAAGCTTCTCAATATGCCTTTCGGATGTGGCTCTTAACTGTAGGTCCCTTCCATTTCTGTGAAAAATATAACACGCACAACGTGAATGGTCCCGAGAAGCTAGGCCCTGGACCACATTCGTCCGTTGCGCTAAGTATTTGTATTTTTTTTGTACATAGTTGATCAAGTGCATAGAATCACAGATAAAATCGAAAAAGCATTTGAAGAGAATAATGTGTGCTCTACAATATTTCTTGATATAGCACAAGCCTTCGATAAAGTCTGGCACAAAGGATTGGTCCACAAATTACAAAAGCAACTGCCGAAGCAGTATTCGAAAATTCTGGAGTCAAATATATCAGATCGATTCCTCAGAATTAAACAAGAGGCAGAGTACTCAACATTAGGAGAAATTAAAGCTAGCTTACCACAAGGCAGTGAATTGGGTCCTGTGCTATACCTCTTATTCACTAGCGACCTGCCTGTTAGTGGAGAAACCACTATAGCAACTTTTGCAGATGCTTCAATTTACAATAAACATCACAGAGTACACAGAACACTACGCTCTCTAAGTGTTTACTCTCAGTATCGCTTTACACAACCGTATTTGGCTGCGTGACTTAGGAATCATCTACAGTATCTCAGAATGGACTAAAAATTGGCAGATTAGATTAAATGACCTAAAGTCAGTTCATATTAATTTTACGTTTAAAAACGTATCACACATTCCAGTATACATAAACAATAATGTAGTGGAATATTCAAATACAGCCAAGTATATTGGCATGACCCTAGACGCTTAACTGGGTTGGAAAGCGCATGTAAAGAAAAAGAGAGATGAATTGAACATGCGGTACAGTAAAATGTAGTGGCTTATTGGGAGATACTCATCATTGTCCAACTACAATAAGATATTGCTATACAATCAATTTCTGAAACCTGTAAGGACCTTCATATAAGGCTCCAGCTGTGGGCATGCATATGCCAAACAAATATACAAAAAATCCAGGTCTTCCAAAATAAAGTATTAAGGAACACAGTTAAAGCACCTTGGTTCATACGCAACGCTGATCTACATAGAGATCCAAATATTGAAATGGTTGAAAATGTATTTAAAGGAAACTAAGTACTATTTTCAAATAAAAAAGTCTTGAAATCCGACAAACGGCGGATTTTTTCTTTTTTATTTTTCAAATGTTTGAAAAAAGAATTGCCGATTAGTCCAACGACTCGGTGCAATCCCATCCGGGACTTTTTCGATCGGGTTAAAGTCCCTCACTATTGCAGAAGCATATTTCGCGTACTAGCTCTGCAATGTCTTTTGATGGTTTTTACTTCAAAAGCACCCTCCTAAAAAAAAAAAAAAAAAAATTATTTTGTGCCGTGATATAAGACCATATTTCAAAATATTCACAAAGCGACATATTTCGAGGTATTGAAATTGATGAAATTGATGATGATTGATTGACGTCGGACACGTCGCTGAGAACCACAAAAATCTTACGCTCTTCTGCCTCAACAATTTGCACATGCACTCATTGAATTTTGTATACCCCGCTCAAACATCATACTGTGTTGAGTGAATATATCTACTTTGCAATGTGAATAACTCGTCGGCCTACCCCCATTCAGTGCCACACTGCCAGTTGCCATGGTAGGTGCACGCTCCTCGTGCATATGAATCCGAGTGATAATGGAAATAAAGCAAAAGGAATGTGCTAAAAAAAAAAGACACACACAAAGCACATTCCTTTTTGCTTACATAATATTTCCTCTTCACCTATGATTGTGAAGTCTGTGCGGAGCAGAGTATATCTACTTACAGTGAGTAGGGACACTCTCCACGTGTTTCTTATCAGTTTACAATTTTGAGTACCGCTATATCTCACAGACACGAGAAATACACGGCAGTATAAATGCTGTAGTGAAAGAGGGATAGAAGAGAAGAAGAACTAATTTGAAATGTGGCACAGGGTGACACCAAAAAAAAAAATCAAAAATCAATTTGTCATCATTCTTTATTACACATTTTATAATTATATAGTTCACATGTGTGTTACACTTAAATATTTATGTTTGTTGTTAGTTTTTTTGTTATCTTTATTAAATTTCTTGAGAATATGGTAAACTCGTCAAAAACCTCAATGACTGCAATACCTTCACTAAGTGGCTCATCTAATTCCGGTGCTTCCACTGGAGCATTGACAGATTCATTATTTTGAATATCGCCTGTTTCCGCTTCTTTCGCCACAAGTTCTCCATCATTTGGATATATTTATTACCTTTTGTTATATGGGTAACACTTTTCAAAATATCCAAATTAGGTGTTGCCGACCATTTCAAACGCAGCTTTGACTTGTCATAACAGTCATTCGAGAAATGTCTTTCGCCGATTCTAAAGTCCTTCGAAATTTTTTCATGTAATAAATGTTGTTTGTTAACGGAAGCAAACCACTTTCTAAAAAAATTAAGAAATACAACACAGTTTTATATTTTTTCTTGCCTGAATTATAACTCGACTGAAAAGGTAAAACATCTTAAGTCCATTTTCAACAATGTACACAAAAAAACGAAAACAACTTAAGTCGACTTAAGATGTTTTACCCTTTGCTTTGCTGAAATAAATGTTTCAATATGCTTGTCTCTCACTATTTTCCGGTATTCTAAAATATTCGGCACCCACGTTTTCTTTCTCCTCTCGCCCGCACGCCAAACACTTAAAATAATGTTTTCCTATTATTATATTTAACGTTGCACTTACACTTGTTTATAATAATATTTAATGTTCTTTAAGTCTTTCAGTTTGACTGTTACACACGCGACACCCGTTTTTCTTCCAATGCAAGTTATCGAACAACTGATAACAATCCAACTCCAGCCCGCCTTTAAAAAGACGTGCGAAAAAAATGTAAACAAACCGCGCTCCAGTCTGACTACATAATTAGTGTGACCATCTGCCATAAAATTTAGCATATAAAAAGGGTTGACAATAAAACTTAAAATCGTCAAATATGATATTTAACGAGGTCATAGCAAAGCAAAAAGGTTCAATTGCATTTCCTAGAATGAAATATTTATTTTGAAAATCCATAACTAAGCCCATAAAATCAATAACCACTGCCAAAAAACACAAACAAAACCTACTATACGAAAGCAAAGCTGGTCTCCCCGTATACTTCAATTCATACCAGCATGGAGAGGAAAAATACTACTACACTGACAGTCACTCCAGCCCGCCTTTAAAAAAAACATTATGGGAAAACCACATTTATGTATCTTACGCATAGAGCCGTATGTGATCGTGCTGGCAAATTGTGTTGTGTGCTCTTTTTATTATAAGAGATCGCACATAAGGGTTAAAATCAATACTTCTTACTTCTTTTCGCTTATTGTACGTTTTTTTTTTAGGTTTTTCTTGTGTTAGTAGCATTTGCATATGTGTAGAGAGTGTCCCTACTCACTGTAAGTAGATATACTCTGCTATAAGTTTCATATACAATGGTGATAGTAAATAACGCTAAGCAATTTTAGGCTTATGAAATTAGTTAGTATTTTGCATTTGTGTTTAATGCAAGAAAGAAAGATTGGGCGAACGATTAAGAATGGTAAGAATGGTAATTAATATTTTTATTTCCGCGTTCCTAAGAAAAGGGAGTAGGGTGATAGCGACATCATGTGATCAAAAATCTGTCTGTTGGCCGCTTCAGTGGATGAATACTATGCAAGTGAGATGTTTGAGAAATTCAAAATTTGGATGAATAGCCGACGAAGGGCTAAAAAATATCCTAGCTTTTTCCAGGGTTGGTGGGTGATTATAATGTACCTGTTGTCTATAAAATGGAAATCAAAGGCGCAAGTTCAGATCTAACATTTAAGCATATGAAACTACTGTTGTAGACTTTTATTTTATTACATGGTAATAAATTAAATTTCTATATCCATTGCGTACAGTAATTAATTACTTTCTTTAAATTCAAACGATATGTTTCTCAGAGAATTACTTAGCTTCATATTTTTTTTCAAGGCAAACATTTTCTATGTTTTTATCTATCTACATACATACAAATGTATCTTTTTCTCTCTTTTAAGGCAAACAATTCTTCGCGACTCTGAAGAATAGACCAATATAGTACAATACGGCTCGAACTTGATATTTCATACCTATTTTTTACCCTCGCTCATCGAACTTAAAGAGAGTTCTCAGTATTTTTTTTTTATTTTTTTCATTTTTAATTTTTATTTAGAATTCATTTTCTCTTACATGATGGACGAAAGCGCTTAAAACTAGCGTAAATAACTTAACTATGTTCTGTACTAACTTACTGACCCTATGCGAGCGCTCTAAGCTAAACTTAATGCTTATTCTAATGTCTTTCGACGTAACCTAAAACTTTTTTTCTTAATAACGTAGTAAACGTACCTTTTTCTTAAATGAAAATAATCTTATATGGTAAAACTATCTCATTCTAAATACGTAATTTGTTTTTTTTGCAAAGTACTGCTTGTACTTGCCACCGTATAAAAACAATAAAAGACAATTATTAACTTTAAAACATTTATTATGAATGATTTGTACATGAATGATTTGATTTCCTTTCATATATCACATATTTTCGAGTGTATGTCTGCTATAAGTCATACTCTAAGAAATGTTTAAGTTTACTTCAATTCCTTTTTCTTTTAAACTTATAAATTTTTTCCAATCACTTTTATAGAAATAGTGAAATTTACGAATATACATTAATATAAATAAAACACCGATAATTTGAACTATATATAGATACACTAAAACACATTGGCCCATATTCATAGTTATACTAGCGGACCCGGCGAACTTCGTCTCGCCCAAAATTAATGTTGTGATTGAAATTATTTCGAGTATTCGCGATTTACCCGAAATTAATTTTTTTGCTCGAACATTCACGATCGGTAGGTAACAGGCACTCGATCGGCTACTCGAATTTCAACTATTGAATGAATAAAACAATTTTCGAATTCGATTGAATTCAATATCCTTTATTGACGCGGAATGTAAAAAGGCTGAGGGAATCATATGTCAGGTCAATTCAATGCTTTGTTGTAGACTACGTTCTTTGTTTTGTTGTCCGGCGCGTAAATAAACAAAGATAAAGGCTTTCCAACACGCGAACATGCCACATATAATTGGCCATGCGAGAAGCATCGGAATTCGAGATTAATCCCACACACTTCCAAAGATTGGCCTTGTGATTTATTTATTGTCATGTCGAATGCAAGGCGAACCGGAAATTGAATGCGTTTGAATTCAAAGGTAAATCGGTTGCAATCATTGGAATTCTGGGAATGAGCACTTCCTCGCCCTTGAATTTGCCTTTGAGTATCGTTGCTTGAATGACATTATTCTTGAGTTGCTTTACGACCAATCTTGTTCCATTGCACAATTTCGGTTGACTGAGGTTCCGGAGCATGAAGACAACAGATCCAACCTTCAGTCGTAAATTATGTGTTGGTAATCCTGGCGAATCCAATGAATTCAGGAACTCCGTTGGATAATTTGTTGCTTCGTCAGGATTAGTCACACAATCAATTGATTTGAACGAATGTAATTGTCCAGCAATTGCATTTTGAATTACGCAATTCAAATCATCGACATTCTTATTTGTCGCTGCCAAAATTGCACTCAACCAATCGTGGTTCACATTCTTTCCTCTTTCGTCGTTGTGAAATGGCGGAAATTCGGGGGGAACGAAAGCTTAAAGCAAGCGTTGATTTCATCGGCTGCCGTTGATCGTGGAATAACAGGAAGCGTTTGTCGAAAATCGCCTGCCAGCAGAATCATTGCGCCTCCAAAACGTTTTGTGTTACTGCGCAAATCTTATAGTCCGATCGAATGCCTCCAATGCTCGTTTTTGTGCCATTGTGCATTCGTCCCAGATGATAATCTTACAACTCTGCAATACTTTCGCCATTGCAGAATTCTTTGAAATGTTGCATGTCGGCTCGTCAGTTAATTGTAGATTCAACGGCAGCTTCAACGCAGAATGAGCCGTTCGACCACCTTCCAACAATGTGGCTGCAATGCCAGAAGCGGCAACCGCCAGCGCAAGTTTTGATCTCGAACGAACCGAAGCCAACAATACTGAAATAAGGAACGTTTTACCAGTTCCGTCAGGCGCATCGATGTTACGGATTATTTAAAAGGAAAAAGTAGACCGTTCAATAAGAGGATTTTATTACGACTGACTATACAAAAGTATAAATAGGTATGACAATAGGTTAGGTTTCAATTCCATAAGGTTTCACAAAAATAAAACAGTAATGCATCTTTTGTAAATTAGTATTAGTTATATATATAGTTATGTACTCAACATATGTGATTGTGTGAAGATAAGAATAGATATGAACATATTGTTATATGGTATACAAAGTTTAATTTGTATCAACAATAGGTGAAGAAAATGCCTCCGTTTCGGTCGTCAATCGCTTTCATCAAAGTGTTGTAAACGTCCTTTTGCTGGGGTAAAATGTTCATCCAACGTTGAAATGGTTTAAAATCGGGGTAAGCTTCTAGGTGAAATACATTCAGGCTTCTAGGTGGATCAATTTAGCTTGGTGGAGCCAATCTGTCAAATGCATTGAAGTTTGCCGTCTAGTATATGTACATATGTAGTTAGTCCATGGTGAAATGACGAAGCAAAAAGGAAACCTGTCAAATTGCATTTGAATGTGTGGGCAATGTTATTGTATGTGAATGTGTGGGAAGAGGGTTTTTCCGATTATAATTTTCCAAATTTGGAGTTCTGGCAATTAATTTCATTGTATTATTTCTTCAAAATGAAAAGAATGATTGTCCTGGAAACTTTTCCCAATTTTAAACCTTTGCAACCATTTCAATTGTAATATTACGATCAAAATGAAAAAAAAGAAAATTCCCTATACTAAATGTATGGAAAATCGATTTTTCCGAATTTTCCACTTTTTCTTCAAAATTTTCCAATTGTTTCGCCGTAAAAATGTTCCTTGGGCGGAGACGAAGACAACAAAAAAAAGACAGCTCAAATCGGACCATCCGTTCCCGAGTTACGAGCGGTCTTACGTATGCCAACTCTTTTTTATATATATAAGATTTTAAACCCGGGTGTAACTAGTCTGGAGTCTAAAGTTAACATACAGGTTAGAAACAGTTAGTATTCATTGAGAATTTGGCAGCTCTGTCTAATTAGATACCACTCTGACGTCTATTCTACTACAAATTAGATTTAATCTGAAACTGAAATTTCAAAAATACGATTTTTGTGTTCTAAACAAGAATAAGGTAGGAATTAGTTATTATTGTACATGTATGTTTTGAAATAAAAAGGAAATTTTAAAATGAACATTTCGTCCAAAAATCTCAATGCTATTTGGAGTTGAAGGCTTCCAGATACTGGCAAGCCTATCTTACTTGGTTGGTTTTGAAGTCTTTAACCATCTCCAACAAAAACATCGAGCAAGTATTACCTGAGCGCAAAAATCACATCGTCAACGTACAAGCGAACAAAGAAGCAACTATTGCAGGATGCCTGAGAGTTGTCATCTGGCGAAATAAACATCTAAGCATAGAAGGCAAGGATCGCATCTACAAAACCTGTGTGCGTCCTGTGTTAACATATGCCACCAAAACAAGGGCCGACACAATATTCACTGAGAGAATTGTCTAGAAGACAGTGATGAAAACCCTACGCTCTTTCTCGGGATTTATTCTTACAGACTTAATGCGCAACGAGGACCCAGGATATTGTCAAGTGGAGTAGATGAAAGCGAAAAGAGTGGAACCGCCACGTGCAAAAAATTCCCGACCAAAACCTCGCGAAATCAGTGATGCTGGGAAGACCCTCTACTGGTCTACCAACAAGATATGAAAATCTTGATCAATCGACCGACATTTGTCTTATTTAATTTAGGTCGTTATCTACGTGGTGTGCTATTTTTATTCATGTACATAAAACTTAAATCAAATCACAAATCACTCGCACAACGAAAAATTCTTAATTAATATATTTTTTCCTTCACAAATTTCTGACGATAGACGATAAACACAACTTAAACATACGTTCTGTCGTGATTAATGTTAGACTCAAGTTTGTCGTTTAGACCCGGGTTTAAATTGTCTATGAATAACATAAACTCAGGTTTAGCTTAGCAACGACATAATAAGAACTTATCAAACATCTATGAATATGCGCCATTGAATTTAAAATTAAAACAAAATTATGTGGAGTTTTAATAACCAGGTGCAAACTTGTAATCATATTTCTGAAATATATACCATCAATACCTTTAACTATGTATCTATCGTTCGGTAGAGTTTTGATAATTTCATAAGGGCCCCGGAACTTAGCCAATAACTTTTTGTTTACTCCTTGTGTAGTGTCTAAGTTTTTGAGCATTACTAAGTCACCCTCTTTATACACATTAGGAGGCTTTTTGATCGTAATATGATTTGTTATACTCCTGACTTTTATGTATTCGTTTCGAAGCTTGCTCTCTGATATAACTTAAATCTGCACGTAATTCTACATTAATGGACGCCAAATGTTCAAAAACTTTGTCACAAAATTCACCCTTTTGATTGACGCCGAATACTTTTGCTTACTGTGTTGTTTAGTCGAAATTCAACTTTTGCTAAGTACTGCGACCAATTACCAGTAGATTTCTCATTGCATTCTTTTGAGAACATAGGTGTTAAAATGTGGTTAACTCTTTCCACTTGGCCGTTAGACTGTGGAGAAAGCGTCGCTATTTTAATGTGTTGAATATTACAATTTAGCAAAAAGTCGGCAAATTCTTGAGATGTGAAGCAGGATCCTCGATCGGATACGATTGAATTTGGTCTACTATAAGTGGAAAAATATAAATTTAAGCATGCAATTGACTCTGAACTTTTCGTGGTATTTACAGCGTAAAGTTTTACAAATTTTGTAAAACCATCTATTATCACAAACAAATGTTTCTTTTTGGTAATCGTAGTTGTGATCATAGTGATCAATGTGGACGACGTCAAATGGTAATTTACCCTTAAGAATGTTGTGCAACGTCCCTTCAACTTTTCCAGATTTAGGTGAAAAGTATATACATTTTAGACAATTCGAAATGAAATTTTTAATTTTGGATTTCATTTCGGGAAACCAGTAAGTTTTATTGAGATACTCAAAACATTTATCTACGCCAAGGTGACAAAGAGCGTCATGATGTTTCTGAATGACCTGCTGTTCCATTTGCTTTGGGATGTAAAACCTAACACCGGTATTGACTTTCCTATAAACTAAGCCATTTACCATCTCATAGAGACTGCTCTCGTTTTGCTCCAATTCAGATATAATAGCCACTATATCAGGATCTCGCTTTTGAGCAACAGCTAAGGCAAATTCAAATGAATCGCCTTCAACAACTAATAGATTTGTACACCTACTCAATGCGTCTACATGGGACATTCTGTTTGAAGCTCTGTGTTGAATCGAGTAATCATAGTTTTGAAGTTCTAATGCCCAGCGGGATATTCTTGGATTTAAAAATCTTTTACTTAAAGTTAAGAGTCAATGATTGACAATCTGTTACAATATTGAACTGAATGCCAGTCAAGTAAATACTGAACCTTCTAAGGGCATAGATGATCGAGAGCGTTTCTAATTCATAACTATGATATCTCGATTCCACATCAGAAAATCTTTTAGAAAAATAAGAACATGGGTGAAATTTCCCATCCAGTTGACGTTGCAAAAGAATTGCTCCATAGCCGATGCTGCTTGCGTCGCAGTGCAATTCTGTCTCATTATTTGGGCTATGAATTGCTAATATCGGTGCTTCTAATAGTTTGGTCTTAAGCGTCTCGAAACTAATTAATTATTCTAAACCGAAATGGTAAGCGGTGTCTTTGCGTAAAAGATCGTAAAGTGGTTTTGCTATGAGGAAGAAATTCCAAATAAATTTTCTAAAATATGAACAGAGGCCGATGAAGCTCTGAACATCTCTTACGCTCTTAGGAATGGGGAATTCCGTCACCGCCCGTAAATTTTCTGAATTCGGACGTATACCCTCAGAATTCACGATATATCCTAAGTACGATATTCCTTCATAAGCAAACCGACATTTATCTAGTCGAAGATCTAAATTATATTTTAAAATTAACTCAACTACAATTTGAAGTCACTCCAAATGATGCTTAATGTTTTCGCTGGCGATCAAAAGATCATCCATATAAATCAACAGTTTGTCTTCATTAATTGAATTCTTAAAAATGTTATTAATGAATCTTTGAAAAACCGACGGCGCATTTTTCAAGCCGAACGGCATTTTCAAATATTCATATTGTCCTATCGGGGTTACGAAGGAAGTTAATTTAATAGAACTATCAGCTACTGTGACATGATGAAATCCACTGCGTAGATCTGATACCGAAAAATATTTTTTATTTCTCAACCTATCGATCAAATCCTCAATTAAAGGGAGTGGATAATTGTCCTTTAGTGTAAATTTATTTAGGTGGGCAAAAACGCATTATCACCTCCACGTGATGCCTAATGGATAGCTATTAAATAGTGAAGCAACGATGAGCGTATGCTGACTGTACATGTGGAGCTGGACACTCGGACCAGCGCAAGCTCAGCCGGGTTAACTCCAGCACGCGTGTGCCAGGCGAGGCATCTCTTGCTGATCTGACCCGCACTTTGTGGATCAGATGTCTAACAAGAGGTCCTCAGAAGGAGGACGTGCAGCGGAGGAATTCCAACGGCGGAATCAACGGTGACGTCCACAGACAGACCGGCGGAAGCCTTACTCGAGCTACTAAGACATATTTGGAGCTCAGGTCAGTAAGGAACTTTCACGACTGAGGCAGGGTCTTGAAAAAGAGATGGCGGCGGAGGAGCTCTTAAAAAAAAAAAAAAAAATAGAAATAATAGAAATAAAAGAAAAAAAAGCCACACGAACAAAAAAAAATTACAATAAAACAAAACAATAAAATAAAAAAAACAACAAATTAATAACAATAGTTTTTATCGCGCGCGCCTAACTAAATAAACATCAGTGCAGTGACAGTGATAAAAAAAATAAAAAATCAGTCCCGGGTTATCCATCTTCCCCTTCCCACCCACTCGCTGTTAGGTTTCTCAACCACCGCAACAGTTGCATGTACTATACATTCTTCTGTTGATTAAGAAAGCGTAACATCTGATGCATAGCGGGCCGTGAGTGTTTATCCGAATAGCGGACCACAGCTGACTGTCGTTTGGGCATAACACCTGCGACAGCTTGTTGTGGAAAGCTATTCTTAGGATCTACACTTCGCGGCTTCGCTTAGTTACGTCAGAGTTGTGTCTTTTTGTGTTTTTATGTTGTAATGATGAGGGAATTTAGGGTTGATTTTTCCAACGTACGTGGGCTTCGGACGAATTTCTTTGATGTGTATGCCCACACCCATTCCCACAAACCGGCTGTTCTGGCACTTAGTGAAACACAGGTAGTAGAAGAATCTTCTGATTTGGAAATACCTGGATATAGCTTTTTTGCCATTATTCTTTCCCCACCGCGGCCTCGCCATTTACATCCGTAGTGATATCGCTTACCAAATTCCGTCACAGTATGGCCACTGTTCCAATCCGGAGTTTAACTTCAAATGGCTATAATTCACCGTCCGTAAGCAAATTATACACTACTGTTTTATATACAGAAGCCCTAGTGCGGACAGCAACTCAACCTTTAACGAGTTTGATGCGCTGTCCGATTCCATCTCGAATTGTATCCCTGTATCCTCGTACTGAAATCGTCATTGCGGGCGATTTCAATATTCACAATTCGGATTGGCTTCGACACTCTGGCCAGACAACACCCGAAGGAAGGTATGTTGAACTTTTCGCTGAGATTAACAACTTGACTCAGCTTGTAAATGAGCCGACACGAATACCAGACATTGCAAGTCATTCCGCCAACACCCTTGACTTGTTTCTTACTTCTCACCCTGATAAATACGTCATCGATGTTTTAGCCCCCCTAGGCCGGTCTGACCATAACATCATATCAGCTAAATTCTCGTACTCCGACCACACAGTTAAAGAACAAACTCCAAAAAGAAAAGTATGGCGTTACGAGAAAGCCAACTGGGACGGCCTTAGTAGCTTCTTTAGGAGTTTTAACTGGTCACTATGCTTCCTCGATAGTGACGTGGATGCCGCCGCTGATATGATCACCGACACGATTCTCTTAGGTATGAATGACTTTATTCCTAACAGAATAAAGAGCATTAAACCTAAGACAAACTCATGGTTCGACCACAGCTGTAAAGAGGCTATTAGGTTAAAAGAAGTAAGTTTTCGGTCTTATAAAGCCAACAAATCTGAGGAAAACCGAAAGAAGTTCAAACAAGCAAGAAATGACTGCAACGCCCATATTCGACGTGTCAAATTTTTACATGACCAAAAACTGAGGCAAAAAATACTACAGTGTCCCAAAGGTAGTAAAAATTTTTGGTCATTCGTCAAAAACATTAAAAATTCTGCCTCATCCGCCATCACAACGCTCATTTACAATGACATTCCAGCTGTCAGCTCCTTAGACAAGGCCAATCTACTCGCTGCACAATTTGCAGCCAACTCAACACTGCAAGATAGTGCTTTGTCTGTCCCTGTGCTTGAGAGCGTCGATTTCTCTATGGGACAAGTCTATTTTCGCACTCGCACAGTTGCAGGAGTTCTCAAAGGTCTCAACATACACAAATCCGCTGGTCCAGATGGTATCCCCCCAATAGTTCTGAAGAGGTGTTCTTCTTCGCTGGCAAAACCTCTGCGTAAGCTTTTCTGTCTGTCCTACTCTTCTGGACTCTTTCCGAGAAGATGGAAAACAGCATTTGTCCAGCCTGTCCGTAAAAAGGCGAATCTTCCTCTCCGACCAATTACCGACCCGCACTTACGTCCCTTCTTTCCAAGGTCATTGAAACGCTGATAAATCGTCAGCTTATGAAATATCTTGATTCACGAAAACTTCTCAATGACCGGCAGTATGGTTTTCGTAGCAACAGGTTCACTGGTGATCTGATGGCATATCTCATCGAGAAGTGGAACCAATCTCTCCATCACTTTGGCGAAACAAAGATAGTTGCGCTTGATATTTCAAAGGCATTTGACAGAGTTTGGCATCAGGCTCTTTTGTCGAAAATGCGTGCATATGGCATCGATGAGTCTCTTCTTCAATGCATTAGAAATTACCTTTCGGGGCGTTCAATACAAATTGTCTTGGACGGCTTCAAGTCTGATATTCGCCATATAAATGCTGGTGTCCCCCAGGGCTCAGTTTTGTCTCCGACTATCTTTCTCATTTTCATAAATGATCTCTTGTCTGCAATCTCTAATCCAATCCATTCCTTTGCTGATGACAGTACCCTCAGTTTTTCATATTCGTTCCCTAACTCACGTCCCTGCTCTTCGGCCGTAGAAGAGGAACGGCAACGTATGTTAAACTCATTGAATTCCGACCTTGAAAGCATAATCAAATGGGGCTCAACTAACAGAGTGGAATTTAATGCATCCAAAACTCAATGCTGCCTTCTGTCTCTCAAGCGAAACCAAGACCCCCAACCATTATCCATGAATGGTACTTGCATCGCGGAAACCGAAAGACTTGCCATTCTCGGTATGTGTATCAACAAACATCTTCGTTGGATCGATCACATATTCGAGGTCGCCAGAAATGCTGCAAAATGTCTAGGATTCCTTAAGCGTTGCAAGAAATATTTTACCCTGTCTGATCTGGCTTCAACATATAAGGCATTCACCCGCCCAAAGCTGGAATACAACGCCCATATCTGGTCTGGTGCACCCAATACCGTTTTGCGCATTCTAGATAGTGTCCAGAACCGCGCGTTAAAACTTTAAGGTGATAGAGACATTGCGAGCTCAATAGTCCCACTAGAACATCATAGAAATGTCTCGTGCCTTTCCCTATTTTATCGCTTCTTTTATAAAAAATGCTCCAGCGAAATAGCCACCTGCATTCCTCCCCTTCAAAATTTCACCCGCAATACGCGTCACACTTCGAATGCACATCAGTTCACCCTCAAGCCCAACTTCGGACGTACTGTCAAATACAGGGATTTGTTCATAAGCCGAACGACACGTATGTGGAACAATCTTGCAGGCTCTGTGTTTCCTCATCACTACAACATTCAAGCATTTAAAGCCAACGTGCACCGGTACTTCCTCTGTTCCTCATCTTTGGTAGAACAGTTGGTAAACATAGCCTGCACGATACCACGTATGGCAACGGACTCAGGCTGATTGATTTTGCTGCGGGGCGAAACGTCACAATTACAAGCACACGGTTTCCTCATCTCAATATCCACAAGGGGACCCGGCGGTCTCCTGATCATGAAACGGTCAATCAAATTGATCACATTGCGATCGACGCAAGGCATGCCTCCAGTATTCTGGATGTCCGAACCTTTCGAGCAGCCAACATCGACTCGGACCATTACCTTGTTGCAGCCAAGGTACGAATGCGGATATCCCGAACGCCACAAAGAAGATTAACTGTGAGAAGATTTGACGTCGAAAAGCTGCAATCGCAAGAGACCGCCAGAATTTTCGCCGATCGCGTATCCCGAAATCTCGCCACGACTCCTATGCCGCCAGCATCAAGTGCCGAAGACCAACGTTGCCAACATGCCATCAGAGACGCCGCAACTGATGTGCTGGGTTTCAGTCGACCACCACCAAGAAACCCCTGGTTTGCTGAAGAATGCCGGCAAGCACATGCAGCTAAACAGGACGCGTACAAAGCGACGCTGCAAAGAAGGACGAGGGCTGCTCGTGAGCTCTACGAGCGTAAGAGACGGGAAGAGCATCGGCTTCTCCAGAAGAAGGAAAAAGAGCACGAGAAGCGCGCGATCGAAGATATTGAGAGATTATACTCCAGGAATAATGTACGGAAGTTTTACCAAAAGGTAAAACGAACGTGTCACGCCAACAAGACCCGTGCGGAAACCTGTCGAGATGAGGAAGGAAACCTTGTAGTAGAATCACAGTCGGTGCTGAGAATATGGAAAAACTTTTTCTGAAGACTGTATAACGGCGATGAAGGCCAACATACAGCTGTCAGGCAGAATGCGCCATTCAACATAGACGATGATAGCCAAAACTTCCGTCCACCTGACCAAAACGAACTAAGGATAGCAATATCCAAGCTTAAATCCAATAAAGCTGCTGGTCCTGATGGCCTACCGGCCGAGTTGTTCAAGGCAGCCGGAAATGACTTGGTAGAGAGCAAACACCAACTCATTTCCAAGATTTGGTCAGACGAGTGTATGCCTGATGAATGGAACCCCAGCATCGTTTGCCCGATCCACAAGAAAGGAGACCCCCTCAACTGCGCCAATTACAGAGGTATCAGTCTCCTCAACATCGCGTACAAGATCTTATCTGCCATATTGTGTGAACGCCTGAAACCCTTCATCAACAACCTAATTGGCCCCTATCAGTGTGGTTTCAGGCCAGGAAAGTCCACAGTCGATCAAATTTTCACACTCCGGCAGATCCTGGAAAAAACCCAAGAAGTCCAAATCGATACTCACCATCTTTTATCGATTTTAAGGCCGCATATGACAGCATTTACAGAGCCATGTCTAGTTTTGGCATCCCTGCCAAACTCGTTCGTCTGTGCAGGATGGCGATGGAGAATAATCGCTGCTCCATCAAGGTCGGTAATGACCTCACCGAGACCTTCGATGTCAGAAAAGGATTTAGACAAGGTGATGCGCTGTCATGTGACTTCTTCAATATCATTCTTGAAAGAATTGTGCGAGACTCACGAGCCACCACCGGAGGCACAATCTTTCAATAGTCTGTGCAACTACTATCATACGCTGACGACATTGACATAGTTGGCAGAACACAGCGGGCTGTCACTGGTGCGTTCGCTAGTATCGAAACAGAAGCCGCCAAAATGGGTTTAGCTGTAAATGAGGGCAAAACCAAGTACATGCTGTCGACAAGAAGGGACACACAACATCGAAGAATTGGACAGAACGTCACAGTCGACAACTATAACTTCGAGGTAGTAAAGGACTTTGTCTACCTTGGCTCTGCTATTAATTCTGACAATAACATCTCGGCGGAAATTAACCGAAGAATAACTCTTGCCAATCGCTGTTTCTTTGGGCTGAGGAGGCAATGGAATAGTAAGGCCCTATCTCGAACAACTAAGGAGACTATGTACAAGACCTTGGTCATCCCAGTCCTGCTTTATGGCGCTGAAGCATGGACTTTGTCGAAAGCGGATCAAGATATCCTTGGTCGCTTCGAGAGAAAAATTCTTCGGAAGATATACAGTCCCGTTTGCGTTGACGGGCTTTGGAGGAGAAGATTCAACGACGAAATCTACGAGCCTAAGGTGGCGCGAGTTATGCGCTGAGATAACAGCCCAAACATGTGTGTACGATGATCCGAATGTGGATCCGTTGGACTGTACATACATTCGTTGACAACATCAGAGCTGTTGCCTTATGTACACGCGGATGGTATGGCCTATCTGCGTGATCTCTCTTAACTCGGCAAATGAATGCTCTCGCCAAAAAAAGGTGTGAAATGGTTAGCAAAGCTAGTTAGTTAGTCTGAATCGACACGTTGACTCAGGAAGTTGTTGCTAAATTATTTGTGAAAAGAAATAAAGGAAAAAAATAATAAATTTAAAAAAGTCTTAAATTCATTCACACATGTCGAGCTAATAACTGGCGCAGTCGGAAAAGCTTAATCCGTGACGTGATACGTGAAATTTGATAAGTAGCTTAACACAGTCGCGTGAAAGCAAGTTTGCTCCAACCGAAGATTATCGGGAACCCTAAATTAAAAACAACAGCCTTCAGTGATTTATGTTATACACACATTAATATTAAACAAGAAACAAAAAAAAAAACAAAACACTAACGAGAGGTGCGAATCCAGAAGTTGTAAAACACTACGGACGAGGAGGAATACGTATCAGCGAGTAACGGGGTGAGTCCTATCTTTGATTAATATATGCAGTATATATATATTGTCGGTAAAGTCCCTCTCCATATCCTCAATTCTAACTAGAAACTTTCAAGCTAGGAAAAATAATAACATATCGTGTAAGAGAAATCTAACCTTTCTATCTAAAAGTGGTTTACAAAATCGCGTGTGTTTTTCAAGCAATACTGGTAGAATCAAGTTTGAGTCAAAAGAAAGATAGCCATTCAAATTCCATCATGAGTAATTCAGAGCTTGCTATAAATATTTGTAACTCACTCAGAATTCCCGACTCAATTAAAGACATACCTACCTTCGACGGGAATCCTTGCCTTCTTTATGACTTCATAAATAATGTCGAAGAAGCTTTCAAGCTAGGAAAAATTATAACATATCGTGTAAGAGAAATCTAACCTTTCTATCTAAAAGTGGTTTACAAAATCGCGTGTGTTTTTCAAGCAATACTGGTAGAATCAAGTTTGAGTCAAAAGAAAGATAGCCATTCAAATTCCATCATGAGTAATTCAGAGCTTGCTATAAATATTTGTAACTCACTCAGAATTCCCGACTCAATTAAGGACATACCTACCTTCGACGGGAATCCTTGCCTTCTTTATGACTTCATAAATAATGTCGAAGAAGTCTTAAGCGTAATACCTCAGGTGGAAGGGTCGAGTTGTGAGAGAATTATTTTTAGAACTATCCGAAATAAAATAGTAAGCCCAGCTAATGAGATATTAAACATGTATGGAACAATGGACCGTTGGGTAGATATTAAACAAAATCTTACCGTCCATTATTCTGACAAGCGGAACGAAACTAGTTTTATACGCGATCTGCATGAACTGAGACAGAATCAGGATACCGTAGAAAAGTTCTATTCCAGAGTCGTCGAAATTCACTCGACACTTATGAATTATGTTAGGGTCCATGAACGGGATGCTAATGCTGCATTAGCTAAAAAAAAACCTGTACAATGAAATGTGCCTAAACACGTTTTTGTCTGGTCTCAGACAACCACTCGGCTCAACAATGAGAGCAACGCGACCAAAGAAAATCTCGGAAGCTCTTAACTTTTGCCTTGAGGAGCAGAAGTCTCATTAAAAGCCCAGGTAGTTTTCAGCAAAGCACATTCCAGGCGAAAAACCAACCAAACAGTTTTCGACAAACATCCTATCGGTCACACAACCAATTTCAACACCTTTCTAAAGCTCCACATTTTCAACAATCAATTAGACCATCAACTCCGTACCAAAATCTTTCAGGCCAAAGTCATTCCAAGTCACAACCCAACAACTATAGACTCAATCAGAATAATAGGTTACCATCCCCCGAACCGATGGATGTTTCCAGCTCAAATACACGACGGACCAATGGAAACTTTTCTCGTAGAACCCAAGTGTCTCAAAGGCCGGGACAGATGTTTAATGTTGAGTGTCGTTGCTACAACTCTTACAACGATGAACAGGATGTGCATACATCGCGAAATCAAGATCATTATGATCCACAAAAATACTATCCTGATTTAGACGTCCCCCTTTCATCCGAGCAGGAAGTGGATGACAAAAATTTTTCAATGCGAGCCTCGAAACAGCAGTCGGATACATAGATATAAATTCTTATAACTCAAGTCTACTGCCATACATCACAATCAGTAGTATCAACAGTCAGAACTGCAAATTTTTGATTGACACAGGTAGCAATAAATCATTCTTAAGTCCTACTTTAGCCGAAAGCATAAAGCCCGAGCCAATCGAACCTGTTGAAATTAAAACTACTGAAACAACTAAATACAAAAATAGACTTAGAGAAATCGGTTATAGAAATCGGAAAATTTAGGATACCTCTCTCGTTTAAGCCCAATTTAATGTCAGCACCTTTTACTGTCCAGAGCTGTAGCAAAGCGATTTGTCTTCTGCCTGTCGATATCGAGAACGGTGATATCCTTATTAGACCAACCACCATAATGAGCCATTTGTTTATACCTGAAGGGATATACAGAGCGTCCAACTGGTTTTGTTTCATGGAGGTAAATAACACCTCAGATCACCCACAAACCTTTGTGCTGGGACAGCCAATTAAAGCGATTAGGTTTGACAAAGACTCATACACAAAAGTTCATAATTTCACCGTTAAACAAAACAGGGCTCTTAGGGAAATGCATAATCTTAAATTAATAACAGACCATTTGAATTCTGAAGTGGAGAGAGAAATCAGAAGTCTCTGCAAAGAGTTCAAGAGCATTTTTATTGAAGATGGACAGAACTTAACTTTCACTAACCTTGTAAAACACCACATAAAGACTAAAGATGATATGCCTATTCATTGCAAATCGTATCGCTTCCCATACATACACAAAGCTGAGATCCAAAAGCAAATTTCCGCTATGTTAAATCAGGGTGTTATACGCCCAAGCTTCTCCCCATGGTCCTCTCCAATTTGGATAGTGCCGAAAAAGAAGGACACAAGCGGTAAACAGAAGTGGCGATTAGTCGTTGACTATCGCAAGCTGAATGAAAAAACAATTGGCGATAAGTACCCGATCCCCAAACATAACGGAAATATTGGACAAGCTAGGCAAGTGTATGTACTTTAGCACGATAGATTTAGCTTCAGGGTTTCACCAAATAGAAATTAGTCCAGATGATATCCAAACGGGCATTACGAATTTGTTCGTATGCCTTTCGGCCTTAAAAATGCACCATCTACGTTCCAGCGAGTTATGGATAACATCCTTAGAGATCTGGTAGGCAAAATTTGTTTGGTCTATATGGATGACGTAATAGTGTTTTCCACATCCCTCCAAGAGCATATAGAGGGCCTGCGTAAAGTGTTCAATAGACTAAAAGAAGCTAACCTTAAGGTGCAGGTAGAAAAGGCGGAATTTTTGCAAAAAGAAGTTTGTTTTCTAGGCACGTTGTAACACCTATGGGCATAAGACCGAACCCAGAAAAAATTAATGCCATTACGAATTTTCCAATACCAAAAACTCCAAGGCAAATAAAGTCATTTTTAGGTTTCCTTGGTTATTATCGAAAATTCATTGAAGATTTTGCTAATCTTACGAAACCATTGACAGAATGCCTCCGAAAAGGGAACACTATAAGGCTCAATTCAAAGTATGTCGATTGCTTCGAAACTTGTAAAACTCTCCTTTGTAATGCTCCCCTAAACCACTAAAGGTTGTCCCCAAGGAGGAGTTTTACCTCCCCTGCTTTGGTCCATTGTTGTGGACAAAATCCTAAACGACCTCAATAACTGTGGATTTCACACCCAAGGCTACGCTGACGACTTAGTCATTATAATAAGGGGCAAGGAAGAAACCAACATCTGTGATCGGATGCAACATGCCCTTAACAAAGTTAGCAATTGGTGTCAGACAGAAGGATTAACGGTTAACCCTGATAAAACCGTAATCATTCCCTTCACCAGAAGGAGATCCTTGAATCTCCGCACACTATCACTACGTAATGTACAAATAAATTTCTCTAAAGAAACAAAATATCTTGGGATAACTCTAGCCCAGAAACTAAACTGGAAACCTCATGTAGATAGAACCATTGAAAAGGCGACAAGAGCCTTCTGGGCCTGCTCAAGGTTTTTCGGTAAGAGATGGGGATTAAAACCCAAAATAATCCACTGGACTTATCTCACAATCATCACGCCGATAATTTCCTATGCATCGCTAGTATGGTGGGAGAAAACTAACCAAATCACCATCCGATCTGCCCTTCAAAAGGTGCAACGATTAGCATGTGTAGGTATTACGGGTGGAATGCGCACCTGCCCTACAGCTGCGCTGGAAGTTCTCTTAGACCTTCCACCTCTACACATAAGAATTATGAAGACTGCAGCAGCTAGTGCAATAAAGCTTCAACTCCTATGTAATAATACTAACACCAATCTAGTAGGACACATGAAAATCCTGGAGGAAATCCCGCTACTATCATCGCCAGCGATCTGTTCCTCGGATTTCATGCCAAAAAGAATCCATCTCAATCACCCTTTCAAAGTTATTATACCCGACCGCAGGTTTTGGGACTACCCTCTGATCCCTCTTACCACATCTTCAATTGATTGGTACACTGACGGTTCAAAAATGTCAAATGGGGTTGGAGCTGGTGTTTTTGGTCCTAACTGCAAACTATCCACTTCACTTGGACAATATACTACTATCTTTCAAGCAGAGGTCTATGCAATCGAGCTATGTGCCAGAGATTGCATCAGACGAAACCTCCGTAGATCACAAATAAATATAAAGTCAGGCAGCCAAGCTGCTCTTAAAGCTCTACCTTCCTTAAATTTTGAGTCTAAGTTGGTTTGGAACTGTCTACAAGTACTCCTTCAGCTTGCTGCACACAATAAAATTACTCTTGTGTGGGTTCCTGGACATAGGGGCATCCCTGGCAACGAATCTGCTAATAAACTTGCCAGACTAGGTGCTCAATCTCCGTTTACGTGACCAGAACCCTTTTGTGGTTTACCAACTAACCAGAAAAAGATAGAGCTTAACCTATGGGAAAGAATAGAAATGCTCTCATTCTGGAATTCGCAAAATGGCTTACGACACGCCAAGAAATTTATAAATTTCTCAAAAAAAAGATCCAGAGACATTCTTTCAATGAGCAATCGCAAGGCTAAGATCATAACTGACTTCCTTACTGGACATTGCTCTCTCAATTACCATCTCAAGAAAATGGGCCGTGTCCAATCGGACATGTGCCGTCTCTGCCTTGAAGACACCGAAACAGCCCAACATATACTGTGTGAATGCCCGGCCATAGCTCGGCTTAGGCTCAAACACTTTAACAAAGGCTTCACATCACCATCTGATGTCACATCTTCTTCAGCTCAAACTATCTATAGTTCCATTAATGAACTAGATCTCAGCTAAAAGACAAATATAATATAGCAACTCTCAGGGGATTGCACAAAAGATCTCTTCTGGTCGCCGTGCTTATTAGGCTGTACTAGAGCCTTAATTACCCCATCGACTCTATAAAAAAGAAAAGGTTCCCCTACTACAATACCCCGACTTCACAAGGCCTTTCAACCTTACCTGTGACGCAAGTGACGTTGCTATAGGCGCTGTGCTGTCACAAGGCTTAATCAGATCCGATAAACCTATTTGCTTTGCAAGTAGGACATTATCAAAGTCTGAGCAAAATTATAGCGTAATAGAGAAGGAACTTCTCGCAGTTGTATGGTCAACGAAATATTTTCGTCCATACCTTTTTGGTAGACGATTCCAAATAGTAACTGACCATAAGCCCCTTACATGGTTATTCTCTTTAAAAGAGCCGAACTCGAAGCTAGTACGGTGGAGGCTTAAATTGGAAGAGTTCGATTATAGCGTGAAAAAGGAAAACAGAATATGAACGCTGATGCCTTATCGCGCGTGGAGATCAATACGAGCGAGACACCGGCGAATGAACAGGAAGCCGAAAGTCTAGATAATGCATCTATGGCTAACAATGTAGATAATTCTGAAGATATATCCACCGTTCACTCCGCTGAAGAGAATATGGACGATGGTATACCAATAACAGAACGTCCCATTAATGAGTTCTCTAATCAGATTATTCTGAAAAAAAATCTAAGTAGGAATAAACTTTTCGTAAAATTCCAAATTCTATTTAAAAGGAAAAAACGGTATACTATCGAACATAAGGATATCTCTTCTGAAGATGGTATAGTCTCCATATTTAAGGATTATCTGAATTCCAAAAGAGTTACTGCCGTTTCAGCAGATAATGAAACTTTCAGGACCATACAGTCAGTTTTTTCGAATTATTTTAATAACAAATGTATAAGACTTGTAAGATCGAAAACCCTCTTAAAGGATATAACTGAACGAGATGAGCAAGAAACCATAGTACGAGATTATCACACACAATCTAATCATAGAGGAATAACAGAAACCTACGAGCATTTGAAAAGGTATTCTTATTTTCCTAATATGAGGAATCTAATATCATAACTAATTAATAGCTGTGAAGTATGTAGTATTAACAAATATGGTCGGAATAGATTGAAACTAAAGTACGAATTTACGGACATTCCTTCGAAACCATTAGAAATACTTCATTTAGATATATACTCAGTTAATAAGAAGCATTTTTTTAACAATTATCGATAAGTTCAGCAAGTTTGCATCCATATATTTATTGAATTCGAGAAATAGTATTAATCTTATTGATCAGCAATGAGACAAAAGAACCAGAAAATAAAATACCTAATTCCAACAACGTTATAATATATTTATTTCTGATTGCCAATGATCAAGACAAAATGTGCGGACTGGTATGATGATGTTTCGCGGTTGGTGGTTGCTAGATGAAAGAGATCGATAAAGCAATGCACCCTCGCACGAAGCTAATCCCAAAAGACAATTCCGTTGACCAGATGTTTCGGCAAGTGCACAAATATTAGAAAAAATATAGAAACAATACATAGGGTATTATATGACATGTTGGCAATTCAAGTTAATAGATTTGAATTTGAAATTAACAATAAAAAATAATAAATATTAAATGTAGTTCATCGGTTGCATTCCCGAACACGCCGGCCCCCCTGAAGGAATTTCAGGAACAAGGTAGGATAGCCAGTTTGGTTATTGGACGTTTAAAAATGCCATTTTTGGTGCGAACAGAAACCACTCGTACAAGATCGTCTTTGCCCGGATGAAGTGAGTCAATCCGTCCTAGTGCCCATTTGGATGGTGGCATATTGGGCTCCTTAACCACAACGAGGTCACCAATTTGAAAATTCCTGGTCTCATTTTTCCATTTAGGGCGCTGTTGAAGTGATGTTAGGTAGTCAGAGTTCCATCGACGCCAAAATCCTTGCAACATATTTTGTATGAGTTCCCATCGTCTAAGTCGATTAAGTGGGACGTCTAAACAGTTGGGCTCCGGTATAGCCGTGTACGGTCTGCCTATAAGGAAATGAGATGGAGTTAGAGGATTCAAATCTGAATCAGAAATAGCACAAAGAGGCCTAGAATTTAATAACGCTTCAATTTGGGAAAGCAAAGTGGACATCTCCTCAAACGTTAAGATGTTATTCCCTACAACTCGGCGGAGGTGTTGTTTCACGCATTTGACACCGGCCTCCCAAAGACCTCCAAAGTGAGGGCTATGTGGTGGAATGAACTCCCACTTGATGCTTTCAGCTGCCAATGTTGATGAAATCTGTTCGTTGTGTTCCTTGGATCGTATCAACGTATACCATTCGGACAGGGTTCTTGCAGCTCCTTGAAAATTGGTGCCGTTATCCGAGTAAATGACATTGCATTTTCCCCTCCTGGCAATAAATCTTCGCAACGCTGCTAAGAAGGCATCTGTGGACAGGTCACTGACGACTTCCAGGTGCAAAGCCTTTGTCACCATGCAAACAAACAACGCAAAGTACCCTTTTACTAGCTTTGGATTCCTTCCTCTGGCTAAGCGAAGTGTGATTGGTCCAGCGTAGTCGCAACCAGTGTGGGCGAAAGCAAAAGTTGGCGAAAGCCGTGAAGAAGGCAAGTTTCCCATGAGTTGGGTTGATGTGGCTTGACGTAGGCGAAAACAATCCATGCAATCGTGCACAACTTTTCTGATTAGGTTTCTGCTTCCAAGAATCCAAAACTCCTGACATACAAACGAGAAAAGTTCAGATACACCTGCGTGGAGAAATTTCAAATGAGCATCTCGTAGTATTAATTGAGTGATCAGATGGCTTTTTGGAAGAATTACAGGATGTTTTATAGTATAAGGAACATCTCCAGCATTGGAAAGTCTTCCTCCAACTCGCAGCAATCCAACATTGTCAATAAACGGTGATAAAGACGAAAGCTTAGACCGGTTAGGGACACATTTGTCAGACTTTAAAGCCTTAATCTCTTCCATAAACTCTTTTTGAGCCCACAAAAGGCAAGTTTGCTTAGCAGAAAACAATTCTGTAGACCGAATAAAATCCAGTAAACGATCAGTTGGACACATTTTACAATTCGTGGCAAAACGACGAGCTGGAGCTACAATCCGAATAAGTCGAAACCATGAAGATACTCTTTTTGCCAATTGGTATAGAACTCCTTCCTCCACTGACAATACATTGACGACAACAGATTCCTTCCTTTTTTCTGGTACATCCCCTAATTCAACCTTTTCTGCAGCAATCGGCCAGGAATCACTATCCATCGTAAGCCAATTAGGACCTTTCCACCAAAGCCTCAGCTGCAACAGTTTCCTGGGCTCGACCCCTCTCGATGCACAATCAGCTGGATTTTCCTCTGAGCGAATGTAATTCCAATCAGAACGGGGAAGAACATCAAGAACCTCGGAGGTACGATTCGCAATGAAGGTATTCCATCGACGAGGGGAAGAAGAAAGCCATGCTAACACAATTTGCGAATCACAGAAAGTAAATGTTTGGACAGGTTTTACGTCCAAAGAAGTACGAATGAGTTGAACTAGACGACTTAACAGGAGAGCCCCACAAAGTTCCAGGCGAGGAATGGTTAGCTGATTGACAGGAGCGACGCGGGTTTTAGCAGCAACGAGTTGAATCTCGATGGCCCCACTTTTAGACCAACTACGAGCGTAAACAACTGCCGAATAAGCCTTCTCGGATGCATCTGAGAACCCAATCAAATCAAATCGCTTCGAATCTAACATACACCTTCTTACAATGTCGATCTTTTCCAAATAAAGTAAGTCCTTTCGGTAGGAAATCCATTTGTCAGCTACTTCAGTTGGCAGTGGATCATCCCATCCAATTTTCGTCTTATGCACCCATAACTCCTGGAAAAGCATTTTAAATAAAATGGTGGTAGGAGCTAGAAAACCCAATGGGTCAAAGATTTTTGAAATCTCTGACAATAGCATTCGCTTAGTGGGCGACGACGACGATTCCTTTTCTAAAGAAATTTTAAAGGTGAAAATGTCACGGTGAGGATTCCAAACTAACCCGAGAACCTTTGTCCAGTTGTTAGCACCGTCAATATCTAGAGAAAAGGTTGGCTCACAGTCCAAACCCTTCAAAATTGACCAACAGTTTGAGTTCCATTTACTCAACTGCAAACCTCCACAGGATAACAGCTCAATCAGCTCATTTTTTAAATCCAAAATTCCTGAAACTGAATCCGAACCTGTCATGATATCGTCAACATAAAAATCATGCAAAATGCAATGCGACGCATTGGGAAATTGATCCATGTAATCTAAGGCGAGCTGTTTCAAAACCCGCATTGATAGAAAAGGGGCAGGTGAAGTACCATAGGTTACAGTACGTAGCCGGTAATGTTCAATCGGTTTGTCAGGACTTTCTCGCCATACGATGCGTTGAAAGTCACGATGTTTCGTGTCGACCCAAATTTGCCGAAACATCTTTACTATGTCAGCACAAAAAACATATTTATGAATGCGGAAACGTAAGCAAACGTTTATTAAATTACGCTGAAGTGGAGGGCCTATATGCAGCATTTCATTTAAGCTGATACCATTTCCATCCTTATGGGACCCATCAAAAACAACACGTAATTTATTTGTAACAACAGCGTGATGTGGCAAATTAGAAAGTCTTCCCAGAAGTAGGTTCGATCTCGCTTTCTGGAATAAGCTCCATGTGCCCTAAATCCTGATAAGCCTTCATAAAACGACAATAATCCAAGCGAAGATTTTCATTGCGAGCGAAGCGACGTTCCATAGCTGACAACCGCGATAAAGCTCCTGAGATAGTATTCCCAAACTTTACATCCCTATGTCGAAATGGCAACTCAACAATATATTTATTATCAGGCGCACGAGAAAACGTTTTGCAAAAGTTTACATCCGCAAGGTCCTCAAAGTCGGTCAAATAAGTACTGTGAGGAAGTTGTTCCATTTCCCAAAACGACTTCAGAAGAATATCAACGTCCGGTTCTACTCCTACACGTAGCGATACAATTTCTCTGGCTGCGATGTTTCCGGTTATAACCCACCCAAACATGGTATTGTGTGCAATCAAATAACCATCTTCATCTGTACGACGGCCGTCAAGCAAAATACTCCAGGCCTTGTCAGATCCCAGCAAAACATCAATGGGACCTGGGGTGTTAAAACCTGGATCGGCCAATGTTAAATCCTCCAGCAGCGAAGACTTATCAAAAGCAAAAGGCAGTGGAGGTGTTTTTGAAGTTATTTGATTCAAAATGAAGGCTTCAACTTCCATTTCATTTGAATCAAAATAAGATTTGAGATGTAGGTCTACGGCACCTTGGGTAATGCCAGCTTGTAAAGAGGAAATGCCAGAAACGGGAAGACGAGCGTGACGACGACGAAGGCCTAACCTTTTCACCAAACTTTCCGTAACAAAAGAAGCCTGGGACCCGGTATCGAGCAGCATACGACAACGCTGTGCTCTACCAAAAACGTCTACTACTTGAACCACAACTGTAGGCAAAATACCGGAAGGACGAATTTCATTTTGTATATGATTGCTAACAATCGATAAAGTAGCATCCCTATACGTCGAAGGTTTTCCTGCCTTCGGATTGTTAACATCATTCACCAATGGATCCAAATGCACAAGGATATGATGACGAATACGGCAATGAGGAAAGCGAGCCTTTGAACGACATCTCGAAGACGAATGGTTGCTACCTAAGCAATTGTAGCACAATCTTTGATCCCTAGCATAACTGCGACGAGACATGATGGACAAGGCAAGAGATTGAGGGCATTGCGGCAAAATATGGTCACCTTTGCACATGGGACATAACGGATTCGAAACAGCAAGGCTTTTTATGTTATTCGAAGCACTACACCAACGCGTTAAATGTCTATTACCGCGGTTTTTCAATTCACTCGGTCGTGTTTCACAGGATTCTAAAGCATCGCACCTTTCTTCCAAAAAATCGATAAGTTCCTGAACGGTTGCCTTTTCAGAATTATTTGTATGAAGCGCCCAAGCTTTGCGCGTGTCTGAGTCTGTTTTACCGAGCAAAAGATAAATCAGCCACGGATCTCTGCTTTCAGATTGCAAAGCCTTCAACCCGCGTATAACCTCATCAGATTTGTCCGCCAACCGACGCAAATGTCCACTATTCGCGATTACCAATGTTGGTATTTTGAGAAAACTTTCAATATGCGCGTTAATAATGTATAACGGCTTGTCATACCGACGCTCGAGTTTTTCGCACGCTTCTATATAATTGGAATCAGTGATTTCGATACCGTTCAACAATTTTGCGGCATCATCGCGCAAAAACGATTTTAAATAACGCATTTTTTGAGCACCTTGAAGATTTTTCTTACAGTCAATGCTCCCTAGGAACATATCCCGAAACTCTGGCCATTCGCGATAATCGCCACCAAACGGAGCTATTTTAAATTGCGGTAGTTCAATTTCAGAGGATACTTTCGAACCGTTGGCGGGGTTTTTAAGGAGAGTCTCCAACAAGGCGGCTTGTTGCTTAAGAAGTTCTTCAGAAGAATCGACGTTACCTTGAACACGCGGTGGAGGTGGCGGTGGAGTGGTAGGTGTATTTCTACGAATAGCCTTTAAGAACGCACTTTTTGCATCAATATATTTTCTTTCGGTCGCTTCAAAATCAATTTCAGGATCACCGTATCCATCTTCTTCGAAATATTGAAAAAGTTTATTTTGATTTTCACAAAAGGCTTTCCACGTTTCCTCCAATCGTGCTAACCGCGTCTCTAAACCGTCTAAATCCTTTTCGTTGGATTCCAAAATATAGGTATGCGCGCGAGTTATAGCACCTTTTAAATGTCCACGTGATTGCTTTAACACATTCATAATAACCTAGTAGTCCTACAATCAAAGTCACCGAACACGTGTGCAAAACTCCAGCGAAATCCACAGTACAGTACCCCGAAACAGTTTAGCAAACAGCAAACCCAGCAAACAGCAAACAGTAATTTCCAGATTACCTTTTACCAAAATATACTTAATCGTATCCAATGTCTCCAGATCCAAAAATCTAGCAACCACCGTGTACTTTCAAATGCTTTTCAAATTACCAAAAAAATCCGGCTTTAAAGGACCAACTTTGATCAGCAATGAGACAAAAGAACCAGAAAATAAAATACTTAATTCCAACAACGTTATAATATATTTATTTCTGATTGCCAATGATCAAGACAAAATGTGCGGACTGGTATGATGATGTTTCGCGGTTGGTGGTTGCTAGATGAAAGAGATCGATAAAGCAATGCACCCTCGCACGAAGCTAATCCCAAAAGACAATTCCGTTGACCAGATGTTTCGGCAAGTGCACAAATATTAGAAAAAATATAGAAACAATACATAGGGTATTATATGACATGTTGGCAATTCAAGTTAATAGATTTGAATTTGAAATTAACAATAAAATATAATAAATATTAAATGTAGTTCATCGGTTGCATTCCCGAACACTTATAAAATCTTTAAAGCATTTTTTTACTCATCATGGGATCCCTAAGAAAATGGTTACGGATAATGGCAGCGAATTCTTATCAACGTTATTTAGAGATTTTCTCGATATGTATAAAATCAATCTTCATACAACTTGTGCAAAGCACAAATGGCAACTCTCCGATAGAACGATTCCATTCTACCATAACAGAGCTTATTCGCATTATTAGATACCAGAACAAAAACAAGCCTATAAGTGAGGTAGTAGATGAAGCCGTCCTTACCTATAACAACTCCATTCATTCAGCAACAAAGCTCACTCCCTTCGAATTACTAAATGGTTACATTAACAAATCCAAACCATTTCCCAGTAATGAGAATTCAACAACTAAAGAAGAATATCTAAAAAAACACTTAAAAGAATACGAAAACCTATCTAAAATAATATACGAAAGATGTTCAAATAGTAAGCAAAACCTTATTAATAAACTCAATGTAAAACGTAAGGATCCACCTAATTTTACACCCTTTGACGTAATTTACGAACAGGATGATGGGAGGAATAAGCTGGCAAACAGATACTCAAAACATATAGTGCTTCACAATAATAAAATCACTGTAGACACGGATAAGCGTAAGGTACATAAGAAGAAAATAAAAAATAAAAGGAAAATGACGTAGAATTTAGTAGTAGAATTTAGTTCACAAATCAGTTAAGACATCCTTAAGAAACCTTAAATGTTAGGATAAATAATAAATTAGCTAGTGTTTTCTCTTCGATTCTTCCACTATCTCGAAAAACTACACGTGATCAATACATAAGGATAGGATCAGCCAGCCTTGAAAGTTTCGGTGATTCACTTAAACCTCTCCTTCTCCTCTACCGGCAGTGTATATGTGTATGTATGTATGTATCAAATGGACAAACCTCCTAAAACGACGACGACCCACAAGCTACCACCGCCACCACCACCTCCTCATAGAGCTGGGCGGCAGATGAGGATAACGCCTTGCGGAAAGCGGTTTAATTCTTAAATGATAGGCTTCTATTTTTTTTTCCTTTCTTCTTCTGCTAAATAATAAGAATTTTATAAATATATGTAGTGAGTAAATAGAGTACATCACACTACACACTCGTAAAAAATTCAATATTTTCCGTTATTGGACTGTTGTCTCTATCTTGTTTCTTAAAAAAATGTAATAGAACCTATAAATTCATAAAAAAAAAAAAAAAATTTGGAAGTGTAGAAAGCATATGAATAAATAATTTGTAAATACATATATATATACACATACTAAAATTGAAATGATTTGTAATCCATATATAATTTTATGTGAACTAATTTGGAATTTTTTTTATAATTATAATTTAGAAAAAAGAAAAAAAAATAAAAAATTGGAATATATAAATAAATAATTTGTAAGTATACATATACACATACTAAAATTGAAATGATTTGTAATCCATATATAATTTTATGTGAACTAATTTGGAATTTTTTATAATTATAATTTAGAAAAAAGAAAAGTCGATTTCGTTTTGTATCTCTTTGTTATATGTATGCTTATCAAATATTTGATTAGAAATAAATATATATCTATATATACATATACATATATATATATGTATATTAATAATAATGATACCTAAATATGTAGAACCTATAACAAAAGCTTACATCTTTCATACCTATGAATAATTGGTTGTATTAAGATAAAGGATAAAGGAGAATGCATTCCATGCGTTGCATTCATTCTGCAATCACATGGTAAAAGAAATCGGGAGATACAGGAAAAATAACCCACATACGACACAGTGAAACTCATCGCATACAAAATACATATTTCGGCCTATCATACCAAATAGAAAACACTTTCAAGTATTTTCCATACTACGGCGGGAGGAGTTATGAGCTGAGATAACAGCCCAAACAACAGCCCAAACATGTATGTACGATGATCCAAGTGTGGATCCGTTGAACTGTACAGACAAAAGAGCTGTTGCCTTATGTACAGAGTCGTTGACGTGGGTACAGCATGTTTGTGTCACGCGGATGGTATGGCCTATCTGCGTGATCTCTCTTATCTCGGCAAATGAATGCTCTCGCCAAAAAAAGGTGTGAAAGGGTAAGCAAAGCTAGTTAGTTAGTCTGAATCGACACGTTGACTCAGGAAGTAGTTGCTAAATTATTTGTGAAAAGAAATAAAGGAAAAAAATAATAAATTTAAAAAGTCTTTAATTCATTCACACATGTTGAGCTAATAACTCGCGAACAAGTAGAAAGGGACCTCAACCAACTTGGAGTGCGCAACTGGAGGCAGTTAGCTAAGGACCGGGCTAACTGGAGAGGCTTGTTGGTTGAGGCCCAGGCGTATAATTTTCCTTTCTAGCAAATCGTCAAGAATTTTTTTTAATTCAATTTTATGAGCATAAGGCAATCTACGCGGCGTATAATAAAAGGGTTCATCTTTACTTAAACGGATTTCCATCTTAACGTTATCATGCAAAATTGGTGCTAATTCAATTCTATCTTTCGAGCAAGCTTCAGACAGTATTTGTATAATTTTATTTCTCATTGCATGCGATATATTTTTATTAATATTTGGATCTAAACTAGGATTCAAATTTCTTTCATCAGTTTCGTTTAAAATTCCAATGTTCATAATTTGTTCTTCAAACTTTTCGTTTAAAATATTTGTTGTAAGATTACTTGTTTGTACCTGCTTATTTACCACATTCACATGATCATCAGTTCCATTTTGTTCAATTTTAAAAAGTCGCGACCTAAAACGATAGGATATTTCATACTTGAGTCATTTACGACCATTAAATTTAGGCAAACACAATTATTTTGAAAATATATTTGTGAACATACTCGATGACCAAGGTTTTCGCATTTAAATCACGATCCTCTAGCACGCCGTGCGGCAATTGCTGCTGTAATGTCCACTTTCGTTGCAATTGTAGCATTTAACACTGATGGGCTGAGTAGACTTCATTTCTGTCAAACGCGGGTTTACGTGGGTTGAATTGTTGATAGACGCATTGTAGATCGCATTTTTTCGTACTTCTTCACAAGAATCTTGAACTCGGCTACAGTATTCGCTCCATATAAGAACATTTTATTTGTGTGAGAGTCCCTAATGCCGTTTATTATATATTTTAACAGATCAGCCTCTTCCACTTCAAAGAGAGATGCAATTTCTTGCATCGCAAATATGTACTGCTGATGGGATTCTTCGCGCCGCTTTCTTCGATTTCGTTGATTGTGAATATCAGCACTGGTTACTTTTGTTGCAAACTCCTTCAACAATGCGGATTTCAGCACTGACCAATTTTTCACACAAAAAGTACGTAAGAAAAGTTTCGCTGTTCCGCTGATAAGCCGTTTTCTATAAATGAATCGCATTCGGGAGTCCCACTCCATAACTTCGGCACACTCCTCAAACTGACTTAACCATTTCTCGATAGAGAAGTTATCGTCACCAGAAAAACTGTGCATAGACTCTTCGATGTCTTTGAAGTGAAATAACGGGGCGGTCTTTGGCGGTTCAACGATACATGCTAGATCTGCTAATGGCTGTTTCAACCTCACGATTTCTTGTTTTTTATGAAGCTGATTACGTAAATGTTCGATTTCTTTATCTAGAAGACCGTCGTCTGGATTAATATTTTCTGTGGAATCAGAGGAGGAAGATGTTTCGTCTTCTGCAGCAATCGCAGGCACATGTTTATTCAGTTCACTAGTGGACAAAATTTCCCATGCTTCTTGTAGGCGTAGTATGAGTGCAGGTTTATTACCAGAATTCGTCAAATTTAAATCACTTAATTTTTCTTTAAGTTCATACATAGTCGATTTTTGCAAAAAGACACGTACACGATTCAACATTTCACTATCCATTTTGCGTATATTTTAATAATTCCGTATGAATTAATTTAATGTTAATACTCCGCATGAGATAATTTAAGTAATTTCGTATGAATTCACAAACATGAGAACAGTATTAAGACACGATTGTTCTTTAATCCCACTTCTGAATTTGTAGGACAGCCACCGTATAAAAACAATAAAAGACAATTATTAACTTTAAAACATTTATTAAGAATGAATGACATCTGCTTTTCGTTGCTATAATTTTTTTTGTTTTTTTATAATTTGCACGCACTCAAGGGGTTATGAATACCATTTTACATGTTTTCACATGGTGCGGGCGTTGAAAGAAGATAGAGAGAGAGAGAAAGAGATTGGTGCAGTGGTTTGAAACTCAGGTGTATTAGGTTTCACACATTAGCTCCAGGGGTGGTGTCCAGAATAACTGGGGAGATTTGATTGCTGTCATCTGCTTTTTGCCTTCACTTCTGATTCACAGTATTTTTTTCCTAGTTCACCTGGAGCGAACCATTTCCAGCCATGACAAACCTACTGCCAGTGTTATGCCTTCGCAGTAGTGTTGTCTGTCATAAGCTTTCACAATTGATCGGACTGCTTCTTATCATATAATAATTGCTGACACCAGGGTTTGAACTGTGAACCATCAGCTTGACAAACGATGACGCTACCACTACACCATTGCCAGAATCGAACTGACTGCTGTCAAGTTATGCAGTAAAACAGCTAGTATATAATAGCATTGTATATGAAACTTATAGTACTATCATCAAGCAATATTTTTTAGTAGTTACTCCGACCGCTCAGGTGGCTTATTCTCATTCTTCGAGAGCGAAGTAAAATATTATTACTCTCTGAGAATGGAGTTATAATCAAAGAATGAGTGAGTGATGAGTGGAAACAAAGTAAACAAAATCTTTCTTGGGTTTTCATTCCCATTCAGAATTTTTGCACACATGTTACGCAACTGAGTGAATGACTTTGCCAAGAAAATGAGTAAAGAAACTGATGAAAAAGGTTATTATTTTTTTTCTTGTTCAGTGAAAAGATGTATGTTTTTCTGATTAGGGAGTGGAGTGGTGGATGCATATTATGCGTTATGCGTCAGGTTTTTAGTTCAAGTGGTGGTCTGGTTAAGGGATGAAAAAACATATTTTCACAGCGGGATGGTGGTGGGATTATCTGGTGGATGGACGGAGTGCCAGAAATTTATGATGGCTACGGATAGATTTGTTTGTTTTTGTTTGAATTGTATGAAATTATACAGAAAATTTTTTTCCCTAGGACAAACGAAGGGCGCTGAATAGTTCAAATATTCTTTTCCACGTTACCCAATGAGGTAGAATATTAAACGCGTTTTTTTTTTCGAGGTGTCCCCTGTAGGCATAGTCCTCGCTCTTTAGTAAGAACTAAAGAAATAAAAATATTTATAAAATAAATAGTAGATATCCATTAATTAAAATAATAATGAATAACTAGAAAAACTTAACAAACAAGAGTGAAAAAAAAGAAAATATAACAAAAATTCGCAAAAAAGAACTTAACAAAACAAAGAAAGGATTATTATAGGTACATATACATATGTATGTACGTATAAGAAAGTGAAATTTTCAATTCCTTACACTTTTAACTCCACAGAGATCATTATTGGTTTTCTTAATCGAAAATTTGATTGGACCAATTAAAATGAATCTGCAATTGGAGTGTCTGTGCTCATCATCGTCACATTTCATACTAGCGGAAGCTATCATTTTTAGTTTTAGCAAAGCTTCAACCAAGTGTTCTTGGTGTCGTATTTTTACAAACTGGCTTTAAAAAAGTGTTTGCATACTTTTCACATATCTATGCTTCAAATTCCAAGGAAGGAACAGTTAACTTTCAAAATTCAGATAATATGTCATATGTGCTATAAGCTCGCAATTCATGAACAGAGTGCAGTTTTGACAATTAAGTTAAACTTGAAAGCTGCAAACCCGGCATAAAATGAAGGAGCCGCTTCTTGCAGCTTCTGAGAACATCCTTTGGACACAACTGTTTCTGTCTCATTGGCATCAACATCAAACTCGTCATGGCAACTATTCATATGGTATTCGATACTGCTCACTTTAATCACTTTCAATTTTTGAAAATAATTTGCTTCAAATTTTTAATAAATCTGTAAGCTGAAAGGTTTCATTCGTATGATCCCCTATTTGAACGAGCCATTGAAAATAAGTTTTCTGCAACATCAGTATTCAGATGTGCAATAAGAAGGGACTGCTGGTCATTTTTAAGTTTTTCCCATATTAACTCTATAGCAAGTAAAGTTTGTAGTAACCCACCAAAGCAATATGACTTTTTTATTTTACCGGTAGGCTCGCATAATAAGATGTAGCTTGCTCCCAATTTTTGTTTAATCCCCTAAGAGTAAAAACCATTTCTTTGGAGGCTACAGTAGCGCGTCTACCCAGCTCACCGAAGTCAGAAAAGCCGTATACCATGTCATTTTTAATGTTGCAATCAAGTTCGGGTTTGATTGCCATTTCATCAAAAATTAATGTACATATGTATGTACATCTTTTCTCTAAGTTTGACATAGTTTGACCCTTGCTCTTTAAAAGATGAATCATTTGGTTTGAAAAAGCGGCAGGTAAATTTAAGGAAGAATGTCATCGATAGATTGTGCTTGTAGATGGTAAACTAAATCCTGAGCTCACCAAATGGGAATATAATGTGGGAGACTTATACAAAAACTTCAGACACGAATCTTTTTCGTCATTCGTCCAATGTGCATTTGACTTTTGAAAAAGTTGCATATTTACAAAAGTGTTTACGTCGACTGGCTTATTTTGCAATTGCATGTCAACGTTTTTTTCTAAATTATAGTCCTTATCAACCTTTAATCGCTTTGGCGTATCGAAAATATACCGAGGTATGGTATTCACTATTCGCTCATTACGAAAACGAGATTCGGGAGAAGGAAACTGTGAATGAAAAATTTGCAAACTATTATTTTCAACGCTAGGTAGAGAAAAATCTCTAATATGTCATAGGTTCGGCAACTCTATTAACGGAAAGTGTGGTTGGACAGTATTGCCCGTTTCTTTTTCGTTTTGGTTAATATTTAATACGCTGAATGCACTAGAACTGTCTGAAGTGACTACTAAAGGAAGTTTTGTGTGTCTGATGTTATCCATGATTTTAAAACAAGACTCATCGATAGATACATCAGAGCAACTGCACACTGATATGGATGACATTCGATAACTCAGATCGATGAGTTATTCGCAATGAAAAAAAAACACACGCACTCCGCACAGACTTCACGATCATAGGTGAAGAGGAAATATTATGTGAGCAAAAAGGAATTTGCTTTGTGTGTGTGTCTTTTTTTTTGAGCACATTCCTTTTGCTTTATTTCCATTATCACTCGGATTCATATGCACGAGGAGCATGCACCTACCATGGCAACTGGCAGTGTGGCACTGGGTAGGCCGACGAGTGATTCACATTGCAAAGTAGATATATTCACTCAACACAGTATGATGTTTGAGTGATGTTGAGGCAGCAGAAGAGCGTAAGATTTTTGTGGTTCTCAGCGACGTGTCCTTTACTTGGGCCGCTAGGGGCGCCACCATCGATTTCCTCAAGTGATAGTACTATTAGTTTCACATACAATGATAATAGGCATGTACATATGAAAATTTGTATGCTAACGATATGTGTTGCCACTATAGTATTTCCTTACATGCTTTTTATTGTTTTTATTATTATTTAATTTTTTTTTTAGTGCTGTTTTTTATTTTGTCTTAAGCCTACCCTATACCTAAACCTTAGCCCTATGTAAGCCGGCTTGGCGATAAGGGGCAACTTTGCCCCTTGAAATTCTACCCGGTATCAAAAGGAAACGACTAGGGAGTTCCCTCTTCGTCCCCTAGCCACCAGAATTTCTGATGCTGCCTGATAACATCTTTAACATCGCGGCCCGATATCGCTCTACTAAACCGGAGACGCTTCATAGTGCTGTGTGCGACGTGCCTGTCGTAGTTTAGTCGCCCATCCACAGCTGTCCGGGCAACGTGGAAGATTAGCGGTACCTCTAATCTGTCCTTGATCAGACCTTCTTGGTCGAGATAGAGGTAGGCCTCTGGGGGGATAAAGCCGTTAACGCACACGCTCTCATGATACGTGTAGTTGTGATAGTAAGCCGCGAAGATCAGATTATTGATCGAGTTCATCGCTCTTGCAATGTGACCTCGAATCAACTTGATCAGGGAATTGTCCACTCTGTTTATGTTCGCCCTGTTATGCAGGACCTCATTGGAATAGAATTTTTTTGTACTCAGACTCTTGTGTTCTATATAAACAAAGACAAGCCCTTAGGCAAGCCCTCTCAAATACCCGAATACTTTCCATCAAGGCTGCTCCCACGTTGAACCACACGGCACAACCATATGCGAGCATGGGCCGGATGAGGTCCATGTAACAGAATACCTACACCTTCCATCGAGTTGGCTGCAATAAAACAGTATCTTTCCAAGGGCGAAAGCCCCTTTGGCTCTGGCCAGAGCAGCATCTATATGTTTGTTAAAATACAGATATTGGTTTAGCCAAAGCCTAAGGTATCTAACTACATTTCGACACGCTTATGGTTGCCCGTGCTGTCCGATAACTTTTGCCAATTATTTCTGGTATCCACGGAGGCCCCAGATAATGACGTCCTAAACAGGATGGTTTCCGACCCCTGAACTGATTGAACTGTCTACTGGTGAGCATATTACAAAGCGTGTACAGAAGTGGTTTACTTTTGCCCAGCCTACTCAACTTGTAGAAGAGTCCTTCTAGCCATACGGTATCTAAGGCTTTCTCCAAATCAACCAGGCAGGCACCCGTGCATTGTTTTTTGCTTTTGTTCCATTGGATATCCGACACCAGTTTAGACGCGTCATGAATAGTATCATAGACAAAATAATATAAAGACTTGGTACAAAGAAACCGCACCCATTTTTGCTTGGCTTCCACTCAACGACACATCCACCATGCGTTGCTTTTTGTATGCGATGCCTGGATTTCAAGCCGAAGCAACGCAACTCTCGTTCTGAAAAAGCACTGTTGATTTGGTATGACGTAAGAGGTATAGTCCATTCCATATCACTTGAAAGTACCCAACATGCGCAGAGAGAAATTTTCCAAAATGACAAAGGGGATGAAATATCTCTTAATTTTTCAACGCATGGCTGAGGGTAGTAACGGAATAAACATTTAATTTTTTGATTTAGCCGCCTATAAAAATTTATTTTGGCCGAACCCATAGAGATCCCAACTTGAAATTTGAAATGGAAATAGAGGATGAATCTCTCTATAATATATAAAAAAAATTAAAAAAAACGAAATACCACTTTTTGAGTTATTCAAGGATATTTGAAAAAAGTATATTTTGGAATATCCTTCGTCCTTGAAAATGAAAACTATGCCAAAACTTTGAAAGTTCACGTTTTCCTGAATTCAACAAGATATATTTTATCAAAGCCTGATGAGCAGAGCCAAAGTTATGATATTTTGAAATATAGAAAAACCCTTAAATTTTGATTTTTTGCCAATTTTTCAAGTTCCGTTACACGCAAACTACATCGAATTTTGGAAAACTTTTTTGCCTTATGATTCGTACCACTCTAGTGAGTACTTCTACCACTTCTGAGCCAAATCGGAGGGGGGTCGTTCAGAACGTCGGTCGATCCTTCGTGGAATGACCCATAGGCAAATTACGTGCGTGAAGCGAATTTCGTAGAAGTAAAAAAAAAAAGTATCTTTATTATTAAAATTCTTTGAACCTGGTGACATTTCACTAGAAAAAAAAATCATTGCAGGTGCAGACATTTATTGTGAAGTTAAACAAATTTGTTTGATGGGATTCTAAGAAACGCAGCTCGCATAATGTTGCGGTAAACGGTTGTATCTTCAAAGATACACTGGGCAGTTTGGCCTATTTCGTGATTATTGCTATTTTTTTTATGTGCTGCGTTTGTTTGCAATGAATTATCATTCTATGGGTATTTATAATGTACATGAATATGAAGATAATGATGAAGGTGAGCCGGGTGAAACGGACGGAGATAATAGGGAAGCGGATTTTCCCAATATGATAAATGATGTGGGAGGTTTGGAAGATGCAGATGTTGCTTGAACCTCATCTGCACCTCAACTTCAGTTAACGATCGTTGGAGTTCATGTCCTTTAGATTTTACAATTTGAAAGTTGATGTCAAGTCTTCGAAATGCGAAAATTCGAATCTTGTTTATCATGCACAGGAAGACTCAACCCTTCCAGCAGAAGTGATAGGCATGGAATTTTTTTTTAAAGTTCGATCATACCTCTTTCCTTAGTCGTTGGACCAACGTATCGTTGAAGAAACCTTAGTCAATGCGGAACTTGCTCTTGATACATCATTCCTCTTTAGACTTCTTGATCTACGAAAGTTTATTGGGATCCCTTTTTGCATGGCTTACTTCAAACTCCCGAGTACGAACGATTTTTGGAGTTTTATAGAAAATCGATGCGCCCCGTAGTGATGCGACAACATTCCTATATTCATTTTAATGGCAAAGCTAAATCAAATGAAAGTGATGATCCTAATCGTGACTGCCTTTATCTATTAGGCCATTATTAGAAACACTGAATATGGCGTACCAATATTAGATCGTATGTATATAGTTCAACAAATGTACTCTTCATTTTATGGGCCATATTTGCCCAACAAGCCGAAAAAGACGGGTTTTAAATTATTTATATTATGCTACTCAAGTAGATTTGCATATAAATTTGAAATATATACATAGCAGATCACCTGAAGTACCGGCCCTAGGTGAAGTGGACCCTCAAGCATCGGCAAATATTGTTTCTCAGATTGCTTAATGAAGTACTACGTTATCATTATGATTATTACTATCGAGATATTCTCTTGCTAATGTATCCCCACACAAAAGGAATGCTTGCAGTTGGTACTATCCGAAGAAATCGGGTAAAGAATTGCAAGCTTTCAAAGGTGAAAACGATGATGAAGGTTAACCCTAGAAAGGTAACGTTCGTCAAAATGACGAGCATTCAACAAACATTCCTCTCTCTCAAAGAAACATGTGCCATTAAAAATGTGATTGAAGTATTTAAAAATGAAAGGAATATTTATTTTATGATATTTATCTTATATTTTTCTTATTAATACTATAAATTTAAATAAACATTAATAATTTATAAAATAAAAAAGTTTTTTTATGTTCGTCAAAAAGTCGAATGATTAGCTTTTCATGGTAGTTTTGGAACGTTAGCTATCTAGGGTTAAACGAAAAACCAGAGAAGAGTTTGTAGCTTCAATACACAGTATACATACACATGTAGATCTTACTTCACCATCGTATAATCGTCAACCTCGTTTCAGCTAACATATGTACATTGGCATAAGACCTCTTTTACCCATTATTTCATTTTATAATTTTATGCATTAAATTTTTGATTTGTATTATATTTACTTAATTTCATTGTAAGCCAGTTTGTTTTGAAAACAATAAAAAACAAATAAATTTAGCATAAACCGCAAGTGAACCAAATTTGTTCACTAAATCTACTACCATTTATTTCGTTTTTTCACTAATTTTCATTTATTTTTAAAATATACTATTTATCCGTATTAATTTAACACATAAACCTTTAAACTCAAACTTTTCCTTAATAATAAAACAATGAAACTAGTTATTTAAGATTAATTTTATAATATATACACTCAGAAAAGAAATCAATACTAAATTATTCTCATAAACGCCTTTGAGGGGTTAATGCCCAGTGTAATTTTAAAGATACAACCGGTTTTTTGTCAAAAATATGGGTTTAAAAAAATTTAAAAAAAATTTTTTTTAATGAAATAGTTGTTTGTGTTCTATTTTGCATGTAATATATTTTTTTCGACAAAATCGCCGTCCTTGGGCATTTAAGTGTTAACTCACTCTGTGTACATGTTACAAAGTTTGTCAAGAAATTGTTTTGACAAAGCAAAAATTCGCATTTCATTTTATTACTGTGTCTACTAATGACAGGTACGAAAAATAGTACATATTAAAAGTAGTAAACAAACACAACAACAAAAATAAGTCTGTCAAGAAATGAAGTGAAGTAAATGGCTTTAACTGCGGTGTTTCGGAACAGCGCTATAAGCGGCTATTGAAGAAAATGAGGGACAGGATGTCGGATATCCCGATGGAAGAAAATAAGGAATTGGAGGCACCCAACGTTCAGTCTTATAGCTTAATTGACCCAAGTAAATGAATTGTACCATTAAGTTTGGAAATGAAATGTAAAGCCTGATAATAAGGGCTACATAAGGCAGCGAAAGATTTTTTATGCCTTGTAATAAGGTGTAGATAAGGTAACTAAAGCTTATTTTATGCCTTATAAAAAGGTGTACATAAGGTAACTAAAACTTATTTGTGCTTTACAATAAGGTATAAAGGGCCATTCGAAGCTCAGCGACCTGCGAATTGGCGAACTGCGAACAACCCATTTTTAGTGCATTTAAAGGCACACAATTGCCAAATTCAGTATTCCAAAAAAACATGGCTTAATTTTTCTACCGATTAATATAAAAAAGTTTAATTTTAATTAGTTTCTGCGAAGAAATTAACAATTCGAATACTTCTTGCGAACTGTCAAATTTTATTCACATTCCACAGATATGGAAAGCAATCCACATTCGCGCCAACAAAATATTCGCGAGAGCTTAACCTCTCTTTTTTAGGTACAACGAATGACAAGAGAAATTCGCAGATTGCTGCGACTAATTAAAAAGTGGCTGTGAATGAAATGGCAAAATTTGCGAATATTCGCTCGTTCGCATTCGCATCTCGCTGAGCTGTGAAAAGGCCTTAAGAGTATCCCTGAGGGCCAGTGATATGCCTATGTTCGAATAAGGTATAAAAAAGTGTTATGTTGCATGTTGCGCAATATTCCTCATGAATACCACTCCTTATATTATAAGCATTATATTGCTTTGTAAAAAGACTTATATAAGATATGTATGTATATACAATTTTTTGCAACTATAGGACATTTCATTTATGAATTACATAGCGAAGATCGTGGTGGGTGTCCTTAATGAGAGGTTATAGTCTTGGGTTGAAGGAAATAATATTCTAACTGGCCTAGGAAAAAAGAAAGTGTATGCCTTTTTCGTCGATTTAAAGACGACTTTTAATACAGTGTAGAGAAAATTGCTGATCTCTAAGTTACGTGAAATATATACATATATCCCAATAGACAGACTTTTTGGGGTGAAGTAAGAATGGTTTTGCACTCTACATCAATGATTTATTTACATGCGTACGGGTTACGGGTTAAGAGGGTGTGTTTAGCTCTTAAGCATAAGATTACTGCTGTATGCTGACAATATGGTGGTTTCTCTATTAACTCCTAAATTTTCCATCTATGTATCTAGGGTAAATCTGTATTCCGCATGCATGTATTATAAACACATATGTACATAGTTATGAAAATTTGGCAACCTACATACACGTCGAAGTAGTTACAGCAAGATTTTCAAAGAATTCCATCATCCATACGTCGATATTGTTTTATTTTACACTTGTTTGTCTTGATTTACTGTAGATGCATGTGGTTTCGCAATTATGGTCTCTCAGTTAATGCACTTGAGAGTGTCCAAAAAAGGTTTTTATAGTTCTTGCTAAGTGGCATTTCGATTTTCAAATGCGTAATTTGTAATTGTAATCATTGCTGTAAGGAATTAAATCATTGTATGTATGTGTAGTTGAATTTAAAAAACAGACAAATTATTATTATTGGAACATACATACGTATGTACATAGGCATTATACTTGCAATCGTAAATGCATTAAATATTTTAGACTGACTTACAAGGTTCTGAATTTAGATCAGTACGTATTGGCTGATTCTTTAAGAGTATTTTTTCTTATTGATAAGACGTTTCAAGTTTTGAATGTACATACATATGTATTGAGTAAAATAAAAAAGGGAAATGAAAATGTTTTTACTTGTCAATAGATCCCATTCGAAAGAGCGGCAAGCGTCTTGTGGGTGACGTCTGTTTTGACGAGGCAAAACTTATAGCTTCGAGTATAACTCCAGTACCTGGTGGCGTTGGACCTATGACTGTTGCTATGCTTATGAAAAATACAGTCATGTCAGCAAAAATAGCTGCAAAACAATTACTTCAAACTGAATGGGAAATCAAACCGCTCAAGCTAAATATAGTTGAACCAGTACCATCGTAAGCACAGTTTTACTAATTTTAAGTGCAATTAATATTTTGTTTTTTTTGCAGGGACTTAACAATAGCTCGATCTCAGCAGCCTAAAAATATATTACTTCTTGCAAGGGAAATCGGCTTGATACCAAATGAAGTCTCTCTATATGGTACCACAAAAGCAAAAATAGCTTTAAATGCTTCGAACCGTTTAAAAGATAGAGCCGATGGAAAATACGTTGTTGTTGCTGGGTATGTTTGCTAAATTATACTCATTCGCGATAATTTTTATATTTTAATTTTTCTGGTTGCAGAATAACACCCACACCACTTGGTGAAGGGAAAAGTACAACACTGGTAGGATTAGTTCAAGCTCTGTGTGCTCATAAGAATCGTAATGCATTTGCATGCTTGCGCCAACCATCACAAGGGCCTACATTTGGTATCAAAGGTGGGGCAGCCGGTGGTGGCTACTCTCAAGTGATACCAATGGACGATTTTAATTTGCACTTGACTGGAGATATCCACGCTGTAAGTGCAGCAAATAATCTTTTGGCAGCTCAATTAGATACAAGAATGTTTCATGAAGCAACACAAAAGGACCAAGCTTTGTACGATCGTCTTGTACCTGCTATTAACGGCAAACGTGCTTTCTCTAAAATTCAATTGAGACGTTTGCATAAATTAGGAATCAATAAAACGGACCCCAATTTACTAACAAGTGAGGAAATCACACGATTCGCACGGTTAAACATTGACTCAAGTACAATCACCTGGTCAAGAGTGGTTGACGTTAATGATCGATATCTTCGAGAAATAACAGTTGGACAATCACCAACTGAAAAAGGCCTAACTCGTCAAACGTCATTTAGCATATCAGTTGCAAGTGAAATTATGGCTGTACTAGCGCTGTCAAAAAATCTTGCAGACCTTAAAGATCGTCTTTCGAAGATGGTTATCGCTTTTGACAAAACAGGAAATCCAGTTACTGCTGATGACTTGGGCATGACAGGGGCACTGGCCGTACTTCTGAAAGATGCAATAGAGCCAACGTTAATGCAAACATTAGAAGGAACACCAGTTTTCGTGCATGCTGGACCGTTCGCTAATATAGCTCACGGATGTTCTTCAATAGTTGCTGATGAAATCGCACTTAAGCTGGTTGGAGAAAACGGATTTGTCATAACAGAAGCCGGTTTTGGATCAGACATTGGAATGGAAAAGTTCTTTAATATTAAGTGCCGTACGTCTGGAAAAGTTCCAAACGTTATTGTCCTGGTAGCAACTGTTCGTGGTCTAAAAATGCATGGCGGTGGACCCACGGTAGTACCTGGTACTCCATTAAAAAAGGAATATACCGAAGAAAACCTTGAATTGCTTAAAAAAGGATTGCCTAATTTATTCAAGCACATTGAAAATGGACGAAGATATGGTCTACCTGTCGTTGTTGCTATAAACCTTCACAGGTAAGATTACACTTTTATTTTGCCTTATATCGTCCCGTTATTTATTACATGTAACTAAAACCATTTTATGCAAAATCGGTCCCTGGATTTTCAATTGTGAAAAGACAAATCGCCAAGCGACAGGCACCCCTATCTCTTTAGTGTTGCAGTTTTTTGTTTTTACACGCCTTGCTCAAGAGTCACTAATCAATGTCACTAAATAAGCATTGATTTGTATTCATTTTGATATGGTGATGCCATTTTAGGGATTTTACTTCCAGATTAAGTTTAGGTTAGGTTAGGTTGAAGTGGCTGCTAGCTAAGATTCGCCAAATAACATTGACACATGAAAGGTCCATTGTGATACCACGTGGATCATGGGAGAAAGTTTCTCTCTACCTACTTGTTAAACCATTTTGACCTCCTAATGAAGCATAGGAGGCTCTTAATGTCAGTATTCATCAGGTCGCCTGTATCGCTATAATAGGGGGCTCCTAGGTGAAGCTTCCTTCTACGGGAGAGAGCTGGGCAGAAATAAAGAAGGTGAGAAATAGTTTCCTCCTCTTCTTCATCCCTGTAGCTTCTACAAAAACCGTTCTCAAAGAGGCCTAGCCTTGTAGCATGCTTACCTATTAGACAGTGTCCAGTGATGACACCTATTGTGGTGCTTATATGCAATCTTATTTATTATTATTATTACTATTATTTATTATTTCTTTATTTCACACAAAAAAGATATATAGCATCAATTAAAGCAGAAGATATTTTTTTTCTTATGAAATAGTTAGGAGCATTCTATTGTCAGAGGGACAAGAGTCGAATGCACCATTATGATAAAAAAAAATTTAAAGTTCAATTTGTTAATGGGGAATGAAGTATTTGTATTTTTCATTTAAAAAGAAGTGTAAATGCAATGTTTACAATATGTATTTTAAAAACAAAATGTAAGTAAAACAGAAAAGAAACTACAGCAATGAATTAACTAGATGTTCTGTATTGTGATGGTTAAAAGAGAAGAGCCATAATCGAACATGCTTTAAAAACATTGATTCGTTTCGCTGGCATCTGAGTATTTCTGGAAGTTTATTAAATAAGCGACAAGAAATAACTTTATAAAATTTAGAAAAAGTGCTTTATTAATTACAGGAACATTCACAAAATTCAGGGTATTGACGCGAAGATTGTGGCTGCCATATAATCTAGCAGTTGTATACCCAGATTTTTGAAAACATATTTTAAGAACCTTATAATAATATAGGTGCCTTATTGGAAGAATGTTCAGATTTCTAAACAACTAAAAGCTAGGAGTTCTGCGATCAACTCTACAGACTGGCATGTGGAGGTCTCATGCACTGGAAGATCCTAAACAGAAGTGGTTAAGTTAGTAGAGAAATCGTTGAAAAGGTTAGCAATTGCTAAAGGTTCAGATTTGCTCTGAATTATAGAAATATCAACGTTTGATTTCTTCCTATTCAAAATTTCATTAACCACTCCCCATTCTTTTCTAGAGTTCCCGATGTATTGAACTAATTTACTTCTAAAATAAGCATCTCTTCAAAAAGGGATCTCGGTACTTACAGTGGCGAGCAAAACTGGATACATAATCTGAGATTTTGTGTTCTTTCGTAAATAAAACATCCTCCTCGAAGCCGATTCGAATGAAATTAATAATTAATATTATTATTGATATAACAAATAATAAAACTAATATAATAAACCGATTAATATTTAAATCACTACTTATATATTCCTTTCTATAATAAATTACTAATGAAGAAATCAATAATACAAATAATATTAGAAAAAATAAAGACAAAATCAAACGTGCAAAAGTGGATACATGGAGGTATGAATTAACATTCATTGATTTTGGCCGTTCTACTTGCACGATTATATTCGTTAATACATCATTTTCTTAGTATTTAAACAAGTAATAAACTTTGAAAATTTCATTCGAATCGGCTTCGAAGAGGATGTTTTATTTACGAAAGAACACAAAATCTCAGATTATGTATCCAGTTTTGCTCGCCACTGTAGTTCGTAACATAGCTTGTTGTAGTACTTTTTGAGCCTAATGTTTTTTGGATGTTTGGCAAGTTGAACACGAAGTTGGTTTTTCTTTGATATTTTTTCTAGCAAACGTAGATTCATCCAAGGTTTGAGGCTTTTTAATTTGTGAACTCTTTTGCTAATTTGTTGGTTTCAATTCGCGATATGAAATTGGAGCTTGGACAGGAATAAATCGAAAGCAGCAGATGGGTCATTCGCAATGTAAACATCATCCCAAGTCTCGAAAGTCAATGCTCTACGTAAAGAAACAAAGTTTACTTTCTGAAAGTCAGGAACATTAAACTGTTTACATTTCGGGACACTAAAATCAAACTGAATAGTTGTCAAGGAATGATCAGTTATCTTAAGATCACATACTGCAGATCTGTAGGTAATGCGGTTGTTCCAATGTAGCCGAATAAATATATGATCCAAGCATGAGCTAGAATTATGGGCAATTCGGGTACATTCGAATCCAAAAGACGATAAAGTTGATAGAAAAGTATCCACACTTAGCGAATTCAATATCAAATTCATATTAAGAAATACAGAAAATTTTTCCAGAAACACATTGACTGAACATGTATGTAATCTATAAATTCCAATAAAGCAAAAGTCATTGCAGGTAGCAGCAAATGTGTAGTTTGGTATACAAAAATTAGGAATCTCAAAACTATAGATCCATATTTCGGAGAGAAAAATAAGTTTTGCCAAATGATCTAAGTAGCAAGACATGAGTAAAACGAATCAAAATTTTTTTCTTAGGCTTCTGATATTCTGATGGATTATTTGAAACCCCGAAAAATATTCTAGATTTTGATGTTCGATACATAAACATTTTGAGGTATATGCATGCAAATCACTATGAGGACTAAAAGAAGAATTTAATAAATTAGGCATTGTTGTAGATATAATGATAAAAAAATAAATTAAACTTGAATTTTAGAAAAGTCCTCAAGGCTAACAATTTTATAAACTTTATCTCCTTCTTTTTTCCTTACAAGTACAGATGCATTTCTCACCCAAACGAACTTTAATTTGTTGCTATCCTTTAGTTGCTTCGCCTTATCTAAAAGAGAACGAGTGTAGAAAGTGAGGGAGTCGTTAACGAAAATTCTGCTCGAAATATTTGAGTGCGATTTGATCTTATGCGAACGCATTTTACTCATAATTTTCTCTTTACGTGACAGCGTAGAAAATTTGACACACACCACTTTCTTGTGATCATTCCATTTTCCTTTAATATTTTTAATGAAGCATTGCCCGATATCAACAGAGTCGATCTGCTCTCCAACACCATCATTAAAAAGTTTAACCACGCTCTCTATGACGTTATCATTGTTAACACTAGGCAAACTAACGATATCCACACCATACATTGTTTCTCCTTCTGCTCCAACAAATTTAATTTCACCTCGAGTACATCGACCTTCCGTGTAAGAGACGTGTTGCACTGTTCTAAGTACTGTATTTTTGTGAGTGCATCAGCATTTAACTTTTGGAGTTTAATGATCTCACAATACAGTGTTTATAGCGTAACAGTGTCAACAGTAGAAGCACTTGAGTGTTGAGATGGTGACGATGACGCAAAGTTGCAGTATCGACATATGACGTGTTGTTGTCAGCAATTGCATTCTGAGTTGTTTTAGAGAATGCTTGAGCGGGAGTAATGGGAGATTGGTCAGCTAAGATCGGTTTCCTTCGCTGAGAGACACAACCATTACATTTAAAGCTCTGTTTACTCTTCTCAAAAAATTCAATGTCTCTTTTTTCCAACTTGGCGCACTTTGCATGAATATATTCATTGCAACACGAACACTTAATTTTTAAATCGCTTCTTTCCACTTTGAATTTACAAATACCGCACTTCATTTTATAATTGTATGTTTGCAGATAAAGATTTTAAGATTTAAGGAACTGAATGCTTCACTTCGCTTATTGGAGATAATTCTCTGAACGTGTTACCCCATCAACGTTTACAGTGACCTCGATGACAATCTATTGAGAGAAATCAAATTCTTAGAGCGTTTTAGATCCATCTTCGGCCAAATCTGTTTAGTCGCTAGATATGTTGGTCCACTTGTCCAAGTAAATTTGTACTCTCGACAGCATTCAGCTTAAGGTTAAGTTTGCGAGTAGCGATTAGAATACCTAAGGTGCCTTTATCCGGCAAGATGGGTAAAGTTGTTCCTATTCTGGCGAGTTTATCGGCCTTACTTCCCTGAAATGTCTCTATGCCCCGGCACCCAACACAGGTGAATATTGAACTGCTCAGCCATCTCAAAAAGAGACAAATGGCAGGCTACTAAAAAAATTATAGAGATCGATTCCAGGGATTTGATTGCTGCTTGGCTGTCTGAAAAGATGCGGATATCTTTAGCAGATATCTTTCTTATTATTAGGCCAAGACAGGGCTTCTTTGATTTCCGCCTGGAACACGCTACAATGATTTGGAAAGAGAGCTTAAGATTAAGCTCATCAGAGAAAACACCTGCACCAACTCCGTCTTTGGTCTTTGCCCCGTCGGTGTAGAAGTTTTTTTATTTATTTTTTTTTCATATTTATTTAATAATTATTTCAAAATATATAAATTACAAAAATAAAATAAAATTATTATCAATAATCAACTTTGAATTAAAGAGAAACTGCAATCTATAGTTCTTAAGGAACTAGAGGCGAAAGCAGTGATAATAACATAAATTAAATAAAAATTAACAATTCGGAATGTAATGGGGTCATAACAATATTAAGAAATGATAAATATAGGACAATTAAACAGTAACACCCAATTTATCAAAAACATCTTTATAATTCAGATCTAAAAGCCAAAATTTTACTTTTTTTGAGAAAAGAGGATTCATTTCTAATACTCCTAATGTGAAAAGGTAATCTATTAAAAATTCTCGGGGCAATTGACGTAAAAAAATTGAAAAAAATTTGCAGATAGTGATGAGGTACTAAAGCAAGGTTTTGATTATTTATTCTGAGGTAATAGCTAGACGAGCACCTGTTTAATAAGTAGCCAGATCACGCAAAGAATAATTTTAAAACTTTATAACAATGGAGATGCTTTAATGGTAGAACTTTAAGACTTCTGAAGAGTAATAAACTATCACTACGACGACTTTTATTACAAATAAGACGGATAACGTGTTTTTGAGAAATTAGAAGCGGGTTTATCATGTTGTGATATGTACCACCCCAGGAAACTAAGCCATATTCGAGCTTAGAATGTACTAAGCCATAATACATAGACATAAGAAGATCCGGTGAGCAATATGATTTTAAAAGGTATATCTGCCTAGTGGCAGCCATAAGATACTTCTTAAGAGCATCGGAATGGGCGGACCAACTCATTTTCCAATCAAGTAAAACACCGAGATATTTAAATGTCTTAACACTTTCAATGGTAAAACATTTGTCGGAACATGATCGACTCAAAAAATGTCTGAGACTCTATTCCCGAGTAACAAATATCTTTGCAATGTTTAAATTTGTTGCAGTTTGCGCAATGAAAAACGAATGGTCCATAGTCTTCTTCCTTACCACAGGGACTAAAAAACATACTTTTGGTTTTATCGCTAATGACCATTTTGTGTATTTTGAACCAATGGCTTAAGACTTCCAGGTCATGATTTATATCAGCAGAAAGATTTAGAGCAGTCACTGTGGAAAGCACATGCCATATGGTCAGCGAACGCATTAACTCTACTACGATATTTTTGTAAAAGAGCGAGTTAATGAAAACTAAGAATAGTGTAGGACCAAGCACAGAACCTTGAGGAACTCCTATAGAGTTAGGACTACTTGAGCTTAGATGACCATTAATTTTAACTCTTTGCACTCTGTTAGATAAATAAGAACAGAACCAGGAATGCATTACACCTCTATAACCACATTGGTAAAGTTTGTTCAAAAGTAATTTAGTTATATCGACGAAGAGAGCTGCAGTTAAATTTCTGTTATTGAAACTACTATATATATTTGAACAAAAATTTAAGAGGGCTCCCTCAGTTGAAAAACCAGACCGAAAGCCAAATTGACACACATTAAAAAATTTATTTTTTTCTAAAAACTTAACCATTCTCTTTTTAACAGCTTTTTCAAACATTTTTGAAAGCACTGGAAGTAAGGAAATTGGCCTGTAATTATTTATTGAGGTTTTATAACATTTTTTAAATAAAGGTATCACTTCAGCTTGTTTTAAGCCGTCTGGAAAAACACAAGAGAAAATGCTTTTATTATAAATGTAAGATAAGATAGCACATATGTTTAAAGCTATTTTTTTAACGAAGTTATTAGAAAAGCACTCAGTTTTTTCAGAATTCGAACTCTTGAGAAAAATAATAATTTCATATAGCTCAAAATATGTAATGGGATAAAAAAAAAAGCTCTGGGAGGAGGACTCCTCACTAGTTAAGCACTCGCAATAAGTACGATCAGAACAACTATCGGATACTACTTTAGTACCAACAAAGGCAAAATAGTTGTTAAATTTATCTGTTGAGACCTTAGAATTGGTAATGATAACGTCATTATTTATTTATTCTGAATTGCTTTAACCAATTTCCATTCTTTTTTCGAGTCACCTTTGATTTCACGAAACTTGTTTAAATAAAAATTGTTTTTACATAACAAAACTTCTTTCGAAATATCTTTGCATAATTGTTTGTAAACTGAAATGATGCTTGCATTATTCGGATATTTAACCTTTTTTTTATAAAGCTTGTTCTTATCCTTAATTTTGTTAAGTAGTTCGAAAGATATCCAAGGTTTTAGCTTTTTCAATTTAGCCTCACTTTTCTTAACTATCATAGAACATAGCTGGACATACTTATTTAAAGTATCGATAAAGATGGAGTATGCTTTGGAAGGGTCGTACTCAGTAAGTATGTTTTCCCAGCATTCAAAACGAAGTAAACTATTAAGCGCCACGTAATCAGTTTTAATGAAAGAAGAGTTGGAAGACATTTTATTAGAATTCGTAACAGAAACATTTTCAAAACTCAAACATGACATGCAGTGATCACCATTATGTGATCAATGCAAGTGCTACTAGGGTCTGAAATGCGCGTTGGTTTATTTATACATGACTCCAAATCGTAAGAAGACAGTAAAAATAAATAGTTATCTGCTAGATTAGAGTTATGTAAGATATCTATATTGATATCACCCAAAAGAACAATATCATTAGAAGATTCATATGATAACAGATTTTCTAATTCCTCATAAAACACGTTATTAGCAAGAGATAAGTTATTAAATCTGTAAATACATAATAATGTTAATTTAATGTCTTTTACCTTAATTTTTAAAACATCACAACTACTCAAATTAAAACAGGAAACATCAACATCAGACACACTTTTTTTAAAAAAGTATTTTTTATAAAAGCTGCAACGCCGCCAGCTGCATATTCATTATTACAGCAAGATAAAAATTCATATCCTTCAATCGCATAAAGCGATATTTCTTCATCATAAATCCACGTTTCAGTCAAAAAAATAAAATCGGGCTTGTTCACAAAACTATTTAATTGCACAAGAAGGTTATCAACATTTTTACGCATACTTCGAATGTTTTGGTGGATAATAAGAAAATTAGATAAATATTTTAGGTCAAAAACGAGATCATGAGATACAACGTCAATGCAGTTAACAGAGGGAACACTTAGAAAATTTACTTGAGGGATTTAATTAAGTGATAGAAGGTTATCAACAGAGTTAATCTATATATATAAAAATGAATGTTTGTCTGTATGTCATTTATAGAATCGTAAACTATGCATTTGATCATGTGATGATCTTTAGCAAAGTTGTTGTGCATGAGCCCACGAAGGTTTCTGAGTTGGTACGACCAATTTTCGACAGATGGCGCCACTGTCATTCCAATGAATTTCATATATTGCCGTGACAGTTCATGCTGATTTGAATTGAAATGAAAACAGCGAACGAATGATGACGTTTCGAGTTGTGGGTGACATAAGAATTTATGTTAATTGTGAAATTCATGTCCGGCTCACATGGAACAGACAATATTGTCGTTTTTCGAATAGTTTTGTGCATTTCATTGTGAATTAAATAAATAATTCAATCGAATTGAATTTTCGTAGTTTCTGATTTCGTAGAGCTGATTTTATTCATGTCTGATGGGAAATGCACGAAACGATACCCAAGAAAAACAATTAATGGATATTGGAAATGGGCGAATCTACGCCCATTGATGAATCTACGCAATGTATCACCTTGCCAGCAAACTTCTGTAAGATCACAGAAAGCATAGATGAATTGGTGCAAAAAGTTTTCCCAAACATTGCACAGAACTACAAAAATCATCAGTTGCTCAGTACGCGTGCTATATTAGCGGCCAATACTATCAACTTCACCATTCAGAATGGAATGACCGGCGAAACGACAACATATAAGTCCATCGATACTGTGGTGAATCAAGACGAAGTTGTCAACTATCCAACTGAATTCTTGAATTCGCTTGATTTGCCAGGCATGCCACCGCACGTTCTTACATTGAAAATTGGCGTACCCATCATTCTTCTTCGAAACATAAATCCACCACGACTTTGTAACGGAACCAGACTCTCAGTCAAGAAAATGATGAACAATGTTATCGAGGCAACAATTTTGACTGGAAAATTCAAAGGTGAAGACGTACTGTTGCCGCGTATCCCAATGATCCCGACAGATATGCCATTCGAATTCAAACGTTTGCAGTTCCCGGTGCGACTTGCTTGCGCAATGACTATCAATAAAGCACAAGGACAATCGTTGCAAGTGTGTGGATTAAATTTGGAGAATCCATGCTTCTCGCATGGGCAGCTCTATGCGGCCTGCTCACGCGTCGGTAAACCTTCTGATTTATTCGTTTACGCACCAGATGGAAAAACAAGAAATATTGTGTATCCCACAGCACTTCAATAAATATCGAATTGAAACGAAACGCTGCAATGTCACAATTTTTTCGAAATGAACAAAATCAATAAAATGACTCAAAATGAATTGAATATTTGTGTAATGTCTTTCCTTCAAATTTATTTTAGTTGGTGGCGTTGCAACGCGCGCAGGGTACAGCTAGTAACAATATATTTATCATTATCCCTCTTGCGCATTAGTACTTTCCCGTTTTTAACCCAAACATATTTATGTATACATTTTCTCTTTCCTAGCTTTCCGTGCAGCATTCAAAAGATAACTTGTCGCACCGCTTAAAGAATGATTGATATAAATTTTACTATGTTTATCACAGCCAAAAATCTTTGAAGTTAAATTATTTTTTGCACTAACTTTGTTCTTCATAATCATATCTTTCTTTATCTTAGAAATAAATTTAACTACTAATATATTAGATTTGCTAGTATGCTAGTATCCGGATTATTTAATTTCTTAACGCTTAGCAATTATCAATATCAGCTTCAGATATATCCACGCAAACACCCTTAGAAAAAACTTGCAGAGCACAATTAAGAGCATTGCTACATTTGGTACACCCACTAATTCAACAAAGTTTTCTCTTCTTTTTTGGTGTAAGAAATTCACTTCTCTTTGCAGATCACTTACTGTTTTTAAGAGATTATTATTTTCTTCTTGTAAAGCTCTTATTAAGGAGAAAGCATAAGCATTTTTCGATCTAAGAGCAACAATTTCATTATACACTGTCTCTAATGTTATTACTCGATTGTTAGGAGAAGTTGACTGTTGTAATTGTTGTTGCCGTTGATTTTCCTGAACTTGCTGGTGATGTTGTTGTTGCTTGAATTGAATCATCTTCAAAAAATGCATCGCTTCCCAGAGTTATCTGGAAGGGGTGGTGACTGTGAAGTTCTTCTCAAAATTTAGAAGTGGGATGGTGTAGTCCGTGCTTTCGGAAAAGATTTTAAGTTTATTCAGAATAGAGGAGTGGCCGAATTATTTTCTGGACCACTGTTGGGTAGCTTCAAGGCGAATGGCTGCATTAGCTGCCATTTGCTTGCTGAATATATCGAGGGGTATCAGATGGAACAGAATGTCCAGTGCCACGGAGAGAGTTCTACGTACTGCTCCGCTTATGCACAGACAAGCTGTACGTTGGACCTTGCTTATAGTCGTGATTTATAGCTTTATCTAAAGCTGTCCACCAGACTATCACCCCGTATGTGAGTAGCGGTCTAATGACCGAGATGTACAGCCAGTGAGTTATTCGAAGTAGGCCCCATTTATTACCAATGGCTTTTTTGAATGAAAAAAGTGCTGCTGTAGCCTTTTTGACTCTTTCTTGAATGTAAGGTTTGCCGTTTAGCTTCCTATCCAGGATAAGACCCAAATATTTTGCTATTTCAGAGAATTTTAAGCTGACACCATTAAGAGAGGAAGGGTCGGAATTTTATATTTCCTGGTAAAGAGTACCAATTCAGTTTTACACCCAAGCCACAACCACCCGCGTGTTTTGTAGGAGATCTTTTAGAGTATTTAGGTGCTTTCCTGAAACAGCTATAGCAACATCATCTACATAAGCAATCGCCGTGCATCCCCCACCCTCCAGGATTATCAATAGTTCTTTAACCACCAAATTCCAGAGAACGGGGGATAGAACACTTCCTTGCGGAGTGCCCGAACTGACAGATCTCCTAGTGGACACCACACCCGGCTTGAAGTTGATAATCCGACCATTAAGCAGTAGATTAATTAGTTCGCATAGTGAGCTGACAACTTTCAGATCTGATAGTACATCTGCTATCGCTGATGTATTGACATTGTTGAAAGCGCCTTCTATATCCAGGACGGGAACCATTGTATACTCCTTGTGGAACAGGGAATATTCAATTTTGCGTACCGGATGAGTGTAATGCTACTACTCTACTGATTTTCCTTTGCAATACGCATGTTGGGCCGCTGAAGCACGTATGATACTTAATTTTTTCTTCATTTTTAATGCATTAAATCATGTTTGAGTGTCAGCCTTGCATAAAAGAGACAACACGATATTTTAAGAAAAGCAAAGCGATTATTTTGCAGAAAAGTAATAAACTGTCAGCTTTTGTTTTTGTATTGAGCCGAACAGAATCACAAATGGCAAAAAATAATTGGGAATTTAGGTTTTTGTTTTTCTTTGAACATTTCCAAAACGGTTGCTATTAATAAATTTATATTTAAAACACACAAAATAAGTACATCTGGATCCATTTCGCAAATTCAAAACAATTTAGTTTTGCAATGACTCAATTTAATGCAGAAATGTCAAAAAACAAGCTGCCAGCGGCTGAAAAATGTAGTTTGGGTTACATTTTTAATGCATTTTGTTTTGACATTTTCACATTTATTAGATTACTGTATACGCACTCACACTTAATGGAAATTTCAGTAGTGAATTTTTCGTACTGCTCTAATTTCATTTTCAGAGCATTAAAAATGAGAAAAAAATGTAGTGTCATACGGACTTGACAGTAGGTTCTTATCAATACTGTTGCGTAAATGGATATCAATCAAACGTTCTAATGTTTTTAAGAGGAATGATGATAGACTGATAGGTCTGAAATCTTTTGGATCTGTATTAGAGCATTTAACCCCTATGGGTATGAGGACAACTTCTCGATACACCAGATCGAGATAACATTTTAATATTGTCTCAATTACCGGCATGATAATATCAGATGATTTCTGTAGTTCGGCAGGTATTATGCTATCAGGCCCCGCGGATTTAAATGGTTTGAAGCTATGAATTGCCCAATTGAGTTTGCTCTGTGTGATTAAGTTTGAAGGGATGTTTATTAACGCAGATGGTCTATTTAGAACCATGTTGCCAACCAAATGGGAACTGCCTGGGAAATGAGTATCAAGCAGAAGATTGAGCGATTCTTCGCTGGAGGTCGTCCAAGACCCATCATTTTCCTTAAGGAAACTGGGAGTTATTGGATTTGAAGAGAGAATTTTTCTTAGCCGAGACGCTTCTTCTATTTTATCACAGAAGAGTCTCCAAGAATTACGTTTGGCTTTTCTTAGTTCTCTTTCGTATAGACTTACGGATGCTTTGTACAAGTCCCAGTCTGACGCAATTTTCGTACTTTTGGCATTATTGAAGAGTTTACTACATTTAGTTTTTAAAGGATAGTTCTTAAGGGATATCTTAAGCGTAGCGACAACTCCTGGACGGAGACGAGTCAAGAATCGTTAGAACTCTTAATGGATACACACTTCCCTGGGTGCGTTGAACCGGAGCAGATCGAAACTGTCGTTCAATCCGATCTAAACCTCCATGTAGTTGATGAAGATATTAAAGATATTATTACAGAGCAAAACATAGTTTGGGCAATACAATTGTTCAAGCCCTATAAATCTGCAGGACCCGACAATATCATTCCTGCTATGCTTCAAAACGCTCTAACAAGAATCTCACCATGGCTAAAGTTAATTTTAAGCAGCTGTATAACACTAGGATACGTACCAAGAACCTGGAGAGAGGTGAAAGTGGTTTTCATTCCCAAAGCAGGAAGACCTACCAACTCCACCGCAAAAGATTTTAGACCAATTAGTCTCTCCTCCTTTCTTTTGAAAACAATGGAAAGAATAATAATTGGTACCGAAGACTGAGAGGCTAGGAGGTAGTGAAAAAGACGCAGCCGAAGTAGGAGAGCCGGAGAATACTTGAGCTGAAGTTGATTACAACTCCCCTAGTATATGTACAATCGGGATCGAAGCCATTAACAAAAAACCATAGCCATGAAGATCTAACAGTTGTGCTTTACCAAGCAAATTAATTTAGTGGGAAAGACTGACACATACGATCTATTGTGAACAGATTCAATTGTGAATGATTACAGATTGTGCATAATTATACATTTTCACTTAAGACATTTGGAAAAAATAATTCGTGCAGCGCACCCCCCCAACGTACAGTAAATGAAGAACGAAAGTGTAAAGCCATACTTCTAGGTATTTAAATCTTTTCAGCTTAATTTTTTACTTAATTTTTTTACTTAATTTTTTTATTTTAATTCTATTTTACTATTTTTGTGGGGCATATCTGTACAAATTATCAATATGGGGATTTTGATTTTTTTCTGGAGGGAATTTAGCCTAAAGCTATGTTCAAACGATTGCCAATATTGTCAGGTCTGCCAATGAAAAATGTGTCCCAAATGTCTAACAATCGAGTGAACTGCCAATTTTTGTCTGGAAATATTTAAAGAAAAACATTGTCAGACAGCGATCTAATAATAAATTGTCAGGTATCTACCAATCGTGTGAACACTCATTTTTAGCATTGTCAGACAATTGTCAGGCGTTTAGGACATTTGCAGACTCATTGGAAATTGTCAGATGTGAGAAGCTTCGTTGTAATTCGTTGTAAGATATTTTTTGTTGTTTTTTCAGTGACATCGCACACTAAAAACAAAAGTGGCACTAAACAAAAAACCTAATTTTCCAATATGGCCGATTAAATTTTCGGACTTAATTCAATGGTCAATAGCTCTAAAAAATAGTTTTACAAGTTTTATATTACTTGGCCAAAGTATAGTATCATTGTCTTTTTTTAAAATGGAATTTTAAGATTACAAAAAAAATTACGGGTATTTAAGAAAAAAAGGGCATTTTAAAAAAGTTTGGTATAGTGCCACTTTTGTTTTCAACGTGCGATATATTGTTGACGCGTAGAAAATACGTATTTTTGTTGTTTGTTTGATTTTGTGCTGTGAAAATAAATAATGGGAAGGGTGTGCATTAAGGAGAATTTGATAATTTTTTTGCTTTTGTGTATGTGGAGTCAAAAAGATTGTGGAATTGTTTAGCAGCCATGCGATACAATTCGGGCTCTCCACTTCGCAATTAGATGATCAATTTCGTGTAAAATTTCTCTTTCTGGCGACGGGCTACCCAATCCTTTGTCCAAACAGTACGGCATTGGCGTGGCAATTCGTCTTCATCTTCGCTGCTGACCAATACGGTACGGAGCCGCAAAATCGTCGCAAGTGCCTCCTTTTCACTTTTTCAATTCAATGACCCATGAAAGACAAATTTTCTGTTGAGTCTGACAACGTAGGAAAATCAATCTGCAAATTTTTCCTAAACAATTATCTACCAACCGTGTGAACTGACAATTTGTGATCTGACAACGTTGTAAGCAAAAGCATTGTCAGACCATTATCAAAACAGCTAACTGACAATAAATTGTCAGAAATTGGTACAGAATTGAACCACCGTCTGAACTGACAATTTGACGTTGTAAGGTAGTTTGCATTGTCAGCTCATTGGCAGCAATTGTCAGCACATTGGTAGACCTGACAATATTGTCAGATCTGGCAATCGTCTGAACATAGCTTAAGTATATGGCAGCTTTGTTATGATATCATCCAAATCGGATAAACTATGGGTTAGACATTTTTTTTATTAATCAAAAGATAAAATCACATCCAGCAATTTACATTTCATAGTACATAATATGCACATACATAGTGTTTAATTGATAAACTAAGGCCACCTTACCGCTGGTGGGGGGTGGTTATAGTTAACAAATGAAACACCTTACTATTGGAGTTGTCGTATTCAAATCCACCTTCAATTTTTATTCTACCTCCTTTTATACAAAATATTTACAGTATAAATTATGATGACATGCATATATTGTATTACAAAACTTAAACTACGTGGGAACTGCTGCTGACTCGGCGGCGCTGACCAAACCTGATATTAACGCAAAATTCTGTACAATTTCCCGCGGTGTTTGTTTCCAATTATGTGGGTGCATATGTACGCAATTGTACATTCTGCCGGGCCGAACTGACTTATATGTTGAAGTCCGATGTTGTGAACCGCCTTGTAGCAGGTACTGGGGCCTGTGGTGCCAATATGGTTCTTCTCCTTTTGCGCTGCCACACTATATATGCTACGATGGTGATGAATAATCCGGCAATCAGGCTGTAGGAAATGCTGTAGTGCACGTGGTGAGCCATTGAATCAACTGGCAGTTCCTCGTTATTTTTGAGATCTGCTATCCGTTTGTTTAGGGTGTCATACTCCTCATTGTTGCTCTCGAGACTGTGATGTGAAATGACCAATGGTTTCGAAACATTTCTTGGGTTGTCTGATAATATTTCCGAGATATTTGTAGCAGGAATGAAGGCTTCGTTAAGTGTGCTGGACATACTGTCGTAAGCTGTTATGCTCATCGTGTTCTGTTTGAGGATGCAGTTTGACTCTAATGTTAAAATACCATCGTCATGTAGCGAAACTTCTAGGATCCGTCTTCCGCAGATTATGTTAAAGGTGTACTTCCTGTCCAAAACGTATATCCAACTATTGGCGTTATTTAGCTGGATCCACACCGGAGATGGGTTTATGCTTCGTAGCTTGCAGAAGTTTGATAAGTTCGTGGTGTGGGTGAGTAGGTCCATTTCACATCTGCTGACGTTGGATTGGCGATTAAACATGGGATGTTGTTGTTGGCATAAGTATCTGTCGCTGCTTTTTGTACACTTGCTGAGCTCCTCCCTTGTCATTCTGTAGTATGACTCTCTCAGTAGGTTAACTATTAAGTAGTCTAATGACGGTTCAATGAAGACAAATTCATTTCTATGGGGTGTTGGTACTGGTATGACCTTAAACATTTCATAGTCTTCTGACTTGATTAGTGGAAGTCTTATGTCGAATATGATGTTCTGCTGGGCCCTGGCTGTTAGCAGCCTGTAAAGTGCTAGCAAATTCGAGTCCATTCGGTCTTCTGCGACAGACAGCTGTGGGGGTAGGTGCTTTCTTATCAACTCTAGCTGTGCGCGGAGTTGGTCTGGCGTTATTATAAGCGGATTAACTTTAGCGTGATGAAGATCCGTTTAAACGTCCAATAACGAATTTTGAACCTGCTGATAATTTACCATTGCTAAAGTGGTATAAGTTGACATAGCTAAGAACCTCTGTTCTGCCGCCGTCTGGTTGCTGGTTTTCGTTACAAAGCTATTCAAGTTTTCTAGGTTGTCATGAAATACTTGGAGTTGCGCAGTCACAGCTTGCGTATTTTTCTGCAAGATGTTGCTAGTTGATTCTGCGATTGATGTTTGATTCTTTATCAGCGTAAGTAGATGGTTCTCATTCAATCGTGTTTGTTGAATCTGCTGCTCGTAATGCTCCGCATACGACTCGTCTAAAACCCCAAACAGCTTGTTCGCAACGGTTCCAACGAAGTCAAACGGTGATCGTTTCACCCTAGTCGCTGGCTCTCTTCCGGCTCCTTGTTTTAATAGGAGGTCGTTATTGTTTTTTATAATTGTCAGTTGGTGGTTGAATTGTTGAATTATGTGGTGTGTCAGTGTATCAGCAACTTTTATTTTACAGAATTCGTTCATTTCGTTAATCAATTTTTCAAATCCTGAAAGTTCTCGCCAGTAGTTGGTGAGATCATAATATGCGATTATCTTCCAGTCATTAATGATTAGGTTAATATTCCCAATTTGTTCAAAGTAGATCCCCGGGCGATTTCTAAATGGTGTAACTTTGAAACCTTCAGGTGCTGCATCTAATGCCGTGGCGCACCTTCTGCCTAATGCTATTATCACCAACATTGTGTACAGGAATCGTAACCATGGTCCCTTCTTCAGCTTTCTCTTCTTTTCTTGAGTGTTGCTCTGAATTTCGTCTGGCAGTTTTATCGGTCGACCTTGGTTTACTGCCTCCGACCTTAGAAATGTTGACAAACAAGTAGTTGTGGTAAGTTGATCAGTCCGCTTACTGTCGTCTAGTTTTTCCCTTTGTTCTTCGTTATCGCTTATTGGGAGTAGACAGATCTTAGTGACTGGCCTTTTGTAGATCTTATTCCTTGCCTTGATGGTTACTACACGCACCAGACCATCTTCTCCAGCATGCGTCTCTAGTACTTTTCCAAACATCCATCTTGTGGGAGGAAGTTGTTCGTCTTTCACCAAAACAATGTTGCCAACCTTAAGATTTTCGTTCCTTGTTGTCCATTTCGGACGTTGTTGTAGTGTCGTTAGATATTCTGAACTCCATCTTTTCCAGAAATTTTGTTGCAATCGTTCTATCAGCTGCCATCGCGTCAATAAACCTTCTTTTTCATTTAGTCTATGCCTTTCCGGGGGTGCCAGTAAGGTTGTTCCTATCAAGAAATGACCTGGCGTCAAGACATCTATTTCAGGATCGTTTGAGATTGGACAAAGAGGTCTTGAGTTTAGGCATGCTTCGATCTGACTTAATAGCGTAGACATCTCTTCGTATGTCAACTTGTGCTACCCAATGGTTCGTTTGAGATGGTGTTTAACTGACTTCACTCCTGCCTCCCATAGGCCACCAAAGTGGGGTGCCGCTGGGGGTATGAAATGCCATTCCGTATGGTAAGTTGTTAGTGCCTCGCATATTTCATCGTTGTACTCTTTCGCCTCCCTTGCATTTAGCTGAAGAATTTTGTTTGCAGCGACGAAATTCGTACCGTTGTCACTGTATAGGTGCCCCACATAGCCTCTCCTGGCGCACAATCTCTTAAATGCTGCTATGAAGGTATTTGCTGTTAAGTCGCTAACAACTTCGAGGTGAACTGCTTTTGTTGCCAAGCATATAAATACTGCTATATATCCCTTATATGACTTATTTCCCCTTCCTTTCGTCGTCCTGATGTCTATAGGTCCTGCATAGTCGACTCCTGTATGTAAAAATGGCCTAGCTTTAGACACTCTTGATTGTGGCAGATTTCCCATCATTTGAGTTCTCGTTGAAGATCTGTGTCGAAAACATGTGGTACATCTACGGACTCGTTGTTTGACTGCACTTAGACCACTCAGAATCCAGTATCGTTGTCGTAGATGTGCATGGGTAAGAGAGTAGCCTCCATGTAAGGTAGTTTTCTGAGCCTCGTCGATCAACATGGTGGTCAAATACCCGAAATGTGGGATAATTATGGGATGTTTCCGCGAGCATGACAGTTCTGCTTTTGCCAATCGTCCTCCTACTCGCATCACCTCGTTCTCATCCAGGAATGGGGTAAGGCACCGAAGTTTACTCTTCCTGTCAATTTCCCTTCCTCTCTTCAAGTTGTCGACTTCATTCTTGAACGTGGTCCGCTGCACATGTCGAATGACTACGGTCGCAGCGCTTTCAATTTCTTGACATGTGATTCGTCCCGCAGTTTATTGTCTTTTGATGATCGTGAGTTGTGTACAAATCGTTTACAAAAAGCGAGTATTCTTGTTATTCGTCTAATTGTGCTATACTGCGACAGCAATCTTCCTACAACATCTGGTTCCATTGTTGAAGTAAAGGTGTTTGTGTGTAGTTTCTTAACTTCCTCGTTGGTGCTGTGGGGCGTGGAGTCAGTGTAGTTCACCTCTGCCTGCGCTAGCCATGTTGGACCTGCCCACCAAATTGAGTGTGCGTTGAGTTCTGAAGGCCATAGTCCTCTAGACGCACAATCCGCTGGATTGTCCTTACCCTTTACATGGTGCCATTTGTCTGAGCTTACTAGTTTGGTTATTATCGTTACTCTGGCCGCTACGTAGTTTTTCCATTTGTTAGGGTTTCCAGTGATCCATGCTAAGGTTATTGATGAGTCTGTCCATGCATGTATTTCCAGATCTTTTATTTCTAATTTTGCCTTAGTTTTTTGAAGCAATTTTGCCAATAGTACTGCTCCGCAAAGTTCGAGTTTCGGTATTGATATCTTTTTTATTGGTGCCACCTTTGTCTTAGCACATAGTAATCTTGTGATAATTTCTCCAGAAACAGTTGTAATTCTTGTATAAATCGCGGCTGCGTACGCCCTCTCTGATGCGTCACAAAATCCATGTAGTTCTATGCGGTTTTTCGATTCGTATTGGATCCATCGTGGTATTTTAATTTCTTCTATACAAGACAGTTGGCTTCTGAAGACTTTCCATTCGTGAGCGTTTTCATCCGAAAGTATTTCATCCCAAGTTTTTCCCGATTTCCAGAGTTGTTGTTGTATTAGTTTTGCTCGTATTATAATTGGAGCTAGCCAGCCCAATGGGTCAAATAGCCTAGCTGTTTCTGACACAATTATTCTTTTTGTCAAATTTATATTTGCTGTTACAATATTGACTTTGAACTCAAACGTGTCGGACTCCGGTCGCCAGTATATTCCCAGGGTCTTAATGGGATCGTAGCCATTTATTTTGAATCTTCCTTGCTCTTGATCCTCTGATGTTATGTTATTCAAAATGGCTTTTGAATTTCGAAGACCATTTGCGTAGTCTGAATCCTCCGCTCGCCATGAGTTGTACTAATTGCTTTTGTGCCTCTAAAGCTGCGTCTAATGTATCTGCTCCTGACAGTACGTCGTCAACGTAGAAATCTTGGCAAGTTATCCTTGAAGCTACTTCAAATTTCTCTTTTTCATCACAAGCGAGTTGTTGAAGTGTTCTTATCGCCAGATATGGAGCTGAGGAGGTTCCGTAAGTCACTGTGTTTAACCGATACTCCTTAATCCTTTGTGTTGGGCTTTCTCTCCACAATATACGCTGATAGTCTCTGTCTTCCTGAGCCACTAGTATTTGGCGATACATTTTTTCAATGTCCGCCCTGTAGACAATTTTATGTTTTCTCCATCGCACTAGTATGGAGTATAAGTCCTGTTGTATGACTGGACCTGTAAGCATTGTGTCATTTAGGCTTACTCCTGAACTCGTTCGTGACGACGCGTCAAAGACCACTCGAACCTTGGTTGAAGAGCTTTCTGGTTTGATGACTGCATGGTGCGGTAGGTAGTATGCTTCATTCGTTGACTTCATAACCGACATTGGGGTCACTTCTTCCATATGTCCGAGTTTAATGTACTCCCTCATGAATTGTACGTAGTCCTCATGGAGTTTGCTATTTCGCGTACATTTTTTCTCCATCTGAAGAAATCGAGCTAACGCTCTGTCTTTTGACTCGCCCAACTTGCCTGCGTCTTCTTTGAACGGTAGTCGAACTATGTATCTTCCAGCTTCTTCCCTCTTGTGTGTTTCCCTGAATATTTCTTCGCACCGAGCTTCTTCTGCCGTGTGAGCTCTTTCTTCTTGAACTTCTTCCATTTCCCAAAATGTTTTAAGTTGATCGTTTAGCTCTGTGTTGGATATTAAACAAACTGTTGTTTCGTTTGCCTTGGAGCGATGTTGAATACTTCCAGATAGTATCCAACCTAATTGGGTGTTTTGAGCGACTGGGGTGCCGTGGTTGTCTTTAATTACCCCTTCAAGAATTATGTCCTGGAAAACATCCGCTCCTATCAGCATATCTACGGCCGCTTTTTTTTTGTATGATGGATCCGCCAAAGGTAAATGTTTGATATGATCCCAATCGTTGGTTGTAAACGATTCTTCCGGTAGTACCCTTGTTAGCTTGTTTAGTACCAGGAATTCTCTCCATAGTTGAAATTCTGATGGGTATATGGACTGAATTTGTAGGTCAACCTTACTGTTTGCCGTTCCTGCATGCGTTGCTCCAAGGCCAGTAATAGAAGCATTTGCTCCTTTCCGTTGTAGTTGCAGTCTTTGTACTGCATCTTCGGTGATGAAGGAGGACTGAGAGCCCTGGTCGATTAGGGCTCTAAGGAAGTAATCACAACCCTTCCAATTGGTTTTTACCACTGCTGTTGCCAATAATGTTTTACTACGCTGTTTATTGGCAGAAAAGTTCGTTTGCTGCTGTTGAGGTTGCCTGTCTACGTGGTAAATGTGGAGTAATGTGTGGTGACGTTGGTGACATATTTGGCAAGTCTTGCCCGACGGACATCTTGATGTTTCATGATTTGGTTTGAAACAATTTTTACACAGCTTTTCCCTTTGGACAACCTCCTTCCTTTGTGTGACTGGCATTTGGATAAATTTACTGCAGGTGTGAAGCCAATGAGCGCCATTGCATGCTTTGCAAAACGGAGTTACAGTTGCGTAGAAAGTTTTGAAAAATCCCTGCCTATTGTTTAATGGCCTTTTGTCTCTTGGACTGTCCACCTTTTTCTTCTTTTCTTCCAAATTGTCCAGAGCATGAAATTTGTTCTCCAGAAACGTAAAAAAGTTGTTCAGAGGCTGCAGATCTTTCGGTTTTTTCAAAGACTGTTCATACGCCTTTCTCGTTTCGTTGTCCAGTTTTTGCGAGATAATATACAGTATTATAGGGTCCCAGCTCTCCGTGTCAATGTTCAGTCTCTTTAATGCATTGACGCACTCCATCGATGTATCGTGTAGTCTTCTTAAATTTTCTGCAGATTCCACTTGGCACTCCCTTTGGTTAATCAATGCCTGAATTTGCGCATTCACTAACATTCGCGTGTTTTCGTATCTGTTTACCAAAGCTTCCCTTGCCGTCTCGTAGTTGCTGTCCATAATCTGCAAGTGCTGAATAATTTTGGCTGCTTCCCCCGTTACATTTGTTTTTAGGTAATGCATTTTTTGAGCATTCCCAAGCTTGTCGTTTCTATGTATAGCTTGCTCGAATAGATCGAAGAATGACTTCCATTATTTATAATCACCATTGAACTTTGGTAGCTTTAGAACGGGTAATTTCAGCCCGTGGTGCGTATTCTCTGTCGTGCCGTCTTGCCTTGTACCGATTGCCTGCTGGATCTCAAATCCGTCGATCTTCTTCTGCAAATTCACCATAACAGTTTCGTAGATTTCCTCTAGTTCTTCGTGCTCGTTCATGTAATCTTCATCGGTTATTTCTCCTGTATGCTCTACAATGTCGTTATGTGTTTCTACTATATTCATCCATTGGTTTTGCATTGCCTGTTGTTTATGGACATAGTATGCTTTTGATGTTTGCGATGATTTCTCCATCCTATCCACTGATCTGAAGAATGCCTGCTTCTGCGCTTCTTGACGTTTCATTCTTCTTTTCTGCTCTTCATCTTGCTGGTCAGCGTTATTCGGCGACTTCCTGTACCCTGATGTTGAGGGTGTATTTATTGGCATAGCTGTATCTGAGTTGCCAACTAATTCTGCTGCTCTTGGTAGGGGTTCACTCTCTGGGCCTTAAATTCTTCTTCCAATATCTCCCTAAGCTTGCCTTCTAATTTGTTTCGTAGTGTCGTCATCGTTAGTTCTACTTGCTTGTAGAAGTTGGCTTCGATGTATGGATGCCTTTCGCTGAACTGCTCATGCCTTCGTATTTGTTTATCTCCGTTTTCAAACTCCTTCCAGTGGTGGTCAAGGTCATCTAATCGTTCCTTGACGAATTCCTTTGTTCGTCTTACCTTGGGTTCTTTCGTGTACTTTTCGGATATTTTCTTTATCCATTCAGCCCTCTCCCGCTGTTGTTGAGCCAAATCGTCTACACTCGTCATTGTTATCTTCTCCTATCTCGTCTCGTATTTTCACTATAAACACTATTCACTACTTTTAAAACTTCTTCGATTCTTTTAGTCGTAGTTCAGTAACTCGAAGGACCAACTATGTTTAATTGATAAACTAAGGCCACCTTACCGCTGGTGGGGGGTGGTTATAGTTAACAAATGAAACACCTTACTATTGGAGTTGTCGTATTCAAATCCACCTTCAATTTTTATTCTACCTCCTTTTATACAAAATATTTACAGTATAAATTATGATGACATGCATATATTGTATTACAAAACTTAAACTACGTGGGAACTGCTGCTGACTCGGCGGCGCTGACCAAACCTGATATTAACGCAAAATTCTGTACAATTTCCCGCGGTGTTTGTTTCCAATTATGTGGGTGCATATGTACGCAATTGTACACATAGTTCGTTTGAAAAAGGGTAAACCCCAATGGTTTTACCATTGATTGTTAATATTCTAGGAAATTAAGTTAAATTAAATTGAACTAAAATTAAAGGTTACATACAATAATATAATACTCATATGTATGTGCATACAGATAGTGCTGCCTTCATGTACGAATAGCGTGGTCCAGGAGTAATGTTCTCTGGAGCCGTCTGGATTCCTGTAATTTCACTAGGCTCTGGATTTCACGGTTTTCATGTTGGTGTTGTCAAGTCCTTCAAGTCCTTGTAGATGTCTTCATTACGTATGTACATATGTACCATAGTGCAGTTGGGTGGTCGTTTGTGAACAATAGATACAAGACCGGGCCAAGCGCACTACCCTGGGGGACTTCGGCTCTTATTTTGCGTAGCGTATAATTTTTTATTTTCATACTTCACACGAAAGAGTCCATCAGCTTAGTATAACCTTAGAAAAAGGTAAAACTCTTTTGGTAGAGATCTGTGAAGTTTCCTAAGAAGTTCTTGGTGCCAAACTACATATATCGAAGGTTTGCTCATCTAGAAGCCGAGCAGATTTTTTACTGATCTGGTGCATTTTCTATTAGATTTGTCAGTCGATGTACTTGTTCGAGAGTTATGTGTTTATTTCTGAAACCAAATTGGTGAGTTGAAAACAGATTTCTATAAGTAATGATTGGTTGAAGGCGTCTCAATAGAATTTTTTCAAATAGTTTTGACATTGTAGGGGGAAGAGATATGGGTCAGTTTTTTCAGACGCGCTTCTTGCCCATGTATTGTCTTCCTTTTTTAATGGCGGGTTTTGCTGTATTAGTCTTTTTATTGCTTTTGATGCCTTCCACAATGAATATTCTTTGTCTTTTTCAGCTGATAGTTTTCGAATATATCTAGCAAAAATTTAATGTTTAGTTTCTTTTAAGAGTGCTTTTAACTCGTTGCAGTACCTACTAAATATTGCTTTGGTTTCAGTTGCCCGACAGATTTGCCACTTCTTTCTTACTTTCCGCTTTTTATTTAGTAGAGTTTTAATCTCTAGTGGATATATGATACCGCTAAGAATTTTTTTCTTGGGGTTTGAAGTGCTTTCCCAAGTTGCAAGCTGGATGTTACACACTAAGAAATCGAGTTCTTCTTCAATTTGGAAAGTGGTTTTTATTGGAATTTTTAAGTTTATCTTTAGCTGGACAGATTCTACCGCGGATTCGCTTGAACTTCTTAGGAGTACACACTTCCCAGGCTGTAGGGACTGTAAACTTGTTCGGGTGGTCTTTATTCCGAAGGTAGGCCGGTGGGGACATGAAACCGCCAGGATTTTAACTATTACTTAGCCTGTCATTCCTTGTACTGAAGATCTTTGAACGTATCCTAGATTTTTACACTCGAAAAACCCTGTAGAGTTTTTCACTGTCAAAATCCCAACACACCTAACTCAAAGGACAGTGTACAGAGACGGCTCTTCATGAGGTAGTACGATCGGTGGAGCGTGAAGAATACACTCTTGGTACCTTCCTAGACATAGAAGGGGCTTTTAATAACATTCATAGTAAAACTACTCAAGAGTCTCTCACCAACTTAGGTGTGAGAGCCATTCCTTAGTCATTGGATAATATCCATACTAAATATTAGAATAATTAAATCAATACTAGGTAACAGCAGTACAACTAATATCGTAAATAGAGGAACCCCACAAAATGGTGCTATGACCCCCTTGCTGTGGATAATGGCGAACGACAAAATCTTGGTGCGACTTGATAAGGATGTGGTTTTACTAATGTCAGGAAAATTTCTCACCAATGTAGGTCAAATTAGGGAAAGTTTTTTTTTTCCGAGGGTAGGTGAAAATCTTCCATAGACGCTATGAGAATAGCAAGCGCGTGGTCATAGTAGTGTCAGATTGTTACTGACCAAAAACACTACCCTTCAATATAAATTTGTTAGATATTGCAACTAAGAAATAACTTATCAAGCAATTTTTATATCACGAAATAGAAGCGTTTGGTAGATTACTTTCCACTGAAAAATCCTACAGGTTCCGCAATATAAACGCGGTTAATCCACAATCTAAACGCGGTAAATTCTTATCTCGCCAAGTCGAAAGGATTAGTCCTTTATGGTCGGCGCAATGGATTTTCCTGCTAGTTCCTGCTAGCTCCGCAGTTTAAACGCGGTTGCTCACTATCGCGCTAAGTCCAAAGGTTTGGTTCTTTGTAGACGGCGCAGTAAATTTCTGTCATCTAAAATTTGAAGGACTGTATTATTTACGTGACTTTCTAGTCGACTTTTATGCTTTCTCGCATAGTTTCTGATTTCGTCTTCGAATGTTTTAATGCCGAGATCTCTGTGTATATCTCTATTTCTGATATACCACAGTGCATTAACAATTCCTCTTAGCACTTTATTTTCAAAAGTTTGTAAAATATTAATATTACTTATTTTGGTACAACCCCAGAGTTGTATACCATATGTCCAGACTGGCTTTAGCACTTGCTTGTATAAAAACAGTTTGTTTCCTATATTAAGCTTGGAATACTTTCCAAGTAACCAATACATTTCTCTGTATTTGTTTTCTAGCTCTTTGCGTTTTTTCTTTACATGCGACTTCCATTTTAGCTTTGCATCGAGTGTCATTCCAAGATACTTAGCCTCGTTTGCAAACGGAATTCGAACCGAGTTTGAAAGGATCGGCAAATTATTCATTTTTTTGTAGGTAAAATTTACATGAACAGTTTTGGTTTCATTCAGAGCGATTCGCCAAACCTTTGTCCATTCATTTACTCTATCCAATGCTTGTTGCAATTTTTCCGTAGTCTCTTCGACCGTTTTGCCTACTGCCAAGATAGCAGTGTCGTCGGCAAATGTAGCCAGCGCAGTACCATCTACTGGCGGTATATCACGAGTATATAATAGATACAAGCGTGGACCAAGGACGCTACCTTGCGGTACACCAGCCAATATTTCCTTAAAGTCTGAATATTCGTTTCCGTGTTTGACGCGGAATAATCTATTCGTAAGATAGGTCTTCAAAATATTAAATAAAGGATCGGGCAGAACTTGTCGCAATTTAAACTTTAAGCCTTCATGCCAGACCTTGTCAAAGGCTTGAGAGACGTCAAGGAATACACTTGAGCAAATCATTTTTCCTTCAAGTGATTTTTCTATTACATCTGTTCACCGTCCACCGTAGAGTGCTTGCTTCTAAACCCGAATTGATGATCCGGAATAAGACATTTTTCTTCTATAATTGGCTGTATTCGCCTAAGCAATATTCTCTCGAATACTGTAGATATAATTGAAAGAAGCGAAATTGGTCTGTAAGACGTTTTCTCGTTCGGCGGTTTTCCTGGCTTAAGAACCATTATAACTTCCGCGAATTTCCATTGGCTGTGAACATGTTCTAGTCTAAGCTCGGCATTTATAATGAAAAGAAGTTTAATTAAAGCTTTTCTGGGTAGTTCTTTGAGAACCTCTCCTGTGATAAGATCATATCCAGGAGCTTTCTTAGGCTTTAATTTCTTTATTTCTTGCTTGAGTTCATTTAGCGTTACGTTTCTTATGACGCTATTGTCTGTATCCGATGCGCTTATATTTTGAATAAGCGCTTATCCATCAAACGGTTTGAAAGTTTCTTCCAGATGGTTGGCAAAAACTTGCGCTTTCTCTTCTCATCTCTGGCCCATTCATCATTATTTTTTTTAATTGGGGCGGCTTGAATTTTAGGTTTTTTAATACCCTTTATAGCCTTCCAAAGCGAATAATTAGAATCTTTTTCCGCAGTTAAACTTTCAAAGTAACTTTGTATTCCACGATTTTTAAAATCATTGATTGTCTTTTTTAGCGAGTTGCACAAACGGTTTAGGTGTGCTTTATGTTGCGGAGCCCGAGTTTGTTGCCATTTTTTACGCGCTTTTCTCTTCTCCTTGATCATTTCTTTTATTTCGGGTGGATACGTTTGGACATAACTGCCCGGCGTTTTCTTTTGTTTGGGAGTATTTTTCCACGCGGCACCCTGTACGATTTCAACAAAGCGATCAACTTCGACTTCAAGTTCATAGGGTGTCTTAAGTGATACGCTCAGCTCAATATTTGCTTCAATGTCTTTTTTGAAGCTGTCCCAATTAGTTTTCACGTTGGTTAATCTAGCTGGTTCTACTTTTTTAATCAGAGCTTCGCTTATCGTCATAATGATTGGAGAATGATCAGAGGAGAGATCAAAGCTTTCATCAACTTTTATACAGTTACCAGATATTCCTTTAACAACAAAGAAATCGATCAGATCCGGTATCTTATTTCTATCAGTCGGCCAATATGTTGGTTTACCGGTCGAGTGAAAATCACAACTGTATTTCATACCCGCATTATAAAGCATTCTACCTTTCTGAGAGACGCATCTTGATCCCCAGAAGGTGTGTTTCGCGTTGAAATCGCCACCAATAACAAAGTCTGGTCTAAGGAAGTCGAAAATGTTTGTAAAATCACTTTCTTCAAGTCTGCATCGCAGTGGGCAATATATAGATGAAATATTAAAAGAAAAATTTTTATTTTTTACGCGTACCGTGCTTATTTGCATCGCTTCTAATTCGATCTTTAGCTCTGCCGAGTGTTCGATACATTCTTTTATGAACAAAGATGATCCACCTCTGGCCCTTTCCGATGGGTGAAAAGCGTGGTAGGGGCTATAGCCCATTATCTTAACATTTGATTGGTTTGTCAGATGGGTTTCACAAACCAAGCATATATCAATATTTTTTTTAACGCATAAATATTTCTAACTCATCGAGTCTTTGTATGAGCCCGTTGTCGTTCCAAGTAAGAATCTTAAGCATTTCTTTCATATTTTGGTTAAAGTGCGCGCGCTACGAATATTATTTTTAAGTGTAACTAGTCTCTCGAAAATAAGTTTGTTTGTTTTGCTTTGCTCTTCAAGTTTCGCAAGGATAATGGAAAAGACATGAGTTATAGAGTCCTGTGAACCAACGCTATTGCCGTTTTCTCTTGTCTTGACGCTAAGGTTTGGACGCTTTGCTGTTGTTAATTTTGCTTTATCAGCTATATTCGTGCCGTTATCTGTCATCGCCACATGAGCATATGACTGCACACCAGTGTCTGTAAGTTTTGCTTTTGCCACCTTTTCTTTCGGACGTTTATGTTTTTCCTCATTAGCTGGTTTTTGGGCAGGTTTGACAGTTTTTCTTTTTTTCGCTGCTTTTACTGTAGCGGTTTCGCGTTCATCCTTAATTTGTTTCAGATTTGGGCGTTTGTTCTTTTTAAGCGTATCGCGTCTTTTTTGAAGCTCTTTTGCCACTTCGCAACCTCGATAATTCGCTGGGTCCTTTCCGTTGCAATTTATGCAAGTGGCTGGGGCTTGTTTATTTAAGAGGCAGTCTTCGAAGAGATGTTTACCCGTACATTTCACGCACCGTGGCTCTTTCTGACAGTAAGTCTGCCTATGATTGAAGCCCTGGCAGCGCTTGCACTGCGGGATCGATCTTGAGCTCTTACGCATAGGCTCGATTTTGACCACGATATTAAGGATAGTCTTAATACCGTAGATCTCATCTTTATTTTCGGCTTTATCGAAACTTAGTAAGAATAGCGGAAGTCCACGCCTAACCAATACTTCCTTATCTCCTTCCGACTGTTGCTTCTCCTTCTTGATAATATTAACGGCGTCAAGAACTTTAAAGCCTTTGGCATGGAGGGCGTTCATAACGTCTTCCTTCGTGCACGAGGGGTGGAGTCCCCTTGCTACAACACGCAGTGGCCTTTCTAACTTATTTTCGTATGTATACCACTGGATTTTCTCGGCATTTAATTTTTGGGACACTGCTCGGTACCCGTCGGAATCATAGACGTTGATTTTCCAGGTATTGTTTCGGAGAGATCTGACCTTAAATTTCGATGACAACGTTCCTTTGAGGAGGCAATGCAACTTGTTTTAGTCCGAAATTCCAACGACGTTTATCGGTGGCGGAGGACGTAATTTTGCTTGAGGTTGCTTCTTTTGCACCTGCTTGCGCTTTTCATCTTTGTGTGACTCTACCTCAGGTGAAGAACCAGCTTTGCGTTTTTTGCTAGGTCTTTTCTTTTCGATCCAATTAGTTTCGCGTGCTAGCTCTTCCTCGTCTGTCTGGTATTCGCGACTAGCTGAGGGCTGTGAACTAACTGTGCATTCTTTTTGGAGATGTGAATTCCTTAAGGCATTGTTTTCTTCTCGGAGTAAATCTACCTCTTTCTTAAGATCGCGGTAGAGTAGCTCCATTTCGTTAAGTTTGAGACGAAGTTCATTGTTTTCCTCCTCAAAGCTTTTAGATTTCACTGAGTCCCGTTTTTCGCGCGCTGCCGGTTCTTCTTTTCCGGAGACATTCGATCTTGATGGTGGAGATCGAGATACCCTTGAACTTTTTGAAAAGGGATCAATCAGTAGCAATAAATGGCTCTCCCCAGAATCCGTAGAGCCGACCTCCGAAGAGGGTGGATTTTCCAGTGAATCTGGACTGCCACCTGGGGTAATATATCGTTTTGTTTTGTTCATTGCATATTTTGTATACACTACGCTTCCCCATAACACTTTGTGTTGCTACAAAGGCAGTAACGAAAGGGAAACTCTTTTCCACTTTCTTTGCAGATGTCCGGCCCTAGCGAGGACCAGACAACGTACAATAGGTAAGGGTTGGAAAACTGAATTTTACATTCTGCACAACGGTGGACTTATGTATGTACATACCTATGTATGTCCCATTTCCAACCAAACAGATTGTAGACTTATGTCCCGATGGGACTGTCATAGATCGTTTCTTAAAGGCTTTTTATCAATAAGACTTGAACTGTTTTGTTATGTTTTACTTATTTGAAGTTTGTTAATTTGTTTAATTATGTTAAATAAATTTTAATGATTTTTTTGTTGCTGCAGTAAAATGTTTAATTTCACTTTCGGGTTTTTGGGTTTTCGGGATTGTGGATTCTTGGGATTGTGGATTTTAATGTGGATTTAATTATAATTAATGGGATTTTTGGGATTTTTGAATTTCGGGATTTTCTGTTTTCCGAGATTCTCTCCGACTTCCGTTAGGTAAACCCTACTTCGACGATTTCAGAGAGATAGCTTCTAAACGGACTGCAGAACTAATCCTTTATGTGAACTCCACGGGTTGGGTTTAACTGCATACTACATTAATGTATCCACCAATAACACACTCAAACAAACATTGTACACGAATTTTTGTGGTATCAAAACGGAAAAAGTATTACATGAGTTCTTAGTTTTTTAAAGCAATTTAAAAAAAAATTAAATAAAATGTAGTCGTGCCTTTATAATTAATATTACTTTTTATTATTCTTGAATTGTACAACCGTACAACTTCAATATCAAAACCAAACTTAACTTTAAAACGATTTCGAAGTTAACCATCACCTCAACGAATTGAAATTATCTTATGGCAAATACCCACGCAAATAGATAAGAGTTTATTAAACTGAGATGCAAGTGCGCCCACAAAATTCTTTATGTGTCACTTCTAAAGCAAGTGAACAAAAATGCACAGTAGCATAAGTTAATGAAATGTGTGGCGTGGTTGTAATAGAATATCGGTGAGCGAAAATAACCAAAGGATTTGATTTCCGCAAGTCTTTGTTATTTATAGAACCCGTGTATAACTATATCGTCGGTTGAAAGGTAAAACTCACTAAGTGCGTTTAGAGCTCATTGGAGATAATGAGGCTTAAATGAATTTTTCCTAAAAAATTACAGTTGATGAAATTTAAAAATCTAAAACTGTTTTTTTTAATCGTTTAATGGACATAATGAATTTTCTAGCGATAGATTACTGAAAAATACGGCATTTGGTGATATAAAGTCATTTTGGCTAAATGTTCACTTAGTGAGTTTTACCTCCCAACCGATGATTCTATGAGTATCTTACAGGATTTTTCATTCATAGCGTCAAATACTTTGAGTGGATACCATGGCCTTGAAGATGCGTCTCGTTCCATGACCTCAAAGTTCCGCAGATTGTCCAGGTCCGAGAACTGCTGCTACAGGACCACTCTCATTGTTGTTGACCTAGTCCATCCTCTAGCAGATTTTTTGATATTACCTTCCCCGCTGATGTTTTGCCATCCATAATCAGTTCGAGAAGTACCAGAGAGCAAACATTACCTCTTCTTTGCTGTTTCCCTTTTTCGTTGATCAGTAGACGACATGCTAGAACGTAGATCGTTAGTTCTCTCCCCCTTGCACTTTGATGGTGATGAGTAGTGGGAGGTAACATAGACATTTATTTTCACATGCGATTTTTACGTGTTGCTTCACACGTCTTCTTGGATTCCGCTTTGTCATCCATTATTTTCTTAATGCAATTGCCGACGGCTCTTATAGAAAATGCATTTGCCGACGGCAACTGAAGGTTATGCCTATGTATTTTCATGTTGCGTTTGAAACATCCTGCCGGGCCACAGAAAGGAAGTCGGAGGGCGCTGTCATCCACAAACGGTGTTGTTGAAGATTGTGTATCTCAGGTGTTGAGATCTTTTCCCTTCCTTTTTGACCTTTCAGCATCGACTATTAGATGTGTGTTGCGAAATGATTCTCCTGCTCCGCTAGTGTGTGAGGTGTTGACAGGTAGGTACATGAAAAAGAAAAAGAACATTTGGTGAATGGCGTGTGACTGGTTTGATTTAGTTCAATTTTAGTTAATTAAATTTAAGTTATATGTATGTTCAGTTTATGTTTATAAATTCAGAAGTGTTTGTGTGTGTATGTATTAACTTAGAATTGGAAGAAGGCAAAGTTTGGCTATTGGGCGCTTTAATGTTGTAGTTGCCATCTTGATTGTGACGATACGAATTTTTGCATCAGCTCCTGGATGTGTTGCTACAATTATGCCCAGTCGTCAAAGGGTAGGCGGTAATTGTTCATCAGGCAGTAGTACTAAACTGCCTATTTTCAATTCCAGACTTGGAGTAAGCTATTTTGAACGTTGTTGCAGACGAACGAGGTACTCAGTCCTACATTTTGCAGAAGTGCTGCTGTGTTTTCTGCATTAGTTGCCATCTGTCCAAGTAATTGGGCTTGGTCTCGGTCAGTTCCCTTTCAGGTGCGGTGTTGAGTGCAGTACCAATTAGGAAATGTCCTGGTGTTAAGATGGATAGATCCTCAGAGCCTTCAGTTACTGGGCAGAGTGGGCGAGAATTAAGACAGGCTTCTACTTGGGCTAATATGGTTGCGTATTCTTCGAACGTCAAAGTTTTATGCCCAATGACGCGTTTAAGGTAGTGTTTCATGGATTTCACTCCCGCTTCCCATAAACCCCCAAAATGAGGCGCTGCAGGAGGGTTAAAATGCCATGATGTGCCATTGGCTTGGATTTGTTTGGCGATGTCATTCGTCCATTGTGTCGATATGTGTGTCCTTTCATTATCCATGATTCTTGCACCCCCTTGGAAATTAGTTCCAAAGTCGCTGTAGCGCAGATCCCATGGTGCGCAGTGAAACAATTGAACGCTGCAAGGAACGCGGCTGTGCTATAATAGCTGACAAGCTCTAGGTGAACTGCTTTCGTACAGAAGCATATAAAAATAGCTATGTAAGCCTTCATGGTTTTGCTGCACCTACCTTTCCACGCCTTCAGTTGTACCGGGCCGGCATAGTCCACTGCAGATGTTTGAAATGGGCGAGCCTGGTTGACACAAAAAGAGGGTAGATCACCCATTTTTTGCTACATTTGTGTGGCCTTATATCTGCAGCACTTCAAACATTTATGGATGCGAGCCATGACGTTGGACTTAAGATGCAATATCCAGTATTCAGATCGAAGTGTTGCCATCATGAACTGCTGACCACTATGCAGCGATCTCATGTGAACATTGTGAATGATTAGGGACGTTAAAAAGTTGTTTGAGGGCAATATAACTGGATGGCGGGGTGCATAGGGTAAATTTGCATTTTCCAATCGACCCCCCACTCGCATAATTCCTTTCTCATTGATTATAGGGGAAAGTCGTGCTATTTTGCTTCCCTTGGCGACCGATTCTCCCTTTGTGATGGTCCTAATTTCGTCGACGAAAAATTACATACACGATCATAATTAATCGTGTTTGCGCTGAGGCGATTTCATCCACTGAAAGTGGTCCAGCCATACGAACTGATGTCTGCTGGATTAGCCTTTGACATATTTCCAGCAACTAGGATCTATCGGCTCCTGAATTTCTGCCACTCTGTTGGCAACGAAGGTGGTTCGCATGTGTGGAGGAGTTTTGATCCACGCAAGTGCGATTTGCGAGTCCGATCAAGCAAATATTTTTAGGGATTGAAGTTCCATTTTCTTTACAGTATGCACCAGCAAGTGCGCTAGCAGCTAAGCTCCACAGAGCTCCAACCGTGCCTGTTTTTGAGTGGTGCGACTCTGGTCTTAGATAAGAGAAGATTAGTTGACACGGACTTCCCGTCGCATATGTCTTTTCCGAAGCGTCACAGAAACCGTGGATTTCAAGCTGTGATTGTTCGGTGACATTAACCCATCGACGAATCTCAATAACATTGAGGGAATTTAAATCGGTTTTCAACCTGTACCATGCTGAAACAATTGTTGGTGTTGGCTCGCTGTCCCATGTTGGGTTTTGTTTCCAGATATCCTGCATAATAATTTTGCCAATGACGACGCATGGAGAAATCTATCCCATCGGGTTATATAGACGAGCGATATCTGACAGAATCATTCGTTTCGTCGTCCTTCGTGAATCCTGAAGACAGATTTTGAATGAAAAGCTATCTTTTCCAGGGTGCCATTGGCTTCCTAATGTTTTTATAGTGTTCCCTTCATTAAATGAGAGTGGCACCTGGACCTGACTATCCTCCTCAGGAACGGAAAACATCAACCTTTCGCTGTTGCTAGCCCATTTTCGTAGTGGAAAACCTCCACGCTGCTCCATTCTCCTGAATTGGCGTTGCATTTCAATGGCTTCGTCTTCTGAATCTGCCCCGTGTATGACATCATTGACATAAAAATTTTTCAGGCTATTTGTGAGGCCTTTGGGTAGTTATCTCGTTCATCTAATGCCAGTTGTCGAAGAGTACGCACAGCTAAGTATGGTGCGGCGGCGGTGCCGAAAGTGACTATGTTCAGTTGATACGTTTTGATATCCTCTCCTTCAAGATTTCTCCACAAAACAAGTTGATATGCAGCATCACCCGATGACACCCAAATTTGCCGATACATCTTATTGATATCTGCTACGAAGACTATTTTGTGCATTCGAAACCTCGTAATATGGTCAAAAATGTCATCTTGAAGCCGCGGCCCAACGAGAAGATGATCGTTGGGTGACGTGCCATCAGAGGTTTTGCATGACGCGTCAAAAACTATCCGCAGTTTTGTCGTAGAGCTAGACTCCTTAATTACCGCGTGGTGAGGAACGAAGTAATGAAACTTGGTAATTAAAGTGGGGTCTATTTTCGTTCCGCTTGACGCTGATAGGATCTGCTCTTCTTCTACTGTAAGCGGGTTTTTCTTTCCACTTCTTCTAGTTCCCAAAACCTTAAGATTTGATCTAAGATGTTATCTAACTCACAACTTTCTGCGATTGTATGGTGAGTTTTAACTGTCGTTTGATTGCTGGACGCAATACACCCAGATAGTACCCATCCGAGCTCAGTCCGTTGAGCCATAGGGGTGCTTGGTTTTCCTTTTACTAAACCCTCAAGTAAAATCGATGGATGAACATCACTACAAAGTCAAATATAAATTTTACTCGGTTTGTTGAATGCTGGGTCGGCAAGTTGAATGTGCTTGATATGATTCCAATTAGCAAGTGGACTTTGGTGTGTTGGAAGACTAGCACTTTTTTATTTTTTTTTTATAATTTACCCGTACTCAAGGGGTTATGAATACCCTTTTACATGTTTTCACAGGGTGCGGGCGTAGAAAAGATAGATAGAGAGAGAGAGAAAGAGATTAGTTTAGTGGTTTGAACCTCAGCTGTATTAGGTTTCACATTAACTCCAGGGGTGGTGTCCAGAATAACTGGGGAGATTTGATTGCTGTCATGTATTTTTTGACTTCGCTTCTGATTCACAGTATTTTTTTCCCGATCCACCGGATGTCATGAGCATATCAATTATCAACAGAGCGATCTATTTCTCCAGCCATATAACAAACCTACTGCCAGTGTTATCCCTTCGCAGTAGTGTTGTCACAAACTTTCGCAATTGATCGGACTGCCTCTTATCATATAATGCTTGCTGACATCAGGGATTGAACTGTGAACCATCAGCTCGACAAAAGATGACGCTACCACTACACCATTGCCACCCTTAGTTTGAGTAAGACCAAAGCAGTCAGTTTCAAGTGGAAGGTTATTGAAAAAATGGTGAGCGACACCTTATGCTTGACGATGCTAGCATTAGTTACTCCAACTCCAAGGACCTTTACATAGCTCTTTTCTTTTTTTAAACCCAACTGCTGTGCAACAGCTTCAGAAATAAAGGAATCTTCCGATCCAGGATAAAGGAGAGTTCGAAGCACTAACGGTTGGCCATCAGGTGTAAAAACTCTAATAAGCGCTGTAGCCAGAAGAGGATTCTGTGTGTGACTGGTTTCGGTAACGTAAGTGTTGCATGCTTGAGTAGTTCTGGTGGAGGATTTTAAATTATTCTGACATCCTGACTGTGCGTGCTGAGGAGGTGCCCAGTTTGATAGATTAGGGGACGAGGTAGCCACTGTTGAAGCGACTTCTTGTGTGTACATTGCGTTACCGTCTTCGTTCGAGTGTAGTAACAAATTATGTTTTTTATGACACGTAGAATACGTATTTGACAAGTAGTTAACACACAATCGTTTTTTCCGTACAACGTTTTGTCTCTTCTTCGGACTTAGTGCCTTAAATTTGAAACAATGCTAATCGAATGTGTTCCTTGGCACGTGGGCAATTTCTGAACTATTGAATTGTGTGGTCAGACTGTGCCTGAAGCAAATTTTTTGCCCTCATGTTGGTTGAAATTTGATGAAGATTATCCCATTATGTCCAAAGTTCTGGATAGGAAATAGGAAATCCTCAAGCACGCTATAAGTCGGATAATCGACATACGATGCTATATGAGATTCCCAGAGGCTTCGAGTGATTAGTAGCAGCTTATGCACTGTGTGATAGATGAGCACATCTTCCCATGTATCCACACTAACACTTAGATTTTCAAGCGACTGCTTAGCCTCGTTGGTTGTGTCTAACAACAACTTAATATCTTCTGATGATTCATGCATTATGTTTGGCTGATCAAACAGAAGCTTAAACGCTCTATCAGTAATGCCCAAGTACACTTAAAATTTGAATCAGAATTACGTAGTATACGTGCAGCTTCACCGATTACATTACTTCTTAAATACTGCAACTTTTGTGCATCGGAAATCGATGAATTTTTATTTACTAGACTTTCGAATAAGCCCTTGAATTCAGGCCAGAGCTGAAGGGTACCGTCGAAGTTGGGAATTTTTATTGGAGGGAGTTTAAATTCAACCATTAGATTTTTGTTTAATGCCGTTGAATTATTCATGAAACTTTGCGTCTGGTTGTGGCTATCGTAGATGTACAACTGATCTTTTAATTCAGACGAGTACTGGAAATAAAGCTCCTTTAGTTTATGAAAGATGAGAGCTTTCGGCAATGATTTTCTGATAGAGACCTTTCGCCTCATCGAAAGATTTCTTTACATTTACTAACCGCACTTCATTCATATAAACCGATTTGTTAGCTTTTGCCAGAGTAGTATAAGCCTTATACTCAATTTCTAATTCTAATTCTTTGCTCATGGTCTTAATTTAATTTATATTATACTAGCTGTACCCTGCGCGCGTTGCAACGCCACCAACTAAAATAAATTTGAAGGAAAGACATTACACAAATATTCAATTCTTTTGAGTCATTTTATTGATTTTGTTCATTTCGAAAAAATTGTGACATTGCAGCGTTTCGTTTCAATCCGATATTTATTGAAGTGCTGTGGGATACACAATATTTCTTGTTTTTCCATCTGGTGCGTAAACGAATAAATCAGAAGGTTTACCGACGCGTGAGCAGGCCGCATAGAGCTGCCCATGCGAGAAGCATGGATTCTCCAAATTTAATCCACACACTTGCAACGATTGTCCTTGTGCTTTGTTGATAGTCATTGCGAAAGCGAGTCGCACCGGGAACTGCAAATGTTTGAATTCGAATGGCATATCTGTCGGGATCATTGGGATACGCGGCAACAGTACGTCTTCACCTTTAAATTTTCCAGTCAAAATTGTTGCCTCGATAACATTGTTCATCATTTTCTTGACTGAGAGTCTGGTTCCGTTGCAAAGTCGTGGTGGATTTATGTTTCGAAGAAGAATGATGGGTACGCCAATTTTCAATGTAAGAACGTGCGGTGGCATGCCTGGCAAATCAAGCGAATTCAAGAATTCAGTTGGATAGTTGACAACTTCGTCTTGATTCACCACAGTATCGATGTCGTTTCGCCGGGTATTCCATTCTGAATGGTGAAGTTGATGGTATTGACATCGATGTTTTTGGCCGCTAATATAGCACGCGTACTGAGCCACTGATGATTTTTGTAGTTCTGCGCAATGTTTGGGAAAACTTTTTGCACCAATTCGTCTATGCTTTCTGTGATCTTACAGAAGTTTGCTGGCAAGGTGATACATTGCGTAGATTCATCAATTTGCATTCGTCCATTTCCAATATCCATTAATTGTTTTGCAAAAACAATTCCAGCCGATGCATCCCGTTGTAGTTGTACACGCATGTTGGTTTTCAAAGTCAATTTCTGTAAATGACGCCATAAAACTGATGATTTGAGACATGCATTAAGTTCATCAGCGACAATATTGTCTGTTCCATGTGAGCCGGACATGAATTTCACAATTTACATAAATTCTGATGTCATCCACAACTCGAAACGTCATCAGCATGAACTGTCACGGCAATATATGAAATTCAATGGAATGACAGCGGCGCCATCTGTCGAAAATTGGTCGTACCAACTCAGAAACCTTCGCAGGCTCATGCACAACAACTTTGCTAAAGATCATCACATGATCAAATGCATAGTTTACGATTCTATAAAGGACATACAGACAAACATTCATTTTTATATATATAGACTAGCTGTACCCTGCGCGCGTTGCAACGCCACCAACTAAAATAAATTTGAAGGAAAGACATTACACAAATATTCAATTCATTTTGAGTCATTTTATTGATTTTGTTCATTTCGAAAAAATTGTGACATTACAGCGTTTCGTTTCAATTCGATATTTATTGAAGTGCTGTGGGATACACAATATTTCTTGTTTTTCCATCTGGTGCGTAAACGAATAAATCAGAAGGTTTTCCGACGCGTAAGCAGGCCACATAGAGCTGCCCATGTGAGAAGCATGGATTTTCCAAATCTAATCCACACACTTGCAACGATTGTCGTTGTGCTTTGTTGATAGTCATTGCGAAAGCTAGTCGCGACGGGAACTGCAAACGTTTGAATTCGAATGGCATATCTGTCGGGATCATTGCGATACGCGGCAACAGAACGTCTTCACCTTTGAATTTTCCAGTCAAAATTGTTGCCTCGATAACATTGTTCATCATTTTCTTGACTGAGAGTCTGGTTCCGTTGCAAAGTCGTGGTGGATTTATGTTTCGAAGAAGAATGATGGGTACGCCAATTTTCAATGTAAGAACGTGCGGTGGCATGCCTGGCAAATCAAGCGATTTCAAGAATTCAGTCGGATAGTTGACAACTTCGTCTTGATTCACCACAGTATCGATGGACTTATATGTTGTCGTTTCGCCGGGTATTCCATTCTGAATGGTGAAGTTGATGATATTGACATCGATGTTTTTGGCCGCTAATATAGCACGCGTACTGAGCCACTGATGATTTTGGTAGTTCTGTGCAATGTTTGGGAAAACTTTTTGCACCAATTCGTCTATGCTTTCTGTGATCTTACAGAAGTTTGCTGGCAAGGTGATACATTGCGTAGATTCATCAACTTGCATTCGCCCATTTCCAATATCCATTAATTGTTTTGCAAAATTTCCAGCCGATGCATCCCGTTGTAGTTGTACACGCATGTTGGTTTTCAAAGTCAATTTCTGTAAATGACGCTATAAAACTGATGATTTGAGACATGCATTAAGTTCATCAGCGGGTGTTGAACGTGGTATAACCGGCAGTGTTTGTCGAAAATCACCAGACAATAAAATGAGTGCGCCACCGAAGATCCGTGCGTTTCCTCTCAAATCTCGCAGTGTACGATTAAGCGCTTCCAATGCTTTCTTGTGAGACATTGTACATTCGTCCCATATGATAGCTTGACACGTTTGGAGTACTTTGCCCATTCCAGAGTTTTTGCTGATGTTGCATGTTGGTTGCCAAAATGAGTGAAAGAAGAAAAGTCTTGACTGTACCACCGGGCGCATCTATGAAAAACAGTCCACCGCTTTATTCTGTGATTGCACGCATAATTCCGTCATACGCAATGCAACGCAAATGCGTTCGGAACGTCAATCAGCAGTCAGATCCTTCACATACACACTCGATGATCTTCGTGAGTTCACTGTAGAGAATGGATAAAATCAGCTCACGGAAACTACGAAAATTCAATCCGATTGAATTATTTATTTAACTCACAATGAAATGCACATAACTATTCGAAAAACGACAACATTGTCTGTTCCATGTGAGCCGGACATGAATTTCACAATTTACAAAAATTCTTATGTCACCCACAACTCGAAACGTCATCATTCGTTCGCTGTTTTTGTTTCAATTCAAATCAGCATGAACTGTCACGGCAATATATGAAATTCATTGGAATGACAGTGGCGCCATCTGTCGAAAATTGGTCGTACCAACTCAGAAACCTTCGCGGGCTCATGCACAACAACTTTGCTAAAGATCATCACATGATCAAATGCATAGTTTACGATTCTATAAAGGACATACAGACAAACATTCATTTTTATATATATAGAAGAAGAAGAAGATAGAAGATAGAAGAAGATAGCTGACCCCTGCTCGCCTTGCTTCGCTCCTTTCTAGTTTTAAGACCGAAATGTATTCAGCTTCTGAATATCCCATGAAATAGGAAATTGGGATTAGCAGGCATTAATGTTCCGAAAAGGTGGTAAATTTGACCCTGAATCTTAAAAGTGGGCAAAAAGTTGCCTTCTGTTATGCTTAAACCACCAAAGCAGGTCATTTGAAAGGCTGAGTTAAACTTTCTAGGACTCTCTAAAAAAGTTTTTGAGGAAGGATATGATCACCCAGCAGAATGCTCTTTGGTGGTTCCGGCGGTGCACCGATTTCTCTGAGCATAACTTTTCCGTTTGAACAACACAATCCAGCAGATTCTTTTGCCCGCTCAGACATTGTACCTAAGTATGTACATGCGACTCCTTTTCGTATGAAATTAAACTTTCGTACTGAAAACATGAATTTTTCTTTAGGCTCCACGGTCGGACAACATTTTCACCGATAAGAATAAACCGTTCACTAACAGAACCAACTCTATTAACAGAGGTTTCTCAGCCGAGACGTCCGCCTAATTTTTGTATCTTGACTCCTTCGCGCAATATCAGGCTTAGAATATCTCTCTCATTTTAGTTGACGCCACACATTCGGTGGAATACATAGCAACTGATTCTGAACTGATTCTGATTCTGCAACTACAATACTGAAAATGTGCAAACTCAATTATAACATCCCCAGTGGGAATCGCTACCACAGCACACACAGACACAACATCACGCATAACTTATCCAATATGCATGTATGTATAACAGAAAAATAAGGAAAAGGAAACACACACCCTTCTATCGCCAGCCACTCGCCTCTGCTCATAAATTTAGCGAAGAGGCAGCGAAAGGAGAATAAAGGAAAAAAAAAAAGATTATCACCACTGAGACATGGCTGGGAGACATGATCGACGAAAAATTAATCAAATTCTAAATTTTACAAATAATATTTTTGATATTGCTCAGCTTCTAGATGACTTAGAATCATGATTTTGAACTTGAATTTTGCGTCTTTAAAACTCTTCTTTTTTCTCTTTTCGTGATGGCAGTGGCGCCGTCTGTCGAAAATTGGTCGTACCAACTCAGAAACCTTCGCGGGCTCATGCACAACAACTTTGCTAAAGATCATCACATGATCAAATGCATAGTTTACGATTCTATAAAGGACATACAGACAAACATTCATTTTTATATATATAGAAGATGTATATATACGTATTAAAGGAAAAACGTTAAATGCCACACACCTGTTCTTTTGCGCTGCTCGCTCGCTGCACCAACTTCTCCTGATCAGGACTATCGTCACAGGATTCAAACCGAGACTGTACTGACGACGCTTTACGAATCAAACCACCGCACACAGAACACTATCTTACATTTGTAATTGCAGTATCGCGCACTATTTTATTGTCTTTAACATGTCTTTGGTTTAACCAACACTGTCTAGATCCCTAAGATCCGGCATCGAAGGACCAAATGTAGTGGACACTAGGATTTTTAAGCGATCAGATATGCCATAATGCGATAATGCACAGAATAAAACTAACTATTCACTAATTAAAAACTTTATTTGAGTGTTCTTTTGTTAAGAACAATGTAATTGCCACTGCTTGTGCAGAGATATTGATTGTCAACGCTTGATGGACTTGATGGCTGGCGAGAGAGTGATTTGGTTTTTGCCTTCCCTTTCCAGTGAAGCCAGTGGATACCATGGCCTTGAAGTTGCGTCTCGTTCACTGACCTCAAAGTTCTGCCGAATGTCCAGGTCCGAGAACTGCTGCTACAGGACCACTCTCATTGCCGTTGACCTAGTCTATCGTCTAGCAGATTTTTTGTTATTGCCTTCCCCGCTGATGTTTTGCCATCCATAATCAGTGGGAGAAGTACCAGAGAGCAAACATTACCCCTTCCTTGCTGTTTTCTTTTTCGTTGATCAGTGGACGACATGTTAGAACGTAGATCGTAAGTTCTCTCTCCCTTGCACTTTGATGGTGATTGAATCTTTACCCAAAAATATAGATATCCCAAAAATCACGAAGAAGAAATAGAACGGCAAATTAAAGAGATGTTAGAACATGGGCTTGGTAGAAAAAGTATTTCACCCTATGGCTCACCTATTTGGGCAGTGCCAAAAAAATTGGATAATTCAGGCGAACAAAAATGGCGTATGGTCATAGACTATCGCAAACTTAATGAGAAAACAATAGAGTTCAAGCACCCTTTACCTAACATAAACGAGATAATAGGCAAACTGGGAGGAGCTCAATATTTTACCACTTTAGCTCTTGCTAAAGGTTTTCATCAAATTAAAATGCATCCAGAAGATATTGAGAAAACCGCTTTGTCCACAACATACGGATTATACGAATGGCTTCGTAGGCCATTTGGCTTAAAGAACGCACCAGCCGCATTCCAGCGTATGATGAATGAGATTTTGGAAAGTCTGATTAATAAAATATGTGTCGTTTATTTAGATGACATATTAATCTTCTCCACTAGTTTGAAAAAACATATGATCAATTTGAAATTAGTATTAATCGTTAACGGAAATATAACCTAAAAGTACAAATAGACAAATGCAATTTCCAACGTAAAGAAACACAATTTTTAGGACACACAATAACAGATAAAGGTGTTAAACCGAATAAATGTAAAATAGAAGCCATAGAAAAGAAACCACTTCCCAGTACTCGGAAAGAAATAAAATCATTCCTAGGTATTACAGGCTTTACCGAAAATTTAAGTACAAAATATCTGAAAAAGGATAAAAAAAATTGATAAACATGACATAACATACATACATTAAAGCTCATCAAGAACTCAGTAATGCACTACAGAGTGAGCCCGCACTCGCATATCCGGATTTTAAGGAGAAATTTGTCTTAGCGACAGATGCATCAAATCATGCTATAGGCGCAGTTCTAAGTCAAAAAGGACATCCCATCACATTTATATCTCGTACTCTGAACGAACATAAATGGAATTATTTAACCACAGAGAAAGAGCTTTTAGCCATAGTGTGATCAGTTAAGTATCTACGACCATACCCTTAGGGTAGAAAATTCGATCTGAAAACAGATCATCAGCCTTTAAAGTGGCTACAGGTAAAGAGTCTAGGACCAGATATTTCACCTCGACTCCGAGGATGGATACTTCAACTAGCAGAATACGATATGAGAATCGACTATCTCAAGGGAACAAACAATACAGTGGCTGTTTTCCTCAGTAAATAAATCAACGATAAAGACGAAATGAATACTTTAGAAAACAATGACTCTGTCCAACCCACAATTCATTTTCAGGAAGAGCAAGCAAATTACCATTTTCCCATTAAAGAAACCACAGTTAATATTTATAATCAGCAGTTTATACTAAATAATAAAGAGGGAATAAAAGTAACAAAAGGACCAGAATAAAAAAAAAAGAATATTTATAGGCATAGAGGAAGTTAGAAATGATTCTAATGAAAAAATAGTAAAATATATGGATAAAAACAAAACAGGTATTAATTCGGAAGTATCATACTCCGAATATAATCAGTTACAACAAAAACTAATAGTATTAGTCGGAACACGGATCAAGTTGTTCAAATGTGAATACCTTCCTAGCAGAGGACATAACTACAGAAGAAGAGGCTGTTCAACAGATTAAATTATACATACCATGAGAAAGAAACCGGACATTCTGGCATCGAAGAGAATTACAGAGGATTAAAAACGAATATCTCTTTTAAAAACCTAAACTTAATAATGAAGTGATAAATGCATGCAATATTTGCAAACAAAGCAAATATGATAGACATGCTATCTAATTAATTTAATTCTATTTATCAGGTACTCCAAAAGACATTAACGAAATAGTTCATTCAGATATCTACTATATAGCGAAGGCTAAATATTTGACTAACATAGATAAATTCTCTCAACTAACCACAAACACATATGTACCCAATGTTTCGCTCGAAACTTTAGAGGAAGCAATCATACAACTAATGGCTACACATGGTAAACCCTATCGCTATGTTATGGATAACGAATTCAATTTCCCCAGAATAGCAAAAATGTTAGAAGAATTAGGTGTAGAAACTCATTTCACTAAGCCCAATAGACATGCAGGAACACCTCGGTTCACACGACAACAAAACATACCCCATATGACATTCAGAAGGGTAATATTGGTAAAGGAAGATTATGCCAACATATTCATTCAAACAAATTAAAAACCATCAATAAACTCAATAAGAACCGTAACGATAACGAAGAACAAAGAAATAAAGACTTTGTCAAAAACTCTAGAACAGAACGACATAAAACTGAACCGCGATAAGTACAAATTTAATGAATTAGAAGATCAACATTACAACAACATACAGAAGGAAAGAAAATCAAAATTTAAAAATAACGACAATATAATAAAAGCAAACCCGAATAAAAGATAAACAGTCGACTCTCTATAAATTGAATCTGTGGGGACCTGGCAAAAAGTTCAATTTATTGAGAGTTTTATTTAACAAAAGTTCTAACTAGCTATCGAGAGAAAACAAGAAATATTTCAATTTAACGAGTACATTTTTTCAAAAATCACTTTTGTTGTGTTTATTCAATGACAGCTACTCTACTGCTGACAAATATTCTCTAAGAGAACATAGAGGTGTGTTCATTAATTGTACAACACCTCGCTTTCTAGGTCATTATAATTACAATTAAAATAAATTAAATAAATTCAAGAATAAGTCTATCTTCCTTTATCAGTATTTGATAGATTGAGCCTTTTAGGGGTGGTTTCTAGTTCGAAGTGGTCGCTGAAGCTGGTCGCATCTGCATGTTTGACTTTGTGGACTGGGTGGTTATTTTTCATGTTGGTGTTTGTCGGAATGGTGTTCATCGACTTGGTGTTCGTCTGAAATTGTTGATCTGTCTGCGTAATCCAGATGAATGCGTGACCACGGTTTACTTGATTGTTGCGAAGATGAAAGTGGAATTTTGGACTGGTGCTGGTGCTGCATTTGCACAAGCTAAACATTCTCGAACTGTTTTCGTGATGATGATGTCAACTGCGCGCCAAGGCCTTTATGCGGACCACACCGGGATGACCTGAGTGTAACTGCTTAAGTACTGGTATCTGCAACGACAAGGGGATTACTATTTTTTTTGCAATAAAATACATCCATTTGATTCGCTCAAACCCTTGCGACGTCGGTAAAATGTCCCTGACTGATCATCCTTCATTGTTTCTGGCCACGATGTGCGGATATGCTCCCGGACTTGTTTCAGCAGGGCGTCTCGGGCGGTTTCCTTCAGTACCATCTGAAAAGTGACAGGCAAATGAAGAAACGCATCCGCCAAAACTGCATTAACTTAAGATTCAACGTGAATAGCGGTGATGATGAATTCTTCTTCTATGTGAATTTAGTCACAATTTATCAACCGCGAAAGCGCATCGGCATATGTGAACCTTGTAGTGCTAATATATACTACGTTGAAGTCATACATGAGCAACGTAAGTGCCCAACTCTGTAGGCGATGTGCAGTGTATACTGGAATCCCTTTTTTTGCTCCAAAAATTGTCAAAAGCGGTTGATGGTCTGTCCGGAGAAAAAAATGTCTGCCATATACAAGTTTGTAAAATTTCTTCCCACAAAACAATGCTTCTTTCACCGATTGGCTGTAATTCTTTTCCATTTTTGACAACCCTCGCGAGACATATGCAGCCGGTCTTGTTGAACCATCAGGTAACTTATGCATGAGTACTCCACCAATGTCGTTCTTCGATGCATTCCCCGCTAAATTATTTCTTTAGTTGGGTCGAAGTGGATCAGAAGGAGTTTCGACTGCAAAGCCAATTTAGCTTTGTTGAAAGCTGCCTGGCAATCTTTCGACCAGGCAAATGGCACATCCTTCCTCAACAATTTATCCAAGGGGGCACGTATTTCTCGCATATTTTTAATGAATCGTGCATAAAAATTTAACATACCAAGAAATGTTCGTGCTTCTGTGACATCTTTGGCATGCTGGAGATTGCTGCGGTTCTTTTTGGATCTGGCCTGCGCCCATGTTCATCGATAATGAATCCCAGGTAAGAGACTGTCCTCTGGTAGAACGCACATTTTTCAAACTTCAGGCGGAAACCCCATTCCTTGATGGGGTGAAGAGTAGACTCCAAATTCTTGCTGTGATTCCATCGACTTCGCAACCACTATAATGTCATCGAGATACGACGTTACACCAGAAAGACCCGCCAACATCGTGCACATAATTTTTTGAAAAAGTCCTGGTGCCGATTTGATGCCAAATGGCAGACGTTGGTACTGATGTAGTCCTCGATGGGTGTTGATTGCCAATAGTGGTTGAGGCCTTTCATTTACTTTAATCTGCAAGTAAGCGTCAGAAAGGTCAATGGTTGAAAAAAAAGTGAAAGTGACACGAAGATATCGTCTGGTAATGGTATCGGAAATTGATGGGTTTCTAAGGCGTTGTTTAAGCCTGTTGAAAAGTCCCCACAGATTCTCACGCTCCCGTTTGCCTTCCGTACTGCCACAATTTGTGCTGCCGATTGCGAGAAATCCACTGGTTTTATCACTTTAAGCTGTTCGAGGCGATCAACATGGTTGCATATGGTATTGGGCGCTTTGGTCTGAAACATGGTATAACACCGGGCTTGAGATGCAGAATAGTTTCCGCTTTTGTGCACAATCCTAACGAACCATCAAATAGATCGGAAAACCTTGATCTAGTTTTTGAAATCTGTTGCGCGATATTTAAAGGTGCAGTCTGAGCCTTTGCCGAGCCGGTCGCCCTCACTGCCGAACAAATCGCGTTGATTGGTAAATCAAACAATTGTAGAGCATCCATCCAATCCAAGAATGTTGAGCTCTTGCAAGTCGGTGACATAACAGATTCCGCTAGATTGGGCATCTCTAAAACATATGTATATAGCATTGGAGTTCTCCAAACAGTGGAACGGGCTGACCGCTGGCGCTCCTTGCCAACTGCTGTGTTCTTGTTAAGGTTGGGCTACCCAATTGCATCCAAACTTCTTTGGAACAAATCGTTATGTCTGACGCTTGCAACCGAATAGAATGTCCATTAATTTGTACGGAAATGTACCTACGCTTCCCGGCGTAAAGAACTCTGGAAACCAAAAGGATGCCCTTAGATTTTGCCTTCGATTCCCTTCTGTTTTTCTCTTTGAAGCGGCCTTGGTTATTGTACTTTCTGCTCTTTTTGTTCTGCTGTCCAGTCAGTTACATTTGTGATGTTTGTGACAACATTTTTCAGAGTAATGTAGTTCACCGCAGAACCAGCACGCACTCTTTGGCGTTTTTGATTTTTTTGGTTGCCGTACCAGCTTAACCTCACTTTCACCTTCTCCACGACTCTCCACCAGCGCTACCTCGTGCTTCAGCATGAGTATTCGTTCACACTCGTTTGCCAAATCTGTTAAGGTCAACTTATTACTGATTTCATGTGCTTCCACCTTCGCCAGCAATTTGGTTCTGATGTCAGAGTCGTAAATGCTAGTCAATCCACAGACAAAAAGCACTTGAAGACATCGACCGTGATTGAGGTTATCTTGAACAGTTCACATTGCTTGTTCACAATACCAGCATACGTTTGAAAGTCATCGGTGTTTTTCTTCTATATCTTAACCTTCCGTCCTCACACATATTTTTTCTAACGCGCTCTTCACACTGGGGTATCACATACCCCACCCACAAATATTAAATAAAAGATGTCATTTTATATATATACATATATATTTTTTTTTTAATTCATATTTTTATTTCATTAAAACAAAATTCAATACGATGAGTAACATAAAATATAAAAATACTGAAAAAGAAAAAAACATAATTTCAAAATTAGGTTACAAAAAAAAGTTAATATATAGTTGTCAACTAAAATCAGTAAAATTCATAAAAAAGTTTAAAATAATGGTTTTAAAAACTGTCACACTACGCTTTCTAATACTCTTTTTTCAATGTTTACTCCAATGTATTGTTTGAACAGTGCGATAAATGTTTGCTTTTTTAAACACAAAAATTCAAATTTTTTGAGCTGCATTCTATGCATTGCAGTGAGCGATGCTCCTCGCACATGGGAAGTCGACATGTCACACAAATTTTTGGCAGCTTTCCTTACACCAGCAAGATATGATAAGCCAATAAAAGCCTTTAGTTCGATGATGTCTATCTTTCCTTGGTATGTTTGTTGTGTAGTTGTTGTTGAAGAACAGCGCGTTATTTGTTCATTTGTATGCGCGATTACTTTCTCCAAAATATCGTCTGAAAGAGTAAACTCCAAGCTTCAAGAGGGGTTATGATGTTTCTCGCCTCACCCTTGAGACCACGCAAATGAGTGATCAAATTTCGCATCTTATGCCTTCCTTGTCTCTCAGGTGCGACTGTGCTCCATTTATAACCGGATTTCCCTTTCAAAACCGTAACTCTCTTTTTTTATGTGGAGCAAGATGTGGTTCTTCACTTTCTTCCTCCTCAGCACTCTGCTCACTCTCAGAATCCGAATTTTCTTCGAGGTAGTCCGGATCGTTGTCAGAATCTTCGAATGTGAAAAGATGTGATTCGTCTCCGCTTTTTAAAAGCCCTTCAGCATCAAACAAAAGCCTTTCAATGGATTCGTCTCGAAGAAAAGCCATTTTGCTGTAAAACTAAAATTAATATTGCCCTACAGTAACTTACTTTATGGCTGAACAAATCTCACACTTGTTTTATTAATTTTTAGTCCAAAATAACTAAAAGAAAAAATATTTCACTACAATAATGTATTCACAAATTCCAAAAAATACTAACACGCACTGCAGACTGGGGTATATGATACCCAAGCTAAAACTTCGAAGCACGACTGAAACACGTTAAAAAAATCTAAGAGCTGAACACCATCGCCTGCTACTGCAGAGAGTTTAAAATTGAATATACATAGGCATGGCACGCTTAGGAAAACATTTTAACGGGACCTGCACAGTTTTGAAATCTGTGTGGGGTATCTCATACCCCAGTGTGCCCCGTTAGCTTCTGTATAGTTTCGTCGAACTTCAACTCCCGCGACTTTTTTGGAAGAATTAGATTTGCGTATCGGTTGTAAGTGGGCTCATCTAACTTTCTTAGAAGAAGTCTCAGTTTGCAAGAATCGTCCAATTCCTTACCCTCTTCCTTGAAAACGTCTTCGTACCGGGAGTACCATTCGGTAAAAGTCATTCCATTGCTTGGATCGTACATACAATTTTGGAAATTTGTTGCCAAATATCCTGTTGGCTCTTGAGATATGCTGCGAACTGTGTAGCGTACATCAATATGTTGTGTTTATTGGATGACAGCTACTCTACTACTGACAAATAATCTCTAAGAGAACATAGAGGTGTGTTCATTAAGTGTACAACAACTTTATATTTCACAACAACAACAAAACAAACAAACTCATTTAGTTTTAAGCAAAAGTCTGCAGGTTCGAACAAGCGACTCATTCCACCGGTGTTTTGTTTACGTACATACATTATGGTTAGTTTAAATTATCAAAAGGTCGCCTCTTCTACTTCAATTTATAGCGTGTTGTGCGGGAAACAGCCAGCATAATCGCTTCAAATTAACGAGTGTAGATAAATACATAGGGTTTTTTTCAATTTACCGAGAGATTTTCAAGGGATCAAAGAAAAACTTCAATTTAACAAGAGATTCATTTCATCGAGAGTTTTATTTGTCGAGAGTCGACTGTATGCAAACCACAGCTAGGCGAAAATAAACCACAAAAACAAAAAACCCTATAGCGTCGAAAATAGTAGATAACACGCTACCCAACTCAGTTTTACCCAAAGAGTTCGTTAGTTAGTTAGTGAACTCCAATCAAACAAGTCAAGAGATGAAGACTTTAATATAATTTTAGTGATTACTACTTTAGTGTTCAGTAAAATCCAAATAGAAGAAACCTATAATAACGATGGTTACACAATGATCAAATTATACCAAGTACAAATAGTGAATAGATTTAATTCAATAGTATACACATCATTAATTTATCCGAGATAAATTTAATATATCATACACTAGCTGAACAATGGACTTTGACAAAGGCATATGAGTTTATGATTTTAGGACTCAATTGGTTAGGGCGAATGGTTAGTGGATAACCATACATTCTAAGATGTGAAGATTTTATTTTCATTTTTTTTTTTTTTTGGTGTGGTATGGCGTATGTTTTTTTTATGGTCGATCCGATTGAATTGGAAGAACAAAACTGCCGATTTGAGAACTCTGCGTTCTTGTAATACTCGTTGGTTTTGCGATCATATCAATAAAGAAGGATAAGTATATTGTGCTCGAACACGATATTTGAGGAGAGGGGAATTTTCAACAGTGAATAAAGCGAAAGTAAAAGAGAATGTTTCTTATTTTAATATTTAATTAACTCAAATTAATTTCACAAATCAGTTTTTCTATTTTTAATGCTACAGAGCGCCCCCATACGCCCTGATAAACGAGGTTTTAGGGTACCATATTAATTTCGTTCACGGTCGCCTCGCTGAGTGTGCTATATCTATCCGGTAGAAAAACGTGAAAAGAAAACACAAAACTAATTTACAAATAATAATACATTTAAATATACTCACATCAAATTCACCAAGATCCACTACCATCCTAAGGCCGTATTTCGTCAGAATTTGTTTTATTTGAACTATAGGATAGTATACATTTTCTTTGAGCTCCCTGATTTTACGAGTAGGCTTGAACTCAACATCTTCCAATCTGTTCAACTCCATTTGTGCTTGATTAGTCATATTTTTTTTTTTTTGCTCATTGTTTGTCTGTCTTATGATTGTTTAACACGTCAAGTCTTATTACTTGAATCGAGATCGCTTACGACTGTTGCAAGGATTGATAAAAATGGAACTGAACTCGGTGGTGATCCGTGGAACTGTTTATATATGTAGGTCTAAAGTCTAAAACATTATGGAATTTCGAACATTGTGGTATTTGGAACACTGTAAAACGTGCATTGAAGACTGAAGACGATAACTTCCTCTTTTGCTTAGTATTTGTACAATTTAGAGTAAATATACAGTTTAGAGTTGTATAAAGTTTAATAAAGAATCCAACACCAAATATTCTTATGACAAAACATTTTACAACTAAGCCATTTTTCTAATTACATTGCCCTCTCACAATTATAGTAAATGTTCTTTACTTATCCACGAATTATGATCGCTTGAGAACCCAAGTCAATTTACATATACATACTTCATCGCCTTTGGTTTTCAACACTTTCTCCACAAGATATGCATATATCGGGGTGGTTGGTTTTTTGTAATTCCATTCCAAAGAAACTGCCTTGAATGGGTTGATCTTGGAAGTCATCCAGTAAATACGTGACGGGATTGGTTATGTTAACTTTTCTTATGGTGAATACTTCCATAGACAAATTGGGGGTGTAACCTTTCTCAAAAGCATGTTTAAACTTGCTTATTCGAACTCGATCACCGACTTTACATTTACCCTTTGGAGCGATTTTTATGCGACTGTAAACCGATGCTAATAGATCTTTGGCATTTTTCTTATTCACATCAAGTGGTCGCCTTTTTATTGTTCTATGCTTAGAATGATTATAAGCATCCACCAAGCCATTTAAAATCGGCAGCCATTTGTAGTTACCATTAAAACTGAATTCTTTCCACATCTTCTCCTTAAGGGTGCGGTTTAAGCGTTCAACAATTGATGCTTTTACAATACTGTACGTTGAATAATGATTAATATTGTATGTCTTCATCAGATTCTGAAAGATTTTATTGAAAAATTCTTTGCCATCATCGGTTTGTAGATTTCTTGGTGTCCTACGGGATCTGTTAAAAATTAATTTCATAGCTTCTGTAGCAGATGATGACGTCTTATTTTTCATAGGAATGGCCCATGCATACTTGGAAAAAGTATCAATTACTGTCATTATGTAGTTTTATCCATTGTTCTGCTTGCTGTAAGATATCAGTATTTATATTAGACATCATTTCAGGAGAACTTGCAGAGGCATACTAGTTCTTTTTAATCAATTATGTCAATTTTATATTGGTGTATGATTCTTTCTTTTCTTATTAATTTCTCCGATGCTCTCTTCGAGTTTCTTTTCAGAGCTCTGTTTACATTTTTCGAGTACATCTATATATTCTAAATTTATTCAACAAGTCAAGTGTGTTCAACTTTTGTTCATCAATGTACGTACGTAATATTTTCTCATTTTTTTAAAGTTTTTCATCCATACCAAGAAGACATCTTTTAGATTCGTCATTTATATGATTATCGACATATTTTTTTGTTGCTACATCATCCTCATCGATGGGCTGTTTAACCCTAGAAAGCTAACGTTCGTAAAATGACGAGCATTCAACAAACATTCCTCTCTCTCAAAGAAACATGTGCCATTAAAAATGTGATTGAAGTATTTAAAAATGAAAGGAATATTTATTTTATGATATTTATCTTTAATTTATAAACTATTTTTCTTATTAATACTATAAATTTAAATAAACATAAATAATTTATAAAAAAAAAAAAAGTTTTTTAATGTTCGTCAAAAAGTCGAATGATTAGCTTTTCATGGTAGTTTTGGAACGTTAGCTATCTGGGGTTAATATTCTTTAAAGCCTTATACTCCCCATCAAAGTAGCGTTTTGAGTGTAACCTTAAGCCCATTTTAGTTTCATCATCTATGGTGCCCACGAGAGTGTTTAAATTAGTGTCAACATATTGCCGTAGAATAAGTATTGATTTATCTTGAAAATCGATATCTATATATATAAAAATGAATGTTTGTCTGTATGTCCTTTATAGAATCGTAAAATTTGATCATGTGATGATCTTTAGCAAAGTTGTTGTGCATGAGAACGCGAAGGTTTCTGAGCTGGTACGACCAATTTTCGACAGATGGCGCCACTGTCACCACGAAAAGAGACAAAATAACTTAGAAACACAAAAAACATCAACTTTGCCTTTGTCGATTTTAATCAAATTAGTTTTGTCGTTTAGAGTTTTTAGAGACGCAAAATTCAAGTCCAAAATCATGATTCTACGTCATCTAGAAGCTGAGCAATATCAAAATATCATTTGTAAAATTTAGAATTTGATTAATTTATAGTTGATCATGTCTCCCAGCCATGTCTCAGTGGTGATAATCTTTTTTTTTTTTTATTCTCCTTTCGCTGCCTCTTCGCTAAATTTATGAGCAGAGGCGAGTGGCTGGCGATAGAAGGGTGTGTGTTTCCTTTTCCTTATTTTTCATGCATACTGGATAAGTTATGCGTGATGTTGTGTCTGTGTGCTGTGGTAGCGATTCCCACTGGGGATGTCATAATTGAGTTTGCACATTTTCAGTATTGTAGTTTAACCGAATCAGTTGCTTTGTATTCCACCGAATGTGTGGCGTCAACTAAAATGAGAGAGATATTTTAAGCCTGATATTGGGCGAAGTAGTCAAGATACAAAAATTAGGCGGATGTCTCGGCTGAGAAACCACTGTTAATAGACTTGGTTCTGTTAGTGAACGGTTTATTCTTATCGGTGAAAATGTTGTCCGACCGTGGAGCCTAAAGAAAAATTCATGTGTTCAGTATGAAAGTTTAATTTCATACGAAAGGATGAACAAACTTAGGTACAATGTCTGAGCGGGCAAAAGAATCTGCTGGATTGTGTTATTCAAACGGAAAAGTTATGCTCAGAGAAATCGGTGCACCGCCGGAACCACCAAAGAGCATTCTGCTGGGTGATCATATCCTTCCTCAAAAACTTTTTTAGAGAGTCCTAGAAAGTTTAACTCAGCCTTTCAAATGACCTCCTTTGGTGGTAAACGCATAACAGAAGGCAACCTTTTGCCCACTTTTAAGATTCAGGGTCAAATTTACCACCTTTTCGGAACATTAATGCCTGCTAATCCCAATTTCCTACAAATCTATTTCATGGGATATTCAGAAGCCGAATACATTTCGGTCTTAAAACTGGAAGGGAGTGAAGCAAGGCGAGCAGGGGTCAGCTATCTTCTTCTATATATATAAAAATGAATGTTTGTCTGTATGTCCTTTATAGAATCGTAAACTATGCATTTGATCATGTGATGATCTTTAGCAAAGTTGTTGTGCATGAGCCCGCGAAGGTTTCTGAGTTGGTACGACCAATTTTCGACAGATGGCGCCACTGTCATTCCAATGAATTTCATATATTGCCGTGACAGTTCGTGCTGATGACGTTTCGAGTTGTGGATGACATAAGAATTTATGTAAATTGTGAAATTCATGTTCGGCTTTCATGGAACAGACAATATTGTCGCTGATGAACTTAATGCATGTCTCAAATCATCAGTTTTATGGCGTCATTTACAGAAATTGACTTTGAAAACCAACATGCGTGTACAACTACAACGGGATGCATCGGCTGGAAATTTTGCAAAACAATTAATGGATATTGGAAATGGGCGAATGCAAATTGATGAATCTACGCAATGTATCACCTTGCCAGCAAACTTCTGTAAGATCACAGAAAGCATAGACGAATTGGTGCAAAAAGTTTTCCCAAACATTGCACAGAACTACCAAAATCATCAGTGGCTCAGTACGCGTGCTATATTAGCGGCCAAAAACATCGATGTCAATACCATCAACTTCACCATTCAGAATGGAATACCCGGCGAAACGACAACATATAAGTCCATCGATACTGTGGTGAATCAAGACGAAGTTGTCAACTATCCAACTGAATTCTTGAATTCGCTTGATTTGCCAGGCATGCCACCGCACGTTCTTACATTGAAAATTGGCGTACCCATCATTCTTCTTCGAAACATAAATCCACCACGACTTTGCAACGGAACCAGACTCTCAGTCAAGAAAATGATGAACAATGTTATCGAGGCAACAATTTTGACTGGAATATTTAAAGGTGAAGACGTACTGTTGCCGCGTATCCCAATGATCCCGACAGATATGCCATTCGAATTCAAACATTTGCAGTTCCCGGTGCGACTCGCTTTCGCAATGACTATCAACAAAGCACAAGGACAATCGTTGCAAGTGTGTGGATTAGATTTGGAAAATCCATGCTTCTCACATGGGCAGCTCTATGTGGCCTGCTTACGCGTCGGAAAACCTTCTGATTTATTCGTTTACGCACCAGATGGAAAAACAAGAAATATTGTGTATCCCACAGCACTTCAATAAATATCGAATTGAAACGAAACGCTGCAATGTCACAATTTTTTCGAAATGAACAAAATCAATAAAATGACTCAAAAGAATTGAATATTTGTGTAATGTCTTTCCTTCAAATTTATTTTAGTTGGTGGCGTTGCAACGCGCGCATTGAACAGCTAGTCATCTATGTATATATTCCTTGTTGGCCGCTTGGTGTGACGTAGTAGGTTTTCCAACATTGTTAACACATTTTCCTTCAATATCAAATTCACCAGTAGGCAATATCTTAAATCCTTCTCCCGGAGGTCCTTGAGGACCAACTGTTGAACTATGAGACTGATTGAAGCTCCTTCCGAACTTGTCGGATTTTTTTTATGACGATTTACTTGCTAAGGAGAGATATTAATATATGACATCTGATTCGCGTAGCTCTTCCACAATTGAGTTGATCTCATTTTGAAGATTATTATTACCAGCCTCTTGAGATGCAAATAAAGTCTTAATCTATCAACGAGTTCATTGGGATTATCCCAATACACATAATCGATGGGATTACTAGAGTATGTCATATCAGTTGAATTGCTACTATATGATTTACCAATTTTGTTTTTAACATTTTGTGATCGATCTTGAATTAAAGGGTGAATAATGTGTTTATATTTTTGACCTCTATTGCCTTTAATTTGTACTAAGATACTATCATAGTTTCTCATGTGCACGTTAGTTTTCTGTAATAGTTTTCGATATTGTTGTAAATCATCATTAGTATATCTTGATTTTCTAGGATTCTTGCGGAAAATTAGCTCATAAATCCCATCTGTTCAATTGAAGATTTCACCGTCAATGACGAAATCATTGTGTTCGTCGATTAAAAATGTTGATCTTCCTAATTTCGTTGAATTTGACTGTACATCGAAATGTGGACCATAGATCTTGTCACGATTCTCATCTGATGGCGTTGATTGATTGAGTGGAGTGCTTTGAATAGGACTATCGATATCAAAATTTGTGTTTGTTCTAAATGAAACGTCTTTATCCATCGACTTCATCCTCGGCGTTGCTAGACTTGATTCTGGAGATGGGAATTCAAAAGGTTCTTTTTCTTCTGAAGGGCTTTGAACTTTTAATTGTCGTCTTTGACGTTTCACCGTTTCATTTATATTCTTCGCTATATCAGTATTTTGAGTATGTCCGCTTTTAACATTTTTCGCAATTTCTTTTAACGGTTCAATTATTGGCTTAAAAGTGTTTTCAAATTCTGTCCCGCTCATCATTTTTCCAGTATTTCCCTCAAAGCTTTCTTAGTTTTTATGAGATCCTTTAATAAATTTTCACTGACGTTCATATTTAAAAAAAAACAGGGCTGATCCAAACAGGGGCTGATTCAAACAGGGCTGATCCGAACAGGGGCTGATCCAAACAGGGCTGATTCAAACAGGGCTGATTTAAGCAGGATCCTCAATGTTATTACGTAAACAGCTGATTAACGACTGAGTAGTTTTACAATGTCACAATTTCCTTAAATGATTTATAATACCGTCCTTTGTCTATATCACAATCTTTATTAATTAACAAGAATCCATATGCATCCTTCCAACATTATGAACACAATTCTTTGAATTGACTGAATATCATATCGGAATTTATATGATCATTATATATGTGCTTAAGATTAAGTTCATCTTGCTTAAAGAGAATTATACAATTTGCATTGTCTCGTATCAAATGTTTTGGTATATGTGTATACGACTGACTCAAATAGAAACGAACTACATCGTTATGGCGCCCCATACAAAAATAATCTCGAATGTTATTTTGCTTATCACATGCCACATCATCACTAACTTCTATAAAAGGCAAATCAGATTCGATGTATATATGTATCTGCCACGAAATTTCCGAATCTACCTAACGGATTTGAGTGCAGTTTTCTCCTGTAGATTCAGAATTTTTCTGCGGAGTTTTTTCTGTACCACATATTAAGTTTCTTTTAACAAAAACCTTTTAAATAAACAAAAGAAATATTAATTTTGATTTTTTCCAATTTTTCGGTGGTTTATCTCAATTTTTCTTAACTCTCACCAAACACAACTAAATTTAATTTACATATCTATGTAGAACTTTCATTAACAAATCCATTGGTATATATATTATCTCTGTACGTTGTCTTAGAAAAAAGTTATAACATTATTATAACATAAAACATAATTATTTGCATTGCATTGCAAATACGATCAGTTTTTTTTTTTTTCGGTTGCGCCTGGAGGTGCAGGAATCTTCAAAAGATACCAATAGCCCGTACCACTGGTTATGCCCGATTCATATATCTGACCTGATGTCATAAGTGTTGGCCAGTATATGCCTACGGGCTAAACCTCACCCCCCCAGAGAGGCACTATGAGAACCGGCCGCGCGTGCTCATAGTAGTAGGAAAGACGTTCCTCTCATTGTTTCATTATATGATTACTACGACTAAGTTACCTTAACAAGTAGTTTACGCTTCTGTAGTGTTAATCGCGTTAGGTAGGTAGCTTTCCAGCGAAGGCACCTACTAATACCGTCATTACATGCGGTTTTCCCTTACTGCGCCAGATCGTACGGTCTTGTTCTTTGTAGTCGGCGCTCGAGGTTTGTCACGTCCAGAGTACGGATTATTTCATTATTGCAATGAACATGAAGGCGAGTACGAAGTTTGTTAGCAAAGTTTGTTACTTCATCGCTCACGGTAGCAATTCCTAGATCTCTGTGAATATCACTATTCCTTATATACCATGGAGCATTCACGATTGCTCTTAGTGTTTTGTTTTGGAATGTTTGCAGTATAGTCATATTGCTTGGCTTAGTACAACCCCAAAGTTGTATACCGTATGTCCAAGATGGTTTAAGCACTTGCTTATACAGAAGCAGTTTGTTGTATACGCTTAACTTCGAATATCTTCCGAGCAGCCAGTACATTTCTCTAAGTCTGATTTCGAGCTCGTCGCGCTTCTTTTTAACATGTGATTTCCACTTAAGTTTTGCATCTAGTGTCATTCCTAGATATTTTGCCTCATTTGCGTACGGTATTTGTACCGAGTTAATGGAAATAGGTAAGTTGTTTATCTTTTTGTACGTAAAATTGACATGCGTTGACTTGGTCTCGTTAAGGACGATTCTCCAGGTCTTTGTCCAGTCGGATACTTTGTTTAAAGCACGTTGAAGTTTTTCCGTTGATGATTCGACTGACTCATCCGTTGCGAGGATAGCCGTGTCGTCTGCGAACGTTGCTACGACAGTCCCTTCATCTTGTGGCATATCTCTTGTGTAGAGCAGGAACAGGATTGGGCCGAGAACGCTTCCTTGCGGAACACCGGCATAGATTTCTTTGAATTCCGAGTATTCTGCCCCATGTTTAACACGAAAGAGTCTATTATCAAGGTAAGATTCTAATATTCTGTACAATTTATCTGGTAAGATTACCCTTAGCTTATATCGCAAGCCTTCGTGCCATACCTTGTCGAACGCTTGCGATACGTCGAGAAAAACAGTAGAGCATATCTTTTTCCCTTCCAGAGCTTTTTCAATTTCATTCGTTATTCGATACACCTGATCGATTGTGGAATGTTTAACTCGAAAGCCGAATTGATGATCCGGGATCAAGCGTCTTTCTTCAATTACTGGGTGCAATCTCTTTAGCAGAATTTTCTCAAAGACCTTAGATATTATCGGCAGAAGCGAAATGGGTCTATATGATTTCTTGTCGTTTGCACATTTCCCCGGTTTCGGAACCATAATTACTTCGGCGGCTTTCCATTGCCTTGGAACATATAGAATCCTCAAAGAAGCGTTTATAATGTAGAGTAACTTAACTAACGCTTTTTTCGGTAGTTCCTTCAAAACTTCGCCAGTGATTAAATCATATCCTGGAGCCTTGTTATTTTTCAGTTTTCTTATTGTCATTCGAAGTTCGGACAGGGATACGATTTTTAATTTAAAGTTGTCAGGTGCCGTATTTGCATTCGGATCTTCGATCAATGGTTGTCCATCGAATGGCTTGAACGTTTCCTCTAAATGTTCGGCAAATAATTCCGCTTTCTCTTTGTCTCCTTTTGCCCATTCGCCGTTAGCTTTCCTTATTGGTGGCGAGTGCATTACGGGTTTCCTTATGGACTTCAAGGCTTTCCATAGAGAATAGTTTGAACACTTATCGGCGGTCAAGCTCTCGAGGTAAGTAGAAGTCTCGCGATTTCGTAAGTCCTGCAGCACATTTTTTAACTTGTTACAAAGGTGGTTAAGATAAGTTTTATGCGGGGGCGCGCGGGATTGTTGCCATCTCTTGCGCGCTCTCCTCTTTTCTCGTATGAGGTCTTCAATATCAGACTGATATTTGACTTTACTGTCCCGTGTAGCTGTCTTTCGAAAAGGGGTATTTTTCCACGCTGCGCACTGAATGGCTTCCACGAGCTTGTCAATTTCGTCTTCTATTTCAAGTGGCGTCTTTAGCGGCACATTTAAAGCAATATTTTTCTTGCAGTCTTTTCTGAAAACATCCCAGTTTGTTTTGTTATTAGTTAACTTAGGCGGTCCTTCTTTTTTTGCTAGACTTCCGCCGATTTTCAGAGTGACTGCTGAGTGGTCTGAGCATAGATCATAGCATTCTTCTACTTCCGTCAGAGTTTTAGTTAACGCTTTTGCAATAAAGAAGTCGACGAGGTCAGGAATTTTGTTTTTGTCAGTGGGCCAATAAGTTGGCCTTCCCGTCGAAAAAAATTGCACCCCACGTTTCATACTGGCTTTGTACAGTAATCTGCCTTTCGTTGAATTACATCTTGAGCCCCAGAAAGTGTGTTTCGCGTTAAAGTCACCACCGATGATAAAGTTAGGCCCGAGTGAGTCAAAGAGGCGAATAAGATCGTTGTCCGCCATCCTATATCCCGGAGGGAAGTAACACGATCCGATCTGGTAGTCTAAATAATTTATTTTTACGGAAACTGAACTTATTTGCATAGAATCGAGTTCTACTTTTATGTTTTCGGAGTGCTTAATGCAGTCTTTTATATACAGTGAGGAACCGCCTCTCGCATTTTCCGAAGGATGATGCGCGTGATAATCAACGTAGCCTTTAATTTTAGGTCCAGGTCCTTTTTTTAAGTGGGTTTCCGATATCAAACATATGTCAATATTGTTTTTCCGTAAAAATATTTCTAATTCATCTATTTTTGACAGAATGCCGTTTGCGTTCCACGTTAGTATCTTAAGCAGCTGTTTCATATTCATGTTTTGTTGTTTGTCTTGCGAGGCTTGATCTCGAGCTTGCTCAATTTGTCGAAAATAACTTGATTAACCTTGGTTTGCTCCTCAAGTTTTTCTAATATCACAGCTAGTATTTGGCAGACCGGATCTGTTGTGGCTGACCTTGATGCGACTTGGGCGTACGATTTCGCTCCAGCCAATTGCGGTTTTTCCGTTGGACTTGGACCAGCGACGTTCTCTTGCGCAATTTTTATATTTTCCTTTATCGGTCTCGTCCTTTTGACTGGCTTAACGGTCTTGGGCTTATCGGTTTTAGGATCTTTTAAGCTCGGGTCCGGGTGTACCGTTTTTTTTAGAGTATCGCGTCTTTTTTGAAGTTCCTTGGCGATTTCGCAGCCTCGATAGTTCGCTGGGTGGTTTCCCATACAATTGGCGCAGACCGCTGGGACCTGCTTAGTTAAGTTGCACTCTTCCGAGAGATGTGTACCGGCACATTTTACGCACCGTGGTTCTTTCTGGCAGTATGCCTGCGTATGGTTAAAGCCTTGGCATCGCTTACACTGAGGTATCGATTTCTTGCCCTTACGCATGGGCTCGACTTTTACCTTGATGTTTAAAATATTTTTCATTTTGAAGATTTCGTCCACATTCTCGGTCCTATCAAAGGTAAGCATAAAAAGTGGGAGACCGCGTTTGACGACATTATCTTTGTCTCCTTCCGTACGTTGCTTTTCCTTCTTAATAATATTCACGGCGTCAAGAATTTTAAAGCCTTGGCTTTTCACGTCTTCCATAACGTCTTCTTTTGCGCACGACGGGTGGAGTCCCCTAACAAAGATTCGCAGTGGTTTTTCGTTCTTATTTTCATAAGTATACCATTGGATTTTCTCGGTGTTTAATTTTAGTGACAGTGCTCGGTAGGAATCTGGATCATCTACGTTGATTTTCCACTCGTTGTTTCGACGCGAGGTTATATTGTACTTTGTCCTCAGCGTAGTTTTGAGAAGATTACGAATTTTTCCATAGTCCGCTATCCCGACGACATTTATTGCGGGTGGAGGGCGATTTTTCGCTTGGGTTTTTGCCCTGTTTGTTACGGCGGGCTTATCTTCCTTTTGTGAAACTTCGGGTGAAGTAACGGCTTTACGTTTTTTGCTAGGCCTTTTTTTAAAGGCCGGATTGGTTTCGTGGGCAAGTTCTTCCTCGTCCGTAAAATATTCACTTACTGGACGGTTTGGCGTTGTATCGGCATCTTTCCGTACACGAATGTTCTTGAGATCCTCATTTTCTTTTCGCAGAGAATCTACTTCCTTTTTAAGCTCATGGAAAAGTCGCTCCATTTCCTTAAGTTTAGCTCGTAGTTCGTTGTTCTCTTTTACGAAGCATATCGTTTTCACTGAGTCCTGGTTAGCCGGCGGACTTCTTTTCCCGGAGATATTTGGACTAGGTGGTAGGGTTTTCGCTTGTGAATCAGTTTTATGTTCACTTTCAACTTTACTGGTTTCAATACTCGATTTCTGTTTTTGTATCTTCGGGATACTTACAATTAAAGCGCTATCTTTGGCCGAAAGGCTTTTTTGCGCTATCGCTTTTGGTGGAGTTCTCAGAGTGAGTGTACTCCTTCTGGAGTTTTGTTGGAGAAGCAATAAATGGTCCCCCCCAGAATCCATGGGACCGACCTCCGAGGAGGGTGGATTTTCCAGTTTACCTGGTCTGCCACCTGGGGTATTTATATCATTTGTTTTGTTCATTGCCATATTATTTGTAACTGTATTAGTTTTATTGGGTAGTACAGTAATTTCTACGCACAAACCCCCTGCCAGGAGGACCGGGTCATTTGTTTTTTTTTTGCCAATTTTTCGAAGTTTTCGTCTCCGCTTTGTGGATTTTAGTCGCCTCTTACGACAGGCATGCCTACCTCGGGTATATTCTGTCCCCTACCCGAAGGGGTAGATCAGTGGAGACCATTGCCGCTATCGGTGCCCAAGCGGCGTTCGTGTTTATGCGTGTTTATTCTGTAGTTACATAAATTATGTGCATGTTGTGTCTGTGTGTGCTGTGGTAGCGATTCCCACTGGGGATGTTATAATTGAGTTTGCACATTTTCAGTATTGTATTCAGTTTAACCGAATCAATACATATGTACATATGTATGTATGTATTTCAACGAATGTGTGGCGTCAACTAAAATGAGTAAAAGATATTCTAAGCCTGATATTGGGCGAAGGAGTACAGATACAAAAATTAGGCGGATGTCTCCGCTGAGAAATGTGCAATGTTCCACTGTTAATAGACTTGGTTCTGTTAGTGAATGGTTTATTGTTATTGGTGAAAATGTTGGCCGACCGTGGAGCCTAAAGAAAAATGCATATTTTCAATATGAGCGTATCATTTGATACGAAAAGGAGTCGCATGTAGTTACAATGTCTTAGGTTTGTAGCTTTTGTGGTGCACAAAAGTGGGGAAAAGAATCAGCTGTATTGTGATGTTCAAGCGGAAAAGTAATGCTTAAAGAAATACATATGTAAGTGCACCGCTGGAACCACCAAAGAGCATTCTGCTGGGTGATTATCCTTCGTCAAAAACTTTTTTAGAGAGTCCTAGAAAGTTTAACTAAGCCTCTCAAATTACCTCCTTTGGTGGTAAACGCATAACAGAAGGCAACTTGCCTACTTTTAAGATTCAGATTTACCACCTTATCGGAACATTAATGCCTGACAGTAACACTAATCTCAATTTCCTACAAATCTATTTCATGGAGAATTCAGAAGCTGAATACGTTTCTGTCTTAAAACTGGCAGGGGGCGAAGCAAGGCGAGCACGGGTCAGCTAGTCAAATATAAATGCTGAATTACGTTTTGCTTCAGAAGGTCGTATAACTTCACAATTATTCGAAAATTCATTATATTCCATACCGTGGATAGACTTTATCACCGTTTTCAAAAGATAATATTTTGGTTGATGCAGAGATTTGGAATATATGTATGTAAAGGTTTTCAAATCTTAAACCATTAGGATCGAGAAGAATGCTTAACATAACATTTGTTTTCCCACAGTTTGATGGACCCACAATTATTCCGCGAATACTATTAGGGAAAAACGTTCCATGTTTCCTTTTTTCTTTAATTTTATTATTAAAATTCTTAACTTCAATAATGTCCAGTTGTTTGATGAACCTTATTTTAGCGAATGAAACAATCCTATATAAAACTTATTATTTTATAGTTCAGAAATTCATAATTGATCAGCATGTTCAACAATAAAGAAGTAGTATAATATGATTGATTATAGCGTGAAATCCAACAGTTGGAAGAATTCATTCCGAGGATACATTTTAGTGAACTCATTAATCGACAAATTACTATTTGAAATACATCTTCCCTCATATAATTTTTGTGGACCTGGAACTAAATTAAAAGAACGGCTTGCTAGAGGAGATCGAGGAATTAATCGATTGGATGAAGCTTGTCGTCAGCACGATATCGCATATGCTAATAATAAAAGTCTGTCTGATCGACACATTGCTGATAAAATTCTAGCTGAAAAGGCCTGGCAGAGAGTAAAAGCAAAAGATTCAACAATATCAGAGAAATTAAATAGTCTTTTATTGACGAATATGATGAAAGTGAAAACAAAACTCGGCATGGGCTGCCAATCTATGCATACCAAATCGAGGAAAGAAAATCTTCAGCCCAAATGTAAGAAAAATAATTTATTTAAAAAAGCTCGTAAAGAGGCTAGGAACGCTATTATGAATCCAATAAGTAAAAACCCAAACTCATTTGCAATAACAGCTTTACAAGCTGCTAAAAAGGTTATTAAAAATAAGCAAAAGGGCATTGCAATTCCTCGAGTAATACCATTGCCGAAAATTGGAGGTTTCTTACCCCTGCTGCCTATCTTAGCTGGATTATCAGCAATTGGATCTGTGGCTGGAGGAGCTGCCGGAGTAGTTAAAGCGATAAATGAATCAAAGGCGGCCAAACAGCAGTTGGAAGAGAATAAACGGCACAACCTAGCCTTTGAAGGAATACAAATCAAGCAAGGCAAAAGACTCTACCTACAATCATATAAAAAGGGATTTGGACTTTTCTTAAAACCACAATTTTTTCGAAATGAACAAAATCAATAAAATGACTCAAAATGAATTGAATATTTGTGTAATGTCTTTCCTTCAAATTTATTTTAGTTGGTGGCGTTGCAACGCGCGCAGGGTACAGCTAGTCATCTATATATTCCTTGTTGGCCGCTTGGTGTGACGTAGTAGGTTTTCCAACATAGTTAACACATTTTCCTTCAATATCAAATTCACCAGTAGGCAATATCTTAAATCCTTCTCCCGGAGGTCCTTGAGGACCAACTGTTGAACTATGAGACTGATTGAAGCTCCTTCCGAACTTGTCGGATTTTTTTTATGACGATTTACTTGCTAAGGAGAGATATTAATATATGACATCTGATTCGCGTAGCTCTTCCACAATTGAGTTGATCTCATTTTGAAGATTATTATTACCAGCCTCTTGAGATGCAATTAAAGTCTTAATCTATCAACGAGTTCATTGGGATTATCCCAATACACATAATCGATTCGTCAATGACGAAATCATGCCTATCTTAGCTGGATTATCAGCAATTGGATCGGTGGCTGGAGGAGCTGCCGGAGTAGTTAAAGCAATAAATGAATCAAAGGCGGCCAAACAGCAGTTGGAAGAAAATAAACGGCACAACCTAGCCTTTGAAGGAATACAAATCAAGCAAGGCAAACGACTCTACCTACAATCATATAAAAAGGGATTTGGACTTTTCTTAAAACCACAGGATTCAAAAAACTTTTAGATTTCCTACCTAATCGTCCTCTCACTAATATTGATATCATAAAATTTGGAATTTTCGTGGTGTTTACATGAAAGATAAATTACCAACAAGACCAATTGACAAGGAATGTGGTGTAATTAATTTAGATAATGAGAGTGGACCAGGATCGCATTGGGTGGCATATATTAAGCATAAAAATGTAATAAAGAATTTCGATAGTTTCGGTTATTTAAGACCGCCTATAGAAGTTATAAGGTATGTGGGTGAAAATATTCATTATAATTTTTTTTATACATTTATCTGTGGTCATCTATGTTTGAAGTTTCTAATCGAAGAAAATAAAAATAAATAGAACAAAATCAAAACGTGTTTCATTTCTATTCCAACAGCAATGTCGTTTTATTCGCTTAAGTGCAGAAAACAATCTTTCAACTGAATTGCTTGTTGTTAGTATTGATAGCATTAAAGAGTTCAGTTTAAAAATTTTTGAGAATGTATCTTTTAAATTTATATTCTGAAGGAATCCAAGTATGCATGTCTTTACGAAAATGTTTCGGAGTTGCGCACATTTAACTCATTCTTAAGCTTAATGAATTAAAAAAAAAACTATATGCATATTTTAGGCTTTGGAAAGCTTGGACTGGAAAACTTTTTTCGTAAATACTAAAATTTTTTGCATTCACAATTCCAAAAATACTTATGTACATCCATTTGTGTTGACAAAGTATCAATAATATAAATATTCTCGCCTGTATCGCAACTCAAAACCTGTTAAATCCTCGCCTCGTTTTGGATTTGGATTAACAACATTTTTAGCAGAAATTCACTAATTTTGAAACTGCGATCTGTTGTTTCAAATTTGCATTTTTGTTGCCTCAATTTCCTCACAGCAATATTGTATGTCGAATGATTTTATTTGTAATACGTTAAACAATACATCGGTAGGTAAGTGAAAATACATATGTCATCAAATGTGTTGAACGTACATATGTATGTACATATTACGAAATTTTAAATCCTCTTGCTTCAGCACCCCAAGTAATTGCATCATCAATCAAATAGAATGGTCAAATCATAAATATACGTAAGTATGAACAACATTAACAAGTCGAAATGAAACTAATCTCGTGGGGACGACTGTTGAGAGTTTGCGCTTAACAATTTGTTCCAAAAAAAAAAGTTTTCTTAGTTGATTGGTAAAAAAAAGGACGATAGTTTGGACAAACTAATACAAATTATATATGTATGAAGGAAATTCGCGAAAACAAGGTTTAAAATGTTAGCATTACAGTGTGGAAAAATTGCATTTGCTCTCTATCCCTGGCTTCTGTTCCATTTAAATCATTAGACATAATTGCTGCACCATCGTAACTACATACTAGCTTTCCACTCCAACTTTTAGTTTTGATTAAATCTATCAATTTAATGAAAAGTTTTGCATTGCTGTTTGCTTTCGGTTCAGTCAATATGGGGTTCTAGGTTCTACAAATATAGAGCACATCGAACAATAACCAGTGTGACCATTAGCTTCTCTCAAAAATATTCCACTCACCCGGAGAGGTGAAATAATTATATTCCACTTCAATATTTTTTTATTCCACTTGGTAAATACACCAAATAAAAGTTTATTTTATACATAACGTAAAACATGATAAACCAAATATGGTTTAAAAAATATTTCACAAATGGAATATTATATTCCACTATGGTCGCACTGACAATAACTTATATGTAGGGAAGAGAATCGAACAAAATGCAACCAAACACACTTTTTTCATTCTCACAGCCAACTGATGTGCGCCATGGTCTGGAGAACCCAAATTCATGTGTTTTTACGGGCGGTTGTTGGGACTTTGAATGTAGCAGAATTTTTTTTTATATGCAGATTTCCTTTGGGTTGGTGCTCTAGCAACTGGAGAACAACTTGGCGAGTCGACGTCAAACTGAATTGAATAACAAGTTGATGTGGATAGGTTGCGCGCGCGGCCGTTTCAATTTGAGTGCTCTGAAAAGAAGAGAACATTATGTTCGACTTCAATTTGTGTTCGATTGTAGCTTTGGGGATGCGATTGTGAATAAGGTGTTTCGTTGATTTGGCTATGCTATGACGGTGCGGCACAACAGAGTGAACAGAAATGGATGTTGAAGCAGTATTATTAAGCATATTTTTAATTTGCAACTCGATTGACTATTGTATACAATTAAGACGGATTTCGTTGGGGTGTGCGGAGAACACCTGCGCACCTTAGAATAAACGTCACTGACTGTAATAGACTAGTTGCAGAAACGCTATGACCAAGAGACGCATTTAAATCCCAAGCGACAATTTTCTTAATAGATTGCAGACATCAAGATGAATTAATCAAAAACGGGCCAGATATTCGCAATGAGATCAAAACAGCCAAAATCATCCCTACCAATACGTCGGCCTACTGCTTGATGTTACACGATCGCATTGTAAAATATAATCCTTTGAATTAAATAGTATCTCGAGAAACATAAGTTAGTTGTATACTAGCTTTTATTGAGGAAACACACACATGCACACAAAAGATAAAATGTATTTTATTTTCGACGTCCAAGGTTTTAAAGGCCAAAATAACAGGTTTATCGCAAAGGAAATAGCTGTACTGCATTATGGTCACCATGATCATTTCATCTTAAGGCCTCCATTCAACTCTGACCAACTGTCATCATCACTCAGGAGACAAGCTCAATGGCTTTATCACAATCATTATGGTTTAATCTGGAATGGAGGATTCACAGAATTTCGTGAAGTTCGAAAATATCTTCGAGAAAAAATTCAAAATACTATTGTTTACGTTAAAGGCATTGAAAAAAGCGAACGGTTGAAGGAATTGCTTCAGGCTGAAAACGTTGAAGTAATGAATATTGAAGAAGCTGGTTGTCCTCGTTTTAAAGAATTGAAGCGTCTCTATCCCGATGAAATAAAATTTTTATACCACAACAAATGTTGTGCGCTGCAAAATGTTTAGCTGTTAAATAAATTCTTATGTGGAACGGAAGAAAAATAAAATATATTTTTTTTAAACATCAATTTGATTTCTTTTTAATTTTTTTTTTTTTTATTTTATTTCGTATTAATTCACAATTTATACAAATCTCACAGCTAATTCATGTTTATAGCATAATGCCCCCATGTATAAGTATTTACATTATCTTCTCTTATAAATCTCTAATTATCAATAGATTGAGTATATAAATTATGTATTTTAGATCTTATAATACACATGTTACCATAAAAGAGTTTCTTTCTACACAAACAATCTCTATAATTTTCTAATCTTAAATTATCTGATATAGTTTTCTTTACACCTTTAGCTTTTTTAATTTCTTTGCCGTTTTCAATAGATAGTGAATACATTTTTGAGCGCAGACCAACGAATTCTCTCATTATTTTGCCATTTAACTCATCTTTCATCATTCCCGGTATTTTATTGTTTTTAAGAGGGATGCTATATCGGTTTGTAATCGGATAAGCTGCTGTGTCTTATCGAGAGTCAATATCACACAAAATATCTTTATAAAAATCATCGGTTTTATTTGTATAAATAAATGAATCCATATCCATGTAATTTAAACAAACATTTTCACCATACTTTGGTTTCATATAATCATAATGGAAGTCATACATCTTCCATTTAGACAAATCGAGAATTGCGAAACCTAAAGAAATCGGTTTATCGTAAGTTACATGCATGCGTTTCATCTGGATAGCAATCATATTGGTTGTGAATTGCGTGGAACTTTGAAAGTTGGGTTTTGCTATAAGAGCTCTAGCACCTAGACGCTTCCCACAGCTTTCCCAATCCGTTATTATTTTCACGTCCTTACGCTTCTCTACATTTTCCATAGTCTTACCGAACGCAGCGTTATTTAACAATTTGAAAAAGTCCTTCTCAAATGCATTTTTTCAACCAACATGATTGCTTAAACTGTAAAATTCTATGTATTTTTTTTTAAAATCAAACCATTTTTAATGGATTGCTGTAAATTTCTGTAATGAATTATATACTTGGTCTTGGTCGTTAAATCGGGTATAAGTTTTTTATATTTGGAATCGGATCCCCCTTTCTTATTTTCTGCACAAAAAGGGAAATAATTGTGTACATCATGCAACTCTTCTGGATACTCTAAATCTACTTCGAGAATGTAACCATAGAGTGAATTTTCAGAAATTTAAAAAAACATTAAAATTACTGTTCTCAATCCACTTGAATTCACCGTAAGGTAGTGGTTGTGACATGGCCCATCCATATAAACTATTGACATCAAGATATATGAGATATTCAGATGGGAGCTGGGCATTAAAATCGGACATGCATATATTTACTATTGGCTTTTGAATGCCTTCGGGTACACTGTACAATTCCACCTCTTATACCTCGTTGTATGAAATTATACATATTAATGTGAGTTAAAAGATCAAGATGAATATTAGTAGTTTTCAACATAGCATCCCATGATAGCCCCGGCGCTGTATAGTACTGACATGGATCTAGCTCATAAATACTTTTGCAAACCTTACGAAAGTTTTCAAATATGTCTGCTAGCAAGAAGACATCTGTCTTTAGATAAAGTTGTAAATAGTCTAGCAGAGAACTACACTTAAAAGTATTCCATACTGCTTGCGTATGATTATACTGATCTTCAGTACATTCAATATTTGTTAATTTACTAAAAAACTTATCTCTAGGAGGAAGGCTTGTTTCATTTAATCGTTCCCACGAATTAATGTATTCATAGGGGAAAACTCCTTTCTTAATCATTAAATTAAACTCAGCGTCAGTCTTGTATACTGAGCGAACAATATGAAAATTTTCTTTCGATAGATTTCCAGCTAAAGTATCTAAGCTTGATGTCATGAATCTACATGAATCTAAGAACCTAATTTCAACAGAGTTTTTTTGGATCAATGTAAAAAAAGGAAAAGGAAAAAGGAAAGGGAAACTCCTTTCTTAATCATTAAATTAAACTCAGCGTCAGTCTTGTATACTGAGCGAACAATATGAAAATTTTCTTTCGATAAATTTCCAGCTAAAGTATCTAAGTTTGATGTCATGAATCTACATGAATCTAAGAACCCAATTTCAACAGAGTTTTTTTGGATCAATGTAAATTTTTTTGGATAGTGAAATGTACTTTTCCTTATTTAATGGAATAACAGTTATATCACCGGAATTATTGCTGAGCTCTTTGATAGCTTTGATAGCTCTTTGACATGCTTCCGCCAGGAGCCCGTCTGCCATCGGCTTCTATTCAATAATATCGGCTTCCTTTAATAGTTAAATGATTGATTCAATCTCATTGAAGTGATTATTATTTCCAGCTTCTTGTAACTCTAAAGAATTTGAAAATACTTTTAAGCCAATAATTGAACCGTCAAAAGAAATTGCGAAAAATGTTAAAAGCGGACATACTCAAAATACTGATATAGCGAAGAATATAAATGAAACGGTGAAACGTCAAAGACAACAGTTAAAATTTCAAAGCCCCTTAGAAGAAAAAGAACGTTTTAAATTCTCTTCTCCAGAATCAAGTCCAGCAACGCCGATGATAACATCAATGGATAAAGACGTTTCATTTAGAACACCCACAAATTTTGATACCGATAGTCCTATTCAAAGCACTCCATTCAATCGATCAACGCCATCAGATGAGAATCGTGAAAAGATCTATGGTCCACATTTCGATGCACAGTCAAATTCAACGAAATTAGGAAGATCAACATTTTTAATCGACGAACACAATGATTTCGTCATTGGCGGTGAAATCTTCAATGGAACAGATGGAATCTATGAGCTAATTTTCCGCAAGAATCCTAGAAAATCACTATATACTAATGATGATTTACAACAATATTGAAAAACATAACAGAAAACTAAAGTGCACATGAGAAACTATGATAGTATCTCACAAATTACAGGTAATAGAGGTCAAAAGTATAAACACATTATTCACCATTTAATTCAAGATCGATCACAAAATGTTAAAAACAAAATTGGTAAATCATATAGTAGCAATTCAACTGATATGACATACTCTAGTAATCCCATCGATTATGTGTATGGGGATAATCCTAATGAACTCGTTGATAGATTAAGACTTTTAATTGCATCTCAAGAGGCTGGTAATAATAATCTTCAAAATGAGATCAACTCAATTGTGGAAGAGCTACGCGAATCAGATGTCATATATTAATATCTCTCCTTAGCAAGTAAATCGTTATAAACAAAATCCGACAAGTTCGGAAGGAGCTTCAATCAGTCTCATAGTTCAACAGTTGGTCCTCAAGGACCTCCGGGAGAAGGATTTAAGATATTGCCTACTGGTGAATTTGAATTTTGTAAATTGTTCTTGGTCTTCAAATCTGTGCAAAGAAGGGCCAGATACTTGTGCGTGCTGTATGATTGAAAATGAAATTATTAGAATGAAGAAATTAATGTCACTATATCAAAGATTGAAAAAATAAACAAAATGTAAAAGAGAATTTTACGATGTTTTATTGTTGTTATTATTTATGACTGATTTTGCGTAGTCTTAGAAAAGCGTTTGTTGATCCACTAAGGAGCCTGCTCTTTTTTAGGGTGTGCGTGTGTGTATACTCTAGTGCTGAGCCAATCACTTTTTTTTTCTATTTAAAGACATCACTTATTGAAATAAGTCATTAGTTATTGCTTACGATATGTCGAAGGTACAAGATGGATGAGAGCAAAGCTAAAAATAATATTTCTATGAAGGAAACGCAGTATGCAGATGATGTTTTAGTGGGGGTTGGTATTGTACAATTGTTTTTTACTATTTGTTTTCCTTGTCTCCCCCTTCCCTGTTCGGTAGCCAGGTCAAACGAATTATACTCATTCTTCTTTGCTGAGAAATATGAAAATAATTCAAAGGAATATTGAAGGTTGTAAGGAGCGCTAAAAAAAGAGGACTGGAAATATTTCAAAAAGAATATTGAAGGTTGTTAGGAGAGCCAAAAGAGGGCACTGGATAACCGCAAAAGCTAGAACCATACGAGTAAAAAATCATCGAATAATATCACATGTCAGAACCCTAAAAATTGCTCCCGGCTCCCTGTGGTCCAGAACCGCCATAAACACACTACTAAGTGCTTATAAGAATTACTGAAAAAATATATACCACCTATTTGATTAAAACTAATTCGAGTGGGTATTTTCGTTGATTAAACTTCTTACCGCGTGCTGTATACTTACTTTTGTGATTAAGTGTATGCCAAGTAATTAAGAGGAGAACACTCTGGTATTTTTTATGCAGCTTCAAGTCATAAAACAAGGGATAATGAGTACCATAAAATCATATCATATCATATCGATTCCGTATATAAAGAAACATTTTCGTTTCTGCTAGTTTTTATGTAAACATCGTATATGTACACTACTCTTAAGATTTATAAAAATAAAATTTCATTTTTATTTAAAATAAATCTTAATTAAATTTATTTCGCGCGATCCAGGTGGTCTATTGTTTATTATATTTGTTGCTATTACTTAATTTTTTTTTTGTTTTATTGGAGTTTTTATGTTGACGGGTGAATCGGTTATTTCTATTGTTTTTTTTTTGGTTTTGTTTTATCGAATTTTTGTTGCCTTTTATATAAACTAAAACTGATTAGAACGCGTGCAACCTAGTGGTGTGGCATCCGATGACCGATACTGAATCATTCAATTGAAGCACTTCATTAAAATGAAGCAATTCTTCACTTCCATCCCATATTTCACTACTTCATTTATTCATTTAGTTCCTACACTTCAATTCCTGTTACACTCCTTCACTTCCTTTTGCGTCTCTACTTCAATTCCCTATACTTCTTTGGCTTCACACTTCAGTTTACTTCTTTTGTTCAAATGGGAATGGGTCTGTAGTTGGTTCAATTTTCCCCTACTCATTCATATACATACTCATTCGTGTGTTCGATTTTGATGGAAGGTTAGGGGAGGGATAAACTATCACTCCTTTTTCGTTTCATTAATAAAGATTATTTCACGTTAACAGGGTGTTTATTAAGTTGTTTGAAAAATTAAAATAATGATCTTTTATATTTTTTTTTATTCACTGTAAACAAAGTATTCATAAAATATATACTGTTCGGGTCATGGTGACGTCATTAGACAAGAAGGCTCGTCGCTTTAAACATACCTTGATGTCAACAACGCCCACGCAAAATGTCAACTTAAATTTATTTATTGTGAATAGACACATATAAAACATATTAAATAATGTATAAAAAGAAAGAACACTGTAAATAAATAAATAATCAGTTTTATAACGTCAAACGAGACGGTTTTCTCTTTATTCTTTGCGGTTCCAAGTGCGGAAATTGAACACAGGTTCACCGGTTTTTTTTTAAAGAAGTACACTAGCAAATCATTTTATCTTTTTCTCGATTCTTGTGGCAAAGAGACGCCAAAATTTGGTCACTACGAGCTGGATTTACATATATGTACATACTTTTTCTTTGAATCCTTTGCTTGTCGCGAGCTTGTTATAGTGTGTGATTTCTATATTAAGAAAATTATTAAAATTAAAAATCAAAGTAAAAATCGAAGTAAAAAAAAGAAAACTTTCTTACGTGTGGTGTGTGAACAATAAAACTTTTGGACTTTTTTGAAATTTGAATCCGGATATTGCCGATTCGCAGAAGGACTTAACTTGGAACCCCTCTCGAGATTGGAGCACCGCGCTTTCACAAGTAAGTGATTTCATCTATTTTTTGTTCCTGTTACTTGTTTCACATATAATAATGGCATCACATTTGGCGCACACCCTTAAACAAATGGAAAAAGATATGCCCAATTTTTCCAAAACTGGCTCTGCCAGACGTACAGCCAACTATATTTCGGGTCGATTGTCTACCTTAGAAAAGACGATGGAAGCAGCAACCGCACGGCTCGAAAAGGGTCTGGATACTTTAGCAGAGAAAGACTTAGGGGAAGCTGAGACAATTTTCGAGCAAATCCGAGAATTGTACTTTGAACATCGCTGCGATTTATTGGACGCGATGGATAAGGTCCAAACAGCTGAAAAGCAATTTGAAGGTGACAAATTGGAGTCCAAAGAAACAATCAATAGAAAGGTAGACATTCGGTTACCGAAAATTAATTTACCTGTGTTTGCCGGGAGTTATGAGTCGTGGCGAGCCTTTCGTGACTTTTTTTTTTCGCTAATCCACCATAATGCAGCTCTTTCTGAAATACAAAAAATGCATTATTTGAAAACAAGTGTTTCAGGGGAAGCGGAGAAACTTTTGGCTCACCTGGGAGTTGACAACGGCAACAATTCGAAGGCATGGGACATATTAACGGAGCGTTATGATCATCAACGGTTCTTTGTGAATACCCAGTTGAAATGCCTCTTCAACCAGCCTTCGATTTCCCAAGAGCGATCCGATTCCATTAAAGAATTGCTCGACACATCGACGGAAGTTGTCCACAGCTTGGAAAATCTTAAGGTACCAGTTCAGCATTGGGACGTTGTGCTCATTTTTATCCTGCTTCAAAAACTTCCAACAAAAACGCGGCACTTGTGGGAAGAAAGGCTTGGAAGTAAGCCGAATAACAAGGAACTTCCTACATTTGACGAGTTTACGCAGTTTTTGGAGTCGAGGTTCCGGTCAACGAATTCGGCAAGGAACGTACCACAGCGGAGTACTTTTCATACGTCGACCAATATTGATAGGTTTTCCTGCAAGCTTTGCAACAGAGGCCAACACCCCATTCGCAAATGTGGACGTTTTTTGAAAATGAGCATCCCAGATCGGTGTTAGGTCTATGCAGAAATTGTTTAGCTTATAGCCATCAATCGGAACAATGCCCAAGCACTCGTAGGTGTTATTATTGCCAACAGCCACACCATTCCCTTCTGCATAACTCTCCGAAATCTGCACTTACTCCATTTTCGTCCAACATACCCAGTCATAGTCTTAGCATCAGCCAGCCCAACAATTTTTTTGCCTCGACAATGAATGCCAGTGCTCCAAACTTTCAGCCATCTCAGGAGCAGCCATCAACAAGTTCAGCTGTCAACACATTCCATGCATCGTCTAGGAATAGTACGCAGGTTCTATTAGCAAGAGCCATGGTTAACGATAAAGCGTTGTCAGGTGAGATGTTTCCGCTCCGTGCTCTATTGGATTCGGGTTCTGAAGCTTCCTTCATAACTGAGTCAGCCGTACAACTGCTTCGTTTGAAACCGACATCAACAAACGTTGAAGTATCCGGGTTAGGGTTGGTCAGCAGCGGTACATGCAAAAAGGTTGTCGATGTGGCAATCTCGTCGCAGCATTCGACCTTTGCAATAACGACACAAGCCTTCATTTTCAAATCGCTGTCTGGGCATCTCCCGGCCCGAACCCCTTCCGTCGGAAGGTGGAAGCATCTCGATGGCTTAGTGTTGGCAGATCCAAACTTCCACAGAGCAGCCAAGGTAGATCTATTGCTAGGTAGTGATGTGCTCGCAGAGATATTGTTGCCTGATGTGATCAGAGCCCAGGAAAGAGACATGCCCGTCATCCAAAAAACCAGGTTAGGTTGGATCCTATTCGGAAGAGCACCAGTTGAACCACGGACCATAAGAGCGTTCTTCCAAACAGGAGATATCAACGCACAACTCCGCAAGTTCTGGGAGCTGGAGGACTTGCCGTATAAGGATGTTGAAACCGCTGAAGACATCGCCTGTGAAGATCACTTCAACAACAGTGTACGCCGCATGGATGATGGTCGGTATCAGGTAGCATTGCCATTTAAGGGAAACGTTCATCCCGTTCTAGGTGGGTCAAGGGAGGGTGCTTTACAGCGTTTCACAGGGCTGGAAAGGCGTCTAGCAGCAAACGCACAACTACGAGACCAGTACGCAGCGTGTATAGAAGAGTACCGGCAGCTCGGTCATATGGTTGAAGATGATGGATCCTCAATTTCCAATCAGCATTATTTCTTGCCGCATCATGCCGTCATAAAGGAGGGCAGCTCAACGACCAAGCTGCGGGTGGTCTTCGATGCTTCCTTTAAAACAGCCGACGGAGTGTCCTTGAATGACCAGCTAAGGATAGGCCCGAGATTTCAGCACAGCGTTACAGACATTATTCTTCGGTGGAGATTTTATCGCTTCACATTCACAGCGGACATCGAAAAAATGTACCGACAAATTTGGGTAACAGAGCAGGATTCAAGGTACCAGCTGATCCTTTGGCGGAACACCCCAACAGAGCCAGTGAGAACATACAGGCTCAAAACAGTGACGTTCGGCACAGCACCTGCCCCATATTTAACCATCCGTACGCTAAAGAAGTTAGCCGACGACACTGAGGCTCAGTATCCGAAGGCCGCAAAGATGATTCGGGAAGAAATGTACGTCGACGATCTTATTTCAGGAGCGGACACCATCTCTGAAGCTGAAGGTAAAAGAAGGGACGTTAAAGCAGCCCTACAAACAGGCGGGTTTAACTTACGCAAATGGACCTCCAACGCAGAGGAACTGCTCAAGGAGATTCCCGATCAGGATCGTGAGTTAACATTCGCACTGCCTTCCGAAGGGTCAGACAGGGTCAAAACACTCGGAATCCATTGGCTTCCCAGGACTGATCACTTCTCTTTTCGCTGCACGCCACCAAGTAATCCACAGCCAACGAAGAGGTTTGTCCTTTCGACAATCGCGCGTCTGTTTGATCCCATGGGATGGATCTCGCCTTGTATCCTTAAGGCGAAACATGTCATGCAGCTGCTCTGGATTCACAAGGTAACATGGGATGAGCCTTTTGATTCGGAGATCCTGGAACAATGGAACACCTTTTACAACGAATTAAGGGCCATCAACGAAATCCGTCTTCCAAGGTGGGTTCAAACAGCTGGTAGGAGAAACCGCGTCGAATTGCATGGATTCAGCGACGCTTCTGAAAGGGCATATGGAGCAGCCGTCTACCTTACGGTTGAGGACGAGAAAGGTAAGATTCACATGCATCTTCTTATAGCGAAATCAAAGGTCGCACCTGTGGTACCCGTAAGTCTTCCCCGGTTAGAACTTTGCGGCGCTGTCATGCTGGCCAAACTCTTGTACTACATAGAAAAGGTCATCGAGCAGAAGGACGTGAAGACACATACTTGGACCGACTCCACCATCACCCTCTGCTGGATCCGAGCACCACATTCAAGATGGGAGACGTTTATCAGGAACCGCGTAGGAGAGATTCAGCGTTTAACGGACATTAGCGTGTGGAAACATGTCCCAACACAATTTAACCCGGCGGATTTGGCTTCCAGAGGAGTACTTCCCTCAGCACTGTTGCGTTCCTCTCTATGGTGGAATGGACCTTCCTTCCTACATACGGGGTGGAATTTTCAAATTCCTGCTCAACCAGTTGATCTCACCACAGAGGAAGGAAAGAGGAAGCCCATCTTAAGTCATCATCTAACCGCCGCAGAAAATCCAATCAACCAGCTAATTCATGATTCGTCGAACTTAAAGCGGCTCACACGGACAATTGCGTACTGCAGGCGATTTGCCAGCAACTCAAGAGACCAATGCTCTAAAAGGGCTTTTGGATCCCTCTGCACCACGGAACTCGATGCTGCATCAAAAACGATAGCTCGATGTGCTCAACAAGAGATGTTTCCAGAAGGGATCCCTAAGTGCAGAGGTATGGGGCCCTTGAATCCATTTATAGACGGAGCAGGCATTGTTAGAGTGGGCGGAAGGCTTCAACACGCTGATCTGCCATACGATCAGCGACATCCGATAATCTTGGAACCAAAACACCATCTCACCACGCTGATCATCCGGGAGGCACATCAGAGAACGCTGCACGGAGGTATCCAACAAATGATGGGGTATCTACGAACAAAATTCTGGATATTGGGGATGAAAAGTGCCGTCAAAAAATATCTGCATAGCTGCACGATTTGTTTTAGGTACCTAATGGGAGAACTACCGTCACCAAGGGTAACGATATCAAGGCCATTTCTACATACAGGGGTAGACTACGCAGGGCCAATAAACATAAGGACTTGGAAGGGTCGCGGAGCCAAATCCTACAAGGGTTATTTAGTAATATTTGTGTGCCTCGCCACCAAGGCCATACACTTAGAGGCGGCGAGCGATTTAACCACCCAGACATTTTTGGCCGCATTTCGCCGATTCACTGCAAGGAGAGGTGTCTGCAGCCAAGTTTACAGCGACTGTGGCACGAATTTTGTAGGAGCCGAAGCGGAATTGTTTCGCCTTCTGAAGGACGCTGCTCATAGCTGGAAGGAGATAGCTGACGTACTAGCTTCAAATGGAACGAAGTGGAATTTCATTCCTCCTGCTTCTCCTCACTTCGGAGGCTTGTGGGAAGCCGGAGTCATGAGTGTAAAGCACCACTTCAGAAGGATTGTTGGGAATGGAACTCTGACATACGAGGAGCTCGTCACGCTTCTATCGCAAATTGAAGCGTGTCTAAATTCGAGGCCGCTCTGTCCCTTGTCCGAAGATCCCGATGACTTCCAAGCGCTAACACCGGCTCATTTCCTTATCGGAGAAGGACGTTTCACCGTGCCAGAACCAGATCTGACATTAGGTAAGGAAGGATATGTCGACCGATGGAAGGCACTTCAAGCGCATCTACAAGGATTCTGAAAGCAGTGGCAGCAGGAATACCTCACGCGATTACAGCAGCGACCGAAGTAGCTGAAACCTCAACCACAGCTAAAAGTAGGAGATTTAGTATTACTAAAGGATGAGCGACTTCCCCCTGCCAAGTGGAGCCTCGGCCGAATACAAGAGACCTACCCTGGATCGGACGAACCCGAGTTGTTAAACTAAAAACTCAGCATGGAGAACTCAAACGGCCAATCACCAAACTGTGTCCACTACCCTGCAACTACGCTCGATCGGAACCCGGAGCTGTAGAACAACAACACGCAAAAAACGATGAGCCTATATAATCATCATTATCAACGATTCAAACTCATTCCACACAGAGCATAAACACAATTACAGTCCATTCAAAGTTAACCCAAATAGTACTAAAAACAATACTTTAATACTTTTAAATTAAAAACTTAAAACACAAAGTGGCATCACCAATCTTGTTCGCCACTCTTTCCATTCACTCAAATCGAATCTCATCCACACACTCCACACGCGCTATACCCAAATGCAAAATGAAAACAGATCCACGCACACACACACTTCATTCATTTAATCACACTTTAGTTGCGCGAGATTGAGTCGAACTCAATATCCGAACTCACACACACACACACGTCGCGAAATCAAAAACAAACCCCAACAGCAAAAAAAAAATAATAATATTTTTTTTTCTCAAAAACAAATTCATTGGAATTAAACAAAAAAAAATAGTAAAACAAATAAAATTAATACTCACCTGGATTAATAAACACATGTAAATAATACTATAAATAAATAACACTCGAATTGAACCCCGCACAACTGACTTCACTCGACGATCGATGGTAAACAACAAGCCACCACCATCAAAGACGAGAGAGGAAACCCGAAACCACAAGCACGAAATCATACGCCGACAACGGGACCGCGCGTAACACATCTGCTGCATTCATCATTTACTCTCGTCCAGTCTGCTTTGTTCGATGTTTCTTTTTGTTGTTGCGTCCAATGCATGTTTTGAAGCAATATTAATCTGTTCTCTCTTTACATGTATGAGACATTATCTACGAGCAGGGTTGCCAGCTTTTTTTAAATGGCCAAGGCAAATTTCAACAAATCGAAGTTGAGGAAATTTTATGCCGAAGATGAAGACGACAACTTGCGAACTTCGTTCACCGGGGGGGAAGAATGTTCGGGTCATGGTGACGTCATTAGACAAGAAGGCTCGTCGCTTTAAACATACCTTGATGTCAACAACGCCCACGCAAAATGTCAACTTAAATTTATTTATTGTGAATAGACACATATAAAACATATTAAATAATGTATAAAAAAGAAAAGAACACTGTAAATAAATAAATAATAAGTTTTATAACGTCAAACGAGACGGTTTTCTCTTTATTCTTTGCGGTTCCAAGTGCGGAAATTGAACACAGGTTCACCGGTTTTCTTAAAGAAGTACACTAGCAAATCATTTTATCTTTTTCTCGATTCTTGTGGCAAAGAGACGCCAACATACATATGTGCATATGTATATACATACCTGTAAAGTACTATATTAACCATTATAACTACAAAAATAAAATTAAAAAAAAACCATTTGTGACAATTTTGATGGCGAAACAAAGTAGCATTCCACTTTTTGAAAAGACCCTCTCTGGAGGTACGGATGTTGCAAGGATGCAGAGCCTCTTTTTCACCACTTGATATAACCTTTAATAGTAAAGTTTTCTATCAACTAGAAACAATGAATTAAAATGGATTTTGCTTTAAGTATTGATGGATACTTACTCCACCAGGTTAAATGGTTGCAAGGGGAGCATACGTTTCCTGGAGGTATTTGTCTAGTTCTACAAGACCTGCTGCAGTTGGGTTTTTAAGACTTGTTGCTGTCCTTAATTTTTCTTCAAATTTTAACCAAATTTGACTTGTTGCAGCTACTGTTGGAGGAGTCTCAGCCAAGACAGCTTCATGTGGTAATGTTATACCACTCGCAGAAGAGTAGATTCGCGAAGGAGCTGGTTTTCGTCCATAGCTATACTTAATACGTTCATTCAAGCCATCAATGAGCTTTGAAATGTGGACCAGGATTTTTTGAGGATCATTTTCCAGGATGGAATGACCTGATGCTGTTAATCAAAATAAGCTATTAAGCTACATCCACTTTTTCTCGAAATTTCTTTTGTCACCTCATCGAGAACTTTTAAGACTGAACACGCTTGTTGAATAATTAATTAATAATTGAAATTCAACCCATTCAAGTAAGGCAGATTTTAGCAACGAATCTTCCGCTATAAAATCTGCTGTCACTGCTATAAAATTTTGCGCATTTCTTGAAATCTACATGTTAGGTTAGGTTAGGTTGAAGTGGCTAGGAGTCGCCAGCACACTTAGACCAATGAGGTCCGTTGTGATACCACGTGGATCATGGGAGAATCCTCCCTCCACCTACTCGTTTAAAACAATTAGAGCTTCTTATGAAGCGTAGGAGGCTCTTGTTGTCAATATTCGTCAGGTCGCCTATATCATTATAATAGGGAGCTCCTAAGTGGAGTTTCCTTCTACGGGAGAGAGCTGGGCAGAAACAAAGAAGGTGAGGAATAGTTTCCTCCTCTTCTTCATCCACGCAGCTTCTACAGAAATCGTTCGCGATGAGGCCCAGCCTTGTAGCGTGCTTGCCTATTAGACAGTGTCCAGTAATGACACCTAATGTGGTGCCGATATGCAATCTGTTGAGAGAAATCAAATTCTTAGAGCGTTTTAGATCCAGCTTTGGCCAAATCTGTTTTGTCGCTAGACATGTTGAACCACTTGTCCACCTAAGATTTGCACTCTCGATAGCATCCTGTTTAAGTTTGCGAGTAGCGATTGGAATACCTAAGGTGCCGTTGTCCGGCAAGATGGGTAAAATTGTTCCTTCTTTGGCGAGTTCATCGGCCTTACAATTCCCTGGAATGTCTCCATGCCCCGGCACCCAACACAGGTGAATTTTGAACTGCTGCACCATCTCCACAAGAGACGAACGGCAGTCTAGGGCTACTTAAGAGTTTATAGAGGTCGATTCCAGGGATTTGATTGCTGCCTGACTATCAGAAAAGATGCGGATATCTCTAGCAGATATCACGTTTTTCTTAAGCTAAGATAGGTCTTCTTTTATCACCATTAATTCCGCCTGGAACACGCTACAATGATTAGGAAGACGGAAGGAGAGCTTAAGGTTAAGCTTATCAGAGAAAACACCTGCACCGACTCCGTCTTTGGTTTTTGACCCGTCAGTGTAGAAGTATCGTCCTCCCAGCGTGATCTGCAAGGGATGGTGACAAGGAAGTTCTTATCAAAATTTAGACGTGGGATGGTGTAGTCCGTGTTTTCGGGAGAGATTTTGAATTTATTCAGAATAGAGGCTTGGCCGAATTCTTTTCTTGACCACTGTTGGGTAGCTTCAAGGCGAACGGCTGCAATCGCTGCCATTTGCTTGCTATATATATCGAGGGGTATTAGATGGAATAAAATGTCCAGTGCCGCGGAGGGTGTTGTACGTAATGCTCCGCTTATGCACAGACAAGCTGTACGTTGGACCTTACTTAGATAATCGCGATTTATGGCTTTATCTAAGGCTGTCCACCAGACAATCACCCCATATGTGAGTATCGGTCTAATGATCGAGGTGTAGAGCCAGTGAGTGATTCGAGGTTGTAATCCCCATTTATTCCCAATGGCTTTCTTACAAGAGAAAAGTGCTACTGTAACTTTCTTTACTCTTTCTTGAATATTAGGTTTCCAGCTTAGCTTCCTATCCAGGATAAGACCCAGATATTTTGCTTTATCAGAGAAAGTTAAGCTGGTTCCATTGAGAGAGGGAGGGTCGACTAGTGGAATTTTATATTTCCTTGAAAAGAGTACTAGTTCAGTTTTGTGGGGGTTTACACCCAGACCACACCGAACTGCCCATCTAGTGAGCTTATTTAGAGCGTTTTGTAAGAGTTCCTTCAGAGTATTTAGGTGCTTTCCCGAGACGGCCAAGGCAACACCATCTGCATAAGCGATCGCCGTGCATCCCTCGCCTTCCATGATTATCAATAATTCATTGACCACCAAATCCACATGTAAGTAGTTTCACATACTGCCAATGCTTTACTTATACTTGCACGAATTTCGTCCTTTACACTTTCGTATAACTTCGAAATGTAGGATGATGATAATGTTTTGCGTGAAGGAACCACATATCCTGGGTTTAGCATGTTTACGAATTTTTTAAGTTCCACATCTTTAACGATGCTTAATGGTTGGAACTCCTTCGCAATCATTCTGACTAGCTGCTGGTGAATTTGCTTGGTCTTACTAACTGGCAATGGCTTGGAGAAATAGCTTTGCACTTTCTTTCTGCACAAATATTCAACACTGGTTGAGAGTTGTGGTTTTTGGCTCTTCGAAAACAACCATTGCCCTGGAAGAACTGGTGCCTGGATACTTATTATTAAGTATCTCTGCATGTTGCAGGCATTGCCACCTTTAAACGAAATTAAAGTTTGGCAATACTTACACTTCGCCTTTTGCCCTTCTACTTCAACAAAAAAGTTCCACACAGCATTTCTTTTCAAGGAACTCATTTCTTTATACTGATTTAGAAATAATATAGGTAACTAAATTCTATACTTAATCTATTCTTAAATATCTTGCCTTTTTAAAATTTACACTTAAAGGATTACTGGTGTAATTTTAAAGCCTATCATGATTTTAGCTGATAACCCATTGTTATTCGTGCCATACTCCCATTCTTATTCGAAAAAGTGATCAATGAATTAATAGACAGAATGCGCTTCGTCAACAGCAGCAGTGACAGAATGAATTTTTTCCACATCTGTACATATGTACATATTAATGTCATGAATTAGTCTTTCGAATAATTTTATGGTTTACTAGCTGTACCCTGCGCGCATTGCAACGCCACCAACTAAAATAAATTTGAAGGAAAGACATTACACAAATATTCAATTCATTTTGAGTCATTTTATTGATTTTGTTCATTTCGAAAAAATTGTGACATTGCAGCGTTTCGTTTCAATTCGATATTTATTGAAGTGCTCTGGGATACACAATATTTCTTGTTTTTCCATCTGGTGCGTAAACGAATAAATCAGAAGGTTTACCGACGCGTGAGCAGGCCGCATAGAGCTGCCCATGCGAGAAGCATGGATTCTCCAAATTTAATCCACACACTTGCAACGATTGTCCTTGTGCTTTGTTGATAGTCATTGCGAAAGCGAGTCGCACCGGGAACTGCAAACGTTTGAATTCGAATGGCATATCTGTCGGGATCATTGGGATACGCGGCAACAGTACGTCTTCACCTTTAAATTTTCCAGTCAAAATTGTTGCCTCGATAACATTGTTCATCATTTTCTTGACTGAGAGTCTGGTTCCGTTGCAAAGTCGTGGTGGATTTATGTTTCGAAGAAGAATGATGGGTACGCCAATTTTCAATGTAAGAACGTGCGGTGGCATGCCTGGCAAATCAAGCGAATTCAAGAATTCAGTTGGATAGTTGACAACTTCGTCTTGATTCACCACAGTATCGATGGACTTATATGTTGTCGTTTCGCCGGGTATTCCATTCTGAATGGTGAAGTTGATGGTATTGACATCGATGTTTTTGGCCGCTAATATAGCACGCGTACTGAGCCACTGATGATTTTGGTAGTTCTGTGCAATGTTTGGGAAAACTTTTTGCACCAATTCGTCTATGCTTTCTGTGATCTTACAGAAGTTTGCTGGCAAGGTGATACATTGCGTAGATTCATCAACTTGCATTCGCCCATTTCCAATATCCATTAATTGTTTTGCAAAATTTCCAGCCGATGCATCCCGTTGTAGTTGTACACGCATGTTGGTTTTCAAAGTCAATTTCTGTAAATGACGCCATAAAACTGATGATTTGAGACATGCATTAAGTTCATCAGCGACAATATTGTCTGCTCCATGTAAGCCGAACATGAATTTCACAATTTACATAAATTCTTATGTCACCCACAACTCGAAACGTCATCATTCGTTCGCTGTTTTCATTTCAATTCAAATCAGCATGAACTGTCACGGCAATATATGAAATTCATTGGAATGACAGTGGCGCCATCTGTCGAAAATTGGTCGTACCAACTCAGAAACCTTCGCGGGCTCATGCACAACAACTTTGCTAAAGATCATCACATGATCAAATGCATAGTTTACGATTCTATAAAGGACATACAGACAAACATTCATTTTTATATATATAGAAAGAAGATGTAGTTTTTTTTTAAATATAAGGTTTTGCGAACTTAAAAAAAAATAATTTTTCTTCGTATAACTTATAGGTCTGATTCTAATGCTGAGCACAAACTGATTAAGTCGGCTGCTGTCAAGGCTGGAGCATTCGATGCAGTTACATGTTCCCATTGGGGTGAAGGAGGCGCTGGCGCTGTTGAACTGGCTGATGCAATAATCAAGGCATGCGAAAATCATTCAAGGTTTACATTCTTATATGAAACTCGCCTTCCGATTTTGGATAAATTGAACATAATCGCAAAAAATATGTATGGAGCTGGGAGTGTTACATTGTCGGCAAAAGCTGAAGAAGCATTATTCATAATGAGTAAAAATGTATGCTATTGTGTTAATTCGAGTGTTATTCAAAATATTAACAGTACAATAATTTCAGGAATTCAAAAATTTGCCCATATGCATGTCTAAGACTTCTGCTTCTTTAACTGGAGACCCAGCAATAAAAGGAGCACCCACAGGATTTATATTGACCATTCAAGATATCTATGTTTCTGCAGGTGCTGGATTTATTGTTGCTATGTGCGGAGAAATATCAAAAATGCCTGGTCTTCCCACAAGACCATGTATTTATGATATCGACCTAAACACAGAAACGGGAGAAATTGAGGGGTTATTTTAAAATAGCTTCATATACTACATCATTATATATAATCGTATATTAAAATAAAGACATATATAAGTCTCATCACATTTGCTAGTAACGTGCTCATTTGTTAAGTTTTTCTTCCAAAGGACTTTTTATAAAGTTTGTTCTCTGACTGATTGTCAGTCCATATGTGCTATGCATATGTATACTTTAATTGCAGTTATGACTGATAAGTGTGAATCAGTTTAGTTTAGACTCCAGCTTATAATAATTACGGCACATACTATTACTACCTCGCCGATGAGTTGTCCAGGCTGAGTAGACTGAAAGAAATATGGGAGTTGTAAGCAAATAGATGTGCTTACTTTAACTCGGTTGTGCTCTGGATAGAACCAAGAAAGAAAGCTTTTCAAATAAAATGTTGACGGAGGAGGAAGTGTTACGGGTGTTTTGGGTTCCACTAAAAAAAAAGTAGCACCATTGGGCAGACACTTGGCAACTTGTAGGTGGAAAAAAATATAAGGACAAAACCAAGGGGTTCTCCGCCGACACGGTTCCACAACACCGGCGCATCTCCCCATAACAGGGCATACTACCGAGCAACTCCTACCCTCCAACGGTGCGGTTCACCCTCAAAATAGTGCTCCGAGAGACTCAACATTTTTTTAAAAGAATTTTTATAGTGCATAATTTTTTTTTACGTTTTTAATTGAAGTGAATAGTCTCTAGTTTTAATTTTTAAAATAGTGAATTAGTGTTAAAAGTTTTAATAAGTGTAGTAAGCTCTGATTTGCAGTTTAATTTTAAATTTTTATATAAGTTAGTGTTATGTGTAAATGTGTTAATTAAGGAGACCACCATACAAAAGACTGCATAAGGGAAAAAAAGGCAGCCCCAAAATGCGCCAACTGTAATGAAAGACACCCAGCCAACTATAGACGCTGCGTAGTAGCAGAAGAGCTACAGCAGGCAAAAGATAACAAACAGAAGAAAATAAAAAAGCCTGTTCAAAAAGACGCATCTAAAGATGGGGAAATTCGAAACAAGAGAAACTTAGGACCTAAATCGAGGGCCCAAAAGAGTGAAAAAATGGATAAAGTTAAAGAAAATCTACCCTCAAGCAAAAATGAGAACTTAAGTCTCATAACCGGCTCAGAGAAAACATATGCACAGGTTACTTCGAACAATAATGCCAAACCAATCGGAAAACCCAAGCCTTCCAGTAATGTCATGGAGGATATCATGCAAAGAATCCTAACAGAATGGATGACATGGAAAAGAATAATAAGAAAATTCTGGAAAGAATATCTTTCCTTGAAAAACTAAACAGTAACAAAAAAACTGTTTCTAAAAGATCGTAATGGTTAAAAACATAAAAATATTGTTATGGAATGCTAATGGTCTCGAGAATCGCAAAGACGAATTGCAAGCGACTCTCGATATAAACAAAATTGACATATGTCTAGTCTCTGAGACACACTTCAAAATTGGAACAAAATATAAACTGCGCGGATACAAGACATACCATACCCCACATCCTCACTGTACAGCAAGAAGGGGGGCAGCAGTTATAATTAAGGAAGGTGTTAGCCACGATGAAGATGAAGAATATCAGTCGTGTGAAATACAAGCCAAATCCGTAAACATAAAAACAAGCAGCGGCCAGATAACGGTAGCAGCGGCATATTGTTCTCCTAGCTATAGGCCGAAACAAAACGATTTTAAAAGCCTCTTCCGTAAATTTGGGAATAAATTCATGGTAGGCCGAGATTTCAACGCAAAGAACAAATTCTGGGGATCAAGATTAACAAATACAAGAGGAAGAGAACTCCTTGAATCTATAAAAGAAAGCAATGCTAATCACCATTCAACGGGAAATCCTACTTACTGGCCCACAGATAGGAACAAAATCCCGGACGTCGACTTCTTTATAACTAAGAATATCTCCTCAAATACTACCCAAGTGCAGGAAGGGCCAGATCTTGACTCAGATCACTCATCTGTGCTGCTTACACTTGGTAATATAATTATTATGAAGGAACACAACCCATGTCTAGTGAACAAGCTAACTCACTGGATATAATAGACTTAATAGTTTAAACAATACGCTAAGAAAAAAGATCACAGAATTGAAAAATGCGTCGGTTGAAAGATACCTTACAAATCTGACAAACGATGCTAGTACAGAATACTCACTGTAGAAAGCTACAAAAAAACTGAAAAGACCAACGGCATACATCCCGCCAATTAAAAGCAGCAGTGGAAACTGGGCAAAAACAAACAAACAAAAGGCCGATTTATTTGCTGAACATCCTGAAAGCGTCTTTCAGCCTTATGAAGATAATGATTATCTCCAACAAACGGAAGAAATGTGGGAAGATGAGAGGTTAATCCCAGCAGTAACCTCTAAGGAAATAGCCACAGAAATAAAAGACAAGATCAATCCGAAAAAAGCTCCGGGATTTGATTTAATCACGGGTGAAATTCTGAAAAAACTGCCCAGAAAAGGTATGACAAAAATAGCACAGATAATAAATGCAGCGTTCAGACTAAGGTATGTTCCACGCATGTGGAAGGTAGCGGAAGTTATTATGGTACCAAAGCCGGGAAAATTACCCAGTGAAGTTACCTCATATCGTCCGATTTCATTGCTGCCAATACTGTCAAAGGTCTTCGAAAAAATTCTTCTAAAACGACTTTATCCGATTATAGAAAAAAAGGCACTGATACCAAACCATCAATTTGGATTCAGAAATAAGTACTCCACTATAGATCAGGTCCACAGAATAACTGACAAAATAGAAAAGCCTTAGAAGAAAAACAAATATGCTCTACCATCTTCCTTGATTTAACACGGGCTTTTGATAAAGTCTGGCACAAGGGATTGGTCCATAAACTAAAAAAATATCTCCCAAGACAATACTCAGAAATACTAGAGTCATATATAAAGCAGCGATTATATAGAATTAGGCAAGAAATTGAGTACTCCGCATTAAAATGTATAAAATCTGGAGTACCGCAAGGTAGTGTGTTAGGGTCTGTGCTGTTCCTCCTATACACGAACGACCTACCACAAAATGACGAAATTACTGTCGCCACATTTGCAGACGATACTGCTGTACTTGCTGTCGGAAAAACCGTGCAGGAAGTTACCGAAAAACTACAAAGGACAGTAAATGAAATATCTGAATGGACCAAAAAATGGCAAATAAAATTAAATGAACTGAAGTCAATCCATGTTAACTTCACTAATAAAAACGTACAACACATACCTGTGTACATAAATTACAAAGCAGTTCTGCATTCGAACTCAGCTAAGTACTTATGCATGACTTTAGACGCGAAGTTGCGCTGGAAAACTCATGTTAAGAAAAAACATGATAAACTAAACATTCGATATAAAAAAATGTATTGGCTAATAGGGAGGTATTCATGCCTGTCAATATATAATAAACTGCTTCTCTATAAGCAAGTTTTAAAGCCAATATGGACATATGGCCTTCAACTCTGGGGGTGCACAAGTAAGACGACCCTAAAAAGCATACAATGCTTTCCAAATAAAGTACTACGCAATATTGTTAATGCGCCATGGTACGTACGTAACGCTGATCTGCATAGGGATCTAAAAATTGAAATGGTAGAGGACGAGATCAGGAAGGGCGCAAGAAGACATGAAGGCAGGCTTCGCAACCATACTAATTTAGAAGTAGTCGAACTACTTAATAATAACAATCTAGTTAGAAGATTACGAAGAACAAAACCATTCGAAGTAGTTAACTAGGAGAAAAAAAAATAAAAAATATATATACATATATATTAAAAGAAATATATAACATAATCACCCGACCAAGTGATAACGAGCTAAAAAACAAAAGGTAACAGACCAATGTTAGTTCCTTATAACATAAAATTACAAGTATGTATTAGAAAAAAAGTGCTGATTAGTTTAACGACTAGGTGCGATTATTGGAAGGATGGTAACACCATGCTTTCTCCGGGTGTTTTTAGTGGGTGGGTCAGGTCCCACACTATCGCAAAGCTCGCATGCGATGTCTTTCAACGATTTTCACCCAGCTACACGCAAAAAATAAAAAATAAAAATATAAGTTAGTTTGCTTTTTTTTTTTAAATTAAAGTGTTAGTTTCGGTAGATGGGTCCATTGTACCCAATAGTAGACCCCTGAGAACCTAGATTTCAATACCGACAGCTGAACTCAACCATCCAGATTATGTATGAATCTTATTAGTTTGTTCAGCTCAATGTTTCCTAGATCATCCGGCTCTGCATAGAAGCAGCTCCCAAGAGTGTTCTTCCTTTTGGTGGCTAGTTCTGGAAAATCACATAGCAAGTGGCGAATGGATTCTATTTCCTGCAGTTCCTACAGAATTCATTATGGGTTAGTCCCATCCATGCCGCATGATTGTCTATCACACAGTGTGCCGTCACGACGTCGACAGCTATACGAATAACCCTGCGACTGAGTTTCATGAGATCTGAGGATCTCTTTTTATCATAGACTAGTCATAACGATTTGGCTATGGCACATGTATCTAATCGATACCAACGCCTCTTAGCTTTCTCGTTGGACTCAATGTCTATCTTTCTGTTCAAAGTGCTAAGCGGTGTATTAGCTTCGTTAAGGGCCTGCGAGACCCATAGGGTGAATTGGAGCAATTCCTCATTACCAATCTTTTGCTAAAATTCTCTGGTTTCAAACCATTTTGAGTCTCTTATAAACCTACATAACATCAACTATGGGTTTTTCTTGTATTTTTTCAATATCCTGAAAGAAGTGTCTTCTACGTCCTAGGTATATTTTATGTCCTAGGTGGTAGAGGCTAAGGCAATGACAAAGAAAGTGGGTTGTATCCTCATGAACATCCTAGTCGCCACATCCTCAACAAAGGTCGTCATTACTAAGCCTTAGCTTTTCCATGTGGTACCGCAGAGTATTGTGCCCTGTAATCACACCAACAGGTAAGGGTGGATAGTATCATTCTGTATTTCTACAGCAGTTTCTCAGTTCTGGCTTTATTGTATAATGGCCATAATGTTTTGTAACAGTACAGGTCTCTAGGGAGTTCCAACGTCTGCTTGCTTATGCGCAGGACTTAATCCCTGCTTCGTAAATTACCTTGCACGGCGGGATTTTCACTGATTGATCGGCTTGCTCCAGCCCCAGCCTGGAGCCTTTCCTAGCCAGTTCGTCAGCCTTCTCATTCCCTGGTATACCCTCATGCCGAGGGATCCAGCAGAGTTTTACCTTGTGCTGTGTACCAAGAACCCTAAGCTCTTCGCGACAGCCCTTCATAAACTTCGATTTCACTTCTACAGCAGAAATTGCTTTTACTGCCACCTGGCTGTGGATGAAAAAGGTGATATCATTACGTGGCATTGCCTTCATCGCAGTCTCACGGGCAGATATTGTCACTACTAGGACCTCCGCTTGGAAAACACAGCTAAAGTCTAGAAGTCTAAATGATTTGGATAGGCCCAACTTGTAAGAAAAGATGCCTACTCCTACACTCGTGTCCATTTTGTACCCAACAGTGCCATTGTTTGTCTGTCTGGCATGTTTCCGCTTTTGCATTCCTCTCTGATTGAATAAAGACTGCAGACGGGTTTTACAAAGTCTAGGTAAAGAGTACTGCAGTCGGTTATGGCTACATTGCTCAGGTACGTATTCAGGATCTGAGGATGCCTGTTGCATGCAGTTTCTAACTACTAGATGGGCTGATTCTCAGCGTACTTTTACCTCCGGATTCCTGTATATACAAATCTAAAAGCAGCAGCTTGAGGATAGTCCCCAGTCCTGCTGTGGGCGCGGTCCTTATTGCACTTGTAGTTCCATTGAACCCCAGCCTCTGTATTTTTGTGATTTCTCTGAGGTTGCTATCTAAGAGGGCGGCCTGCCACCATACCAGGCTGCCATATGTCAGTATAGGTATTCCGATTGCTGAGTAGATCCATATGATTTTGGGACTCGGACTCCAGGTTTTCAACTGCAGGAGTAGAAAGCAATCGTGGCCTTTCTTGTTCTTTTTTTAATGGTTAATTTCTAATTCAACTTTTTATCGAGAATCAATCCCAGGTATTTTGCACTGTCAGAAATACTGAGTGGGATACCCCCAATGAATGGTGTTTCAAATTTAGGTATTTTCCTCTTTCTTGTAAATAGTACCAGCTTAGTTTTCTGGGGGCTAACCGCTAGTCCACATAACCGGAGGTACAGCACAATTTGGCCCACTATATGAGGTATTCCACTTATCCAGGTTCCACTTAACCAGGTTCGACTGTATTACAAAAACTTACATTTTCGTAGCGTCTGCCTTTGTCATCCACAAAAATTCAATTGACTGAACAATGAAGATTTATCAAAAAAATTGAATTCCATTGACAATCGCAAAACCACTTTGGCTCCATTCAAAATGGAAATTTGTTACAAATTGACGATAGTCAATCTGTCATTGATTACGCTGGACAACAGTAAATTTCATCGGACATAATTCCAACTAATATTAACTACGAGTACGCTGAATTCAAAAAAGACATTAAAATTTCTAGATTGGTTCCCGTTTTGAAGATATACATACATACATACATACTTCTATGGTAAGAAATTTAATATTTTTATAAGTTTTCTTGCAATTGTTCAGTTGTCGCGTGTATTACTTTTACAGTTATCTTCAAATATTTTTAGTTGTGAAACATATCAATTAGTTAACATTACTGTGTTAAATCGGTTAGCAAGTTTAATGAAAATGTCTCGTGTTTGTTTAAATAAACCCGATTTTTTCTGTTATGTGTGTGGTAAAGTGACTTTGACCTTTCAGAAACGTTCAACTACTCCGTTAATTATAAAAGCATATTATTTTTACTTTGGTTTTAATGTTGGAGATCAGGACAAGTGTTGGGTCGCTCATATATGTTGTGTTTCATGTGCTACTGGCTTGAGAAATTGACTTAGTGCAAAAAATAAATGTATGCCTTTTGCTGTTCCATTGAACATAAAACTGTGAACAGCAAGGTTATAAGTAGACGAATGAATTCATTTATTCATAATTCAAACATGTATTACATTTCATGTACAAGAGTAATAGATTCAATAACAGATGAAAGTAGTAGAATAATGTCATGCCTACTAGTGTCCAGGCATATTCTCATCTCCCTTGTTGCAAGACAGAGACGGATACGGAAAAGTTTGTTAAAACGTCGATCGATTGGGTGGTCTGACATTTCTCGATGATCGTCTAAGACATGGTGGTGTAATTGGTGGATTTACTTTTGATGCGTCTAGGTCTGGAATGCATTTTGTTTCTGCTGGTGATGTTAATGGAGTGTTCGCAACTGATGGTTTCAATGAAGTGTTAGTGGTTTTTTTACGAGTGCTTAATTCCTGTGGCGGCAAGGGTTCACTGTCCGGTAGTTCTTTGATGTTTGCTTCAGTAGGCCGAATGTTCGCGATGCTTCTTCGATACAGATTTCCAACGCCGTCGCGGATAATGAAGGACCTTGGATGGACTTGGCTTTCGACAATTGCTGGTTTCCACTGTTCTTTGTTGATTCTGGACAAGACTGAATCACCTGGCTGGAGTACTTTACAGTTCCTTGCTCCTCTGTTGGCATAGGCGGCTTGTTTTTCCCTTTCGTCGCGTAGTGAATTTGGTACATGTGCGCTTGATTCAACCTGTAAAGATTCTGATGTTATTGGAAGAAGGCTACGTATAATATGACCAAATAAACGTTCTGCCGGTGATCCAAGGTCTCCTCTTGGTGTGTTCATATAATTTAGAATACCAAGGTGAACATCCATGTTGTCATAATGTGATTTCTTTAAAATATTTTTCGCGATTTGCACTGCACGCTCTGCCAGGCCATTGCCTCGTGGATGATACGGTGAACTCGTGGAGTGATTAAACTTCCGCTCCTCTGCAAATGTTTTGAAGTCCTTGCATGTAAATTGTGGTCCATTGTCTGTTTCTAAGGTGCGTGGAGTGCCGAACACTGAGAAGATCTCCTTTAAGAAGTGAATGACATATTTTGCTTTTGGCTGTTTTAATTCCTGGAATTTCAGAAAGCCAGAGAAGCTGTCAATGAAAATAATATAGTCTTTGCCGTGGAAATTGAAAAGATCTGAGGCTCCGATGTCAAATACGTGGTTTGGAAGTTCTTTCGCACCAATTATAAGCTTAAGATTGTTGCGTTGATTTACTTGACACGCTGCACATTTCTTTATGAAATTACAAATGTCCTGACTCATTCTGGGCCAGAAAACGGATTGTCTTGCCATGCTTACGCATTTAGCATAACTGAAGTGCCCTCGATGAATGTTTTTAACATTTCCGATCTCAACACAGTTGGTATTACCACTTTGGATGATTTGTAGATTATTCCATCCGAATCAAGTGAGAGCTCATCTCGGAAGTTCCAATATTCCCTAACGGCTTTGGGTATGGCTTCAATAGAAGTGGGCCATCCTCCCTTGATTAATTTGATTAATGCTTGAGATACAGGATCTTCGTTAGTAGATTTTTTCAGTTTTACTAACTCTTTGTCGGAAATTGATAGCACTGATAAGATTTCGAGCGTCTGGTCTTGGGCGGAGTTTCTGTTGTTTTCGTTGGCCTTATTCTTGCAGTCACGACTAAGTGGGTCTGCCAACAGCATTTTATTTCCTGGTCTATATACTACCACAGGATTGAAAGTTAAAAGTGCCAACCTTATTCTTCGAAGTCGTGGTGGTGAAGAGTGTATCGGCTTCTGATAAAAAAAACTCTAATGGCTTATGGTCAGACTCGACAATTACCTTTTTTCCCCAGACATACTGCTGAAATTTTTCACATCCGAACTGGACGGCTAGAGCTTCTTTTTCGAGTTGTGAGTACTTTGCTTGAGTGTCTGTCAAAGCTTTTGAGGCGTATGCTACTGGATGACCTTCTTGTAGTAGTACAGCACCCATTGCAAATGAACTGGCATCAACTTGAAGTTTGACGTCTTTAGTGACGTCATATAGTTTTAATACTGGAGGACTGGTGATTATTGCCTTAAGATTATCGAATGCCCTTTGTTGAATTTTATTCCAATAAAATGAGCTTGACTTTTGCAATAAGGCTCTCATTGGAGCGGTGACAGCTGAGTAATTCCTTATAAATTTGCTGAGATACGTGAATTTTCCCAATATTCTTCTTCAGTTCTTTTTTATTCTTCGGCGGTTTTAATCGGTTTACGGCATCAATCTTATCGGGATCGGGTTGTTTTCCCTTGTTGCTGATGGTATGTCCTAGAAATTTAACCGAAGTCTGTTCAAAAAGGCATTTTTCTTGTTGAGCTTCAAACCTTTGTCCTGAATTATTTTTAGAACATTTCTTGTTGTACATCTAAGACCTTCTAAGCTGCTCGAATGAATGAGAATGTCATCCATTGAGACCTTCACATTTGGTACATTCGAGAAAAGTGCTGGCATGACACTTTGAAAGACTTCGGGGGCTGAAGAAATTCCGAATGGCAGTCTTTTGCATGAATACCGTCCCCACGGTGTGGAAAACGTCAATATTTTTTGGTGCGCTCAGAGACTCGGATTTGCCAGAATCCTCTCGCGCAATCTAAGAGTGTGTAGCACTTGGCTCCACGCAGCTGTGCTGCGATTTCCTCGAAAGTGTTCAACGGATGATGTCGTCTTATGATGTTTCTATTATTCACTACCGTTGGGTCGATGCAAATTCGGATTTTATTTTGTCTTCGAACGATGACCATCGGTGAAACAGCTGGTGTAGGGTCGTGGACTGGTTCTATTACCTCCAATTTAACCATATTGTCCAGTTCCTTTTTTACGTCCTCTCGGATTTGAAAGGGTATTTTACGTGGTGGACAGATTTCGAACTTTGGATTGTCAACGAGGTCGATGTCATACACAAAATCCTTCAAGCAGCCTAGTCCGCCGTATAGTTGCTGTCAATGTCAACACTATTCACTCTTTTAATAATAATATAATAATTTATTTTTCCTTTAATAGTTAAACATTTACATTCTTTCTTTTTTGAATTAGCACAGCTTGCACAGAGATATGGTAATTCCTACCTTACTACTGAAAAGTACAATTGATTTTTGAATGCATTACTTATTAACAGGAAAATTAGAGGAAAAAACTATAAGAAAAACCTCCATATAAGAAGCATCAAAAAAAAAAAAAAAAAAAGAGAAGAAGCTTTGCAGAAGATAAATAAGCATGTGAATACTTAAAGTAAATAATAAAAAATATATAAATAAATAAATAAATGCATAAATAAATAAATAAACAGGTAAATAAATTAAAAATAATAATTAAACTAGCTTAGACGAATTTAACAAGGTAACACAAATGAAGATAAAAATAGTAGACTTTATGCACAAATAAATAAATAAATAAATTAAAAAGTAAATAAATAAATTAACAAGTAAATAAGCAAAATTAACAAGTAAATAAATAAATTAATAAATAAGAATATAAATTAAATAAAGGAAATAAATAAATTAACAAGTAACTAAATAAATTAGCAAGTAAATAAGCAAAATTAACAAGTAAATAAATAAATTAATAAATAAGAATATAAATTAAATAAAGGAAATAAATAAATTAACAATAAAGTAAATAAATTATGAAAAATAGAATATTGAAATCAAATGAAGACAAAAATACAAATTCATAAAAAGAAGGCAATAATTATAATAGTTCTAGTTCATTGACTAGATGATTTTCTACAGTTAGACATTTAGAGGCGAAATTTTCATTGAGCATCTCAATCCTTCTTGCAATCTGTATAACACCGGCTCTTTCATGCAGAACGATTGTTGAAAAGTCCCACGGTAGACCCAACATCATTTTCAAGATTTTGTTTTGAGCAATCTGTAGTTTTTTAATATGAGTCTTAGCACAGTTTCCCCAAACAGGAGACCCATATGTCATCAATGCTTGGAAAACAACTTTAAAAATGATCATTTTATTTTGTTTACTCAACAGGGATCTGCGATTTATTAAGGGATAAAGCATTTTAATTGCAATGTTAACCTTTTCTAGAACATGTTTTATGTGAATAGCGAAGGTTAATTTCTGGTCTAAGTACACCCCGAGGTACTTAACAGAACTAACCCATGGTATATCACAATTGTTCAAGTTAAGAGTGCCATTTGGAAAAAAACAATTTAATCTTTTTCTCGTGAAAAAGACAGCTTTACTCTTTTCGGCGTTTATTTTGATTTTCCAATGCTTGTAATATTCAAAAATTGTATTTAGACCAATTTGTAAATTGTGCTCTATTACCGAACCAAGCTCATGAGAGGAGTAAATAGCAGAATCATCCGCATAAAGTGCTATATCACAGTTAGGTATACTGGGCAGATCAGATAAAAAAATGTTAAATAACAGTGGTGCAAGGACTGATCCTTGAGGAACCCCAGCTGGGACAATTTTTACAGAAGAGAAACTTCCTGTTAGTGAGACCATGAATGTCCGATTACATAGGAAATTTTGCACGATTTTAATTAAATATTTTGGACAATCAAATTTAATGAGCTTGTAAATCAGACCGTTGTGCCAAACAGAATCAAAGGCTTTTTCAATGTCAAGCAACACTAGACCAAGCGACTTTTTTTGATTTAGCTGATGCTTGACTTCCTTACAAATCCTTAAAATTTGGTGAGAAGTGCTATGCTGTTTTCTAAAACCGAATTGTTCCGGAGGCAGTATATTTTTATTTTTTGTGAATACATCAAGCTTGTTTTTGATAACTTTTTCAAGAATTTTGCTACATCCATTTAAAAGGCTAATGGGTCTGTAGCTGTTTGGATTAGATGGGTCTTTTCCGTGTTTTAATAGGGGAATAACCTTAGCCTTTTTCCATTTAATGGGAAAGTATTGGATTTTCAAGCAGGCATTAATAATAAACGTAAAGTACATTAGAGCACTAGCAGGAAAATTTTTGATGACTTGATTGTTAATATTATCTAGTCCTGGTGATTTTCTATTTTTAAGATCCGAAATTATAAATTCGATATCATCAACGGACACAAATTCGTTTGTAGGAAGTTGAGTAACAGATTCATTAAAAACAGAGAGTTCATTTTCGACAGTTGTGTCCAATAAGGACAAGGTATTATTTCGCGAGACATAATGGTTTTTTAGGAATGTATCTGCTAATAATTCGGCTTTATTTTCATTGGAGGTTATTAATGAACCGTTCATTTCAAAACTTGGAATGTGAGTATTTCTCTTTCTCAATATTTTAGTAACATTCCAAAAAGGCTTAGAATTGGGATCGAGAGAACTTAATTTGTTGTTCCAAGAGAAATTTCTGTACTCTAAAATTTTAGCTTTAATTGAATTCGTCAAAATATTCATTTCTTTGAAATCGCTGGCTAGTCTACCCCTTTGCCAATTTCTTCTATAGCAGTTTCTCAATTTTATTAAGTTTAATATTGAGCGAGGAAGTAAAATTACTCTCTTGGAAGATGTTTTTATAGGGACTGATGCACGAACACTTTCGGTTACTTTATTTTCCAAAGTTTCAATATAATTGTCAATCTGTTGTTGATTACTAACACATTCTAAATTTTTAGGACAATTACGAATGTTATTAGTAAGATGGTATCTAAACACATTCCAATTCGCGTTCTTATAATCTAGGTATTGCACATTATTTAAGATAGGACTAAACAAAATATCACAGCTGACAGGAAGATGATCTGAGCTTAATGCATTAATGACAATAGGATTGGTAAGTAAATTAGGTACATTTGTCAAAAAAAAGTCCAATGTAGACGAAGAAAACCTACTAGAGGCTGGAATATAAGTGGGACTAGAAGGATACATAATTGTAAAGTTATGGCTCATAGATAAATTGTTTAGAACATTACCCCAGGAATTTGCTCTTAGACAACCCCAATTACGATGCCTGCAATTAAGATCACCTCCTACTATAAAATGATCAACATTAAGTAATCTTCTCAAGTCATTTTTAAGGCATTGAGCTTTGCCTATATTAGACGACCCGCCTGGAAAATAAACTGAAAAAACGCTCAGACTTAAATTATTTCTTAATTTAATTTCGATTCCAATATTTTCTATGACCGTAGTATATACTGACGGTAATACTGTGTGGACGATATTTTTTTTAACTAAGATGGCAACTCCCCCACCTCTTCTATCCACACGATCTCGTCTATAACATATATAATTACTACATGAAAAACGAACACTATTATCGAGACCTGTTTCACTTACAAGACACACATCTACCGCGAGATTGGAGAGAAAATTGAAAAACTCAATGCTTTTGTTGCGAATGCCTCTTGCATTCCAACATAAGAGCTTAAGATTAGAGTGACTATTACTTAACATTAGAATAAAGATATTTACTTGCAAGCTGTGCTACCACTTTAAATTGCTCTGTTTTAGTTTTACATTTTTCAAGCTCTGAGATCATTTCTATCATAAGAGAGGATAGTTCCTCATGAGAGAATAAATCGTTTTGCGCTGAGGAACAGGATCCGTATGATGGGCGCTCTTGAACACGGTGCTGAATTGGTTGTTGTTGTTGTTTTGGCCACTGTTGCTGACGTGAATGATTTGGAAGAGATGGAAAGTCTTCGATGCTGTTGCAGTTAAACGATTTGGTTGTCACTGCTGGTTGTGCTTGTGGGCGCGACGGGATGGGAAAAGGCGCGCGAGACGATTTTTGAGCATTTTTCCCGATTATTTGTATATATTCCGCTCGACTTTTACATGTTTCGTCTGTCGATTTATGATTTCCTCCGCAGTTTGCACATTTGGAGATGGCGGTAGAAGTACAGGTGTTTGTTTTATGATTACCTGAGCAATTGGCGCAGAAAGTTTTCACATTGCAGTGCTTTTCACCATGTCCCCACATTTGACAATTGTGGCACTGTGTGATGTTATTTTTTGCACGGCGTTGAAATTCCCATCTAACTTGTGTGCGGAAGATTGCCTTAATGTTTTTGCGGAGATCGGCTAAACGAATTGAACCATTTTCGAAATAAATGATGTAAAAAAATTCAACGTACTTTTCATGTTGCTTTTTGATGATTTTTACATCTCTGCACTTTAATCCAAGCTTGGATAGTTCAGTTTTGAGAGAGTCAGTGGAGTATTCATCAAGACCGAAAAGAATAACTTTAAATGACCTTTCACTTTTAAGGTCATGAGAGAAAAACTGGCACTTATTTAATTTTAAAGCACTGAGTACAGAGTTATAAGAATTAATCGATTCACAGAACACTTTAATGCCTATCGAAATCTTTCGAATCGAATAGTCGGTGATCTTTAATTCCTTAAAAAGTTGATGAACAAATTCACAGTTTTTATGTAAAATTTTTATAGGGGGGATGGGAATTTTTTTTGACACTTGTTGCTCTTCATTTGTGGACATTTCATCTTCATTATCCGTATCTGGATGCGATTGAAGAGGCCCAAAATAATTGCCACGACGCGACATTTTACTCGTGGAGGATATAGAATCCTCGAAAGTATTGGCGCGACGCTTTACAATGATGGTTGTTAACGAAAAGACGGACTGTGATCAATCGAAAGTGACTACTGCCGGAATGCGTCTAGCTCGACTAAGAGTACAGACCCGAATGAACACTCTTTTAATTGAATTAAGTTTTTCACATGCATTTGCGCCGAGGATTGGTTTTACGTTTCATGCCACGACCTTGAACGCGACTCTGCAGCTGGTATTTGCTATTTTACACTGGACGATTGATTCTCCGAGGCCATTGATTTTTTGATTTCCATATGTGACTAAATTTTTAACTCCACATGGGTGGATTGCAATGCGAAATTTGTTCACTATATATTTCGGCAGAACGTTGCATTGGGCTCCCGTGTCTAATTTTATTTCGTACGTTTCTCCTCCAATGTCGATTTTTTCTGCGAACTTGTCACAACCAGTAGTAGCCGAACTTTTTAACAAGCCTATAAACACTTCGCTATCGCTTTCGTCTGTCAATTTGGTTTCGCAACAGTCCACAGACTTATATGACTTATTAATTTTGAATTTTTTACACACTTTTTCAAAGTGGTTCTTTTTCTTACACCTTTTGCATATGTGTTGAAAGGCTGGACAGTTGCGGATGGAATGTTTACTACCACAATTTCGGCAGTTAAACGTTTTGCCTGGCTGATCCTTTTGTACGATATTAATGTTAGCACTTGTGCTTTGGTTAATTTCAGCGTTTTGCTTCTGAGCGAGCTCAGTGGCTTGACAAATACTTAAAGCTTTTTCTAGTGACACGTCTTCTGTTAATAATTTTGTGCGCAGAATCTCACTTCTGATTCCTAGAATTAGCTGGTCTCTCAGCAAACTGTTGGTGAGTTCTTTGAATTCACAATTTTGTGCTTGGAGTCTTAATCTCGATATTAGCTCGTCGATTGATTCGCCTTCCTGCTGTACAATTTTATTAAATTTATACTGCTCGAATGTTACATTAAGCCTGGGAGAGAAACAGGACTCGAATTTGTCTTTTACCTGGCTTACACTTGTTTCGCCCGTGTCCGGTAAGGAGGTGGGTAGCGAGTTATATACCTGTATTGCCGCGTGTCCAATCGAGGACATGAATGTGGCCACTTGAACATTTGAGGGTTTGGAAGAAAGTCCCGCTGCTACCTCAAAATATTCATATTGTTGCCTCCACAGTTTCCATTCATGCGCCATATCTCTGTCATGTTCTATGACTAATGGCTTTGGCGGTCGTAGAAAATTACAAAATTCTGTCATCTTACGTATACTATTTTAAAGAAATTTGTTCTTTACTAAATTGGGTTTCGGCACCATGTGAACAGCAAGGTTATAAGTAGACGAATGAATTCATTTATTCATAATTCAAACATGTATTACATTTCATGTACAAGAGTAAAAGATTCAATAACAGATGAAAGTAGTAGAATAATGTCATGCCTACTAGTGTCCAGGCATGTTCTTAAAAACTGTGACTCATGAAAAACTTCGTTAAGGGCTTGGACAAGAATGGGCCAACTTTTCTACACGCGAACTGGAAACGTACAGCTGACCGTGCGAAAAACAGGGCAATTCGAAAAAAAAAATTAAAATTTTTCGCGTTTTTCCGGAATTTTCCGAGTTTTCCACTAAGAATTTTCTATTTTTCCATTCGAAAGCCATTCCGGAACAATTGCATACAAAATTCCATACAAAAAATCAATTTTCGGTTTTTCCAATTTTACGACTTTTCCGGAGGGTTTTCTCAAATTTTTTTTTTGTAAAAACCTGGCAATTACGAACAACTGAAAAAAAAATTTAAGCCAAATCCGCCCAGCCGTTCTCAATTGATGAATTAATATACATTTTTCACACCATTTTTATATACTATATAGATACATTAGACTTCGTTACAAAATAAAAAAAGTCGGCGCATTCTTGCGCCTTTTTGTGTTAAGTCGGATTATGTTACAAGTGAGGTCTTATTATGAATCGTAATAATTACGACTCATTTCATTATTTATTGGAATTTTTTCTATTTATTATTTTTCATGTAGATTTGTATGCAAACAAGAATCGATGAAAAACTTCAACATTTAAGAAATTATCTTATAGACCCTACGAAATGTCCCAAAGATTCCTTAGTTGACAGTAATGCTAAATTTAAATGTTTTATTTCCGATATTAAAAGGAGATGGCAATCAGCACAAAGAAAACAGACAGATTTCAGTCCAAAAATAAGATCTGGCTCCAAAATTTCATATCTTTTCCGCGATATGCTGACAATCCTACTAAAAGAATAGGCCGCCCACAAACAGATTTTTCAACATGTTCTTAGCGTACCAAACGTCAACAAACTCCTTAATTAAGGACTAATGTGCCTTTACCCATTCTGTTGTATGCTACCCAGATGTGTTTGAGGTCAGCTGGACAAATAGATGCTTCGGTATTAGTCAAAGATGTAACCAGTGGATCTCCAAAAAGAGTTTCCAGATATAGGCAATCTTTTGCGTCTTCTCAAAAAACGGTAAAGATAGAAGGAGATGAAGTATTAGCAAAGATGGTGGAACCTAAACTAACAAGGCATCAATATGACATAGTCAGAAGCAAGAATAAAGCGGTATTTCCATCATATGCAGCAGCAATGGAGGTGACCGTTTCTGTACATAAAGTTTTAATTCATGGCCCGGAAATTATAACACATTTCTTACTTCCAATTAGACAATTGTCAGAAGAGGCTCAAGAGGCAAGAAACAAAGATATGAAAAATACAGAGGAAGTTTTTCTTGCAAAGTTTCAAGAACAAAGACTAACCGGGATGTTCTAATTATTATTATCATTTCTTCAGATCCGTGGATTTCCAGTTTTCGCGAACTGCCAAAAAAAAAGTGGAAAACGTTCCATCCCGAAGTTTTGAAAATGCTTTGTACCATTGTCGGTATCGTAAAACAGTACTCTATTGCGGAAGTAATCAATCAGTATCTTTTGGAGATATTCCGGCACTTTTTTGGCAGTGAATGACTGCACGATATTTCTCCAGTTCGCGGTGTTAACCCTTTAATGCATGATTTTTTTATTTTTAACGAATTAAATATATGTTATGTAAAAAAATAGTCTAAACTCGAAAAAAAATATATAAAAAAAACCTATTCATTAGTTTTTTCCGGAAAATCGGATTTTCACTATGATGCAGATATGCAACGCTATGCATTTACGGTATATAAAAAAGTATGAATTTATTTAAATGAAAACTAAATTATTTTTTTAACGAACTAAATTGTTTTTTATCATTTTATTGGACAAATTCATTAATACAATAAAACAAACATTACAAACAAATTAAAAGAAGCGCATTAACATAAATAATAATTCATTTTCATAAAAAAAGAACATATGTATGTACATCAGTCGAGTATGTAATGTAAAAAAGCGCATAATATAAGTATTTATTTATACATACATACATAGTTATTTCAAGTTGTACTTTCGAAGCAAACAAATACATAGGTCCTGTAGTTTCAAAACATTAAAAGTGAGAAAAGCGCACATTTCAACCTAAGAATGAAAATCCTTGTAACAATTATTGCTTTTGTTAAAACATAGGGCTGTGTCACATTTTTCACATTTCACATATGTGTAGCCATTACAATTTGGTAGCTTGCATCGTAGTCTTTTTTCCATATAGACTGGCCAATGCGAGATCTCGTCTTTTCTTATATCAGTCGATGGAACATGGGTCTTTGGAAACTTCCTTTTGCGTTCTTGAAGAAGAGCTGATGGTGAGCCGATTGGCCTTCCTCTTATTTTCTGAAGCGAAGTTCCACTTCGGCAAAGAGATTCACCTAAATCTATCCGAAATTCTGATAAACTGATAGGGATTTCATTGCGAATGTCACAATTTTTTTTGTATAATATCCATGCGTTTACGACAGTGATATCGACCAAATGGTAAAAGATCCGCATGTACCATTTACGGGATTTCATTTTAATTCTACCTCGTCCAATTAAACTGTCAGTTAGGTCAACGCCACCCATATGCTTATTGTACTGCTTTACAATGTTTGGACAATCTACGTTAAGGTGCTGTGATTTGGCCCTATCATATCTTTTAACCGTTCCAATAGGCAGTGCGCCGACGAATGTAGACAACAAATTTACTGGCTTATTGTCTTTCCAGCAAAGCGTGCAAATGTCAATGTTGTCGATGTTTGCGAAAAATTCAAAAGATTTTCCGCAAAGATCCTTGGACATTTGTTTATCTTCCGGAAGCTTGCAATTCGTCAGTCTGTTGCGCCGAATAGTTCCAACAGTGTATATACCTTTCTTTGCTAATTCGACAACCAAAGGAACGGTAGTGTAGTAGTTATCGAAATAAAGCTTATGGCCAACATTAACTGGTATTCTTCGAGCCAATCTTATAACAATATTAGCACATGCACCTAAGTTTGACTCCGTTGGTAAAATTGCATCAACATGTTCCTTGCCGGTATAAATTTCGAAATTATAAGTAAATCCCGACACACCACTTAAAACAAATAATTTATACCCCCACTTATGCGGCTTGGCAGGCATATACTGTTTCATGTAGCTTTTTGCCTTTGTTGCACATATCTGCTCATCAAGAGATAAACATTCTTCGCGAGGGATAGATAAAAATTGTTTGGTAAGATAATTAATTATAGGTCGTATCTTGTGAAGCCTGTCATGATCTGGACTGTCTTTGGGCAACATGTCGCTATTCTTATTAAAATGCAGGTACCTGCGAATCCTTTCGAATTCATTGATTGTCATGGTACCTATTATTGTGTCATTGCCAGTAATTGGAGCCCAATGTCGCCGAATATTTGAAATTTGAACGACGGACATAAGAATGCATATTCCCAGATACTTTCTTATGTGGGTGCTTGTTAATAATGCAGGACGTTCTGGAGTAATCTCAATAGAATACAGATTTGATTCTGCAACTATATTTTCAATCAATTCAGCAGAAAAAAAGTAATCAAAAAAGCTCAATGGTGTCGATAGTTGCAAAACATCATCAGGTAATGAAGCCATACATTTAAATGAGTATAGTTCTTCATCAAATTGGAAATTCTTACGCTTCCATATAATTCGTTTATATTTTTCCTTTAGTTCGGTAATTTCCCTCTTAAAATCTCGTTGGCATGCGGATGAGGTGGATTGCTCTTGTTTATCCTGCAAAATATGAAGAGGCAAACTATCAAGGTCCACCAATTCATTATCTTCGTCTTCTTCTATAGCATCCCGCCTAGTGTTTGAAACAAAATCTTCTGCATCTAACATATGCACAAGAGGACCGTTACTCTCAAAATCATCCTCGCTCTCCACCCATTGATCCAAAATTTGTTCTAGTTCCCTATCGGACAAAATTTTCAGCATGCTGAAAAACGAAAAAAGGCTCTAGATAAAGTACGTAGTTCTCATGTCCAAAGGCCATGTTCCACATACCGTAAATGCATGATGTTGCAGATATGCATCATACATAAAATACAAAAAAAAAACCTATAATTTGTATGCAGATATCAAACTGCATATTTAAGAAACAATAAAAAATTTACTTACATGAACTAAAACACTTAATTATTGCACTTTTTAATAAACAAAACAGACACGATGTGTTCACTTTTATTGCACTCGGTTTTGTGACTTCAAGTTTGATGCGTTAAACTTATACACACACAATTTCCAGGAATTGAAAATGATCGTAAAAAGAGACAGAGGGAACAAGACAAAAATAAAATAGATAACGGTTTCTGTTCTCTTATGAGAGCCCATATAAGAGTATGATGCAGATATGCAACAGTATGCATTAAAGGGTTAAATGCATTTTTAACGTCTAGCGTAATGATGGCGCAGTACTTCTTACTGCCGTGTTTCTATCGTGCTCCTTGAATGGCTTTCCTCGCTATGCTAACGGTTTTATCAATAGCGTCTATTGTGGACCGTCCCTTTCGAAAACCATATTGATAACCTGCGAGTCCTCCAGCACCAAAAATCGCACGTTTTAGTCTACCGCTAATGATGAGCTCTAGTATTTTCCCATGGTTTCCAACATGAACAATGGTCTATACGATGAGGGGTCCTATGGGGGCTTCTTTCGTTTCGGTATTAAGAGCAATTTTTGCTTCTTCCACTGGTTAGGGACTATTCCTTCCTTTAAACACGCATAGTTAGTGTCTGCAAATGTATGTGGGCATCTTCTTATTGCTGTCTTAAGGGCAATGTTGGAAATGCGGTCGATGCCCGGCGCTTTTTTGTCTCCAATTTTGCCGCAAAAGCGTAAAATCTCCTCCGGCGTGACAGGAGGAATAGGGTGAATCATTGCTGCGTTTCCTCCCTCCATAGCTTCCACATCCCCTTGGTGTTGTGGGAACAAAACTACAACTACAATTTCTAAGAAGGTTGTAGACGTAGGTGGGGGTTTGAATTTTGATCGGACTTGTTGCACGACTCGATGAAGCTTCTCTTTTTGCTCGCTCGGATGGCGTTCTTCAAGCATCTCCTCGCCGCTGCAAACCTCTCGTGGAGTTCCTCGTGGTTACTATTACAACTGGAAAGCTGGTACAGTGTCCTCACTCGATGGCACTCTGCGCGCAGTGTGGCTATCTCCGCGTTCCACCAATACACTGGTGTCCGTTGTAACTTGCCAGTTTTTCGCTGCTTTGATACGTCGCAGGCTCTTTTTAGTCCATGTATGAGCTCTTTTGCCTTGCCGGCGGCTGTTCCGCTTGGTGATACCTCATCATCAGCCTTAGTAGCGATTCTGGTTTCCATCCTATTTGCTGTGATTACCTGCTTGCTGTTCGACTGTTTCCAACAGGACTTGTCTGTATCTCATATTTGATTGCCTGATGATCACTGTGCGTGTACTTACGTCATACTTTCCATGCTGCATTTGGTACGAGAGATGGGCTTATGAGAGTGATGACTATAATGGATCCTCTCCCGTTCTTGCAGAAGGTTAGCTTGTTTCCAGAATTCGCGAGAACAATATTCAGCGATGCGAAAGCTTGCAGCAGGGCATTCCCTCTGGAGTTTGTACTGCGCGGGCCTCATTCTACCGCCCACGCGTTGAAGTCACCCGCAATAACAAGCGGGCTTTTGCCTATAGCAGAGCTTGTGACATTATTAACTAGGCTTTTATATTCTTCTTGAGCAAGACTTGGAGGCGCGAAGCAACCGTTTAAGTTGGCCCACACGCAGCTTGCTTGGTGTGTCTCCATTTTTTCTTCAAAAGGTCGCCGACCACATTACCATGTCGCAGCTTGGCCTGTAGTATCCGCACACACTCGCCCAGCTGTCTGTAGGGCTCACTGAGAATCGCTACGTCTGCATTATACTCGCGGGCTGTTTGAGTAAGAAGATCTTGGGCACAATGGTTGAGGTTAAGTTGAATGATCCTCATATTCGTTTTTTCGTACTTTGCAGCACTAGCTGGAAGACAGGGCATCGGATAATTCCAGTGCTATGTTTGGTGCTGTTTCCACTTCCTTTGCAGAGCATGCATTTAAGTAGGTTCTGAGGAGCAATTTTAGGCCATGTGCGCCTTTTCACCAGACCTGAAACAGCGTTCAGACCGATCGTCGCTTTCGAAGTCCCTGGAGAGGTGACCATATTCAAGACATCGGTAACATCTTTTCACGTCCATCTATTCTGTCACTCGGCAGTTTACCCATCCTATCCTAAATTTTCCGATCGCCAGCGCTTTCGTGGCGATATTTGCTGGAAGACTTACCACTGTTGCCTGTGTTGCAACATACGACTCTCTCATAGACCTAATTGGGGTCGCTGGGATCAGCTTTTCGAGCTGCTCCGAGAGGGCTGGATTGACTTCCTCCTTAGTAGTAATATCATCCAAGTCCCTCATCTCGCTCAGCGAATCGTTTGTCATGGCTTTGACATCGAGGTCCGTATCTTTTTCACCTTCTGGTGGAAGTCTGAGGTTTGCGGGTCTGTTGTTTTCTCCAGCTGTAGCAATAGATCTCCTTTCGCCGTTTTCCTGACGTGGTTGACGCTGTCTCCTAGTTCCTTTAGCGTGGGGTCCGTTTTCACCTTCCTTGCCTCCGTGCGTAGTCTCATCCACAAAAATGGTGCCCAAGGTTTTTTTGACGTCAAGAAGCACACTGCGACCCCAAGGGGACGATTTTCACTATCGAAGGTCATAACTTGCAATAGTTTCATTTCGCGATTTAGTACTTTTTTTGTTTTAATTTTTTTTTGCTATCACTTCTTTCTGTTCAAGGACTGTTTAAGCCATCTGTTTAGTCACACGCTGGAGACATCTGTCCAATCCACAGGTCCTATGCTAGTGGATCTTGCGAGGTAGTTGGTGGCTTTAGAATAAGTAAAGAGCGGGAGAAGTGGGAAATCTAAACCATTGCTGCTATCAATCAAAAAAAAAAACAAAAAATTAATTTTCTTAAAATCGTTATTTCTGAGGCGCAAGCGTAAGGTGGAGAAGCTTTGTCCGTGTTGAAGTTTATATTAAAAGTCCTGGCCAGTCTTCTATTGGTTGTTAGCTGACAGCAGTTGTGGTAGAATATGCTGAACTCTAATGTGTTTGATAACAACAGAGGCAGTGGTGACGGCAGCGGTGGAAGTGGCAGCAGTGGTGGTAGCGGAATAAGTACAGGAACTAATGTCTGCATCAATGATGCTCTCATAAATTACACGCGTGCATTGTTAATGAAGGCGAAAGAGGTTAAAAAGCAGAAGGGGTACAAATACGTATGGTTCAAAAATAACCAAATATTAATGAGGAAGGTTGAAGGTGGAAAAATCATCCCAAAAAGATCTTTTAATGATCTTGCGCTAACATAGTGCTTTTAACTTATTTATTTTATCTTTAAATGAATTTTAATAATATATTTAATGATGATTTTTCTGCCTCTGATCTTAAGAACTCAAATTGTGAAGAAGTATTTAGTAACGAATCTTACTGCATTAACAAACTATTTGTCATTCACCAAAATATCAGAAGTTTAAGAGAGAACTTTACATCTCTAATATCCCATTTAGATTCATTTGTATGTTTACCTGATTTTGTTGTAGTCTCTGAAATTTGGATTTACGATTTTGAAATAAGTGATTATGTGTTACCTGGATTCAATTTTTATTCAAATACTAACGACAATTATGCTGCAGGTGGTGTTTGATGTTTTGTTAAGACTGATTATAATATGTTTGATGTGTTGAAATTAGATTTTTTGAGCGCTGATATTTTAAAATTGTCTTTTAAAACCAAAGGGGAAGTTTATGTTATGGTATGTGTTTATTGGCTTAATTTGTTTAATATTTCAGTTTTTGTGGAAGAATTTTCAGCCTTTTTGGAAAATAAAAAGTTAAGGAATCTAATAATGATAGGGGATTTTAATATATATACATACATATATATATACATATATATATATATATATATATATTTTAGAGAATAGTTAGGTTGTATCCACTTATCTGGATCTATTAGCTTCTCATGGATTAATCTCCTTTATAAATCAAGTAACCAGAACTAAATCCGGAAGGTGCTTAGATCATATATGTATGTATATGTATGGCCGTTTTGCACACTCTTCTTTCAGTTCCTGTGAGAAGTGTGTTTTTGATTTGGAAATAACTGATCATTCTATGACAGGAGTGGTGGTAGATAATGTGACAAATAACAATTTAAATTATTCTAGCTCCTCTAATTATTCTAGCTTCTCTAATATCTGAACCGAGCGTGTTCAGCGCGCTCTGATTTGTTTTTGAAACACAGTTGAACTGTTTTTTTTTATCCCACTTTCCAAGCGTACATAATCATGAGTACCGAGTTGCCTGCCGTCGTGGGTGCACGCGATTTACCCCTCCACCGAAAAAAAAAAATAAAAAATAAAAATAGACAATAAACAAACACCCAAAATACAATAAAATAAAAACAAAAAAAAATAGAAACAATTATAAAAAAAACCACACGAACATGCAAAATTACAATAAAACAAAACAATACAAAAAAACAACGAATCAACTACAATAGTTTTAATCGCGCGCGTCTAACTAAACATCAGTGCAGTGAGAGTGATAAACAAAAAAAAAAATCAGTGCCGGGTTATCCATCTTCCCCTTCCCACTCACTCGCTGTTAGGTTTCTCAAAAACCGCAACAGTTGCATGTACTATACATTCTTCTGTTGCGTTGATTGAGAGAGCGTAACATCTGATGCATAGCGGGCCGTGGTGTTTATCCGAATAGCGGACCACAGCTGACTGTCGTTTGGGCATAACACCTGCGACAGGTTGTTGTAGAAAGCTGTTCTTAGGATCTACACTTCGCGGCGTGTATGCCCACACCCACTCCCACAAACCGGCTGTTCTGGCACTTAGTGAAACACAGGTAGTAGAAGAATCTTCTGATTTGGAACTGCCTGGATATAGCTTAGTGCCATTATTCTTTCCCCACCGCGGCCTCGCCATTTACATCCGTAGTGATATTGCTTACCAAATTCCGTCACAGTATGGCCACTGTTCCAATCCAGAGTTTAACTTCAAATGGCTAAAATTCACCGTCCGTAAGCAAATTATCCACTACTGTTTTATATACAGAAGCCCTAGTGCGGTCAGCAACTCAACCTTTAACGAGTTTGATGCGCTGTCCGATTCCATCACTCGAATTGTATCCCTGTATCCTCGTACTGAAATCATCATTGCGGGCGATTTCAATATTCACAATTCGGATTGGCTTCGACACTCTGGCCAGACAACACCCGAAGGAAGGTATGTTGAACTTTTCGCTGAGATTAACAACTTGACTCAGCTTGTAAATGAGCCGACACGAATACCAGACATTGCAAGTCATTCCGCCAACACCCTTGACTTGTTTCTTACTTCTCACTCTGATAAATACGTCATCGATGTTTAAGCGCCCCTAGGCCGGTCTGACCATAACATCATATCAGCTAAATTCTCGTACTCCGACCACACAGTTAAAGAACAAACTCCAAAAAGAAAAGTATGGCGTTACGAGAAAGCCAACTGGGACGGCCTTAGTAGCTTCTTTAGGAGTTTTAACTGGTCACTATGCTTCCTCGATAGTGACGTGGATGCCGCCGCTGATATGATCACCGACACTATTCTCTTAGGTATGAATGACTTTATTCCTAACAGAATAAAGAGCATTAAACCTAAGACAAACTCATGGTTCGACCAGAGCTGTAAAGAGGCAATCAGGTTGAAAGAAGTAAGTTTTTGGTCTTATAAAGCCAACAAATCTAAGGAAAACCGAAAGAAGTTCAAACAAGCAAGAAATGACTGCAACGCCCATATTCGACGTGTCAAATTTCTACATGACCAAAAACTGAGGCAAAAAATACTACAGTGTCCCAAAACATTAAAAATTCTGCCTCATCCGCCATCCCAACGCTCATTTATAATGACATTCCAGCTATCAGCTCCTTAGACAAGGCCAATCTACTCGCTGCACAATTTGCAGCCAACTCAACACTGCAAGATAGTGCTTTGTCTGTCCCTGTGCTTGAGAGCGTCGATTTCTCTATGGGACAAGCCCATTTTCGCACTCGCACAGTTGCAGGAGTTCTCAAAGGTCTCAACATGCACAAATCCGCTGGTCCAGATGGTATCCCCCCAATAGTTCTGAAGAGGTGTTCTTCTTCGCTGGCAAAACCTCTGCGTAAGCTTTTCTGTCTGTCCTACTCTTCTGGACTCTTTCCGAGAAGATGGAAAACAGCATTTGTCCAGCCTGTCCCTAAAAAAGGCGAATCTTCCTCTCCAACCAATTACCGACCCATTGCACTTACGTCCCTTCTTTCCAAGGTCATGGAAACGATGATATGTAAATCGTCAGCTTATGAAATATCTTGATTCACGAAAACTTCTCAATGACCGGCAGTATGGTTTTCGTAGCAACAGGTCCACTGGTGATCTGATGGCATATCTCACCGAGAAGTGGAACCAATCTCTCCATCACTTCGGCGAAACAAAGATAGTTGCACTTGATACTTCAAAGGCATTTGACAGAGTTTGGCATCAGGCTCTTTTGTCGAAAATGCGTGCATATGGCATCGATGAGTCTCTTCTTCAATGCATTAGAAATTACCTTTCGGGGCGTTCAATACAAGTTGTCTTGGACGCTCAGTTTTGTCTCCGACTATCTTTCTCATTTTCATAAATGATCTCTTGTCTGCAACCTCTAATCCAATCCATTCCTTCGCTGATGACAGTACCCTCAGTTTTTCATATTCGTTCCCTAACTCACGTCCCTGCTCTTCGGCCGTAGAAGAGGAACGGCAACGTATGTTAAACTCATTGAATTCCGACCTTGAAATGGGGCTCAACTAACAGAGTGGAATTTAATGCATCCAAAACTCAGTGCTGTCTTCTGTCTCTCAAGCGAAACCAAGACACCCAACCATTATCCATGAATGGTACTTGCATCGCGGAAACCGAAAGACTTGCCATTCTCGGTATGTGTATCAACAACCATCTTCGTTGGAGCGATCACATATTCGAGGTCGCCAAAAATGTTGCAAAATGTCTAGGATTCCTTAAGCGGTGCAAGAAATTCTTTACCCCTTCTGATCTTGCCACAATTTATAAGGCATTCATCCGCCCAAAGCTGGAATACAACGCCCATATCTGGTCTGGTGTACCCAAGACCGTTTTGCACATCCTAGATAGGGTCCAGAACCGCGCGTTAAAACTTATAGGTGATAGAGACGTTGTGAGCTCAATAGTCTCACTAGAACATCGTAGAAATGTCTCGTGTCTTTCCCTATTTTATCGCTTCTTTTATAAAAAATGCTCCAGCGAAATAGCCACCTGCATTCCTCCCCTTCAAAATTTCACCCGCAATACGCGTCACGCTTCGAATGCACATCAGTTCACCCTCAAGCCCAACTTCGGACGTACTGTCAAATACAGAGATTCGCTCATAAGACGAACGACACGTATGTGGAATAATCTTCCAGGCTCTGTGTTTCCTCATCACTACGACATTCAAGCATTTAAAGCCAACGTGCACCGGCACTTCCTCTGTTTACATAAAGTTTACATAAAGTTTACACATAAGCAGAATATCTATTGTTAGTTATTTTTTATATTATATTACCTTCTACGCCAGAACAACAAACCTCGTCCGGCATTTTAATTGTTTTGGATTTTTTTTTGTTTGTTTTCCCTCCTGTCACATAAAAAAATGGCCGTGCTCAGCTTTTTGCTCTGAATGCTCGGTCAATTTATTCTGAGCTCATAGAGTGCGCTCTGAGCATGCTCTGAACAAAGAAAGAAAAACGAAATCAGAGCTCTGATGTGTCTGAGCTAAAAAAGAAACACGAAATTTTTTTTTGACAACTCAGGCTCTGCTCTGAACTAAAAAAGAATAACGCCTATAGTAACGAAAATTAACTTTTGTAGGCTCAAAAATAATTTATCTTTTGAGTTTTGGGAAGAAGTATTTGCTGAAGGCGATGCCTCTAAATCCTATGATATTTTTACTAAATCTCTAAGTAATCATATCTCCAGTTGTACTTTTACAATAAACACAAGAAAATCAAATAGACGACTTAAGCCCTGGATAGCGAATTACTTATTGAAAAAGGTCAAGAATAAAAACAAACTTAGAATAAAATGTAGAAGGAATCAAACTGATAATTATTTAAAACAAAAATATAAAATAATGTGCTCAGAATTAAAAAAGGAAATTCCCATCTGTCGAGAAAGTTACTACAGTAACAGGTTCAATTTAGCCAAAGGCAATCTAAGAGGTGAATGGCAGTTAGTCAACAGCATCCTTCATAAAGCACCAATTGTGAAAAGGCCATCTGCTGTACTTATTAACGATTGTGTAATTTCAGACAAATTAGGAATCGCTAACTCTTTTAATAATTATTTCACATCAATATCTGAGAATTTACAAGCTAGTCCTTTTCATACAACTTGTACCGTTTGTAGTCCTTTAAGTAATCCTGGTGAACCATTGCAGCGACAAAGCTTTTTATTTGAGCCAATAACTGGTTTAGAACTCCTAAAAACAATTGGTACGTTGAAAAATACAAATTCTGCTGGATTCGATGGTTTTTTCCTAGTTGACGTCTTGGCGCATATTTTCAATAACAGCATTTTTTCCGGTGTATTTCCTGATGCACTTAAATGTGCCGATATTTTATCTCTCTTTAAGAAAGGATCTGCCGATGAATTGGGCAATTATAGGCCAATCTCTCTTTTACCTTCAGTTAGTAAAATTTTTGAAAAAGTTGTAAAAAATAGAATGATGAGATTTTTAAATAAAACAAAGTTTTTCAGTTCTGTTCAGTTTGGATTTCAAAAAGGTAAAAGTACAGAAGAAGCTCTTTTACATTTTTGCTCTCAGATATTTGTCAACCTGGATTTTAAGAAATGTACAACCGGATTGTTTGTTGATATCACAAAAGCTTTTGACATGGTCGACCATGACATATTGTTAGGTAAAATGGAAAATGCCGGTTTTCGGGGCTTTGTATGTGAGTGGTTCAGATCTTATCTCGGTAATAGATCACAAAGAGTAAAAATTGATAATATCAGAAGTGAAGTAAAGTTTCTTAATCTAGGAGTGCCTCAGGGTTCTGTTTTGGGGCCAATATTGTTTTTGATTTATATCAATTCCCCGTTTATGTTACCCTTTAGAGGATCACTGACAACCTTTGCGGATGACGTGGGTTTTGCTTATGGCTCTGAGAGTGTTTTAAATCTTATTGCAGATGTTAATTTCGATCTTTATTTCTTAAGATTATCGTTTGCAGAGCATAAACTAGTTATTAGCTCAAAAACTAAATTAATGTTTTTTAATTTGTCAGCGCAAAACAGTTTTGGTGCTGAGGTTTATTTTTATGCAACTGACTGTCCTAGATTTAAATTCTCCTACTGCACTTGCTATTCAAATTTGTCCTCGCGCACTTTCGCAGTTACCTCAGATGCAATGATAAATGTTTTCAGGTTGAAACTGTTAATGAATTTAAATATTTGGGGCTCGTCATTGACTCAAGAATGAGTTTTAGCAGCCACACAGAAAATTTGAGAAAGTATTTTCGTGGCACCCTTAGAAACTACTATTTTCTGCGCAATATTTGCTCTTCCCAAATGCTGTTAAATATCTATTATGGTATTTTTCACTCTAGATTACAATATGGGATAGCCTGCTGGGGAGGAGCTTACTTCAATAAAATTCAGCCTCTTTTAGGACTTCAGAAGCACATTTTGAAGAATATTTCCCGAAAATCGCGTTTACATCCTAGTTTTCCATTGTTCAACGATTTGAATATTCTTCCAGTGCGACACTTGTACTGTTATAAAGTGCTTAAAATATTCTTCCTACGATCAGGAAATTTAAATTTCAGACAATTGGACAGTTATAGTTTACGCGTAAATTCCTTAAATCAAGTATCTATACCAGCTTTTCGTACAACTGCGTATCGTAACTTTTACAGTATTATTTCAAGTTGACTTTTTAACAAACTTCCACACTTCGTGAGATTGCTCACACTTTATCATGCGTTTATAAAACACGTAAAGAAATGGCTCTTTTGCCTCAATCTTGATATTATTGAATCTCTGTTTAATGTTTTCTCTTGATATTCTGGTGTAATGTTTCGCTTCTATTTTATTTAATTTTATTTTGTAAATAGTAGATATTATTCATTCTTAATTTTGTAAAGCTAATTTTAAGGGTCACCCCACCCATCTTTAAAGTTTTTATGTTACATCTTATAGAGCCTTTGAAGTGGCATTTTCTCCATTTTTTTTTGAAAAAATACTTGTCACTATAATTTCTCTTTGCTTTAACCCATTAGTGCATGAAGTTATTGAAACATTTTTTTTTAATTTTTTTTGTTTATTTTTTTTTGTTTAGGTATACTATTAATTTAAAAGAAAAAACACAATTTTAAAGCATTTTGTATTTAATGGTAAAGATATAGGGTGTCCGTTTAAACACCGTATGCAGATAAGTCATTATTTTTTGTGAAAATTTAAAAAGCAATCTTTTGGGTGGAGTCCTTTTTCACACTTTTTGCAAATAAATTTTGCTTTTTTTCCACACTTAGCGCATCTTCTATCTTTTGAGCAATACTCAATGAAGTGGTCCCGCCCGTCAAAGCGAACATCGTCGGTACAAATTGAATTTCTCATCCCTCTCGATGAACATGTGATTGTAAAAGAGTGGTTGCGATGTGTCGGCGAAAATCTAAAAGTGTTCTTGACTGACGATCGTTTGGTCTCACTTTTCTCATCAAAAGCCAAGCATTTACAACTAAAGCATCTAACAGATATGCAAACATTGGCCACCACCATTTCTTTTGCCTAATCCTTGTTCTGTACACAGAAACCAGCTGATCCATTTTATCAACGCCGCCCATACCTTTGTTATAGTTTCCAAAAACCTAGGATAACCAAAAACATTAAAATGAAATGGAAATCAATAGCAACTAAACAACCTTTGGTTGACAAATGGCTGTCTTTCCCTTTCCTCGTATCCACCGCATGCAATATCCGATTTCAACCCCATCAAAATTTGTACACATTGTTACAACGTTGTTGTCTTACCATCGCACCAATGTTATCTGACCATTGTTGGTACAACATGGTTGGTGTTGGTTCGACCCCCTGTCCTTCTTTTTCATTTGCTCTTTTGGTAGCAATGTGCATTTCTCAGTCCTTCCATCCCGTATAGTTCCAGTAGCGCAAATTCCAATACTGGACAAATGCCTCAACAATTTCACTGAGGCAAAGTAATTGTCAAAAGACACCTGTTATGTATAGGTACAAATTTTACAAAAGTTTATGTAAAAAATATGAGAACTTGCCTTTAATCCTTTGTTGAATGGTAAGTCTGCTGAGTGCAAAAGTTCAATTACTTTGCTACCACCAAGACCCAATTCCTTATATGGTTGTTCACCACCAACAGCCTTGCCCATATATATATCAAATTGGAGCATGTACCCATTGCTAAGATTAAGAGCCCAATTCTTAAAACCGAATCTTATTGGTTTTCCCCTGATGAACTGCTTAGCGTAATGCTTGCCGTAATAGGGTATCATACTCTCATCAATAGAAAGACACTCATCTAATCCTCCATGTTTTTTGAATGAATGATTCAAAGAACCGATCAAAGGTCGTAATTTGTGCAAACGATCGGTGTTTACTTTTGTGTTGTCATTCAAGTGAAAGTTGTTCAATATGTCCTCAAATCTGTTCAGACGCATTGAATCAGACAACAATTTTGGTACATCTTTTTTGTCGGACCAATACATCCTTTTATTAGGATATTTTCGTATCCAGACATAAGAAGAGCACCCAAAAAACAAATAGTTCGTCCACAGACACATCTAACGGCTTATTTTTTTGAGCAGCATACAAGTTAGTCTGTGTCAGTATTAATTCCATAAGACTGCCATTAAAAAAGCTTAAAGAAATCCACGACTGACATAATTCAGCTTCGTGACTTGGTGGAATTGGCTCAAATTTCGTTTCGATACAATATTCCGGTTGTGATTTCAACCAGAGGCTGGTATCCGATTTTTTTGAAACTTTATGATCACAATCAGTCTTACGTTTTTTTGAAAGGGGTTCATCATCACTTTCATTAGAACTTGAAGACTCACTGCCCCTTCCATCATGCCGCCGAACAGTTTGAACTTCACCAAAAGTTCTGAGCATTGCAGGTCCCAAATGATTAACGTTACCTTCATGCTCGTCATCGCTATTATCAGAATCTTTATCAGTATCGCCATAGAAAATTCCTCTCCAGCCTCCAATTCTTAAAAAATTTCCGACACAGTTAGCCTTCGAAATACACAGAATATTATGTACACACATTTCAGAAAATGACTAAAATGTAAATATGTATATGTATATAGTACTAATATAAAATGACTGGACAGCACGGAGTCCGTTTAAACGGACGTTGTTAAAAAACACAAACAACTTTCTCAAAATGACAATAAATCCACTTATTTGCACAAAATACAATACTATAGATAGTAAAGTAATGTTTTTAAACGAAATAATCACTTTCGTAAACTTTTGAAAATATTTATAATTAAAACAACTTACCCATTACGATTTGCCATTTTCATTTCTTGACGTACAAACTTATTTGAATTTGTCACAGCACTCTTACCAAATGGTATGCAATCACCCCTATCGGGAATTCCGAGGGAAATATTTTTCCCCGGAATATTTTTTGTTCCCGGGAACTAAATCTACCTATCGTGAATTTCCATCGGAATCCTTTTCCCTGGGAATCAGTCTTACCACAGTAAGAATGTCAAAAATGATTTTCGAAATTGTATTCGAATCTTTTGACAGCCACACATGATTGATGGATTAAAACGCAGATGTCAGAGGAAGAAAAAAGAAACACAATTTTAAATTTTTTTGAAAAATACAACATACCAGGTGTAGTAGGATGCATTGATGGCACCCACGTTCGAATCATCGCTCCACCAGAAAAGAAGCACTTATACTACAATGGAAAGGGATTCTATAGTTTAAACGTTTTACTTGTAAATCGGTTTCTAATTCTCGTGTACTTGGACTTGATTTAAATGTTATTTTTTCAGGTTTGCGATGACCAAATGCGAATTCGTTTCGTAGATGCCACTCATCCCGGAGTGTACCATGATTCTCTTGTGTGGAAAGTGAGTGAACTAAGGTCTTGGTTTGAACAACCATACATAAATGGTGAAAGGAATTCGTGGCTGTTGGGTATTACTTTTATATCTATTTTATTTATTTTTTACTTATTTTTTTTTAACTTACAAATAGGAGACGCTGAATATCCTCTAGAGCCATGGCTCTTGACTCCCTATAGGATAAATGAAGAACGAACGGCGAAAAAAAAAAAAATACAAATACTTGGCGCAACAGACGTATGTGGTCCAGGGCCTAGCTTCTCGCGACCATTCGTGTTGTGCGTGTTATATTTTTCACACAAATGAACGAACGGCGGAAAGAAATTTTAATGAAGCGCATATTCGTTGCCGCAATATCATTGAAAGAACTAATGGCGTGCTTAAAAATAAATGGAGGTGCTTGCTAGGAGCTAGAGAGCTTACCCTATTTGCCGGACAAAGCGATACAAATCGCAAATGTTTGCTGCGCATTGCATAACATTTGCATCCATTACAAGACTGATAGTACTGCAAATGTTCCAACAGTCATAATTCGCGAAGAGAAAGGTGATATCAGCACAAGCAGACCTGAAAATGTCACCACGACTAACTCAGAATATACTGCAGAAGCGCAACTCATAAGAAGACAAATAGCAACTTCACTTTAAAATTAATTTATTAAATTAAAATGAGGCAAAAGTAAACAAAAATAATATTCTGAAAAGTAAAAAAATAAATAGAGTTGATTTGCATTAATATTAATACTATTTCTTTTGATGTGTTTGAAGCTTTACTTCTTTTATGTCTAAAAGTCGCTGTTTAATTTTTAATTTTGTCTCTATTTCTCGTTCTTTAAAGCTTTCCATTTGCATATTGTGCCGCTGAGTTTCAGTCATGTCTTTTCAGGTTTTCCATATCATCGTTGTGTCGTCTTGTTTCCTGTATAAGCATCTTTTGCTGATCGCTTAGTCGATCAATGGATCGATATACTTTCTTGACGCGAACCTCCATTTCCGTTTGGTGTTTTTTAAAATTAGAAATAGCTTCACGAAGTTTGTCACACAATTCACGTTGTAGAAGAAGTTCCTTTTCCAAAAGATCTTCCATGCTCTTGGTTTTTTGCTGGCCTTTTGATAATGATCTTCCAGTCGAATTATTTGCGGGGTCATTTAAATCCAAATTTCTATTATTCGGCTGTGCATGCTCATCATTTGAAACCAACAATTGTGCAGTCTTGCGAGATTCATCTAGTTCTCTGGGTTGTTGATGATCTTATGGCAGTGGTTGAGAAGTCTTCCATGACACAGATGCTACATTTTCCTTTTCTTGTGCTTGTCGTTGAGCATTATGCCATGACGCTGATGCTATGTTTTCCTTTTCTGCCTCATCAAAACTTTCCACTTTTCTTTTTTTCTCACAAGATGGCAAGCCAAATCGCTTGGAATTGGAACAACCTTCAACCGATTCACTCATTGCGCAGATATTTATTATTGCTTCTTCAGTAGTAGAAAATTTGTATTCCTTGCATGAGCCTCCTCCAGTTGCATTTTTTAGCTTTAGATTTTCGTCATAATTCGCGAAGAGAAAGGTGATATCAGCACAAGCAGACCTGAAAATGTCACCACGACTAACTCAGAATATACTGCAGAACTCACTCTCACATATTTTTTTTTGTCAATCCAAACCTAAAGAAGTAAACAGTGCAAATATGCACACAAACATAAATAACAATAATATACACACGTAAATAACAATAATCTTGCCTTCTTCCATTCAAACAGAGATTTAACTGGTGGTCCAAAACTATTGACTTCTTTCTCTAATCTTTTCCAAAATGCATTCACTTCTTCCTTATTCCTTTTGGTAAACCCAGTTGCAACGTCTGGATATTTTTCCATTTCGCTAATTATTATTTCCAGTTGTTTTGTATTTGTTGTGTTTGACCTTCATTAAAAGTAACAATCTGTATTTTAAAACTTAGTAAATAAATATAAATAAAAAACTTACATGTTTACATCAAAATAACGTCAAGTTCCCCAGAAAAATTACAATGGAATAATTCTTGGGAAATCACCGTCATATTTCCCTCAGAATCGTATTCACGATAGCAATTTTTTCCCGGGGAATTTTTTCCCTTTTTCGGATGTTGTCTACGATACGTAGTTTTCGAAAATGGAAAAAATTTCCGGGGGAAAATTATTCCCGATAGGGGTGAATATGCTTGTCATTTACAAAAATGCAAAGCCTACCTAGGTTTACTATTAATTTAAAAATTTCAAAATTCCAACCCATTTCTGTTAAAAATGACATTTAGAGGACGTCCGTTTTAACGGACCATATGCACCGGCGCCGTGGCTCAAGTGGTTAGTGCGTTGGATCGCTGAGCGTGAGGTTCGAGGTTCGAATCCCAGAGAACACCAAAAAAAAGTTTTTTCACGGTCCCACCTCTCGCGAATGTCTGACAAACGTCCGAGAGTAATAACTGTCAAGAGAAAGCTTCTCAATTTGCCTTTCGGATATGGCTTTAAAACTGTAGTTCCCTTCCATTTGTGTGAAAAATATAACACGCACAACACGAATGGTCGCGAGAAGCTAGGCCCTGGACCACATTCGGTCCGTTGCGCCAAGAATTTGTATTTGTATATGCACTAATGGGTTAAGTTGATGGAACAAAAAATTGTTGTAATATTTGAATTTTATATTTTTTAATAATTAATAATAGAATTTTTATAATTAATAATAATATTGTGAAGGAGATAAATAAATAAAAAAAAAAAAAAAAAAATGGAAGAGATGAACTAAAACACTCGTCAACGTTGGCGCATGTATGTAGGTCAGTTTTCATGTTTTTATTTCTCGTAGCAATTTCTGTTTTTAATTTCAATAGACCCACATCTGGGGCCGAATTACCGCAGTCGATAACGAGTGAGTGAGTGAGATCGAGTAACCTCACTGGGATGATGGCACTCGAAAGCTCACGCATCGAATGAAAATAAAATTGTACTAGAGAAGTTGTACTACAACTCACAAAGTTACATTTCTCCGGTTGATAAAAAAGATTGAAAAATATTATTTGCAGTGAAATTGAAGTAAACAATGGATCTATTTGTTTATTTGTCCTCGGATTCCGATGATGATTATCGGGAACGCGTTGAGCGTCGGCGCCCCCTCTTTATGCAGGGGTTAATTTGCCGTTGTTGCAGACGGTGTTGAAGTGACTGTGCTATGAGACCCTTGGTTTGCGGCTCCGAATCGAAATCCGAAATCGGCCAAAATATTATTTTGCAACAAATTGATCGTATTTTGATTGGACCTTAATTAAAAAAATTAACATTATATTAGTAAACTTCCTTAAAAAAAAATTGGAAAACAAAAATACTCACATCTTTGCTGCTTCGCTCGATAGCTCGACAGCACAATAGTGATCGAGTGAAATGACGCACTATAAGGTGTGTTGTCATCTCAAATTTCGATATTGAATGCTCGATCACGAGAGCGGTAATGCCGAATCCTCACATTTCGATAACGAGCTACTCGTTATCGACTGCGGTAATTCGGCCCCTGCTCTTTTGTGCAATTTTACGCTATCGAACATAAGTCTACATATACACCCCCCAAATGACATGTTATTAAGCAACTATTTGAGAAACAAGAACAAAATGTTTGTGGATCGTTTCATAAGGGCAAAACTAAACCAAATTTAGGTATATCATTCGTTTTTTATTATTATTTCATACAAACAAAATAAGCAAAATACTTCAAAAGTAATGAAACAAAAGTCTACATACAGTTTATACCACTGTGCAAAAGGCTGTAATCTATTGTTTCAAATTACAGATAGATTGTTGTTAGATCATTATTTGTATAGCACGTGTTGATTGCAGTTACCAAGTTGTTCTTCACTTGTGCAGGCGGTTTTTGGAGTATAATGACGTTCTCAATATTGTTATTACAACGCAGTGCCCGTGTGTCCGCCACTACAGCTGCATCCGTCGTACATAACAACTGCATCGTCACTGCATCCACACCAATCTGTCCTGGCATATGTATGTACCACAACATACCTTTCATTCGCTTTCTTTTCCATAAACTCTATTTTGGTGCATCGGGTTTCCATCTGTTGTACTTGCATTCGCAGTGCCGAATTACTCTTTTGCAGCGTCTGTATTTCGGAGGTGATTCCTTGTGTCATCTAGTAAATTTACCATTTATCCTTCGATTACTGTCTTCAGCTCGTGCACAGACATATTTCCAACCGCAAAGTTACGATTGGCAATGTTTATCCTGGTTGGAAGAAGATTCCAGGGAGGTAACCATAATTCGTCTCTTAGGTTGCGGAGCTTTGCAACGCGTTGGAGAGCAAAGAGATGAACTGAGGTATTTTCATATCGCTGCTCATTGCAGTTTGGGGAAATGTTTTTTTTTGCTTTTGTTTAACAATAAACGGAGCTCACCTAATATTTTTGTTTTGGATTAGGAAATTCTGTTGGAGTGTACTGCGAATCTGTCTTCTTAACTTCCGAATTTAACGACTCCGACGATTGAATTTGGCAAATAAAACAAATGAATCAACAATGCTTTAATGGCTAAGAAACTTTCTTTTTTGAATAAGAGTGTTGAACGTGTGGACAAAGTCTCGTCGAAGCACTTATTTAAGTTTTAATAACTTTTGATTTCATGCTAGAGATATATTTTATGCGACCGAACTTTTTAATTGTCAACTGTCAACTCAAATCTGAATCTATGAGTTCTTATTGAGCAATACTTTCGTATAATACGTAAAATACATCTGGTACAGCTGGTTTAAGTAATAAGTCATTATACAGAGAATTTTATAATTACGTATATTATTTTTTTTTTTTTTTTTTTTTTTTTTTTTAAATATAACCCTTGCCCATGTGGCAGACACTGCGACCTAGAAGATCTATTGTATCATAAGGGTGTTCTTAGTCTAAGAGACCGTCTACCTCCCTAATGAAGGATAGTAGGTCCTTAGTAGCAGAGTTTTTCATTTCTGCTGGCGTACATATTTCTTTATAGAAAATACGTCTCCTTAACCAATGTAATGCTGGGCAATTGCAGAGAACATGTTCGGACGATTCGTCCTCCTCCGAGCAGAACCTACATTCCGTCTCTGAGCCCAGGTTAAGTTTGTTAAGGTGATATCTCAAGCCACAATGGCCCGTGAGAAAGCCCACTAGCTTCCTGATACTTTCCTTATTAAGGTTAAGTATATCCTTATAGGAGTAGGGTCTGATTAGTAATTTGGATTGTCTCAACCCTGGGACATTTTCCCAGTGGTCCAGACGAAGCTTGTGTTCCCAGTTACTAATCAGCGCTGTGGCGAATGACCAGTTAATGCCACAGTAAGGTTCAGGTCCTATGAACGCAGATTCTGAGCCAGCCCTAGCTAGTTCATCTGCTAGCTCATTACCTGAAATCCCTTGATGGCCAGGAACCCATCCAAGTTTTACCTTGTTTAGTCTCGCCAGGGATTGCAGTGCATCGTAGCAGTTTTTAACTGAGATCGAGTCCACTAAATTGGACGACAGCGCTTTGAGTGCTGCCTGACTGTCTGAAAATATAAAAATTTTAGCGCCTTTAATACCCTTACTAAGGTTTAACCTAGCGCAGATTTCAATGGCATGGAGTTCAGCCTGAAATACCGTGGGACACATTCCCATAGGTATCGAGACTTTGGTGTTGGGTCCAAAGACACCAGCTCCAACTCCAGATTCCATTTTCGATCCGTCTGTGAACCAAACTAGACCTCTAGGGTCTAATACCGGAACACCATTAGACCAATTTGCACGATCTAATATTTCTACCTCAAATAGCCTACCGAAACAGTACTCCTTGACCATGGTGTCTGGGATGGTACAAAACATGTCTCTTTTGGGGATTGAGTCAAGAATTTTCAGATGTCCCACATGGTCACCTGATTTATACTTGTATTCTATCTGCAACTTGATAGCACACCTAGCAGCTGTCTTCTTAATGAAGATATGAAGGGGTGAAAGCCCAACGATTGCTTCTAAAGCTGCCGTCGGGCAGGTACGCATAGCACCTGTGATGCCGAGACAGGCAACTCTTTGTAACCTCTGGAGTTTAGTTGCCGTTGTCCGTTCAAGAACTTTCGGCCACCAGATGATGGCCGCGTATGTGATAATAGGCCTCACCATCATTGTATACATCCAATGTATCATCTTTGGATTTAGGCCCCAAGTTCTGCCGTACAGGCGCCTACAGGCCCACATGGCCTTATTAGCACGCTCGATGGCGAACTTGATATGAGAATTCCAGTTGAGCCGTTTGTCGAGGATAACCCCGAGATATTTGACTTCACTGGAATAAGCTAAAGTAGTGCCTTTGATAATGATAGGTCCTAGATTGACCAGTCTTTTCCTAGTAAAAGGCACTAGAACAGTTTTGCAGGGATTGATGGATAGTCCTTCTCTGCTACACCATTCTAAAACATGTAGTAAAGCACCTTGCATGACGCTGGAGATGGTTGCGCTGTGCTTGCCACTAATAAGTATCGCCAAGTCATCCGCATAACCAATGGCGGTATAGCCTAATCTATGAAGATCGACTAGAAGGTTATCTATGACTAGTGACCATAGAAGGGGGGAGAGAACTCCACCTTGGGGACAGCCCTTAGCTGCGGTCACCGACACAGAAACTCCTCCCGAGGAGGAAGTCATAATTCGACTTTCGAGCATGGCTCTTATCCATTTGCTGGTCGAATCTTCGATGCCTCTGCTACTGATTGCTCTCTCTATTGAGCTGTAGCCAGTGTTATCGAAAGCGCCCTCAATGTCAAGGAAGGCACATAGGGCTATTTCCTTAGAACCAAGAGTTCGTTCAATTTTCTTCACAAGATAGTGAAGAGCCCCTTCTGTGGATTTGCCCTTCCTATATGCAAATTGACTTGAGTGCAGAGGGGTAGACAAATCTAACCGACCTCTAATGTGAACATCGATGAGTCTCTCCATCGTTTTGAGAACAAATGATGTTAGACTTATGGGTCTGTAAGATTTAGGCAGCTCACTGGGCCTATTGCCCGGTTTGGGAATAAAGATCACGTTTACCTGTCTCCAGGTAGCCGGGACGTATCCCCAATAGTAGCTGGCTCTAAATAAAGCTATGATACCCGGCATGATGAGGTCGATAACTTTCTGCAAAAGTGCTGGAAAGATACCGTCACCGCCGGGGGCTTTGAATGGTTTAAAGGAGCTCACCGCCCATTTAACCTTATCTGGACTAAAAATTTTTCCGGATAAACTAATTGCTCTATTAGCAATACCGACCCTATGGTCAGCTGTGTTAGAGTACAAGTGTTGTACATGGGTGGACGAACCTGGAAAATGGACCTCAAGTAAGGTTTTGAGAGTGTCCATACGGTCCGACGTGTAAGTGCCATCAGGTTTTTTTATTAAGCCTACACAGTTAGTATGATCTTTAACGAGTGCCTTATGGATTTGTGCTGCTACTGGCAGGTCAGCAATGTTTTCGCAGCATTTTCTCCATGTAGCACGTTTAGATCGCCTCAATTCTAGATTGTATTTAGTAAGAGCGGACCTGTATTCGTCCCAGCTCTTCGTGCGTTTAGCATGGTTGAAGAGTTTTCTGACTTGCTTCCTAAGTTTGGCAAGCTGATCATTCCACCAGGGAACCTTTCGTTTACACAAACTGGTTTTATGAATACAGCTGTCGTGGTAGGAAGTAAGCAGCACATCATTCAATTGGTATGCCGCTTCATCTAGGTCCCCTATGGACTCGATAGGTGTAACGAGCATATCCAATTTTGAGAGAACAAGTCCTCGATATAAATTCCAGTCCGTTGACTTGGGATCATATCTACTAGAAGCATGTGACAGTTTGCCTTGAATGTCGAACCTGATGTGTTGATGGTCCGACAGCGAGGCTTCGTCAGAGACATGCCAATTTTCAATAAAATTAGAAATAAATGGACTAGCAAGGGTGAGATCAAGTACAAGTACAAGATTACGTATATTAATTAAGTAGTTTAAATTTATTTTCCTATATAAAACATTTGTAGCAGAGAATAGTTATAGTAAATTTAAAAATAAATTTCCACACTTATGAATTCAAGTGGACCACAGCAGTTAGGATACGTGAGATGGGAAAGCCAGTGGAGGATGCTTTTTCGTATTTAACAAAGATCCTAATAACATCGACTGCAAGTTTGCAAATATCGAGGATGGGATATATGTATGCTTCAGGGCCAGGAAAAGTTCTGTATAACACCATTGTTGAGATTTTTGTTAAAACTTTGAAGGTTCTGGTGACAAAAATTGAGCAGCAAAAGAAAAGAAAGAAAAAATTCAACCACATGCTTAAGTTTCAGAACGCATAAAGAAAAAGCAAAGATTTATTCAACTTCACAACTCTACTACAAATTCATAAACGTCAAACATTGTACCAATCCATCCCAAAATGTAAACATTCCGCCCGCCCACCTTCAATGGGAAATAACTTCCCATAAAAAAGGGAAATTATTATTAAAAGGGAAGTTATTGCCCGTGAAGTTATTTCCCTGCACCAAACTGCTACACTTTTCGGCTTATGGTTAATAATTGACATTCCTACTGAATTGTTTAAATGCTGAAAAGCAGACAGAACTCTGGGGCGCTGCTTAGTTAGAGCTTAGCTTACAGAAGTACACTATTTCAGGAAAGTTTAAGGTGACTACATAGCGATATGCTTTTCCGAGAAATTTCTTTTACAATAAGAGATGTGGTGGATTCAACTTATAATTAATTCATTAAGGACAGAGTAAACTCCGCAGGGGCCGAATTTGTTTGTCCACAGGAAGGTAAAATATATGTTCCTACATACTTCCGTAAATCTAGAGTAACTGCAGGACGGGTTAGGTGGTAAAGGAGGGACAGGCGGCAATCTCGGAGGACTCATTTGCTTCAACAGAAATCTTAAAAATTGCATCCACTTCAGTACACCAAGCCAAAATGGCAAACAACAGATGGAGAAATACATTGCACTTGTTTTTTTTATCGAAGAAAGTCTAACCTGGTTTTGCCGACCCTAATTATTGTCATTTCAGGTTAACAGTACTGGTAAAAAGGGTATTCCCTCATAATCAACATGTCTCTGATTTAAACATAATAAATTTAAGCCGACTCTATTATTCAATAGGTTATTGATGTTATTTATATTTATGATAAATTTTCTTTATAAGAGCAATAGAGTTGGAATGGTTGACGGCACGGATAAAGCGATAAATCACATTAACAGGAATTATATCGAATATGAGTGACGTAGTAATGCCAGGAGCATAAATATGATTTTCTGAACAGTTTTATTGTTATTTGAAATAATGAAGAATTCACTTTAGTTATAACAACTTAAATAAGAATATGTATTGGATATGAAAATAAGTGTCACAGACATGTATTTATTTTTTTGCCGTCTAGTGCCCATTTTAAGCCATCATATCGGATCCAGTATATTTAGTACTTCCTTTCAATTTTGTTGCTGTCGTCGGCATAGTTATTAAACGTTGCGCAAAGATTTGATTGAAGATTATTCTAAAAAAATATGTTAAGAATATACGAGTCACTGTGAAAGTTAAAGTGTGTGTAAATCCTACTAGAAAAAAGTGCACCATTTCGTTGCTTTATTCAAGCAAATCTTTAATAAAAGCTGAATAAAGAACGAAGCGGTGCTTTGATAATAATTTTTGTTAATGATTTTCAAAATAAATTCCACTTCCTTTTAAATCATAGTTTTTTAATACAAATGCTAGGATCTACCATAATACGGTGATTGACAAAGCAAAATTGAAAATAAATAAATTGAAAAATTCACATACCTGACTGTCTCCTTTAATGAAAATAGGATCATCGCTTATTCCTAAAAAATCGGATTCGTCATCTGATTCCAGGCTAGCCAAAAAATAATAATCACTGATTAAACTCTTTGACAATCTTATCATTTTATGTTATTGTATAGTAAACATTTGTCACTGAAAGCCTCAAATTAAAGAATAAAAGGTACGCAGGGGATTTAGAGTGGTAACCAATTGCACCTAAATAAAACACTAAATTCATTGACGTCATAAAACGAATACGGGTATAATTCTGTAGGTCAATTTACGATTGTTGTAAGACAATTGCATTGTTATTGCTATTTTGACATTCATACATAAGTAAATGTAGGTATGTAGAGGTTGTTAGACAACGGGTAGTATGATTCTTAATCAACATTATTAATAATTTTTCGACTTTTGTTTTCACTTGCTGTATCAATGAGAGTAAAGCCCCAAATAGAGGGAGTCCGAAGGTTAATCAATCGCTAGTACATAACAACTTCTATGCTGTAGTCAAGCTGATCTTCTAAGCCGAAGAGTTAATTGCTCGCTGATGCTGCTGTGCTGTAACTGTGCTGTTTTCTAAGCTGAACTTTTTCTCTTATTAAGCTGTTTTGTATAAAACTGTCGTTATCTTAATTTTTTCCTAATTTTAATCACGATATATTGAATTTAAATCGATAAATCGAAATCAAATAGAATTAAATTGAGTTTTAATACGACGGAAGTGTTTCATTCGGTTTTACAAATTCTCTCGACAGCTATCATACATGAATAGAACATACAGTGAAAATGGCCCACCTTTGATCAAGTCCTTTTTGTTAAAGAAAATACGTGAAAACAGTAGAAATAATAATCAAAAATTTATACATATAAAAGTTTATTCTGTTTCTCTTTCAATAAAAAAAATATTAGTTCAGTTTCCAGAACAATAAAAAAATAACAAAAGGGGAACAAATTTCATCTCACCGTGAAAATGGCCCACCCAAAATTATTACAAATGCAAATGCAAATACTTGGCGCAACAGACGTTAATGGTCCAGGGCCTAGCTTCTCGCGACCATTCGTGTTGTGCGTATTATATTTTTATTATATTTTTCACATAAATGGAAGGGACCTACAGTTTAGAGCCATACCCGAAAAGCAAATTGAGAAGCTTTCTCTGGACAGTTATTACTCTCTGACGTTTGTCAGATATTCGCGAGAGGTGGGACCATGAAAAAACTTTTTTTGGTGTTTCTGAAATTCGAATGTCGAACCTCCCGCTCAGCGATCCAACACACCACTTGAGCAACGGCGCACCCATTAGTCTCTAAAATAACGGTACTTTTTATTATTTTACTTCCTTTTTTGGTTCTTTCTTTGTTTTCCCTTTTTCAACTGCATTGATTTCTGACACGTGTTCATTTGACTCAGTTCTGCGAAATGGGCCGCAAATTCTTTATTGAACATTAGAAAAAAGGAAAGAGTCATAGAAATATCGCTAAAATAGTTAATAGAACGCGAGAAACTGTTAGAAACATTATTGCGAGTTACCAAAAGGAGAAAAGGATTATAAATAAGCCGAAAACAAATCCAAGAAAAATTTTCTCTGTCCGTGATGAACGCTGGATTGTCAACAAATGCAACAAAAATCCACGGCTGGTTGCACCAAAGCTTCGGGATACGGTGGAGCAACATCTGAAGATCAATTGCAGTGCTGAAACAATCCGAGGAGTTCTACGCAAAGCTGGCTTAAATGGTACAGTTGCAAGGAAGAAGCCATTCATTACACAGAAAAATAAAAAAATTCGCTTAGAACTCGCCCACAACTACTCAATAAAGGATTTTTCATTTTGGCAAAGCGTGGTACTTACGTCAGACGGAAGAGTCAACGTTTGGTGGAAGCCCAACAAAGAGATGAATCCACAGCATTTATGTCCGACTGTTAAGCACGGAGGAAGCTATGTGATGGTTTGGGGTGCTTGCTCAGCAGCGGGTGTGGGAAAATTCTCTCAACGAAAACAAATTGGGCCTAAATTATTTCACTAATTTAAATAATAATTTTATTGAATAGTATCAAGGTCAAGACAGATCTCACATCTATAAAACGTTGCTGAATAATAACGGCATACCCCTAGAGATAGAGATGAGTTACACTTTGAAATAAAACTCAATATAATTTTACGGTCTTTATTCATTGAAGTACAAAATCAAAAATATCACACAGCTTGCTTATCCTAACATAATATTTAATGTATGTAACTCACAGTTCAACATGTATATTAATAAAGTTAGGGGAGACACCATAATTTTTAAACAATGTGTGAAATATTTGGGTAATTATTTAGACCAACGGCTTACTTTTATGATGGTCTGAATGCCGAGCTATTCAAAGCAGCCGGGGATGGCTTGGTAAAGAGCATGCACCAACTCATCTGTAAAATATGATATGTAATGACATACTCGGAAGAACGCAGCGTGATGTCAGTGGAGCGTTCGTGAGTATTGAGGCGGAAGCGGCGAAGATGGGTTTAGCGGTTAATAAGGGCAAGACTAAGTACTTATATGCTGTCAACAAGGAAGGACAACCAACGTTGACGTCTTGGACAGAACGTCACTATAGACAGATTCGAGGTAGTTAGGGACTTTATCTACCTAGGCTCCGCTATGAGCTCAGTAAATGACATCAGCGCTGAGAACAAACGAAGAATAATTCTTGCCAATCGCTGCTTCTTTGGGCTAAGAAGGCAATTGAACAGCAGAGCCCTCTCTCGAGCAACTAAAGTCACCCTAAACAAGACCTTAATCATCCCAGTCCTGCTCTATGGCGCAGAGGCATGGACCCTGTCAAAAGCGGATGAGGTCGCTCTTGGCTGCTTCGAGAGGAAAATTCTTCGGGTGATTTTTGGTTCCGTCTGCATAGACGGTGAATGGAGGAGGAGTTACAACAGCGAACTTTATGGGCTGTTCAGCGACATCGACTTGGCCAGAAGAGTGAAGGTTCAACGACTGAGATGGCTGGGTCATGTAGAGCTCATGGACACAAATGCTCCGGCCCGGAAAATCTTCGAATCCATTCCCGAGGGACGGCGCAGTAAAGAAAGACCGCCACTCAGGTGGCGCACGCAGGTGGAAGGGGACCTCAACCAACTGAGCGTGCGAAACTGGAGGCAGCTGGCTAAAGATCGAGCAATGGCTGGAGACGTTTGTTGGTTGAGGCCTAGGTCCACCCCGGACTGTAGGGCCACCTTGATTAAGTAAGGCTTACTTTTAGAGAACACCTTGCAAAAACAAATTAATAAATTTAAATCGCAATCGAAATGTTCTCTCCCAATCAATAGGTCAATGATAAGCTTTCGAAACAAATTAATACTACACAAAGGTATATTCCAAGCAATTCTACATTATGGTTGCCAGATATGGGATGATTGTGCAATGTGTCAGAAAAAATAAAAATATTTACTATTTTTTATTCTTCCTTCGGGGGTTTGTTGTTTTCCCCTAGAAGGCGCGTCCTCAGGTGGCGGATAGAGGAACGCTCGGCAGAGATGCAGAGTAAGTGGGAAATAAAATACCACTCGAGGACCAACAAAACAACTATGTAAAGGAACACAGAAAATAAACCAAATATGGATAGAACAGAGAAAAGGAGAAACCTTACGGTGCAGGGATTCGGATCCCCAGTACCGGCGTCTGTCAGGGGTGAGCACGCGGGCCCGGGACGTCTACATCCAGCGACCGCAAAGTAAATAAACCAGAGATCGGAACCACCGGGAGCGGCGCACTTGGCTCCCGAGGAAGGTAAAGCTACAAGGGAAACCAGGAGAGATCGATGAAGAACGCCTGTGTAAAACAAAAGAACATCAGCATGGATATCAAAAATGGCATTGCAGCTCTAGAGGAATCTCTTGAGAAAATGGAGTGGGACGAAAAAACCCGGACTGTGCAAAGCTTATTCTCACATCCGCATATGTCGAGGGCACCACAATCAGATGTGGCCGGGAAGTCAGGAGAAGAGACAGCTGAAGCAACATCCACCTTTGGGACTTCGGCTCCAAACAAGAGACCTCCATCTAGCCCTCTCTCTAAGGAATTGAGTAACAAGAAAACCAGGAAGTGCCCGAAACCAGTTGAGCAGCTGAGTGAACCCAGTCAAGCAGTCCACAGTCCACAGACATTCAGGACCCGAGGAGTGAAGATACAGAGGCTGTTGCCTTTGAGAGTGACAGTTTCGCTGAAGTCCTTAAGAAGAAGAAAGGCAAAGCCCATACATCCAAGCCTTCGAATAAGGAACTATGTCAAGATATCCCTAGAGACAGACATTAAGAACGCAACAGTAGGCATTGGATGCTCAAACCTGAAGCAATTCTGATCAAGCCGAAGGGAAACGAAAAGTACAGTGGTGTTCTGCGGGAAATTCGGAAAAACGCCAATCCAGATAACACCGAAACCGTCGTTAAATCTGTGCGTCAAACAAAATCAGGGGAAATTCTCCTTGAACTTGGACCGAAGACGAAAGGCAAGGAGGCCTACGGAAAATCTCTTAGGGATATCTTAGGAGAAAGGGCAATAGTTCGAAGCCTTGAAAAAAAAGTTTCTCTCGAGATAAGGGACCTGGACGAGCTGACTACAGCGGAAGAAGTTCAGGAAGCCATCAAAAAAGTAACACCTGACCTCAATCTGGATCCAGGTGATTGTCACAGGAACGAACAGAAGGTCGCTGAAAATGGCCATAGTCCACATGAACGCTAAAGCTGCTTATGAGATGCTGAAGACCCCTCGAATCAAAATAGGATGGGTTCTACTCTGGAACCTAATCATAAATGAAATCCTGATTAAATTAGACCAAAACGGGATCAGGCCCGTTGCTTACGCCGATGATGTCGTCCTACTAGTGTCGGGTAAGTTCCTGCCCACAATCGCTGATCTGCTTCAAACAGCGCTCAACGCCCTAAACAACTGGGCCAAACGCTGCGGACTTGGCCTCAATGAACAAAAAACCGAACTAGTACTCTTCACAAATAAAAGGAAGATACCCGAATTCGTACCACCCAGACTAAATGGAACTCAACTCCAAATTTCTGACAAGGCGAAATATCTAAGGTGCATATTAGACCGAAAACTGAACTGGAAAGACAATATTCTTGAGCGTACAAAGAAAGCATCGATTGCTTTCTACACCTGCAGCAGAATCTTCGGGAAAAAATGGGGTCCTAAACCAGCTACCATCCATTGGATGTACACAGCCATCGTCAGACCCATCCTCACGTACGGCTTTCTGGTCTGGTGGCCTGCAGCCGCTAAAGCCACAAACCTGAACACCCTCACTAGAATATAACGTCTAGCCTGCATAGGCACGACTAGTGCTATTAGAACAACACCCACCGCCGCCCTCGAAACCATGCTCGGGCTATGCCCACTTGACCTCTTCACGAAAGAGGTAGCGGCAAAAAGTGCCCTATGACTCAGAGAAACCCGGACTTGCCCAAATCGGTCACAGCACCATTACCATAAACGCCAACGAGCCTTCGGACTACATGGCCACCCACTTGGATTTCAATCTCAACATCGATTCCAAATTCCCGTCCAGGGAAAGCTGGACAAATGGTGAGATCATAGACCCCACCTCCATATCTATCTTCACGGATGGATCAAAAATGGACGTAGGTACGGAATCCGGCATCTTCTCAGTGGAACCCTCAATTGCCCGGTCCATGAAACTTCCGAACCACGCAAGTGTGTGTGCGAAAATTCACGGTATCACCGAGGCCTGCCGACATCTCTCCACACTGAATAACAACAGACAGGTTGACTTTTACATAGACAGCCAAGCAGCCATCAAAGCCATAACCTCCATCACCACCAAATCTAAATTGGTCCAAAGATGCAAAGAGGAACTCAAATCCCTCAGAACGAGACACAAAATCTCGCTCTGTTGGATCCCGGGCCATATGGGTATCCACGGAAACGAGATGGCCGACGAACTGGCCAGGAAAGGCTCAGAATCAGATGACCTACACGTAGACAACTCTGTACTACTGCCCATCAGTCTTCTCATGTCCAAAATCTCTACAGACTTCTTAAATAAGGCCAACGCAAGGTGGAACACCATCAACGCATGCCGAGTCTCTAGAAAACTTTGGACCCAATTTGACAAAAAGAGGACCAAAGAACTGCTATCATTAAACAGACCACAGCTGTCACTCCTCATTGGAATCCTTACGGGCCACAATTCAATGGCGGCCCATCTCAGGAAAATGACACTCAGCACCTACGACCTATGCAGAGGCTGTGGCGACACAGAGGTAGAGGAAAACTCAACACACTTCCTCTGCGAATGCCCAAGCCTCTTCAGAACCAGACTCTCAACACTCGGAAAACCACAGTTCAAAGACCTTAGTCTAAAATTCATCATGAAATCGGGCTGGTTCAGGAAGGCCACCCCTGCTACTAACTAAACAGCTAACCCACTGCTTATTTCTCTTCTCCTTTTAATTTTTCTTTTACTTACAGGTATCTCACACCGGCGTTTGTTTTACAGGTATCCCACACCGGGGGAACACAATGGATCCGTTGAGACCCGAGTGAGACTGCACCCTCAGCCTAACCTAACCTAAATCTATTTTAAAATAAATTTCGTAGGAGAACCAAATGTACATATGTACATCATACTAGCAAGAGCCGCATCCCTTTTCTCAAAGCAGCAACATTGACGTAATAGGACAGGTATTAAAAATGAATTCAAGCAAAAACAACACAAATGAAAAAATAAAGGAAAGAAAAAAAGTAAACAAAATAAAAAAAAAAGATTACTGATAACGTTTGTTGAGCGGTGACTTTGATCATCATTATCGGTGTACTTCTTCTAGGCGCTTCTATTGTTTTCTTGGTCTGACAACTCACGGCTATGGCATTCATCATTCGGTCATTCTCCACCAGCATTCCTTTAGCGTATGCACTCTCCCTAACGTAGACGGAACCAAGGTATATGAAGACAGAAAACAGCTGTTTATTGCGCTTTAGACGCACAGCTTTGTGGTAAAGGGAGCGATTTTTGCTGGTCATGCTCCCGTACATATGGATGTTCTTGTTGTTATCTGCTCTGATGCCCACATCTTGGAGACAAAGCTGCCGTTCGTTTTTCCAAAAGAGAGCAACTGCTTGCAGTACGGTGTTTCTTTCGTGGGGAGAGCTGAATTTGACTATGATGGGTGTGTCTCTGTCTGTGATGAATGGATGGGACGGCCCGTTATTTCGTCGCTGTAGCTGGGAACGAAAAACTGCTTTCAGTGTTGGTGGCATGCAGTTGATGCTGAGGCAAAGGCGATGAAAGATTGCTTTTAGGTCCTCGCTCGGCAACTGCGGTATACCAAAAATTATTATGGCGTCGGCTGCAATTTCTCGTCGTTCGAGTTTATCACATAATTTTTGGAGATCAGCTACTTCTGCCTCGAAAATCTGCGATTCAGCCAAGTGTGTGTTCATCTCATCTCCTTCCTCTTATAAGCTTGCAATGGACTTTTCCACCTCTTTAATCTTTAGTTCAGCTTTCTCTTGGCTGCTTAGCAATGTTTTAAGAGATGCTTCGACATCTTTTATGTGTGTAGCTAGTCTATCTCCAATGAGCGAAATCCGATAAACTACATCGTTTCGTAAAAGATTCATTTCCGTAGAGATTCGGCTGACTATTTCATCAGTAAGTTTGGCAAGTCTTTCCTCGAAATCAATAAGATTTACAGCTGGGGCAGGTTTGTAGGCAGCTGGTGTAGAGTAATTGACAGTTCCTTTTCTTCCGGCTGGGGTAGAGTTTTGCTTCAGTGTTGGTGCAGACTCTTTAGCCAGGCCATGCATAGCTGCATCCAGTGTTGACGTTGACTGCTTCTCTTTTTCCAAAGTTATCGCAGAGCGCGTTTTTCCCGCCATTACACTTGTAGGAGTCCGAAAAAAATCAAACAAGATCGCGTTTGGAAAATCAACTAAAAGTATTTAATGTAGCTGACGTTGAAAAATGCCAAGAGTGACTGAAATTCTATACGCAACGCTTTTGTATCTCACACTTGACTTTGGATTTGGAGGTCTAACTGAATTTCGAATATTTAGCCATCAACACGTCTACTCTCTTTGAATTATTTGAACATAATTGAAAACGAAAAGCCGCAAAGAACGGCAATCGACGTCTTATTGGCTCGTTCAATCAGCCAATCGTGATTGTTATAATTGGTTTGCATACCGGAAAATATTTTTTCTACCAATTTTTCTTTTGACGCCACTAAATTATATCTTAGAATATCTCAGCTGATTGATCGTTTTGCAGCTGGGCACGCATACATATTTGAACGTCTTTACATGTCGCCGTAAAGTAGAGTATTTTAGGCAAGCATTTACCTTGTACGCTGGTGTCGATCGAGGAATTACAGGTATCTAATATTTGCGTGCGTGACAGAAAGATGTGTGCAACAACTAGTTCTTGTCTTTTTAATTTTGCAGTGGCGCAATACCGTGATTGTGATTTTGGATATATTGTAGACATTTGTGTGTTTATTCTGATTTTTTAAAAAAATCTTTTCATTGAAAAAGAGAATGAAATTGAAACGAAAACTTGTTCTTCTGCTTTTAATTTTGTTCGGTAACTACTGGCCCCACTGTGAGGCTCACCGATTTGATTATCGGCCTCCCGGTTTCGTTTGACCTCATCACTGAGGCCTCAAATCCTGCTGTGTTCGCATTCCTGTGGTCCAGGAGTTTATTGCCTGCCTCTCTTCTACGCTTGTATAGGAACGTTGACTGACCTTGCCGGTTTTGACAGGGTACGTAGGAAACCTTCTCTTAACATGACAATGCCAACTGAGCCGGTCGTGCTCCTATTTTCCCGAGATGGGTTCCTTAACGTGAAGGCTTTTTCTCTCGGCACGTGTCTCGATGACAGTACCCCACGCTGTCCATCTCCAAGTCACTGTCAAGTCAACTCCCTTGCAATAGGGTGACTTCAAAATAAATGGTTTTTCTAATTCAGTTGAAACTTTTTCCCTCCTACCTCCAGGGAAGAAAGCAAGCAGTTTATTACTAACAGGCGTTCTACAAGGATCAATTCTTGGTCCTCTTATTTTCATGCTGCTTTTTGTTAATGATCTTCCAACAGTAATTAAATATTCAGTAGTTCACTTGTATGCAGATGATGTTGAATTGTACCTTTTCTGTAAGTTTGAGCTTACTATTGAAGCTATGCTCAAGCTAAATAACGATCTTCGCAGAATTTTAAATTGGTCTCAAGAGAACTTTTTGAAAGTAGATCACATTAAATCAAAATGCATCGCCATGAGGAGAACTGAATCAGATGTAAGCCTTTTTCGTGCAACCCCGATCTTCCGACGCACAACTGGAAAGTCGCTAAGCTAGATGAGCCAAAAGGTCTTTATAGATGCGCAATCATCGTTATAAATAAAGAATCTCTTGCTCCTTTGGCGAAGACTGGCGGTGTCGTCTACTATGGCTTTGACCCTATTACAATCGAGGTCTATAAAAAAGATGGGGAATCAGATCTGGGCATACTCTTCTTCTTCTCCGTCTTTCAATGGACAGGGATGATATAGTCTTGGTCCAGGAACCTTGGGTCGTGGTATGTGGACCCAAGACTCAAAACTACCACACATTGTATATGCGTAACAAAGGTAAACCCAGATCGTGTATACGGGTGAAAAGTAACCTAAATGCAATTTCACTCCCTAATTACAGCGATCGAGATACTACAGCAATAAAAATGGAAACAACCGGCGGTGCATATTACTTGGTTTCGGCGTATCTCGCCCATGATAACATGGACTCTATTTATGGGAATAACCTGGAAAGACTGATCGCAGATGCGGGGAGACAAAAAACTGGTCTCATTATTAGATGTTATGCTAACGCACATCACACAGTATGGGGCAGTTCCGATATCAACAAAAAAGGTGAGTTACTTTTCGATTTCATTCTAAGTACAAACCTTATTTTTTTGCAACATAGGTAACGAACCTACCTTCGTCACCAGATACAGGCAAGAAGTATTGGATATCACACTTGCCTCCGATAGCATTTTTCAACGTATTAGAAATTGGAAGGTGTCAAGCTAGCCCTCATTTTCGGATCATAGGTACCTCCAATTCTCCTTATATGTAGACTCTCTTAGCCCGCCAGTTTTTAGGAAATATGGCAAAACTGATTGGCTCAAGTATAGGTCAACTTTAAGTTGTTCAGTTTCTTTAAATCACCTTAATCCCCCCTGCAATCCCCAAGAACTTGATCGCATGGTTGAAGAGTTAACATCAGCCTTAAATACAGCAATGTTTTCTTCTTGCCTTTTGATCAAACCCAGGTGCAAAAAGAAGCTGCATTGGTGGACTGCAGGGTTGGGCCCTTTAAGAAGTAATTGTAAAAAACTCTTAAATAAAGCCAAAAGTACGAGAGACGTGCTAGACTGGGACTTGTGCAATACCAGGCATCCCTAAACATGTACAAAAAAGAATTAAGGAAAGCCAAACGAACTTCTTGGAGGCTCTTCTGTGGTAAAATAGTTCTTCTATTGCTTCCGAGGCATCTAGGCTAAGGAAAATTCTCTCTTCAAATCCAATTACACCCAGTTATCTTAAAAAAACGGATGGAATTTGGACTACTTCCAGCGAAGATTCGCTAAAATTACTGCTTGACACCCAGGCAGTTCCCAAGTTGTTAACAATATGGTTTCCAGCAGACCATTTCCACAAATAACCAACTCTTCAAACTTGATTACACTGAGCAAACTCCACTGGGCACTACACAGCTTCAAACCATATAAATCCGCGGGACCAGACGGCGTAATACCTGCCGAGTTCCAAAAGTCATCGGACATAATCATGCCGGTGCTGAAGATAATTTTGAAAAGTTGTCTAGACCTGGTTTACATTCCAAAGATATGGAGAGAAGTTAAAGTTGTCTTCATATCCAAAGCGGGTAAATGCTCTCATACAGATTCAAAAGATTTCAGTCCTATCAGTGTATCATCATTCTTCTTAAAAACATTGGAACGACTGATTGATATCCATTTACGCACCAGTATTGATAAGAAGCTACTATCAGCGGCCCAACATGCGTATTGCAAAGGCAAATCAGTAGAGACAGCATTACACTCACAGGTAGGCAAAATTGAATATTCCCTGTTCCACAAGGAGTATACAATGGTTGCTTTCCTGGATATAGAAGGCGCTTTCAACAATGTCAATACATCAGCGATAACAGATGCACTATCAACCTGTAAGTTGACTTTGCGAATTGATTTATCTACTGCTCAATGGTCGGACTATCAACTCCAAGCTGGATGGGACGTCTATCAGAAGATCTGTTAGTAGAGCCACTCCGCAAGGAGGTGTTCTATCTCCGCTTCTGTGGAATTTAGTGGTCAATTAACTATTCGATAATCATAGAAGGCGAGGGATGCACGGCGATCGCTTATGCAGATGATGTTGCTTTGGCCGTCTCGGGAAAGCACCTAAATACTCTGAAGGAACTCTTACAAAACGATCTAAATAAGCTCACTAGATGGGCAGTTCGGTGTGGTCTGGGTGTAAACCCCCACAAAACTGAACTAGTACTCTTTTCAAGGAAATATAAAATTCCACTAGTCGACCCTCCCTCTCTCAATGGACCCAGCTTAACTTTCTCTGATAAAGCAAAATATCTCGGTCTTATCCTGGACAAGCTGGAAACCTAATATTCAAGAAAGAGTAAAAAAAGCTGCAGTAGCACTTTTCTCTTGTAAGAAAGCCATGGGAAATAAATGAGGATTACAACCCCGAATCACTCACTGGCTCTACACCTCGATCATTAGACCGATACTCACATACAGGGTGATTGTCTGGCGGACAGCCTTAGAAAAAGCCATAAATCGCGATTATCTAAGCAAGGTCCAACATACAGCTTGTCTGTGCATAAGCGGAGCACTTCGTACAACTCCCTCCGCGGCACTGGACATTATATTCCATCTAATACCCCTCGATATATATTGCAAGCAAATGGCAGCAACTGCAGCCGTTCGCCTTGAAGCTACCCAACAGTGGTCAAGAAAAGAATTCGGCCACGCCTCTATTCTGAATAAATTCAAAATCTCTCCCGAAAAACGGACTACACCATACCTCGTTTAAATTTTGAGAAGAACTTCCTTGTCACCATCCCTTCCAGATCATGCTTGGAGGAAGATGCATTTTTAGAAGATGATTCTATTTACTTCTACACTGACGGGTCAAAAACCATAGACGGAGTCGGTGCAGGTGTTTTCTCCGATAAGCTTAATCTTAAGCTCTCCTTCCGTCTTCCTAATCACTGTAGCGTGTTCCAGGCGGAAATAATGGCGATAAAAGAAGCCCTACCTTGGCTTAAGAAAAACGTGATATCTGCTAGAGATATCCGCATTTTTTCCGACAGCCAGGCAGCAAGCAAATCCATGGAATCGAACTCTATAAACTCTTTAGTAGCTCTAGACTGCCGTTCGTCTCTTGTGGAGATGGCTGAGCAATTCAATATTCACCTGTGTTCGGTGCCGGGGCATAGAAACATTCCAGGGAATTGTAAGGCCGATGAACTCGCCAAAATAGGAACAACTATACCCATCAACATGTCTAGCGACAAAACAGATTTGGCCAAAGCTGCATCTAAAACGCTCTAAGAATTTGATTTCTCTCAATAGATTGCATATCGGCGCCACAATAGGTGTCATCGGTGGTGAACACTTATCACCGTCACAGTGTTCGGACGCGCTGTTGCTTTGCTCCGCAATTTAATTTTCATTTATTTGTTTGCTCCCGTTTTACTGCAAACCTGCAATCTTTTCGTCTATGACGTTTTTTTTTTTTTTTCTCTAATAAGTAATTCTGCTGTGTCGCTTTCCATATCGGTTTCGCAAATTAGTGCAGACTATCGCAATTCAATTATTTGCAATTTTTTTTCAACTGTGAAACCGATACTTTTCGGCCAATAAGTATCGGTTTCGCAAATTAGTGCAGCTGACCCGCAATATTCTAGTGACTTTTTTCTCTGTTGCTGTGTTTCAACCTAGTGACCTACTGCCCGAATTTAAACATGTCTACTTCCTGTGGATCCAGTGATTGCACCTTATCTGTGAACACGTCAGATATGATCAAATGCAGAGGAATTTGCGACAAAGTGTTTCACCCCATGTGCATTGGCTTAAGCAGAAATGCAAAAACCCACGTACAAGAGTACAGTGACATTTTCTGTTTCTATTGCAAAGAATGCAAAACAATTTCCTTGGCGCATCTAATGCTAGCCATAAACTAAGAACGTAGTCTACCACAAATACCACTACAATGAAAATCGGTTCATCTATACACAATTTTATGCCAAATTCTTCGTCCATTGAAGTAAACTGCAATCACCTGGGAGAATTGATCCAGTGTGAGCTGGCCCATTGAATTCAATCGAATTCGAAAAGTGCTTCATTCAATAAATTTTTTTATTTTTTTTTTTATTGCAAAAAACTCATTGTAGTGTTAGTAAAATATTGTTGCGAAACGCTGGGAGGTGACCTTTTTACCTTTTTTTGTTTTTTTTTTATAATTTACCTACAAACAGAAAAATCGAATAAGAAAAAAAGATTAAGAGAAAAGAAATTTTACACTGCCTTGTGCTGCCCATGCTCCAATTGTTTATAAAATTCGACAACTAATTTAGAGGTGTTCGCTTTTTGACCTGTCACACTAATTCGGCCATTTGCAGTATAAAAGATATCGAGGTTGTCAGCAATATGGATCGTAATGACCTAGTTCTAGCTCGTCGGAACTTTTCCAGGCTGAAGCGGCTAGTGGACGAACAGCGAACAAAGGCGTTTGGAAACGGAGAATCAGGAGAAGCGGTTCCGAAAGAACTGGAAGAAGTGAACATCTTTTGGCATCTACGGAGGGTTCGTTTTTAACCACGGAAGAAGGCAAGTCGTCGAGCGCAACAGACCGCGAACTGTTACGTACATCTTGTTTAAACAAAAAAAAACGAAAAACTAATAAAAAATCAATTTACCTCTCGAGAACCAGAAGTTGGAGTGTTTTTTTTTTTCTTTTTAACTTCGGTATTTTTTTTCTCTGCGGAAGTTCTCCTCATCCACAGGTTGGTTTAATTTCGCAACACTGGTGTCAGGTGTGGGGTAAGATCGACTGCAAGAAAGAAGCATACTACGCTACGCGCAATGGGATCAGAGAATGATGCATCTAGGAAAAAAACCAAGTTCAGCAGGACCAAGTGAATACGCCAGCCTACGTACTATGCTCCAGAAGTATATGACAGACCAGAGCCTATTTTGGGAGAAGAAACTCACTGAGTGGAGACAGGAGGTCGCGACCCAGAGCTCCACTGTCGAAAAACGTATCGAGGAGTTGGAGCGTTCGGTTAACTGCTTATCGTTGGAGAATGCGGTGAACAGGGGACAGCACTCTTCTCCCAAGAACCAGCAGGTTGCCGTGGAGCCGAGAGAGATACCACGATTGGTTACTGAGGAACAAGTTACCAATCTTCAACGAGTGGACATGGAGATGACCAAAATGGCAACCCCAGCCGTTTCGTCGGCTGCACAGGGCAACCCAACTGCTGCACCGATCGTCGAGCCACCACAGCACTCTCTTGTAAGGGCCCCTATACCGTTGGCCGTACAACCGTTCGATGGTACGGGTTCTTGGAGCGACTACCAACGGCATTCGAAATTACCGCACGATACGCTGGCTGGACCGCTAGGGAGAAAGCGAAAGCGTTGGCAATGCAGTTACGAGGAGAATCAGTTTCAGTGTTAAGTGCCTTACCTGGGGATTCTGATCTGGACTATGAATCGCTAGTACATCTACTGCGGCAAAGTTTGTTTGAGAACAGCAGGTCCAGCTACACTCAACTTCGAAGTCATATCCAAGGACCTAAAGAGAACTACGCTGAATTTGCTTTTTGACTTTAACATTTAGTAGCTGCTGCATTACCTGGATGTCCGGCCAAAGTAGTTCAGGAAGTTCTCGTCAGTCAGTTCATCGAGGGATTCCATCCAAGATTTGATTACGGTTGGCCGTCCGACTACCATAGCTGATGCGGTGAGCCTCGCTCAGGAACTTAGTTCGAGGCCTAAATGAAGACGAGTTTTCCAAGTGGACAATAAGTCTAACTCAGGAGCACTAAAGAAGGCGGATACTGCTTCAAAAACTGAATAGCGAAGACAACAAACAAGGAGCGGTTGTCTACGGCTACTTATTTAAGCGCTCCACAAAATCTGATGACGAACCTTGATTGTACAATGAACAACGCACAAAATAAACTCTGAGGATGCAATATGGATCGATACCAAGCTTTAGACACGGATAGTACCGGAATCACGAGGGAGATATCGTCCACATTCATTGGAACCACCGGCGAAAGTAGTCTCTCGCTGAAAACTTTTGTTGGTGGTCGTAAATGCTCTTTTGTAGTGGACTCGGGAGCGAACATCTCTATCCTGGCCGAACGATTTCTTTCTGGGGACACTGTACTGGAAGGTTCTGCAGTTAAAATGGTAGGCATCTCTGGTGGTGTGACTGGGAGCGAAGGAATGGCAACTGTGAGATTTATCTTAAACCATAAAGCGTACTCTCATTCTTTTGCTGTGGTACGGCATGACGTCCCTAACGTACTGGGGATTGACTTCCTGATGGGACATCAATGTCATTTGGATTTCGAAGAGATGTTCATCGAGATCCAAGGCATAATGCATCCATTGCAACTTATCTCTGGCTCGTCTTCCCAGTTACTGTCCATGTCAACAGCAGAGAATCTCCCTGCAAGGAAGGAGAGTCTTATAAGAGTCAACATACTAACAACCGTGATAGGCCAGGCTGCCCTGGTAGAGCCTACGTCCAGCCCGGAGTTGCCGAAAGGAGTTACCATCGGCAGAAGCCTGATTGACCCTCGAAAGAAAAAAATCTTCTTTAGAATGACCAATACTCTCTCACTGGATGTGGTACTACCAAGAGACACCATCGTCAAACGAGTGGAAACAGTAGAGGTCTGCCAAGCCCCTTGAACTCCACCCACCGCCAAAACCGTGCAGAATGAGGATCTCGTTGGCACAACCGAATCTGAACTGACCACTGACCAGACGAAGGAGTTTCAGAGACTCCTCAAGCAATTTGAAAGAGTGTTCTCAAAAGGACCATCGGACTTTGGACGAACAGGCATCACAAAACATTGCATCGAAACTGGATCGGCAAAACCCGTGAAGCTGCCTGCTAGGAGAGTTCCAATGACCAATTGAGAGGAAATGGACCACATACTCAAGGATATGTGTGAAAGAGGCTTCATAGAACACTCGAGTAGTTCGTGGGCTGCCCCTATCGTCCTAGTCAAAAATAAGGATGGCTCAACACGATTTTGCGTGGAAAATTAAACCGCTAAACGAGGTAACAAAAAAATATTATTACCCTTTACCAAGGATGGATGACCTCTTTTCGACGCTGGCTGGGTCTAAATGGTTCTCCACCATGGATCTTCAGGGCAGTTATTGGCAGGTGGAAATGGACCCTCGGGACAAGGAGAAAACAGCTTTTACCAACGGCAACGGACTGTGGCAGTTCAACGTAATGCCATTCGGTCTTTGCAATGCTCCTGCGACGTTTGAAAGGGTAATGGACTCTCTTGGAGGACAGTGCTCATCTATCTCGACGACATCATCGTTTATTCCCAGACATTCGAAGAACACGTGCAAAACCTGGAGGTTTTGAAGTGTTGGGACGGTTGAAAGCGGCAAACTTAAAACTAAGCCCAAGTAAGTGCCATATCTTTAAAACAAGTGTGAACTAGATGTGTCAAGTCGTCTCATCTAGATTGAATACGGATCCGAAGAAAATAGAAGCAGTTCAGCGGTGGCCGATCCCGAAGACCAAACGAAAGTCCGAGGATTCTTAGGTCTTTGTTCCTATTACAGAAGGTTTGTTGAAGGGTTTTCAGCTATAGCGAAGCTGCTGTCAGAGCTGACTGAAGAGAAATGTCGATTCAGTTGGAGTAAAGGCAGCGAGAAATCATTTCATGACCTGAAAAATAAACCGACTTCAGTACCTACATTGGCATTTCCTATTTCAGACGCTCGTTTCATACTAGATACCGATGCATCCAACGTTGGCCTTGGGGCGGTTCTTAGCCAAAAGCAGGGAGATTCGGAGGTGATCATCGAATACCTCAGCCGGATGTTAAATCGAGCAGAGCGGAAGTATTGCGTAACTAGAAAGGAGTTGCTAGCAGTGGTTTTAGCTACACGTCACTTTCACAATTACCTTTTTGGTAGGCGGTTCTTATTACGTACGGATCATGCATCTATAAGGTGGCTGTGTAATTTCAAAGAACCAGAAGGTCAAATGGCGAGATGGCTGGAGCGGCTAAAACAATATGACTTCGAAATCCAGCACCGACCCGATTTTGGACATGGTAACGCTGATGCGCTTTCCAGGAGACCAAGCGGTGCGTGCAAGCATTGTTCCCAAGCTGATATAAGACGGAAAGAGCAGTACGAACTTTTAAGTATCGAAGTAGAAGATGATGAGAAGGTGAGAAGCAGCGCAAAGATCCGACTTCGGCGAAAGTCATTAAGTGGCTCGAGGAAGGACAACGACCAACCAAGGAGGACATCTTCCAGGAGAACCCAGAAAGAAAAAGTTTTTGGTCAATTTTTAAGCAGTTAAAGATATCTGCCGGAATTCGCACTCGTGTCTGGGAGGAAGATTCAGGAACGGAGAAACTCCTGCCAATAATTCCAAGGAGGCTTATTCCGGAAATTCTTAAACAGCACCATGATAGCCCAAGTGGTGGGCATCTAGGTCAACGGAAAACCATCAAAAAGGTTCGGGACAGGTACTTTTGGGTAGGACGAACGATGGATGTTATACTGTGGTGTCGGAACTGCTTGGTTTGCCAGGCCCGGAGGGGGCCAACACAGTTAACCAGAGGTAAACAAAAACCGAGCCGACCGGGACATCCTTGGGAGCGAATTGCAGTCGACCTCCTTGGACTACTTACCCGCACGGAAACAGGAAATCGCTACATAATCGTCGTCATGGATTATTTTACTAAATGGCCCGAATGTTTCGCCGTTCCGAATCCAACAGCGGAGGTAGTCGTAAGTAAAATTCGCATCAAGGCAGAAATTTTGAATCGGAGGTTTTTCGAAAAACGATGAATATACTCGGCAGCCAGAAAACCCGGACGACTCAACTACGCCCCCCCGGACAGCGAAAACAAAGTGTGATACACGTGAATCGCTTATCACGGTATATCACCTCCGAAAGAACTCAGCAGAGCTTTGAGTCCTAAGGAGGGGGCAATGTTGCGAAACGCTGGGAGGTGACCTACAAACAGAAAAATCGAATAAGAAAAAAAAAATTAAGAGAAAAGAAATTTTACGTTGCAGTGTGCTGCCCATGCTCCGATTGTTTATAAAATTTGGCAACTAATTTAGAGGTGTTCGCTTTTTGACCACCAAACTAATTCGGCCAATTGCAGTATAACAGATATCGAGGTTGTCAGCAATATGGAACGTAAGGGGAAGTGGGATAACGCTGTTTGAAAGAAAATACGCCTTACTTATTTCTTGCTTTAATTTTCACTCTATTATTTATTACAAATTAGAAAGCAAATTATTTTCAAAAATTTAAAGTGATTAAAGTGAGCAGTGTCGAATACCATATGAATAGTTGCCATGACGAGTTTGATGTTGATGCCAATGAGACAGAAACAGTTGTATCCAAAGGATGTTCTCAGAAGTTGCAAGAAGCGGCTCTTACATTTGCGGTTTGCAGCTTTCAAGTAGCATAAGAAACTTAATTGTCAAAACTGCACTCTGTTCATGATAGATGAAACAGACAAATTCCGAGAACAAGCTCTGTTAATAAAATTCCGAGCTTATAACACCTATGACACATTATCCGAATTTGGAAAGTTAAATGTTCCTTCCTTGGAATTTGAAGCTTAGATATGTGAAAAGTATGCAAACACTTTTTGAAAGCCAGTTTGTAAAAATACGACACGAAGAACACTTGGTTGAAGCTTTGCTAAAATTAAAAATGACAGCTTCCGCTAGTATGAAATGTGACGATGATGAGCACAGACACTCCATTTGCAAATTCATTTTAATTGGTCTAATCAAATTTTCGATTAAGAAAACCAATAATGATCTCTGTGGAGTTAAAAGTGTAAGGAATTGAAAACTTCACTTTATTATACGTACATACATAGTTTTTTTTCTGTATAATTTCATACAATTCAAACAAAAATAAACAAATCTATCCGTAGCCATCATAAATTTCTCGAACTCCGTCCATCCACCACATAATCCCACCACCACCCCAGCCCTCTGTGAAAATATGTTTTTTCATCCCTTAACTGGACCACCACTTGAACTAAAAACATGGCGCATAACGCATAATATGCATCCACCACTCCACTCCCTAATCAGAAAAACATGTACAGGGTGTCCGCCGGGAACGTATACTACTTTGTTTTGCCGCCATTTTGGTAAACATTAGTCTTGACAGTTCATATTTGGCAGTCGTGAAGTAGACACGTGGCAAATTTATTATGGAAAAATATTCGACAAACCAACGTGTTTTAATCGTTAAAACATTTTATCAAAATCAATCATCGATTACTGTGACGATGAGAAAGTTACGTGAAATTTTTGGGAGAAACAACGTGCCAACAAAACGCACTATTTATTGTGTAGTGAATGATTTCGAAGAAAGAGGGTCTGTAGGTGATAGGCCCAAGCATGGGCCACAACGTACTGCAAGATCGGCTGAAAACATTACTGCTGTTCAAGGAAGTGTTCAAAACAATCCATCAACCCCAATTCGACGCCGTGCTCAGGAGCTTGGTCTTCAAAGAACAACTTTGGCCACAATTTTGCATGCTTTGGGCTTGATTAACATGTGGTATCAACAAGACGGTGCCACATCGCATACAGCCAGGATTACAATGGAATTACTGCGAGACCTCTTTCCACAACAAGTTATTTCAAAAAATGGTGATGTTGATTGGCCTCCACTGATTTGACTGCTCCTGACTTCTTTTTGTGGGGATATCTGAAAAGCAAGGTTTACGCAAATAAACCAGAAACGCTTGAGCAACTCAAACAAAATATTCGTGATGAAATTAATGAAATACCGCGTGAAATGTGTGAGAATGTAATGAAAAATGTGCTCAAAAGGGCTCGCATTTGTGAGACTAGCAGAGGCGGACATTTACCTGATATTGTATTCCATACATAATTGCCGACATTAAATAAAACATTTATCAATATAAGATCCATTCTCTTTCATTTAATCAAAAATTATAAACAAACAAAGTAGTATACCTTCCCGGCGGACACCCTGTACATATCTTTTCACTGAACAAGAAAAAAAATAATAACCTGCTTATACCTTTTTTTCATCAGTTTCTTTACTCATTTTATTGGCAAAGTCATTCACTTAGTTGCGTAACATGTGTGCAAAAATTCTGAATGGGAATGAAAACCCAAGAAAGATTTTGTTTACTTTGTTTCCACTCATCACTCACTCATTCTGTGATTATAACTCCATTCTCAGAGAGTAATAATATTTTACTTCGCTCGCTCGAAGAATGAGAATACGCCACCTGGACGGTCGGAGTAACTACTAAAAAATATTGCTTGATGATAGTACTATAAGTTTCATAAACAATGCTATTACCATTGTATATGAAACTTATACTTATACTTAGGTGTTATAAGCTCGCAATTTTATTAACAGAGCTTGTTCTCGGAATTTGTCTGTTTTATCTATCATGAATAGAGTACAGTTTTGACAGTTAAGTTTCTTATGCAAACCCGGCATAAAATGTAAGAGCCGCTTCTTGCAGCTTCTGAGAACATCCTTTGGACACAACTGTTTCTGTCTCATTGGCATCAACACCAAACTCGTCATCGCTATATATACTATAAAAACCATTTCTTTGGAGGCTACAGTAGCGCTTCTACCCAGCTCCCCGAAGTTAATATTTAATACGCTGGATGCACTAGAAGTGACTACTAAAGGAAGCTTTGTGTCTCTGATGTTATCCATGATTTTAAAACAAGACTCATCGATAGATTCATCAGAGCAACTGCACACTGATATGGATGACATTGGAAGGGCATTTTTAGTTAGCAATTTCGATGTGCTTCTATCTTCACACCTTTGCTATGAAAATGGGTTTCACAAATAAAAAATTATTTTTTCAATGTACTGCATTGAGCATGCTTTACCCAAACATCCCTTCTATGATTTTTAGAGAGTTGAAAAAATAACAAGAAAAATGTTCTTTTGATATTGTTACAATCTTTACGCATTTTGAAAATCTATAATAATTTTCTAATAAATCGAAATACAATTCTGTGAAAATGAAATGAAACAAAAATGTTTATCAGGAAATTATTTACACAAACTCCACAGCCATAAGTGAAGACTGAAGAGAAACATTATGTTTGTAGTAAAAACAAGCAAAAATGAATGTACTTATGGGTGTGTGCATTTTGTCCTCAATGAAAAAACTTCAACTTAAAAAAACTTTAAACACAATCTTTTTTTCTTTCATCCCCAATGTGCATTTGCACTGCCAATAACTCAGATCGATGAGTTATTCGCAATGAAAAAAAAAAACACACACACACTCCGCACAGACTTCACGATCATAGGTGAAGAGGAAATATTATGTAAGCAAAAAGGAATGTGCTCTGTGTGTGTGTCTTTTTTTTGAGCACATTCCTTTTGCTTTATTTCCATTATCACTCGGATTCATATGCACGAGGAGCGTGCACCTACCAAGGCAACTGGCAGTGTGGCACTGAATGGGGGTAGGCCGACGAGTTATTCACATTGCAAAGTAGATATATTCACTCAACACAGTATGATGTTTGAGCGGGGTATACAAAATTCAATGAGTGCATGTGCAAATTGTTGAGGCAGAAGAGCGTAAGATTTTTGTGGTTCTCAGCGACGTGTCCTTTACTTGGGCCGCTTTTGAAATTTTTTCGAAAAGGACTCTTTAGTTCTGAAAATAGAGCAATCAAATTGAAGACTTGTTAAGCAATGATCTGTTATTTTAAGGTCGAATACATCTGCTTTATAATTTAAAATACTATTTTAATGCAACCTTAAAAAAATATGATCTAAACACGAAGGTCCTCTGGTTGGTTTGTTAACCAAAGACGCGAAGCCATCCTCCTTTGGCTTCAGCAAGAAAAATATCAGCATCAGCTGAATCTGCCAAAAAGTCAATGTTAAAATCTCCCAAAAGAACTTGGTTCTTGCATTTTAGATTTTCCAAAAAAACAGAAAACTCATCCACAAAAGCAATTTGTAAACAACAACAAAGCTGAATTTAGCACCAGATATCTCACAATTTAAAATAAACGAGTCAGCAGTTTGAAGTAAAGGATATATAATTTCACACACCATGTCACTCCTGTAAAATACCGCCACCCCAACAGCGGCATACGAATTATTACAAAACGTTGCAAAGGTTGCAAATGCGGAATTATAAAATTATAATCAAAAATTCATATTTCGGAAAGAAATATGAGATCAGGTAAATGGTTCAAAGATGCGAGATGAGCCAAGAGAACATTAAAATTCTTTCTCAAGCTACGGATATTTTGGTGAACTATAGAAAAAGCGGAAAATGACTCTACGTTAGGATGGTCAATACAAAGACATTTCATGTCAACAGAATATGAAGAAGATAAACTAATATTACTACTTATATTAATAAGAGGGTTACGTTCAATCATAGTAACAAATTATTTATATTATATCAAAATCATATTTGGAAAAATCCTCATAGCTGCTAAATTTTATTACATCTTCACCTTCCTTTCTTCTGAGTATTACCATTGTATATGAAACTAATAGTACTATCACTTTAGGAAATCGATGGTGGCGCCCCTAGCGGCCCGAGTAAAGGATACGTCGCTGAGAACCACAAAAATCTTACGCTCTTCTGCTTCAACAATTTGCACATGCACTCATCAGTGTTGCCACAATGATACCAAAGTATCAAAAGTGATACTTTTTAATCTTTATTTCGACGTGATACTTCGTTTTCTTCAAAATGCCTATTTTGGTACTTTTAGTTCCGACAAAATTTTTTTTTTTTAACTCGAGTGTTTCGTTAAAATATGTACATACATGGTAAGTCTTTTATAAATATAGTGTGCCAGGCAATGCCCTTCTCCACTGAACTGTGAGTTATTATTCTGTCATATTAATTGTCACTGTCACATTCAGATATTAATTCAGTTGTCTTGGCGCCGGAATTGGATGGGATTTGTTTCAATTTGAAGATGGATAAGTAAGTTTTAAAACAAATACACATATGCAGTTCATCTAAAAAGTTTAATACAATCCAATTACGTCACTTTGTCTAGGTTTATAGTAAGATCGAAACGGGCTGTGGATCCGAATTGTGTACAGGATTCAATATCAGAATCGGACTGCGAAGCTGAAAAAAAGTAAAAACAATTAACACTAGAAATGATGCCCAATACTATAGTAATCTTTTTTTTACAGCACCGCTGGCACATCGCGTCGAACACCGACAAATCGTCGCTTCCGGGAGCAGTGGAAAAACTTTTTCCATGGCTTAAAGAAAAAGATTGCAAGTCATTTTGTCCATTTTGCAAGAAGTCGATAATGAATATATTCACCCACCTTCAACGTCATGAAAACATGTCATCGCACAAGAACAATTTTAAAGAAAAAAAGGATCAAGTGTCTATTAAAGAAGTATTCTCCACTTCCAGCGCTAATACATTCAATAGTCAGGTGAGGCAGGCCAAAAGTAGTTTAGTTATGTTTGTGATTGCGCACCATTTACCTTTGTCGCTTTTGGACTATTTGCCGGAGTTGTTAAGAAAGTGTTTACCGGACTCAACAATTGCAAAGCACATTACTTGTGGGAGAACCAAGGCAACAGATATTGTTAAAAACGAACTATCTACTAAAATGAAAAGGCGAATGTCCGAATTGTTTAAAAATAATTATTTTTCACTGATTGTCGAAGAAACCACCGATATAAGTACTTCAAAAAGCACTAGCTTTAGTTAGTAGGTTTTACGATAAAGTTCAACAAAAAACAGTTGACAGGTTTTTTGGACTTTTACATATAAAAGGTGGGGACGCGCAATCCATATTTTTAGCCATCAAAGATCACTTAGATCGCCTTACATTCCAATAAAAAACATTATAGGTTTGGCAACGGGTAACGCCAGCGTAATGGTGGGAGAATTTGGTGGACTATTTGCGAAATTCAAAAGCGTTAATAATCAGATTTTCCTCGTACGTTGCACATGCATTACATCTTTGTGCTTCCCATTCATGTAAGAAACTTCCGGGGGAAATTGAAATGTTGGCAAGGGATATATTTGGATTTTTGGCACAGTGCAAGATTACGCTGGTGTTAAGAATCACAAAATATTTAAAATGTCAAATGTTCGTTGGTTATCTTTTAAACAAGTTATAGATCGTTTACTTTCGCAATGGGGTGCGCTACAATTATATTTTATTTCCTCATATGATGATGGTGTAAATTTGTCAAAACCAATTGCAGAAGGCTCGGAAACCTTCACAATAAAATATACTTCTATTTTTTGGCGAATATATTAGAAATAATAAATAGAATGAACGTTGAATTTCAAATTAATTTTATCTTTTTTGTTAAACTCGATTGCTTGAATGTTGATTTAAGTACATTTGATGTATATGATGATACTAATTATCTACCTCTGAATGAAATTTACATAGGTACAGCTGCCGAAACTTGTATTATGGAACAAAATCTCGAAGATGGAGATATTTTCGAAACCAAAAAAAACATACTAAAATTTTATATCGAATTAAGCATTCAAATCCAAAAAAGGTTTGATTTTGGTTGCGAAATATTAAAAAATATCTCCTGTTTAGATCCGTTGGTATTTAGAAATAGTAATAATTCATCATTTACTTAATTCTACTTTACTTAATTCATTTCAAAATTTATTAAAGCCAGAAGAAAAAGAAAAAATATTTTTACAGTGGCAGTCACTAAGACTAGATAACAAATTAAAAATTGAAGAAGACATTGAACATTTTTGGGGAAATGTTCATTCTTTAAAAAATGCTATCAAAGAACCTCTTTATAAGGAACTTTCAAGTTTTGTATTAAACATTTTGTGTCTGCCACATAGTTCCGTTGCAGCTGAACGTATTTTTTCAGACTTAAAACTTATCAAAAATGACAAAAGAAATAGATATACAATTGAAATGGTGGAAAATGTAATGTTCGCAAAATGCCTTAAAAATGAGTACTAATGAATACATTTAAACCCCTTTATAAACAGTGTTACTTTACATTAAGATTTTAAATGAAGTAAGAATATTATTTACAAATGTTATTTTAAGCGTATTGTTTGTGTTTTACTGAGTTATGTTTTTTTTTTAAATGAATTAAGAATATTTATGCTGTTTTAAGCGTTATGGTTTGTGTTTTTTGTTTTTTTTTTTTTCTTGAATAAAATATTTTGTTAATAATAATGGCAGTTTTACTCATAATTACTATTTTGATACTTTTTGATACTTTTTTTCTTTCTGCTGAGATACTTTTTTTCAGACCCTTGCGGCAACACTGGCACTCATTGAATTTTGTATACCCCGCTCAAACATCATACTGTGTTGTGTGAATATATCTACTTTGCAATGTGAATAAGTCGTCGGCCTACCCCCACCCCATGCAGTGCCACACTGCCAGTTGCCGTGGTAGGTGCACGCTCCTCGTGCATATGAATCCCAGTGATAATGGAAATAAAGCAAAAGGAATGTGCTCAAAAAAAAAAGACACACTGTTGAAAAATATAGAGAAAACTAAGCAAGTGTGTACTCTTTCACTCCGATGTAACATACACATACATATACACACTTTCATTCTTGTAACTATACTATTGTAACACTTAGTTTGAATAAATCAGTTGAAGTTTAGATCTCGAACGATTGACTAGTTTTGGCCTTGTCGTTGACTTTGAGCAGGGGCTTTTGTGAAATCCCTTTTCATTCCTTTTTTACACACACACACAAAGCACATTCCGTTTGTGTGTGTTTTTTTTTTTCATTGCGAATAACTCATCGATCTGAGTTATTGGCAGTGCAAATGCACATTGGGGATGAATGAAAAAAAAGATTGGGTGTAAAGTTTTTTTAAGTTGAAGTTTTTTTATTGAAGACAATCGGGTATGGTACAAATCGATGTTTTTTTCACGCATCTTGTTTCGCTGCTATCATTTCGTTCATTATTATTTCTCATTTCAACAACTCGCATTTTATTTTTTCGCAGTTTTTATTTGGCAAATTTTTATTTAGGCTTGTAAGTATTTGACCTTAAGATATTCTGCATCCATTATTTCGCAGTTATAATTTCACTCTAACTGTAGGACGCGTAGCGGCGCCCTGAGCACCTGCATGTGAGGCCGAAGGCCATCCAGTGTATGAGTCGAGGATATGTCCATAGTTTTTTAATTTTTTTTTTTCTGGTGACTGAAAGTAGCTAGGTCTACTTTTACTTGACATTTCACATTCTGAAAAAGTGTGGACTTACATATGTATCTCCCGATGGGATGGGACATAAGACCATAATGGAATTATGGCTAATGGGCCGTTTGAAATTTGATTAGGTATGTGAAAAAATCCATTCGAAAGTGACATAAAGCCATAATGGCCCTATGACGCTTTCACATCGCAACGTATCGTGCTGAAGTTAACAACCGGCTAACAAAGCGCGTATTAATAGTTTGCCAGATAAATCGCGGGAAAAAATCTGAATAGGACTGAAATAGTGTTATGATATTCGAGAACTTCTTTTCCATTGAATTGAGACGAAAAAGTGTAAAGTGTGTAAGAGCATTAGCGAAACATGAAGGGTTTTTGAAAGGGAGATTGACAATATACTTTCCATCTTTTTTACAAAAGTGATCCTTGATTGCTTTATCTTCGCTCGAAATAATTGATTTCGGATCAACAAACGAATCTCCCCAGTTATTCTGGACACCATCCCTGGAGTTAATGTGAAACCTAATAACACCTGAGTTTCAAGCCACTACACCAATCTCTTTCTCTCTCCCTATCTATCTTTCCAACGCCCGCACCGTGTGAAAACATGTAAAAGAGTATTCATAACCCCTTGAGTGTGTGCAAATTATAAAAAAAAAAGGAATTCCGCACATTGTATTAGCGGATGTGCAGCAACGCATTTTGGGCATTGGGTTAAAGACGACATGTTCTTAAAGGTGCAGGTCTATTTTTGTTCAAGCCATGAACATACCTTCGCCTCGACTCAAGAGCCTCACAATGATATTATATGAAAGCTAAAAATTTATCAATGCTAAAATACTCGGTACCTACGCTATCAGCTGACCAATCCTGTCGAGTTTCTGTATCCAATATTCCCAATAAAACGAAAATCATCCTCGGATCACTTTCGAAAGAATTTAAAGAATTTAGAACTCTTACTACTTCGTCAGCACCATCCGATATTTTACTCAGGGTTCCTACGTTTGAGCTATGAATCGATGGAAGTTGCATAAATGTTTCTAGAAGACTATTGATGATATGATGATATATATCTCTTTCCAATCTTTCCCAAGTCGGTTCATAGGTAGCATCGAACACTGGGATGTGAGCAGATAAATTTGAGGCTTCACCGCGAAGACAAGAGCGAAGCAAATAGAATTTTTGGACTGGCGACAAGTTCGATTTTTTATGAACTAGCAAACATGTCCAGAAACGCGGGCCAATCACGATAACTACCCCAGAAAGGTTCGATATGAATCTTGGGAAGAAAATTCACTAACGATGGAAATTGATGTATTTAACTGTTGGACTACAGGGATTGGTGGGGCCGGCGAGCGATTATCCGGGGACTTAGCTGCTTCGAACTTATTTCTATTCCAAATCGCGGAAAGCAAAACCGACTTTACCTCTCATGCTTTTATTCGATGTCCTCGAATTCCGGTTCAGGGTCGACGTACCCATCTACATCGATGAATGCATACATCTGCCCTTGACAAGTATGAAATTTCACCCACAACTCTTCCAACTTTTAGTAGGTAGTAATCTCAGTAATTTGCTCCGAAAAGGTAGCTAATCTAGTCAACGAGCATTTTAGATTAACACGGGAAGAATGTAAAGCCACGCTGCAAGAAACGGTACTTACACAGATATGTACATTTTATGCCGGGTTCGCAGCTTTTAAGTTACATTAGAATATCTGAATTATGCAGCGCCCTTCGTTTGTCGGTGCAAAAGAGGGTAGGGTTTGATTCTAAAGTTTTTCTATATAATGTCATTTATAACTCAAACAAAAACAAACACATCTATCCGTAGCCATCATAAACTCTGGCACTCCGCCCATCCACCACGTAATCTCACTACCACCCCCATAGGAAAATATTTTTTTCATCCCTCAATCAGACCACCACTTTCATTTTGCGCTTTATTAGAAGTCTTTTGAGGCGGAGATCTTTGTAGCCTTGAGCTTTCCTAAATGGATTAATTAAGTTTTGATGCAATAAATTGTTCTCCCCAGAATTCGTAGAGCATGCCTCTTTCGAGGGTGGACTTTCCAGTCGAACTGGGCTGCCACCTGGGGTATTAATACCGTTTGTTTTGTTCATTGCACAATTTTTCCTTGCCGTAATCCTAAGAAATACGGAGGGTTGGCATTTTAGTCGCCTTTTACGACAGGCATGCCTACCGTGGATATATTCTCTCCCCTAACCCACAGGGGTTACAAATTAACTAGTAAAGTTAATTTTAAAATAATGCAATTAGAAATAGAGATAGAGCAATTATTAGTGTAGTATTGAGAAGTATGGGCCTCCAAATAGCTGTGCATTCTCTGGCTCTCTCTCTAGTAATGTAATTGCTTAATATTTAGTTCAGTTGCAGTCGAACCATATAACGCGATACAATAAAACCACTCTTTTACGTACGCACCAATGTTTCATTGTTTCAACTATTATAATATCACATGGCGCAGCCGGTAATTGATTAGTTGTCGTTCGCGTTAATTGATAAGGAATAAAAGAATAAAAGACACTTGAAACTACATACAAAACGATTAATCGATTGGTTAAGAAGTAAAATCAGATATATGATCATACATATATACGCGTGCATACACAACGTGGTTACATTAAAATCAATCGATCATGGATTTTTCCAAGCCGGATCCGTTAAATCTGGATGGAAACTTGAAAGAAAACTGGAAAAAGTTCAAAAGTCATTTTGATATATATTCAACTGCAACGAAAACAACTAAGGAGTCTGAAGACATACAGGTAGCCAGGTTCTTGAGTTGTGCTGGCGCTGAGGCCATAGAGCTTTTCTATACGTTTGAGCTATCAGAAACTGAAAAGAAGGATATAAAAGAGGTGAAAAAACGGTTCGAAGAATATTGCAATCCGCGCACAAATGTTGTGTACGAGCGATATCGTTTTTATATGCGAAAGAAGGAGAACCATTTGACCACTTTCTCAAAGAAATTTCAACGCTAGTGGAAAACTGCAATTTTGGGGAAGAAAGGAAATCCATGCTGAGAGATAGGATTGTCATTGGGATAGCGGATCATAACACACAAACACAATTATTAAAAAATAGTGACCTGACACTGGAGAAAGCGATAGAGGCATGCAGAGTTGCTGAAATTACAGGCGTGCAGAGCAGAATTATGCAGGGCGAAACGACAAATACTGGAAAACCATCGACGGCAATACAGGCCATAAGGGAGGATCCGGGGAGTAAACAAGTTCACTCTTTAAAATTTAATAAAAAGTTTGTTAATTCTAATTCTAGATTTTGTAAAGATTATGCACAGCAATTTGGGAAGAAAAGTACGGTTGGACATACTAAAAATAGATGCCAATACTGTGGCTACTCGCACGCTATCAGAAGATGTCCAGCGTTTGGCAAAAAATGTGCCACGTGCGGAAATTTCAATCATTTTGCGGAGGTGTGTAGAACGCGTAGACAGGTGAGTGATATTGCTGTGAAATACGAGGGTGAATCTGATCATGATTGTGATGGGGAAGGCGAGTTGTTTATTGACTCAGTAGATACAGTAGATACGAATGAAAATTTACTTAATAGTAAAAGAACTTGCTGGACTGCGACCTTGATTTTAGAAAACATAGAAGTCAAATTTAAGCTAGATAGTGGGTCCCAAGTAAACATAATACCAAAAAGTGTGTTTGATACGCTTAAGCCCTCGCCTAGGTTAAAGCCATTTACGATTAAATTAGAAGCGTACGGTGGGTTCAGGCTTGCGGTGGCAGGGTCGGCCACATGCATCGTTAAATACAAAGGAGAGCAATACAGGTTAAGCTTCGTGGTGACAGAAAAAGGTTGCCAACCTCTACTGGGTTTAGATTCATGTATTGAATTAGGGCTCCTTAGGCGAGTTGATAGCATAGCTAAAATTGATAAGGGTAATTTTATTCAAACCAACAAGGAAATTTTTGAGGGTTTCGGTCATTTTCCAGATAAATGTCACTTGACACTTAAAAGCACAGCTTCTCCCATAAATAAGCCTCCTAGACGGTTACCACTAAGCATAAGAGAGCGGGTGAAAGATACACTGGGCAAAATGGAACAAAGAGGTATCATATCCAAAGTTGACGGACCAAGTGATTGGTCTCATAACATGGTCATAGTAGAGAAAAAGGATGGATCCCTGCGGGTTTGCTTAGACCCCAAGGAACTTAATATGATGATCATGGAAGAGCATTTCATGATACCGACAGTAGAAGACTTTCGACATGAGATGAGAGGCTACAAATATTTTACAGTCTTGGACCTCAAAGAAGGATTTTGGCAGCTGCAACTCGACGATGAATCGAAAAAACTTGTAGTTTTTAGCACACCATTTGGTACGTACATGTTTAACGTCTTACCCTTTGGCATAAAGGTAGCACCGGAAAAATTTCAAAAATTAAATACCAAATATTTTGGGCAACTTCGAGGCACATTTGTATATATAGATGATTTGATTGTAGGTGGCAGGACTCTCGAAGAGCACGATGAGAACTTACGAAATGTTATTGAGAGGGCAAAAAATCTAAATATAAAGTTCAACCCTAATAAGATACAGTACAGAGTAGAAAGTGTGAAGTACTTAGGGCATATATTCTCAGCTACAGGGATAACTCCAGATCCGGAAAGAGTAAATGCTATAAAAGGCATTAATAATCCGACCAATCAGAAGGAGTTACAGAAAATACTAGGGACAGTTAACTATCTTAGACCATTCATTCCGAACCTAGCCAATTTGACTGCTCCTTTTCGAGAACTCTTAAAGAAAAACACATTATTCGTTTGGAACGATTATTATTCCAGAGTATTATGTGAAGTAAAGCAGGCAATTGAGAAAGCCGCTATTCTCTACACTTTTGATCCCACCTTGCCCACGGTGATTCAATCGGATGCGTCCAAGAATGGACTCGGTTGTTGTCTTCTCCAGCAGGGTCGACCAATCTGCTATGCATCCAAAAGTCTATCAAGTGCGGAAACACGTTACGCTCAGATAGAGAAGGAACTATTAGGAATAGTTTTCGCATGTAAAAAGTTCCATGGATACATATATGGCAGATCAGTGGTAATTCATACGGACCACAAACCCTTAATTTCAATTTTGAATAAATCTCTTGAAACCAATTACTCAGCTAGATTACAAAGAATGAAAATTAAGCTTACAATGTACGATTTAGATGTGAAATATATTCCAGGCAAGGACCTACATATTGCTGATCTACTGTCTCGTAGTACGGGAAAAGACACTGAGATAGACTTAGAAGAGATCATGACGGAATACATTCATTCAGTGAGCTTAGGGGATAGGACAAAAGAATTGTATATACAAGAAACAGGAAAGGATACTATTTTACAAGACCTAATACTGTATTATAAGAGGGGCTGGCCAGCCTCCAAGACCAAGCTACCGGACAATTTAAAATTTTATTGGAACATTAAGGACAATATATACGAAGACAATGGACTAGTTTTTTATTCAGACAGAATATTCGTACCAAATTCACTTAAATCGCACGCGCTAAATGCGCTACATGAGCCCCATTTTGGAATCACAAAAACAATCGAACGTGCGAAGAGTTTATTTTACTGGCCGTTCATGAACCGTGACATAGAAAAGGTCATAAGCCGTTGTTCTGTCTGCGAGAAGTTTAGACCCAGCAATGCCAAACAACCATTACTCCCACATAGCATCCCTGAGCTACCGTACCAAAAAGTAGGGTGCGATATTTTAGAATTTAAAGGGAAGAACTATCTTGTTGTCGTGGATTACTTTTCTAAATGGTTTGACTTGAAGGAACTACCCACAAAGTCATCAATGAGTGTGGTACAAGCAATGAAAGAAATTTTTTCTGTCCACGGTATACCTGAGGAGGTTATATGTGATAATCAGCCATTTAATTCATTTATATGCAATCAGTTTGCAATGGACTGGGAGTTCAAATTTACTTACTCCAGCCCATATCATTCAAGGTCCAACGGAATGGCGGAAAAAGCAGTTGGCATAGCCAAGACCTTATTAAGAAAGACATTGGCAAGTGGCACAGACCTCTTTGCAACATTATTGGAATACCGTAGCACGAAACTTTCACATTTGAATTACACACCTTCTCAGTTGCTCATGAGTAGAATCCTGCGTTCCAAACTGCCCATCGTTAAAAATAATTTACAGCCGAAAGTAGTAGGGAAAGATGCTTTGGATAGGATGCAGCAGGCAAAGGTAACCCAAAAGCTGTATTACGATAATCGCGCTAATCGCAAAGAACTAGAACTCAATCCAGGTGATTACGTATTGTACAAGAAAGGTAAATTTTGGGATCCTGCTTTGGTAGAAACAAAGGATAGAACACCGAGATCTTACGTTATAAGAACGGAAAACGATAGATTAGTAAGGAGAAATACGGAATTGTTGCGTAGGTCATCAAATCCTCCAAATATTAACAAGTCTGGTGATAAGGAGGAGAGTAGCGACAATAAGGAAAGTGTAAGCTTAAACAACGAAGGAACAGTTCAGCAAGATAAAGTACTCATAGGTAACAAACAGCCCCAAGTTGAACACCCATCACAATCCCTCGAGCAGCAAGATCACTATCGAACTCGTTCTGGGCGCATCAGCAAAAAACCTAGTTTCTATAGAGCATAATAACTAACTCCCAAAATCTCAATTCCTTCAGCTCGAAATGAATTTAAAAAAAAAAAAAAAAAAAAAAAAAAAAAAAAAAAAAAAAAAAAAAAAAAAAAATAATAATAATAATGAATTGCAATTTTAAAATTTGTTGATGAATTGTAAACAATTTAGGGGGAGATGTAGTATTGAGAAGTATGGGCCTCCAAATAGCTGTGCATTCTCTGGCTCTCTCTCTAGTAATGTAATTGCTTAATATTTAGTTCAGTTGCAGTCGAACCATATAACGCGTTACAATAAAACCACTCTTTTACGTACGCACCAATGTTTCATTGTTTCAACTATTATAATATCACAATTAGCAAGTCTTCTCTTTATTCAGAATGCAGTTATCCATCCCAGAATAATTGAACCTCTACAACTACTGGAGGAATCAAACTATTTTCATTTAGATAACTCTCTTACATTTAAACATTTGAGAACTATGTAAATATTTTAAAAGAAATCGAAATAAAAGCTTAAGATTATGGTAGTTATATTAGTCCAATTACTCCCCTCAAGGCCAACAAAATGCTGTTGCTGACGCAGCGCACATACCTCAATCAACAACCAAATGCGCTTCATATTTGGGTTATGCCAATGACCTAAAATGCTGATTTTGCATCACTGGCGATAATGAACAACATCATATTTGGGTCAAGCCAACGAACTGCAATGCTGACGATAATCAATTTTGTTTTGTATATTTCTTTGTGATTAGGTAGATTAAGCAATTTTATTTCTATAAGCTAGAGTAAGCACATTGTAAATATGTATAAAAGAACCAATTTCATTGATAATGAATATAGTATACAATCAGATACTATAGGAGACTTTTCATTTGGAACACCTCGAATTTTCTCCGAAGTGAACAGGGTCAAATTTTTGTTTCACTACTCATATATAGCCATATCAAGTTTAAGTACTTGTCCCTACTTAGGCAAACGAGTCTAAACAGATATGCAAAGGCTAATTGGGCCGCAACATCTGAGTCAAACAGTAAAGTAAATAGAAATATAAGGTACATACAGATATACATCCCAAACAAATATGCGACCTAATATCTGAAGAGAGAAAAACTCGCGAACAATGGCAACTATCAAGAACACCAAAACAAGACTCAATAGCTTCTTTGGAAAGATACCTTACGAATCTGACAAATGATGCTTTTACAGAATACTCACTCTGAAAGGCTACAAGGAAAAATAGCAGTGGAAACTGTGCGAAAATAAACAGGGATAAGGTAGACTTTTGCTGAACATCTCGAAAACGTTTTTCAGCCATTCGAAGATAATGATTGTCTTCAAGAAACAGAAGTGAAGAGGAGAAATAATAAACAACAAATACAAGTCGCTTACTATCAAATATCTTCAAGTTAGGCATTCGCTAAATACTCCAAGATGTGGGAAAAAGGTCGTCGCCCAAAATCGAGTGAAGTCATTCTATCTTCTGTAGGATATTTCTTCAGCTAATCTGTCGTTACAAGATCGAATTGTGCATAATAAGTTAAATATTAACGACAAAAGAGAAGCTTGGTGAACTATATGACAATCTCTTAATAGCAATCTTAACAGAAGTGGATTTGGAGTATTTAGATGAATATTCTTCTTTTCCTGTCATTTTGGTAACTTTTTCATTTATTCTCTGTGAGTCTCAAAACACTGTTACCATCATCATCATAGCCAGTGGTACAACATTTGCCTTTTTTGGGGCTAAATTGCCTCTTTACTTTGACTTATGATCATAATAATGAACCCAATTTTTATTTCTAGAAACAATTGTGTTAATAATTTCTGCTGGATTGCCGCCAACAGCTCCTAAAACTGCTAGCAGCATTACACCCCGTATTTTTTGTGTTGCTTTGTATTGTACTGTTACGGTACTACAGATTTTGACTACTGTAGTGAACTAATTGAACATGAAACTTCGTATTTATCCCTAAGCATGATTAACTGGCAATAATAACATATTTATAACCCCATTTCTTTCCACCTTTACCTCGACTCCGAGAACTTTCCAAATGTAACAAATCTAATCACTAAGGCTGAGGAGATGTGAATACTTAACCTAAAAAAAAGTGTAGCTCAAACCTTGAAACCAATATGATATCGCTAGAAACCACTTACGTCGATCACCCGCATTACCTGAAGGCTATAAGCTACAAGGCTTAATGTACATAAGTACATACAGGGTGTCCCAGTTAAGAGGTATAATCCTTTAACTAATAATTCCTGAAGTTCCGGCGAACAAAAAATCGTTTGGCAGGGGGGGGTCTATTTTCACCCCAGTTCGAGTTATAGCCCGTCAAAGTGAGACACCTCCGATTTAGAGGTACAATCACTTTAGAGGTAGTATAACTTCCAAATTATTACAGCTAAGTCAAAGATAAAAGTTTTATAAAAAAAAAGTTCTTTGCTTAGTAAAAGTTTTGAGAAAAATGCATTTTAAGTAAAAAATTTTAACAAGTAATTTTCATAATTTTGATTTAAGGAGCCATTACTTTTTTATGGCTGCATGAAATTACAAAAAGTTTTCACAGTTTATGCGCCACTTAATTTTCTCTTCAAAATGTACAAAATTATTTTCGTAACTACAATAATTTAGAAGTTATATCATTTAAAGTGATTGTACCTCCAAATCGGAGGTGTCCTACTTTGACGGGCTATAACTCGAACTGGGGAGAAAATAGACTGGGATGATCAGGAACCTACAGTTAAAGGATTATGCCTCTTAACTGGGACACTCTGTATATGTATATAAATACTTACGAAAATTCAACAATTAGTTATAGTTCTTTTCTTACCTGGGTTTGTTGAAGGTTCCCTTGTTCAGGCTTTTTTTAGATTCCATGTTGGCAATTCCATTATATTCCTTGTTGTTAATGACTGGATTTGAACCTTCTACTGAAAAAATGTTTGTAGTAGGTGCTCCAATTCGATTTAAATTGGACAAGGTTGAACCGAACTCGGGTGGCTCAAAGGCCTTGAGTCTTTTTTTCAGTGCTCGCGTTTTCATAACGAAAGCAATGACTAGCATTGCACATAGCGTTACTAGGACGATCGATACAGCGATAAAAGTTATTGTCAGTAAATTCTCCAAATTTTGTTTAACTTCTTCAAGCTTGGAATGAGGGACATCGTTTAAGATTAAATTACGCCTTTGGAGGCTGTTTTGAAGTTTCGAAATAAACCTTAAGTCATCCGACCTCCTACAAAGCAAGTAATTGATATTTATGAATTTATTAAAAAAATGCGAATTTTACTTTTGTATTTCGGATGCTTCCACAGCTTCATTATTATGTATGAAATGGGCGAGAACTTCTGTTATTGGTGCGAAAAAGTTATCAGCTTGTCGAGAATTCTGATTCGTTACATCTTCAATATTGTCTATGTTGCATGTGTCATATCCATAAATATTTTCAAACTCCTCCCGGATCTGTAAATAATATAGCTAGTTTTCAAAACAATATGACTGCTTATAAAAAGGCATTTACAAATTTCTCATTTTTGGTGATAACCTCAATGTCACTTAGAAAAACAAACTTTACTCTATTACTCTCAGCAATTATGTAAATTTTTGTCGAAACAGTATCAAAGTGTGCAGGATCAGCTGTATCGTAGGCAATCACATCAAACATAAAGTACCCAGTCATTGTACTGCTTACAGACGTAGATAATTTTAGAATACCAGTGCTCTTATCTAACTCAAACATATTATATTTGTATTGTTCGATGTTCTCCCCTTGCGCTCGAATAGAATCGTTACTAATTATATAGGAAATCGGGTCATTCAAGTCGGGATCGTATGCCTAAAATTAAATAATACATTTAATACATATGTACGCACATACGTATGTACAAATATTTCCTGATGTCAAGAAGCATTTACATACATATACTTATTTCACATGCAATAATTACAAGAGATAGAAATCACAAAAGAGAAATAACTTCATATCAGAAAAGTGCATTTATTTTCCACTTGAAGTGAAGTTAATTACCATGTAAAGAAAGTTCCCTTGAAGTTATTTCCCTGCACATGTTTGTATCACTTTTGGGATGTGTACTTTGTCAAGGTAAAAAAAATAAAACGGCATGTCGATCAAATTTCAGAAGACCGCAAACTCGTTTGCATGCATGAACAGTGAATCAAATACTTTTCTATGTGAGTAAATATAGAATTAATATTAATATTTGAGACAATGGTAACAATTCGCGCGCGCGGAGATTATAAAAAACGGGAATAAAGGAAACGGGACTATAAAAGAGCTGGGTTATGAAAAACAGGATAGTAAAAAGCGAGGTTTTAGACTCGGGATCTTAAAAAACGGGATTGTAAAAAGCGGGATATCGTACTCGACTCCATTGTAAGGGTTGGATACGATTTACCGCATTCCAAAATCTTGTTTTCAAAATCTCGCATTATCAAAATCTCGCCTTATCAAAATCTCGCAAGTCAAAATCTCGAGAATAATAATCGCACATTCACACAAACTATTTATTAATTCGCGCGTATCTTAGGGATGCGTACGATGGACCGCATTCCAAAATCTTGTTTTCAAAATCTCGCATATTCAATATCTCGCATTATCAAAATCTCGCATCATCAAAATCTCGCAATCTCGAGAATAATAATCTCGCATTCATATAAAATATTTATTAATTCGTTATTCGGGATTTATTTAAGAAATGCCAGAGTTCGTGATTAGAGATTTTAGTTTGCGGTCAATCCTACCGCTCCCGCCTCATGTTGACGCCTCGAAAGCTAACAAAAAATTGGCAGGCATATGTACGTATGTCAAATTTGTATTTGTCTTATAAGATGTATGCTCTTTCAAGATAACTTCGGGTGAAAAGTTTATTTTCTTAAATAGGCATGGAACCAATTATAGTAGTTATTATTATTATTATAACTTTATTAACATGTAATAAATTACAATGATAATATAGACAAAACAGCACTAGCTACCAGGGCCTACGGCTGACTATTATAGTAGTATTGAGGCAATTATAGTAGAAATCGACAGTGTAGTGTCCTTTCGGCTCTGTGATGAAAAAATTTAACTTAAATATGTATATTATAAACGACCATGGTAAATATTACCGATCATTATGATCTAATTCCTTCTTAATAGAACGATGGATTCATTTCGGACTTTAACCGACTCTTAAAGATTTGGTCCTCAGCCTGCTAAAAGACGGAAGTATCTTTGATAGTTTTTGAAGAGTATACTAAATATTCATCGTTGGGTTAAAACGACGTCCGCAGTACATATGTGTGTGTAGCTATGTACATATGTATTTATGTGTCCATAGCGCAATACTTTACAGAAAATTATTAAAAAAGTTCTGCAAAACAGATTCAACTGGCAAAAGACAAGAAACATAAACAAACACCACTAAATTCTGAAAAGGAAACACCGAAAATCACCCACGACTGAAAATGCTAAATATCAGGAAATGTCCAGAAAAGTCTTGGCCGAAAGGCAGTGGTTCGTACGGAAAGCTACATCGAAAATGTAGACAATTCAGTAAACATCCCAAAAACAAATAAGACTACTAGCATGGAAACCTTTATGCAAAACATTGTTGTGTCCACACACATTGCTGTTACCACAAAAGACGACATTTAACATATAGGCGACACTCACTCACCCTATTTTATTTCAACACTACCCAATAACAGTGACCAATTTTAGTGCCCACACTATTTAATCAAATAAGGTCACGAAGTTTAATACCAAATTTTACGTATTCTTGTGACCACCTGTATCAACAAACGTGTGAAAGGAAACGTCGCATGAGTCGAATTACTTTGCTGACCTATAGAACGCTGACCTATGGAACGCTCAAGAAGAATTGCCAAAGAAATAAAAGAAGGGATCAATACAATAAAATCCACGAGATTTGATTTGAAAATTGGCGAAATCCTAAGACCGTTCTCAAAAAAATAAATCATTCACGCCACGCAACACAACACAGCACAAATTCTCACATACGAAACGCAATCATAAACAAACGCCCATACTCTCATTCTCCAATTTCCTTTATATCCTACACACAAGAAAGTCACCCTCCATAACAATAAATGCACATGAGCACATACATATATCGCTCAACGCATATCCACCAACCAACCCTTTAGGCATAAATACTTTTCAGGTATCTATCTATCAATCACATATTATCAATCGATCACATGATCACGGTGTCATCGCAACCCATCCCAAGACAACTCATACCGGGACACCTCATCCCAGGACACCTCATCCCAAGGGACAGCGCATCCCAGGGCAACCCATCCCCGGACAGCTCATACCAAGGGACAACTCATACCGGGACAGCCCATCCCAAAAGAGAGAAAAATATTCTTTGAGTTACTTGCACCATGGAGTTTTGGAGAATGAGTGAGGTTGTGGAAGAAGGGATAGTGATCATGTTGTCGATTGATAATATGTGAGTGAAAATAGGAAATGGGATGATATAGGTAGATACCTGAAAAATACTTGTGCTTAAAGGGTTGGTTAGTGGATATGCGTTTTGCGATATATGTATGTGCTCATGTGCATATTATTGTTATGGAGGGTGATTTTTTGTGTGTAGCATATAAAGGCGATTGGAGAATGAGAGGATGGGTGTTTGTTACTTGCAGCATGGAGTTTTGGAGAATGAGTGAGGTTGTGGAATGATGTGGTAATCTTCCAAAGATACTAGTAGCCCGGGCTGCTAGCATGCACGATTCGCAAACCCGAGTAGTCGATGCCAGGAATGCGCCTACGTACTAATCCACACCCTGCACACTTCTACCACTCTCCCCGCGGGACTGCCGTTAGGTATTACTTCGCGGGGCTGGTTAGCAATTCATGCTATACTTCTTGTGTTGCGGGTTCTGCTCTCCTTGCTCTCTCAATTATTCGGAGCTCTTTTTGTACATTCGTTATGAGTGTACAGATTTCCAGCCAATTCTCCTCTGACCGCAGCATTTGGTCTATAAGGAATGGTGGACTTGGCAGATTGTTTCTCCATTCTGTAAATCGACTGCAGTGGAATATTGCGTGCTCTGTGTCTTCCTCTTGCTCTGGACAGTGTGGACAGAGAGGTGAGCTATCATGTCCGAATCTGTGTAGGTACTTGCGATAGCCGCCGTGACCCGAAAGAAACTGCGTGAGGTGGTAGTTGCAGTCCCCATACACTCGCTTGGTCCAGACTTCGATGGTGGGAATCAGTTTATAGGTCCATCTGCCTTTTGTGCTGCTATCCCACCTGGCTTGCCACATAGCTAGTGACCTTGCCTTCTCCTCCTCCTTTATTCTCCTGACAGTACCTGCTTCTTGATGACTCGAGATTCTCCTTTCGTTGATCCTTACCATCTCATTTGCGAGAATGTCGATGGGGATCATTCCGGCTATGACACAGGCTGCTTCGTCCGATATTGTTCGGAAACCGCTGATTGTTCTTATCGCGCATAGCCTGTATGTTGACGACAGTTTTCTCCGTGTTTCTGTCGTCGCTAATGCCGCCGCCCAAACTGGGGCAGCATATAAGAGAACCGAGCTAACCACTCTGGATAGTAGAATCCGTCTGGCATATCCAGGGCCACCGATGTTTGGCAGTATTCGAGAAAGGGCTGCCTGTAGTAGTGAAGCCTTCTTGCTCGAGTATTCCACGTGTGTTTTGAACCTTAATCTATTGTCGAGCATTACGCCTAAATATTTTAGTGCTTCCTTGGATCTTATAGTCTGATTTCCGACTCGAATATTCGCATATTCAACAGCTTTGCGGCTTGTAATAAGAACAGCCTCAGTTTTGTGGCCGGCTAATTCTAAGCCGGCGGTACCTTATCAGTCTTCAATTTTTTCGATTGCTTCGTTTGTTGCTGATTCTATTTCGTGGATATGTTTAGCCACGGTGACTACGGCGATGTCGTCAGCAAACCCGATTATCTTAACTCCTTGTAGTAGTGGTAGTCGCAGCACTCCGTCGTACATGATATTCCATAGGAGGGGGCCTAATACCGATCCTTGCGGGACACCTGCCGTGACGTTGTAGTACTTTACCCCCTCGTCGGTTTGGTACCTCAACTTCCTGTTGATAAAGTAGTTTGTAACTATCCTTAGCAGATAGTATGGAGTATCCATTCTGGCTAGCGATCTCCTTATAAACGACCAATTTGCCGAGTTAAAGGCGTTTTTTATGTCCAGAGTCACTACTGCACAGTATTTTTTTGTCCCACCTCGCCATCTTTCTCCTTGGATCGCTTCAGCTGCAGTGTCGACTACTGCTTTTATAGCGTCAACGGTAGACCGCGATTTTCTGAATCCGAACTGGTGGTCTGACAGTGCTCCTTTCTCTTCTGCTACCACGAGCAGTCGGTTGTATATTATTCGTTCAAGTATTTTTCCCAAAGTGTTGAGTAGACATATTGGGCGATATGACGATGGTTCTCCAGGTGGCTTGTTTCCTTTTGGTAGCAGTACCAAGTGTTGGAGCTTCCATGGCTCAGGAAAAACTCCTTCCTCCATACACTTTTGCATTGTGGCTATAAAAATGTCCGGCCTCTTTTGAACAGCCACTTTCACTGCCATATTGGGGATGCCATCCGGTCCAGGCGTTTTGTTGCTTCCTATCTTCCTGCATGCATCGTGCAGCTCCTCCTGTGTAATAGCAGGGATGTGCTCTGCGTTGGTGTCTCTGATTATATCACACAGAGTAGATGGTCGATGGGGGAATAGGTGCTCTATTATTGATCTCAACATAATTGGGCAAGTTATTTGTGGGGACCTATGACCTTTCATCTTTGTCATCACCATTCTGTACGCCATACCCCAAGGGTTTATGTCTGCTTCGTTACAGAGTCGTTTAAAACATATTGTTTTGCTCTCTTTGATCGCCATTTTCAAGTCGCGTCTCGCCCGTTTGAATGTGTCTAGACGCTCCTGAAAGTCAACTCTTCCCCTAGATCGTTGGACTCTGCGTCGGGCTTGTAAACATCTTGCCCTGAGTGTTTTTATCTCCTCGTTCCACCAGTAGCATGGTGCCCCTTTTCTACTAACTGTTCTTCTGGGCATTGCTGCATCGCACGCTGTTGTGATAGTGCGGGTGAGTTGGGACGAGAGAACCTCCGCTGTTCCGCTGAGAGTTACGGTATCGGTGTTCATCATTTCTTCGAAAGTGTCTTTGTCGAAGAGTTTCACCTTCCATTTTGGACCTGTTAATTTAGGGCGTTGGAAGGTTGGTTGAGCTTTCTTAATATCGATCAATATCGCCTGGTGGTCGCTATGTGTGTATTCCTCGCTGAGTCGCCATTTGGTGTTGCGCAGAAGAGAGTTGCTCACAAAGGTTATATCAATGATTGACCCCATACCTGCTTTCCGATATGTGTTTGCGCGCCCCTTGTTTGCGAGCACTATTTCCAGTGGCGCAAAGGTTTCCAGTAGAATACGCCCTCTGGCATTGGTGAGCCTGCTACCCCACTCCGTTGCCCATGCGTTGAAGTCACCGCCTATTACCACTGGGGTTCTACCGCGTGCGTCGGTCATTAGGTTATCTAGCATTGTCTGGTATTCAGTCGTCGTCCAGCTGGGTCGAGCATAACAGCTGTAGAAGTTAATACCATTTATTTTTGCCCGTACAAAGCCATCCGCCTGTTCATTAGTTTCTTGGAAGGCATGCCTTCCACATATCCATATTGCAGCTTGTTTGGTTTTGTCGCCAATCCAAATGTTACCGTCGAGATTTTTATAAGGTTCGCTAATCAATATGATGTCCGCTCCCTCATTCTTAGCCGTTTGTGTCAGGAGGTCCTGGGCTATCTTACAATGATTCAGATTAATCTGTATTATCTTCATGATGATTTAGTGCTGATGGCTCTCCTAAAGACCGGGCATTTGCTGCTACCGGCCACATGTTTTGCATTTTCTGGGTGATCCTTTCTACAGAACATGCATGATGGCTCCTTTTCACAAATCTTTGCAATGTGGCCTTCTGTTCCACATTTTCGACATAGCTTCGAGCGGTCCTCTTCGTTTTTACATTGCCCGGCTAGATGACCAAACTCTAGGCATTTGAAGCATTTTTTTAGGAGAATCCGTTCGCGGATGCGACAGTTAACCCAGCCGATTTTAATTCTTCCGGTTTCTATCAGCTTTCTTACGTCTTCCGCGGGAAGGCAGATTGTTGCTGTTTGTGTTCCTCCGTACGCCTTTCGCAGGGATAAAAAGTCCGCTGGTGAAGCTTTCACTCCAAACTGGAGGTTTATGGCATCGATTATGTCATCCATTGTAGTGACTTCATCGATGTCTTTGACCTCTAGTGTAGTACGGTGCGTGAGTGTCCTTACACTTGCTTGATCCGATAAGGCTTCGCTGATAACGCCTTTAAACTCGGTGGTCTTCGTTCCCGTCTCCTTGAGTTGTATTAGGAGGTCTCCCTTCTGTGTCCTCCTGATTCTAGAGACCGCCTTTCCAACTGCTTCCAGTTTGGGGTCTGCCTTTACTTTACGTAGTATATCCGCGTAGGAAAGAGCCCCTGTTGCTTTGATGACGATAGCGTCCGGTTTAGTTTTTGCGGTCTCTTGCTGCCTTTTTTTACGGTCTTCTTCTTCTTGGTGACATTTAACCATTCGTCTTTTTCTGTCGCCTGTTGTTTGCTTGTCGTTGCTTTTGCCCGCTTATCTGTGGCTATTGGAGTCTCGACACTGCCGGCTGTCATATCATTCTGCTTGGTGTTTGCCAAAGATGCATGCTTCTGCTTCCGCTTTGATTCCGGGCGTTTGTTGCCTGTAGCACCATTTAATGGATGTATCTCCTTCCGCTTTACCTCCGGGGGTTCGCTGACGGCAACACCGTTTGATGGGTGTTTCTGCTTCCGCTTTGGCTCCGGGGGTTCGCTGTCTGCAACCTGCCTTCTCTTAGGTTCTAGTGTTGATTTTAGCCAGGGCGAGGTTTGTGAGGAGTTATTTTGACGAATCACCGCCTTCGCTTTCTCATCGTGTAGCTGGATCGCCGAGAGCTCGTAGAGAGCTCTGATCCTTTCAATGGCGTCTCGCATCGCTTGGTGGATCGTGCGTCGTTTTCCGTCTTCCAGCATTTCTGCTAGCCCCCTTATTTGCTCACCTAGCTTGTGGAAATCAGACTGCTGGGCGGATGGTTCGACCGTCACGTTTCTTACTGAGGGTGACTCGCGTCGTTCCGTGCTTCCTTGTACTGTTGCTACTTGGCCAACTGGTGACCTCAGCATTTTTGAACCCCTCTGAAAGGGGTTTTCCTCGTTCTCCTCCATTTTTCCTCCGGTATTTTTGTTTGTTGTATTTGTAATCATTTCTAGTAGGTCCCAACTCAAAGCCGCTATCAATGCTCGGATGTGTAGTCACCTAGGGATCCCATGGTTGTCTTTGCAAGCAGTGAGGCCATGCGAGGGTTGGCACAAGCCCTTATGGGGTTTTGTGTCAGAGCCGGATCGGTGCTAATCAGGAATGTTACATCTAAACCTACACCACCAACTTAATGGCGACGAAACATTGAACGTACTTTGAGGCCTGCCAAGGTTTTAGTGGGACGGAGGCGTTTGCAGCATTAGCCTGAAAGCCATTTCAGTAAGATTTCACTCCCGCTTACTCAGGTAACAGAATACTACAAACGTCAGCCCTCATAGCTTTTATTCCAATTCGTTTTTTCCAGTATGCCATAATTAAGACCTTACTGGGCTCGGTCTTAATGTTTTGTGATCGTTTGGGTTTTTCCTTTTTGTTTGTCTATTATTATAGCATTATACTATAGTAATAGACGATAAATTGTAATATTTATGTGTGTAGATATATACACGTATCTATGTGGAACCTCTCTTCCGGGGGTGAGAGATTGCTCGCTTCACGGTGTGGCGGGTGCGTCCGGATCTCGCCATTTGCTCCAAACTGTATCCCTCGTAGCCACCATGAGGTGGGAAGCACATATATGGAAGACGGTGCTTACTCGTCTTGTCAAAGAGAGTTCATAGGGGTTCCTTTGACCTTTTCAGCCACGCCCTCCTTCTCTGGAGAATGAGAGTATGGGCGTTTGTTTATTATTGCGTTTCGTATGCGAAAATTTGTGTTCTCTTGTGTTGCGTGGCGTGAATGATCGAATCTGTATGATTCTAGACTTTAGAGGTTGGTTACATTTTTTTTGTTTGGCTATTTCATTAGAGGTTCGGTTCGGCGTATTCATGAAACGAATATGATATGTACGCATAGTACGTTTTGTCTCCCCTGATTGGATGGCATATTTTCTTGTTCCTATCTGTTTCCATGATGGGAAGCAAAGAGGATGGCCAAGGAGCTTAAATAATAATGGATGATTTCATTTTAAATGGAATGGTGCGTAGGAATTTAAAATAAAGGCAGCTACCGCGATTGATAGGAATATAAAATAAAATTGTTGATCTAAAGATGGGGATTGTGTATATGTAGTACATATGTATGTTTGTACATAAATAAAAAGATACCTAACAACATGAGGCCGAAGGCCGTGCAGTGTATGAGTCGAGGAAATGTCCATAGTGTTTTTTTTTTAGCGAGCGTAGCGAGCTCACTGACCCCAACTTTCATATGTATGTGTGTACTAAACCAATATCCGAATAACTTCAGTTTATGTCAATACTCTATTTATCAACAGAAATAGAGAACGTGTTCGAGCGGCAATGCATACATAACCAGTGTGACCATTAGCTTCTCTCAAAAATATTCCACTCAGCCGGAGAGCTGGAATATTTATATTCAATTTCAATATTTTTTTATTCGACTTTTATATTCCACTTGGTAATACCCCTTTAATAAAAAACAAATAAAAGTTTATTTTATACAAAACGTTAAAAAATGATAAACCGAAAATGGGTATTAATCCAATAAATATTGGATTGGTATCTTTTTATTTATGCACATACATATGTACATGTGTACATGTTTACAATCCCCATCTTTAGATCAACAATCTTATTTTATATTCCTATCAGTCGCGGTAGCTGCCTTTATTTTAAATTCCTACGCACCATTCCATTTAAAATGAAATCATCCATTATTATTTAAGCTCCTGGCCATTCTCTTTGCTTCCCATCATGGAAATAGATAGGAACAAGAAAAGATGCCATCCAATCAGGGGAGACAAAGCGTACTATGCATGCACATACACTTGAACATATCATATTCGTTTCATGAATACGCCGAACCGAACCTATAATCGAATAGCCAAACAAAAAAAATGTAACCAATTTCTAAAGTCTAAAATCATACAGACTCGATCATTCACGCCACGCAACACAAGAGAACACAAATTTTCACATACGAAACGCAATCATAAACAAACGCCCATACTCTCATTCTCCAATTTCCTTTATATCCTACACACAAAAAAGTCACCCTCCATAACAATAATATGCACATGAGCACATACATATTTCGCTCAACGCATATCCACCAACCAACCCTTTAAGCATAAATACTTTACAGGTATCTATCTATCAATCACATATTATCAATCGACCACGTGATCACTATCCCTTCTTCCACAACCTCACTCATTCTCCAAAACTCCATGCTGCAAGTAACAAACACCCATCCTCTCATTCTCCAATTGCCTTTTTATGCTACACACAAAAAAGTCAACCTCCATAACAATAATATGCACATGAGCACATACATATATCGCAAAACGCATATCCACTAACCAACCCTTTAAGCACAAGTATTTTTCAGGTATCTACCTATATCATCCCATTTCCTACTTTCACTCACATATTATCAATCGACCACATGATCACTATCCCTTCTTCCACAACCTCACTCATTCTCCAAAACTCCATGCTGCAAGTAACTCAAAGAATATTTTTCTCTCTTTTGGGATGGGCTGTCCCGGTATGAGTTGTCCCTTGGTATGAGCTGTCCGGGGATGGGTTGTCCTGGGATGCGCTGTCCCTTGGGATGAGGAGTCCTGGGATGAGGTGTCCCGGTATGAGTTGTCTTGGGATGGGTTGTACCCGACCCCATGATCACAATCCCCTCTTCTACAACCTCACTCATTCACCAAAACTCCATGCTGTAACCCAAACCATATTTGTCTCTCTTTTGGGATGGGCTGTCCCGGTATGAGTTGTCCCTTGGTATGAGCTGTCCGGGGATGGGTTGTCCTGGGATGAGCTGCCCCTTGGGATGAGGTGTCCTGGTATGAGGTGTCCGGGGATGGGTTGTCTTGGTATGAGTTGTACCCGACCCAGAAATATGTAAGTACTCCATGATTGATCAGGTGCATAGAATAACAGAGGAAATTGAAAAAGCACTTGAAGAGGAAAAGATATTCTTTAATATATTCCTCAATGTAGCATATGCTTTCGATTAAGTCTAACAAAAAGGACTGATCCATAAAAGCAATAATCAGAAATTCTGGAGTCTTGTATATTACAGCAATTCTTCAGAATTATAAGATGAGTACTCCACATTAAGAGAAATAGAAGCTGTACTATATCTTTTATGTATCAACGATTTACGAGTAAGAGAAAAAATAACTATTGCAGATTACACTGCTGTACTTGCTGTAGAAGAAACCTTCGAAGTAACGACGAAAAAACTACAGAAGGCAGTGAATAATATACATTTCAAATTGAACCAAGAAATGACAAATAATATTAAATGACCTAAAGTCAATTCGTCTTTTTATTTAACGAAACTAAAAATTAACAACACTATTGCCTAGTTATATTAATAATTCCAAGAATTGTTTTGAGCGCATGTGCCGGAATCATTCCAGACGGTTGCTCTATACTCTCGAAATTCTTTAAAATCGTTTGTGCACTGACCTATGATTTGCCTAGATTCCTAGCTTCTGAACTCCTTCACCATTAAAATGAGGAAACAAACTAAAACAATTTTATATTAAAAGCAAATGCCTTAAATTTCAGAATAACCTCTTTCTGTTTCTAAAATAACTTTAAAAACTTTAAATCTGCGTTCGGAATCCTATCGAAAATTTGGAAAAGCATAGTTTTGAGTAGTATAACCTAGCTGAGACTGTTCAGATCCAATGTAGAATCCGTACAACTATACTGCTTTCTTATGGTTGCGCCAAAGGATGCGTAATCTTCATAGATACCAGTAACACGAGCTACTGGCATGCACGATTCATACACCTGACTAATTACTGTCAGGAATACTCCTAAGTGCTAAACCACACCCTGCACACACAAAACTCTCTCCCCGTGGAACTGCCGTTAGGTACTATTTCTATGGGCTGGTTAGCTTTTTAGGCAATACTGTCCTTAACGCCGGTCTGTTATTAGACGATTGAAACTCGGTTGTTCGAATTATGCACCTAAGACGCGTACCGCCACGTTTCTTACAACGTTCCGGTTTTCGTCATTCTGAAGCATGTAATTTACAATATTTTTGGGAGTGAGTATTCCCCAAACTAATCCCGAAGAGCAATCTTCTCGTTTGCGTATCGTGGGCAATTATAAAACACGTGTTCCACGTCTCCGAAAACATGTTCACAATGTGGACAATTTTGGACAACTTCGTGTTTGCATTTGAAGAGATATTCTCGGAAACAGATAGATAAAAATTTGTTTCACCGTGATCCCGTTTTATATACATATGGATTACTACATAAATCTAGCTCCACTTTAAGGATTCGTTCCACTGCAATTCCTCTCGTGTATTCTATTTTCGTCGCTTACCCAACTTCTCTTGGAATAGGTAGGTGTAGAATTTCGTTCCACAGCAGATATCCCAGCACTGAGCCTTGTGGTACCTCGTCAGATTCATAGAGGAGGACTCTGTTCGCAGAATAGCTCGATATTATTTTACCGAAATAATCCGGTATAGACATTTCCAAGTGCAGTACTTGGAAGGTTGCCAACACTGTCATTTGAAGACTGCAAATAGGTATACACTTTTCAGGAAACACCCCTCTCATTACAGATTTCTTTATTCTAGGTGACGTTGGGAGGTCCGCACTCCATTGACGACACTCGCAGACTTACATATGTATGTATATATGTGGGATTTATGAAAATAAAGGGAATGATTATAATCAAGAAAACAATGTAATACTTTATTTCACTTTGAAATTCTTCGCATTGATGCGCACTGCTTGGATGGTTGATGCCAATTAACTCTCTAACAAAAAATACAATAAATGGGTAGCTGTTGTTCTGTTGTACGTTTCTTCCGTTATCAGTAACGTTCGTCCCCTACCGGACTACCAACCTTGCTGCGGTGTAGGGTACGTTTGCGGTCAATGATTCTCGGGAACTATCCCCAGATGAGTCCTAAAACCAATAGGTAGTCAACCCTCTCCTCCCTATCCAAATCCCACCATCCCATCTTTCCCATTTTCCCCTGGGCTGGATTAAGGTGTTATACGACCCGTATAACCTGGTTGAGGACCCATTCAAATAGCTCAGTCGCTAACGGAGTATCCGGAATACCTGACAACATCCAGATCAGCCTGCCTTGCCTGCATAATGAAGATCACTGTGCAGTTCGACATAACACTGAGGATCTCGAGAGCCTGGCTAAAACTGCCGCGGGACGGCCGATTGGGCCTCATATAAAATGTTTTTCAAAAAATTTTCAAATTTTCTCTGAGGAAAGAGCAACGACGTTCTTGGAAACTTTTCTGTGACAGCATTGAAGAATCCTCGGAAGCGTCCAGGTTGCGGAAAATCCTCTCAAAAAGCCCCTCAATACCCAGTTACCTTTTGCATCCAGATGGTCACTGGACCACCTCTGCGAAAGAGTCCATAGATATATTACTGGACACTCACTTTCCTGGTAGCTCCCCTGTTACTGACCCGCGATTAGTAATTCAATCGTGCAGTAACTCTTCGGCTTTAATAACCATAGAAAAGATCCTATGGTCCGTGCGCAGCTTCTAGCCCTTCAAGTCCCCAGGACCGGATGGTACTATTCCTGCAGAATTGCAGCAATGCGAGGACATTGCGCTTCCATGGCTCAAAGTCATCATGTCAGGCTGTCTAAATCTGGTCTATATTCCCCAACTATGGACGGAGGTGGAGGTCATCTTCTTACCTAAAGCAGGAAGGAGCTCGCATGTGGAACCAAAAGATCTCCGACCCATCAGTCTATCGTCATTTCTACTTAAAACTTTAGAAAGGCAAATCGAAAGTCTGATTGAAATGACATGTTACTTTCTAACTTTTCACCTCCATATGTTGCATGGTACATGTATTTTAAACCTAATTTGTGTTTATGCGCTAGATTGAATAAAAGCCTTTAAGCTTTGTATGTTTGTTATATTAAATAACGCAAATATTTTTATCTAAATTAGATATTCAGTAGAAGCAACTTATCCAGTGAATGCAACAGGCTCGGTTTTAATTAGTTGCAAGAATCGAGTTCCTACTGTACTATGGTGGCTTTCCTTGACATTGAGGGTGCGTTTAACAACGTCGAACCAAAAGCGATTATCGACGCACTTACAGATCTGAAAGTGGATACTTCGCTCAGAGTGTTGATCAATCAAATGCTCACATGCAGGATTATTAACACACAGATGGGCGGTGCCTCGGCCAGAAGAACTGTCTGCTGCGGTACACCCCAGGGTGGCGTCCTGTCACCTCTTCTGTGGAACCTGGTAGTAAATGAGCTACTGGTGGACCTAGACAAGACAGGATGCAAAGTGATCGGCTATGCTGATGACGTTGCCATCGTTGCCTCTGGTAAGCACCCAAATACTCTCAAGGAAATCCTCCAATATGCTCTCCTTCGGCTCACCAGATGGGTCTCCAAATGCGGACTGGGGGTTAATTCCCACAAAACGGAACTCGCCCTCTTCACGAGGAAATATAAAATTCCACTCATAGACCCAAGAAAAATGGCACCAGTCTGACCTTCACTGACAAAGCAAAATATCTGGGTGTTATTCTGGACTGAAAACTTAACTGGAAAGCCAATCTACTAGAACGCGTCAGGAAAGCCAATGTAGCTCTCTACTCCTCTAAAAAGGCTATAGGTAGGACCTGGGGTATGGGACCTCAAATCACTCGATGGCTGTACGTGTCCGTTATCAGGGATATTCTACTTTATGGCGTGATCGTATGGTGGCCCGCTCTAAACAGGGCTGTCCACCTTACTCAAATAGCTAAGGTGCAAAGATCTCCATGCATGTGCATCAGTGGTGCACTGAGGAAAACTCCCTCCGCGGCACTGGATATTTTGTTCAATTTGCTGCCCCTAGACATTTTCGATAAACAGATCTCTGCCTACGGCCATCCGCCTGAAAGCTAGTTATCACATTGGTCTAGTTATCAGATTGGCCACTCCTCAATCCTTGATCTACTTAACTTCAAACATGAAAATACAGACTATACCCGCCGAAAATGAGTTTTGACCGTAACTTCCGTACGAGCATCCCTGAACGGGATGTATGGGACAATTCTTCCCCTATCGATGGTAGCTCGGTACACATTTTCACAGACGGTTCTAAGACCGAAGGCGGGGTGGAATGTAGTGTTTTCTCCGAAAAGCTCAACCTAGAATTATCGTTCCGCCTCCCTGATCATTGTAGCGTTTTTCAGGCGGAAATCATGGCGATTAAGGAAGCTCTGCCCTGGCTGAAGTGTAATGTACTATCTGTCAGGCATATTACCATTCTCACTGACAGCCAAGCGGCAATCAAGTCTCTGGAATCGTGCTCATTCACTTCAAAGGCCGCTCTCAACTGCCGTTCATCTCTTATGGAGATGACAGAGCAGTTCAATATTCACCTATGCTGGGTGCCAGGCCACAGAGACATTCCAGAAAACTGCAGGGCAGACGAACTCGCCAGACTAGGTACTACTCAAAGTATTTTGTCTTATAGGCAATCCCTGGGTATGCCCCTAGCTACATGTAACCATCTACTAAAGCTGAATGCTATTAGCAAGACCAACCTCAGATGGGAAAACGTGTCAACGTGTTTCATCTCGAGACAGATCTGGCCCAGGCTGGATCATAAACGCAGTGCCGAGTTGGTCAAACTAAAGCGATCCCAGATCAGCCGCGTTGTTAGTGTTCTCACTGGACACTGTCTTATAGGCCAACATGCAAAAAGACTTGACCTCTTTTCAAACGACTTCTGCAGAAGCTGTAGAGACGAGGAGGAGGAGGAAAGTATCCCTCACCTCCTATGTAACTGCCCAGCTCTGTTGCATAGAAGAATGGTCCATTTAGGGTCCCCCTTCCTTGAAGTCTTTGGTGACATAGCGTCCTTAGACGTCATGCGCATCTATCGCTTTATCATAAGCTCCTGTTGGTTCTGTTAGTCCCTGAATAGCGAATTGGTTTTTGATCCATGGTATCACAAAGGACCGTTATTGGTCTAAGTGTGTCTGCACTCCCGTGTGGGCAGCCAAGCCAAACTAACTAACTAACAGTAGCGTTCGTACTTTGTCGCCTGATGTCATAGTGTGCTGTGTTCGTTGTTTGGCCCCAATCCCACAATCGGCTATCCTGACGCTTCATTCGCCTCGAATGAAGGACTCCACTTCATCATGAATTCCACTACTGTACTCGTCGTATTTGGTCCTTCGTGATGGCCGACTTTCCGGACTTCATACCTGTCGTGGTTCATCCGCCTCGTTACTTCGCAGGGTCCAAAAAATTTAGGTCGTAGCTTCATTCCTGTTCCGAACTGAGTGAGACTTACTCACCCGGGTTGTACATCTGGCCCGGTACTCGCTTTCTGTCAAATGATCTTCGATTCTCCCGTTGAACCGTCTCGATGTTTTCGCGAACCTCCTCTCGCATGACGTCATGTTTGCCATTCAACTCTTCCACGGTTACTGCATGCAACAACTCTCGCAGATCTGGGTAATCAGGAACGCGCATTTCTTGCCCTCTGAGAATCTTAAAAGGACTGAACCTCGCTACCCTTGATGCGGTGTTATTCAATACCTGCTGGACTCTATCTACGTGCTTGTACCAGTTCTGCGTGCTGCCTGCACATGCCTTAGTCAGCATTGGGATGGTTATTTCGTGGATTCTCTCCACCTGTCCGTTGCCTCGAGGAACTCCAGTGGCGATCAGAAGGTGTTGTATACCCTCGACACTACAATACTGGGTAAACGCAGTTGACGTGAATGCCGTCCCTCTGTCTGAGATTATTCTCCTTAGATTACCTAATATTACGGCTTGTTTTCTAAGCCTTTTAATGACTACGTCGGATCCAGTGCTCTCCAGCGATCCATGATGCGATGGTTTAATGACTCTTCGATCATTAGGCAGTATACCCTGCTTAAAGCATCGACGTGCTTCATCTTGGTCCCGAAACGATGCTCTATCTCTGCATACTCCTGGAGAAACATCGCCCATCTCGCTACTCTCAGCGGAACGTCTTGTTTCCTCATAATCATGGCGAACGCGTTGCAATCAGTCACTATCTTGATTCGCCTCCCCATCACGTACACTCTCCACTTCTTGAGCGCCTCAATAATGGCTAGTACCTCCGGCTCGTATGAGTGGTACTTCTGCTCTACTTCAGTAGTCTTTCGACTCATATCTGGACCGGAAGGAAGCATTGGTCCTCTTTATCCTTTTTTAACAGCACCCCGCCATATCCGAATTTGCTGGCATCTGCGTGAATTTCTGCTGGGGCCTTAGGGTTGAACAACTGGAGAACAGGTACTTTGGCGAGCGCTGATTTGAATTGCTGAAACGCTAAGAGCTGTTCGGTTTCGAATTTGAAAGTAGCATGCTTGCGCAGTTAGTCTGATAAACGTTTGGCTATGAGTGCAAAATCTTTGACGAATTGCCGGAAATAGGAAGTAAGGCCCAAGAAACGTTGAAGCGTTTTCTTGTCCACCGGAACCGGAAAATCAACCACGGCTTTTGACTTTTCTCCTGATGGCTGGATGTTGTTATTCGCGATTATATATTCGAGAAATTCTTCTTCGCTCTTTAAAAATTGGCATTTTCCGCACTTTATACGTAGTCCGTGTGTCGCCGCTACTTCGAGAACTAATCTCAACTTCTCAATCCCGTCCTCAATGTCCTTCGATGGAGTAACCATGTCGTCCATATATGCTACTATTACACCGGCTTGGATTAATGTCCGAATCACAGCGAATACATATCGGCAGAAGACTGCAGGCGTAACATGCAAGAATTCGTATTGCGAATCCTGAGTTGCAAACGCCGTATATTTTTGGGAATCTGGATATATGGGTACATGGAAGAATACATAAAATGTTCTTCTTCTCGTCCTCTGTTGTTAGCAACACTCCTAACTCTGGTACTGGTACCTGCTCGGCCTTCGCCCACCACCACACACGGTTTGCCTAAAGCTATATCCAAACTAGTGCCTGCCTGGCTCCCGCTTTGGTCCATTTTAGCTAATACCATCTGGTCGTAATCAATAACACCAGTAAAGGTATCCCTACCAACTCCAACGCTCTGGTTGTCCAGCAACCGCACTACGCCGGTTTTACCAGTGCCTGCAAGGCTTTCGCCCATACCAGCTCTACCTCCCAACGCACCTCTCCCTTCCTCGCTTTTGCGCTCTTCACCACTCAGCTTCTTTCTCAATTCGGCACCTTCTGCGGTGATGACTAAATCTACTTCGCTGAGGATATCATTTCCAATCACGGCGGAGTACTGCATATCTCTCTCACTTAACATGTGAAAAGTCATTTCGAATTCAAGGCCATCTACCTCAACTCCTACTGAGAAGCTTCCCATAGTTACCACCTGATTCGGACCTATCCCGAAAAGTATTTTCTTCGATGAACTTAGCTCCACGTTGTCTAACATCACCAACAAATCATATCGCAACAGACATAAATCACTGCCCATATCTAAAAGTGCTGATACATCGAGACCCTTTACCTGAATCGTTTTAAAAAACGGTTCGAGCCACTGGCGAAACATACCCTAGCCTCTGGCCAAGAAGAAGAATCGTTCCCCGTTGTTGCAGTTTGCACTTTACTTCTCTCCGCTTTCACCTGGTGCTGCGTCATCGGCATATTTGCCCTGTACTCGAATGCTCAATGACCTGGCCGTCCGCACTTGAAGCATTTGAATATTCTTGCCCGACAGTCCCTGGCTAAATGTGACGCGTCGCAAATTCTCTCCCTTTTCTCCGGTCTCATCGCTGCTTGGCTACTAGTTGAAGGCTGCTGGTTCCGTCCTGGGTGTGATGACTTCTAAGCGGGACCACGCACCTTCTCATACAGCTTCATTTGCCTTTTCAACTCGTCTACTTACATCGCCTGGTATAAGCATGATTTGTTTTGACGAGAATCCGGAATTTCCTTGACAAAGTATTCGATCAAGCTCTCATCGTCAAGTGCAATCGACTTCGCGATTTCTAACAGCGAATACAAATACACCTGCAAAGACTCTGGGTTTCTTGCGACGGGCCTTTAACAGCCGATTATACTTTACTACTAAATTCTTTTTGGAGCTTACTCATCAATGTCTTCCAGTCTCTCACCCCTGTCAAACTCCTAATAAATACTTTGGTGGCTCCCTTAACCAACTGCTTGGCGTAGATAAATTTCTGAACTTCATTCCACTCGACGATTACTGCGTTCTCTTCGAAGTCCTGAACCCATTGATTGATGTCGGGGTACCCAGAACTATCGAACGATAGAAGGGAGTCCTCTATATCGCGAAGAGTAAACGACCCTTTTGCCGCCGGCGTACCCACCGATGTGAATGATTCGTTGTCTTCCTCGTCTGCCTCTCTTTCTTGCTGAACGAGGTCATTCACTTTGTCGCCGCGGGATAAGCCGTAATGTTCAAGGAGCCTGTCCTGTAGCGGTAGCTTTAACCCGTTAGTCTGTAAGTTCAGTTGTGTCAGTTTTTCCCTCAGTCCGTCAACTGTTATTTCTAAAATTGCCGCTACGTCAATGACTTAATTTAGCAAAATATACTAATAGAGCGAACGTAAGATGTAAAATTATATAAAAGATAATATAAAAAAATATTTCAGTATTAAGTTAGTGGTAAAATTAATTAAATTAATTAGCAGTGGCAACACTAAGATACAATAACGCTTAGCTTCTCTTTCTGCAACTCAGCAACACTTGAACAGCTGCAACTTATCCTCTTACACACGTGCCTGGACACCACAGACTTTTTTTCCCGGTTACACAATTCCCGTTGGAGTAAACAACAGCGACACAGATAGAATCTGACCCTTTTACTGCTGCCGTCAATATGTTTTCCACTTAAAGGGAGGAATCTTCTGTTCGCCTTTCTGCTGTTGTCCTTTTTTTACTTATATTTTCCCCTTTTTTTTAACTGCTGCTGCACCACTTCCACCAAACTTCGTTTGTTCACAAATTACTTTAGTTCGGATTTGGTGATCGCGTTTTTATTGTGTTCTATTTCCTTTTATTTTATTTTAATTAAAAATCTTATCCCGGTTCAGCCCCCCAATTTGTGGGATTTAAGAAAATAAAAGGAACGATTAAAATCAAGAAAACAATGTAATACTTTATTTCACTTTAAAATTCTTCGCATTGATGCGCACTGCTTGGATGGTTGATGCCAATTTAACTCTCTAACAAAAAATAAAATTAAAGGGTAACTGTCATCGGTTATTCTGTTGTACGTTTCTTCCGTTGTCAGTAGCGTTCGTACTTTGTCGCTTGATGTCATAGTGTGTTGTGTTCGTTGTTTGTCCCCAATCCCACATATATATATGTACGCGTTTCATCGATGTGTAACTCTTGATGCACAAAAAATACAAAAACAGGAGCTGCAGCATATTTTGGTCAAACATTTTTTTATTAAATTTTACTACTATAATCGAATTTCAAAACAACAAGATTAGGATATGGAGTCCTACACGAATTAAAAATACGCTATCCATCGTAAGACATTACAAAAATAGGAAAAGTTTTTGGAAAACAGTACGCAAACTTTTAGATTTTCGGTTGAAGCAATGATGCAAATGAGTCATAAATCTGAACAATATTAAAAACTAAAAGAGAGATTCAAAGGAAGCCAATTTATCCATCCATGCAGAACGATTAAAACCGATTTGGTTTGACTATAATTAATTGATTTTGATTTGAAGACTTGCCACATGCCTACATAAGGGTTTCTTATATTCTATGGTACATTATTATGTGTAGGTACTTACAAAGAATGTTAGAATTTGTTTGCCTCTTGCATCCTTTACTGTTATACCGGCTGCATAGTTCGTTTCATTGAAACTGGGAGAGTTGTCATTGACATCATTAACCTTAGCCGAAAAGAAACAAATAAAAAAGAAATAATACTCACATGTGTTACAAAGTTTGAAATATACCGTTATAATGACTGTTAGATAATTTACGATATTAGAATTGCTAATTTTGGCGTCTTCATTATTGGTAACTTTTACTCTTATAAAATGGGTGTCTACTTGTTCTCTGTCCAAGGTTGTAGTCAACTTTAATTTCCGATTTTCTTTATTTAATCTGAAAAGTTTTGCATCATCCGGTCGGAAGTTTTCTAAAATAGCTTATGATATTTTCATTTAATTTCGGAAATTTAAAAACATTATTTACCATCAATAAAATAATACATTTTATAAATATCGTTTTCATTATCGATTCCTTCGTTTTTTGGATCTTCAGCCTCTGGTATAAAGCGATCTTCTAGCAGGCCCTTCTCATTTTCTTAAAAAACTTCCTTGATATATTGGGATCGAACGTGCTCAAATTTACATACCTGTAAAATCTGTTTTGAATTCAGTCATGGTAAAGACTGGACTGCCTTGCATATCAATGAAAACCACTCTTAAGTTCTTAATTTCATTAGAAGCCTTTCCTTCACCATCAACGGCTACTACATTAAACTGGAATTTGAAATGTACCAATTATTTAAAAATTATTTTAATTAAGCGAAAATAAATATACAGTATATGTTCCATTGGCTATAGCAGTCTTCAAACGAAGTTGGGATTTACTTTTATTCTCCTTTAATAGCATAAAATGCAGATCATGGCCATCTGCAAAAATTTATTTATTACAGTTTCTGAAGAAATCTTTACGTATATGTATATATATCCCACTAGCACTATTTAGTGTGAAGTTGACATCTCCGAAAATTCCTCCATCTGGGTCAAATGCTTCAAAAGACCTTAGCTGTGATGTACAGTCTGCATTAAGTAATTGTTGCCCTGGATCCTGTAGCATGCTATAAATAATAACTTTTTATAATTTAAAGCTATGTCTTCTTAAGCATATTACCAAAGCCGAAGTGGCTTGCCCTGAATTGGGAATAAGATTTGTGGAGCATGAAAATTATATGGTCGTACACTTAGCTCGTAAGTGGAACTGTTCCACATTACTGGGTCTCCGTGGTCGAAGGCTTTTATTTCAATTTCCCACGTACCGTAGTAACCCTTTAAGTCCCTTTTCGCTATAATTTGCCCAAAACCACTTTCATCACCATGAATACCGAAAACATCTTCATAGTTGCTGATGTTATCTGCGTTCTCCGATACTGAAAAAAAAAGAAACAGCATTTGCATTGCCGTCTTAAAAATATAATGCCTGCATGGAATTGGGAATTTTCATAACACACGCACAAGTTATGAGAACAAAAACTCCACATGCAAAAATTAACAATTTGCTCATTAAATAAAACGTTTTAGTATCATGCTTATAATGCAGGTAACAGCGTAGCAACAGTAGAAACCACAGTCGTAGCAACAGGTAATATCAATTGGGATTCTACTTTGTAAACAAAGCCGACTTATCTCATTAAATCTTCGCCAGTAGCTCAGTAACGGACTAGCTAGGTTGGCTCTCATTTTCGTATATTCTTTTAGTCATATGTTAAGATCATGAATTAGTGAAAGGATGTAAAAAGCAAAGGCTTGAAATTTGTTTTTGATCATGCGACTTGTGTTTATCAATTTTTATTTGGCGCCCAACTTACATTTACGCGATTAAAAGCAATTTTTTTTTTTAGCAGATCCATATGAGGGATAATATTTCGCGTAACGCTATTCTAATTCTAGCCGGTGCTGCATTAAAAGTACCCTTTAATGAACTGAATGAAAACTAATTGCAAACAAAAATTTAAATAAATTTGGCTAGTGCTATATATCAAGTAACCTACTTAATCAGATGGAAAGGATAAGTGAACAGAAAACTTATTGGAAAAAAGAAATAAAGTAAATATGTAAATAAATCATCGGTGAAAGCAGTAATTGCAGAGCATAGTGAAAACGCAATTGGAGAGAAGCGGAACAACTTTAACATAAGAATAACAAACAAAAAGCAAGTAAGATTTATAAAATCCAGGAAGTATTTACTCTTGATATTAAAACGATAACCACAAATTTAAATTAACATTTAAAGTTTGTTAACTTAAGATATTACATTTTTATTAAAATAGCGTAATTTATAGTTTATAAGAAAGTGAAATTTGTACAAGTTTAACATTTTCGAAACCTTTTGTTACTAATATCATTTACATGAATTAATTTTTCTTTAACTTTTTTACAAATCCTCTTTGAGTTAAATCGAATGTGGAGTTTTTACTCCTAAATAAACATACAATATTGTTTGAATTCATTTAAAGTCGTTGAATTCACTTCAACATTATTTGGTTCTGCAGACTAGGCAAAAATTAAGATAGTAAGCGAGATTTTTCGTGAATAGCTGAATTTTCAAGTTATCGCATATAGATGAGTTTTAAGGCTGTTGGTCGACCCACAACTTTTAAAAGCACAGCACGAATGGTCCCGAGAAGCTAGGCCCTCGACCACATACAGTCTGTTGCGCCAAGTATTTGTTGTTTTTTTTAGATTTCAGCATGATTTGTCCGACAAACCAATGCGCGGGTATAGGAAGGTTAATGTAATGGATTTTCCCTCTACCGATCAGACCCAAGATATGAAGTTTGAAGCAAATCGGTCTAGCCGTCCAGGCTGAAATCCATTGCACAGACAAATTTTGCAAACCTACTTTTTTCGTCTTTCCTTTAATGTTTCTACGAATGCAAAACTTGTCACATATTATATACATTACATGTTTCAAAACTTTGAAAAATTTTTCACCAAAAATTAAGTTTTATATATTCAAATGACGATGTTGAATATTGAGTTTCGTCGGCTACGTTGAGCAATTTTGCCCTTTTCTGTTTTGGTAAGCCTTCTTCCAACGCACAATATATACGTTTTGAACGCCGCGGTATCTTTACAACTTGCAAATTTGCATCTCGCACAAAGTCATCTCGAATGCAACAATTTGACTTGATTCAATGATTGGTAAAAATTGAATGCATTAATGACTGACTTTAAAAGAATGGTGACTTAGTTTTTTTTAAATCACAGTCTTTTTTAGCAAAAAGACTTCAAATTATCTGGATGAATTGAATAGAATTTACGCCCAAAAGATTTAATTCTTTTCCAACTCTGATGTCACAGAGCATGCAGTATTCCACTGTTATCGCTTCGTAGAATGGAGAAATAACCTGCGGAGTCCTTCGTTTCTTATAGACCATATCGTGCGATCAGAGGAGAATTGTATGGAAATTTGCACCCTCGTAACCAATGTGCAACAGGAGAAAGCAAGGACACCAAAAGCAGTTACATAAGAAGCATCACACGAATTGCTTACTAACCAAATACATATGATACACAGATAAGTATATACTAGATGTCTCCAAAATACAGAAGTGTACAATATTGTATGTGTTTGGATAAAATTAATTCTAAAAAACTCACTGTCATTGCTGCGATCTACAACTACTATGTCAACCCTATAGTGCACCATCTATTCGACAACTACAAGTAATAGTTTGCAATCCATTTAAAAAAGATTGTACGGGAACTACCACAGACGAATTTGCTCGAAAAACGACTGCTTGGTGTCGAAGATGCTTAAAAGAAGATAAAATAATGGAAAATATCCAGTAAATAATGCAGATCGGTTGGTGCACAATACGTTTTTATACTTTTACAAATAGCCCTAAGATTTTGAAGTGACTGTTGAATAGAGATGGGCAAAACAGTTCCAATGATGAAACGAACATGGAACATATCTTTTTTAAACGGAACTAGTTTATATACAATAGTTCCATTGAAATTTTTGCATTGAAGGAAAGAAATTATTGATAAGTGTGTTGGAAATATGTAAATAGGTAGATACTAATGAAGTAAGTAATAATAACAGGCTTTGAGTAATTAAAAAATTGAACAAAAAAAAGATTTTATTTCATAAACATAATAAAACAATACAACTTTTCTTTACATTAAAAAATACAACAATACAACACATTGCACATTTTGAATTCTAAAATGCAATAAAAACATTCCATAGTCGAAATGTCTCATTCATTCCAATTGAAGCGGAACTGCGAACGAAAGGAATTGGTTTTGATTTTACATTTTAGAGTATGTAATGCAAACCTTCTGGTTCATATTTTTGGATAGTGCTGGATATGCATTCTAACGCGCGAATTTCGTCATGTTAATGTGTATATGTATGTATGTAGTTTTCGGGCAAAAATTTAAAGAAACGTAATGTATGAGCCTGTTTAGATGATTACTCTCCACTACGTAGTGGGCAGTCATGTCATGCTCACACAGTGTAGTGCCCAGTGCTGCATTACTTTACTGAAGTGTAGGGGTGGAATCAGTAAATTGGCGCAGTTGTGCGTCGGCGAGCATGTAGGTATAGTCCGTTCCATATCACTTGACACTACCCAACATGCGCAGGGAGAAATTTCCCAAAACGACAAAGGGGATGAAATGTCTCTTAATTTTTCAACGGATGGCTAAGGGTTTTCTCCACTTTACTCTGTACGATGTACCTACTTTTTTACTTTAATTTTTGTATCGATTTTATGGATTGTAACTAGAGTTCCCAACCGTACTATAACAAATAGTATTGTACTATATTTTGGTTTTAAGTACTATATACTGTTGAAAAAATATATAGTACCTACGCAAAAATACTATATTTCCATACATCTTCCATTTTGATTGCACCTTAAGGTTTCATTTTATGATGCATGTATCTGAACTTGCCTAATTCTTGCTGTCAATGTTAAAATTGACTTTGGTTATGAAACCAAGAAATTGTTACAATCTTTAGAAGCTAAATCTCCAAAAGAAAGAGATAAAATCAAAAAGAATTTTTTAGTGTTCGTCGATAAATGTCTGGAGTATCTTAATAAGTGGTTTAATTTTAAGGAAGACAATTGGTTATACAAAATCCAAAGATTCAATTTGAAACAAGAGCTTTCCTTTGATGACTTCGAGATGACGTTAGAAGTTCTAAACTTAAAGAAAGAATGAAAATCAAGATGGACGAAATTTATTGTGAAGTATCAATAATAAATGGAATCCTTGCAATAGTTAAAGGTTCAAGCAAATTTACCGACAGAACTACAGATAAAAATGGCAGCATATTTTTCAAAATACCGAAAACAACCTACCAAATACTTTAAAGCTAATTTCACACCTTCTCTCCATTCCTGCTACTTCGGCTTTCACGGAAAGGATATTTTCAATCATGAACTCAAAATGGCGTGAAGAAAGAAACAGAGCGCGAATCTCATTAATTAAAAATGAACCTTTTGTCTCTATTACTTTGAAAATTGAATGTGATAAAGCTTATGAAACTTTTACTGTTAACAAAAAATTGTTAAATGATGCTAGAAGTGCAAAGAAATATACATTTTATAAAAAATAATATGCAGCAAAAATAACTTTGGCTTTTTCTTACTCTATTCATAAAATACTGTATTTTTTTTGTATCGTACTATATTTTTTTACAGCTTATTTGAAAAATACTATAATCAGTCGGAAAAATGTCGGCAACCTTAATTGTAACGGAACATTTTATTTGTAAAACGTAATAAAATGCTTTCGGTTTAAGTTCATATGTAAAGATTGTTTAATTTTTTTATATGGAAAAAGGGTTTTTTTGAGGGTATGGTTTGCACAAAATATGTTTGCATTTTCTGCGTAATGGTTTGCATTTTTTGTCTGTTTTTATTTCGCTATGGCAATGGTTGTAGAATCCATAGTTATGCAACGCACCGCAGATAGATGGGCAGGTAAAGAGTTAAAAGCTTAAGCTGGCCACCCGCGATCATTCATGATAAATTTTTTTATTTTATGGCATCATTATAAACTACTCAAAACAAAATAGGGCCCACTAAGTTTTTTGGCTTTCATTTGAAAAAAATTAAAAAATGTTTGCATTGATTGTTTTTTCGAGCCATGGGCTTTTTTTTGCCTACTCGCTTGGAGGCAACGGTAAAATTTCTGTTCAAAGCATTGATAAGGAAATGCTTCGATTCGATAATGTTTACCAATTAAGTATTTTTTAGGCAAAATATAAAATAAATCTTGCGTCGGCCCTATTTTGCTTTGAGTGGTTTACATACAAATCCCTTCAATTATTTTGCATCGTTCAAGAAAGTAAAGCTGTTGTAAAATGTTCAGTTTGGTCCTTTTACTTAAATGAAGTCAGGGTTGCTGCTGAAAAATTTGAAAAAGTCGCAAAAAGAGAGTCAAGGAGCAAAAAAAAGTCGCAACAAAAGCTATTGAATTCATTGAAATGAAAAACTTAGAAACCGACATAAAAGCTCGTATTTCAAAAACAAAACAAAAACATATACAAATAATTCAACGTAAAAAAAAAGAACGCCCTGAATTATAGAAATAAAATAATTCAATTAAATTGAATCAGTACAACAGGAACACATTGGATTATAGAAAAAATAATTAAAAATTTAATTTTCTTGGCATTTCATGCCAACATATATTTCTGTATTAAGTCATCTGGAGAGCCCTGTCCTCCAAATCACTTCTTTCTATTATATTTACTGCAGCAAGCATTGCATCACATGTCTCAATATTTAATTTATTTGTTACTCTATTTTTTATTAGAGCCAGTTTTGAGAAAATACAAATAGGCTCATCAAGATGATTCCTTATGCGGCCCACTTTGCGCCAGAATTCTTCGATATTTTTTATTTTAACTATTTCCTCAAAGCCTTTCTCATGTACTTTAAATTATGATGAGCTTCTAGCTAAACGGAATTTTTTTTGGAAAAATATTTTTTAAACGAAAAAGTATCAAAAAGTGTCAAAAAAATAAAATAAAAGGGGTCAAAAAGAGGAGTTTTTTAAAAAGTCGGGTATTAGTCTCTTTGCGCCAAAAAGGGTCAAATTGCGTCGCATAGTGGCAACGCTGAATGAGGTACACATATTTCGTAACTTGATTCTGATTCGTCAGTACTAGGCATGGGTTAATACTAATATTTGTAGATATCACCTAATATGAATATATTCGTTATTTAATATTATAATATCTTAACGGATATCGATGTCAACATCGATGACTAAACATCGATGATCGATAATAATCGAACTCAAAACATCGATGTTCCTTAACGTTAAGGAACATCGATGTTTAGAATGAATTTATAGAATGCCGACGAATGGCGTGAAAAAAAAAAAACAACATAAAATTTTTCTGTTCTCACCCTTAATAAACGTACACGAAAATGATCAAAGAAGAATAAACTAAATTTTGAACTACAGTGATGTGAACTGAATGAAACAATATATGAAGAATGACGTTGGTCATGTTCATCAATGGATGCGTTAATTCATGGATGCGTTTATCAGTCACAGCCAGTACCTTATCTACAAGGGAAAGGCAATGGAAAGTAGCCATACCGCCTATTCTCATATAAATATATAGGAAGTTTTGAATTATTCATATCCCTAATACTTATAAAAACCAAAATTATTTTCTGTTAGTTGCCTCCTAGCCGGAGAACCACTTATCCGATTTTTTTTATTTCATTGATATTTTCACTCTTCAGGTTATAGGATATGTTTTGTTGCGTTAGGTAAAATAACGAATAAGGAGTAACGATAATAGTAAATTAAGTGGGGAAAAAGTTTAATTTTACAGCTCTAACTCAATAATGGCTTATCGGATTTTAAAACAAAAAAATAGGTCAAATTAGTAAATTCGCCCCTGATTCATTTGAGATATAAAACATCCTTCTACGTTGTCCTGAAGCTGAGCAATCTTCAAAACAATTATTTAAATCATCGCCCACAATTTTCCTTCAGTGGAGACCACTGCCAGCAGTCAAGCAGCAATGGGTATCGTTGCAATAGTGTGCGTGAGTATTTATTAGACTTTGTTTGGGTTGGATTGATTGTTATTGATTGTTACTCTCGATCGTTCATTCACACTTCTACACGTAGATATTGTGTGAGAGTGAGAAAAAAATATTATTGAATAGAGTGAGAAGGCTGTGCGCTAAATCTCTCTGTGAAAAATGAAGCAGGTAGGTATATTGGTTTGTGGTTGTGTGAATGGAATTATTAAAGCTCCGATAGACTAACGATAGCTTAATACTTTTGGGTGAACGGCGCAATGGGCCAGCGCACACTACATCCCCCGGAGTAAAACTAAATTTATAGAAAAGGAAGGGCAGGTATACAGTATGAAACGGGGTAAAATTTTCATCCAGCGTTGAAGTGGTTTAACAATGCACACAAGTTGCCAATTTAGAGATACATCAGAAATACCAATACATTGAAAATTGGTTCATGTATACTCAATTTTACTCCGAATTATTCATTCAGTGTGCGATTGAAGTAGAAGTTACCCCAAGTTTGCCGCGGGAGAATATTTAACCAGTGGGCGCTGGCGCAATAAGATCGAGTTACTCGTAAAACACAGTAAAACAATTTTTTGTGCGATCTATAAACCGTGTTCTTTAACTTGAATATTTATTTTGTTTCAATAAAAAATGTTATCAACGGTGAGTACACTTCAGTGCTACGCTATAGGTAGCGAGAGTGTATTGTTTATTTTGGCACTTCTACAATTTTCGGTTTGAAAACGCCATTTTGTAGAGCTTGAGGAAATAAGAGTAATGTACAAAAGAACTAATATTTTTCTTAATTTGTCAGATATTGGGACTTAAAAAATATTTGTTCCTATGGAAAATTACTGAATTTCTGCTTTTCTTAATACACTGGGTGTTTGCGCGATGATTATTTTAGCGAGGAAACCTGGACGATTGTAAAGGAAACGGAAGATATGTAATGAAACGCGTGTGCTTGCCTTGCCGGCTATGAACAACAACTTAACTTTATTAGACCGGAAAAAGGATTTACATGTGCAAAACATAGATGTCAAAACTTCGAATGTTCGAATAAAGAAAAAACTTAAGGGTGAAGCCACACTAGGGCTTTAAGCGTCAAACAGACTCCCGCCGTTGAAAGGTACTTTCAACTATGCCTATCCAGTAAAGGGCACAGCTTAGAGATCGGCCGCTTAACTTCTCCTTTACCGGTGAGAACAGTCGCAACTCTAACCAAACCATCTTGTCCTGGGTACGTCCTTATAATTTTTCCGATGAGCCATCGACACGGCGGCTGATTGTCCTCCATCAGGACGACGATATCGTTGGGTTGTATTTGTTCACACCCTTTCAACCATTTAGGGTGCTTACGCAGTTGGGTTAGGTAATCTTGGGACCATTTTCGCCAGAAATCCTGATGAAGGCGCTGAAGGTATTGCCATCGATCCAGCAATGAAGTTCGTGTAGATAGCAGCTCCGGTTCAGGTATAGTCGTAAGCGGTCGGGAGATGAGAAAATGCGCCGGCGTTAGCGGGTCCATGCACCCTTCGAATCGAGAGCAGAGTGGCCTAGAGTTGGCGCACGCTTCGATTTGACACAGTATAGTGGAGAACTCCTCAAAGGTTAGGCAGGCTTGTCCTAAGACCCTCCTCAGATGAAACTTTACGGTCTTTACACCGGCCTCCCACAGGCCACCGAAATGAGGGCCGTGCGGAGGTATGAAGCTCCAGGTGATTCCGCGTGCAGTCAGCTCATAACAAACGTCATTTTGAAACTGTTCGGTATTCAACAAGTTAGCCCACTCTCGAAGTTGCTGATTGGCTCCAACAAAATTAGTGCCGTTGTCGCTAAAGATGGTGTGACACTTTCCGCGGCGGGCAACGAAGCGACGCAATGCTGCAATAAAAGCGGATGAAGACAGATCCGAGACCAGTTCGAGATGCATCGCCTTGGTAGCCATGCTTAAAAATAAGGCGATGTAGACTTTGTATCGTTTGGCACCTCGTCCCTTCCAGGAGCGTGCCATAAATGGTCCAGCGTAATCGACGCCCGTGTTACCGAATGCGATGCCGGGTTCCACCCGTTGACTTGGAAGGCTAGCCATCTGCTGTTGATAGGGTATTGCCCGCTGTCGAATGCAAGTCGTGCATTGAAAAATACAACGCTTGATCACATGATGAGCACCTATAATGAAATATTCAAGTGAAAGAAGATATATCATTTGACGCATTCCTGCATGCAGGTTACTGAGATGACAATCACGAACAATTAGCCACGTTAGATGATGATCCTTGTGTAGTATGAGCGGATGCTTTTGCTCAAATGGGATGTTAGCGTTCTCCAATCGGCCTCCAACACGAATCGCACCCGCTTCGTCGATAAAGGGATTTAAACGTACGTATTTGCTTTTATTTGAGACGACCTTGCCTGCAGATAAACACTTGATTTCGTCGCGTAAATACTGACCTTGCATGAGCCTTACGAGTGCTATCTTGGCAGCGCATATATCCTGGGGCGATAAGTAATAAACACGACGGATTGCACTATGATTTTGTTGCCCTTTAAATAAGCGAATGCAACGAGCGATAACGCGATAAAGTTTGTAAAGGTTCGAGAATTTTGAGCAAATGTCGGGTTCACTAGAACTTGCCAGATTAGTTAAACAAAGTAAACCTTCGTGTTCGTCCAGGGATTGTTTTAAGCCAGGAATTTCGAGAAATATAATTGACGCGTTTCGTAAGAAGGGTGGACCGCTCCACCAGAGATTCAAGCCTTCTAAGTGCCTTGGCATCAGACCACGGGTTGCACAATCCGCGGGATTTTCAGCTGAGCGAACGTAATGCCATATAGATGTCGGAAACTGAGCAGCAATTTGTGATATGCGGTTATCCACGAAGACGTTTCTTTGCCGAGGATATCCTTGAATCCAGTGTAACACTGTGGTTGAGTCTGTATAAGCAAAACAAGCAATATCATGAATACCAAGAGCACCTTTGACTTTAGTTAATAGATTAGTAAGCAACAAAGCCCCGCACAATTCTAGACGCGGGATCGATAGGGCAGGTTTAACTGGGGCAATTCGCGTTTTTGCACAGACGAGGCTTATACAAATATTATTTCCGTGTACGACTCGGAAATATACTGCAGCCGCATATGCGGACTCCGACGCATCCGCGAAACCGTGTAGCTCGACTCTATCCTTGTTGCTTGAGTGCAACCAGCGCGGTATACTAAACGTTTGCAAGGCGCCTAGGTCCGATAGGAAGTCCGACCACTCCTTATAGAACTCCGAGGGAATAATTTCGTCCCAGTCGACTCCCTTGACCCACAGCTTCTTTATAAAAATCTTCATTTTCACGACGGCCGGTGACAGCCAGCCTAACGGATCAAAAATGCGAGCTATATCCGACAACACCTCCCTTTTAGTCTTCTGCAAGCCAATAGAAGGTATCGATGAAGAAAATTTGAAATTGTCGCGTTCAGTATCCCACAGGAGACCCAGAGTCTTCACTCCGCCTTCGTTTATGGACAACTCGGTGGCCATTTCCCGATGCTCGGCCTTGATGGTGTTGAGGAAGTCTGAAGAATTGGAGGACCACTTGCGGAGGTCCATACACGCGTTCTGCAGGATAAGGTTGAGATCGTTTTTAACAAGAAGCGCTTCCTCTACGGTTTCAAATGAGGAAATGAAATCGTCAACATAGAAATTGTTAATAAGGCTCTCTGAAGCCCTTGGGAAGCTCGACGCATTATTGAGACCGATTTGTTTGAGGACTCTAGTAGCGAGAAATGAAGCGGAAGCGGTTCCATAAGTTACGGTTTGAAGCACATAGTCGCGCGGAGCCTGTGTCACCTCCTCCCGCCATACGATTCTTTGGAAGTGGGAATCGTCCGAGCCGACGAGAATCTGCCGATACATTTTGGCGATATCGGCTTTGACCGCGATCCTATGCTTGCGAAACTTAATCGTGCACGTGAACAAGTCATTTTGTATCGTAGGACCCACATGCAAATAATCATTTAATGAGAAACCGTTAGTGGACTTGCATGATGCGTTAAAAACCACCCTCAGCTTAGTGGTCGCACTGCTGGGCTTAATTACCGCATGATGTGGCAAATAAAATGACGGTCGATGAATATCGAGTGGACGTACAAGCGTCATGTGGCCTAACCGCTCATATTCACGCATAAAATCCACATATTCATTTTTAAGTCGCGAGTTGTTAGCGAATCGTCGCTCCATAGCGTAAAGAAGTTTCAACGCGGCGCCGCGGGAGTCACCGAACTCGATTAGCGTTTTGTTGAATGGCAAGCGAACTACGAACCTTCCATCTGAGTTAATGGAATGCGTGGAACGAAAGTGATCTTCAATGATCTTACTCACCCCGTTATTGCTAGTATCAGCTCCATCGTGGACGTTTTCGTATTCGAAGAATTGCTTCAAGAGCATGTCGAGATCCATGGTTGAATGAAACACTCTTAAGCTGCTCTCAGCGACCGACGAGATGGTCCCGGCGATGACCCAACCGAAAATTGTATTTCTGGCCACGGGTGAGCCCGATGGATGGACGACTCTGCCCTCGGCGAGGATATCGAAGAATACGTCGGCACCAAGTAAGATATCGATCTTATTGGGGCGATAACAATCTGGATCTGCAAGTGAAAGGTGATTGAAATACGAAATGCTGTGATAAGGAATCGGTGCAGTGGGTAAGTTATTGGTAAGAGTAGACAGGACGAATGCTTGAACCGAAATGCTTTCAGCCTTATCGAAGGATGACCTAATTTCGAGTTTCACTTGGCCGCGAGTACCTTGATGGCATCCACTTTGCCCTAAACCGATTATTGGAACTTTGGCGTGAGTTCGTTTCAGACCTAAACGCTGCAGGCAGGCTTCGGATATTAGAGTAGCCTGCGATCCCGAATCAAGTAATGCTCTGCATGGCTGATATTCGTTACTTACATTTTTTATACGCACTATGGCCGTCGGCAACAATGTGAAATGCTCGCGATGTAACTGTGCCGAGTTCACATTCAACCCGCGCGAACCATTCGAGGTGGATGGCTGGATGGTACTCGATACACTATTGTCCGAATGAAGCATGGTATTGTGCCTTAAACCACACGCTCTGCAATTAGAAAATTTACACTCGTCTATACCATGCTTTGAACGAAGACAGTTTGGGCAGATGTTATTGGTTCTAACGAATTCACACCGAACACGCACTGACAGATCCCGGAATTGTGAACATTGATATAGGAAATGCCTTTGTTTACATTTAAAACACGACGGTATCGTAGCGCTGAGCACTCGTCTTTCCGATTCTCTAGGCGCGGACCGATTAGCCGTATTTACGCGACCGGCACGAGACAATTGCAAGCTTTCGAGCTCATTCACGCGGTCCCTTAGAAATTCGCTAAAATCAGAGAATTTCGGGCTGACGATGTCTTTACTTTTACGCACCCATAGCACTTTATTGTCACTGTCTAATTTTTTCACTAGCACGTAAATGAGCAGAGTACCCCACGAATCGACGGGTAAGTTTAAAGCACTAAGCGCGTTTATATTTTCAGTCGTTGTACTAAATAAGCGTTTGAGCTCCGCGAGAGTTCCTTGCCTTAGCAATGGCTGATCAAAAATATTATCTAAATGCGCTATCATTGTAAACTGCGGCTTGTCGTAGTGGGATTTCAACAACTCCCACGCGATGGCGAAATTATCGTTACTGAGTGGTAAATGTTTGCCGATGGCTGCAGCATCTCCTTTGAGTCGCGTTTGGAGGTACTCCAGCTTTTCAATTCCAGTAAGATTGTCTTTCGAAATGACAATCGCACTAAACAAGTCCCGAAATCGCACCCACTCATCAAATTTACCGGAGAACTCGGGTAGTTTTACTTCCGGCAGTCTTGAAAAAGACTCCTGCTTTGAGATCGTAATGCTACGTCGCGGCGTATCCACCATCGCTTTTACGAGATTATTTAAAGAGCACTGATTATCCGCTAGGGATTTTAATGTTTTACCGATATCACTTTCACCGTCGGCATGTGCGCTACTACTATTAGCAATCATTTCCGATAATTTTGCATGTGTAGTATAAAACGTATTTTCGAATTCCGCCCGATATTGAGTATCTTCGGATGCATCACCGACATCCTCAGATAACGCCTCAATTTCACTTTGAACTCGTTCGAAGTCTCGCATGTGCTGTTCTAACCTCCTTTGCCGCACTTTGCTCTCACAGAATCACAGAAACTGATAATTCGCGTTACTTGGCCTTTCAAGGTTGCTCGTTGTCGTTTAAGCAATTCCATGATTTTCGGCTACGACAAACTTAACACAACTACCGCACCGACGATATTATGTTTCGCTTTGAAAAATGCATTTTTGTGGATTGTCTATGACCACTGCGTGACGACTGATACCGGCGCGATTGAAATAGCGGCTTCGCGTAATTTATTTACATTAATTGTTTCCCGCTGATGATAATTAATTAATGATAGTTACGATGCTGTAATCACTAGCCTTTCGGTTTGTTAATTGTTAAGGAAATACTCCCGATTAGCCCGATATGCACATGGCGGCATATATGTATGTAATGGAATTTTAAACAAAGCGACTGCGATGATTAATTCTTTAATAAATTAATATCCGTGCTCGATAGGACCAAATGTTTGCGCGATGATTATTTTAGCGAGGAAACCTGGACGATTGTAAAGGAAACGGAAGATATGTAATGAAACGCGTGTGCTTGCCTTGCCGGCTATGAACAACAACTTAACTTTATTAAACCGGAAAAAGGATTTACATGTGCAAAACATAGATGTCAAAACTTCGAATGTTCGAATAAAGAAAAAACTTAAGGGTGAAGCCACACTAGGGCTTTAAGCGTCAAACACTGGGTACCTATAGTTATTTACAAATAAGGCAAAGCGATTTATGTATGCCGATATGAGCCAAAAACGAGTGGGCGCCGTGGCTCAAGTAGTAAGTGCGTTAAATCGCTGAGCGGGAGGATCGAGGTTCGAAACATCAATAAGTTTTTTTACGGTCCCACCTCTCGCGAATGTCTGACAAACGTCCGAGAGTAATAATTGTCAAAAGAAAGCTTCTCAATTTGCCTTTCGGATATGGCTCTAAATTGTAGATATACATACCTTCCATTTCTGTGAAAAAATATAACACGCACAACACGAATGGATGCGAGAAGTTAGGCCCTGGACCAATTCGGTATGTTGCCCCAAGTATTTGTAAGCCAAAAACGATTTTATTTAATTTTTGGAGAGATCGAAAAATTACCCGCAATTTTCCCTGATCGGCTTTCTTCTAGAGTCGGTTTTAAAACTTTATAAAACGACTTAAATATTGTTAAAGAATAAATTAACATTTGGAATAACGTCTTAATTCATTATTTTACGTCTAAGATTAATTAAACGCAATTTCATAAAAAGAGAAAAAGAACTATTTTGGCTAAGGAAGTTTTTCCAAATTTAACGTTTTTAAAATTCGCCAATTTTCTTTGAGATAAAAATGCTTATGTTCTATAACCGTTACGATTTCTTAGATTTTGCTTATGGCAGAATGAGCCAACCAATTCTTCTGAAACAAAACAACATTTGTCAAAACGGCTAACTTAGAATATTGAACAGAATCTTAAAAACATTTTCTTTAAACTAATGCTCAGAAGAAATAACAGCTATTTGGTACAATCGGTTTTTGTTTAATCCCTAATACTTATAAAAGGCAAAGTCATTTCCTGTTAGTGACCTCCTAGCCGGAGAACCACTTATCCGATTAACGTGTTTTTTTTTATTTCATAGATATATTCACTCTGCAGGTTATAGGATATGTTTTGCTGGGAAAGGTAAAATAAGGAATAAGGAGTATTGATAATAGTGATTTAAGTGGGAAAAAGTTAAATTTAAAGCTCTAACTCAATAATGGCTTATCGGATTTAAAAACAAAATGAAAGTTGAAATTAGTAAATTCGCCACTGATTCATTTGAGATATAAAACATCCTTCTACGTTGTCCTGCAGCTGAGCAATCTTCAAAACAATTATTTAAATCATCGCCCACAATTTCCCTTCAGTGAAGACCACTGCCAGCAGTCATGCAGCAGTGGGTATCGTTGCAATAGTGTGCGTGAGCATATGTAGGCGCTCTAACGTGATCATGTTTTGAACTTTAGTCTGTGGTCATCCCTTTCAGTGCAAACCATAGTCGTAGTAAAATAGACAGTCATCTTCGGGTCGTTTGACAGATTCGCGCCTCCAAGCTAAAAACCACCAAAAATCGTATTTGTATTTTGATGTTTCAACAATCATTAGATAATTCAATGAGAGAGAAAAACATTTTGTATTGGTTTAATACAGTGTTTATCAGTCCCGATCAGACTGTTTGTATTTACACTTCGTTCATTCACACTTCTGCACGTAGATATTGTGTAAGAGTGAGAAAAAACTATGAATGAATAGAGTGAGAAGGCTATATTGGTATATTGGTTTGTGGTTGTGTGAATAGAATTATTAAAGCTCCATTAGACTAACGGTAGCTAAATACTTTTGGGTGAACGGGTCAATAAGATCGAGTTATTCGCGATACTCCAGATAGCAAAAGTAAAACAATTTTTAGTGCGATTTCCTAAACTGTGCTTTTCAACGTGAACATTTAATAATTACTTTGTTATACATAATTAATACAATGTGAGTTTTAGCTTTAGTTAAAAAAAAAAAAAAACATTAATTTTGTAGCCCACGCGAGCGGAGCCGCGGGCAAACAGCTAGTGTATTTATAAGGCAAAGCATCGAAGACCGATGTTTTGTTCTTAACATCGATTGTCCGATATTTTACGTACTTAAACATCGATGTTGAAACATCGATGTTTACTCTCTCAACATCGATCATCCCTACTAGGATGTCAACTGTTGTGGAACAGACTATAATTTCGCGTAGCAATCCTTTCCATGAGAAAATTATGCGAGAAGTACGACATAGAAGAACTAGCCTGCCTAGCAATTATATCTTTTTCAGCAACTGCATAAAAAAATTAATACATATGTATGTACATCAGCTGCCCCTGCACCACTAATTTTTTGTTTTTCAGAATTTTTTTCCGTTGAAATATTGATTACATATTGTTCGTAATTTCAGCATTTGTCTTTAATTCACTTAGTTCCTTTAATTTCATTTAATTTCACCTCTCTCTTTGGCCTATTCTATTAACATAATCTTCATATTTGAAAACACACAAAATATCATAATCCTCGTATATTGAAATGAGCGCTTCCATTTGCTCTCTTTTCCAAATATACATACACAAGTCACAAAAGCCTACATACACCCTTATAAAGTGCAGAATCTAAGAACCAGGGTAAAATTCAATGTCAATTTCTTTATTAAATAAGGCATTACTTCATAAAAAAAACAATTTCAATAAAAATAACAATGAAAAAAATAACAAAACAAAGAAAAAGTAAAATAAAGAAATAAATTAACATCACAAAAGTCTACATACAGTAAAGGAAAACATGAAAAATATTATTTTAAAACTCTGCAAATGACATTCAATATTTTGTCGGGCCTCCATTCGAGTCTATGACTGCTTGCAGTCTTCTAGGCATCAAAAGAACAAGATTTTCGGTAACATCCGGTGTTATTTCGGACCATGCCTTCGTTAAAGCGCTCTTTAGTGACTCTCTGTTGGTGATGGAATATTTACGGATTCTGCGTTCAAGTTCATCCCAAATGTGTTCAATAGCGTTAAGATCTGGTGATTGTGGGGGTGGATGCAGCTGTTTTGGCACACGGTACAGGAGCCATTCCTTAACTCTTCTTGCCGTATGCTTTGGATCATTGTCTTGGTGTAGCACCCAACTGTTTCCCAAGCCTAGGCATTCGGCAGATGCATGCAAATTATCCCGCAATTTGTCCAAATATTTGTGTTGGTCCATTGTGTCCTCAATAAAAACTAGTTTGCCCACTCCTGCCGCTGCCATCGACCCCCAAACCATGACATTGCCTCCCCCATGCTTTACTGTTGGGACCAAGTTTTGCACAGCCATTTCCTGATTTGGTCTACGCCATATTTTGCCTCGGCCATCGGATCCGAAAATATTGTACTTACTTTCGTCGGCAAATAGAACAGTTTTCCAAAACTCGTGACCTTCAGAGATGTAGCTTTTAGCAAACTCTAGGCGTTTTTTTTGGTTGACCTTGCTGATCAGGGGCTTCTTCCTGGGAACTCTTCCATGAAATCCTCCCGATCTTAACACTCTTCGAACCGTTTCTGGATGAACTTCTTTGCCGGTGGTATTTGCGATGTCTTCAGCCAATTCTGGAGCGCTGGTCCTAGGTTTGGAGGTCACTTTGCGAAGGATGATCCTAACAACTCGGGCATTTAATATCTTCGGACGCCCAGTACGATATTTATTAGAGACATTGCCCCTATCATCGTACCTTTTTATTATGGATTGGACTGTTGCGCGAGTTTTATCCACAATTCTTGCAATTTCACCGTAACTTTTATCCTCTTGTCTTAATTTAACAATTAGATTTCGAATTTCCAATGGAACTTCTTTCCTACTCGCCATTTTAGAAATCCGTTTAACCTAAAAAGGAACCCAGTCTGCTCTAAATCACACACGAGACTAAAAGAATAATGAAAAATCCCAGTTCACTAAAAAATTAACGGTACTTCATTTGGTTCCGTTGCAGTTTCTATGAAAATGCAGCTGTATGCTGACTTTTGTGAGATGGACTTTTTTGTTTACTTAGATTTTCTTCGTAATTTTCATGTTTATGGTTGACTCTGTTTTTCTGGAAGTGTTATCTGGAAATAAGAAGATGTAAAGTGACTGCCTAACAAGCCAATTCTCTGCTGTTTTTTAGATTTCATGCATTTTAGGGGTGTATGTAGACTTTTGTGACTAACTGTATATTCATTTTAATCTGCGAATCCTTTTTTCTCTGCGATCAAACCAATTATGACAAAATGGAATAGAAACGGAACATTTTGGGTGTGGAACGTGACTGCTACCTCCGATTTTATATTTTCCTCGTGACTACCGCCTTCTCCGTACCTCTCACTCCTCTCACTCAAAAACCACCGACATAGGTAGGTTTGTATGTATATGTAGATATGTATATGCTTGGGTGCAGTTTACGGAAAGATTGGAAACGTTCCCGACAGAGGACATAGTTCCGAGAAATATATACATAGGTCCGGAACGACACAACTCTACTGTTGAATAGTGGAAAAATTCAATTGATAAGTAAGAGAAATTGAGATACTTAGAATAAAGAAATTGATTTCGATTTTGGTGCGAATTATGTAAATGAAATTATGGCACAGGTTCGGGGCGAAGAGCGTGTTGTAAGACTATAAGCGGGTTTTGGTCAGAATTATGCAAAGCAAAGTGAAGATCTTCACCAAAACGATCGTCAGTCGATCTGCCTTAGTAGCTTTTTTAGCTTTCTTAATATTTAAAGATTGGTGCATGTGCTCGCTCATCCTGACATTAGTTGTCAAAATATTCGTGCTGCACAATAAATTTAAATTTTTCTTCACCCTAAAGACGAAATATGTATTTTATAAACAAAACAAAAAATATTTATCCTATTAATTATATTTTTATTTTTCCTCCCCGTCCATTTTCTTTCAGCGAAACACAATAAATGTCAATTTACGGAGGGCTACCAGACTCTAAAACTCCTTCAGCGCCATCTGAAAGTGAGTGCTTCAACTCACATATTAACTCACTTTTCACTGAAGATAAAAGCTAAAGTGATTGCAAGTAATTTTTTGTTGTTGTACTCCGTGTTAGATTTTACTTTACTTCACTGAGTAGTCTCACCAAAACACACCTAATAAAATGCACTCTGCACAACATTTAATACTATCGTCATCGTAAAAGCCTACATGTGCCTAAGTGTACAAATAATGTGGAGCGAAGAGCAAAGCTGCGAAATTCCTTAGAGAAAAAAGCAAAGAGCACGAGAGGAGAGTAACTGCCGGACCACAATGAGGTAGCTGTGGCGTAGCAGTAGCGCGTACTAAGCGGTGTCAAAAGTAGAAATATATAGAAACTCAATGATGCGCCTACAAAGCGTAGCCGTAGCGTAGCGCGTAGCTGTGGCGGTAGTAAGAGTTCGTTTACTTTTAACTTTTGCAGCGCTACAAGTGACAGCCATAGAAATTGACGACTGTTGAAGAGAGGGCATGCGTAACTTTTTGCTGTGTATGCGTTGGTTCTCTATATGATGTTTTTGTGGTGGATTCTTCGACTGATTTCAGCAGTAGCGGAATGAATTTACAACTCGCTAAAACCAAAAGAAATGGAAGACGAATATGTTAAGAGATTTGTAGAACATTAGAATAGGTAGACGGGTGGAACTATTTGGTTTTTATTATTACTAGAAATAAATATTCCTACTTACTTGGTTTAATGCTTAATATCTTGTATGACACTTTTGAATTAAGTGTATTCGGTTTATCATTATCAAGTGCTATCAATTTTTCTTTGCTAAAATTTCCCTATAACAATAGAAATGTGTTTCATTCATAAAATTGATATAACACTCCGATACCTACCTTAACATCTTGTTCAAACAATTGAGGTCTAAACTCGATTTTTTGTGGCATTTGGGGAGCATTGTCGTTTACATCCAGTAATGTAACGTTGATAAATGTTGAAGCATGGTTTGAAGCTGTAAAATAAATTCTTTCAAATTCTTAGCTTTCATTAAAAAAAGACTACTTACGACCATATCCTGGGCTGTTGTCGTCGAAATTATCGGCAATATCAACGTTTATCAAATGAAATTCAATACCATTATCTCTATCCAATTCAGCGCCGTTTCTAATGTTGAGAATAATTTGGCCACTAGTTACATTTATGTAAAAAAGATTTTTTATTACTGATGATCCGGCATTATTTATTGTATATTGCAAAACATTGTGGGGCCCTTGATTGAAAAAAATTGCATTAATTTATAATATCAATCTAACAAAAAGTAGTAGGTACTAACTATCTCTGTCGTCGTCTCTAGCCTCTATTTGCCCAATAACTAACCCTGATGTGGCATTTTCATAAATACTGACTTGTTGCTCAAAATTGTCTATTTGAGGTGACTTATTATTAATGTCAACGATGTAGATTTGCACCTAAAGAAAAAATTAGACCTTTGTTATTGGTACCCATTTTAAGCTTTAAGAACTTACATCGCCTATTGTTGTATGCAGTGAGTCGGAGAGTATAATTTCATATTCTAAATTTTCGATTTTTGGAATATCGCATTGAATTGTATTTGTGATCTTAAGTGCCCCCGTGTTTACGTCAACCGCAACTAAACCATTATCAGTCAATGCACCAATGGGCCTTTAATATTAATAATACCGTAAGAAAAATGTAAAATGCTGTGAAACTATACTACCGCATGTCATATATTATTTTGTTATTTCCGGGTCCATCAATGTCGAAAGCTGAAATACTGCCTTAAAGTAGAAAACATGATTCATGAACCACACCAAGGTAAGGGTAATTCGGGTAACTTACCTATTATTGTTCCCGAATCCTCTTCTTCGACAACTTTTCGCCTTTCTGTTAAGGTGCCAAAAACAAATTTTGGTGGATTATCATTAACATCGATTACTCGTACAGTCAGCAGATCTGTAAATCGTCACCAACACTTCATTGTAATCAAAGCGAAAGCAATAACGGTATGATCATATGAATGACAATCGAATTTAAACAATGTTTAAAATAGATTCTATAAAACGCACACAATGTATCAAAATAAATTTTCTTTCGGAATGCCAATTTTTAAGTTTCAATTCGTATTTTTTGGTTTTTTAATATTTCTCGTCCATATTACTATAGGCATTAATACTCAGTACAAGGTAAATAAAAATGTATGACAAGTAGCCCCATCTACTAACCACGAAAGGGTGCAGAATAATCATCTACTTGTATGAAATCTCGTCGCGATGTAGGCGTGAAGTAAGATCAATGACTCTCGAGAATGATCCCTAGGAGAGTCCTCAAATTAAGGGGTCCCCCACCCCTATATGTGCTTGTTCTTGTCGAGAACCAACCTGGCTGAGAGCTCGTTCAAATAGCTCAGTTACTATCGTGTTTGGAGGCAACCTCCGGGTGAACCCGTCTTTTCTACACACAGGGGGCGAGTGCGGACGGATGGTTCCTCCCGTATACTCGTGGGACTCACAGATTATTATTATTTATTATTTATTTATTTCAAGTAGTTGGAATTTGTACAACTTATCTTAACACTTATTTTAGAGAATTAGGATATAAGGATCCTTTACAACTATGATGTGATAATATACAATAAGGTGTAGACTATGTTTATATGAGTATGCAAGGAAAAACTGCTAGTAAAAAACCCTTATGTTTTTAATGATTTTGATTACAATAAGATTATTTAATTTGATATTAATTGAGTTATAAGGGCGTTTTCAGATAAAGAACAACTTTCATAGAAATATGCTTTAGATCTGTTGATGAGAAAATCTATGAAGTTGACGTTGGCTATTTCATGAAGTCTGGTTGTTGAATAGTGCCAAGGCAGATTTAGAATCATTTTTAGGAGCTTATTTTGGCATCTTTGGAGTTTTAACATGTGGGTTTTTGCACAGTCGCCCCACACAGGTGCACCATATAAAAGAATGGCTTGGAATATTACTTTGTAAATTAATAACTTATTTTCCACATTTAGCTTTGAGTTCCTGCAAATCAGTGGATACAGAATTTTTGTTAATTTATTTGCTTTGTCGATTGTGGTTGAGATGTGAGCCTGAAAGTTAAGTTTTCGGTCTAGTGTCAGACCGAGATATTTGCAGTTGTCTGCCCAGTCTATCTCCATAGAACATAGCCGCAGCTTAATGCTGGGTAGGAAGCACTCTTTTCTACGTCTACTGAACCAAATAGCTTGTGACTTTTGTGGGTTTGGCTTGATCTTCCATTTAAAGCAGTATTGCTCAAATTTAGAGAGCGCAGCTTGCAGCTGATTATAGACATCTAGAAATAAAATTCCAGACGCGAAGAAGGCAGTGTCATCTGCAAACATTGCTATGTTGACATTACTATCAAGAGTGGATAAGTCTGATACATAGATGTTAAACAGAATAGGCCCAAGGACAGATCCCTGCGGAACACCATGTTCAATTTGTTTGATGTCTGACTCATGATTTCTCAGTTTGACTACAAATTTTCTATCATTAAGAAAGTTTTGAACCAGTTTGGTGATGTAGATTGGGAAATTGAACTTGTAGAGCTTGTGAACAAGGGCGTCGTGCCATACTGTGTCAAACGCCTTTTCGATGTCTAGTAAGACAAGGCCTGTTGACTCTTTGGTTCTAAACTTATCGCGTACATGAATTTTGATTCTCGCTACTTGGTGACATGTGTTATGCCCCTTTCTAAAACCAAACTGAAAGTTGGGGATAATATTTTTATCCATTAGATGATTATTAATTTTTTCCTTAACAATTTTTTCAAATAGTTTACTAATAGAACTTAGCAAGCTGATAGGTCTGTAACTACCAGGGTTTTCTCTGGGTTTTCCAGGTTTTGCGATAGGCACAATCATAGCTGTTTTCCATTGAACGGGAAAATAACAAAGCTGTAAGCATGAGTTGAAGATGAATGTTAAGTAACTGATGCCACTGGAAGGAATAGCTTTAAGCAACCTATTGTTAATTTTGTCCAATCAAGGGGACTTATTCGGCTTCAGGGATTTTATTAGTTCCTTGACTGTTCTCTCTGACACTAGGTCAGATTTGTCTAGCAGGACAGGGGAATTAGATACAATTGTTTTAGTACGCATTACGTCGTTTACAGTATGGCTATCGCTTTGATTTGCTGCTACTATATGATTTCTACTGAAAGTATCGGCCAATAAGTTCGTCTTTTCTTCAGGGCTGATGAAGAGACGATTGGAATCTTTCAGGGGAGGAATAGTAGAACATCTTTTTTTAAGAATTTTCGACACCTTCCAAAATGGTTTGCTTGATTTTTCGAAGGAGGATAGAACATTACTCCAACGCGTGTTCTTGTATGTTGCGATTGCTTCCTTTATTGCTTTGTTAAGGAACTTGGTACTGTAAAGAAAGGAGTCTATTCGAAAACGCAGCCATTTTCGTCGCTCAGTGTTTCTTAAACGAATTAGCAAAAGAATATTCTCCGGCAGCGGAGTTTTTGTATATTTTATGGGAACATTGGGAATCGAACATTCAGCAGCTCTAACAATGACGTCAGTGAATTTTTTGCACATATTATCTACTTGTTCAGTATTGCAGATGGATCTTAACGATGTCTCACAGTGATTTAACCTGTTGTCAATGAAAGTTTTGAATAATCTCCAGTTTGCAGCTGAGTATTTGTAAGACATAGGTGTGTTGTTAAATGCATATGTATTGTTTAGTATAAGAGAAACTGGAAGATGGTCAGATCCTAGATTATTATGGGTTTTTGGTTGAGAGCAATTGTTTGGAACGTTTGAAAGAAAGAAGTCAAGAGTAGAAGGATTTTTATGGAGAGATGTAGGAACGTATGTATGTGACATCGGGTATAGGATGGCGTGGTTTGGATAGGTCCCTATCATATCGTGCAACACGTTTCCCCAGCAATTTGACCTTTGACAATTCCATGCCTGATGACGACTGTTGAAGTCACCACCAACAATTATTTTGTTGTTTATTCTTAACAACTTTTGTATGTCTCTTTTGAAGTGAGCTAATTTCTCAGCGGTTCTATTTCTTCCAGGGAAATAGTCGGAAAAAATGCTCAGCTTCGAGTTGTCTTCAAGAGTAATGTCAACACCAACAACTTCAATAACATTAAAATGTGTATAGGAGCAAAGGGTATGTGCAAGACCTTTTTTGACCACAATGGCAACACCGCCACCTGTAGTATGTGTTCTATCAAGCCGGTGACATACAAAATTAGGATGGGAGAAGGAATTTTTCTCTTTAAGCATTGTTTTAGTTAAGAGCGCAACGTCAACTTTCTCATTAGTTATGAAATTAAAAAATTCTAATTGTTTTTTATAGATGCCTCTAGCATTCCAAGTTATGATGTTAAGAGAATTACTTAGCATGAGTGTTTGAGTAGACATACTTAATAGCTAAACTAGTAATCACATTAAATTGATCAAACTTAGTACTGCATGCACTTAACTTAACTACAACTTCGTTTAAGAGACAATTGATCTCTTCAAAAGAGAATAGATCGCCCCGATCGTTAGTTTTGTATGATGGCAATGTGTTGATGTTCGACAGCACCGGCTGTGTTGGGATGTTCATAGAAGATTTCTGTTTGATGTTTGTGGTTGATTGATGAGCATGTGCAGACTCCGAAGGCAAGTGCACTGATGGGCGATTTTTTGGAGTTGGGAGGGAGGGTAAATGGGTGAGAGATAATCGATCGTGGGGTAATTGTTGAAGATTTGTGGGTTGTGGGTTCAGAGAAAAGTACTCCCCATTTTCTCTTTGGCTGGGTGAGCGTCTTTGCCTGATGTCCAAATATCGCTTGCGACTGATACAGTTTGGATCAGATGATTTGTGTGGCCCCTTGCAATTGGCGCATCGTACAGTCTCGTTTGATTTGCAGTCGGATGTTTTGTGGTTCCCGGAGCAAACGGCACAGAAGCTTCGAATATTGCAGTGCATGGAGCCGTGTCCATACAGTTGGCAATTATAACAACGTGTTACCTTACCAGGATTTTTCTTTTTGTACTCCCAACGAATGATTGTTTTAAATAAGCTAGGAATATTACGCCTGATTTCATTTAATTTAATAGTGTCACGTTCGATGTATACAATATAGAGATGATATTTGTTTTGATGATTTTCATTGGGGTTAATCGTAATTATTTTTACATCGGTGCATTTTACACCAAGGGTATTTAGCTCGTTTTTAACGGCACTGCAATTAAGCATGTCTAATCCGGACAAAATTACTTTAAAGGGCCTTGTGGCTTTACTCGAGTGTGAGAAAAATTCAAAGTTTCGGGAAGACAGTTCACTTTTGATTTTTTCGAATATTTCCATAGTTGGAGAAATAATTTTGTGCCCGAGTGAAATGTTTTTAATCAAATAATTGTCAATATTCATACTTTTTAATGCACTTCTCACGATTTCACTGGAGGATTTTATCACCACAATGGGTGGAACACTTTCCTTAATGACGTTAGAACGTTCATTTTCTAATTCATCGTCTTCCAGCTGCAACGGCTGAAACCTGTTGTAGTTACTCATTTTGGGAAGAGAGGTTACACTTTTGGCGCTTAATTTTTGGGGGGGAAAAGTTCCGCCGCCCTCAGAATCACTACGCGTCCGTTTGCGAGATATTTTGTTTGTATTTGTTAGCCGTTTCGAGGAGCGAGAAAAACACTTGCGTACACGTCGAATAGTCAACAGTGATTGTGGGGACTCACAGATGATAAAAAAAATAGATAAATATTGTTACGATTTTACCGCTTATAATCCGATCACTGGATTGTAACGAAATATCAAAAATCAATAAAAATCTAAAAAAAAGGCCTGCTGACTCACAAACACGTCTTTCCTATAATTTATTTTTTATGAACTGAACTTAAAAACAAAACATACTAGAACATTTTTGACATCATCCTTTTTTAAATCTTTTGACGCAAAGATGTCGCTTCAAATTTCTTCTGTATTACCGACGTGGAGATCGTGTTTCCATGTTGCTGCCTTTGTAAAAAGCCAATCGGTCTAGATGCACTACCTCCATCTTTACTCAGCTACTGGCGTTCCACTATATCCTGTAGACCACATTGTTAATCCGCTTAACTACTCTGTACGGTTCTTTTCAGTATGTCTGCAGCTTTGGTGATACTCGTAGACCTTTCCCCCGCTGTGGATTATGAAGCAACACCAACTGGCCTTCTGTGTCGAAAGACACAGTGGGGTTAGGAACCCAAAGTAGTGTGGGGCTCTAACCGCACTAAAAAAAACACCTCCTTAATCTTGGTCATGATTGTCATTCATATGATCAACTAGTGATCGACAAAGATTTTATTTTCATCGTTAAGTTGGGTTTGAGAAGGTATTAAAATTTAAATACGGGCTCTCGTAATTGTCCATAAAGTTCATGGGGCTTGGTTCTTTTTAACCTACGAATATTATTTCGTACATTTAAGACATCGTCTATCTCAGGATTGATATGCATCTGCAAAAGCTCGTCGTCAATCTGTAAATCTCGATGCAAGTCACTATTTCTAATGTACCATGGGGCATTCACTATTCCACGAAGGACCGTATTTTGGAATGTTTGCAACATTTGTACATTTGTTTTCTTTGTGCAACCCCATAATTGGATACAATATGTCCAAACGGGTTTTAATATCTGATTGTATAATAGGATTTTATTCTCAATGGATAGTTCTGATATATCCTAACAACCAATAAAGTTTTCTATATCTAATATTTAGATCTTCTACTTTCTTTTTCACATGTTCCTTCCATTTCAGTTTAGCATCCAGATTCATACCGAGATACTTAGCTGTGTTAGAGTAAGGAACTACTTGATTATTATTAACCACGGGAACATTCGTTATTTTTTTATTTGTAAAATTGATATGGATGGGCTTTAACTCATTAAGTTTAATCCATCGCTGCGTCTAATCGCATATCTCGTTAATTGAATTTTGTAGCTTTTCTGTAGCTTTAGCCACAGATAGATAGAAGAGCAGTGTCGTCTGCAAATGTGGCTATTATGGTATCACTCGTATGCGGTATATCAATCGTATATAATAAATACAGGGTGTGGAACACCTGCTTGTATTTCTTTAAGTTCAGAATACGCTGCACCATAACGAACTTTAAAGAATCTATTACCTATATAAGATTTAAGGATCTCATAGTACTGTCTACGTAGATCCCTATGAAGTTTAAACTCTAAACCCTTATGCCAAACTTTATCAAAAGCCTGTGCAACGTCTAAGCATATTGCAGAACAAATTAGTTTTTCTTCCAGTGCCTTTTCTATAACATTAGTTATACGGTACACCTGGTCGATCGTCGAGTGTTTATTCCTAAACCCGAATTGATGGGTAGGGATAAGCTTTCTTTGCTCTATAATTGGGTCTAACCTTTTAAGAAGGAGCTTCTCGAAAAGTTTTGAAAATAGAGGTAAAAATGAGATTGGCCTATATGAAGTAACTTACCTCAAGGCTTACCTTGTTTAGAAATAACAATAATTTCTAGTATCTTCCAGTGATCTGGGACATACCTTTGTTTAAAGCAAGCATTAATTATAAGCTTGAGTTTCAACAATGCAATTGGAGGAAGTTCCTTCAAGATTTGAGCAGTTATAAGATCATAACCTGGTGATTTTCAATTATTTAGTTTATGAATACATCTCTCGATCTCTCTTAACGAAACATAAGGAATTTCCTTTTCGTCTTCTCTGTTATAGCAATCAAGATCTTCATTTGCTACCCTAGGTGGAAACGGTTTGAAAAATTTGAATCGTGCTGACAAAAGAGTTTAACCTTTTCCTTTGGATCGCCGATCCATTTCCCATTCAACGGGGTACTTGCGCTTGAGGTCTCTTTAAGCGTTTAGCAGCCTTCCAAAGGGAGTAGTCTGTGACTTTGTCAGCTGTTAGATTACAAAGGTATTTAGCTAGAGAATCATTTTTGAATTCAGTAATAGTTTTTTTAAGCCTATTATTGAGTCTATTAAAAATGGTTTTATCGCCAGGATATCTTGTCGCTTGCCATTTTCTACGAGCTCTTCTCTTTTCAAGTATAAGTTGCTTGATTTCTGTGGGGTATTTCACCGAAGTCTAGATTTTGCTATTTTTGGCAATTCGTAATGATCCAAGGTACTTTTCACAATCAAAGCACTCCCCCCCTGGCACTTTCAGCTGGATGAGGAGAGTGAAAACAAAGATACCCAGGAATTCTAATCTTAGTTCCCTGTTTGAAATGAGTTTCAGAAATCAGGCAAACATCAATATCTTCGTTACATAGAAAAACCTGAAATTGAGGGATGTGTTGGAGTAAACCATTTGCATTCCACGTTGCGACATTTAGACTATTTTTAATCATTACTATTTTGTCGTTTTTTTCCTGCTTCTTTGCTTAGCAGTTTAATATTTTTATCCTGATTATCCAATCTTTGGATAGCAAGCAAAATCTCTTTTACAATAACAATAATAAATAGCAAGCAAATTTTGCGTATGCCCGAAAGCTTGGCATCTTTTGCATTGGGGTATTGAGTTTGAATTCTTTCGAAGTGGCTCGATCTTAACAACAATACCCATTATTGATTTTATGTTATATATTTTTTCGACTTCTTCTTGATTATGAAAAGAGAGCATAAAAAGAGATAATTTTCTGTTTCTTGTCATTGGTTGTCCATCACCTTGTGTGGTTTCTTTTTTAATTAGATTTTTGGCTTGCAAAATCCTAAATTCTTTATTACTCAAGTCTTCGACGATATCGTGTTCATCACACGAGAAGTGAAGGCGTCTGGCTACTACTCTAACTGGTCTAGTAGCTTTATTTTCAAATGAGTGCCACTGGAACTTTGTTTTTGTCAATTCCTCAGTGATTTCTCTATATGTGTCACTGTCATCAACATTTATTTTCCATTTATTGTTATTATAGTTTTTTTTTCTATTACTTTTTTTAGCTCACCAAATCTGTCCACTCCCGAGATCATTATTGGTGGTGGTAATGGCTGTTTTTTTCAAACCAGTGGTTAACTTTCCAAGCCTTTTATCACTTGTCTTACGTTGTAAATTTGCTTGTTTAGCATCCTGTCTTCTTGCAGATTCAGGACTGTCTTCTGCCTTGGGTTTTTTCGTAGGCCTTTTGTGTTTCTTTAGACAGCTGGCTGTTTCCAGTGCGAGCTCCTCTTCATCTATGAGGTATTGCTTTTCTCTATTTTGCTGGACAGGTTGGGCCGGACAATTGTTAGAGCAGTCCAGAATGGTTACCCTTTTTCCAGCTCTCTTATTTGGTTTTGCAAACTTGCAACTATTGCTTCAAGATTTTTCCTTGCTTTAAGTTCAGCTTGCCATTCATTGTAATAGTTGTTTGTTTTCGCTTGTGAATCTGTTTTAGGTTCACTTTCAATTACTCTGGTTTCAGTTCCAGCTTTCTGTTTTTGTATTTTCGGAATACTTACAATTATAGCGCTATCTTCGGCTTAAAGGCTTTTTGACGCTATCATTTTTGGTGCAGTTCTCGGCGTGAGTGAACTCCTTCTTGAGTTTTGATTATGTAGCAATAAATGGTGCCCCCCAGGATCCATGGAACCGACCTCCAAGGAGGGTGGATTTTCCAGTTTACCTGGTCTGCCACCTGGGATATTTCTTTCATTTGCTTTGTTCATTGCCATATTTGTTCTGGTAACCGTATTAGTTTTATTGGGTAGTACAGTAATTTCTACACACAAACCCCCTGCCAGGAGGACCGGGTCATTTGTTTTTTTTTTATTTCCAAGTTTTGCGAAGCTTTCGTCTCCGCTTTGTGGATTTTAGTCGCCTCTAGCGACAGGCATGCCTACCTCGAATATATTCTAACCCCTATCCGAAGGGGTGACGTGGACTAATAAGCAATTTTTTACTGGCATCTTAGTCTTTGATTGAGTTCCACCCCTTGGTGTATCTTTGTTTCGGTTGTGATATACATATTATTGTATGTGTATGTATGTAGGTATGGATTTTTTTTTCTTCTTTCCTTTTCTTTTCTAGTTTAAGCTAAATCAAGAGGTTTTATTCTTTTAAGCCTTCTTAATTGGTTTTCGTTATTTAATAGTTTTCTTGCATCTATATTTATATGCTCTTCTAGCTTTTCCTTGTGTTTTTTAGCATGTTTTAAAATTACCGAATTAACACTATCTACCTTCAGGTCTCGATGAAGGTCAGCGTTTCTTATATACCAAGGTGCATTTACTTTATTTCTGAGCACCTTATTTTGGAATCTTTGTATTATGTCCACGTTAGTCTTTTTGGCACAACCCCATAGTTGGATTCCATGGCATGGTCTACTAATTTGTTGAAAAAGTGCTTGTAAATTACAATTTGTAAGTTGGTGAAATTTGACAACTCAGACGGTGAAGTTATGAAGTTGAGTTATATTTTTAGCAATTTTGCTTGAAACTAAAAAAAATGAAGCAACTCGTAGCTTCAAAAACATAAAAACATACATATGTATGTTCATTTTTGTCCTTGATGTTATCAGTTAGAGAGCTTACAAATTTGTGAAAAACAGTTGTTGTTTACAACTTTGCAAAGTAAATGGTGAAACGGCTTTTTTTGTACTTGTAAATAACAAATACAATTTCCCTTAATTTTTTTTCTCTTTTTAACAAATTTGTTGCAATTAAGTTTGTAGTTTGTGAAACAGAAAATCAGTAAACAAATTTGTAAATGTAATCAACAAATACAAATTTGTAATTGTACTTGTAATTTGGTGAAATAGACCACTGGAATATCACTAGTATATAATAGGTAAGTATAATATTGGGCCCAGTACGGTACCTTGAGGTACACCCGCCCTTATATCTCTTAGATTTGAATAAGAATTCCCCTGTTTTATACTAAAATGTTTTCCATCTAGATAAGATTTAAGAATGGAAGCATATTGATTTGGCAGCATACATCTCAGTTTGTAGTTTCCCTTTGTAAACTACAACTACAATTTTGTAGCACAAATATTTTGTGAAACAGAATAAATCGATTTCTCTACAAATTTGTTGAAAAAGTGCTTGTAAATTACAATTTGTAAGTTGGTGGAATAGGCCACGAAAAGTTTCGGTTAAAACGTGTTAAGGCAGAGGAAATAATAAGACAAATTGGTCCTGGGATTGCAAATGAGTCTAAAAAAAACTTTTCACTGACACCGAAACAGCATTTTCTAACAGCTTTATATTGGCTTGGAAATGGTGGACAGTATCACCGAATCGCAGACATTTACGGTATATCTAAATCTACGGTATGCAGAACTGTCCATCGTATTTGTTCAGCCATTGTTGATGCTTTCTTTGAAAATACTGTGCGTTGGCCAGAAGAACACGAAAGCATTCGTGAACGGTTCTTTAATATTGCCGGTAAATATAATCTACAATACATGTACTTGAGATTATGATTATTATTTTCTTAATGTATGCCATTTGTTTATGGATGTATCGATGGAACGCTAATTAAAATTGATTCACCAAACGAGTTGGAATCAGCGTATGTCGATAGACAGGGCAACCACTCAATTAATTGTATGTTGGTTTGCGGCCCCGACTATACATTATTTTTACTGGTATCTTGTTCTTGTCTGTGGGCTTCCCTGTCGAGAGAACTTCGCCCTGATGTTTTTGGGTTGTGTTGTAGTCAATCTAGATCCCCAGTTTACGTTTTTGGCATTAAAATCACCACCTATTATATACCTGTTTCCTAGTTTTTCAAACAAATCTGAGTATTTTTCTTTTTGATAGAATGTTTTGAAGGACAATAAATAGCAACGATATTAATTTTTTTATGTGAAGTTTTTATACACACTGCTGTAGCTTGTATTTTATCTGTAATATATTTCAACTCTTCATATTGTTGGATATTGTTTCTTACTATAAACGCGCTTCTACTCTTAGCTGCGTTTTCAGGATGAGAAGTGTGGTAGATTTTGTGAAATGCGTTTCTGAAATAAGGCAAATGTCTATGTTATTTGTATCAAGAGTCACCTGCAATTCCTGTTGAAGTTGCAGGAGACCATTTGCATTCCAACATATCAATGTAAGATTTTGATCCATGGTTATGCTTAGATACTTTGTCGTTGATGTTTTCTAGCTTTTTAAGTCGTATATCTAGTGTATTAAGTTTGATTAGGATCAGTTGTAGTGTTTGACTCATGTCATTGCTCGGTTGACTCTTATGTTGGTTATCCTCAGGTTGGCCCTTTTTCTGTATAGGATGCGGTTTTTTATGTGCTGCTACTGGAGCATATGACGCTATACCTGCGCTGGTTTCTTTAGCGTTCAGTTTTTGGTTACTTTTGGAGTGGGTTTTTTAATCTCTGGTTGTGTTATTTCCATATTTGCTTTAATATTTTTTGGTGCTTCTTGTTTTTTATCAAGAATTTGACTTTTAGTGTTTTTAGTATTTTGCTTTTTTATTTATAATGTTCTGCAGTTCTATGGCAACACTGCACTCTCGATAGCTTGCGGGGTAAGGTTCTCCACAATCACATTTTCAGGCTTTGTACATTGTGTTGTGTGGTGTTTTCTAGCTCATTTCACACATCTTGCCTGTCTATTGCAATAATTTTGTGTATGCCCATATGCCTGGTGGCATTGAATACATTGGGGCACCAGTTTTGATTTTTTAAAGGTTCTATTTCGACTCTGCATCCCAGGATGTTTTTTGATTTGATAATTTTTTTCTATTTCTCCTTCTGCACTGAATGTTAACATAAACATGTCTAAAGGTTCCTTGTTTTCCCGCTTGAGCTTAATTGTTGCATCAATAATCTTGAAACCTTTAGATTTAAGATTTGCTGTTATATTTTCTGGCTTGCATAAGTGATGCAATTTTTTTCCATTACTCTGATGGATCTAGTTTGCTTATTTTCGTAGGAGTGCCAGGCATAGTTGTCTTCATTGAGTAACGCAGTGACACTTCTATAGGTTTCTTCGTCTTTGTGATTCAGTTTTATATTATTTTTACTAATGATTTTTAAATCGAAATATTCTATATGGGTAATTGATTTTATCTCTTCATAAAGATTGTCGTAGCTAATTACCTCATCAAATATTATTGGAGGCGGCGGTGGTGCCTTTTTCGTTTATTTTTTTAAGTTTATTTCGAATGATTCTGTAACTTCGGGAGGAGGAATCCTCTTCCTCTTTTTCACTCTTTTTTACTCTCCGAGTATTTCTTATCCACTCTGTTTCTTTTCTTTTCTTCTTCATCTGTTGTGTATATTTGTTTCTCTTCCATGGGGGCAAGGTCTCCAGGTAAAGAGACCAGCAGGGTAGATACTATCTCCCCGAAAACCGTCCGAACGTGGCGAAGAACCACATCCTTCCCGAGGTGTCCCTGTTGCTAAGTGAATACGGCGGTTCTAAAGTGGAAAGCTTGAAAAAACCCGTATTTCCAGGTGTTTAACTACCGTGCCCAAGGGATGATTGGCACTACGTTAGTGTGTCTTCTAACGGTGAACTCCAGATAAATTGGGCACCTCTGGTTTCAATGTAAGTCCCTGCCGCTGGCATGCAGGGCTCTGCCTTCGGTATACTCCTTTCCCTAGCTTCTCGTGGGAACAAAATTAATCCTAACATAAATAAATCGCCTCAAGAGGTAGACGCAGCTCTAAACTACTCCATCATCGCCATGGACATTGGTCCTACAGAGGACCTCTGCCTCAACTGGACCGTTATCACTAACTCATGTAAGTTAATTTATGACAACAGGCAACCTATTCCTAGAGCTGACATTCCAATTAGTAATAGAATCAATTTTCTCCCTATTCCACATTTCATTAGCAGAGATCTGGTTGCTGTCTCAGCAGACCTAGCAACAAACAGAGGTCAACAATCCATCATCATCGCCTCTGGATACTTTGCGAATGAAACACCAGCGCCACCTGACGAAGTTGCAAAACTCTTCGAATATGGTAAGAAGACTGGTCAGCAGATAGTGTTAGGATGCGATGCGAATACCCATCGCACAATCTGGGGGAGCAGAAACATCAACAAAAGAGGTGAGTCTTTACTTAATTTCCCTGAATCTTGAAATTCTAAATAAAGGCTGTCAACCCACCTTTGTTAACTCTATCAGACAAGAGGTACTAGATCTCACCATAGCTAGCTCATCTTTGTCTGATCAAATCACTAACTGGCATGTGTCGAAAGAGCTCTCGATGTCTGACCACATGCACATCAGATTTGACTTCGAAAGCTCTTCCGACCCAATTACTCTTAACAGGATCCCTAAACGCACACACTGGAGTCTATACAAAGAGACCCTCAGGTTTGAATTCAACCCATCTTGTTCAAATATAGACTCTTCTCATCTGCTTGAAGAAGAAGCCTCAAACCTAAGCTCCCAAATCACAGTCCAGTTGCGTAGCCAGACCTAAGACTAACTCTCGGGATGTGCCCTGGTGGACCATTGAGCTTGAAATCCAAAAAAGAAAGGTAAGGAAGCTTTATAATAAAGCCAAACGAACTAACTCATGGAGCGAATATAAAATAGCTCTCACCTCTTATAGTTGTGCAATAAGGAAATCAACAAAAACATACTTGGAGGACTTTTTGCGAAAGCATGAACGAACTTCCGACAGCTGTTAGGGCTCAAAAATGCCTTTCTAAAAACCACAGCAATGCAATTGGTCTCCTACAAAAAAGTGACGGCAGTTTCACAACGGGCTACAAGGAAACTCTGAGTTTACTTCTACAAACTCTATTTCCTGACTCGGTTATTACTGACCCTCACACCCCCTTCTACATGAAATTATGCAACACCCTCCCAACAGGTGCACTAGGAATTCTGCTAGAGGAATCTTCTCCTCTGATTCCATCCTGGTGGTGATGGAATCTTCGCTGACCTTCTTCATTACGGCATCGATATTCTCTTAGAATTGCTAGTGTGCATCTTCAGATCCAGTAGAACCTATGAAAATCCTGGAGAAAATCCCGCTACTATCATCGCCAGCGATCTGCTCCTCGGACTTTATGCCAAAAAAATCCATCTCAATCACCCTTTCAAAGTCATTATACCGGACCGCAGGTTTTTGGGATAACCCTCTCATCCCTCAAACCTCATCTTCAACTGATTGGTACACTGACGGTTCGAAAATATCAAATGGGGCTGGAGCTGGCATTTTTGATCCTAACTACAAACTTTCGACTTCACTTGGACAATATACTACTATCTTTCAAGCAGAGGTGTATGAAATCGAGCTATGTGCCAGAGAATGCATTAGACGAAATAAATATAATGTCAGACAGCCAAGCAGCTCTTAAAGCTCTAACATCCTTCAATTTTGAGTCTAAGCTGGTTTGGAATTGTTTACAAGTTCTCCTGCAGCTTGCTGTCCACAATAAAATTACTCTTGTGTGGGGCCCTGGACATAGCGGCATCCTTGGCAACGAATCTGCTGATATACTAGCCAGACTACTACAAATTGGATTTAATCTGAAACTGAAATTTAAAAAATACGAATTTTTTACGGGTTTTTTGTTTTAAACATAAATAAGGTAGGAATTATTATTGTACACGTATGTTTTGAAATAAAAAGGAAATTTTAAAATTACAGATGGCAAGGAACTTAAAAGAGTAGGGGAGCAGAACTAGTCGGAGGCAGAGAAATAAATGCTGCGCAAATTGCTACGAAGGCATCTTTAAGTCGTGGACGATAAAAGAAACGACGTTAAGATGATATCACAAAAAGCAGCGCATGGGATGCCGTGCAGGTTGGCTATATGGGAGGTAACAACAGATATACTTACAATTTCTTAGATTATTTAAGCTATCATAAACTTCATGTTACCTACATCACTTTGGTGAACATTCCGACCAAAAAATCTCAGTGCTATTTGGAGTTGAAGGCTTCCAGATACTGGCAAGCCTATCTTACTTGGTTGGTCTTGAAGTCTTTAACCATCTCCAAGCTGCCTCTCAGATGCAAATTCGCGGTGTACAACAAAAACATCGAACAAGTATTAGACTTCAATTACCTGAGCGCAAAAATCACATCGTCAAAGAACCTCACCAGCAGATTCAACGTACAAGCGAACAAAGCAGCACCTATCACAGGATGCCTGAGAGTCGTCATCTGGCGAAATAAAAATCTTAGCGCAGAAGGCAAGGATCGCATCTACAAAACCTGTGTGCGTCCTGTGTTAACATATGCCACCAAAACAAGCGCCGACACAACAGTCACTGAGAGAATTGTCCAGAAGACAGAGATGAAAACCCTACGCTCTTTCACAGGATTTATTCTCAGAGACTAAATGCGCAACGAGGACATCAGGCAAATATGCAATATCCAGGATATCGTCAAGTGGAGCAGACGAAGGCGAAAAGAGTGGAATCGCCACGTGCAAAGGATGTTCGACCAAAACCTCGCGAAATCAGTGATACTGGGAAGACCCTCTACTAACCTACCACCAAGATATGAAAATCTGGATCAATCGACCGACATTTGTGTTATTTAATTTAGTTCGTTATCTGCGTGGTGCGCTATTTTTATTCATGTAAAACTTAAATCAAATCACAAATCACTCGCACAACGAAAAATTCTTAATTTAATTTTTTTTTTCTTCACAAATTTCTGACGATAGACAATAAACACTACTTAAACATACGTTCTGTCGTGATTAATGTTAGACTCGAGTTTGTCGTTTAGACCCGGGTTTAAATTGTCTATGAATAACATAAACTCAGGTTTAGCTTAGCAACAACATAATAAGAACTTATCAAACATCTATGAATATGCGCCAATGTTTCTCTTCAGTCTTCACTTATGGCTGTGGAGTTTGTGTAAATAATTCCCTGGTAAACATTTTTGTTTCATTTCATTTGCACGCAATTGTATTTCGACTAATTAGAAAATTATTATAGATTTTCAAAATGTCTAAATGTTCATATAAAAATTGTAACAATATCAAAAGAACAGTTTCCTTGTAATTTCCCTAAAGATCATAAAAGGAACGCTCAATGTAGCATGTACATTGAAAAAAACTATTTTTATTTGTGAAACCCATTTTTGTAGCAAAGATGTAAAGATAGAAGCACATCGAAAATTGCTAATTAAAAATGCCCTTCCAATGGCATCCATATCAGTGTGCAGTTGCTCGATGAGTCTTGTTTTAAAATCATGGATTACATCAGAGACACAAAGCTTGCTTTAGTAGTCACTTCAGACAGTTCTACGTATTAAATATTAGCCAAAACGCAAATGAAACGGACAATACTGCGATTTGCCCAACCACACTTTCCGTTAATAGACTTGCCGAACCTATGACATATATAAGAGATTTCTCTCTACCTAGCGTTGAAAATAACTTGCGAATTTCTCCTTCACAGTTTCCTTCTCCCTAATCTCGTTTTCATAATGAGCGAATAGTAAATACCATACCTCGGTATATTTTCGATACGCCAAAGCGATTAAAGATTGATAAGGACTATAATTTAGAAAAAAACGTTGACTTGCAATTTCAAAATAAGCCAGTCGACGTAAACACTTTTGTAAATATGCAACTTTTTCATAAGGCAAATCCTCATTGTTCGAATGATGAAAAAGATTTGTGTCTGAAGTTTTTTTATAATTCTCCCACATTATATTCGCATATGGTGAGCTCGGGATTTAGTTTACCATCTACAAGCACAATCTATCGATGGCATTCTTCTTTAAGTTTACCGGCCGGTTTTTCAAACTTTTAAAGAGCAAGGCTGAAACAATGTCAAACTTAGAGAAAAGATGTATATTAATTTTTGATGAAATGGCAATCAAACCCGATCTTGATTACAACATTTAAAATGACATGGTATACGGCTTTTCTGACTTCGGGGAGCTGGGTAGACGCGCTACTGTAGCCTCCAAAGTAATGGTTTTTACTCTTACGGGATTAAACAAAAATTGGAGGCAAACTTCATCTTATTATATAGGATGCCCGAAATTTGATGATATTGCAGAGATTTTGAAGTTAACAATATCAAAAACTTTGGAGTGTGGTCTCCAAGTTATTGGTGTTTGCTGTGACTAATAACAGAAGAGCATACAAATTACTTGGGGCAACCGAAACCAAGCCCTTTTTTGAAATTTTTCTTTTATGTATATGATTATCCTCCCTTATTTAAAAGCATGCGAAACTGTTTGCTTAAAAATTCAATTGTAATATCTGAAGATGTTGTTTCATAGGGAATCCTTGTCAAACTTTTTGAAGAGGATTCCAAGAATATCTTTCAAATATGCGTTAAACTAACGAGTAGTCATATAAACTCGAACAACTTTGAAAAGTTGTCAGTGAAATTGGCTACTCAAGTTTTTAGCGCTAATGTTGCTTCTGGAGTCTTCAACGCAATTTCAGCAAACTGTTTTAAGACTGATACCGATAAGAAAATTGCTGCTTCAACGTCAACTTTTTTAAGCAAAATGAATGATCTTTTCGACAACTTAAACAGTTACGGTTTAAACACAAACAACTCTAATCGCCAACCCATTTCATCACATAGTGAAACTCTGCAGTCCATTTAAAACTGCTAGGCAGTGGATATCATTATGGGAGTCTACCGGTAAAATTAAAAAGCCACATATGGGAAAAACTTAAAATTGACCAGCAATTCCTTCTTATTGCACATCTGAATACTGATGTTGCAGAAAACTTATTTTCAATGGCTCGTTCAAATAGGGGATCATAAGAACGAAACCCTTCAGCTTACAGATTTATTAGAAATTTAAAGCAAATTATTTTCAAAAATTTAAAGTCATCAGAAAATGCAAGTTACGAATATGCTGGGGCTGAATCTTTATTGCACGAAGCTGATTGTGATGATCTTAAGTGTGATGACAGTGAAGAATTTCAATTCTGAGCAGTATCGAATACCATATGAATAGTTACGATGACGAGTGTGATATTGATGCCAATGAGACAGAAACAGTTGTGTCCAAAGGATGTTCTCAGAAGCTGCAAGAAGCGGCTCTTACATTTTATGGCGGGTTTACAGCTCTCAAGTTGCATAAGAAACTTAATTGTCAAAACTGCACTCTGTTCATGATAGATAAAACAGACAAATTTCGAGAACAAGCTCTGTTAATAAAATTGCGAGCTTATAACACTTATGACACATTATCCGAATTCGGAAAGTTAACTGTTCCTTCCTCGGAATTTGAAGCTTATGTGAAAAGTATGCAAACACTTTTTGAAAACCAGTTTGTAAAAATACGACATGAAGAACACTTGGTTGAAGCCTTAATATTCTACCTCATTGGGTAACGTGGAAAAGAATATTTGAACTATTCAGCACCCTCCGTTTGTCCGTGCAACAGAGGATATTGTTTGATTCGAATAATCTATATATATAAAAAAGAGTTGGCGTACGTAAGACCGCTCATAACTTGGGAACGGATGGTCCGATTTGAGCTGTCTTTTTTTTGTTGTCTTCGTCTCCGCCCAAGGAACATTTTTACGGCGAAAAAATTTAAAATTTTTGAAGAAAATATTCGGAAAAATCGATTTTCCATACATTTTATATGGGGAATTTTCTTTTTTTCATTTTGATCGAAATATTACAATTCAAAGATTTAAAATTGGGAAAAGTTTCCCGGACAATTATTTTTTCATTTTGAAGAAATAATACAATGAAAATTATTGCCAGAACTCCAAATTTGGAAAATTTTTAATCGGAAAAACCCTTTTCTCACGCATTCACATGCAACAACATTGCCCACACATTCAAATGCAATTTGACAGGTGTCCTTTTTGCTTCGTCATTTCACCATGGACTAACTACATATGTACATATACTAGACGGCAAACTTCGATGCATTTGACAGATTGGCTCCACCAAGCTAAATTGGTCCACCTAGAAGCTTGAATGTATTTCACCTAGAAGCTTACCCCGATGTTAAACCATTTCAACGTTGGATGAACATTTTACCCAATTTTATACTGTACACTTCTTCCTCCTCTTCTATAAACTCAGTTTTACTGTGGGGGAAATGTGCGCTGGCACAATCAAGTGAAGTTTATGAAGGTCAGCTCATATTTTGTGATTTTGCCGGTGATTGAAGTGAATATTTCAGTGATTACGGTGAGTTTATCGAAAACATTTAACGTTTCTAATGTTTTCAGTGCGAATCAGATAATATTGCTTCGAGGATGATAATTCAACTACTTCGACATTGTAGTTTCAGTATTCGGGAGACATTATGCCGCCGATCAGAAGATCAAACATTGGCTCACGCAGTCGTAATGCACAAAGATTGGCGATTCGCAAATCAAACGCCTGATCAACGCGCCGAAGCGAATGAACTGATTCGAGTACATGTGTCGCGAATTAGTACAGGACGAACTCAGGAGGAACAAGAAGCACACGCAGCTGCTGAACGACTGAGACAGCAGCGCATTCGCGATCTGCTTCGTCAAGTTGAATCAAACGCCAATCGTCGGGTGAGAAAAGTTGTCGTGAATGTCCAATTACATCGCGCCGATTTTCAATATGACTGCACAATTTACTACAGCGAACCGCCATGTGTTACGATTGGGCCCATAAATGTGATTTGCGAATATTGCAATGCGCTAAAGTTTCATTCGGAGACACCAGGATTGTGTTGTGCAGGTGGTAAAGTCAAATTACCATCCTTGACGCAACCACAAGATACTCTTTGCTTTACGGCGACTTACCAGAATCAAGACATTGCTTGACGAATGCCCACAAATACAACGATTCTTTTCCAATGACGTCATTCGGTGCGAATATTGTTGAAAATCGTGTATTTAATCCTTGCACTCGCCATGACAATCAATAAATCACAAGGCCAATCATTGGAAGTGTTTGGGATTAATCTCGAATTCCCATGCTTCTCGCTTGGTCAATTATATGTGGCATGTTCGCGTGTTAGAAAGCTTTTCGTCTTTGTTTATTTACGCGCCGGACAACAAAACAAAGAACGTAGTCTACCACAAAGCATTGAATTGACCTGACATGTGATTCCCTGAACCTCTTTACATTCCGTGTAAATAAAGGATAATTGAATTCGAAAAGTGCTTCATGCAATCAATGATTGAAATTCGAGTGGCATCATTTGTTATCGATCGCAAATGTTCGAGCAAATATTAATTTCGGGTGGAATCCGGAATGCTCGAAATATTTTCTATCAAAAAATCAATTCTGGGCGGGACGAAGTTCGCCGGGTCCGCTAGTTTTCTGTATAATTTCATACAATTCAAACAAAAACAAACAAATCTATCCGTAGCCATCATAAATTTCTGGCACTCCGTCCATCCATCACATAATCCCACCACCACCCCACCCCGCTGTGAAAATATGTTTTTTCATCCCTTAACCAGACCACCACTTGAACTAAAAACCTGACGCATAACGCATTACATGCATCCACCACTCCACTCCCTAATCAGAAAAACCTACATCTTTTCACTGCACAGGAAGAAAATAATAACCTGCTCAAAGCATTTTTTTCATCAGTTTCATGGCAAAGTCATTCACTCAGTTGCGTAACATGTGTGCAAAAATTCTGAATGGGAATGGAAACCCAAGAAACATTTTGTCTACTTTGTTTCCACTCATCACTCACTCATTCTGTAATTATAACTCCATTCTCAGAGAGTAATAATATTTTACTTCGCTCGCGAGGATTGAGAATACGCCACCTGGACGGTCGGAGTAACTAACTAAAAAATATTGCTTGATGATAGTACTATAAGTTTCATATACAATGCTGTTAGTAATAAAGCAGCAAATGCGAGCGGTGCTTTAGCGCGCATTATGCCAAACATCAGAGTACCAAGGCAAGTTAATATGAAAAGACGTTTCTTTTTGGATTCCAGTCTATGACTGACTTCTTTCTTTATTTTACTTAAAATCACTTAATTCTAACTTAACATAATAATGCTTATTCAGTAATTAGGAAATGTGCATGGGGTGAGTGACTGAAATGTGCTGATAATGTAGGATTGGGTTAGGATTGAGGTGAATGGGTGAATGTGCTTGGGTTAAATGTATGGAAGTGTAGCGTGTGACGGAAGTGCAGTGTAAGCTAAAAAGGGAGCGTGCGGGGAAGTGAATTATGGATGTGCAAGTTGGGGTTATGCTGCGGTTAACTCCTCCCCTCCTTAAGTTTGGACGTCCTCGTTCATAATTTTTAATATTCGCATTTTTATTGCTTCGTTATCCAATGGTGATTTTGCCGCCTCGTGATCCGCACTTGTTTTGATATGTTCGTTTACAATAATTTCTTCCTGGTCATTTGTGTTAAATACGTCTTAAACGAACTTTTTTGTGTATTTAATTTTTACGTTAGGAAACGCGTTCATAAGGTTATTCTGTACTTTCCCTAATACTTCAAGACTGCAGTATATTCCATTAATTGTATCTACATTAAGAACATCACTCATTATTTCTATTAGTTCTGCAGTTGATCTAAATGTTATAGTATGTCTGACCTGTTTTTGGAAGAGAATTTTTACTTGTTTGCTTTTATCGCGACCGTGAGTAATAAAGATTTGATTCTTGATTCAATGAATGCTCTCCATCTTTTCAATTTGGTGTTAGGATTTTTGTCGGATATGGCAAAGGTGAGTGGCTGATGATCCGTAAATATATTGATATTAGGAGCACCGTATAAAATTTCTAAGAGATTTTAATGCCCAGACTATCGCTAACATTTCACGTTCATTTGTAGCATAATTCTCTTCGGTTCTGCTCAAGGTTCGAGATATCCTTGTGATTGGTCTACCACCTTGAGAGAGTACCGCACCTATTGCTTGCGATGAAGCGTCTGTGGTCAAAGTCGGGATATAACAATAGGACATCTTCTGATGCTAAAATGTTCTTTATTCTGTTAAAAGCACATATAGCTTCTGTATTCAATTGAATTTTAACGTTCTTAGATTTGTTTGTTCCTATGTGGCCGTTTTCTCCTCTGAGGTATGTCGCCAAGGGTTTGACTATTTGAGCGTAGTCTTTTACAAATCGACGGTAATAGCCGGAAAGTCCTAGGAAAGACCTTAAAGCATGAAGGGATTTTGGCGTTTCATAATTAACTATATCTATGACCTTATTGGGGCAGGTTTTTATGCCTGTAGCAGATATGGTAAATCCCAAGAATTCTACCTCATTCTTAAAAAACCTACATTTTTGTGGAGCTATTCGCATGTTGGCTTTAAGAAGTTTGGAAAATATTATGCGAATATCTTCTAAATGTTTTTCCTTTGATATAGAGAAAATAATAATATCGTCGATATAAACGTGACAGCGTATTCCTATGTCGCTCCTAAGCACGTCGTCTATTGCTCGTTGAAATGTGCTAGGTGCATTTTTCAATCCGAAAGGTAATCTACAGAATTCGTATTTCCCATTGTTAATTGAGAATGCCGTTTTTTCTCTGTCTTTCTCCTCTAGGAGGATCTGGTGGAACATGGATTTCAAATCGATCGTTGTATAATATTTGGCTTGTCCTAAATTGGATAAAATAACGGAACTTTCAGGAATTGGATACCGATCTGGGATAGTGTGTTCATTTAACTTTCTGTAGTCAAACACTAACCTAGACTTTGGAGTACCGTCTTCATCCGTTTCTTTTTTGCCTACCACTAATATGGGGGTATTGTACGGGGAATGTGATGGCCGTATTATTCCGTCATCTAACAGTCTCTTAATTTCTTTATTTACAAACGGAGCAGCCGCCATGTTGTATGGTCTTGGTTTTGAATAAATTGGTTGTGAATCTAATGTTCTAATGGTTGCTTTTACGTTTGTATTAAAAGGTAATTTTTCGTTGGGTTGAGCGAAAACTTGTAAATATTCCTCTATTAATTTTTGAAACTCATCCCTGATGTTCTCAGGAACTGTTTGAGTATCGATCTCTAAATTATTTACTTGTTCACATTCAAAGAATTTAATTTGCATTTCACCATTTTCGTAAATTAGCAAAGAACGTTTAGTATCGATCTGTGCTTTTATTTGTGAGAGAAAATCGTATCCGATTATCGCATCAAATGTTTTTAATTGAGGCAGGAAGAAAAATTCGGTGATTTTACCACACAATTGTATTTTACATTTGTGGGTTATTGTGTTGTCACCGTTCAAGGTCTTGACTTTAAATGGTTTATTATTGGGGATGGCTTTTAAAAAGGGGGTTTCTTTAATATAATTCTTGGCTGTACCCGTGTCTACTAGGATTCTCATTAAAAATTTACTATCGAGTTTCTTTTCAACGTAGGGTAGAGCCGACTTTATTCTAAAAAATGAATCTGATCGTCGTATTCTGGGATATCAACGGTTTGATATTCGTCTTCGTATTCGTTTGCATATTCGGTTTTGTATTCGCAACTATTCTTGGGTTCTTTGTCCATACTTTTGGGTTGTAGAAAATTTATGCGCTGAGCTTTTGCTGAGGGTATCCTATCAGATTCGCGTGGGCGCTTGGATATTCTATTAATTTCGGACATTTGCGGTTGCTGCCTAATGGTTTGTTTACTACTGGCTGCTATGGGAGGGTGGTTTGGAGTGTTTGGTCGCATTTGTGTTTGCGTCATCCGCCTCACATTGTATCGATACCTCGACGAGTTATCAATACTCATGTGATCGTCTTCTGCCACTGGTTGGTGATTTTGTTTCTGTTGATTATTAACGGGAAGTGTTTCAGCTACTCGTCTATAGTGAGGGTTGCTCCGTGGAGGAACGTTGCTAGATCTGCCACCAGCATAGCGACTGTTATCGAAAGCTCTGGCAAAATTATACCTATGTTGGTTTGCCTCGAGTTCCTGGGCCTTAGCTAATGCAGAGGGCAAATCCTCGCAACCAGCTGAGAACAGAATATCGGAAATAGGTTTATTAAGACCCGAAATGAGGACACGTAGCGCATCTTGTCGGTATTTTGCTCCTAATGAATTTATTAATTCGTCATTACCTGAGTATTCCATGGAAATTTTTTTCACAATCAAAGTCAGATTCTTTTCGATTTGGTCAAAGTACTCGGAGATGGACATACGACCTTGACATGAGATGCTCATTTGGTTTTCCAAAACATGCAGTGGACGTTTATCTGCATAAGTATGATCTAATCGAGCAATTATGGCATCGAAATTGAGAACTGTGTTAAATGAAGATAATATTAAATCGGCCGATCCGACAATTGTATTTCGCACTATGGCCACAGCCTGATAATATTTTTCCGTTACATCATATGATTTAAATAATTCTATTGCAGTCTTAGCCGCTTGACGCCACGAAATTTATTTCGCTCGCTCACCTGCGAAGTCTGGTAAGGATTTTATTAAATCGAGCGATATTGGGCATGTCACATTCGGCTTATTTAAAGAAATGGGTTCATAGGCAACGACTGAGGGTGGGGGTAAATGCACTGAATTTACTTTGTTTGTTAATTCTACAATCTGTAAACTGACACTGTCGTTAACCTGCTTATTTTCTGCCATCAAATCACTCATTTTTTTCACTATTGCCGCACATGCTGTTTCAACTGCAGCCTCAACAGCTGATGATATGATATGCGCTATGTTTCCAGGCATATTCAGTTTTTTTATTTAATATTATTTTTTTAATGAATTGACAGTAATCACTGCACTATTTGGATTCAATATTACACTATTACACAATATAATTTAACTTCTTAATATTATGTCTTAGGCTAGCTTACTGTAGAAATAAAATCCGCATGCTCTTCAGTTTTGCTGGTTGGGTGGTTGGATGATTGGATGATTGAAAGCTTTGAAAGTCTCTCTTTTGTGGATTTGTCGCGTTTTTTGGTTTTTTTTTTTTTTATATTATTGCTCTATTCTCTTCCTATGAAGATGTTTGGAGCACGCAATACTTCGCGAAAATTAAGTTGGGCGCCAGTTAATATGAAAAGACGTTTCTTTTTGGATTCCAGTCTATGACTGACTTCTTTCTTTATTTTACTTAAAATCACTTAATTCTAACTTAGCATAATAATGCTTATTCAGTAATTAGGAAATGTGCATGGGGTGAGTGACTGAAATGTGCTGATAATGTAGGATTGGGTTAGGATTGAGGTGAATGGGTGAATGTGCTTGGGTTAAATGTATGGAAGTGTAGCGTGTGACGAAAATGCAGTGTAAGCTAAAAAGGGAGCGTGCGGGGAAGTGAATTATGGATGTGCAAGTTGGGGTTATGCTGCGTTTAACTGGCGCAGCCGGAGGCTGTTATTAGCAAGGGTAGTAGCGTCTATTATCCTGTATGCCTCATCAGTATAGGTGAGAGCTACGAGGATTAAGTTCAACAACAGCAAAATTGCACAAGCATACCGAGTAAGTGCACTGAGTTCATGCTGTGCCTACCGCACTACTTCGAGCGATGCGGTGTGCGTTGTGGCAGAAATGATTTCAGTCGATATATTAGCCGACGAACGGCAACGGCTGTACTATCTAAACCACCTAGAAAACCAAATAAGGACTGGTACTAGGATAGGAAGCCAACACATAATTGAAAGAGCTCGAAGCATAACATGGCAAGAGCGCTGGAATGCCCCGGAGAAAGGCAGTTGGACATACCGACTCATACCACGTATCCAGGCATGGATCGAACTACGGTATGGAGAGTGCAACTACTATATAACCTAGGTCCTAACCGGACATGGATGTTTCGGCTCATCCTTGCACAAATACAAGCACGACAATAGCCCGCACTGTCCCCTATGTACAGACTGTATGGAGAGTGTGGAACATGTAATTTACCATTGCCCGCGTTTTATAAACGAAAGGGACTCACTCCAAAGTATCCTATGCCAACCATCCCCTGAAAAAATTATTGGGGAAATGCTGAGGAATAAATATTCATGAAATGTGGTGACTAAGAACATAACCCACATAATGAAGAAAATGCGTGACATTGAAAGGCAGAGAAAAGAAGGAAGTTGGGCAACCGAAAACAATATGGTAAAATAGCAAAGTCTGGAAAAGCAGCAACACGCAACTGAGAGTGTAATCGGGACAACTTAGAATGATCGGCAAAGAAAACCTTAACCCCCCCTGTGAAGAAATGCTTAAACGCAGGGAACAGGGGAGAGGAAGGGAGGTGGTTTTAGCTGGTAGAAATGCGGTATGTTGTTGAACCGATTACTTTAACAGTATCTTTTGAAGACTCCCACCTTCTATAAAAAAAACAAAAAACGTTCCCTACAATCCCGTGCCATCATATGTCTCACATTTTAGCAAATAAAACCCAGGCCTTTGAACTCATCCTTCGGCCTGAACTCAGAATTGGACGACACCTGGAGTCGAAGAGCTCTTCGATACGGTCCACACCACAAACCCGCTGCTTCCGTTTCCTGGAACGTCACCTTTTGAGTCGACAGTGTTGCCCGTTTGGTTTCTTGGTCCCGGATGCCATCGACAAAAGCATCAGTCTTCACAGCCTCAATTAACTACATTATTGAACCCGCGTATGCCAGATGTGCTAAACGCTCGACCTACACTGCATACTCCTGAAGCGTCTCACCAGTCACCTGCTTTCGGCCTTTCAGCTCCATTTTGTACACCTGCTTCCGATGTTCGCTTCCATACTTACACAGTAAAGCATTCATTAGTGCCTCATAATTATTTCACTTATCAACAGGAATTGTTAGAAGCACATCTGCAGCATCATCTTTCAGTGCTAACACTAGAGCTGCAGCCTCGTCTTCTTTACTTAGGTAAAGGTGTCGTCTCATCGTACGTTGACAGCTTGAATTTGGGAAGCAACTCCCTTGCACCATCGGTTTCCGCAGCTTTAAGGTGCACACGTCTTTTTCTAATTTTTTGACTCCTGCGTCCACATCAACCACGGAAGTTTCAATTTCGTGAACTCTTTCATTTGCACCGCTGAAGTGATCTTTTACTTCTTTGACTGACGGCCAAGCGGTAATCAAGTCCCTGGAATCGTGCTCCTACACCTAAAAGGCGACGTTCAACTGCCGTCTATCTCTTATGAAGATGACAGAGCAGTTCAACATTCACCTATGCTGGGTGCCAGGCCACAGAGACATTCCAGGTAACAGCAGGGCAGACAAGCTCACCGAACAGGGTACTACTCTAAGGGTCTCTCGATCTCCACCATCAAGATCGAATGTCTCCGCAAAAAGAAAACCACCGGAAGCGCCAGCGAGTGAAAAACGGGACTCAGTGAAATCTAAAAGCTTTGAGGAGAAAACAACGAACAACGAACAACTCAAGCTTAACGAAATGGAGCTACTCTGTCGCGATCTAAAGAAAGAGGTAGATTTGCTCCTAAAAGAACATTGCCTTAAATAATTCGCGTCTCCAAAACGAACACACAGTTAGTCCACAGCGATCAGCTAGTCGCGAATACCAAACCGACGAGGAAGAGCTAACACTCGAAACTGATTGGATAGAAAAGAAAAGAAAAGACTAGCAAAAAAAGCAAAGCTGGTTCATCGCCTGAGGTAGAGCTACAAAAAGATGAAAAGCGCAAGCAGGTGCAAGAGAAACAACCTCAGGTAAAACTACGTCCTCTGTAACCGATAAACGTCGTTGGAATTACGGAATATAATAAGTCGCATTACCCCCTTAAAGGAACGTTGTCCTGGAAATTCAAGGTCACATCTCTCCAGAACAATAGGTGGAAAATCAACGTGGATCATTCCGACGGCTACCGAGCAGTATCCCAAAAAGTTAATGCCGATAAAATCCAGTGGTATACGTATCAAAACAAGTTAGAAAGACTTCCAATCCAAATATATTTCCCACTGCGATGCAGACTTGAAGAAAGTGAATTCACAAACATCTTCAACTTAGACCAAACTTTATTATTGGTGGCGACTTTAATGCGAAACACACCTTCCGAAACACACCGCCCCTCCGCCCAATTGAAACCCTGTAAATGTCTAACCTACTCTTATTCTAGTAACTTACATGTTTCCAAGTACAAACCACTTTGATAAATTGACAAAGTTCAGCATCTTGTCGGTAGGAACGCCAGAGAGCTCTTCAAGGTCATGGAAGAAGTATTTACCGAGGAATTTGTTTCTGGGGTGTTGGAGTCAAGGACAATGGCATCGGAAGAGGGTGGTGTCCTCAGAAACTCCCTCGTCGCCACAACCTCTGCAAAGTTCTTCTTCTGTCCGGCGTAGTGTCTTCATGTGGTATCGCAGACTATTATGCACCGTGATGATACCCACGAGGATAGCAACTGATCTTCTGTTCTTCTGTATAAGTTTTTCAGTTCTTGTTCTGTCGAAGGACGGCCATAATTTTTTCGTGGTGTTACACGTTTCAATGGACTGCCATCTTAGGTTCGCCTCTCTTTTTGCTAATTTCCCTGCTTCAAGCTTGAGCATGCAAGGCGGGATGCTTACAGAGAGATCAGTTGGTTCTATTAGATCTGTTGAACCTTTCCTAGCTGGTAGTTTAATGGATCTCGCTATCCCTAGCGATTCAGAGAAGATGCCGGAACCTACCGCGGTGCCCATTTTCGATACGTCAGTGTATATTGTTATGGATCTGGTATTATCTATGTTTCCGTTTTTCCATTCTTCATTGCACTGGTGGCACCAATGCACGCTAGTCTTTGTACTTTGGTGAGTGCCATTAGATAGGTGGACTTTTTTAGCATTGGCCACCATATGAGGCAGCCATTAGTCAGTATGGGTCTAATAAGAGCTGTATACATCCAGAGTATTATTCTTGGAGAAGGTCCCCAGGTCTTCCCAAGAATTCTACTACTCGAGTAGAAGGCTATATTGGCTTTTTTAATTCTTTCTTCGATATTCATTTTCCAGATGAGTTTATTTATTTACTTATTTATTTATTTATTTATTTATCTATTTATTTATTTATTATTTATTTATTTATCTATTTATATATTCATGTGGGATTTTAAAATACAACAAATAAATTCTTTTAACACAAACTTTTATTCGAACTTCAATTATAATAATTTGGCCTATTTGCCCTAACAAACTTCGGTTGATACCGATCTACTTCTGCTCTCCTTGACTGGCTTGCTTACAATGAATAAAAAAACAAATTATGGAAATACTAACCCTGCCTGCTGCTTTACATATATTGTACATAATGACGTGACTCGTGTCATGTTCGTTGGTTTTGTCGTCTTTGTCTTCGTCCTCGTATGATCTTGTCGTCTGTTATGTTTACTGTTTCTATGTACACTTGGGATGTGTGTGTGTTTGCGTGTTGAGTAGTCTGTCTGTCGTTCGTAGTGAATTGTTCGTTAGTTCGGCTCTCCATCCCTTAATCGGCTATCCTGATGGCTCATTCGCCCCGAAAGAAGGTTTCGACTTCTTCATGTTCTCGGCTATAGTGTTTGTCTTCCAGGGCCCTTCATGATCGCCGATCTTCTGGACTTCGTATCTGCCATGGTTTAGTTTCTTAGTTATTTTGTAGGGTCCGATGTACTGTACAACTTCATTCCAGTGCCGAACTGACTGCGCCTAATGGCGACCAACTCGTTCAGTTCGTACTGCTGCTCCGGCACCCTATTCTTATCAAAACCTTGCTTATTCTCTCGCTGAACGCTGCCGATATTTTCACGAACTTGGTCCCGCGTAGCATCTCACTCCGCTTCTAATTCCTGCACAGCCGCGTCGTCGAGCAACTCTCGAAGATTAGGGTAATCGGAACGGACTGAACTTTGTGCTTCTTGATGGAGAGTTGTTCAGCATCTGCTGCACCTTATCGACGTGGTTGTACCAGTCCTTCGAACTCCCTATGCACGACTTTTCCAACATTGGTATGATGGTTTTGTGGATTCTTTCCACCTGGCCGTTGCCTCGAGGAACTCCTGTGGATATCAGTAAATGTTGAATGCCCTCTTCCTGCCAGTATGCCCCGAACGCTGTCGACGTAAAGGCTGTCCCCCTGTCCGTTATGATTCGCCTTGGGTTACCAAAGACTCTGGACTATCCTCTCAACCGCTCTATCACCTCAGCTGTTTCCGTACTCTTTGTTGGATAAAGCCACACGAATTTGGAGAAGGCGTCAACTACCACGAGTATATGGTTGTACTTCTTGTGGGTCTGCTCCATTGGCCCAACGTGGTCGATGTGATAGGTTCCCAAAGGCTTGTCTTCTTTGTCGATAGCGCTAAGGTAACCTTCCTACCTCCCTGCTTTTCTGCTACAATGCAGTTCACGCATCCTCTGACAATGTCTATCACCTTCTTGGTCAGATCCGGAATGAAGAATATCTTTTCCACCAATTCTTTAGTCCTTTTAATGGAAAAATGTCCCTGTCGGTGCGCAATGTCGATTATTTCCTGCTCCATTGACGTGGGTACTACCATTAGCTCCTTTACTGGGTCCTTGTATAGCACTTCCGATTCTAAGTAGAAGTCTTCGTGATCATCCTTCTCGAGAACTTTCCTTACCGCTCGGATCCAATCGTCTTTGAGCTGCGCCTCCCTTATTCGGCAATTCAAAGAATCCTCCACCAAGAGACAGTGCACCCTACTCAACGCGTCCACATGCCGCATCTTCGAGCCGGGCCGATGTACGATCTCATATTGTTACTCTTGGAGAAACATGGCCCACCTGGACACTCTTAGTGGAACATTCCTTTTTCTCATCGTCATGGCAAACGCATTGCAATCTGTGACGATCTTGAACCTCACCCCCGTCACGTACACCCTCCCCTTCTTTAGTGCTTCGATTATGGCGAGCACCTCCAGCTGGTACGAGTGGTACTTCTCCTCTGTAGCCCCCTTAGGGTTAAACAATTGAGGAATAGGCGATTTGGACAAAGTCACTTTCAGTTGCCTAAACGCTGCCATTTGTTCATCTCCCTATATGAATTTAGCTTCCTTACGGAGTAAGTCCGATAACGGTTTGGCGACGACGGCGAACCCCTCCACGAACCTTCTAAAATAGGATGTAAGGCCAAGAAAGCTTTGCAGTGCTTTCTTATCCATTGGTACCAGATTTTCTCTCACAGCTCTCGTCTTTTCTTCAGATGACATACCCGAGGAATTCAATTCTCCTCCTTAAAAACTGGCATTTACTCCAATTTAAGCGAAGACCATACTTAGCGGCGACTTCGAGTACCATCTTCAATTTATCAATACCCTCATCCTCGTCCTTCGACGGTATTATCAGGTCGTCCATATATGCTTCCACTACGCCTGCTTGGATTAATGTCCGGTAAATAGCGCTAATGAACCTTACAAACACCGCCGGAGAATTTGATATTCCGAATGGCACATACAGAAATTCGAACTGCTTATTCTGTGTTACGAACGCCATATACTTCCGAGAATCCGGATCCATCGGGACATTGAAGAAACCATTCTTTAAGCCCAACGTCTAAAACACGCTTTTCCCTTGCAACCGCTCGAGCACTTCGTCAATCAACACCATAGGAAAATTATCCCTCGCGATTTTCTCATTTATTTTCCTGTAATCGCAGCACAGTCTTTTGGTTCCGTTCTTCTTCGCTACCAAAACAATTGGCGACGCATACTCAGAGCAACTTGGTTGTATAATCTTTTCTGCCACCCACTGTTTTACTTGTTCACGAACCAGCATTTGATCAGCGTGCGCCATTCGTCTTGGTCTTCGGAAGACTGGGACATTATCCTTAAGGACTAGCTTTATTACAACAGGTGATGGCTCCTCCCCGACTGGACGATACCCCGTTATGTTATGCAACAACTTCTTTCTGGTGCCACCATCCAGATGACTCAACTCCAGACTCGGCTCCCTACTGAACGTTACCTCCTCTGCAGACAAGCATATCCTTCCAAACTCTCCGGCCAACTCGAATACTTTTGATTCGTGGTCCCCTTGACCACAACCTGCAGTGTACCCACGGCTTTCGCCCAACTCGATGCCCTTATCGTCCTTATCTACACCATCTATGGTGTCTGCATGGCCTCTAGTCTCTGACTCTTCGTCTGCCCCTTCTACCGAGTTTTGCTTGCTTTGTCTGCTCCTGAACTCCACACCTTCGTCGGTGATCACCAAGTTCACCTTCTCGAGGATATCGATCCCTATAACCGCCGAGTACTGCATGTCACCTTCTCGCACCACATGGAAATTCAGCTCCAATGGGATTACCTCTATGTACTTCCACCCAAACATTACCGAGAGTCGTAACCTTTTGCTGTCCAATACCCAGAAGATTCCTCTTATTTGCCTTCAACTCGAGATATTCCATCATCGCTAGACTATCGTACCCCAGGAGACATAAGTCGCTTCCTGTGTCGAACAGCGCACATAGATCCCACAGCGATATTCTTAAATCCTCGGTTCGACCCAATTGCCAGATTAATCCTTGCCACCGGCCAAGACTCGTTTCGATTACCCGTTGGTGCAGCGTGACCGTTCCTGCTCTCCGACCCTCGCTGTTTTGACTGTGCCTCTGCCTTGTATTCTCGCACTTTATGGCCTGCTTGCCCGCATTTGAGGCATGCTTTTGACCGACACTCCCTAGCTAAATGCGTCGTCTCTTCACACCTGAAACAAGCCTTATCTTTCCTCTCCGTCTTGACTGTTGCCTGGACACTAGCACTGGTTACTGACCGCGAATTTCCCCTCGAGTATGAAGACTGCGAAATGGGATCCTTCACTCTCTCATATACTTTCAACTGAGTTTTGAGCTCGCTAATGGTACTTGCCTCGTATAATACTACCTTATTTTGCCTAGCATACGGAATTCCTTCCGCAAAATACTCTATCAGGCTTCCGACGTCCAGCTCTATCGTATGCCCCAACTCGAAAACGCAGTACAGATATTCTTGCAGACTCTCCGATGGTTTCTTGTGACGCGCTTTTAGTCGCCGATGAACTTCTGCCGTTGACAACTTTGTTTCGAATTCTTTCACGATGACCCTTTTCGCAACCCAGCTCCTCATTCCTACCTGACCTAACAGTCTGGCGGCGCCCCTAAGCAACTGCTTCGCGAAGACGAACTTTTGTACCTCATTCCAGTCGACAGTAACTGCCATTTCCTCGAACTCCTGGATCCACAGATTGATGTCCGAGCAGCCAGACCCATCGAACTGAGTCATAGACCCCTCGATATCACGGAATGCAAATGTTCCAAACCTAGCAAATGCCCCCCGCATCGATTCAGAACTGCCTTCGGCCTCTTCGAACCCTTCTTCGATATCCATTTCTCCATTGCCGTCGCGAGATAACCCGAAGTGGTTTAGGAGCCTGTCCTGAGGCGCAGTTTTCAACCCTATCGTTGGTAGGTTTAATTGTGTCAGTTTGTCTTTGAGTCCGTCTACCGTCAGAGTCAAAATATCACTCATATCCATTTTGAATTAATAATTGTAAGTAATATACAGTGTAAAATAAAAGGAAATCAAAACTAAATTTTGAGGAACTTATTTCAAATTCTATAATAATAATAAAAAAAATAGCAGCAGGAATAAATTAAAACTAATTACCACCGCTTTCCCTCCACGGCTTTTCACACACCGGTACTCTCCGTTGTTTTCTACCGCTACTTTTCTTCTTCAGGAACTTGATTTCCACTTCTTCTGCCGGGACACGGCACTTCTCCTTCGTTGGAGCACACAACAGCGATGCGGTTAAAATTCAAGCGGACTGCAATTAACGGATTTGTATATGCTGTTGTTGTTCTTCGCGCACATCTTCTTCTATATATATAAAAAAGAGTTGGCATACGACTGCTCATAACTCGGGAACGGATGGTCCGATTTGAGCTGTCTTTTTTTTTTGTTGTCTTCATCTCCGCTCAAGGAACATTTTTACGGCGAAAAAATTGGAAAATTTTGAAGAAAAATTGGAAAATTCGGAAAAATCGATTTTCCATACATTTTGTCTGAGGAATTTTCTATTTTTTTTTTCATTTTGATAGTAATATTATAACTCAAATGGTTGCAAAGGTTTAAAATTGGAAAAAGTTTCCCGGACAGTCATTTCTTTCATTTAGAAGAAATAATACAAAGAAATTAATTGCCAGAACTCCAAATTTGGAAAATTTTTAATAAGAAAAACCCTTTTCCCACACATTCACATGCAACAACATTGCCCACACATTCAAATGCAATTTTACAGGTATCCTTTTTGCTACATACATATGTACATGTACTAAACGGCAAACTTCGATGCATTTGACAGATTGGCTTCACCAAGCTAAATTGGTCCACCTAGAAGCTTACCCCGATGTTAAACCATTTCAACGTTTACCCCAGCAAAAGGACGTTTACAACACTTTGATGAAAGCGATTGACGACCGAAACGGAGGCATTTTCTTCATCGATGCGCCTGGCGGAACTGGTAAACCGTTCCTTATTTCAGTATTGTTGGCTTCGGTTCGTTCGAGATCAGAAATTGCGCTGGCGGTTGCGTCTTCTAGCATTGCAGCCGTTGGAACGTGGTCGAACGGCTCATTCTGCGTTGAAGCTGCTGTTGAATCTACAACTAACTGACGAACCGACATGCAACATTTCAAAGAATTCTGCAATGGCGAAAGTATTGCAGAGTTGTAAGATTATCATCTGGGACGAATGCCGAGATTTTCTCGAATCAATTGTTGGCAATGGAGAAGTATCGACGTTTCCACTGGATTGATTTCGTTCCCGCCGAATTTCTGCCATTTCACAACGACGAAAGAGGAACTCATTACGAATGTGCTCCCAAACATCTTCCAGAATTATGTGAACCACGTGCACGTGCAATTTTGGCCGCGACAAATAAGAATGTCGATGATTTTAATTGCGTAATTCAAAATGCAATTGCTGGACAATTACATTCGTTCAAATCAATTGATTGTGTGACTAATCCTGACGAAGCAACAAATTATCCAACGGAGTTCCTGAATTCATTGGATTTGCCAGGATTACCACCACATAATTTACGACTGAAGGTTGGATCTGTTGTCATCATGCTCCGGAACCTTAATCAACCGAAATTGTGCAATGGAACGAGATTGGCCGTAAAGCAACTCAAGAATAATGTCATTCAAGCAACGATACTCAAAGCTAGTTCAAGGGCGAGGAAGTGCTCATTCCCAGAATTCCAATGATTTCAACCGATTTACCTTTTGCATTCAAACGCATTCAATTTCCGGTTCGCCTTGCATTCGCCATGACAATAAATAAATCACAAGGCCAATCTTTGGAAGTGTGTGGGATTAATCTCGAATTCCCATGTTTATTTACGCGCCGGACAACAAAACAAAGAACGTAGTCTACCACAAAGCATTGGATTGACCTGACATATGATTCTCTCAGCCTTTTTACATTCCGCGTCAATAAAGGATATTGAATTCAATCGAATTCGAAAAGTGTTTTATTCATTCAATAATTGAAATTCGAGTAACCGATCGAGAGCCTGTCACCAATCGCGAACGTTCGATTAAAAAATTTAATTTCTGGTAAATCGCGAATGCTCCAAATAATTTCAATCAAAACATAAATTTTGGGCGAGACGAAGTCCGCCGGGTCCGCTATTTCTCCCAGATAGGAGATCTTCTTTACGCACTATTCTTTGTGGGTTCTTTATGTTTGGATTTGGTGCACTCTTTTTTTTATTTTATTTTTTATTACATTCCCGGACGAGCCCCCATTTGTGGGATTTTAAAACACAACAAATAAATTCTTTTAACACAAACTATTATTCCAACTTCAATTATAATAATTTGGCCTATTTGCCCTAACAAACTTCGGTTGATACCGATCTACTTCTGCTCTCCTTGACTGGCTTGCTTACAATGAATAAAAAAACAAATTATGGAAATACTAACCCTGCCTGCTGCTTTACATATATTGTACATAATGACGTGACTCGTGCCAAGTTCGTTGGTTTTGTCCTCTTTGTCTTCGTCCTCGTATGGTCTTGTCGTCTGTTATGTTTACTGTTTCTATGTACATTTGGGATGTGTGTGTGTGTGCGTGTTGAGTAGTCTGTCTGTCGTTCGTAGTGAATTGTTCGTTAGTTCGGCTCTCCATCCCACATTTATTTATTTACACTTTTGTCTATTACTTTATTTATTAATCTAAATACATATCTATACATGTTACTACTTATTCTTGCAATATAATTATTTATTTTATTTATTTATTTAGCTTTTTTTTTTCTTTTATTTGAGTTTTTTCGTATTCTCCTCCAAATTTGTTTTTTAAATCAAATGCAACTAACAGTTTAACAAAATAAATATAATGTTTCAGTAGAAAGATATACATATATAATATCATATCTCTGTAATGTAAAATGTGTTTTAACAATCCTACTTACAAGTTTTTTTATACAAAATAAAGGTATCTACAAACTTACCTTCAAGTTTAACGACAGAACACGATTCTAATTATTCGCTTTGAAAGGCTATAAAGGGTATTAAAGAACCTAAGATTCAAGTCGTCACTATTAAAGAAAATCACGATGAAAGGGCAAGTTTTGCTAACCATCTGGAAGAAACTTTTAAACCGTTTGATGGACAAGCGCTCATCCAAAAAAAAAATAAACACGTCGGATATAGACAATAGTGCCATAAGAAACGCAACGCTAAATTAAAACCTAAGAAAGCTCCTGGATATGATCTTATCACAAGAGAGGTTCTCAAAAAACAACACAGAAAAGCTTTAATAAAACTTCTTTTCATTATAAATGCCGCGCTTACATTAGAATATGTTCTCAGCCAAGTCGCGGAAGTTATAATGGTTCTCAAATCAGGAAAACTGCCGAACGACAAAGATTTGGCGGATCGCACTGAATGAAACCAAGTCTGTTCATGTAAATTTTACTTTTAAAGAAATAAATGGTTTGCCAATCTTTTCAAACTCGATTCGAATTCCATTTGCAAACGAGGCTTGGAATGACACTCGATGCAAAGCTGAGATGGAAGTCGCATGTAAAGAAAAAACGCAAAGAACTAGACAATAAAAACAGGGAAAGGTATTCGTTGCTTGGAAAATATTCCAAGCTTAATATAGAAAACTGCTTTTTTACAAGCAAATGCTAAGGCCAGTCTGGAGATATGGTGTACAACTCAGGGGTTGTACCAAAATAAGTAATATTGATATTTTACAATCTTTTGAAAATAAAGTGCTAAGAGAAATTGTTGTTAAAGTCAATAACTAAGTTTCGTACGTTTTTTGAGGCTTTTTGTGAAAATCCTAATTTTCACTAATTTCCAAATTAAGTTCAAATTATTCTAATTATTCTTCCGAGTTTTCTAACTGACAACAAACATTAGGATTGTATTCTTCCATAAAATAAGTTTCCTGCGATTTTAAATTATAAGCACTGTTGCCGTTTTGACTGCTTTCCAGTCAGATCTGACTGGATTGATATGAATTTAGCTGGATAATTTTTTAAAATACAGCTAGCTGGTTTTTTAACTGGATATAATTTTTTTTGACTAGGTTTGAAAGTATTTGTGGTATTTCTTACTGTACGTATGTATATAACCTTTTTATGATACTGCAACTCTTTTTTCCTCTAAGTTTCTTACATTTTCTGTAACAAGTTGATCAAAATTAATACGTTTTACAAACAATTTCGTGATATTATTAGATGGGTAGTAGTACTTGCCTAATATAGTAGATTTTTTTATTATGAAGTATATTGATTTTTATTTTTAGTGTATAATTATTGAAATTAATTAGATAGTTTCCTGTTATTTTTATTTCTTATTTGTCACAATCTTGCCATATAGTTTCATTGACCATATTTATCAACAAAATGGTTTCGCCATCAATTACTTCTATTCTGGTTATATTATTATATATTAAAGAATAAGCTTCTTTTGTAATACAATGATTGCTGTGTTTTAAATCTTTGATTAATGCTTTCTCATCATAGTGATATAATTCTTTATTAATTTGTTAGACTCATTTATCTGCATACTATTCGAGTTTGGTATTGGCTTTAATATTTCTAAATCTATAACTATATAACTAACAGGTATTTTAAAAGCAAATATTATACATTGGTTATCATACTCCATGACTGCGGCTTTTAATAGTTTTAATTTATGGAAATTTATATCGAAACGGTCTTATTCTTCTAAAGTAAGCATGGATTATATTGTTTCTTGTTGCCATAATATTGTCAAGAATGTGGTTTACTCCAATTTCGAAATATCTAAGATTAGTTTCTTGTTCCAAAAATAAGACTTTATCATTTAATTCCTTCACAACGAAATTTGCTGAGTTGTATGCTTCTGAAATCTTACTTCTATCATTATCTTTCTGACAGGGACGTGCCGTGATGTTCTCAGCAGGGTGTTCTACACTTTTTTTGTTAGATAATAACGTCTGTTCTCAGTTTTTGATAGACTAGGATACCATTTTTTTTTTGTATTTAATTTTAATTTTGAGAAACCATAACCATTTCTTTTAAATTTATATTCTGAGGGAATCCAAGAATGCATGTCTTCTACGAAAATTTGCGCACATTTAACTCATTCCTAAGCTTAACGAATTCAAAAATTCAATTCAATTCAATTCAACAATTCCAATCCATCACGGACTTGAATCTTACATCGATTGGTGTTGACAAAGTATCAATAATTTCAAAATATACTAACCTGTATCGCAACTCAAAACCTGTCAAATCCTCGCCTCGTTTTGGATTAATAACATTTTTAACACTAATTTTGAAACTACGATCTGTTTTTAAAGTTTACTTTTTTGTTATTTCGATTTTCTCACAGCAATAGTGAATGTCGAATGATTTTGTTTGTAATACGTTAAACAATACATCGGTAGGTAAATGAAAATACATACGTCATCAAATGTGTTGAACATACATACATATGTATTAAGAAATAGTAATCCTCTTGCTTCGGCACCTCAAGTAGTTGCATCATCAATCGTTTCTTCAAATAGTATAGTCAAATTATAAGAGACGAAACTAATCTCGTGGGGACGACTGTTGGGAGTCTGCGCTTAACAATTTGTTCCAAAAAAAAGTTCTCATAGTTAATTGGTAAAAAAAAGGACGATAGTTTGGACAATCTAATACAAATTATGTATTAAGGAAATTCGCGAAAACAAGGTTTAAAATGTTAGCATTAAAGTGTGGAAAATTGCTTTTGCTCTCTGACCTGGCTTGTGTTCCATTTAAGTCATTGGACATAATTGTTGCACCATCGTAAGTTCAAGCTACATACTAGCTTTCCACTACAATTTTTAGTTTTGATTAAATCTATCAATTTAATGAAAAGTGTTGTATTGCTGTTTGCTTTCGCTTCAGGGTTCTAGGTTCTACAAATATAGAGCACATCGAACAATAACCAGTGTGACCATTAGTTTCTCTCAAAAATATTCCACTCACCCGGAGAGGTGGAATATTTATATTCTACTTCAATATTTTTTTATTCCACTTTTATATTCCACTTGGTAAATACACCATAATAAGAAACAAATAAAAGTTTATTGTATACAAAACGTAAAACATGATAAACCAAATATGGTTTAAAAAATATTCCACAAATGGAATATTATATTCCACTATGGTCACACTGACAATAACTAATATCATTGTATATGAAACTTATAGTACTATCATCAAGCAATATTTTTTAGTATTTAATCCAACCGCTCAGGTGGCGTTTTCTCATTCTTCGAGAGAGAAGCAAAATATTATCAATCTCTGAGAATGGAGTTATAATCAGAGAATGAGTGAGTGATAAGTGGAAACAAAGTAAACAAAATCTTTCTTGGGTTTTCATTACCATTCAGAATTTTTGCACACATGTTACGCAACTGAGTGAATGACTTTTCCAAGAAAATGAGTAAAGAAACTGAAACTTTTTTATACCTGGAAAAAGGTATGAGCAGGTTATTATTTTTTTTCTTGTTCAGTGAAAAGATGTATGTTTTTCTGATTAGGGAGTGGAGTGGTGGATGCATATTATGCGTTATGCGTCAGGTTTTTAGTTCAAGTGGTGGTCTGGTTGAGGGATGAAAAAACATATTTTCACAGCGGGGTGGTGGTGGGATTATGTGGTGGATGGACGGAGTGCCAGTAAGTTATGATGGCTACGGATAGATTTGTTTGTTTTTGTTTGAATTGTATGAAATTATACAGAAAAATTTTCGAATCAAACCCTATCCTCTGTTGCACGGACAAACAAAGGGCGCTGAATAGTTCAAATATTCTTTTCCACGTTATCCAATGAGATAGAATATTAAACGCGTTTTTTTTCGAGGTGTCCCCTGTAGGCATAGTCCTCGCTCTTTAGTAAGAACTAAAGAAATAATAATATTTATAAAATAAAAAGTAGATATCAATTAAATAAAAAATAATGAATAACTAGAAAACCTTAACAAACAGTGTGAAAAAAAAGAAAATATAACAAAAATTCGCAAAAAAAATCTTAACAAAACAAAGAAAGGATTAATATAGGTACACATATGTATGTACGTATAATAAAGTGAAGTTTTCAATTCCTTACACTTTTAACTCCACTGAGATCATTATAGGTTTTCTTAATCGAAAATTTGATTAGACCAATATAAATTAATTTGCAAATGGAGTGTCTGTGCTCATCATCGTCACATTTCATACTAGCGTAAGCTGTCATTTTTAATTTTAGCAAAGCTTCAACCAAGTAAAGTAAAGTCTGTAGTAACCCACCAAAGCAATATGGCTTTTTCATTTTACCGGTAGACTCCCATAATGATATCCGTTGCATGTCAACGTTTTTTCTAAATTATAGTCGTTATCAACCTTTAATCGCTTTGGCGTATCGAAAATATACCGAGGTATGGTATTTACTATTCGCTCATTACGAAAACGAGATTCGGGAGAAGGAAACTGTGAATGAAAAATTTGCAAACTATTATTTTCAACGCTAGGTAGAGAAAAGTCTCTAATATGTCATAGGTTCGGCAACTCTATTAACGGAAAGTGTGGTTGGACAGTATTGTCCGTTTCTTTTTCGTTTTGGTTAATATTTAATACGCTGGATGCAATAGAACTGTCTAAAGTGACTACTAAAGGAAGCTTTATGTCTCTGATGTTATCCATGATTTTAAAACACGACTCATCGATAGATACATCAGAGCAACTGCACACTGATATGGATGACATTGGAAGGGCATTTTTAGTTAGCAATTTCGATGTGCTTCTAAATGGGTTTCACAAATAAAAAATTGTTTTTTCAATGTACTACATTGAGCATGCTTTACCCAAACATCCCTTCTATGATTTTTATTGACTTGAAAGAATTACAAGAAAAATGTTCTTTTGGTATTGTTACAATCTTTATATGAACATTTAGGCATTTTGAAAATCTATAATAATTTTCTACTAAATCGAAAAACAATTGCGTGCAAATGAAATCAAACAAAAATGTTTACCAGGAAATTATTTACACAAACTCCACAGCCATAAGTGAAGACTGAAGAGAAACATTATGTTTGTAGTAAAAACAAGCAAAAATGAATGTGCTGTATGTGTGTGCATTTTGTCCTCAATGAAAAAACTTCAACTTAAAAAAACTTTACACACAATCTTTTTTTTCATTCATCCCCAATGTGCATTTCACTGCCAATAACTCAGATCGATGGTTACTCGCAATGGAAAAAAAACACACGCACACTCCGCACAGACTTCACGATCATAGGTGAAGAGGAAATATTACGTAAGCAAAAAGGAATGTGCTTTGTGTGTGTGTCTTTTTTTTTTGAGCACATTCCTTTTGCTTTATTTCCATTATCACTCGGATTCATATGCACGAGGAGCGTGCACCTACCATGGCAACTGGCAGTGTGGCACTGAATGGGGGTAGGCCGACGAGTTATTCACATTGCAAAGTAGATATATTCACTCAACACAGTATGATGTTTGAGCGGGGTATACAAAATTCAATGAGTGCATGTGCAAATTGTTGAGGCAGAAGAGCGTAAGATTTTTGTGGTTCTCAGCGACGTGTCCTTTACTTGGGCCGCTAGGGGCGCCACCATCGATTTCCTCAAGTGATAGTACTATTAGTTTCATATACAATACTAATACGTAGGGAAGAGAATCGAACAAAATGCAACCAAACACACTTTTTCATTCTCACAATCAACTGATGTGCGCCATGGCCTGGAGAACCCAAATTCATGTGTTTTTACAGGCGGTTGTTGGGACCTTGAATGTGGTAGAATTTTTTTTTATATGGAGATTTCCTTTGGCTCTAGTAACTGGAGAACAACTTGGCGAGTCGACGTCAAACTGAATTAAGTATCAAGTTGCTGTGAAAAGATTGCTCGTGCGCGGCGGTTACGATATGTGTGCTCCGAAAAGAGGAGAACATTATATTCGACTTCAATTTGTGTTCGATGGTAGTTTTGGGGTTGCGATTGTGACTGCGGTGTTTGGTTGATTTGGCTATGGTATGACGGTGCGGCACAACAGAGTGAACAGAAATGGATGTTGAAGCAGTGTTTTTAATTAAGCATATTTTTGATTTGCAACTCGATTGAATATTGTATACAAATCAATTTTGTATTAAGACGGATTCCGTTGGGGTGTGCGGAGAACACCTGTGCACCTTACAATAAACGTCACTGCTATCTGTGAAGAAACACGACCTTTCGGTTTAAGATCACACAAGAGATTGATCGTACGGTTTATTCAAAAATTCATTTGACATCTATGATATTACAGTTTTGGTCTATGCAGGCAAGAAAGAAGATAAAAGTACAATGATTAACAGAGTTACTTGAAATTAATTTTAACAGTGACTAACAGATTTAATTATTGGAATTAATATGAATATAACTTCACACTATCATTATCATTAAGTATTTTTAAGTCGGGCATAGTTTTGTTATAGTGATTATTAATTATAATTTGTTGATTTATTTGTGTCAGTAACCCGCAAATTTCCCACGATTTCTTGCCGATTTGAATCTTTCTGTTTCTGTTCTAAGTTTAGTTTTAATTAGTTTAGATTCTGCATAAGGCGTTTGCCTATCCCCATACTTTAAGTTTCCTATATTTGATTCTAGTTAGCTTATAATATTAATCATTTCAATCGGATTTATTATATGCAAAATTATATTCGTTTCGCTTGATTTGGACTCATGCCTAATGTCGAATGATGTCTATTATTGTACATTTGAATAGCCTTACATATACATATATTTATTGCTTGAAATGTCTGTATCTTTTATATTAAGTAAAACTTCAAGTAGGGTCGATGAAATCTTTCTATGTCCGACTCTCCTGTATGCGAATTGGCCTTTGTCATATGCATTTCTATTCCCTCTTTTCTTAAGTGTTCTTTCATATTCTCTGAATTGAATTCGTTGTCACATATTATTTTAACTGGTTTTCCGAATTTATTTATTTGCGGATTCTAATTTACTTTTCCAATGCTTACTGGTCAAACTATACCCATACGCTTTTTTAGCCATTTTGTCTATAAATGTCAAATATATTAATTTATTAAAATAATTGATCCATATGTAATATGTATTTCATTCCCTTTATTAGGTGTTTCGGTAAGATTAAATTTTGGCCTAATTGGTTTCCTATCATATTTAGCTTCTTGACAGGTCTCACAATTTCCTATTACTTTTGAAATTTCATTCATTAATTTGGGAAAAAAAATTTTTTTCCCTTAAAGTTCCGTATGTCCCTACTATCCCTGAGTGGTTACTTTCTTTGGCGTGATAAAGAGATATTTGCCTATGAGCATCTTCTTCCTTTTCTAAGTCCCTTGCTCTTCGGATAAGTTTATAAAATTTTACTTCTTTATCATGTCCATACATTTCTATCCATAATTACTGCACTTTATTGTTATCATGATGATTTACTTCGGAAAAAATGATGTAGGTTAGGTTAGGTTCGCTTGGCTGTCCGCACGGGAGTGCAGACACACTTAGACCAATAAAGGTCCTTTGTGATACCTTGGATCAAAACCAATTCGCCACTCACGGACTAACAGAACCAACCGGAGCTTTTGATAAAGCGATAGATGCTCATGACGTCTAAGGACGCTATGTCACCAAGGACTTCAAGGAAGGGGGACCCTAAATGGACCATTCTTTTATGCGACAGAGCTGGGCAGTTACATAGGAGGTGAGGGATACTTTCCTCCTCCTCCTCGTCCCTGCAGCTTCTGCAGAAATCATTTGAAAAGAGGCCAAGTCTTTTGGCATGTTGGCCTATAAGGCAGTGTCCAGTGAGAACACCAACAACGCAGCTGATTTGTGATCGCTTTAGTTTGACCAACTCGGTACTGCGTTTATGATCCAGCCTGGGCCAGATCTGTCTCGAGATGAGACACGTTGACACGTTTTCCCATCTGAGGTTGGTCTTGCTAATAGCATTCAGCTTTAGTAGATTCTTACATGTAGCTAGGGGCATACCCAGGGACTGCCTATCAGACAGAATCCTTAGAGTAGTGCCTTGTCTGGCGAGTTCGTCTGCCCTGCAGTTTCCTGCAATGTCTCTATGGCCTGGCACCCAGCATAGGTGAATATTGAACTGCTCTGTCATCTCCATAAGAGATAAACGGCAGTCCCGTCCGCCTCATCCCTTGTCCCATACATCCCGTTCAGGGATGCTCGTACGGAAGTTACGGTCGAAACACATTTTCGGCGGGGTGTAGTCTGTATTTTCGTGCTTGAAGTTATGGAGATCAAGGATCGAGGAGTGGCCAGTGTGATAGCTAGACCACTGTGAGGAGGCTATCAGACGGATGGCCGTACGGGCAGCGATCTGTTTACTGAAAATATCTAGGGGCAGCAAGTTGAACATAATATCCAGTGCCGCTGAAGGAGCAGTCCTCAGTGCACCACTGATGCACATGCATGCAGATCTTTGCACCTTAGCTATTTGAGTGAGGTGGACAGCCCTGTTAAGAGCGGGCCACCATACGATCGCGCCATAGAGTAAAATAGGCCTGATAACGGACACGTACAGCCAGTGAGTGATTTGAGGTATCATACCCCAGCTCCTACCAATAGCCTTTTTACAGGAGTAGAGAGCTACATTGGCTTTCCTGACGCGTTCTAGTAGATTGGCTTTCCAGTTTGGTTTTCTGTCCAAAATAAGACCCAGATATTTTGCTTTGTCAGTGAAGGTCAGACTGGTGCCATTTATCTTGGGAGGATCTATTAGTGGAATTTTATATTTCCTCGTGAAGAGGACGAGTTCCGTTTTGTGGGGGTTAACCCCCAGTCCACAATTGGAGGCCCATCTGGTGAGCCGAAGGAGAGCATATTGGAGGATTTCCTTGAGAGTATTTGGGTGCTTACCAGAGGCAGCGATGGCAACGTCATCAGCATAGGCGATCACTTTGCATCCTGTCTTGTCTAGGTCCGGCAGTAGCTAAAAAAAGATGTAGGAGTCAAGAAAAATTACCCGCCAAATATTCAAACATAAAATGCATTAAATTAAACGCCACATCACAGATCCACCGCAAGAGTGCGACACTAATCCACATGCGACGAGCCCACCAAATTTCTTAATTTTCTGTTCTTCCTTTTTCCCTTCCTTCTTTGTTGCCCTAACTTCAACCTGTCAGCACGCGTTCGGAGAGACAACATCATCGAGTTTAACGTTCTTTATGTAATTTTTATGTCTAAAATAAAGAGTATGAATTAAGAGTGAAAGCGGTTTATTTTAATTATCGACGCGCTCCTAAATTGGTGACCCCGACGCGCACCCTATAAATTTCGTAAACCGTACATTTCTTTACTCAAATTATACAATGTCCGAAAACGAGAATCAAGCTGCCTCAAAAGTGAAACAGGCGCTCCAATCAACCAACAGCGAGATGGTTCGTTGCAGGCCAGTTAAACCATCTACAGGAACTGTACGCTCAGTAAGCATAGACAGTCCGAGGTTCGGAAGTTGAAGCGAATTATGCTCAAGTTTGACCACCACCATTTTGGCGCGGAACGTGAAGCTGTGTTTTGCGCAGCTTGAAGCGCAATTTACGCTTACAAATTTGCGAGATGACTCCCGAAAATTTAATATAGTCACTGCCGACCTTGACCAAACAACGGCCACAGAAATGCAAGATGTCATAATCAATCCACCACAAGGTAACGCATACATTCGTATAAAAGAAGAATTGATTTCTCGTTTGGCTCCCTCCAGAGATCCACAGATCAGGAAAATGCTAGATCGGGAACAGCTAGGCGATGAAAACCATCGCAGTTTCTTTGACGTTAGAGGGATTTAGCTGAAAATACCATGACTGACGATGCTTTAAAGGCAATTTGGCTGGATAGACTACCAGTTCATACACAGTCAATACTTGCCGCACATCCTCTTGGTACAAGCGAAGATCTAACGGATCTTGACAACCTTGGTGTTATTGCAGATCGAATCAACGACGTAATTCCACAGCAACAAGTCGTCAGCACGTCATCACACCCGGAATCTGTGTTGACAAGCGTGCTACAAAAGGTGGAGCAGCTGACGAGGCAATGTCTATTATTCGCATGGACAACAAACGTAGACGGGATAGTTCACGATCTCACTCACGTCGTAGACGATATCAGAAGGCCACACTAACTTGGAATGAGCAGGCAAACACCACAAACAACAGTCGCAGAAGCTTTTGCTATTTTCATCGCCACTGGGGATCCAATGCGAGAAATTGTCGACAGCCTTGCAACATTAACCAGCAGGGAAACGAGAACGGGTGTCATTAGAGGCGGTAATTTACAACCAGACTTCCCGCCGCCTCTTCGTAACGGACAAAACGTCAAAAGTACAGTTTCTGGTAGACACGAGTTCCGACGTTTTGAGTGTATCCATTCACTGGCCCACGCCATAAATCCAAAAAATCTAACTACACACTTTTCGCTGTTAACGGCACACCAATGGGTTTCGCACAATACAGATGAACTTAGGACTCCACCGAGACTTCACATGGCGTTTTGTGGTGGCGGACGTCAGCAAGCCCATCATAGGAGCTGATTTTCTGGCATACCACAAACTTATTGTTGATATAGCGTACAGCCGATTGCTAGATGGAATCACTGGAATTTCCACACGAGGCTTCCACGTACGTAAGAGCTCAGCGCAGGTTAAAACTGTTTCCGGCACTTCTAGGTACATCGAATTACTCAAACAATTTCCCCACTTGACTCGACCAGACGGAGCCTTCAAGGAGATTCGACATTCCACCATTCATCACATCAACACAACCGCAGGTCCTCCAGTCAGTTGCAAAGCACGACGTTTGGCTCCAGGCAAGATAAAAATCGCAAAAGGTGAGTTCGAAACGATGTCCAAAATGGGTATAGCTCGCCGTTCGGAGAGTTGTTGTTCATCGCCACTTCATCTCGTCGCTAAGAAATCAGGTGACTGGCGTCCGTGCGGAGATTATCGCGCATTGAACGACCGCATGATACCGGACAACTACCCTCCACGAAATTTGCAGGACTGTTCAGCTAACCTTGCACGTAAAAGATCTTCTCCAAGTTCGATTTGGCAAGGGCGTTTAACCAGATTCCCATAGCCCCAAGCGACATCAAGAAGACAGCCATCATTACACCGTTTGGGCTCTTTGAGTTTAAGTTTATGACGTTTGGACTCCGAAACGCTGCCCAGACCTTTCAGCGGTTCATCGACGAAGTCACAAATGGTCTCGACTTCTGTTTTCCGTACGTGGATGATATTTTGGTGAGATCTGATGACGAGGAACAACATGTGCAGCATCTCAAAACCCTTTTTGAACGGCTCGACCAATATGGCGTCGTCGTGAACGTGGCCAAGTGCGAGTTCGGTAAGTCTAAAATCACATTTTTAGGTTACTCAATCTCAAGCGATGGCATGGAACCGCCTGAAGAACGAGTCAAGGCTATCGTGAATTGCAAACCGCCTACCCATGTGAAGCAGCTCAGAAGATTCCTTGGCGCCATAAATTTGTATAGGCGTTTCATTGAAAACGTTGCCAAGCTACAAGCTCGGCTAAATGAGTGTCTTAAAGGACCAACAACAAAGGCAGCAGAACAATCACCTGGACACAAACTCTTCAGCAAGCATTTAGCGCTTGTAAAGAGGGACTCATTAAAGCCGTTTTGCTTGCACATCCCGATCCAGCGCTCGAATGGGGACTTTTTACTGACGCATCAGACTGTGCCATGGGAGCAGCTATAAAACACTTTAAGTTTATATTGGAAGCCAGAAACCTTACCATATATACGGACCACAAACCTTTACTGTTCGCATTCAAGCAGAAGCCGGAAAAGGCATCACCTCGACAATATAGATGTCTAGACTTCGTAAGTCAATTTTCGATTGACGTCAAACATGTCGCTGGAATAGAGAACGTCGTCGCAGATACGTTGTCACGAGTATGCTATTATAGTCACTCTCTTTATTGTTTTCCTAAATAAATCCTTCCAGAAATCGTCATCCTTTGACAACATATCAACATAAATAATTTTCTTATCATGTTTTACTTCTATTTCATTTGTAACTGAGTTGGTGAGTATCAGCTGCGTTTTATATATGTATATTGATAACTCCCTCTCTTATCGGTATGTGGTCTAAGATTTGTTCTTCAGCAGAATGTGCAGTTTCTAATTCGGATGTTTCATTGACTTCACCTGGTATTCTACTTAAGAAAACCGCAACTATGTTCTCCTTGGCTTTTATATACTCGATGTCAAACAGCCTCCCCAGTTATCTGGACACCCACCCCTGGTTTCAAACCACTACACCAATCTCTTTCTCTCTCTATATATCTTCCTTCAACGCCCGCACTGTGTATACACATTAAAAGGGTATTCATATCCCCTTGAGTGCGGGTAAATTATAAAAAAAAAAAAAAAAAAAATTTAAGAAGCCCTCTTTGAACTCTTTGACTAAATTCTTTGCTACATATTGTCTTTTTTGCTAAGTATTTTACAGGCATATGATCAGTTATTAATTTAAATTTGTGTCACCAAAGGTATGGAATAAAATACGAAGTGGCCCATACCACTGCTAGGAACTCTTTATCGGTTACTGAGTAGTCCTTCTCATGGTCATTTAACGTTCGAGAGGCATAGCATACTGGCTGCCCTTCCTGTGTCAGTACCGCTCCTAAAGCAAAATTACTCGCTCCGTATATAAAGAAAATTGTTTATTGAAATCGGGAAATTTAAGTAAAGAAAGTTTAATAAGCGTTTCCTTCAATGTTTCGAAGGCTTGAATGTATTCTGGATCTTTGCTGTTGAGTTTAATTTTTTTTTAATACTTCACCATGGGATATGCTCTCTTGGAATAATCCCTGATAAATTTTCTGTAGTAACCTGTACTGCCTAGAAATCCTCATAATTGTTTTACAGTTAGTAGTGTGTTTGTGGGGATTCTGGATCACAGGGAAGAGGAAAGATTTTTGTTGGTACCCTTGTTCGTGTATGTGCTGGAGTAGAGAGTTATGTATAGATTTCTTCGTCTGTGTTTATGGTTCGAGACTTCAGTGGACTGGGGTGATTGCTTAGTGATAAGAGCAGTATACGCATGGTATATAGTTTATAGTTGCAAAATTTATTCCAGTATTTTTTCACAACTTTTCAGGCTACGACTGCCATTTATTTATCAAAGAGCTCAGCAATAATCCCGGTGATTCCGTTAAATAAGGAAAAGTATATTTCACTCTCTAAAAAAAATTACATTGATCCAAGAAATTCTGTTGAAATTAGGTTCTTAGATTCATGTAGATTCATGGCATTAAGCTTAGATACTTTAGCTGGAAATCTATCGAAAGAAAATTTTCATATTGTTCGCTCAGTATACAAGACTGATGCTGAGTTTAATTTAATGATTAAGAAAGGAGTTTTCCCCTATGAATACATTAATTCGTGGGAACGATTAAATGAAACAAGCCTTCCTCCTAGAGATTAGTTTTTTAGTAAATTAACAAATATTGAATGTACTGAAGATCAGTATAATCATGCGCAAGCAGTATGGAACACTTTTAAGTGTAGTACTCTGCTAGACTATTTAGAACTTTATCTAAAGACAGATGTCTTCTTGCTAGCAGACATATTTGAAAACTTTCGAAATGTTTGCAAAAGTATTTATGCGCTAGATCCATGTCAGTACTATATAGCCCCGGGGCTATCATGGGATGCTATGTTGAAAACTATTAATATTCATCTTGATCTTCTAACTGACATTAATATGTATACCTTCATTCAAAGAGGTATAAGAGATGGAATTGTACAGTGTAGCCAAAGGCATTCAAAAGCCAATAAAAAATATTTGTGCGATTATAATGCCCAGCTCCCATCTGAATATCTCATATACTATCTTGATGTCAACAATTTCAAGTGAATTGAGAACAGTAATCTTAATATTTTTGAAATTTCTTAAAATTCACTCTATGGTTACATTCTACAAGTAGATTTAGAGTATCCAGAAGAGTTGCATGATATCATTGTATATGAAACTTATAGTACTATCATCAAGCAATATTTTTTAGTATTTACTCGGACCGCTCAGGTGGCGTTTTCTCATTCTTCGAGAGCGAAGTAAAATATTATTACTCTCTGCGAATGGAGTTATAATTACAGAATGAGTGAGTGATGAGTGGAAACAAAGTAAACAAAATCTTTCTTGAGTTTCCTTTCCCGTTCAGTATTTTTGCACACATGTTACGCAACTGCGTGAATGACTTTGCCAAGAAAATGTGTAAAGAAACTGATGAAAAAAAGGTATAAGCAGGTTATTATTTTTTTTCTTGTTCAGTGAAAAGATGTATGTTTTTCTGATTAGGGAGTGGAGTGGTGGATGCATATTATGCGTTATGCGTCAGGTTTTTAGTTCAAGTGGTGGTCTGGTTAAGGGATGAAAAAACATATTTTCACAGCGGGGTGGTGGTGGATGGACGGAGTGCCAGAAATTTATGATGGCTACGGATAGATTTGTTTGTTTTTGTTTGAATTGTATGAAATTATACAGAAAAATTTTCGAATCAAACCCTATCCTCTGTTGCACGGACAAACGAAGGGCGCTGAATAGTTCAAATATTCTTTTCCACGTTACCCAATGAGATAGAATATTAAACGCTTTTTTTCGAGGTGTGTAGGCATAGTCCTCGCTCTTTAGTAAGAACTAAAGAAATAATAATATTTATAAAATAAATAGTAGATATCCATTAATTAAAAAAATAATGAATAAGTAAAAAAACTTAACAAACAAGAGTGAAAAAAAAAGAAAATTTAACAAAAATTCGCAAAAAAAATCTTAACAAAACAAAGAAAGGATTAATATGGGTACACATACATATGTATGTACGTATAATAAAGTGAAATTTTCAATTCCTTACACTTTTAACTCCACAGAGATCATTATTGGTTTTCTTAATCGAAAATTTGATTAGACCAATTAAAATTAATTTGCAAATGGAGTGTCTGTGCTCATCATCGTCACATTTCATACTAGCGGAAGCTGTCATTTTTAATTTTAGCAAAGCTTCAACCAAGTGTCCTTCGTGTCGTACTTTTACAAACTGGCTTTCAAAAAGTGTTTGCATACTTTTCACATATCTAAGCTTCAATTTCCAAGGAAGGAACAGTTAAATTTCCAAATTCGGATAATGTGTCATAGGTGTTATAAGCTCTATATTAACTCTATAGCAAGTAAAGTTTGTAGTATCATTTCATTTTTAATGTTGCAATCAAGTTCGGGTTTGATTGCCATTTCATCAAAAATTAATGTACATACATCTGTTCTCTAAGTTTGACATAGTTTCAGCCTTGCTCTTTAAAAGATGAATCATTTGGTTGGAAAATCCGGCCGGTAAACATAAGGAAGAATGTCATCGATAGATTGTGCTTGTAGATGGTAAACTAGATCCCAAGCTCATCAAATGGGAATATAATGTGGGAAACTTATACGAAAACTTCAGACACGAATCTTTTTCGTCATTCGTCCAATGTGCATTTGACTTTTGAAAAAGTTGCATATTTACAAAAGTGTTTACGTCGACTGGCTTATTTTGCAATTGCATGTCAACGTTTTTTTCTAAATTATAGTCCTTGACAACCTTTAATCGCTTTGGCGTATCGAAAATATACCGAGGTATGGTATTTACTATTCGCTCATTATGAAAACGAGATTCGGGAGAAGGAAACTGTGAATGAAAAATTTGCAAACTATTATTTTCAACGCTAGGTAGAGAATAATCTCTAATAATATGTCATAGGTTCGGCAACTCTATTAACGGAAAGCGTGGTTGGAAAAATCGCAGTTTTGCCCGTTTCATTTTCGTTTTGGTTAATATTTAATACGCTGGATGCACTAGAACTGTCTGAAGTGATTACTAAAGGAAGCTTTGTGTCTCTGATGTTATCCATGATTTTAAAACAAGACTCATCGATAGATACATCAGAGCACCTGCACACTGATATGGATGACATTGGAAGGGCATTTTTAGTTAGCAATTTTGAAGTGCTTCTATCTTTACATCTTTGCTATGAAAATGGGTTTCACAAATAAAAAAATGTTTTTTCAATGTACTACATTGAGCATGCTTTACCCAAACATCCCTTCTATGATTTTTAGGGACTTGAAAAAATGACAAGAAAAATGTTCTTTTGGTATTGTTTCAATCTTTATATGAACATTTCGGCATTTTGAAAATCTATAAAAATTTTCTAATAAATTGAAATACAATTGCATGCAAATGAAATGAAACAAAAATGTTTACCAGGAAATTATTTACACAAACTAGCCATAAGTGAAGACTGAAGAGAAACATTATGTTTGTAGTAAAAACAAGCAAAAAAGAATGTGCTATATGTGTGTGCATTTTGTCCTCAATGAAAAAACTTCAACTTAAAAAACTTTTACACACAATCTTTTTTTTCATTCATCCCCAGTGTGCATTTACACTGCCAATAACTCAGGTCGATGAGTTATTCGCAATGAAAAAAAAACACACACACACTCCGCACAGACTTCACAATCATAGGTGAAGAGGAAATATTATGTAAGCAAAAAAGAATGTGCTTTGTGTGTCTGTCTTTTTTTTTTTTAGCACATTCCTTTTGCTTTATTTCCATTATCACTCGGATTCATATGCACGAGGAGCGTGCACCTACCATGGCAACTGGCAGTGTGGCACTGAATGGGGGTAGACCGATGAGTTATTCACATTGCAAAGTAGATATATTCACTCAACGCAGTGTGATATTTGAGCGGGGTATACAAAATTCAATGAGTGCATGTGCAAATTGTTGAGGCAGAAGAGTGTAAGATTTTTGTGGTTCTCAGCGACGTGTCCTTTACTTGGGCCGCTAGGGGCGCCACCATCGATTTCCTCAAGTGATAGTACTATTAGTTTCATATACAATGATGATATACAAATGATTTCCCTTTTTGTGCAGAAAATGAAAAAGGGGGATCCGATTCCAAATATAAAAAACTTATACCCGATTTATCGACCACGACCAAATATATATTTTATTACAGAAATTTACAGCAATCCATTAAAAATGGTTTGATTCAAAAAAAATACAGTTTAAGCAATCATGTTGGTTGAAAAAATGCATTGACCTAAATACACATTACCGATCATTAGCTAAGAATGCATTTGAGAAGGACTTTTTCAAATTGTTAAATAACGCTGCGTTCGGTAAGACTATGGAAAATGTAGAGAAGCGTAAGGACATGAAAATAATAACGGATTGGGAAAGCTGTGGGAAGCGTCTAGGTGCTAGAGCTCTTATAGAAAAACCCAACTTCCAAAGTTCCGCGCAATACACAACCAATATGATTGCCATCCAGATGAAACGTATGCATGTAACTTACGATAAACCGATTTATTTAGGTTTCGCAGTTCTCGATTTGTCTAAATGGAAGATGTACGACTTCCATTATGATTATATGAAAGCAAAGTATGGTGAAAATGTTAGCAACAAGAGAGGCGAACCTAAGATGGCAGTGCTTTGAAACGTGTAACACTACGAAAAAACGATGGCCGTCCTTCGACAGAACAAGAACTGGAAAACTTATACAGAAGAACAGAGGATCCTTGCTATCCTCGCGGGTATCATCACGGGGCCCGTGCCCTGAGAATTCAGCATAATGGTATTCATACCCCCTTTGGCGCGCGCGAATTATACCTACCGTTGAAGGTAATGGGTATTTTTGAATCACTTCTACCTTATTGGGGTTTGGTTTCATCCCTTCGGAAGTTAGAATATGGCCCAAGTACTCAGTGCTTTTCTTTAAAAACGAATATTTGTTAAGCTGTACCTCGAGGTTATGTTCAGCTAGTTTTTTTAATATCTTATCAAGAGATATTATATGTTCTTCCAATGAGGTGTAGAAAAATAAGTATATCGTCAAGATATACTTTACAGATGCTACCTACATACATATGTATTCGCTTACTATATCATTCATTAGGTGCTGAAATGTAGCTGGGGCATTTTTAAGTCCGAAATGCATTCTAACATATTCATATAGACCGTTTAGTGTAACAAATGCAGTCTTATGAATACCGTCAAGATGTACCTTTATTTCATGATATCCCTTGGCTAAGTCAAGGGTAGAGAAATATTGTGATCTAGCTACCTAGCTTATCTAATATTGCCTCTATATTCGGTAATGGATATTTATCATCCACCGTAATTTCGTTTAATGCTCGATAATCGATACAAAGTCTAAACTTGGTTTCCCCATCGCTGTCGGGTTTCTTGGCTTGGAGAGGCATAACGGCTATTTGATTTCCGAATATTACCTTGCCTTTCCATATCCTTAATTTGGATTCTCATGCTTTGGAGAAAGCCTGTAGAGCTTTGCATTTATTTGCTGGTCAGTTACTAGTTTTATTTCGTGTAATACACTCTCAGAGTTTGTAAGTTAATCTCCTTCTTGATATAAGACATTTATACTTTTCCAATAACCTCTGAATTTCTTTAGCTTCACACGATTTTAAATGTTCCAATTGAATGTGACTGCCACCTATTGATAAAATTCGAATGTAGACGTCAAATAAAACAATTGGAACTACGGTTTTAATTAATAGTAGTATTTCCCGTTTTCGTATATTTATAGTTTCTGTCATATTCTTTATTACATTATCCTCTAAGGACTTACCATATGCTTGTATCCGAATTCTTGAGGTAATGGGATTTGATAAATTTAAATTTTTTTAAGGTTTACAGTTACTTCATCTAAGATTTTTAATTTACTGCAATCAATTTTCCTAGTATTAACTGTTTTAATTCATTATCAATGTTTTAGTTCACTTTATTTATTAACAATCATTTAACTTCCATACTAACATCTAACATATACATATATAATTATATATTACTCGCCACCGAACCATCCCATACCAAAGATGATTGTCAACTGACTTCTGTTCGCCCACACTCTTTCCCATACTCTCTTTCGCTCGCTCACTGATTCAGGCTTACACTTGCTCACTGTGATTCGGACTCGTTCACTGCAGGTCGCCACATCCCTCCGATGTTTTTAAGCTTCAACTTCAATCTCGACTTTGAAGATTGAGTAGTGTGCTCGGGGGCATTACTCTCTGCTGGAGTTGAATCATCCAGAATCATATCCTTTGGGGTATTCCGTACCTCTGTGGTTGTTCCTGTTTCGGGGAAGCTCGGGACTCTCTTTATGTGGCTGATGTTCCTCCTAACTAGCTTGCCGCCTCCTCGTATAGTTACCTCATTCTGCCTCCTTTCGATCACTTCGAACTCGGTCGAATCGAAAGTCGGTGTCAATTTATTCTGGCCCACCATGTTGTGGAACAGTACTTTATCCCCCACTCTTATGTCACATTCTTTTGCTCCTCGATATTTGTCTCCTCTTTCTTTCCCTTTTTGTTTGGTTATTGCATCCATATCCCGTGCTTCTGAGTCCAAGATATTCTCATTAATATCCTGTACAGAAGGGATCTTGTCTCGTATTCTCCTATTGTACAAGAGTTCTGACAGTGATTTCCCTGTGGTGCCATGAGGTGTTACGTTATATATCAGCACAAACTTCTGAAGCTCTCTCCTGTAATCCAAATCCTCGGCATTTACTATTTGAAGTCTCTTCAAAATCGAACGGTTCATGTTTTTCACCTCCCCATTCGCTTGCGGCCAGTAAGGTGGTAATGTTATTAATTCGATATTATTAGTTTTACAGGAGGATTTGAATTCATTACTAATGAACTGATGCCCATTATCAGCCCTAATTGATTCCGGGTATCTTAATCTACAGAATATCTCCTCTAAAACGCCGACAATATCTGCTGAAGATGTCCTTCTCAAGAACTTAGACTCTTGATACCTGGAATGATAGTCGATGATTACAAATACGTAATCATGGTTCGGCAGGGGCCTAGTAAATCCACCGCCGCACATTGCCACGGCCCATCTGGAAAAGTATGTCGCTTCATGGGTGCCGGTTGTATCGATAGAGATACCAAAAGACATTCGCGGCAATTCTTTACATATTTTTCCACGTCCCTATCAACCAATGGCCAACATATTTTCGAACGCACCCGCCGCTTCATCACCGTTTCTCCAGGATGACCTTTATGTGCAAGAATTAGAACTCGCGATCGTAGCGCTTCTGGTATAACTAATTTAGTACCGCGTAAAAGGATGTTTCCCAGTGTGCAGAGCTCACGTCGGAATGGAAAATATATACTTTTCATTTTTGTATTCCAGCCATCATTTTTCACCGTCTCCACTGCCTCCATCAATTCCTCATCTATGCTATTATTTTGCACAATTTCGCTTATAGTCAGTGCTTGTGGAACCATTTTTTCAACCAAAGCACAAACATTATATTCGCAGTGACTATCAAAAGAGTCTGATTGTTGGATTTTGCACATGCGGGAAAGTGAATCTGCAATATTGTGCTTCCCTGCTTGGTAGATAATTTTAAACTTGAATGACTGTAAACGTATTACCCATCTCTCGATTCGCGCTGGTGGTTTGGATGTAGGTTTGAATATCGCTTCAAGTGGCTTATGGTCTGCGACCAGTTCGAGCTCGATCCCTACTAAATAACAGTAAAATCTCTCGACTGCCCAGACTAAGGCCAGGCTCTCTTTTTCTGTTTGCGAGTACCGTCTCTCTACTTCGGACAGGCTTTTGCTCGCAAATGAAATCACCTGAGGCGTCTCGTCATTATCCCTAAATTGCAGTAGCACTGCACCCAAAGCAACTGGACTCGCTTCGGCCACCAATCGCGTTCTATTCCTGATATTAAAATAGGACAGAGTCGGTATTTCTGCAAGTGCCTTTTTTAATCGCTGAAATGCTTTATCTTGACTCTCACCCCAATTAAATTTCACATCTTTTTTTAACAAACCTCTCAATGGCTCAGTTACATCTGTTAAGTCAGGGATAAACTTTCCAAGGTAGGTAACCAGTCCTAAAAAACTCCTTGTTTCGTCCTTACTATTCGGTAGTCAAAACTCTTGTACCGTTTTGACTTTATCGGGGTCTGCCTTGATCCCAGTTGTAGCCAACACATGACCCAAAAATTTCAGTTCTTTTACCTTCCAACTGCATTTTTCCTCATTCAATTTAACATTCATTTCTTGGAAAATGTGCAATTCAGTGTCATGTTTTTTCTCTGTACTTCCAAAAACAATTACGTTGTCTAAATAGTTAAGCGTATTCCTACAAGAAGCTAAGATATTTTCCATCGTTCGCTGAAAGATTTCCGGTGCAGAATTTACCCCAAACAATAACCTCTTATAGCGATAGATCCCCCTATGCGTGATAAAAGTTGTTATGTGACGACTTTCCTCATCCAGCTCTAATTGATGGTGTGCATTCTTTAAATCCAATCTGGAGAAGAACTGCGATCCTTTAAGTTTTGTCATGAATGAATCGAACGTTGGCAACGGAAAGTTCTCCCTTAATATGGCGGTGTTTGCACAACGCATGTCTATACATACACGGACATCCCCTGTTTCCTTAAATACAATGACAATTGGAGATATCCAGGAGCTTGGGCCATACACCGGCTCAATTATATCTTGTTCGACTGCTTCCTTAAGTTTCCTATCCACCTTTTCCTCCAAAGCCGATGGAATCCAACGCAACGGCTGCTGTATTGGTTTTACTGCTTTATTGATGGAAAGGTGTATTTTAATGCCCTTAGTTTTGGGGATGGTCGAATTTCCTGCACTTGGTTAACCTCTAAACCCAATTTCAGTACCTTCAATTTAATTGCTGTTTCTCGTCCTAACAACGACTGTTCCCCATTTTGTACAACGTAAAATGATGAGACCACTTCTGTTTTTTTATCTAAGTACGCTCGTAGGGGCTTCAAATACTACCAAGATTTCAAGAAGCTCCTTTCCCGCATAAGCCCGAAATCGATTCTCGGATTCCCTTCGAGTATTCCACAATGTCGACGAGCTTCTTTGAAGTTTTTCCCAATCGCTTTCTCCCAGTAGGTTAAAACGCGACCCTGAGTCAATTATCATCAATATTTTTGAGCCTCCGATGAAACACTCTATCTTTTCCTCTCTAGATGGACTACCATCGTCTTCCACCTGGAAACAGTCATGTGCCCCTAATCGAGACTGCTTACTCCTAGAATAACTATTTAAATCTTCTTCAACATAGTTAATTTTTGATGGTTCGAATCTGCGACGCTTCATATAGGAGGCATCGTCCGTAACAAACTTCCGTTTTCTTATCTTGATCTTACATTTAATTGCGAAATGACCAAGGAACCCGCATTTATTGCACTTCGCTTTTCTTGCCGAACAACTCTCACCGTTCGCCGTATGACCAATTCGACCATCTCGTAAGCACTCGCCGTCTGTTACTGCAGAATCCCTTGTAATCTTCGAAGTAATATTATTGACATTAGATGACGCTGGGGTACAAAACATCGCCTCTGACTGATTATTTATTTGTTCATAGACCTGGCACATCTCTAAAATTTCACCTAGTGTATGTTCTTTTTCTAGTATACGTCTTTTTAACTCTTTCGGCGCCCAGGCATCTATTAACTTGTCCTTCAGATTTATGTCACGGCTCTGTTCTTCCGTTTGGCCGAATGAGCATTTCGTTGCCTGATTTCGAAGCCTCAAAATGAATTTGTTTATACTCTCGCCCTCATCCGGCTTTAGGGAACGAAAAAGATGTCTTTCGAAAGTTGAGTTCCTCTGCGGTGAGAAATACTCATTCAACTTCTGTACCAAAATTCCGACGATATCACCTTCCGTCACGAGTGCACCCGGAATGTTAAAAATTACTTCTTGCAACTGTGATCCTCCTAAGTGCAGGAGTTTACTTCTTTTCCTTCCCGCTTCTGTTATTTCTTCCGCATCGAGATACAAAGAAAATGAGCAGTACCATTTCTCCCACTCCGACCGAATCACCGCCTTGTCTATTGCTTCGCATAGGAACGGTTTTATTCCTATCTCAGCCATTCTTATTAGTTGGCGTTATTAGCTTTACCACAATTTAATGTGAATTTACGCTGGACACCATTCTCTATTTCCAATTTAATGGTAATAAAAATATGTACATACATATATGCACACTACTCACCTTAGTTTCACTTGTCCAAACCGGTTCTTCTCACACTGTATTTTTTTTTATCCTTCCTCTATATTCACTCACTGCACTCTGGACCACTTATAAATATTTATTATTCACTTATGGATTTTCTCCCTTTTTTTGTTTTTAAATCCCATCCTCGTCGCCAATGTTTTAATTCATTATCAATGTTTTAATTCACTTTATTTATTAACAATCATTTAACTTCAATAATAACATCTAACACATACCTACATATATAATTATATATTACTCGCCACCGAACCATCCCATACCAAAGATGATTGTCAACTGACTTCTGTTCGCCCACACTCTTTCCCATACTCTCTTTCGCTCGCTCACCGATTCAGGCTCACACTTGCTCACTGCGGTTCGCAGGGCCGGCCCCAGCCAAACTAGCGCCCTGTGCAAGATTTGCAGAAAGCGCCCCTGTTTCATATTTGCACACATGCATAAGTCTTTTCCACATCACCCAGGAGATAGACTTTCAATGCGTTTTTTTATTGAGGTATCCCCGGCAGGCCTAATCCTCAGTAACAAACAAATATGTATATTTACATATATGTTTTTATGCGTTACATATTAAATGATTGTAATAAATGTATTTACATAAATAAAAAATAAATTAATTAAAAACAAAATGAAATGAAAACATATTTACAAAATAAATAAAATATAAAAGAATTCATTTAAGGAACTTTAGTTAATTTTTTTAAAGGAAAAAAAAATTAAAACCATAAACTAAAACGCAGCGAAGAAATGTGCAGAGGGGAATCGTTTAAACTTGGGAACTTCTTTTTCTGGCCTTAGCTTTGGCAAATTCAGCAATAAGATCATTTTTTCTAAAGACATTATAGATAAGCCTACCAATCTCTCTTGAGTCATAGTTGTCCTGAGATAATTTTTAATAATTTTAAGTTTAGAAAAACTACGTTCTCCTGAAGCTACTGTAGCGGGGATTGTATTTAGAATTTGAAGAGCAATAACTAAATTAGGAGCAAGATCTTCAAGGTTTGAACTGAATATAGAATTTAACACATCTAAACATGAGCTTTGTGGTGTAACAAGCGGGAAAATTACTGTTAACTCTTGATACAATTCTGCTCCATCTAAATCTTTAAAACTACCAAATGTTAAAACCTTCTGCAAATTAAGGCATGAAGAACGGAAATTTTTAATTTTTTAACATTCGCTAATGTTACTTAAAAATAAAAAATTGATACTATATGTGTCAAGCTGCTCAAACCTTTCTGTAATTGATTGAATCGCTTGATCAAGTATTTTGCAATAAAAATCTTCTTTAAATCTTTGTTTCGGGTCTAATATAGTTTCGGGACATTCATCAGCATGAAGTCTTTTTCTCCGTCGAGATCGCTGAAGCGATGAAGCTGCAGTAAACACATTTGGTATTTCAAGGGAACTAGCAATACGCTCAGTTAACTGAACATAATCATTAAATTTTTCATCGGAACGCATTGCAATCAAACTGTTTTTCGTATTTTCTAAGACTTTTATGCCTGTTGACAGATTAACGGATGGACTTTGCAAATATTTACTAGTTTTATTTATGTTTTCTAAAATATCGAACCAAATAAGCAGGCAACAAATAAATGTAAAATCAAAAATTTTATTTCCTAACGATTCTGCAATGTTTTTCGCCTCCGGATTTCCTATTTCAGATATTTCTATAAGGGCGTCATATGTATATGTCTTCTAGGTTTGTTTTCAAAGGCTTTAATGCATCTAACCTGCTCTCCCATCTTGTTTTAGAAAGGGGTTTCAAAGTAAGATTTGGCCCTTTTTTTATAAATATCCCACCGTGTTGTGGAACATTGAATTGTGTCAAAATACTTAACAGCATATAATGACCTAACGATGCTCCTAAATTTAAAGAATGCGAACAACACGGAACAAAATATGCTCTTGGTTCCAGAGTTCGAATTCAAAACCGTAACTTCTATTGAAAACTGATATGTTTTCATTCAAAATAAATTTCCCGCTCTTATTTTTGGCATTTTCGTTCATTTCATCTATTGAAAGATGAAAGAGAAATAAATAAATCAAAGAGAAAGAACTCTTGTTCTCTTTGTAAGAGAAATTTGCTACTTTTTTCGTAGATGAGAAATCCCATGCATATGTGCAGAATCAAAAACCTGCACGTTCAAACACAAACAATTCCGTAGACCGTATTAATGAATTTTTTTGTTTCACATATTTTCCTATGAAAATTTTGCGAGCGAATGTGCAAGAAATAAAACCTGCACATACGAGGTGGAAATTTTTTTGTTTGGAGATTTTTGAACTGGATTCTTTTGTAAAATGTAAGTGGATGTGCAAGAAATATACCTACACGAAAAGGGTGGACTATTTTGAGATTAGGTAGGTAAGAAATGAACTTGCATAGGTCTAGTGGGATTTTTTATTTTGCGATATTTTGAGTTACATAGATTCTCCTTGAAGTTGCAACATTGCAAGTTATGTGAGTTAATGTGCAAGAAATAATTCAGCACAGGTGTGATGGATGTTGCTGTTTTGGGCTTATGAACAAGCTTTTTGTTTAAAATGCAAATGGCTGTATTTGTTCGCGCAAGATAAAATAAATTGTTCTTACTCCTAGCAATGCGCCCCCAGAACTTGGTGCCCTGTGCATTTGCACATCTTGCACATATGGTTGGTCCGGCCCTGGTGGTTCGGACTCGTTCACTGCAGGTCGCCACATTAACTATTGTCATAGTTGAACCTGTGTCTATTAAACATATGTGTTTCTTATTTTAATGGAAAATGCCATTTGTGTATTGTGCCCTGTGAGGCCGGATTCAGAAAAACCGGTGCTTCAATTGAATGGATTTCCTGCTCAATAATGGTATGATCTTTGTGTTTTTGCGTGTTTGAATGAGCTATATTGTCTACGTCCATTGGTTGGACATTTCGTCTACTATAACCTGTTTGTCCCGAAACCGTAAATTTTTCTCTATTTTGACCGTTATTATGGCTTCTTTGTTGGTTGTTTTGCCCAGAGTTATGGTACTCGATATTATTACCGTTATAATAGCTTCTTTGTTGGTTGATTTGTCTAGAGTTATGATAATTATTATATTGTCTTTGTTGGCTACTTTGTCCTGAGTTATTGTTATTATATTGTCTTTTTTGGTTGCTACTATTTGATCGTTGTAGTTGTTGACTAACTGGTTGAAAACTAGTTTGTCCTAATGTCGGTGGAAGCCTAGCATGATATAAATCCTGTAACTTATTACTATTGTATATCTTCTCTTTCTGTCTACTATCATTATGATATTCACTATGAACTTGTAAATTCCCTTGGTCGAGACTTACATATGAATATAACATGTTACGTTTTTGTATTCCCTCTAGTTTTCGTGTTAAAACTATAAGTTAAAAATTAAACGAAATCTCGATTTTTCCCCTAATGATGTTGACTCAGATGAGTCTGGTTATAACTTAATTGAGGGAATCAATAAAAGCGTCAAACAATAAACTTGAATATGAACTTGAATGCAAGTAAAACTGCAAAAAATTTGCGGATCAAAAAACCTGTTCCATCTTCCAACAAGCATGCTGACAACAACAACTCACAGAGTGCAAACTTCTACGGCCCACTTCAAACTGGATTAGAAAAAAAGGATTTGGATGCTATAAAATATCATTTAACTACTGCTGGTGTTAAATGTATCGATATAAAAGCTCTTTGTCGACAAAATAATCAAGTGCAATACTCTTAATAGTCTATCTTGAAAAAGGTAGTATAACTATTAAAAAATTTCGTGAACGATTTGGTGCAATAAACAAAACAATTGTGCGATGGAACTTCCAAAGAAGGCTTCCCAAAGAAATTACCCAATGTTATAACTGCCAGAGGTATGACCATGGTGCGAAACACTGTCATGTAGACTTTCTGTTCGCTTTGCTCTGGAGGGCATCTGCCTGCTCTTCCAAGGAAATCAACAAATGTTCCAATTGTGGTGGAAAACACAAATTAACTGACCTGCAGTGCCCTAGTCGCCGAAGTTATGTGGAGTTTCGGCAAAAAAGCTCAACAAGAACACCTGGCAGGAAACCCTATCAACGAGTTTTTGTTCCGCGTGTAGAGGATTTTTCACCACTCCGGAAAACAAATCTAAATCTAAATCAGCTCACAGGTGACAAACTTTGGTCTCAACAGAGGAGCAGTACTACTAGTAATGTCAATATAAACACTAACAATGTAGTTAGTACTTCAAACTTGTTTACTAACGATTTAGTCTGTAAATTAAATTATCTTAAATATGTAAAGACAAATTTGAGCTGTTTAATGTGATAACCGAACTAGCCTTCAAATATTTAAACAGTGAATCAAAGAATTTAAAAATAATAAATTGGAATGCTAGGGATGTAAGGAAAAAAAGTACAGAGTTTTTTTTTCATGATCCGAAATAAAATAGATATAGCTATGGTCACTCAAACCTGGCTGAAACATGAACATTCTTTTTCACATCCTGACTATTTATAACTTTTCTACCTTCATTAGGGACCAAAATAATTGAAACCATAGGGGTCAAAATTTTCATCGGTATTAACAGTACAATTAAAATTGTGTGTGCTTATTTTCCAGGACGTTTGACTGACAATCGATCCAAAGGCTTTCTTAGAAGTGACTTAGCTAAATTAACTCGCTTATCAGGGCACTATATAATAGGTGGTGACTTTAATTGCCGACACCAATCATGGGGATGTCACCGAGCGAACAGTGGTAGTAACATTTTACATGAGTTACACTCAAAATATCCCTTTTCCTTGTTGTACCCTCCTGATCCTACATACGTACCCCGATATGAAATATCAAATCCCTCAGTTCTTGACCTTTTCCTAACAAAAGCGTCGGAAATTATCTCCCAGCCACTTGTAGTAAATGACCTGTCATCCGATCATTTGTCAGTAGTTGTTGAGCTCCTCGTTACCCCAACTACAAGAGAAAATGTGCGATATAACTTTAAAGCTATGGACAAAACAACGTTTCAAAGTACAATTAAAACCAAACTCGGTAATTTAACTGGTTTATCACTTGCAGACATTCAACAAAATACTGACATAGATTCTATGATCACAATGTTAAGAAACATCAAAGACAGCGTCTAAGTTCCCTCATTTTTCATTTTCAATGCAATTTTTATTGGGTAATTCAGTATTTCTTACATGTCATAATATGTACCTCTCACCCTGTCTTAAGAATCGAAAGACACGTAAAAGCCAACTTTTCTCTGCCTTTGATTCTGTCTGGCATGATGCTTTAATTCATAAAATGACCAACTTAGGCTTTCCCACCGCCTTAACTGCTTTAATACGAAGCTTCTTGCAAGAACGCAGTTTCAAAGTACATGACGGCTCTGTGGTATCCACAGAGAAGTAAATAAGTGCTGGAGTTCCCCAAGGCTCGGCGCTTGCACCGATTTCATATAACATATACTTGGCAGATTTTCCCAATCTGCCAAACTGCTTTTCGTCAATTTTCGCCGATTATACTGAAAATTAAAGCTCGCATTAAAGACCCTTAGATATAAATATGTTCGCTACGCTCAGTGCATATTATCACAGGCAGAAATTAAAAATTAACGAAAGTAAGCCTCAAGCTATGTTTTTTACGCGCCGAAAACTTTCGCGCTATTTTCCGATTAACAGTCTCAATCTAAATGGTTGTAATATCCCTTGGGCAGCAAATGTAAAATATCTAGGCATCTTTTTTGATAAAACACTGACATATAGCAACCACATAATTTTGGGGGTAAGGTCTCTAGGTAAAGGGACCAGTGGGGCAGAGATACTCTCTCCAAAGACCGTCCGTACGTGGTGAAGAACCACATCTTTCACGAGGTGTCCCTGTTGCGATGAAAACTTGAAAAAACCCGGAATCCCAGGTGCATAACTACCGTGCCTATGGGATGAATGGCACCACGTTACGATGTTTTCTAACGGTGAACTCTGGATACCTGGGGACCTCCAGTTTCAACCCAAATTCCCCTTACCTGCATACAGGGGGTGAGTGCAGGCGGACCCCCTTCTTCCCCCTTACTCGTGGGACCCAAAATGCGTAACAAAAATACCAAATTTAAAAAAAACCAAAAGCGAAGAGTGTAAACCGATCGGGCACTCCTAGCTCTATAACAACCGATCGGATTAACGTAGGAGAAAATGAAGATGCGTTTCTTCGCACTTCGGATGGGGAAAGCGTTGGAGCAATTGACGTGAACCTAGAAAGACTCTTTCTAGAATCTAGCGACACTTGCTCTATCGCTGACTCATCCCTCTTTTACGTGTCAACCAGTTCGCAACGTACCAAGAATTGTAAGTTGACAGTGAAGAGATTAGGGAGCAGCAAGGGAGAAGTTGACAGAGCAGGAGAGGAAAAGGCTGCACAACGCAGCTCAACAAAATGGTCAAGCCTGTTCCCAAACCGGTCGCGGGGAGCTCAAAGTCAACCAACAGCGACAGACGTAGCACAGGGCCGACTAGGGAGCCGAACGTAAATCCACTCGAACACGGGCTCAAACCGAGCACTAGTTCAAAAAGGAGTAGGCAAGATGACACCACATCGCCACCTGCGAAAAAGATCACAAAAAGAGCCAAGCTGTCTGTGGCTACAAATGCAAGCCTTTAAGTGTCGATTGTTGACTTCAACAATCCAGACAAGCGTCTAAGCAGAGACCAGTGGGGACTCTCGAGGGTATCAATGATACCATCGTGAAAAATTAGGGTAAATCCCCACTCTTTGAGCAACTAACCACCGATAAAGGCTTTAAAATCCTCAGCTGTGACGACGAGTTTACACTCAAGTGGCTCCAGTCATTCGTCGAAAAAAACGCAGGCTCCATGGGCAAACGCAGACATTCGTCCAGTCGAAAAGAAGGACCTGCTTGAATTCACCAGACCTAAAGGTCGCATACATATACCTGTCCCTCATATCCCTAAAGAAAGAATAAAGAGAAATCTGCGGCATCTTAACCCAGAATTCTTTAGTGACAACTGGGAGGTGCTAGAGGTCGGTGAGCATACTGAAACTGGCACTGAAATAGTGGTCCTCCTCAACCACAAATCAATGCCGATGCTGAGAAGATACAACAACAAGATCCGCACGGGTATTACCCGTTGCAAAGTTCGACCCTTTACGGATAGATCTGATAGGAGGAAGAGAGAGACGGGTGATAAGGTATGTTCAACATGAAAATTATGCAAATAAACCTTCACCATAGCATAGCGGTTAGTGCTTCTAGATAAAAGAAACGTAGATATCGCCCTAATTCAGGAGCCATGGATATCCCATGGCAAAATTAGCGGGCTAAGTCACTGCGATTTTGTGACATTCTATACCGAACCGCAAAATGTGGAATGTAAGATCAGGTCGTGTAGCGTAGCTAGGAAACATATGTACCTATTCCTTCTATCTATATATAGTAATCAAGACCAGACGGTGTTAAGGCATGACCGGAGGGGGCTTCCCCCCACTGATTCTCGCAGCCGTGTATATGCCATACGATGCCACTGACCGACCATCATCCGTAATCACTCGAGAGCTAACCCGGAAGGCGGCGACTGAAAGCTGGGACCTACTATTAGGGTGTGATGCAAATGCAGACCACGCGCAATGGGGCAGTGGCGACACAAACCCACGCGGTGAGTTATTATTCGAATTCATTATCGAAAATAATCTTTTAGTATCTAATAGAGGTAATGACCCCACTTTTGTAGTTAGAAATAGGCAAGAGGTTATCGACGTAACTTAAACTAATAAGTCCAAAACTCTTAACGTAGATAAGTGGAAAGTCTTGGAAATAGAGTCCTTCTCTGACCACAGACTAATTGAATTCTTTCTAAATAGCAGTTATGAACCCCCAAACCACATAGGAACCCTAGGAAAACTAACTGGGATCTCTTCAAACATGAGGTGGAACAACATAGCCATTTGCTCGCAGAAGACACCATACAGTGCAGTACGGACATTGATCGCATGGCCGAGAACTTAACATCCATGTTTAGGAAGGCTTTCGTGAAAGCATGCCCTGTCACAAAAGGAAAACCAGACCATCACCCCCGTGGTGGAATAAACAACTAGCCAAGGAAACGAGAAAACTCCTCAATTTGGCTAAGCGCACGAAATCCGAATCTGACTGGGAACTATATAAGACCAGTCAGAGAAATTTCAAGAATGCGACGCAGAAAGCTAAACGTCAATCATGGCATCACTTCTGCGACGAACTTAAAGGAACAACGGAAACCTCGAGACTGAGGAAAGTCCTCTCCAAAGAACGCCGGATTCTGGGTTCTCTAAAGGATTCGAACGGTAAATGGACTGAATCCTGCCCAGAATCACTAAAACTGTTGCTGCACACGCACTTCGCAGGCTGCACAAGCATACACAGCAACTGCACCAATCACAACATCGATACGGGCCCCCGTGCGGAACTTATCACAGAAGGGAAAATTGAGTGGGTCATTAGATCTTTCTCTTCCTTCAAATCTCCAGGTCTAGATGGAGTTATCCCTATCATGTTGCAGAACTCTTTATCAGTAATTATTCCGGTACTTAACGAATTGTACACGAATACCCTCACATATGGCTGTATACCAAAAGTATGGAGAGAGGTAAAGGTCGTGTTCATACCGAAAGCGGGCAAAGCAAGTCACACGAGTGAAAAAGACTTTAGACCGATAAGCCTAACCTCCTTCATACTCAAAACACTTGAAAGACTAGTCACATACACATCCGCAGTAGACTACGCCCAGGAGACCTATCTCCAGCGCAACACGCCTATACCAAAGGGAAAAGTGTTGAGACAGCGCTGCATAGTGTAGTCGGCTCAATTTAACCTGGCTGCATTTCTAGACATTGAAGGAGCATTCAATAATGTCCGTATTGATGCAGTACGTACGAAGCTAACTATGCTAAACATCAATTATATCCTAATAAATTGGATAATTAGCATGCTAGAAGGTAGACATATAATAACTGAACTTGAAGGAATGAAGATAGAAGCATACGCCTCCAGAGGTACTCCTCAAGGCGGGGTTATATCCCCACTGCTCTGAATCATTGTCCTGAATGAGGTGCTTCAGAAGCTAATATACAGTGGGGTCAAAGTCACAGCATATGCAGATGACGTTGTTGTGATGGCGACAGGTAAATACCTCCCTACTCTTAGTGAATTAATAGATGGAGCACTGAAAACCTTACACACCTGGGTAAATAAGTGTGGACTTGCGGTCAATCCCCAAAAAACTGAATTGGTACTTTTCACCAACAAAAGGAAGATTCCGCATTTTAATACACCCTCTATCGGAGGCACCCGCCTTACAATCTCAGATAGTGCGAAATACCTAGAACTAGTGCTAGAAACTAAACTGGAGACTAAATATAAACGAAAGAATAAAAAAACCAACAATAGCCTTTTACTCCTGCAGCCGAATCTTCGCAAAAACTTGGGGCTCCTCCCCCAAAATTATACTGTGGTTTCTGCCGTCAACTTTGAGTTTACCAAAAGGATCAGTTAGAGAAATGTATAAAATGGCTTCAGTGAGAGGTCGATGCGTAACTTTAAAATGCAACTGCCACTAACAAATACGGATGAATTTCAACTATTTAATCTTATAGCAATTCCTGCATTTCATAGATATTTAAGCTACCTGGTTGGGACTTCTTCGCCGTATCTTGCAGTCACACTGGCCAGAGATTTATTTTTCTCATTGACGGAAATGGATACCCTTGAACTATCTCTGTACCCAGCTGCATCCAACCTACATTCAGGAAGGCACGCTGAAAAATGGCGAAATCGCCTTACTAAATCACGAGCATTATCCGATTGTAAACTGAAGCAAATACCAACACAAGTTAGATGGAAGGGACTCCGCGAAGCTAATAGTTGGATCTTCTCAGTAGCGTCTCGGATAACCAGACATCTTATCTGCGAAGGATGCACCACCAGCATATCCATCGAATGAAATGGGCTGATAGAATTCAGGAAGGCTTGTGTTCTAAAGCTACCCAGCATGCTTATAAACGGCCGTATCGAGTTTAACAACAGCATAAAAAACTCATTTATTCCAAGTGCAAACATCAGCAGTTGGATATTTAATAGCACTCTTGCACCGGAGGCTGCCGCGCCACCAGAGGTTTATGGCATTGACCCGAAAGAGTTTATAGACCTAAAATCTAAGATCGACGATGTATTGGAGCGATCCAGGGAACTCCCGAATCGAGGTAATACGCACGATTATCACCACCATTCGCTGAGCTACCTTTTGCTGGCTGGCATGATTGGGATGGGCATCGTATACCTACTGCTATCATCGAAAAAGGAGACCCACTCCCAGACCTAAAAGATCAGTTCCTAAATTCGAAATGGACGACATTAGTAGTTAGTTAAGAGTTTAGAGAGTTAAGAACCCTTTAAAGAGGGGAGTACGTTAAGTTCATTACCGATAATTATTATAAGCTAGCTTAGTAAGCACAAAATTTAATGTAAGGCCGTTTTCATGGTCACTCATTGTGTTTATTAAGTTAGCTTAATAAGCATATTTGTAAGATTCCTATTAAAAAGCATATTTGTAATATTTTTATGTCTCAATCATGCGACAATACTGTCTGTTCTCACACTCGAACAGTTGGCGAATTTCTCTTGCTGGACGTATTTATTCTACTGCCAAACTGTACAATATATATGAGGGTAGTGTGGCCTGACTTATGTATACATTTACTAGGTTATTATTTGCATAGGTTTGCATGATATTGGTGTTGCCGTTGTCTTCCGACACATCCCCCTTTTTCAGTATACTGTTCGCTTCACAGGTTTTACTAGTCGGCCATATCGAGTCCGGTAGCCTTGGGTCTCGGCGCTCTTCGTCGAATCTGATGACGCATGCGGATCTAATGTCGGGGAAGTCGGCGACGATGATGCTGAAACACACAGCGGTGGAGATGAATGTGACGGAGACGGCGTAGGTGATGTTGAAACAGACGGCCATATTGTCTTCTTCGGCGACGAAACTGATGGCAATGTCATCGCTGGCGAAACCTCTTCGTCGATCTCGGCTTGCTCTTTGATTTCTCCAGCACGGTGAGCTCTAGTAAGATGATTGCTGTTGCGACGGTGCTTACCTATTGGAGTATCGATAATGTAAGAGCGAGGGTAGTTGGTCTTGGAAACTGTTGCCCATACCCATTTGTCACGAACCCAAACTGATTCTCCGGGAATCAGCTCACCACTTTGCACTGCTTGATGTCTTCGGTTGTAGTTTTGTGTTTGCTTCTCTCTTCTATCATCCTCCTTCCTTCTCAGCTCATTGTAGTCGATTGCTTTTGATGCGTAGCATTCGGAAACCATAGGCAATGTTGATCTAATTCGGCGGCCCATCAAAAGCTCTGCAGGGCTATAGCCGTTGGATAACAGGCTGGCGAGATACTCCAACAGCGCTGTGTAAGGGTCGGCGTTTTTCTTGAGCTGCAATTTGGCGATTTTTACTGCAGCCTCAACGAACCCGTTGCTTTGTGGAAAGTGGGAACTGGATATGATATGGCGAAATCAGTAGTTCCTTGCATATTTTGAGAATTCTGAACTGGTTCGAATTGGGTGTCGTTGTCGCTTCTCACCAGCTCATGTACTCCGTGGAGTACAAAAATTGACTTGCAGTGAATGATGACCGCTGCCGCTGTCAATCTTTCGAGCAAAGTCAGTAATGATCAAGTACCAGTGCCCTTGGCATTTAGAAAGATCCATAGCTACCCTTTGCCACGGAAGTGTTGGGAAGTCCGATGGCATTAGCTTCTCCCCAACCTCCTTTTCTTTCTTGAATGCGTGCAGTACACTGCTGATCATTTCGCCAATGTCAGTTGAAAAACCTGGCCACCAGACAGATTCACGCGCTCTTGCCCGGCACTTTGTTATTCCTTGATGACCTGCATGAAGTCTCCCGAGGACATCCTGTCGCATGGATGCTGGTATGATGAGACGACACCCCCGCATTAGCAGTCCATTCTCGTTGGCGATGTCGTTTCTGACTGCATAGTAGGGTTGCAGGATTTTTGCCAAATTCTGTTTTTCTGGCCAACCGTTCAGCGCATAGTGAGCGATTTTGCGAAGGGTAGGATCACGTGGTTATTCTGGTTTATGAATACCCTTTTAATGTTTATACACAGTTCGGGCGTTGAAAGGAAGATAGAGAGAGAGAGAGAGCGAGAGAGAGAGAGAAAGAGATTGGTGTAGTGGTTTGAAACTCAGGTGTATTAGGTTTCACACATTAGCTACAGGGGTGGTGTCCAGATAACAGGGGGATTGTTTGTTGTCATTTATTTGTTTTGCCTTCGCATCTGATTCACAGCATTATTTTTCCTGATCCACCTGATGTCATGAGCATATCAACTATCAGCAGAGCGATCAATTTCTCCAGCCATATGACAAACCTACTGCCAGTGTTATGCCTTCGCAGTAGTGTTGTCACAAAATTTCGCAGTTGATCGGACTGCCTCTTATCATATAATGCTTGCTGACATCAGGGATTGAACTGTGAACCATCAGCTCGAGAAACGATGATGCTACCACTACACCATTGCCACCCTAGAATTGTATTACCCATCCCACTGAATAATTTGGCAAACTCCTGCTTCGGTTTCACTTTGGTATGGATATCTCTACGTGGCTAATGCGTCTCACCAGGCCGAGGTCCTCACATGCCGGTAACAACAAAAAAGGCTGTGCCAAGCCCTTTACCATGTAGATGGTGTCCATCTTTCGCTCCTGTAAATAAACCAACTCACTTGGAAATAGGGTTCCCAACCGTACTATAACATATAGTATTGTACTATATTTTGGTTTTAAGTACTATATACTGTTGAAAAAATATTTATATAGTACCTACGCAAAAATACAATATTTCCATACATCCTCCATTTTGATTGCACCTTAAGGTTTCATTTTATGATGCATGTATCTGAACTCGCCTAAGTCTTACTGTCAATGTCAAAATTGATGAGAAATTTTTGTATGTTATAAGACAACTGTCTGCTTCGTGTAATCGTGTGTGATTTGAAACTTTGTTTATTTTGGAGGCCTTTGATTGACTATTTCACTAGATTAACCTTCCGATACCCGCGCATTGGTCTTTGAGACCGTCAAACTACTTTTTCGCAAATATTTTAGTAACGGTGCAATTTAGCGCAGTGTACTTTATGGTAGCTTCGTGATTTGTTTCATCCCTTATTTTAGTGTGGTTTCAGTTTTTGTGCGGTGAGCACGTGTAGTGGTTTCAGGCATCATTCAGTCTGTGAGACCGGCGCGGGTATACACGTAACAAATTTGAGCAGGTATTTTTTTTTTTGCATATATTTATGCGTTTGTATGTCTTATAATTATTGTGTTATATAGCTGTATATGTATAGCTGTATATGTACTCAACAATCAGAATAAAAAAGTCACTCGCAGAGCATTTTTGGAAGCTTTATCATATGATCTCATTAACGCACATTTGAGGAAATGGGCTTATAACACGTGTTTGCCGCGATCGCTAAGACAAAGGATTGCTGAGATATGTAAGTTAGATGAACCAGAATCTTCAGTAACGGTTAATAATACAAAAATTATATTCGAAGTAGAAGAGAAACTACGGGCTCTTGAGTTTCGGTCCCAGAGACCGTGCGCGGGTATACGTGTTATTTTTTTGACGCGGGTATAGAAAGGTTAAAGGACGAATGTACTGCGCATATCAAAGATATTTTGTGTATGCTGATGGAAACGTTAAAGTGCAAATCTTTTCAAACTTCGCTAGCCATTTCTTGCATAACTTTAATAAAGCTGTCAAACAACTTGAAGGTAATAACATCACAGTCTTAGGCTATTCTTGCGAGTCTCGATCAGCGTTCGATTCGATAAAAGTCGATCGCATCGACAAATTCCCTTTTTGGTATTGTGTATATCAATCGACAAAGATATCTGTTACTGTGAATAACCAACGTGATTATTGTGAATACAACATATATTTTTGACATTTGTGTTGTTGCTTGTTTTAATTTTCGTGTTACAAGCAAAATAGTTTAACAAACTAGTGGAAATAGGTGATGTAATAGTCTAAAAACATACATAAAACGCATTTAAATAGATTTCAGTGAAATATCAAAAGAAAAAAAGATTTCAACTGATTTTTTTTTCGACGATTCGGAAGAAGAATTTACTCCCATAACCAGTTTAAAATTGCCCGGAAAAGAAATTTGCTTTTATTAATGAAACCAACTTTCCCATTTATTTTTTATTACTCCCTTCTTTTTCTCTGTAATTAATATAATTATTTTTTTAAAAATAAAAGTTCAAAAAATGAAACACATTGTATTTTTGTTCATAACATTGCACTTCTTCCACGCAGTCGATCGGGAAAATGTAAACGAAAAAGATCGACTGTTAAAACGAAAAACTTCGCTCACAATCGACGTTCGCAATACCAAAATTCACTTTCGACGATCGACTTTCGATAAAAGTCGTTTATCGATCGACAATCGACACTCGCAATAAGGGCCTTGGATTTGTATAACACTGTGTTGACTTTAAAATTCGCGCTGGAACAAAGTAAGAAAGATTGTTTCTTTGGTTATGAAACCAAGAAATTGTTACAATCTTCAGAAGCTAAATCTCCAAAAGAAAGTGAAAAAATCAAAAAGAATTTTTTATTGTTCGTCGATAAATGTCTGGAGTATCTTAATAAGTGGTTTAATTTTAAGGAAGACAATTGGTTATACAGAATCCAAAGATTCAATTTGAAACAAGAGCTTTCCTTTGATGACTTCGAGATGACGTTAGAAGTTCTAAACTTAAAGAAAGAATGAAAATCAAGATGGGCGAACTTTATTGTGAAGTATCAATAATAAATGGAATCCTTGCAATAGTTAAAGATTCAAGCAAGTTTACCGACAGAACTACAGATCAAAAGTGGCAGCATATTTTTCAAACAATAATCCTTTTTTTAATTAATAGGTAAGTATTATTTGTCTTTATTATTTTCAAATATTTTTTTTTTTATTTTCGTCGCTGAACAATTATTCATGTACCAATGTTGTTATTTCATTTTTATAAGTCTTCTGTTTATGTGAATGAACTTTGAAATATTATTTTCACGTGATCAAGATCTTTGCGCATACGAAAAGCTTTAATGAAGCTCAATCCCAAACACTAATGGCCTACACATAAACACTTGCTTCTACAATTACTACGATGTTTGATGAACAATGAAATTTTCTTCTTCACGTTATCAAGAAACCATCAACTTGGAGATATCTCATCAATACCACTCATCAACTAAGAATGCTGAATTAACATTTCTTTACTTACAAGTAACTAAACAACAATATTGATAACAGCAGCTGACAGCACAATACAATTTACTTTCTTCATGAATTGTTCAAGACTGACATCACAAAACTTCTGCTTTTCACCATGAACCATTCAAAAATCATCAGTAGGAGATTATTAACCATATCCTCAAGAATTTTATCATCTTCAACAAACATTTCCATATTGGCTTGTCACAAAAAAATAATAACTAACAGAAATTGATGAAGCTCTCATAACATCAATCACATGCAATCAACATATGCAATTAAATCGGATTTAAAATGGAAGAAATCGACCTTACATAAGACTTATCAAAATATGAAATAACAATATTTTTTAATAAATACTATTTAATTGCTACGACATTCATAAAAATTTTGCTAAAATATACAATTATAATATTAAAAAAAAATCACTACGAAGGTAAAGGGTTTTCCAATAGGGACTTGACAACTTTAGGGTTTAATTTGTGAACGCACTCAGTAAACTCAACATTTTCATCATGGTAAAGTACACGAACGAGCAACGTCTGCAAATTATAAAAATTTTCTACCGAAAATTCTTCTGGAGAAGATGCGCCAAGATGATGAATTTCATCGCAAAATCATCTGCAGTGACGAAGCTCATTTTTGGCTCAATGGGTTCGTCAATAAGCAAAATATGCGTTATTGGTCGGGTGAAAATCCACATGTGCTTCATGAATCACCACTTCATCCACAAAAAATAACTGTTTGGTGCGGTTTGCATGCCGGCGGCGTTATTGGGCCATATTTTTTCGTCGACGATAACGATTGTCACGTTACTGTGAATGGTCAGCGTTATCGCGCCATGATCACCGATTATTTTTGGCCCGAATTGGAAGATATGGACTTGGACGACATGTGGTTTCAACAGGATAATGCCACAAGCCACGCAGCACACGCTACAATCGATTTATTGAAGAGTAAGTATGTTGAGCGTGTTATCTCAAAAAATGGGCCAGTCGGTTGGCCGCCTCGTTCGTGCGATTTAACGCCGCTTGACTATTTTCTGCGGGGCTACGTTAAGTCATTGGTTTATGCCAACACGCCGATGACGTTGGAAGAGCTCAGAGCCAACATTGAACGCGAAATAGCGGCCGCTTCGGCCGAAATGTGTGGCCGAGTCGTTGAAAATTGGGTCCAACGAATCGACCGCTGCAAACGTGCCCGCGGTGGCCATATGAACGAAGTCGAGTTCCATTCATAAATGTTTTGATTGTACTTCCAGCCGATAATAAAGTTTGTGAAATATCTCTAATGGTTTGCGTTTTATTTAAAAAAAAAGTTGTCAAGTCCTTATTGGAAAACCCTTTATTTAGAATCTGCACGAATGAATAGTACAAATCGTCAATTTCAAAATTCAGCTAGTTTGCCTTTATTTCAGTTATTTAATTACTAACAAAAAACTACTGGACCGATTTTTCTGGAAACTAAATCGGTTCTTAGTTACGTAATTACGCGTCAAATGAACCCGGTCCCATGTCCATATCATCTTTGGTTCTCGAGATAATCGAAGCGAAAAATAATTCCGAACGCACATACGAACAGACAAACATACGCACATACGTACATACATACATACACACACTCAGACATCTCTGTAAAAACGTTGGATTTGGATTCGGGTGACCTTAAAACGTGGAGATATGTCAAAATCCGCGATTCACAAAATCGGCCCCATTACAACAACTTCCCACTGTGAAGTGAATAATACTCAGCAAAAATAACTATGGCTTTTTCTTACTCTTTTCATGAAATACTGTATTGTACTATATTTTTTTTACAGCTTATTTGAAAAATACTATAATCAGTCGGAAAAATGTTAGCAACCCTACCTGGAAACATGGGCATGGTACGAAGTCTGCCTTTGTTTGGCCCGCAAAGAATCTGGTCCGACGGAAGGAGTGAAGTCTTCTTGAATTTTTGCTGAAAAACGGCAAATGGGATGGTGGGGACGTCAGCTCCCGGGTCCAACTTCCAGTTGATGATGACTTCATTAATGGCTACCTCCGCCATGCATCGCTTGTTGCGGTTCTCAGAATCGTTGCGACTACATACCGTTGATACGGCTCCGAGAAAATTCGGCACACGGTTGTCCGTCTTGGCAGTGACTTGCTTGTTTCAGTTATTGCAAGTTTCGCCTTTGGCTGGACAGTCATCCTTCTTGTGCTTCGACTTGCACGCGCACCATCTGCATCGCCATACTTGTCCTCCTTGACCACGACTGTCGGGGTTACTGGCTTTTGGTCTTCGGTTTTTATATCCTTTACATTTTGATGCGACGAAGCCCACTGTTTTTTCTTCCGTGTCCCTGGCAAGGTCTCGCAACTACCTCTTGATGGCTCCGCTTTGCCTCGCGTGCTGGGCGGCCTTCTCCAGCTTGAGAGCGTTATCCATCTGGAGCTTTTCAGAAAGTTTGCGGTCCCGCACTCCGACTACAATGCGGTCGCGGATTAGTTCATCATCCAGCTGACCAAAATTGCAGTGTTCGGCCAATGCGTAAAGCGATGTGATGAACGTATCCACTGCCTCACCTTCCTCCTGCTCCCTTAAATTGAAAACTGCGCGCTCGTACATAACATTGCGTCGAATGACGAAGTATCTGTCAAACATTTCCATCACTACTTTAAACTTCTTCGTGTCGGCATCGTTCATTCCAAAGGAGAGAAAAATGTCCTCTGCCTGGCATCCCATGATGTAAATGTGGGTGTTAACCTATTCTTCCTCTGTTTTAGCGCTTAGTCCTGATGCCTGCATAAAGCGTTCAAAACGCCTCCTCCATTTGGGCCACTCAGAAGGTGTCGAAAATGTGAAGGAATCGGGGCACTGTGCCTGGAATTATCCAGCTGCTGGTGCTGGTCCTGCTTGCTGTTGAGTTTGCGTCGTTGACCATATTTATTATATATTATATTATTAATGCATTATATTTATTATTTTTTTTTTAAACACCACTTCTTAAAGTGAGTAAAAAAAATAAAACACCGCTGCCACCATGTGTTGTTCGTATAAGTTGACTCACAAGAATGTCTCTTGATGGTCCAGCAAGTCACTGTCACATAATTATTCTGTATTCTACTTACTTATATTAATAATTATTATTTCAATATATGCTCTCGCGCATATTTAAATACGCTTTTTTTCGGTGAACCCTACAGGCGAACCAGTAGGGATGCAGCAAAGGGGGAAGGTTATAATACCTACTCGTATAATCCTGATCATAACCTGACTAAAAAAAAGGAAAGAAAAAAGAAGAAGAAGAATACATAAATACATATATGTTTGTATACAAAATGAACTTTAAAATATTCCGGCTTAAGTTTTGACTAAAAAAAGCAAATGCAAATGACTGGCACAATAGGCTGAGTGCAGTACAGGGCCTAGTATCTCGTGAGCACTCGTGTTGTGCGTCTCATGTTTTTTTGCTTCATTGAAGGGACCTACAATTTACAGCTATGTGTGTATGTACATATACCCAAAAAGTTTTCTTTTGTATTTTCTTTCTCATTACAGATATTACTCTCGGACGTTTATCAGTCATTCGCGAGATGGTGAGAGTTGTAGTCTCCCTCTGGAAATTTTCTTGACTCGACTGTTCTTTTTCAAATTAATTGCTAAAAAAAAGAAATAGCAGGGTCCTTGTCCAAGAAATGATATTTAAATACATTAAAAATCTTCACATATTTTAAAAAAAATTTTGGAAACAATGAAAATTTTTTTTAATCGTTTTTCGAAATATTTTTCTAAATGTCTATTTAGTGTGGACAAGTCTTTACCTTCTGTGAAATCGGCGTTAACTTCTTGATTTAAATCGGTTGCTCGCAGGGTTAAAAATATTGTGTCATATTTCTCATAGTCAATTTCATACTTCTTTCGAAATTGCGGATTAATTATTAAGTGTCCGTCAGCTACATTTTTAGTTATTCCATTTTTTTGAATCAAAAAACATCTAAAAATAAGAGAAGACAGGTAAAATCAATGAAAACTCTCAAACTGCTAGTAAGTTACACACCCTTCATAAAACTCCCTTTCTGCCTCTTGGCCGCCTTTAGTTGCATAGCTTTTTTCCCAAAGAATGTCAAATTGTATGTCAGCTGTTGTATCGGGATCCCGACCCTTTATAAAGGACGTCACTAGCGTCCCATCTGGGGAATTCTCTGTTACGTTTGTCATCACTCTGGGCTGCAATGATTGATTTATTACCTAACTATATTTTTTTTAAATTACAGGTACGTAACGTACCATTACTAGTTCCGGTGTCTCATCGTTCACATCAATAACATTTATTGTTAACTGGGTGTAAACTTCATTAGTAACATTAGTATAGTTTGTTACTAATGAATCTTTAGCTCTTATTTGAAGAATTACAGTCGTTTGTCTTTCATAATCGAAGACATTGTTCTCTGTTAAAATAATTATCCCAGAGCCTTCTCCTATCTGTATACCTAGAGGATTGCCCACTATAGAATGACTAAAATAAGATAAAAAATAAGGTAAAACTATAATGTTTGGTTTTTATATTTACAATTGCTGCGTAATTTTTTATTCAATATGAAGTAGGTAATAGCTTTACAAACGTTTGCCCCAGATATCACACTCAGCTGGAAAGTTCTGTCATCAGATGACAAGAGCTACGATTGGAGCCCATGTAATTGAAAAACGAGACGAAGCACTTTTTAACTAATTGCATTGGTGGAAAAAATGTTTATTCAAACTCAAAAGTCATATGTACGAAAAGTAATTCAAGACCACCAGCGACATCGTTAAGTTATGTATGTAAGAAACAGGATATACTGTATGGTAGGAATAAGAACAACCATGGTAATGTGAGATGCGAGACTGAGTACAAAAAGCTGTCGAACAGGGTGAAAAAATGTGTAGAACCAAAGATGAATTTTTGGACGGAAGAAGTCGTATTTGGGCGAACAAAAAACAAATACTTAGCGTAATGGACCGTATGTGATCCACGTCCAAGATTTTTGTGATTACGATGATTTTGTGATGATTTTTACAGGCTTTCTCATGATAATTATTACTCTCTGACGTTTGTCAGACATTCACGAGATGTGTTTTCTGGGATTCGAACCACTCGCTCAGTAATCCAACGCACAAACCACTGAGCCAAGACGCAAATAAAAGAGTGCGTCAAAAAAACTCCTCACGTAGTCCTAAAATACATATGTATATATGAACATGCGTTAACAGGTGAATTTGCTGATGTTTTTTCGGAAGGCAGTTTCCATCGTTCATCATACATATGTACATACTATAGTTTTGTTTCTTAACTTTAACAAGACATTTTATACACTGGCTCATAACATACTTCTCGAAGCTATCTGAAAAGCCGGAATAAGACGATTACTGTATCCTGCAATGTATCCTGTAGCAGTAAACAAATTGTGTAGCATGCAATTCCGCAATGCTTAAAAGTACTTTTCATATTGTATACAAATTAATTGCTAAGATTCTTAAAAACGAGCTTCCCGTTTGTTTTTCGGATAACACAGTTATCGTTGTCTGTCATTAATCTGTGGACTCAGCAGTGAAGTTGATACAAGACGTGTTCTGCGAAGTCGGCAAATGATGCCATAACAATGAGCTAGTAATTAACGCATCAAAAGTACAACTTACATTTGTACCCCTGAAGTCTATGGTATCCATCGTCACTCATCGCACTAAAGATCATTGGTTATTGCAAATATAGATATGACATGTGGCCTCGCAGGTAAACAAATTGTAATTTTTAATGTACTTAAATGCAGAATAAAAATAAATAAATAAATAACCACAAGATCTCTTCACTACTGGAGTAGTGAGTAAGACAGGTGTTAAAGTAGAGTTTACTTTCAAACGCATCCAGGTGCTGGGTTAAGCAGACGATCTCGAATCATTGGATATTCGCAGCGTGCCTTTCCCAGCTTTCAGGGCATTAATGAACAGCTAAAACGAGTTGGTCTGAAGTGAAGGGGGACAAAATCAAGTACAAATTGTTACTGCTGATATGCAGAAGAGGTCAAAGAAAGATGTAAAATAAGGCTGCTAGAAGCAGTGGGCAGTAAGAAAAGTGAAACGGCTGTTGAAAAACATGAAGGTAGTACAAGTCAATCTGCACCACAGTAAGGCGGCCAGTGCCAACCTAATCCAGTGAATAATGATACCCCCTTCGGGTTAGGGGCTAGAATATACCCGAGGTAAGGAATGCCTGTCGAAAAAGGCGACTAAAATCCAAATCGTTAAAACTTTTCGCAAAAGTTTAGTTAAATATTCAATGAACAAAACAGAAGATATTAATACCCCAGGTGGTACGCCATTTAAGATGGTAAATCCACCCTCTTCGAAGGCCCGTTCCACGGATTCTGGGAGGGACCATTTATTGCTCACCGAAGACCCTTTCGGAAAATTTAATAAGGTAGCGAGAACACCCCCATCACGTACGATGGATGTAAACCAAACTCGGAAGGCTAAAAATGCAAAAGCCTGTGAAGAAAGAGATGGGTTCAAGCAACTGAACGAGACATTAATTTAGGAAATTAATAGTTTAAAGCAAGAGTTGCAAGCGTTGAAACAACAAATCAACAGCCAAAATACAGTAAAACATAAAATTAAAGTAATTGAGTTCTCAATTGATGAGGAAGAACTACTGAAAGAGACGGAAGGAAACCCCAAAAACGGGAACAAAAATAAAACCGGGAAAATGACTACATCCGCAAAGATCTCATCTCCGAAAGAAAGCTACCAAGTTACGGAGTACGTGCTAAACATAATTCAAAAGCCAGTCAAACCTCCACCAATTATTGCACTGCAAATTACAAAGCATGAAAGCTTAGTTAAGTTATTGGAGGAAAATAAAATTAAAGCTAAACAATGCTAATAAATACATAGTAATGAGTGAATGACATTAAAATTAATGTAGCTAAAGGAGATTCTTATAGGAAACTTACCAAAATACTTAACCTCAAAAAGAGGCAACGGTACTCTTATGAGAACAAACAAACAAGACCAATTAAGGTTGTTGTAAAGTAACTACACTTCTCATGCTCACCAGAGAGAATAATTACAGAAGTAGAAACTTAAAGACATTGGAAGCTGTCAATATGCTAAAATTTAAAAGTAAAGTACCGCTTCCAATGTTTATGCTTACTTTTGAGCACGATGAAAATATCAAAAAGATATATAAAATTAAAAAGATATCCTTGGAATGAAGGAAGAGATCCATGCCATAAGGAAATCAAAACTAGTCCCAGAGTGCAAGAATTGAAAAAAGTATGGACACACACATTCATAAATACTGCAGCTCTAACCCAAGATGCGTTAAGTGTGCAGGAAATCACCGTACTAAAGATTGTATGAGGAAAAATTACGAACCAGCAAAATATGCCAATTGCAACGAAAAGCTTCCAGCCAACAATAGAGGCTGATTAGTTGCTAGACAGATTCGACTGGCAAAAGACAAAATGCATAAACGTGCCAAACCAAATTTAGAAAAAGACGCACCTAAAGTCACAAAGGACAAAGGGCGGCAATGGTCTAGTGGTAGCGTCATCATTTGTCGAGCTAATGGTTTGCAGTTCAAACCCTGATGTCAGCAAGCATTATTTGATAAGAAAGCAGTCCGATCAATTGTGAAAGCTTATGACAACACTCTACGAAGGCATAACACTGGTAGGGTTGTCATATGGCTGGAAAAATGGTTCGTTCTGTTGGATGAATGATATGCTTATGAAATCAGGTGGAGTGGGAAAAAAATACTGTGAATCAGAAGCGAAGGCAAAAAGAACAAACAAATCTCCCCAGTTATCTGGACACCACCCCTGCAGAAAATGTGAAACCAAATACACCTGAGTTTCAAACCACTGCACCAAACTCTTTCTCTCTCTCTCTCTATCTTCTTTCAACGCCCGCACTATGTGTAAACATTAAAGGGGTATTCATAACCCTTTGAGTGCGTGCAAATTATAAAAAAAAACTTGCAACCGAGAACGCCAAAAGAAGTACCCAAAGTCCAAAAAAATTAGCAAAAAGGTCTTAAGACCAAATACAGGAGCTGCATCAAAAAATGTAGAAAAACTAATAACTACACCAAAAACAAAATCAAATGCTAGTATGGAAACCTTCATGCAAAAAATTTTAAATAGAATGGAAAGCATGGAAAAAAACATTATAACTATACTAGAAAGAATATCGTTCCTTGAGAGAAAAAGCGGCAATAAAAAGGCTACACAAAAAAGACAATCATTACGAATAATAAAAAAATCCTGGAATGGAAATCCTAATGGTATCGAGAATCGTAAAGAAGAGATTCAAGTAGTTCTCGACATGAACCAACTAGATATATGTCTTGTCTGAGAGACGCGTTTTAAACTCGAAACAAACTTCAAACTGCAAGGGTACGAATTATACCACTCCCCACATCCCCATAATTCGGCAAAATGCAGGCTTGCAGTCATAGTAAAGAATACGATGGATCACCATATTGAAGCCAAATTCCAGTCATGTGCAATACAAGGAATATCCATAAATATAAAAACGAAAAGGGGACAAATAATAACATTTGCATCAATTTACTCTTCTCCGCATATTTCGGAATAGATTTATCGCGGGTGGAGATTAAAATGCAAAAAACAGGTATTGGGGATCTAGATTGATTAGCGGCAAATATCACTCAACGGAAAAATCTACGTACTGGCCTACAGATAGGAAAAAAAAGCCAGATCTTGTTGACTTTTACGTTACAAAGAATACCTCGTCAAATACTATACAAGTATGTTATAGAACGAATCAATAATCAAAACAGCATCGTCCGTGGTTCAAGTCGAACTGTCTGCATTGATCAAACATGTCTTACAAACTATTGGCAAAAATGCCAGGTCAGCAAACACGCGCGCATGCAGCAACGTGTACAATATGATACACCTGGAGAACCGTAGGTAGTGATGGTTCCCAGGTGTAATTGTATGCTGTTTAGGAGGTTTCATATTAGTCGCCCAGGGAATCATGATTGACCCTGATTCCCAAGACGAAACATGATAAGGCTGTAATTACACCTTCCTCCTTTAGAGGTATAATTTTATTTTAATTAAATTATGCCCGACCAATCCCTTAAGTCCTTTTTTTATTTAAACACAAATCTTAAAAAATATGATATAAAATGTATGTAAAATATTCTTACTCGTTACATATACACAGATTCTTAAAAGAAACTTACTAATTAAGTTGTGTTATAAAAATAAAAATGTTAAATCTATTATAATCTATCATTTAATTAAATTAAATTTAAATTTTATTAATATTACTTTATTTTTACCATTTTTAAGTCTTAAAATTAAAAATTTAGCTTAGGATAATACTTAAATTTATGAATTATAATTTTTTTTTTAAACTTAAAGTAGTATTTCTTAATATAAATATTTATTATTATTCTTTATATTCTGAATTGAAAATATGTTAATACAATTCGTTTCTTAAAACTAAATTAATTGAAAAGTTTGAACATTTTAATATTTAATATTTAATTTATAAATTCAATATTATGAACTGTCAATCGTTTACTGTGCCTGTCTTCTATGACGCAGTTTTTATTTTCATTAGTTTCTAGTACTTTATATGGACCTGTGAGAGCATTATCTAGCTTATGACCTGCTGTGTTCTCTAACAACACCCAGTCTCCTACATTGATATCTAGCTCTTTTATTTTTGTGTCATACTGTAATTTCTGTTTTATTTTTGCATTTTTGATTAACGTTTGGGCCCGTAAATTAGCAAAACTTAATTTCTTTGTCATAGGAGTCAATATTGTACACTGGGTCTATAGAGTTTTCATTCAACCATTGAAAGGTGTTTGGATTTTTCCCAAATACTAACTCAAATGGACAGTAGCTATGCACAGCCGATGGAGTGGTGTTATAGCAATATGCGAGGAATTGTAACCACTCATCCCAATCGTTTCTTTCGCCCGATATGTAGGAACGTAAATATTCATTAAACGTTCTATGGCTACGTTCTATTGTGCCTAAGGTCTGGTGATGGTACGTTGTTGAAGTTTCAATAAGGAGCAAAATTCAGTTAAAATTTGATTTTTATATTCAGTTCCCATGTCTGTTATAATTTTCTTCATAGGACCGTACTTTAGCACGAAACCTTCAACAATCGCTTTTGCTACTGTTTTAGCACTCTTTTTTGGGATAGGTATTGCTACAAAATACTTAGTCAGATCGCATATCATAGTTATCGCGTATTCATTATTTTTCTCTGTTAAAGGTAGTGGCCCGATGGTATCTATCAACACAATATCGAAAGCTTTTTCCGTTGTGGGTGTTATTACCATTGGCTCTTTAGTTTTTGTCAGATTTTTGTTGAGTTGGCAAAGTTCACATGACTTAACGTACGTTTTGATATCTTTAGCCATGTTATGCCAACGATAGTCATGTCTAATTTTATTTAATAACCTTGTAATTCCTGGGTGGCCTCCCCAGATTGAATTATCGGGGTATTTTTTTATGATCTTTTCTTTTTCCTCATTACTATATATTGTTATCACTTTGGGCGTTAGCGCTATAAATATTTTACTTAATAATTTGTTGCCCATTTCTTTAAAATCATTGACCATGGTCTTCTCAAATATTTTTTCGTTTAGTGATAACTGGAATTTAGTTAGATTCTTGATGCTGACTTCTTTTTGAAGCGCTGGAAAGAATTTGTCTAAACAAAGATTTCCATTAACATCAATTTGTTCTAACTTTAGTGAACTAATAACTTTTCTTCCACGTTTAAAATAGCAATGTTGTGGACCAAATTTTAGTTGAGTGTATTTCTTAACATCCCTAGAGTTAAGTATTTCATAAACCCTTGGTTCATTTAAATAATGAGTTATGTTTGTATCGGTGTAGTTTGATTTATTCAATTGCCTTTTTCGGGTGTCTTGACGAGTTGTTACTTTGATGATATTTTCTACTCTAATAGCTTTGATGTCATTAAAATCTATTCGTGATAGAGCATCTGCTACATAATTTTCCTTACCCCTAAGATATTCTATTGCAAAATCGTATTCTTCTAGATCCAACCTTATTCGCGTCAGTTTAGAAGACGGGTTTTTCATTGAAAACAAATAGGATAATGGCCTGTGGTCAGACCTTACCAAACATTTTTTCCCATAAATGTATGGTTTAAAGTGTGTTATGGCCCAATGTATAGCCGTAAGTTCCTGCTCAATGGTAGATTTGTTACTTTCACCCTTTGTGAAAGCTTTTAATGCATAAGATATGGGCATGTACTTTTCACCATATTGTTGGGTAAGTACCGCTCCGCAGGCATGCTTGCTTGCATCTGTTATTATACAAAATTCTTTTTCAAAATTGAGGTATTGTAGTACGGACGGACTTAATAATTGATTTTTTAAATATTGGAAAGCAGTTTCACAATCTTTGGTGCATAAAAATGGAACATTCTTTCTACTTAATCTTGTTAAATGACGTGCATGATCTGCAAAATTCGGAATGAAGCGCCTATAGTAATTGGTAAACGCTACGAACCTCTTTGCATCATCACCATTTTTGGGAGTGGGATAATTTGTTATAATTTCAAATTTACTTTTATCTGGCTGTATACCTTTATCTGTGCATCTGTGTCCAAGTAATGTCACCTCGTGACCGAGGAATGAACATTTGTCTGGATGCAATTTTAAGTTATATTTTCTGCACAAACGAAATACATCTGATAAATTTTTAAGCATGTGGTTTTCCGAACAACCAATTACTACCAAGTCATCCATATAAAGAAATGCTTGAGATGCCGTCAAACCTGAGACCGCAAACGACATCATTCTCTGAAATGTATTTGGGGCTATTTTCAATCCGTTCGGTAATCTTTTAAAACGAAATGATCCTTTTTCTGTGGAAAATGAAGTTATATCACATGAGTTTTCTTCCAATTCAATTTAATGGAACCCAGACATCAAATCAAGGCATGAGAAATATTTCGCCCTTCCTAATTGATCGAGTATATCGTCAATACGAGGAACGCCAACGTTTTTCAGTTTTACTTGGCAAGTTCTTTTTTGGAACCAAAAGTACCGGGCTATTGTATTCTGATATTGATGGTTCTATTATATCATCTCTTAGCAGTTTGTCTATCTGTTTGTTTATTTCTTCTTTTTGGCTATGAGGGGTTCTATAATTCTTTGTCTAAACAGCTGTATTATCTTCTATTCGTAATTTTTGTTTGTAAAAATTATTTGCCGAAATTTTATCATTTTCTAACGCGAATATATCTACGAAATCGGAACATAGTTTATTGAGTTGTGTTTTAGCAAAAGCTGGAAAATTTTTGTTTAACTTTAGTAGCACCTCTTCTTTGTGACTGCTATTGTCACCACTGGGAATGACTACTTTGTAATCGGACAGACTTTCTTCTTAATTACTACGTCTTTAAGTAAGACGTCCTTTTCAGTTACGTTTATCAGACAAATGGACTTTCCTGAGAAACTATTGCGTTGGCTATGAAAACACCATTGGCTAACTGTTGGTTCGGGATAAGTACCTCATTTTCAGATAGGTTAGGTAGATGGGTGCCTTGTGATATAGTTACTGCTCACTTAGACCAGGTCGGTCCATTGTTCCCAATCTTTTTAACCCTGGAAACATGAGAAAACCACTGTTAGAACCACCCAGATAATGATATGAATCTCAGGAGGTCCGCCAGCTCTACATTTCCTAAGTCCTCCAGTTCCGAAAAGAAGTAACTCCCAAGAGTCCTCATTCTTATGACGGATAGGGCAGGACAATCACATAGCAGATGACGAACAGATTCAATTTCTTCTTCGTCCCTGCAACTTCTGCAAAAGTCGTTATGTAGCACACCGAGTCGTTCTGCATGAACGCCGATAGGACAGTGTCCAGTAATTATGCCAGAAACAACCCGTGCGTTATAACGACTAAGTTTTACCAGAGAGGTTGATCTCTTCTTGCTGAAGGCCGGCCATAGCGCCCTGGCCGTTGCGCATGTTTCCAGATGAACCCAGCGTCTGTTTGCTCGACCGATGGCATCATCTTCTATCTTTTTCCGTAAGGTGCTGATTAGGGTTACTACAAAGGGGAGGGCCTGCGATAAGTGCAGCGCCGATCCTTTCCTAGCAAGCTCATCAGCCTTTTCATTTCCCTTGATATCCATGTGCCCTGGTACCCAGCAGAGGGTCACCGCATTGGCTCTGGATATCTCGTTTAGGAGTGACTTGCAGATTCTTACAAGCCTCGACCTGATTACCGCGGAGTCCAGAGCCTTAACGGCTGCCTGGCTGTCTATATAGACAGTGATCATTTTGCCAACGATATTACTCTCGCGAATAATTTCAGCAGCCTGTAAGATGGCTGTGACTTCGGCCTGAAAGACGCTGCAGTCGTCGTGAATTCTAAAGGAGCGGTTTATTCCTAGGGCTTTACAATAAACTCCGGCTCCCGTACCAATGTCCATCTTAGAACCATCGGTATAGAATGCCAGCTCCTTTTTCATGCTCTTACGGTTCTTCCAGTACATTCTGTCAGGAATTCTTGTAGCGATTCTCCTTTCAAAAGCTAATATCGGGTTCATGTGATCAGTTTCCGTCGACCTGTTGGTAGTCTCCCATCGAGACAAAATGGATGCATGACCATAGAGGCTCGATGACCATATTTCAGATGATCTTACGTTTATTTTTCTTATTGCCTCGGATCTAGCAGGAATTAGAACCGAATTTTTGTATGGAGCACTTTGCATTGGTATACCAATGTCTTTTTGGAAATTTCTTAGTCGTAATATCAATAACTCTTGATTACATTGGTAATCCAAAATACAATTATAATTTTTTATAAAATCTAGGCCTAAAATTCCGTCACACGGTATTGGAAAATTGTCAGGGACTACCTGAAATATATGTGATATCAGTATATTATCTGCTACGAGATCGGCCTATATGTTACCAAATGAATTAATGACGCCATGCCCTATTCCACTGAGCTGTATAGAGTTGATGGTATTAAAAGGTTTGTTTCCGATTTTGCTTTGCTTGAGAACCGACACATCTGCACCCGTATCAATTAAAAACAATGTGTAAATATTGCCAAGACTTGTTTTTATTGATATGTGGGAACTCAAACTTAAATTTAAATGATATATTTTTATAGTTGGTTCTGAATATCTTGGGGTGTTGATTCGTTTCCCTGGTCCTGATTGTTAACTAGTCGGACTTGTCGTTGTCGTCTATGTTGAAACTGTTGATTTGTCTGTTCCCTGCTATTATTTTAATTTATTCCGCGGTTAGCGCTGTAATTTCCACGTACGCTATATCTACCACGACCACGGTAGTTAAATCGTTGGTAGCCTCTGTTGCGCCCCCTGTTTCCACCGTCATATTGGTGAATTGATGCACCTCGGTTTTTTCGCTGATTTCCTCTGTAGTATCTGATTTCGCCTTGCTTTTGTGTTACCTCCATATGAGTTTGGATATACTTGGCAACTGCCTCACTTGCATTTCCAAAATTGCTGGATCGCATGGTAATCCGCAGCTCGGAATTGGTTGTGTGGTCTATAAGAGCTTTTACTGCAGCTTGCGTCGAAATTTTCTTTGCTGCCTCAGGCGTGAAGCCTTCCGATATATATGCAGAATTAAGGGCTTTCGTCAAATCCTCTATTTTAGTGGCAAAATCATCTGTGTTACCTTGTACATGCTGTTTACTTTTTAATTTTGCCATTATAATCTCGGATGACGTGGCCTTTATTTCTGATGTTAATTTGTTTACTATCTGCTGCAGAGTAGTTTCCCCCACGATAAGATCGCGAGCAGGTCCCTTAAATTTAGTTTTTACTAGGGTCACTGCTATTGCCTCATGCGATTCTTTGATTGTTTCAATAAGGGAGATCGCGTCAAGGAAACCCTTTAAATTGTTTGGGTTGCCGTCAAATTGCGGCAAGATCTTTGCAGCTGAATTCATAAACTCTATTGGTGTAACAACCATTGCGAATTTTTGTTTGTGAGTTTGCGTATTTGTTGAAATTGTATTGTCGTCAGTCAAGTTCAATTGTTGCTTGTAAGTAAATTCTTCATGTATGCTTAATGGAATATCTAGTTGGACCCCGTGTTTGCTAGAAACTTTTAGAAATTTATCTCTAAAACTATGGAATATTTCCGAAGCTTCTTTTTTATGTTCAGTTGTTAGTTTACTAAAGTGTACATTAAGTAGAGTTCTTATATAATTCTTATATAATTGTAACTTTGAATGAGTAGTTCAGCCGAACTGTTTTTTCGGTAATTGTGGCACTAGTCAAAAATGCAAAATAGTACACTTATAATCGAATGAAATGGATATACAAAATCTAAAACAGTGGCCGAATTCATTTTACTAATGTGTAGGTATTTAGCTACTTAAGCATTATTTTTTTCTTTCTTATTATTTATAGATCTGCTCCTATTATCTATTTAACTTAACCTATTTTACATAAAAAAATAAGTGGTTTCCTGTAGTACATACTGTTAATGGGCTGGTGCTGCTGTTGTTTCTGGGCTGAGGTTGTTAATTCGTTCCTTGTTTTTCTTTTTTTTTTTGTTTATTATTATTATTTATAGCATTTAATAACAAAAGCAAAATATACAAAAGTATATATGATTTCAGTTTTGTTTACACCTTTTTTCTATATTTGTTCCCGAGATTGTGTTATATATTTCTTTTTTAGGCTTTTATGCCACATTTTGTAAAGTGTAATCCCGAAATTAAGCACTTGTATAATTCCAATCAAATATACGAAGAAAATTACGTCTTCATTTTCAATAGATGGCGGTTGCACAATAACGTCATTTATTATTGTGCCGACGTTATCCGTTTTTACGTCTTTAGATAGGGTTTTTTCCATCTTTATCAACTCGCGAATTATTATTTTTTTTTTTAATTAATTTTTTTTTTACACACAATTTTTTTTACATTCACAATTTACTTTTCAATTTTTTTCATGAAGCAAACTTGCTCGAATTGTGTTAACACTTTTCAAGCACATCTGGGTCACAAATTACTTTTTTAATTTTTTCATAAAGGAAACTTATTCGAATCGCTTTAACACTTTTCGAGCACATCTGGGTCACAATTGACTTTTCAACTTTTTTCAGTCTTGTCACGGTCGCCATGTAATAGAACGAATCAATAATCAAAACAGCATCGTCCGTGGTTCAAGTCGAACTGTCTGCATTGATCAAACATGTCTTACAAACTATTGGCAAAAATGCCAGGTCAGCAAACACGCGCGCATGCAGCAACGTGTACAATATGATACACCTGGAGAACCGTAGGTAGTGATGGTTCCCAGGTGTAATTGTATGCTGTGTAGGAGGTTTCATATTATTCGCCCAGGGAATCATGATTGACCCTGATTCCCAAGACGAAACATGATAAGGCTGTTATTACAAGTAGAAGAAGGGCCAGTTCTGGACTCAAATCATTCCTCAATACTTTTGACACTGCGTTAAAATTACTATCAAAGAAAATAGCCCAAGGCTAGCTAATAATCTGACTGATTGTAACTACTTTAGACAGAATCTAGAGAATAATAATATTCAGCTCTTAGAAACAATTTAAACAGAAGATCAGTTAGAAGAGGCTGTTCAGATATTTACAGTTAATATCCAAAAAGCTGCATGGACTGCAAGACCACCAATCTTACGAATGATGCTAGTACCGAATACTCACTCTAGAAGGCAACAAAGAAAATGAAAAGGCCAATTGCACACATTCCACCAGTTAAAAACAGAGAAGGTAACTGGGCGATCAGCAACTAAGTAAAAGCTAATTTATTTGCCGAGTATCTTGAAGGCGCCTTCCAACCATATGAAGATAAAGACTGTCATGAAGAGGAAGAATTGTGCGAAAAGGAGAGACGCATTAAACCGGTAAAGGCGAAAGAAATTGATAAAGAAATAAAAGAAGGTACCAATACTAAAAAATCCCCGGAGTTAGATTTGATATCAGGGGAAATCCATAAACGATTCCCAAAAAAGGCTTAAAGAAACTAGCACAGATTATTAATGATGCATTCAGGATAAGGTATGTCCCGGAGGTAATTATGATACCAAAACCAGGCAAACCGCCTATTGAAGTCAGCTCCTATCGCGCCATATTGATACTGCCTATGCTGTCCAAGCTATTTGAAAAGATGTTGATTAAACGCCTGCATGAAATAATCGAGGAAAAATCGCTAAACCCAAACCATCAATTTGATTTTAGAAATAAGCACTCCACGATTGATCAGGTGCATAGAATAACAGATAAAATCGAAAACGCAATTGAAGAAAAAAATATATGCTCTACTATATTTCTCGATATAGATAAAGTATGGCACAAAGGACTGATACATAAATTGCAACGCATCTGCCAAAGCAATAGTCAGAAATTCTAGAGTCTTATATAATGCAGCGATTTTTTAGAATTAAACAAGGAGATGATTACTCCACACTGAGAGAAATAGAAGCTGGTGTACCACAGCGCAGTGTGCTAGGCCCTGTGTTATATCTTTTATTTATCATGGACTTGCCAAATTGTAACTTTTGCAGACGATACTGCTGTCCTTGCTGTGGGAAAATCTGTCGAAATAGCGACGAAAAAGCTAAAGAAGGCAGTTAAAAATATATCACAATGGACCAAAAATGGCAATTGAATTAATTGGCCTGAAGTCGGTCCATATAAACTTCACGAATAAAAGTGTTCAGCATATCCCAGTATTCATAAATGATAATGAAGTAGAATACGCAAACACAGCCAAATATCTAGGCATGACACTAGCAAAACTGCGCTGGAAAGCGCATGTAAAGAAAAAAAGAGAAGAGCTGAACGTGCGCTATAGTAAAATGTATTGGCTCATAGGAAAATACTCTTGTTTGTCCAATTACAATAAATTACTGCTTTATAAGCAAATTCTGAAACCACTATGGACCTACGGACTTCAGCTATGGGCATGCACATGCAAAACAAATTTACAAAAAATGCAAACATTTCAAAATAAAGTACTACGGAATATAGTAAATGCTCCATGGTACATAAGAAACACTGATCTGCATAGAGATCTAGAAATTGAAATGATTGAAGATGAAGTCCAAAAAATAGTAATTAATAGGCATAAACTTGAGCTTCTCAATCACGTTCAGTGCCGGGTTGCCTGACGTCGGAGGCGCACGCGTTCTGCCGCAGCTCTTGCGCACAAAAGCAATACAACACAAAAAAATACAATAAGAAAAAAAAAAAAAAATAGAAACAATATAAAAACACGCAACAACAACAATAAAATACAATAAAACAAAAAAAAAAAATTCCAATAGAACAAAAAAGAAAGAATCATAGACCATCTGATCGCGCGCGCCTAATCAAACCTTCAGTGCAGTGCAGTGGTGTTAAAAAAGAAAAAAAAAATCAGTGCCGGGTTCTCCATCTCTCCCCCTCCACTCACTTGCTGTTGTGCTTCTCAACCACCGCAATTGATGTATGTGCTGTACATTCTTCAGTTGCGTTGATTGAGAGAGCATAACATCTGATGTATAGCGAGCCGCGAGTGTTTATCCGAATAGCGGACCACAGCTGACTGTCGTTTGGGCATAACACCGGCGACAGTTTGTTGTGGAAAACTATTCCCAGGATCTACACTTCGCGGCTCTGCTTAGTTTCGTCAGAGTTGAGTCTTTTTGCGTTTTTATGTTGTGATGATGAGGGAATTTAGGGTTAATTTTTCCAACATACGTGGGCTTCGAACGAATTTCTTCGATGTGTATGCCCACACCCATTCCCATAAACCAGCTGTTCTGGCACTTAGTGAAACACAGGTAGTAGAAGAATCTTCTGATTTGGAACTGCCTGGATATAGCTTAGTGCCATTATTCTTTCCCCACCGCGGCCTCTCCATTTACATCCGTAGTGATATCGCTTACCAAATTCCGTCACAGTATGGCCACTGTTCCAATCCGGAATTTAACTTCAAATGGCTAAAATTCACGGTCCGTAAGCAAATTATCCACTACTGTTTTATATACAGAAGCCCTAGTGCGGACAGCAACTCAACCTTTAACGAGTTTGATGCGCTGTCCGATTCCATCACTCGAATTGTATCCCTGTATCCTCATACTGAAATCGTCATTGCGGGCGATTTCAATATTCACAATTCGGATTGGCTTCGACACTCTGGCCAGACAACACCCGAAGGAAGGTATGTTGAACTTTTCGCTGAGATTAACTACTTGACTCAGCTTGTAAATGAGCCGACACGAATACCAGACATTGCAAGTCATTCCGCCATTCCACCCTTGACTTGTTTCTTACTTCTCGCTCTGATAAATACGTCATCGATGTTTTAGCGCCCCTAGGCCGGTCTGACCATAACATCATATCAGCTAAATTCTCGTACTCCGACTACACAGTTAAAGAACAAACTCCCAAAAGAAAAGTATGGCGTTACGAGAAAGCCAACTGGGACGGCCTTAATAGCTTCTTTAGCAGTTTTAACTGGTCAATATGCTTCCTCGATAGTGACGTGGATGCCGCCGCTGATATGATCACCGACACGACTCTCTTAGGTATGAATAACTTTATTCCTAACAGAATAAAGAGCATTAAACCTAAGACAAACTCATGGTTCGACCAGAGCTGTAAAGAGGCTATCAGGTTGAAAGAAGTAAGTTTTCGGTCTTATAAAGCCAACAAATCTGAGGAAAACCGAAAGAAGTTCAAACAAGCAAGAAATGACTGCAACGCCCATATTCGACGTGTCAAATTTCTACATGACCAAAAACTGAGGCAAAAAATACTACAGTGTCCCAAAGGTAGTAAAAATTTTTGGTCATTCGTCAAAAACATTAAAAATTCTGCCTCATCCGCCATCCCAACGCTCATTTATAATGACATTCCAGCTGTCAGCTCCTTAGACAAGGCCAATCTACTCGCTGCACAATTTGCAGCCAACTCAACACTGCAAGATAGTGCTTTGTCTGTCCCTGTGCTTGAGAGCGTCGATTTCTCTATGGGACAAGTCCATTTTCGCACTCGCACAGTTGCAGGGGTTCTCAAAGGTCTCAATATACACAAATCCGCTGGTCCAGATGGTACCTACTCTTCTGGACTCTTTCCGAGAAGATGGAAAACAGCATTTGTCCAGCCTGTCCGTAAAAAGGCAAATCTTCCTCTCCGACCAATTACCGACTCATTGCACTTACGTCCCTTATTTCTAAGGTCATGGAAACGCTGATAAATCGTCAGCTTACGAAATATCTTGATTCACGAAAACTTCTCAGTGACCGGCAGTACGGTTTTCGTAGCAACAGGTCCACTGGTGATTTGATGGCATATCTCACCGAGAAGTGGAACCAATCTCTCCATCACTTCGGTGAAACAAAGATAGTTGCACTTGATATTTCAAAGGCATTTGGCAGAGTTTGGCATCAGGCTCTTTTGTCGAAAATGGGTGCATATGGCATCGATGAGTCTCTTCTTCAATGGATTAGAAATTACCTTTCGGGGCGTTCAATACAAGTTGTCTTGGACGGCTTCAAGTCTGATATTAAACATATAAATGCTAGTGTCCCCCAGGGCTCAGTTTTGTCTCCGACTCTCTTTCTCATTTTCATAAATAATCTCTTGTCTGCAACCTCTAATCCAATCCACTCCTTCGCTGATGACAGTACCCTCAGTTTTTCATATTCGTTCCCCAACTCACGTCCCTGCTCTTCGGCCGTAGAAGAGGAACGGCAACGTATGTTAAACTCATTAAATTCCGACCTTGACAGCATAATCCAATGGGGCTCAACTAATAGAGTGGAATTTAATGCATCCAAAACTCAGTGCTGTCTTCTGTCTCTCAAGCGAAACCAAGACCCCCAACCATTATCTATGCATGGTACTTGCATCGCAGAAACCGAAAGACTTGCCATTCTCGGTATGTGTATTAACAATCACCTTCGTTGGAACGATCACATATTCGAGGTCGCCAAAAATGTTGCAAAATGTCTAGGATTCCTTAAGCGATGAAAGAAATATTTTACCCCGTCTGATCTGGCTTCAATATATAAGGCATTCATTCGCCCAAAGATGGAATACAACGCCCCCATCTGGTCTGGTGCACCCAAGACCGTCTTGCACATTCTTGATAGGGTTCAGAATCGCGCGATAAAACTAATAGGTGATAGAGACATTGTGAGCTCCATAGACTCACTAGAGCATCGCAGAGCAGTCTCTTGTCTCTCCCTATTTTATCGCTTATTCCACAAAAAATGTTCCAACGCATTAGTCACTTGCAGTGACTAATCCTCCCCTTCAAAATTTCACCCGCAATACGCGTCGCGCTTCGAATGCACATCAGTTCACCCTCAAGCCCAACTTCGGACGTACTGTCAAATATAGGGATTCGTTCATAAGCCGAACGACACGTATGTGGAACAATCTTCCAGGCTCTGTATTTCCTCATCGCTACAACATACAAACATTCAAAGCCAAAGTGCACCGGCATCTCCTCTCTTCCTCTTTCCCCTTTTTCCAAACGCCCGTGCCCTGAATAAACAGCATAAGGGTATTCATACCCCCTGTGGCCCGCGCGAATTATAAAAAAAAAAAAAAAAACGTCAACTCAGAAATGACGGAGCTATTAAATACTAGCAATCTGACTAGGAGATTAGAAAGAGTAAAACCTTTTGATGTAGCTAGATAGGCAAAGAGAAAACAATAAAGCAATGTTTAATCTTATTACCTGCGTTTCACCTGCAACACGATCGCGGGGGGACCAGTAGGTACGGAACGAAAGTTTATGTTAAAATACGGCGGCTACTTGAGGCGACTGGCTGTGTTTTCTTTTTAATCGGGAGCACGGCGGCTACTTGAGGCGACTGGCGTAACGCGTAACACAAACTTCCTTTTTCTTTATTTAACTAAGCACACGCGACACTACTGGTCCCAGCACGGGCGCCAATTTAACCTTATTAAATCCTTTTATTTAAAAGAATTTATTTTTTCAAACGATTGCCTTCACGGCTACTTAACAACTAACTTACAATTTTATGACTTAAAACTACCTATGCTATTTTATTCCCCATTTCTGCGGATGCTCCCACGATTCGCCAGTTGCACACGTCACTCAAACTTGCTGACACTACGTCTGGACCACCGGACGCTACCTGCATTCCATCACGTAATGTTTGCACGCGAGTTACGTCCGTACATTAACCTCGACAAAGGCATTGACGGAACTCCAACTTTCCCTACAGCAGCACAAAAGGTTCATTGGCTTTTATTCATGCAATCAGCAAAATCGAGTTAATTGATTTGCGACCCAATTATTAATTTCGCAATTTGATTATGTTTCCATTTTTCCAAATTTCGCAATCGAACTCATGAACCTTTTGTGCTGAGCTATTAGTATGTACATAAGTAGAAATAATTGTAAAGATTGTATTACTTTTTGAAAGTAAAGATTCAGTCTAAAGACACCATCAAGACAGTTAACTGCGCAGTCGGTAAACCCGAAGATAATAACAATAAATTGACGGTGTAATCTTAAGAATTATAGCCGCAAAAAGGAATATAAATAGAGACATACATATAAACATAGATATTGTGCGAAAAAAAAAAAAATTAAAATTGACAGAAACCAAAAAAGTGAATAAGTGTATTATAATACTCAATCTTGGAAATTTTTCTCGTAAATACTGAAAAGTTGGCCCATTCTTGTCTAAGCCCTACACGAAATTTTTCATGAGTCCCAGTTTTATGTGAAGTGGAGGTAGTAAAATTTTGTTGCAATCAACAAGTGGTGATTCTTTAACATTTTTTCTGCCCTGGTTCCAGTGATTGCCGAAGGGGCCAGTCCCTTTCTTTATAGTGAAGACTTCTAGCACGGCTATCCCATTCACATAGGAAACAGCAGAACTTTGTGTATCCTAGTTGTAAGCCAAGTAACAGGGCAACTATTTTCCACACAGTAATGTTAACTGACAGATATGTTTCACAAAGCAGAATGTTTGAGGACAACTGTAAAAGTTATACACGCGACAACTGAACAATTGCAAGCAAACTTATAAAAATATTAAATTTCTTACCATAGAGGTATGTACTATACATATGTATATCTTCAAAACGGGAACCAATCTAGAAATTTTATTGTCATTTTTGAATTCAGCGTACTCAAATTAGTTAATATTGGTTGGAATTATGTCCGATAAAATTTACTGTTGTCCAGTGTATTAAACAAAAAAAAAATAAGAAAAAAAAAAAACGGTTATTTGACATATGGTGAACTAAGTGATCCATAAAAAATATTTTATTGGATATAAACGGTAAAAGTGAGTGATAATAATTTATTTTATGAAATGGCTAACATTGAGGAGTTAAAGGAAAAAATCGAGGTCTTACAACGTATTGTCCAGCTCCAGGAGGACCATATAGAACGAATGCAGCAACAACCACAACAAGAACAACCACAACAAGAACAACCACAACAAGAACAACCACAACAAGAAGAACCACAACAAGAACGACCACAACAGCAACAGGACATCATTCAAAATAATAATGGATTTTCGTTAAGCCCTGATAAGATCCTCCAACAGTTTCGTCAGCTGAAACCCTTTGATGGAATAGGAAATTACGGATTAAACGCATTTTTCAAATCGGTAGAATCAACAGCAATACTTTGTGGTACTAACCAGCGGCTACATCAATACGCAATGGGGATCGTCTTTACCGAAAAGATCCAGGGAGAGGCAGCGAAATGTGTGAGGCAACTAGGAGACAACGTCAACTGGCAAACCGTGAAGAACAAACTGAAGCAACACTTCCGGCCAACAAAATCATACTCCGAAATCTTCAACCACTGCAGATATGTCAAGGTCAGTAATTTAAGAGAACTATTTGATACCTTTAAGAATGCTAGTTTTGAACTTAATGAGATTTATGATTTTGATGAAGATAAACCAGAAGTATACAAACCAGACAGAGTAGAAAATGATTTAAAAGAAATATTGTTAGAAAAAAATAGACGGTAGTGTCAGGATTCACATAGATCTAAGTAATAGTATAGTAGACATATATAAATAAATATAAATATTCCAAACTAAAATTATTAGATGATGAACGAACAATAGATTTAAGTCATGAAAAAATGTACAATAGATATTTGAACTTTAACTCAAATCGATCGGCTAATAACCATAGGTAGGGATGAGCAAAGAAATCTACGACAAAATAAACTAAACTAAACTATAAGTCCAGAACCAATTTTTCGCCCAACTCAAACCAGGGACTTTCGAGCCGTAATTATAATCATTCAAACCAAAGGCCAGAACATTCATTCCAAAATCCGAACAATCCTAATGAAGTCAATGTAAATTTTCAAGTTCGGCCTCAAAACAGAACTTACCGATAGTCACCTTAACAATAGGATATCAGAATATAAGATGTTTAATTGACACTGGATCAACAACCAGTATAGTAAAATCAAATATTTTAGGTAATTATGAGGAAGTAACATTAACCGAACCAGAATACTATTCTACCTTAAATGGTCGTAGTGTGGTAACTGCAAAGGTTATCACCACAGTTCCTCTGGAATTTAGAACTCCAGGAACTATAAGCTGGAATATTTTTAATTTAGGTGGTAGGGATTATGAAGCAATTCTAGGACTTAATATTCTCATTCCTTTCCGAATTAATGTTAACTTGGGACAGAAATATATCGAGATTAATAAGGAAAGAATTGAATTCGATAACAATAATTGCCCCATTGACCCAAATACCATTTATTGGTTAGAACCTGTAGATCAATTACTAGATCACGTAAATCTTGGAGAACTTAACCAAAAAGAAATCTTCGGAGTTAACAAATTACTTAAAGAATACGAAGATCTATTTTATATGGAAGGGGATGACTTAACGTTCACTCATAAGATTACTCATGAAATTGTAACAACAACTTACAATCCGGTATATTCAAAAATTTATCGGTACCCAAAGGTTCATGAAGAAGAAATTCAGCGTCAAATAAATGAAATGCTAGAACAGGGAATCATTGTAGAAAGTAATTCGCCATATAATAGTCCGCTTTGGGTCGTACCAAAGAAAATAGATAAAAACGGGAACCAAAAATGGAGAATTATCATCGATTATAGAAAATTGAATGAGGTCACGGTGAGCGAGAAATTCCCAATACCCAATATCGACACGTAATTGGATAAATAAGGGAAGTCGCATTATTTTACTACACTCGATTTGGCTAAACGTTTCCACCAAATTTTTTGTCAAACCTGAGGATAGGAAAAAGACAGCATTTTCAACACCTTTCGGTCACTTTGAATATGTGAGGATGCCATTTGGCTTAAAAAATGCTCCTTCAACATTTCAAAGATTGATGAATTCAATCCTCAAAGACTTCATAAATAAAAGTTGTGTCGTATACTTAGACGACATCTTGATTTTTAGCACCTCATTCCAGGAGCACTTAGTCAACCTTCGAAAAATTTTTGAAACCCTCAAAAGAGCAGGTCTTAAAATTCAGATTGACAAATGCAACTTTCTAGCTAAAGAAAGGGAATATTTAGGGCACACACTCACTTCAGAAGGAGTAAAGCCCAATCCCGCAAAAATCACTGTTATTCGGAACTTAAAACTTCCAAGAACCCAAAAGCAAATTAAATCATCCCTTGGATTAACAGGTTACTATAGAAAATTCATCAGGGATTACGCCAAAGTCGCATACCCTATGGTAAAGTACCTAAAAAAGAATTTAAAAATTAACCTCAACGACCCTAACCATGTTTCTGCATTCGAAAAACTAAAGGAAATTATTACCGATTATCCAATCTTAAAATACCCTGATTTCAAAAAACGCTTCAAATTGGTAACTGACGCAAGCAATTATGCATTCGGAGCTGCGTTAGTTCAAGATGGACATCCGGTTTTATTTGCCTCTCGCACCCTCAATGACCACGAAAAACACTATTCCACAATCGAAAAGGAACTGCTAGCAATCGACCCTACCTTTTAGGAAAGAATTAGATTTGTGTACCGATCACCAACCAATAAAATGGCTACACACAAAAAATTTAGGAAAAGATTTGGATCCGCGGCTTCAACGTTGGCTTGTACAACTAGGGGAATATGAAGCAACAATCGATTACGTTAAGGGCAAAGAGAATAAACTAGCGGATTTTCTTAGTAGAATTAATACAAGCACCAATGAAATCAACCTTATGGAGCCAAACACTAGTAATCATATCCCGATATTAGATACAGTAGTCAATCGTTTCAAAACCCAATTTATACTATGTGAAAGGGAAATCGAAAATATATTCAGCAATAAAAGAATTTTCATAGAATCAAATGACAAACAATATTTCTGACATCGTCCGAAGACATGTCAGTAAAGGAAAAGTAGGATTGTATTCAGAATTGAACGATGTTATGTACAACCAAGTGCAACTAAAGTTGATTGAATTATTCCCTGCTAATTGCAATATTAAGTTCGTTAAATGTAAACATTTTGCTAGAGATCTTCCTAACGAGGACGAAGCACTTAGACAAATTTCCCTATATCACAAAGTGGAATCCGGTCATTCTGGCATAATAGCCAATTACGAAGGAATGAAACACAAAGTTTTCTTTCCGAACCTAAGAGCTTTAATAAATAAAGTTGTTAACAATTGCGATCTTTGCACTGCACCTAAATATGATAGGAATCCTATTAAAAAGAAATTTCAATTGACCGAAACCCCAACCGATATAAACCAAACGATTCACATAGATACATATGTAAATTCTAAAGACTGATGGGACAAGCTGGCCGCAAATAGAATAAGCTCTGTGAGGTGAGGGTAGACGTATACGAGAGTATGTAATAGCTTGACATTTGGCAATGTTGAGCTCCAGAAAATTTTTTTGGCACCAGATTGAAAATCTGTCAATGTCATCTTGCAGAGGGTAGGAGTTAGCAGAGGAAGCTATGTGCCTAAACATTTTCATGTCATCAGCGTAGATGGACAGATAAGAATTTTTGATGACGCACGCAACATCATTTGTGGTCAGGATGAAGATCAAAGGCCTAAGGTGGCTACCTTGAGGGACACCCGATGTAGCTTTAAAGGGGTCAGATACGGACGATCTAAAGAGGACCTTATACTGCCGATCTGCCAAGTAGGATTTGATCCATGAAATAAACCCAGGAGGAAACCCAAGAGCTTTCAATTTCATAAGGACAATGCTGTGCTTAATTTTGTCGAAGGCTTTGCTGAAATCGGTGGCAATTACATCTGTTTCTTTGCCATCTTCTAAAGCACACAGAGTTCTGGACACAAACTCGGTCAAGTTAGTAGTTGTAGATCTGCCCTTAAGAAATCCGTGTTGGTATGGAGAAATGATGGACTTGCAGTGAAATGACATTGTGTCATATACAATGCTTTCAAATAGCTTGGGAATGCAAGAAAGTTTGGCGATAGGGCGATAGTTGGTAACTTCATTTTTGCGGCCTTTTTTGTGAATGGGGATTATATAAGGGTCTTTCCAAAGTTGGGGGAAAACTCCATGCGAAATTGAAAGTTGAAATAAGGCAGTAATGGGCTGGACTAGGTAGTTTGCGCATTTTTTTAGAACTATTGCTGGCAGACCGTCAGGACCGGGGGAGTAATAATCCTTCAGTTTACAAATCTTCTCCGCAACCAAAGTCGAAGATATGTTTATTGTCACTAAGAATGTTTGGGCACAACCGTGAATATACTTAAAGTAGTCATGGTCAGGTTCAAGAACGTGGTCGGTAAATGACTGGCTAAAGAACTGAGCTAAAAAGTTCTCGACTATTTTAGGGTCTGCTGAAGATGTATTGGAAAATTTTAGGGAGGAAGGATAGCTATCAGATTTACTTTTAGCATTGATGAAGTTGAAGAAACTCCTAGGGTCTGAAATTATATCGGATTCCATTCGGTCAAGATATTCCTTGTAACAAAGTTCACAGAGCACGGAAAATTGATGATGTGCATCTTGGTAATTAGAAAAGTCGAAGTCAGTTCGAGATTTAAGGTACGCTTGCCACAGTTTGTTTCTTTTGTTCCGGAGTAGGCGAAGTTCTTTACTGTACCAAGGTGGGGATGAAGAAGAGTTCTTTTGCAACATATATGGTACCGATTGCACGAAACAGGCAAAGATTGCAGAAAAGCACGAGAGCATTATCAATAGAGAGCTGCGGGTTACGATCTAGAATGAGGTTAAGGTTAACGTTGCGAAGCAGGTTATTAAGTTTTACAAAGTCTGCCTTGCGAAACTTGAAGCATTCTCATATGACTATGGCAACAGTACGAATTTTGTTGCCATAGTCATATGAGAATGTGAGAAATAGAGGAGGGTGAAAGCGATCTAACGTGGTAAGAAGGTGATCACTCGCTGCAACGGCACAGTTGGTGGGATCGGATGAGAATATAAGGTCGAGTTGTCTGTCTAAGTTTTTAGTAATGCCACTAATTTGGAAAAGGTAGGAGTCGGCGAGACAGTCAGTGAATAATATTTCCTTGTCTGAGGTGGGATTAGTTGCAATAAAATGAGATTCATCTTCAGACTGCACCCATTGAAGATAAGGGAGATTAAAGTCACCCAGAATTATGACATCCTCACTGGGGTTAGCAAAATCACAGACAGAGTCAATGGCGTCTACAGCCAGCTGGTAACCGTGGATTGGTTGGGAAGGGAGATTGTAACAGCAAAGTATATAAAGCTTGCGCCTTGGGAGGGTTACTGAGACACAGATGAATTCAAAAAAGGTGAGGTTTTAAAAAGTGCAGAATCGTATCTATTGTGAACTGCCAGAAGAACTCCACGACCGGAGGAATTGTCATCTTTTACGAGACCATCGTCTCGAAAGACATTGTAGTCTGAAGAAAATAGCTCATTGTTCCTAAAGTCCAAGGATAGGTTCGTTTCAGTTAATGCAAAAATGTCATAGGGAAGCTTTTAGGAATGCAGCTAGCTTTTATCTCGAGGACAGAAACAGTAGGACTTGAATAGAAAAAATTCGCCAATATATTTCGATTAAGGGAAAAATGAAGAAGGTTATCTGTGACAATGAATTCAACAACATTAACGTAAAGAATTTCTTTAGAGAAGAAGCAATAGAAGTTCATTTTGTGAAGCCGAACTGTCATACTGGCAATGCTGATGTAGAACGGCTAAATAATACCTTAACAGAGCGAATAAGAATTCTAAATTTAGAAAACAAAATACCAATAAAGGAACAAATAGCAAAAGCTGTCGAGCTTTACAATTGCTCCTTCCACTCCTCTATTAAGGCAACACCACTCGAAGCTCAAAATAATAGAATAGATAAAAATATCATAAAAGACAGATTGAATAAGAGCAAAAGAAAGGTCATCACAAAGCGCAACAAAACTCGAGAGGAATATAATGAAACACGTCAACAAGGATTTATTAAAAATTACATAAGCGTTAGGCATAAAGAACAGCCAAAGTTTAGGAAATAGACTTTAAATAACGTTCATGAGTCAAACATTAAACGCCCTCTTAAATTTACAGGTGATGTTGCTCCATTTATTGTTACTGGTCCTAATCCCCACATCGCTCCAAACACTGCGAATTGAAAAAATCGATTCACAACTAGGATAGTTCATAAGTACGACATGATTTTACATATAATAGACCCTATCGAAATATTGGATATCCTCAACAAATCTAACACACTCATTAGCCACATTGATATCGACAAGGAACGAAAGGATCTATTGACAGAAGAAATTGTGAATATCAAAAGTAAGTAAGTAAGACAATCATTCCATATATGTAGGTATAGGAGAGCTCTCGTTAATCTTGTGGGTAAAGCTTTCAAATGGCTCTTCGGAACACTCGATGATGACGATAGGCAAGATATAGAAAGACATTTTTCGGTTGTAGATGGAAATAATCATGAAATGATTAAAACGGTAAACCAGCAGGTCAAAATAAACACGAATTATAACGAAAGTATTTCCAAATTAAAGCGGAAAATTGAAACAGATAGGGAAAGGATATTAAGAAGGTTTAACCAACTTGAAGGCCTTGCCACAAAACTTCATGTTTAAAACTTTTTTGTTGAACAAATGTTTAAAATTAGGGCTCTTAAGGAAAAAGTTGAAAACATACAACAAATTATAGCTTCATCAAGGATAGGAGTTTTGCATCCTAACTTATTAACCAATGAGGAAATAGTTCATTACAATATAGATTTCAAGAAACTCTTAAATATTCGGACAGGTGTTGCTACTTTTGATAGCCATAGAATAATTTTTGCGATTAAATTACCGGTAGATATTATCAATGCTTATAAGAAACTTTTAATACCAATGCCGAATGAGAAAAGTATTGAGATAGTTTCTGACCTTGAGCTTGTAGTCGAAAAAGAACAAGTATTCTACAGATTAGAGGAAAACAAATCTCTAAAAGAATTAAAAAGGAGCAAAAATTGTATCTTTGAAGGTAACTGTTCGTTAAAAAAAAATACTTTGGAACAGATGATAGAAATCGATAGAACGACATTAATTGTAAAAAACGTTAGAAGCAAACCATTTCACAGTACTTCTTGTGACGAAGGAAATTTCACATTGAGGGGAAATTATTTATTCTCTTTCAACAATTGCACCATTTCTATTAATAACCTTCTATTTTCCAACACGGTCTCCGAATATAAGGACAGTTTTATCGTCCCCAATACAAATGAAACTTTCCAAACCAAAAAAAATACTAACTTTCGACGACATTGTTTTGAACCAGGAGTCTAATATTAAAGCCATCGACGAGTTAAAGTTCCACAAACACCTTAACTACAGTTTTGTAAGCATAACAGTTTTGATACTAATCGCCATTATTGCATTGTTAATAATAATCCGCCAAAAACAAATAAAGCTAAGAGTACAATTAAACACTAACATAAGAGAGGCTAAGAAAAGAGAAAATGTAAATGACAATAAAGATATAAGCTCTATTGAAAAGATTAAGAAAAGGTATGGATTAGAGTAGAACATAAGCAACAAAAATTATATATACATATATATGTATATGCATATAGATATATACTGAAATAAAATAAATTTGCATATGTTAGTATAGCTATATAGTATATTGAAATAATGATATAATTGTAAGACATAAGTAAAAGTATATTTCTATTTTTTTTTATTTTGTATTGGCTAAGAAATAAACAAAATGTTTAATGAGATCCAGGAGTATCTCAAGCTAGTGGGGGAGGAGTTACGTCCGTACATTAACCTCGACAAAGGTATTGACGGAACTCCAACTTTCCCTACATCAGCACAAAAGGTTCATTGGCTTTTATTCATGCAATCAGCAAAATCGAGTTCATTGCTTTGCGACCCAATTATTAATTTCGCAATTTGATTATGTTTTGATTTTTCCAAATTTCGCAATCGAACTCATGAACCTTTTGTGCTGAGCTATTAGTATGTACATAAGTAGAAATAATTGTAAAGATTGCATTACTTTTTGAAAGAAAATAGAGATTCAGTCTAAAGACACCATCAAGACACTTAACTCGCGCGGAAGCATATGGATGTTGCTCGCTATTTGATCTACTTGGCTTTACCTGCGGATGTTGCTCGCTATTTAATCTATTTGGCGTTAACTTGTATCTTAAGACCAGAAAAAGAACTTCACCTCAAATGTTATGAAAATGAAACCATTTGCGGGTTACTCAATGTCACCGTGGGAATGTCCCCAAATGCTTTGTTTCTTATTGGTAATTGGACCCTTTCTAAACCACAATTATGAGATCGGCACTGAACTGAAGAATACACTGTATACTATACACTATGAAATTATTTTGCGGTAGTTTGAACGCGAAAGTTAAGGGACGTTTTAAATTTGTGCAGTGCGATTTTAATTCCTTTATTTATTAATTTGAGTGGCAAATCTGGGAAAATTTTAAATAAATCGTTGATTTTGAACCGTTTACACAATAAAATCTAAAAATGCGATCTTATACGAATCATTACTCTGCCGAAGTGCGATAAATGCAAGTCAGCAATTTGAGGAGAAACAGGCATAAAATGTGCTGGTGTTTGCAACAACGTGTATCACAGTAATTTGAGGTGCTCGGGGTTGGACGAGTATTCGTGCGACATCATAGGTGTCAATGAAATGGTGAGATTTATGTGTGAATATTGTATACTTTACATACATAGTGTGGATTTGGTGATCAAATGTTCGAAAGATTACAAAGAGGAATTCGAAAAATCACTAAGACAGAACGAAAGCGAAATAAAAGCACTTTTGGAAGAAATCGAAAACAGATATATGCAAAGGTTGGGAGAAATGGAAAAAAAAAAACCAAAAAATTGAGGAAAAGGTATCTTAGACATGGAAAAAATTAGTAAGGTGGCTGAAAGCTTCAAAAATTAAGGAGAAAATATATGCAGTGAAATGAGAAAGAACAATGAAACTGTTTGTGATGAAGTGAAGAAATTGAAATTGATACGGATTCATTTCCAAAAATTATTGAAATGGGGAAAATCAACATTGGATGGGAACGCTGTAAGGTATTCGATGGTGTAGAAGTAGGAAGGTGCTTTAAATGTAAAGGATTTAACCATAACTCCAATGAATGCAGGAAGACAGAGGAGACATGTTTACATTGCTTGGAAAACCATAGAACGAGTGAGTGTAACAAAGAATCAATAATAAAATGCATAAACTGTAGTCGTGTGAACCAAAACCTGCATTTAGGTCTTGAAGAAAACCATTCAACACTTAGGAGAGGATGTCCCGTGTATTTAAATAAGCTTGAAATTAAAAAGAAGCGAATCGGGTACTAGCAACAAAACAAAATAACTGGTATTTACTTAAATATGCAAGGCCTGACCGGAAATTTGTCAGTCTTAGAGTCTTAGAATTGGTATATAAAAATAATTTTGACTTTGTATTGGTAAGTGAAACACACATTTCGGCTGATATAAATGAAAGTGAATATAAGCTGAAGAATTATAAGACATTCAGCTGTTTATCGAACTCAAGACATACAGGAGTGACCATATATGTAAATAATAAGATGAAGTCAGTTGAATTAAAATCAAAATCAATTAACTACAAAACGTTGATCTTAATAATTAAACTTAAGTGTGAAAATTATGCTGGAATATTATTAGTCTCTATCAATCAGATAGAATGAGAGTGGTAGAATTTAATACAATCCTGAGTGAATTTATAGAAAGCAACTTGAGCTTCACTGAAAACTTCTTCATAGTTGGTGATTTTAATATAGACTACGAAAATGATACTAATAATAATAACAATAATAACAATAATAACAGTTCTTTATTACAAATTAAATTTCACAAAAAACATACATACATATGTATTCATTAAGTAACATATTTTGATTGAAAAATAAAGAACATACGACATGATCTAAGCCGTCTGTCGGTAGTTTAGTTACAATACATCATTTTGTTTACATATTAAATTCAGCAATTAAAAATGTTCTATAATGGAAAGCGTTTTCAATATATTTTACTAAATGATTCCAACTTTGGGTTTCTCCGTTTAGTATTTTAATTATTTCTTCTTTTGAAAGCATAATTTTCTTAAAATATCTGCATCTTATTTCCTTGAGTACTGGACATCTGCCTAAGAAGTGTTCAATCGATTCTACCTCTTTTAGATTGCACATAGAACACAGCTTTGAATTATTCGTTCTAAAACTGTTTCCATTAAACAATATAAGGTCTGCCCGTGCTTTGAGTATCCAGGTGATTTTGCTTTGGCTGTTGTTGTCGGTGCAATAGCTGTTTCCTCTGGTATGGTGCAAATATTTGTAGATTCGTTCTTGACTGTTTGTGGCATTGCACACATTTTCTTGATTTTTGCGTGTCTTCATTGTTTTTATCAGCTCCACACATTTGCTGTTCCATTCACTCATTGTTCGGTTCTCATCATCCCAATTTATTCCAAAGTTTAGCATTCGATTTCTAAGCTCCTTATACCAATAGAGTTTCCGATGTACTATTTTATTTGATAGTTTGTGAGGGAGTCTTTCTGTACTGTACTCAAATAGAGTCTTCGCCGTGTATCGCATGTGGAGACTTAAAGTATAAATACGCCCCTATTTCTAGTGCAAGCACATAATTAGGGGTTCAGGCAGTTTTAGGATACGTTTCAAAAAATAACGTTGGAATTTGTCCACCTCGTCGAACCAGGAGAAGCCCCACACTTGGGCGCCGTAAGTTTGTATGGACCTGCATGCTGCCTGGAAGAGTTAGCATTTCATTCTTAACGATATGTCTTTTTTCCGAAAGTAGTCTTTCCAGGTAGCATTAATACTAGCTTTGGCTGCAGAATTCCTACTGGTAATGAGCTTTTCAAAGGACAGTCCGGGCGTTAGTACTACACCCAGTTACTTATATTCCGAAGCAATTTTAACTTCCATTTTTCTTTTATAGAGAGTTTGCCACCTCTCCCGAAACCATAATTTCTGACTTGCTGAGATTTACCTCCATCCCCCACTCATTACAGTAGATTTCTAACTGGTTTATCATTTTTTGTAGAACCTTAACGTCGTCAGCCAGCATTACAATATAGCAACAGCCTTATGTTAAGGTCATCTATACAAAGTCCTCCTCCCAGATGATCATGTAGGTCATTCAGATATATTGCAAGTAGCAGCGGCGATAGCAGACATCCTTGCTTCACACCGAAATGGGTTTGGAAATATTCCGATAGTTCACTTCCAGTCCAAACAGCCGACTTCGTATTATAATACATATACTTTTTTCAGGAAGTTAACTACTTTTGATGATATACCCATTTGGTGTAGTTTGTATATCAAATATTTTCTTGGTACTCTGTCGAAGGCTGCCTTGAAATCCACAAAAAATGCAAACACCTTTTTCTTTTCTGCGAACTTAATTTGGCTTAGTGATGTAAGGTTATATGTGCTATCTACAGTCGAGTAGTTTTTGCGAAATCCTGCCTGATATTCATTTAAATTCCTATGTTTTTCCAGCCAAACTGATTGCCTTTCATTAACAATACCCATCACAATTTTGGCTTAGAATTCATAAATGAGATGCCTCGGTAATTGCACGGCTGTTTAGGGTCTCCTTTTTTATAAATTGGAAAAACAATGCTTCTTATAAAGGTATCATCTACACAGCCTTTTTTCAATATTCTATCATATACCTTGCTTAACTCTTGTATAAAGCCATCGGAAGCATTAATGAAAAATTCATAAGGAATGCTATCCTCTCCTGGCGCCTTATTTAATTTTACTCTAGACAGCATTCGTCGGATTTCTTCAGCTGTTATGGTTTTATCTAGATCTTCATCTGTAATCAACATTGCCGCATAATGTATATTGATAGTTGTTTGTGGTGGGTTTAGTAGCGACCCAAAGTAGCTTCTAAATTCTGAGACTGGCATATCCGTGCCTGTTTGGTAGTCATGATTTCTTATTTCCTTGGCGAGTGACCACATTTCTTTCACTATGTTTATTTTGTTTTCAATTTGCTGATAATATTCCAATTTCTTTCTGGTACACATCTTTCCATAGCAACATTTTACTTGCATATAATTTATTTTATCCTCAAGTTTTTGGGTTTTGCGAAATATCTTTCCATAGCAACATTTTGCTTGCATATAATTTATTTTATCCTCAAGTTTTTGGGTTTTGCGAAATATTTTTAATGCCTTAAATGATTTCTCCCTGGCTTTTCTACAATGACCGTCGAACCATTTCCTTTTATATCACGTTTGCTTTCCTGCTCCTGATTGTACGAATGCAGCTTTATTAATTACGTCTCCTAGGTCTTCCAGGTCTATTTCAGCTTTCTGCTTAGTAAGTTTGGTTAAGTCAATGTTCAATTTACTTTTATAGTGTTCCTCGTTTATACCTTTCCATTTGAGTTTCGGTAGCAGATTTAGTTTCCTCTTAGCATTGAAAGGTCCCTTGAAGTTTAACTTGACTTGAATTGGAAGGTGATCTGACCATATCTTTTCATCTACAATAAATGTGTCCACCATGCCCAATAAATCTTGCGAAACAGCACAGATGTCATTTACTGAATTTCGCATATTACTAACTAGCTGACCCGTGCTCGCCTTGCTTCGCCCCCTGCCAGTTTTAAGACAAAAATAGTTTTGCAGGAAATTGGGATTCGCGTTACCTGTCAGGCATTAATGTTCCGATAAGGTGGTAAATTTGACCCTGAATCTTAAAAGTGGGCATAAAGTTGCCTTCTGTTATGCGTTTACCACCAAAGGAGGTAATTTGAAAAGCTGAGTTAAACTTTATAGGACTCTCTAAAAAATTGTTTGACGAAGGATGATCACCCAATAGAATGCTCTTTGGTGGTTCCGGCGGTGCACCTATTTCTGCGAGCATTACTTTTCCGATTGAACAACACAATCTAGCAGATTCTTTTGCCCACTTTTGTGCACCACAAAAGCTACAAACCTCAGACATTGTACCTACATGCGAATCCTTTTCGTATGAAATGAAACTTTCATATTGAAAACATGAATTTTTCTTTAGGCTCCACGGTCGGACAACATTTTCACCGATAACAATAAACCTTTTACTAACAGAACCAAGTCTATTAACAGTGGAACTTTGCACATTTCTCAGCCGAGACATCCGCTTAATTTTTGTATCTTTACTCTTTCGCCCAATATCAGGCTTAGAATATCTCTTACTCATTTTGGTTGACGCCCCACATTCGTTGAAATACATACCAACTGATTCGGTTAAACTGAATACAATACTGAAAATGTTTCATAATTTTGGACTTGAAATTTGAGTCTTAAAAATCTCTAAACGACAAAACTAATTTGATTAAAATCGACAAAGGCAAAGTTGATGTTATTTGTGTTTCAAAATTTTTTTGTCTCATTTCGTGGCTCCCAAGCACAAAACTGAATGTTGCTTTATCTAAACCTGGTCCATGCGATTTCGTAATCAATGAAAAAAAATCATTAAAATCGGTTCAGCCGTTTTCTCACAAATACCGGACAAAGAAATATCAACTTCATTTTATAATAGTAGTGGATATATACACTCGCCGATAATATACATACATATGTATGTACCTACAATAACCACATTTACATTTATGTACATACCTTGTGTTAAATACTAAATAAATGTTAAAATAAATAAATATTTATTAATTTTTGTTATTATTATTAAGCATCAAAAATAACAATAACATATCTCAAGTAGTATGAATGCACTCGTACATATGTATATGTATATATACATAACTACAGAATGAACACGCATAAACACGAACGCCGCTTGGGCACCGATAGTGGCAATGGTCTCCACTGATCGTATTCCCAATACAATGCAAATAATATATGTTTTATGTTAAAATAATGTTATAACTTTTCTCTAATATAACGTACGGAGATAATATATATACCAATGGATTTGTTATTCAAGCTCTACATAGATATGTAAATTAAATTTAGTTCTGTTTGGTGAGAGTTAAGAAAAATTGAGATAAACCACCGAAAAATGGGAAAAAAAATCAAATTTAATACTTCTTTTGTTTATTTAAAAGGTTTTTGTTAAAAGAAACTTAATATGTGGTATAGAAAAAACTCCGCAGAAGAATTCTGATTCTACAGAAGAAAACTACACTAAAATCCGTTAGGTAGATTCGGAAATTTCGTGGCAGATACATATATACATCGAATCTGATTTGCCTTTTATAGAAGTAAGTGATGTATCAGAAACTACCGTTTGTGTCTCCTTTCGTTATGCCACACTAGGCCATAGTCATCGCAGAATTCTAAGAACCGTTTCCCTTTTGCATTTAAAGTTGTATCTTGTGATATGTAACTATCCTTAACCTCCACACATCTGTTGTTTTATTTGTTACAGACATTTCTGTATCTTTCCCAACTTTCAGATGATATCAATATAGCATTAATTTTGTACATGTTTATTTTTTCTTGCTTAAGCTGTCTTAATTCATCATTAAACCATTCCACGTAATATACTTTCTTTTTAAAAATGTTAATTAAACTATTTATGCATACTTCAATACACATTTTAAATTGTAGCGACATATGTATCTAATGTCTTATTCAAGGTCGATATATTGGTGAGGTTTTCGCGCCTTAACTAATTTCGTTTTTTCGTATTTTACATACTTCATATTCTGTTCTCTTATCTATTATATTAACATTTAGATCAATTTTTATTGTTTCATGGTCCGATATTATCCATTCTTTCATTATTGTTATGTACTTTGATGTCAGATACATGATCACTTAGAACATAATCAATTAGCGTAGATGTTGATCTCGTGTTTCTAGTGCTGTCTTTTACTAATTGGCGTAATCCGAATTTGTTTACTATCTCCGCGTCAAATCTTCTTTTATCTATAGTATCATTTTGAGTTTTAGTTTTATAGTGGGTGTGAATAGACGTGTTTGCAAGTGCTCTGTTTGTCTAGTCATATTTCAACAGAAAACATAGTTTACCAAATTTCGAAACACATTTTAGTAAAAAGAAAACACCGTTCGGAACGCGGTTACGTATGATACGGAAAGATTCTTTAAAGGTAGGAGTAGGAAAATCAATTAAAATTTTCTATATTGGCGACAAAATAAGAAAAAAAAAAGAAAAAACAATATAAAGAAAGCTCTATTGGCGCTCTGCCAAATTCATCAGCTGAAACATTATTATTAAATGCATAAAAAGCTGATGCGCTTATCAACATAACTGAATCTTTATCAACATTAAAGATCTGGATTGAAAACGCCTATCAGTGATTCTAACCTAGACGAAACTCCCCAATACCCTAAAAGTATGCATCGGACTGCAAATAGCAAGGTTATCAAAACGCCTACAATGCCTTCAGTACCTACAGCAAAAAGAAAGTTAGCTAGTTAGAAACATCACCTGAATGCTCAGCTACAGTAAAAGACAGCAACATTGTAGGAAATGTAGCACTAAAAGATCTTATGACCATGATGCAAAACTCTATGCAGGCTATGATGGATGACAAACTAAAGAATGTATCTACCAAGGCTGATATAGCTGAAATTAAACATCAAATGGATGCCATATCATCGCAAATGGGAATGCTAAAGAGCGAAAATCTAGCCGTGAAGGAAGAATTGGAACAGTTGAAAAGTGAGAGAGAACGTGATCATCAGGAAATCAAACGACTAGTGAACCAAGACAAAAGAAAAAATTTAGTTTTTAAAGGACTCAAGAAACAAGGTTCGCCTAAAGACTCCATGGAAAAGGTTTGCTCTGAAATACTTAACATCTCCCAAGTACATGTCCGAGCGGCTCGCTTTGTATTTGAACGTAACGAGGTGATGAAGTACTAAAAAATACAAGGAAACTAGCTGGGTCAAAAATATTTGTGGAAATGGATCTCAGTGAGGAGAGACAACGAGACAAGAGGATTATGCTGCAACTTAAGAGAGACATTCTCGCATTGGACAAGAGACATACTATTCTGGTCCGAAACGATACCATTAAAATCGGCAATAACTGGATGGCGTGGAATACCAATAAGGTATTGACGTGTGGTCAGCAACAAGCAGAGGAGGTATTGCGTAATATGTACGGCAATACAATTAGATCACTGAGCATTATGTATAATAATGTGTTTGATAAGTCCAACCAAAAAAACTAGAAAATCTCGGTAGTAGAAAAAAAAATTGTAGAATGTAAATATATTTTAAAAAAGAGAAATATAAAACGTTGTCTGAAAATAGTAGCATATAATGTACACGGGTTAGAAAGTAAGTATCTGCATCATGATTTTTATGAGTATATAAGGGACTGTGAAGTATTTGCGCTGTTAGAAACACACGTCGGGGAAGATAAAAAAAATCAAATTTAATACTTCTTTTGTTTATTTAAAAGGTTTTTGTTAAAAGAAACTTAATATGTGGTATAGAAAAAACTCCGCAGAAGAATTCTGATTCTACAGAAGAAAACTACACTAAAATCCGTTAGGTAGATTCGGAAATTTCGTGGCAGATACATATATACATCGAATCTGATTTGCCTTTTATAGAAGTAAGTGATGTATCAGAAACTACCGTTTGTGTCTCCTTTCGTTATGCCACACTAGGCCATAGTCATCGCAGAATTCTAAGAACCGTTTCCCTTTTGCATTTAAAGTTGTATCTTGTGATTTCCTTGTTTTTCTTCCTGCCTCAAATTTTGTCTTATAAACCTCTTCTATGTTTTGCTGTTGTTGCCCTATTCTTACATTCAAATCTCCTACTACTATCGAGTTTGTTACATCAGCTTCAACAAAAAACGTCTTTACCTTATTAAATTCTTCATTCCAGTTAGCTCCTCGGATATATAGCGGGATAATTGTGATATGTGCTGATGCTATTTCAATTCGGATGAGATCTATGTCATTTACATTATCAATTGAATACTCCACTCCAATCTCACATAAGTCTTTTCTGACACCATAAACGCATCCACCTATGCCTCTTCCGAATCGACTATTGCGAGTTGCTGGTTTTCAGGATGTATTAAAGTTGCTGAATAGTTTATCGAATTTTTGTATTTTATCTTCCCCGACGTGTGTTTCTAACAGCGCAAATACTTCACAGTCCCTTATATACTCATAAAAATCATGATGCAGATACTTACTTTCTAACCCGTGTACATTATATGCTACTATTTTCAGACAACGTTTTATATTTCTCTTTTTTAAAATATATTTACATTCTACAATTTTTTTTTCTACTACCGAGATTTTCTAGTTTTTTTGGTTGGACTTATCAAACACATTATTATACATAATGCTCAGTGATCTAATTGTATTGCCGTACATATTACGCAATACCTCCTCTGCTTGTTGCTGACCACACGTCAATACCTTATTGGTATTCCACGCCATCCAGTTATTGCCGATTTTAATGGTATCGTTTCGGACCAGAATAGTATGTCTCTTGTCCAATGCGAGAATGTCTCTCTTAAGTTGCAGCATAATCCTCTTGTCTCGTTGTCTCTCCTCACTGAGATCCATTTCCACAAATATTTTTGACCCAGCTAGTTTCCTTGTATTTTTTAGTACTTCATCACCTCGTTACGTTCAAATACAAAGCGAGCCGCTCGGACATGTACTTGGGAGATGTTAAGTATTTCAGAGCAAACCTTTTCCATGGAGTCTTTAGGCGAACCTTGTTTCTTGAGTCCTTTAAAAACTAAATTTTTTCTTTTGTCTTGGTTCACTAGTCGTTTGATTTCCTGATGATCACGTTCTCTCTCACTTTTCAACTGTTCCAATTCTTCCTTCACGGCTAGATTTTCGCTCTTTAGCATTCCCATTTGCGATGATATGGCATCCATTTGATGTTTAATTTCAGCTATATCAGCCTTGGTAGATACATTCTTTAGTTTGTCATCCATCATAGCCTGCATAGAGTTTTGCATCATGGTCATAAGATCTTTTAGTGCTACATTTCCTACAATGTTGCTGTCTTTTACTGTAGCTGAGCATTCAGGTGATGTTTCTAACTAGCTAACTTTCTTTTTGCTGTAGGTACTGAAGGCATTGTAGGCGTTTTGATAACCTTGCTATTTGCAGTCCGATGCATACTTTTAGGGTATTGGGGAGTTTCGTCTAGGTTAGAATCACTGATAGGCGTTTTCAATCCAGATCTTTAATGTTGATAAAGATTCAGTTATGTTGATAAGCGCATCAGCTTTTTATGCATTTAATAATAATGTTTCAGCTGATGAATTTGGCAGAGCGCCAATAGAGCTTTCTTTATATTGTTTTTTCTTTTTTTTTTCTTATTTTGTCGCCAATATAGAAAATTTTAATTGATTTTCCTACTCCTACCTTTAAAGAATCTTTCCGTATCATACGTAACCGCGTTCCGAACGGTGTTTTCTTTTTACTAAAATGTGTTTCGAAATTTGGTAAACTATGTTTTCTGTTGAAATATGACTAGACAAACAGAGCACTTGCAAACACGTCTATTCACACCCACTATAAAACTAAAACTCAAAATGATACTATAGATAAAAGAAGATTTGACGCGGAGATAGTAAACAAATTCGGATTACGCCAATTAGTAAAAGACAGCACTAGAAACACGAGATCAACATCTACGCTAATTGATTATGTTCTAAGTGATCATGTATCTGACATCAAAGTACATAACAATAATGAAAGAATGGATAATATCGGACCATGAAACAATAAAAATTGATCTAAATGTTAATATAATAGATAAGAGAACAGAATATGAAGTATGTAAAATACGAAAAAACGAAATTAGTTAAGGCGCGAAAACCTCACCAATATATCGACCTTGAATAAGACATTAGATACATATGTCGCTACAATTTAAAATGTGTATTGAAGTATGCATAAATAGTTTAATTAACATTTTTAAAAAGAAAGTATATTACGTGGAATGGTTTAATGATGAATTAAGACAGCTTAAGCAAGAAAAAATAAACATGTACAAAATTAATGCTATATTGATATCATCTGAAAGTTGGGAAAGATACAGAAATGTCTGTAACAAATAAAACAACAGATGTGTGGAGGTTAAGGATAGTTACATACATTGAAAGGAAAATTTAAGAGAAATCTGGTAACCAGAAGGCTATGTGGAAAGTGATAAAGAAGTACGTGTTGTCGGAAGTGCATAATGAACTGTGTGAAATTGCAGTAAAAGGCATTAAAATAAACAATAAGGTAAACATTTCAAATGAATTAAATGCATTTTTTTTTGGTAGTGTGGTGGAAATAAATAAAAATATACCAAATTTAGAATATAACGATAGTATAAGAGACTCAGTGCGTATTTTTGAATTTGAACCAATTAGTATAATTGAAATGGAACAAATAATTAAAAGCATATATAAAAAAATGATTCTAATGGATTGAATACTAGCATGGTATTAGATTGTAAAGTAGAAATTTTTCCGTTGTTGCTTAAGATTGTGAATACTTCTTTGATGAAGGAGGTGTTCCCGTGCTCATGGAAAGTATCCATTGTAGTTCCTGTAGAGAAAGAACGGAATGCAAAAAAACCTGAACAATTCCGTCCAATAAATATAATGCTTACATATGAAAAAATTTTGGAAAAAGTAGTGTGCATTCAACTGGAGAGTTTTTTTTTCTCTATGGAACACTTTGTGAAGAGCAGTCCGGTTTTCGTAAAGGACATTCGACGGAGACAGCGTTGACGTGGGTGCTAAATGAGTACAAAAGGGAGATTGATGCTGGAAATTTAATATTGGTACTTTTCGTGGATCTAAAGAGAGCATTCGAGACAGTGGACAGAAGTATCTTATTAAATAAATTATACAAGTATGGAATAAGAAATAAGGAGCTCCTCTGGTTTCTATCATTCTTCTCATCAAGGACGCAAAAAGTAAAGTTGGGTGAAGTGTTTTCAACGTCAAAAGAATTCAATCTGGGTGAGCCTCAAGGAACAATTTTGGGAGTGATTACATTTTTGGTGTATGTATGTAAATGACTTTAAAGCCTGTCTTAAATTTTTAAAGGTTTCTTTATTTACTGATGACAAAAAAAAATCTTAATCTTTGCGAATCGAATCTAAATGGTTGTGTAAAAATAGATTGAAGTTGAATGTCACAAAAACCAAATGCATGTGCATTGGTAGTAGGGTTGATAGTATTAGTATTAAAATAAATAATAATAATATTAAATTATATGTATATGTGGTAAGGTTGAAGTGGCCGCCAGCTAGGAGTTGCCAGCATACTTAGACCAATGAGGTCCGTTGTGATGTATATGTGGAAAAATATAAAAAAAAAATTAACTTTCTTTGTAGAATAAGAACTAGGATTTCTCAAAAATGTGCAATAAATATTTACAACTCAATTATATTACCTCATATTGATTATTGTTCATAAATTTTATATTTGTGTAATACTAAAAAAATCTACAACTTACAAATTTTGGAAAATAGAGCAATGAGATGCATTTTAAAATGCGGTCTAAACATATTGTTAATATGTTTAATGAATTGAAGTGGTTGAATACTGAACAAAGACTTAAAATGAATGCATTAATTTTTATCTTTAAGTTGAAAAATGGATTATACCCTATGTATTTACAAAGAAATCTGCAATATGTTGGTAGTTACTATAATTTAAGAAATGTAGGCGATTTTAGGCTACCTCTATACAGACGTTCGCAAAACAATATTTTATATAAAGGAGCACAATTGTTTAACAACTTACATAATAGTATTAAAATGGAAAGTAATATTAATAGATGTAGTAAATAATAATTAATTTTTTCAATTCAAAATTGTATGGAGATTTTTTTAACTAATAAAAAACTATAACTATAACTAACTAATAAATTTATCTTACTTAACATAATCACCGACATCACGATCCGTAGATAAAACTTGTGTTATAATTATTCCAGACTCAGCGGTTTCGGAAATATTGGCTACGTAAGTACTTTTATTAAATACGGGTTTTTCATCATTCCAGTTAATCAAATTAATTTCTAACTCTTTTTTCGTTACGTGACTTTCGTTTGCCATTTCTTGTGCCACTATCTGCATAAGAAAAAAACAAAGTAAATAATTTGTACTACAACAATAATTTTTGGTAACTACATATCGTATTACCATAGCTTACCTCTATACTAAAATTTCTCCAACCTTCATCTTCGTAGTCTAAAAGGCTAGCATTTGTAGTGCTTATACGAAAAATTGCTTGTTTGTATCCCAAGTTTGGCACCAAGTCAAAAGCCTCAGAGTAAATTATGTCTCCATTTTGATGTAATGAAACATTGTATGTAGAGTTAATACCCTTTTGAAAAAATAAAAAAGGAAGTCATTTAAGCTACTACCATTTTATAAAAAAACTATAATTAGAATGAGTTACATTCTATTATCGTAGCATTTATTTTTATATAACAGTTTTACTAAAGTTTCTAAAATTGGATAAACCTATACGAATATATGTACATATGTACATAACTTAATCGTAAATACTATAAAAATGAAAACGCTTTGTTTACAATAAATAGTTGTAGGTTGAGTTTTAAAGGAACGAAAAAGTGGTAACTTAACCAGCGCTGCGTTCATACATAATTGTACGAAAGCTTTATTATGTACGCAAAAGTGTGGAATCACTTTTCTGCGGCCCTACGAACGAAGTCCCACGTGGATCTAACTCCCACTAGCCAAAATGAACTTAGTTCCACAAAATATGCAGTGGGATTTAGTTCATAAGTTTGGGACTTAGTTCATTGGGAATTAGTTCATATGGACTAATGAAGTTAGTTAATTTGAATTGTTTCGGCGACAAAATAATTCTGTTGAAAATGGGAATTAGTTCATTTGGCGAAAAATTGTGAGCATATAGTTAGGTATCTTTTTATTTGACATTTTACATTCTGAAATATTGTGGACTTATGTCCCATTTTAGACCAAACAAATTGTGGACTTGTATGTCCCGATGGGACAGAATCAAAGAGTGCATATCTTCAGATTTGGCCCCATTTCGCTTGGCGTTATTTCACGGCACCATACCCAGGTGGCGCAAAATTAATCATCCAATTTTGTTTTTGAATTACTTTTTTACTAAATAAAAAAAAATGATTTTGAGTGACGGAAATCTTTATATGGACCTATACAATTTTTTTGTTAACTGGAAAAGATGATATCCGCCAAGTGGCTGCCGCCAGTGTTGATACACATTTGTGCCCGTTTTATCGCATTTTCCAAATTTCATTTTTCAAATCGGGCGATATTGCTGGCCATGCCAAATCGCCAAAGAGGGAGATTACGCGACCAGGAAACGCTTCCTTCACAATATTCATTGTGGCTCGTGCTATGTGTGCGGTTGCACCGTCTTGTTGAAACCACATGTTCACTAAGCCCCGCTCATCCAATTCCGGCAGTAAGAAGTCGTTTATCATGGCCCTGTAGCGTTCGCCAGTAACAGTGACCGTATTGCCGATGGCGCCCTCAAAAAAATACGGCCCAATCACTCCTCCCGCCGCACCACACAGTGGCTTTGAGTGGATGTAATGGCTCTTCGTGCATCACATGAGGATTTTCAGTACCCCAGAAACGAAGATTTTGCTTATTGACATAACCGCTTAAGTGGAAATGCGCCTCGTCGCTCATGATGATTTTCGACACAAAATCGTCCTCTTCGCTGTTGAGATTGAGGATGGCTTGACAGTAATTCACACGCGACTGACGGTCAGGAGGCATTAACTGATGCACTGTTCGCACTTTGTACGGGAACATGTGTAAGTCTTTCACTAACATTCGCTGTAGGGTCCGTCTGGTGATGCCCAATTGCTTGGCCCGTCGTCTGGTTGATGTTTCTTCGTTCTCTGCGACATCGGCAGCCACAGCCGCGATATTCTCGGCCGAACGACCAGTCTCCTGCATGGTCTCCTGTGATCCCAGTCTGTTCAAGTCGAGTAGCTAAGCGCCGGAATGTTTGCCCAGTTGGCGCGACACGGTTAGGAAATCGACGTCGAAATTCACACTGCGCTAACACCACCGACCGATTATTGCTCAAAAAAATCGACAAAATTATTTCACGCTCTTGCGGAGTATAGCGCTTCATTGCTTGTGTGTTTGTACACTGCAGCTGTCTAGTTCACAAATGACAAATATGAATGACGTACGACGCCATTCGCAAAAAATAATAACATCTTCCGATAGGATGATTAATTTTGCGCCACCTGGTATAAGTAGTTAAGGTGGGTTAGTCACTCAATGACAAAAAAACAACAACAACACTGCGGGGAAATAAAACTACTCGACAATTAAACTATAAAGATCTTTATTCAACCGGCTTCCTTACGAGATTCAAATCAACTTCACTTTCCTCCCTACTTAACTGACGACCCATACTTCACAAAATTAAATGGAATGTTCTTCGCTAAATCTGAACGGAAATGAGACAAATCATCGTACTTGTGAGTAAACACAAGCATAAAGGAAACATTTAGCAGCCTTTTGAACTAAAAAGTACAGCTAACTTTTGCCTGAAGTGAATAAGCAAAGAAAAGCTGACAGCATTTGAAATCTCTAGAAGGTGTTAACTTTTATCTGGCCACTACGGTAGATATGTAATTTGTCCTCCCTTATTTTTAAGATTCTCCTGAATCCTAGGAGGTTCTAGTGCTTTTAATCTTTTCACAACTTTTGGATCAGCTTTCCTAATATTGTTAACTTTTATATTTAATTTCTTATTCGCTCGTGATATAAATTATATAATAATGATTATAACTAAGATAATTATTATCGTAGTACTACTTATAACACTACAAATTTTAGTACTACTACTACTGCAAATTCTCGTTACTCAATATGTTTAAGATTTTTAATTTGCTGAGTTTTTGACATTTCTTGGAAATTTAGTCTGTCTATTATGTTTATCTCTTCGTTATTTTCATAACTGTATTTTTGCATGAATTCTAAATTGGTATTTGAAATCGTGTTATTGAGTACATTGATTGAATAATTCGTTATATGCATAATAAAATTTCCAGAGAGATTTATTTTTCTATCGTCACAATTATTAATAACGTTTTCTTTTTCCAAATTCTTACAAACTATAATATTATCGTCAATTTGTAGTATATCTTTTTTTGCATTGCTACGGAAAGTACATGAATTTAGCATAAAACAACTTTTGCTTACATTTAGATTTTTTATGTAAATATTATTGATATTTTATCATTGTTAGGTATAGGTACTATCATTTTTAGTGGAGTCTGTATAAAATCTGTGGGCAGTTTAATGGCTAGTATGAATTTGTCTTGGTCGTATTTCATAGACCCTGTTTCGTCATGTTCCAATTTATAAACGTCTACCTTAAGTACCAACATTTTTCTGCTGTTAATATACTTGGATGAAGTACACCTTGCTTAGCTGATGCTATATTGTCTTATATACTATATATTTTGCTTTCTAAAATTTTCAATTTCAGTAGTTGATCGGTCTTAATTTCCCTTGAAACAAGATATTTTTGGCTCTCCGAAATATTCCTATAAGCAAGTGATATAATTTATTTCCTGTCTTTGTCTATTGTATTTCTCAAATTTCATGAACTGCCCATTGATATCAATTTGCTTATTAAGATTAGATATCGCTGCATGGTTGTTAATCTCTACAACTTTCATATGTTCTATTATTTCCTGGTTACCCGAGTTTACCAAATTGTTCCTCTAGGCATTCTAATTTGCTCGTCCAATTTTTGGATGTTAAATTTATGGGAAAATAGTTATTGTTCTAAAAACTAAAAATATAAAACGCACCCGTTCACGTCTACAGTTTTATTAAGAGTAAGGGAAAGAAATAAAATTGAAATGTGTGAGAGGGATGAATCAAACTACATAAGAACCAAAGAGAAAAAAAGACAATTCAATCACAAATATGTTTTGTTGCCAAGTAAATATTATCAATTACATTTGAACACTCCTACTCAACACAATATATTATATGCAATAGAAATAATTATAAAACAAAATTTAATTCTTAGTACAAACCCATTTCCTTTTTAAATTTATAATGTTTAACTTTTAGCAAATTTTTCGTAAGGATGTCTGAGATCATATCTTAAGTATTAACATAATTCAATCTAATTTTTTTATTTTTATATAAGTCACGGATATGACGATACTTAATATCGATGTGATTGCTTCGAGAATGGTCAATAGAATTTTTGGTCAACTCTTGAGCACTCTGGTTATCGCTGTTCAATACTATTGGTGTGGTGCTGTGAAGACCCATTTCATTCAGCAATTTGGTAATATACACTAGGGTGGGTCAAAAATTTTTTTTTTTCTCAAATCTTTTTTCTTCTCAAATTAAGTAACGGCATATAATTCGCATATAATATTGTTTTATTTATTATTTAAAATAAAGAGACTTAACTCGTGCGTATCGCGTCACATAGTAGGTACAGTAATTGATTTAGTTTGGTTTTAGTGCGACAAAAATAATAAGTACCGCGTTTTACACTAGTAACATTGTTTTCTCTAAAGTAACTAATGGAAACTAGAAGACAAAGTTATAAGTGCCCTATATTCGGCAGTGTAGAAGACATTAATGACAATGTTTTGCCGACCGACGAAGATGTCATGATATGTTATGAATGGAATAGGCTACAACTTAAAATTAGCAGAAATACTATTAAAGAACCATCATTTTTAGATATTGCCGAGCTTGTGTCTCAAAAAGTAGAAAATGTTTGGAGGAAATCGTCCCTACCTACGGTTTCACGCACAAGAGTCATTCAGCTATTGAAGGCTTATCATTTAAAGTGCAAAAACCTCATCAAATCTTTAAAAAGATTATCTGCTGAACAGAAAAATGATTTTATACAGCACAGCAGAGTTCTATTCGACATTTGTTCATTCGACATTTGTTCATGTAAATGTAAACAAATCCAACTTTGTTGTTGTCCAAGAGAAAACAAGGTACCAAAAGAAGAACAGGCTTTTTTGCTTGACTAAAGACAGGAGAGGAAGATGCGGTTTGGTGGAATAGACCACATTCTTACAACTAAATTACAAAAAAAGGAGACGCGAGCCTCGAAGACAAAAAAACCTAGTTTGGACATTAACAAAAATCAAGAGAAGTGTAATACTGAACATCAGGAATTGGTGTCATCTTCGAGTGAACCGGAAGATAACTCTTCGCCTGATAGGCTAAACTTACCTTCCACATCTCAAACAAAGAAGAAAACAACAAAGTCTTTAAAAACATTGCCTATGTTGTCACAAACCTGCGACCGTTACGGTATTTCTGACAGAGCAGCCGCTGCGATTGTTTCTTCAGTATTGCACGATATATCTGCGGATATTGAAGTGGTTGATAAATCAAAAATACGCCGGGAAAGGAAGAAAGAACGTAATGAATTATATAAACAACAAACGCAGCTTCACTTACCTGCTTTATACTTTGATGGCCGAAAAGATAAGACACTAAAAATTGTAAAGAAAGGAGCAAAAAGGTACAGACAAACAGTGATTGAAGAACATATATCCGTTGTTAAAAAGCCAGATTCAGTTTATATTGGTTACGCCACACCAATTCAAGGTACTGCCAAAGGTATTGTAGAATCGAATAATGCCCTTCTTTTTTCACAAAAAATTTAACTGGATGATTTGATGGCTCTTGGTTGTGATGGTACAGCCACTAACTCAGGAAAATTCAACGGTGTGATTAGACTCTTTGAAAAAAGGATTCAACGCCCTTTGCAGTGGATTATTTGCATGCTACATTTAAACGAATTGCCTTTGAGGCATCTATTTAACAAATTAGATGGTGTCACCACTGGCCCATCGTCACATGCTGGTCCTGTTGGCAAATCATTAGAAAATTGCGAAAAATTACCAATCACAAACTATAAAAAAATACAAAGCGAACTTATTGAAGTTAAATTTGAAGACTTAAGTACCGATCAAAAATACTTATACGAAATAACAATGTCAGTTATTTGCGGAAAATGTTCTGAAGATTTGACTAATAGGTCCCCAGGAAAAATGTCCCATGCTCGATGGTTAACAAAAGCAAATAGAATATTGCGATTATATGTATATTGCTACATCAAATCCATCAAAAGAATTAAAACTATTAGCTGAATATTGTGTGAAAGTATATGCTCCAGTATGGTTTGAAACTAAAGCAAATCCAACTTGCAAGGATGGGTCTAGGAATTTGTGGAAATTAATTAAAAGTTATTGATACCTGCCAGCAGAGTTAAAACTAATAGTAGATCCCGTAATTCAACGTAACGCCTATTTTGCTCACCCCGAAAATTTGCTTCTTTCGATGTTGCCAGATGAAAACAAAACAGTGAGGGAACTCGCTGCTAGGAGGATACTAAAAGCACGAAGTTCACCTCATACAGGAAAGCTACCTCGTGTGTTTGAAGTGCCGCTAATCAATTTTGATGCTAATAGGTATATTGACCTCATAGATTGGCAACAAAACTTCTTCGATCCACCAATTCTTCAACACATCACAAATCAAGAAATAAAGGAAGTTGTTGAGTCTCAGGGCGACGAAAATTTAATTTTTTTAAAGCTTCCATGTCATACACAAGCAGTCGAACGGTCTGTAAAAATAGTGACGGAAGCATCAATGTCTTTATGCGATAAAAAATCAAGAGAAGGTTTAATACAAGCGAAAATTGCATCCAGAAAGCTTATGCCGCGTTTTGAGAGCAAACGAGATTTTGTGGTCAAATGATAATAATTTAGATTTTTTTCTTATATTATATTAATGTTTTCTATTACCAAATGTTTGCACTATGCTGATTGTTCATGAATTTTATGTAATATTTCTTAATATTCCTTCTTATAATATTAATATACATATTTGTTTCTTAATAAAATATAAAGTTTATCCAAAGGTTGTTTTTTCGGAAATTCCCAAAACTTGAAGCGCATGCGCGGGCTAAAAATATGAATACATTTAACTTTTTTTAGTCAATTATTATTTGTCTAGAAATAAGACAACATAATATCACTATTAGAATATGATCAAATAAGTTTTATTTTTTCCCATACATTAGCGACCCACCCTAATATACAACTGCGGTGTAAAGAGCTACATACTCAGCTGCCGTACTGCTAAGTGCTATTATGATTTGTTTTTTCGATTCCCATGAAAACACGCTCCCTGCTGCAACGAATGAACAACCAGTATATGACTTCCTGTCGCTAGAGTCTCCACCCCAATCAGCATTAACACAACACACTATGGGCTCTTCCGTCTTGTAGTAGTGAAGCTTCAAATCCATTGAACCCTTCAGGTTACGCAAAATTCGCTTTGCAGCTGCTTCATGCTCTGAGTGAGGATCGGTGTTGCATTGAGATAGTTTACAGACCGAATGGAGGATATCCGGCCTAGTTGAAATCGCCAAATACATAAGAGCACCAATTATATTTCGTCTGATTTATCTTTCTGCATTTGTCATTAGAGCAACTGATTTGAAACCCTGCATCCAGTGGTGTTGAAACAGTACTGCAATTCTCCATGCGATGCTGCTTGAGGAGATTAGTGATGTGCTGCCGCTGACAAAGAGTATTAGCACCTGTTGCGCCTTCACGTTCTATCTCCATGCCCGGGAAATACCTCAGCTTGCCACTGTCTACTACGCTGAATTCGTTTGCGATTTCAGCCTTAATTTTCATGAGTTTATTTAAGCTAGTGCTACCTATGTAGAATGAGGTCATCTACATATACAGCAATTAAATGAAAATTACCTCCTTCTTTTTGTGTGTAAGCACACGGCTAACTGACACACTGCGTAAGCCCAATCTTCTTCAGAAATGAATCAAGCTGCTCATTCCATTCGCGTCCACTTTGCTTCAACCGATAAAGTGCTTTATTCAATCTCAAGACGCGATTTGGAAAGTTTCGGTTGACGAAGTACTTAGGCTGCTTCATGTAAACGATATCGTGAAGCTCACTTTTAAGGTACGCTGATGATACGTCCATTTGATGAAGGTGTAGTTTATGTTCACATGCCAAGGCGAGCAGCATTCTAATAGTGGCATATCTCACAACAGGTCAAAACGTTTCGTTGAAATTGACACCAAATTGCTGACTACAGCCTTTCGCAACAAAACGCGACTTGAACCGTTGAATACTGCCGTACGCATTCCGTTTGATGTTGTACACCCACTTACATCCGATGATCTTTGTCCAGTTGGTAAATCAACCAATGACCAGGTATTGTTATGAATCAGAGCATCATACTCCTTCTGCATCGAGTCCTTCCACTGTTTGGGATGATTACTGCTAAGGGCTTCCTCAAGGCTTAGTGGGATTTGAATTTCATCTTCCTTCAGTACTCGCAGTATATGACGTTCTTTTCGGGGGCGGCCAGGCTTTCCAATACGAATTAATTTAGGTCTGCCCCGACCAAAACGAATTCGTTCTTCTCCTTCGTTGCCTACATTGTCGTCCAGATTCTCGTCCTCATCGTCGCCCAGATTCTGGTTCACATCGTCGTTCACATCGTAGTCCACATCGTAGTCCACACCGTTCAGATTCTCGTTCACATTTTCAGCTACAACTTCCACTTTTCGACCGAACGTAACGGCGTCGCTTGCCCTTCCTTCTTCACTGAAGAATTTATTTTCAATAAAAAGACGTCTCTGCTTACTATTACTTTTTTCGATTCCGGATTATACAATCGATATGCTTTCCATGTTTCAGAGTAACCTACCATTATTATCTCATAACCTTTTGGCCTGAATTTTCTCTTTTGCGTTTTGTCTATTGCAATCGCCAAAGATCCAAACACTTTTAGGTGTGATGCTGTTGGCTTCTTGCTGGTCCATGCTTCAAAAGGCGTTTTGCCAACGAGTGTTTTTGTCCCTGCTCTGTTGCGTAAATATACTGCGGTTGCAACTGCCTCTCAATTTCGAGTAGCTGCCGCATTGCACGTCCCCCACCATCAATTAACGTCGAAACTGCTTAGTGAGCAGACGTTGTGTACTTTTTTTTACTAACCCGGTGCGTGAGACCGTGTGTCACCGTGTATGTAAGTAAAATAATGAAGGATTAATTTTTTATTATTCGCGTATTTTACCTAGTTTGTTATTTTTTTTATTGTTTTATTGTTTTATATACATATATGTATAAGGAGTGTGGGTGGAAAAAAAACAGAAAAACCAAGTACTTGCTATAAATGTCAACAATGTTTGTGTCTTGAACACGTAGTGCCGTATTGCAGCAGCTGTTTACCTGAAGAAATTTAGTTTTTGAGATGTATTTTTTTTGTTATTTTTTGTTTGGAAGGATACCAATTTTTGTTTATTTTGTAAAAGTTCCTAATGTCCAAAGACTAAAAAACGTTATTTTCCTTTATGAATATGTGATTTTTAATTTTTTTCTTAATTTTAAAAAATGCGTTACTAAAAACATTTTTAATGCTCTAATTAAAAAAATTTGTGAATTTTAATATTGAAATAAAAGAGCTTATGTTGATTAAATATCTTTATTTTATTGTCACAGAGCATACATTTAAAAAAAAAAATTAACTATTAGTAACACGTTTCGAAAAATCTTTAGTTGAAAACCCCGGTGCGCGAGACCGGCGTCAAAATTGATCGAAGTCAAATTTGCGTCACCAATGACGCACTAAACAATCCACATCTTTTTGTTGCTTCCACGACAACACCACCACTTCGGTTTTTAATAACTGCGCAATCGTTTTCAAACAACAGTGAAAGACCGTTATCTACTGCTCTGCGTACTGAAATTTTTCGTGGATTTTGCTGGAATGACGGAGAATGATGCATAAGAAATGATAATGTGTAGGTAAATTTCATCATTTGGCATTTGTCGCTAGTCGAGTAAGGGTCAGATCGCGAAAAAAAAATTAAAATTATGGCTCCTACCGATCCAAAAGAACTTTTGGAGGAATTGTATTCAGTGTTACAAGAGCCACAGCGTTCTGTGGGATGTATCTAATAAGGATTATTTTCAAAATAAAGTGTTGAAAAGTGCTGCATACGAGGAACTACTGAAAGTTTTACGAAAATACAGGGAAGGTGCCGATTTAGCTAAAGTGAAAAGAAAAATTAATACGCTTCGATGTACTTTTCGTAAGGAGCTAAAAAAGATAAGGCAATCTGAATCCTCTGGTGCTGGATTAGACGAAGTGTATGTTCCATCGTTATGGTGGTTCGAACCCATGAATTTTTTAAGCCATTTGGAGAAACCAGTGCCATCATTTTCGACAATATCTGACTCCTTCGAAAATGAGGATGAAAGTGTAAGTAAAACAATATGTTCTTAAAAATACATATATACTAATTTATTATTCTATTTATATTTTATTAGTGTTATGAAACAGTGCGCAGCCCTATTCCAAAGAAAAAGAAAAACAAGCAGGAAGAATTGTTATCCATGGCATGCGAGTATTTAGCTAAGGACAAAACGGAGAAAATGGACAAGGAAGATGATCAGTTCCTCAACACTGCAAGGACATGGGCAGATAAATTACGAACTTTAAGCCGTAAACGTCAACTAATTGTGGAAAAGAAGATAAATGATATTTTCTTTGAAGAACAAATGGCGGAAGTATTTCCAGAAGAAGAAACAATAAGACATGGAGAAAAATCGGAGTCTTCTTCCATTTAAATCACGTGCTTTCACCCATAGCCCTTCTCCACTGGCTTGTATGAGGTCATACAATCCATATTCATCAAACGAATCCTGCCCATCAACGTCAGCTCAACGTCCATATACTCCGTCACCAGTTCAACGTTCATATACTCTGTCACCAGCTCAACGTCCATATACTCCGTCACCAGGTCAACGTCCATATACTCCGTCACCAGCGCTTTCGAATACATCAAGCTCATATATAAAAAATGCATCATTTCCAGCAGTAATAATAGACAACCTAAGCAAACCACAAAATACATCATTTCCAGCACAAGTAATAGAGAACCCAAACTCAAACAAACCACATAATACACCATTCCCAGCAGTATTAGTAGACTTAAAAAATTATTATGAAGACATAAATTTTACTTTAAGTGAACAATAATCTTTAAGGAAATAAAAATTAATTCTTTTGTTAAAAAAGTATTTTATTTTGTCAAAGGTTTTACAAAAAATTTTCTTGCCAAGGAATTTGCCCTGTTGTATTGAAATAATCACAATATTTATCGCGAACTTTTTTTGCAGTTTGATAATTGTTGTGATTTTGTGTATTTCGTAACGGATGAAGATCTACCCTATCCTTCCCTTTTATAATTTGCCCTTCCTGAATATTTTCATACACCATAACAGATTTCGAAGCATATTGTTTTCTGTTATATTTTATCAAAAAATTATGAAGGTAGCAACAAGTCATTGTCACTAATGCAGCTTTTTGAGGATTTAAACGTATAGGCTTTTCGAATATCTGAAATCGAGAAGACAGTATCCAAAAAGCATTTTCAACTACTCGCCGAGCACGGCTTAAGCGATAGTTGAATATACGTTGTTCCTTACTCAAATTTTGTTTGCTGTAGGGCTTTAAAAGGTTTTCAGTCATACTAAACGCATCGTCACCAACAAAAACAAAGGGTAATTTGCACTCTGATTGTGATAAAACATCTTCTTTAGGAATATGCAAGGAATCATTGATAAATTCTTGCCAGAAATTTGTGTAAAAAATTACTCCTCCATCCGATACCCGGCCATTCGCGAAAACATCAACCATGACGAATTCGTAATTGGCATTAACCACTGCCATAAGTACAATGCTAAAAAACTTCTTGTAATTGTAGTATAACGATCCTGAATGTGGAGGTCGTCGAATTGCAATGTGTTTTCCATCGATGGCTCCAAGACAGTTAAAGAAATTCCATTTTTGTCCGAAATCCTTACTTATTTTTCTCCAATCTTCTTTGTTCTGTGGCATCTAGAATTGAATATGCGTAAAACTACATTTTCATTATACTTATTATTATCAACACTTACCTCAATATAATGTTTTAGTTCAATGTTGATAGCTTGACACGTTTCGATAATGGTTTTTCCGACTGTAGACTCGCCCATGACTCCTGTATATTTTAAATCCGCAAAGTTCCTTCCTGTGGCGAGAAACCTTAGCGTGATTGCTAGTCTCTCATTAGCTGTTATTGTACTCCTTAAATGAGTACATTCTTTTGTTATTAAAGGCGCAACTAGGCTTAATAAATAATTATAATTGTCAGCACTCATTCTGAAATAATTTTGATAGTCCTGTGCTTCTGTGTCCCGGATCTCTCGAATTAGATTACAGTGCGTAAAAATTTGCCTTTTAGCAATCCACTTTTTCACCCACTTTTTCCGATTTATTGTTTTTTTTTGTTGTTAGTGCAATAATAATACACACACACGCAATTTCTTTATCATTCATTTTTCAAAAAAAAATATCCGTCTGCGCCCAAAGAAGACAAACCGAACAATGAACAAGAAAAAATGAGAAAACTTTCGAAAAAATGACAAACCTTGAATGACAGTGTATAGCCTGGAATGAAATGATGAGAAATGACAGTCCAGAAATGTCATTTCAAAAATGATAGTGTGTAGCCTACTTAAAGTTACTCTGCAGTTCAGGTACATATAGCACATTTTTCAATTTCACAACAACACCACCACATTCAATTTTAACTTCTCCTCTTCCATATGCCTTTACGCTAACGAATTTTTTTTTCCTTGTTTGTACGTGGAGAAAAAACTTCGCTCACAACACAAATGCGACTTCGCACCACTGTCTATGCGATAGGCATCTCTTACCAACTCATGTGTGGAAGAAGTAGCGAGGATGGAAATGATTGCTAGGTTGTGCGTTCTTTTTGTTTTGTTTTCTCTGGGTCTCTACATTTTGCAGCAAAATGACCTCTTCGGCTGCAATTGTAACATTTCGCATTGTACCTCTTGCTGTTATCCGAGCTGTGGTTTTTGTTGTCGCTGCCGTTACCGCTAGATTTTCTTACGGCGGGATTTCTGTGTGTGTTTGTGCTTGATTACCGTCGTAATTCTCTGCCCTGTCTCCTTTCTCTTGCTGTCTCGCTCCTTCTTTAAGTAGCTTAGTCATGAGTATTTTTAATGATGGTAAGCCGTCACGAGTTTCTATAGCCATTACGAAATTTTCAAATGACTGTGGGAGACTGGACAAAAAAATTATAACTGCCATCTCGTCCGGCACCTCAGTTTCGATTTCACTAAGTTTCTCGAGAAAATCACTGAATTTGTTCACATGCTCTGTCACGTTGGCATCCTCAGATAGTTTGAGTGCCAATAGCTTCTTAAATAAAGTAATTTTTCGAGCTGGCCCACGCGGCCGATAAATTTCTCTCAATTTGTTCCAAGCCATCGACGATGTTTCACAATACCTTACGTGATTTATTTGCGATGGTTTAATGCAAACCATTATACTTGCCAACGCCTTCTCCTTTGCGACAAACGCTGCCGCCTCCGCTGCTGTTCCGACTTCAGCTTTTACAAGCTTTCCGCTAACTATCGGCCACAACCAAGAGTGGACAAGGACACTTTTCATCAGCACTGACCATGACGCGTAATTTGCATCGTCTAACTTATTTATGCTATACAAACCCGCGGCACTCATCTTCGCAAACGTTAATAATATTTTTTTTTTACTAAACAAAAACCGAACCGATTAAATAAATTTTAACTCTTGTCATTGTATATGAAACTAATAGTACTATTACTTGATGAAATCGATGGTGGCGCCCCTAGCGGCCCAAGTAAAGGACACGTCGCTGAGAACCACAAAAATCTTACGCTCTTCTGCCTCAACAATTTGCACATGCACTCATTGAATTTTGTATACCCCGCTCAAACATCATACTGTGTTGAGTGGATATATCTACTTTGCAATGTGAATAACTCGTCGGCCTACCCCCAGTGCCACACTGCCATTTGCCTTGGTAGGCGCACGCTCCTCGTGCATATGAATCCGAGTGATAATGGAAATAAAGCAAAAGGAATGTGCTAAAAAAAAAAAAGACACACACAAAGCACATTCCTTTTTGCTTACATAATATTTCCTCTTCACCTATGATCGTGAAGTCTGTTCGGAGTGTATGTGTGTGTTTTTTTTCATTGCGAATAACTCATCGATCTAAGTTATTGGCAGTGCAAATCAGTGACGTTTATTCTAAGGTGCGCAGGTGTTCTCCGCACACCCCAACGATATCCGTCTCAATACAAAATTGATTTGTATACAATATTCAATCGAGTTGCAAATCAAAAATGCTCAATGAAAAATACTGCTTCAACATCCATTTCTGTTCACTCTGTTGCGCCGCATAGCATAGCCAAATCAACCAAACAAGTCACAATCGCAACCCCAAAACTACCATCGAACACAAATTGAAGTTGAACATAATGTTCTCCTCTTTTCGGAGCACACAAATCGAAACCGCCGCGCGCGCGCAACTTATCCACACCAAATTGTTACAAACAATTCAGTTTAACGTCGACTCGCCAAGATGTTCTCCAGTTACTAGAGCACCAACCCAAAGGAAATCACCATATAAAAAAAATTCTATCACATTCAAAGTGTCAACAAACGCCTGTAAAAATACATTAATTTGGGTTCTCCAGACCATGGCGCACATCAGTTACCTGTGAGAATGAAAAAAGTGTGTTCGGTTGCATTTTGTTCGATTCTCTTCCCTACATATTAGTTATTGTCAGTGTGACCATAGTGGAATATAATATTCCATTTGTGGAATATTTATTAAACCATATTTGGTTTATCATGTTTTACGTTTTGAATAAAATAAACTTTTATTTGTTTCTTATTATGGTGGAATATAAAAGTGGAATAAAAAAATATTGAAGTGGAATATAAATATTCCACCTCTCCGGGTGAGTGGAATATTTTTGAGAGAAGCTAATGGTCACACTGGCGCCAAAGGAAATCTCCATATAAAAAAAAATTCTACCACATTCAAAGTCCCAGCAACCGCCTGTAAAAACACATGAATTTGGGTTCTCCAGACCATGGCGCACATCAGTTGCGTGTGAGAATGAGAATGAAAAAAGTTTCTTTGGTTGCATTTTATTCGATTCTCTTCCCTTAACACATTATTAGTTATTGTCAGTGTGACCATAGTGGAATATAATATTCCATTTGTGGAATATTTTTTTTTTATTGGAGTAATACCCATATTTGGTATATCATGTTTTACGTTTTATATATAATAAATTTTTATTTGTTTCTTATTAAGGTGTATTAACCAATGATTTTAAAGTGGAATTAAAAAAAAATATTGAAGTGAAATATAAATATTCCACCTCTCCGGATGAGTGGAATATTTTTGAGAGAAGCTAATGGTCACACTGGTTATTGTTCGATGTGCTCTATATTTGTAGAACCTAGAACCCCATATTGACTGAAGCGAAAGCAATCAGCAATACAACACTTTTCATTAAATTGATAGATTTAGTCAAAACTAAAAATTGGAGTGGAAAGCTAGTATGCAGCTTGAACTTACGATGGTGCAGCAATTATGTCTAAGGATTTAAATGGAACACAAGCCAGGGCTAGAGAGCAAATGCAAGTTTCCCACACTGTAATGCTAGCATTTTAAACCTTGTTTTCGCGAATTTCCTTCATATTTTTATTAGTTTGTCCAGACTATCGTCCTTTTTTTTACCAATCAACTAAGAGAACTTTTTTTTGGAACAAATTGTTAAGCGTAGACTCCCAACAGTCGTCCCCACGAGATCAGTTTCATCTCGACTTGTTAATGTGGTTCATACTTTTATTTATGATTTGACCATATTATTTGAAGAAATGATTGATGATGCAATTACTTGCGGTGCCGAAGCAGGAGGATTTACAATTTCTTAATACATACGTTCAACACACTTTTTTGCTTAACACATTTAATGGCACATGTATGTAAGTATATTCATTTTACCCACCGATGTATTGTTTAACTTATTACAAACAAAATCATTCGACATTCAATATTGCTGTAAGAAAATTGAAGTAACAAAAATTCAAATTTTACAACAGATCGCAGTTTCAAAATTAGTGCAATTCTGCTAAAAATGTTGATTCAAATCCAAAACGAGGCGAGGATTTCACAGGTTCTGAGTTGCGATACGGGCGAGTATATTTTGATATTTTGAAATTATTGATACTTTGTCAACACAAATGGATGTAAGATTAAAGTCCCTGACGGATTTAAAATTGGAATTGTTGAATCAAAAAATTTTAGTATTTATGAAAAATTTTTTTTTGAATTCGTTAAGCTTAAGAATGAGTTAAATGTGCGCAACTCCGAAACGTTTTCATGCATACTTGGATTCCTTCAGAATGTAAATTCAAAAGATACATTCTCAAACATTTTTAAACTGAACTCTTTAATGCTATCAATACCAACAACAAGCAAGTCAGTTGAAAGATTGTTTTCTGCACTTAAGCGAATAAAATCTTATTCTAGAAACACGACGCACGCTTGAAGAAAGATTATAGGATACAGCTTTGATTTCCATAGATAAAAACATTACTTAAGAAAATAAAAACAAGATCAGTTTCTATGATGAGGTTCGGAAACTTTTGTGAAAAAAACTAAATGTATTGGACTTACGTACAGACGTTATTATCTAACAAAAAAAGTGTAGAACACCCTGCTTAGAACATCACGGCACGTCCCTGCTATATATATACATGTATATGTACATATACATATACATATATACACAACATACATATGTACATAAATATATGTACATATATAATTTTTCTTTTTTTTATTTTGTATTTTTTTATATATGTATATTTATAACCTACACCTAAATCTTAAACCTATGTAAGCCGGCCAGGCCATCTTTGCGCCTTAGGAGGAGCTACCTAGAATTAAAAGGAAACGACGAGGGAGTTCCTTCTCCGTCCCCTAACCACCAGAATCTCTGATGCTGCCTTACTACGTCTCGCAAATCGCGACCTGCTATCGCTCTACTGAACCGAAGACGCTCCGTCATGCTGAGCGCGACGTGTCGGTCGTTGTTGAGTCGCCTATCCACAGCTGTCCGGGCAACATGGAAGATTAGCGGCACTGCTACTTTGTCCTGTATCAGACCTTCTCTATCTAAATAGACGAACGCCTCTGGGGGAATAAAGCCGTTAAGGCGCACGCTCTTATGATACATATCATTGGGGTAGTAAGCCCCAGAGATCAGGTTATTCATCGAGTTCATTGCCCTTGCAATGTGCCTTCGAATCATCTTGATCAAGAAATTATCCACCCTGCTTATGTTCGCCTTGTTATAAAGGATCTCATTGGAGTAGAATTTTCTGTACTGAAACTCTGGTGTTCTGTATAAGCGAAGGCAGGCCCTAAGGCAAGCCCTCTCAAACACCCGAATAATTTCCATCGAGCTTGCTCCCACGTTGAACCACACGGGACAACCATATACGGCCCGATTCTCAACTTCCAGTCGTCGCAATATCGCTCGATCTTATCGAAGTCACGCTGCAAGAGTATTGCAGTGACCTCGATATTTGGTCCTGATCTGTACGCTATCTAGTCGTCGGCGTACGCTATAGCATGGTGAAAAGATCCTACAAGATAGATAGATAGATAGATATCCTTTATTTCAGCATTAATTACATATTTCTTAAACACTAGTATTGCACACTTAACAGAGATTTGGTGATTTTAACCTTACTACTGACAATGTATATGTTGTAACAATATTTGGATATTTTTATTAACAGTACTATTATTAGAGGAAAAGCTGAAGAAAAACCTCTCTGCACAATTTGTTTTCACAAGGAAATAAAAGGGGTGGTGGTGATACAATTTGATTTCAAGCAAACGAATAAATATGGATGCATAAATAAATTAATGAAAATAATAAACAAACAAACAAATGAATAATTAAATAAATATGTTAATAAATATATAAATAATAAATAAATAATTATATAAATAAATAAATAAATAAGCAAACAAACAAATGAAAAAATAAATAAATAATTAAATATAAACAAATAAGTCATTAATAAATAAGCATATAATTTTTATTATGTTTCGTTAACTAGGCTTGAAATCAAATGATTGTCCGACATGCTACAAGACCAGCTATAACGCTCGCGTAATTTACTCAATCTGAAAGAAACTTTTTCAATCTGTGATATTGAATGTAGTTCATCAGTTGAAAAATGCCAAGGCAAGTTATGAATCATTTTCAATACTTTGTTTTGCGTTATCTGCAATTTTCGAATGTGGGTTTTGGCACAATAGCCCCATACCGGTGAACCATAGAACATTATCGGTTGGAATATAGACTTGAAGATTACAAGTTTATTCACCATACTCATTTTAGATTTACGGTTAATAAACGGATATAACATTTTAATTGCCAAGTTGATCTTTTTTATAGTTTCTTGAATATGAGGACCGAAGGTTAGGGTTTTGTCCAAGTGTACTCCAAGGTATTTAGTACTTGATTTCCAATCTATTGGTATGCTATTGACTACTATTTTGTTGCTTGGTAAAAAACAGTCTTTTCTTTTCCTTGTAAAAAAGACAGACTGAGTTTTAGAAGCATTTAATTTAATCTTCCATTTATTGAGATAATTTTCTACTTCATTTACACCATATTGCAATTTGGTTACAATGTCATAACCTAATGAATCTGTAGCGTAAATGCAAGTGTCGTCTGCAAAGATAGCAGTTTCACAAGTTCTCAATGTTGGAAAGTCATGCATAAATATATTAAATAAAATTGGTCCAAGCACTGAGCCTTGAGGTACACCCGCCTCAATTGGGAAAATTGCTGATACACTATTGTTAACTGAAACTATAAAGGTGCGCTTTGCTAAGAACGACTGTATAATTTTCGTCAGATATTGAGGAAAGTTGAGAACATGCAACTTGTGAAGTAAACCCTCATGCCAGACTGTATCGAACGCCTTTTCAATATCCAGTAAGATCAAACCAGTACTTTTTCCTATTGCAAAATTATTCTTAATGTGTTTTGTTAGGCGATGAATTTGATTGACTGTAGAATGATGTGGTCTAAAACCAAATTGTTGCGCTGGAAGGCTGTTATATTTATCTAAATGCGCAGTTAATCTGGATTTAATAATTTTTTCGAAGCATTTACTAACTGAACTCAAAAGGCTTATGGGGCGATAACTCGTGGTTAAACTGGGATTTTTCCCTGGTTTAAGAATTGGGATTATCTTTGACTTTTTCCGTTCCTTGGGGTAGTAACTTAGCTTAAGACAGCAATTAAAAAGGTGATGCATTAACTGTATGCCACACTTTGGCAGGTTCTTGAGAAAATAATTTCTAATCCCATCAAGGCCTGGGGTCTTTGAGTTTTTTAAATTTTTAATAACTATTACTATATCCTCTACCGATATGTGTTCATCATCCGCAAACAATAATGGTTGCCCGTCAATACAGTTTATGGACTGATGCACTAGATTCTCCTCGCTACTGGAAATATTATGACTTATTCTATGGTTAGATAAGAAAACTTTCGACAGAGCGTTCGCTTTATCACCATTCGAGAGATACATCGAGTCAACATCTTTTAACGCAGGGATATATTGATTCTTCTGTTTTATAACCTTAAGAATGTTCCAGAAGGGTTTACTGCGTTTTTCTAATCCTTGCAACTTTAAATTCCAATTCTGGTTTCTAAAACTAATAATAAGATCTTTAATTCTTACTGTAAGTGATTTAACAATTTTAATAAATAATTTATCTCTGGTTCTTATCCATCTGGATCTGGCATAATTTCTTATTTTTATCATTTCTATTATGAAATGTGGGAGTACATCTTTTTTTTGGCCACGAATTGTTTTCTTTGGTACTGATTCATCAATAGAGTCTAATACCGCTTTTGAAAAATAGTTAACTCCTTCATCAATATGGTTCACATTAACGACATCACGAAAGATAACCTGCCAGTTTGCTAATTTATTACACATTTTTTGTCTGAATACGTTCCAATCAGCTTTTCTGTAATCAAAAATCACATTGTTGGACTCAATTGGCGACAAAACAGTGCTACATTTGACAGGCAGGTGGTCAGAGCTTAGATCATTTACCACCATGGGTTGAGTAAAGAGCTCATACTTATTCGTAAGGAATAAATCTAAAGTTGATGGGTTGGCACGTTGATTGGGTGGAATGTATGTTGGATGAGGGGGAAACAAAATATGAAAAGGGAGTCTGGAATGCAATTTAGCGAGAACATTACCCCAACCATTTGCTTTCAAGCAACCCCAATTCCTGTGCCTACAATTTAGATCACCTCCTATTAAGAAGATATCGTTAACCCTGATTAGCTCCCGTAAGTCATGATCGAGATCAATACGTTTTTGAAGTGTAGAGCGGCCACCAGGAAAATATACGCAAAATATTTTTAGGGTACTGCCATTGGCAAAGGGAATTTCCACCCCTATATTCTCAATTAACTTAGTGTTAACAACCGGGAGTATTTTGTGTTTGATTGATTTCTTGACGACAATGGCAACACCACCACCCCTTGTGTTACGATCAACACGATAAAATCTATACTCGCTATTTGACAATTTGTTTATATTTTGATCTAGACAAGTTTCACTGACTAAAGCTACATCAATATTATGTGAGCTTAAAAAAGCAAAAAATTCAAAAGCTTTATTGCGAATGCTTCTAGCATTCCAACATATGGTATTGAGACCAGCATTCATAATTATTTATCTTGGTGATATAGATACTTAATTGCTAATTGAGTTATTACTTGGAATTGTTCTGCTTTTGTACTACAGTTGCCAAGTTGTGTCATCATCTCGGTTGTGAGAGAATTAATTTCTTCGAGTGTGAAAAGCTCACTCGATTTCTTTGATGGAACTCCTTGGATGTTGTTGTTGCTCCTGTTGGTCCATACGTTCGGGCTAAGGTTTGTTGCAGCTGATGTTTGAACAGTTGGTTTGACGGGATTTTTTCTCCGTGTTGTTAGAGCGGGGAAATCGTTCGAGTTGGAAACGAACCCTTCCAGTTGTTGATTCAAATTGCGGGTGACAAATCTTGTTGTTTGAGAAGGGCTTTTGTCCGACAACCGTGCTCTTATTTCGTGGAATGTTTTGCGACTTTCACAGGTTGGGTCATTAGCTTTGTGCGTTTTGTTGCAATTTGCGCACTTAATGCTTACTGATTTGCACTCATTGGTATGATGATTTTCAGCACAAATTCCGCAGTGGGTTTTTATATGGCAATTTTTTTCCCCGTGGCCAAACATTTGACAGTTGTAACATTGTGTGACTTTGTTGCGCTGTCTTCGTGCGAAGTCCCACTTCACTTGTGTTTTGAAAACGGATCTTATATTTTTCTTTAGTTCATTAAGTTTAGTCGTACCACTTTCCACAAAAACGATGTAGAATACATCACTGTACGCACCATAGTTCCTTTTTATAATTTTAATATTTTGCACTTTTAATCCTAGAGAGATTAGTTCGTTCTTAAGTGATTCAGTGGACATTTCATCGAGTCCATACAATACAACTTTAAGTGACCTTGCTGCTGGAAGGTCGTGAGAAAAATATTGCCAGTTCTTTGCTTTGAGTACTGAGCAAATACCAGAATGACATTCAATAGTATCACATATGATTTTTATGCCAATGGATATTTTCTTGATACAGTAATTAGAAATATTCACTTCACTAAGCAATGCATGAACTTCGGCACCGGTTTTTTGCAAAACACATATCGATGGTATTTTCTCTTTCCTTTTCGATGCACTTTTCGATAGCATAAAATCACAATCACTATCAATGTCAGAATCGGGTAGGCACTGGAGAGGAGTAAAATAATTCGTTCTAGAGTTATCTCCTCTAGAATTCATTTTGAAAATTTTAGTTTTTGAAGACAAGTTAATGTCTTCTAAATTAGGAGATCGTATACGTTTTGAAATGTTGATTTATGATTTAGTTCACTTATTGTATGAAACACTAGTACCGCACAGAAGAAACGTGTCTATAGTACGAAACACCGGTTAGTACTCAAGATCCTACAAGATCACTTGTGTAAATGTTAAAGAGGATCGCCGAATTTACCGCACCCTGTTGCAGACCATTTTTAATATCAAACGTACCAGCAGAAGTCACATTGCCATTTTTCACAATGAACCGTCTACTGGTGAGCATATTACAAAGCATGTATAGCAGTGGTTTACTTCTGCCCAGTCTACTCAACTTGTAGAAGAGTCCTTCCAGCCATACGGTATCGAAGGCCTTCTCCAAGTCTATCAGGCAGGCACTCGTGCATTGTTTCTTTCTTTTGTTCCATTGGATATCCGACACCAGTTTAAACGCGGCATGTATTGTATCATGCCCCGCCTTAAAACCGAATTGGTTATCCGGAACAATATTCATGTCCTCAACCCACTTAGACAGGGCTCTATTGACAACCTTCTCGAATACCTTGCTGATGTTCGGAAGGAGACTTATTGACCGGAGATTCGCCGGATTGGACGTATCTTTACCCCTTTTGGGAATAGGATGAACCACCGCTGTTTTCCAGTGCGCCGGATAATGTGCATTATTCAGCGCATTGTTAAACAGGATGGTGTAAATGTTTACCGCTTCTGGAGGGAGGTGTCGAAGCACAATGTTAGACACTCCGTCGATACCTACGGATTTCTTCCTTCTTAATGATTCGAAGATCGCTTGGAGTTCTACCTTCGATATGAAGGGGGGATGTACCTCCACATTGGCGATGACATTATTTGCCATATTATCGTCATTGAACTCGGTGAAACCGGTGTTCTCTGACTCGGCCTTCCAGGTCGTGGTTCGGGCAAATACTATCATTTACCTTATACTCTTCGCTCCCAGGGACGTGCCGTGATGTTCTCAGCAGGGTGTTCTACACTTTTTTTGTTAGATAATAACGTCTGTACGTAAGTCCAATACATTTAGGGCCGTTTTATTCACTCAAAGTTGAACATAACTTGGGGATTTTTATTGTCAACTTGAGAAATTGCTTTTATTCACTCAAAGTTAGCTCTCTCAACTTTCGATATTCAAAAGTTGAGAAAATCTGACGTTAGTCAACTTTTGATTTCTCAACTGCCCGAAATAGTAGAAGTTATCCGAGCAAACTTGGGATTTTGTTTAATTTCTGTTTATTCACTCTAGTTCTTGATATTAATATAAATATCAAATCGATTTTTATTGTTTCCTTCTTTAAAAGGGCTCCACACATGATCAACGTATCTTCAATATGTCGAGCGATTCGAAGAAGGGAAGTTCAGGCATTTCATTCTTATTGGAGATTCGGGCTACACAAATACGAGTTACCTTGCAACGCCTTTCCTGAATACCAGTAACACTGTTGAAAATCTATTCAATGAATAGCAGATTCGCATGAACGTTCGTACGGCATTTGGAACAGGCGGTTTCCAGTGTTGGTCACTGGCTTAAGGTGCAGAATGGAAACGGTTCAATTAATCATCACCAATTGTGCCGTCCTCCATAATATAGCCATCGATGAAAATAAATCGCAACCACCACCGGAAATGCCCGGTTTCGCTGATGGGCTAGCCGCCGCATATGTTCCGTCGGCTACGCTTTTGGGAGCACCATCGACAGCCACTAACAACATTCGCTCTCGATTGGTTCGGACGTATTTTCAGCCAATGTTAGATCGCTAGCTTAATACAATTTAAAAGTGAAAATACAGTTTATTATTGGAATTTTATTGAATAACTGAAAACTTAAACAAACATAAATTACTCAATTATATTCTTGTGACTGGTGTCATTGAATGTTGTAGGTTGAAAAGTGGACAAACGAAGGCGTTAAAACTCTTTGTCTTGAGCAAGTTGATTTTTTGCCCGCTGCAATTCAATGGCCGAACGCTTCCGATCAAGCTCAGCCCGTTCACATTCAATTGCAGTTCGTTTGAGCTCTAAGGCTGCTCGTTCGCGTTCAAACTTGTACCGCTCTCTCTCACCCTCTAAAATCTCATTTTCGATCTTGTATTTGTTCGCGGAATGTTGCTGCTTTTCTTCTGACAATTTTTGAATTTTACTTGGGGTTGGGATTTCTTCCGGTTCCATTTTACGCCGGCGACTGTGCAATAGGGCGTTTAAAGGTTTCCGCAATTTGGCAGGATTTACTCTCTCCCAAGTACGGTCAACAACTGCCACTTCGTTCGACAAAATTGAATCTGCGGTGTGGTGTTTTGTCCTTTTAAATTCGTCAGTTGGAGTTTCAACGGGCTGCATTTGGATCGTTGTCTGTGTCTCACTACTTGAACACAGGTGATCATCTAAATGGAAGGCCATATCCCCATCATCGACGACGATTTCTTCAATAGAAATCGATTGCATCTGGTCAGAAGATGAAGCTATTTTCCGGCTAGCATATTGCAGTGCTGACTTGTTGGCTGTTGAATGGTCGCTATCGCCAGATATTGCAGCAAGACCCAAGGTAGAAGGAATCAAAAGCGTTGCAGTGGTTCGCTCAATGCTGGTAGTTCCTTTTTGGGCGGACCATCACCGGTCTTTTTGGTGTCTCTTAAAAAGTAAAACGCACGATCCTTCAAAGTCTGCTTAATTTTTTAATATTTTTGGTATTCTTTTTTTTCCCCCTTACTTTTTTCCATTGCTTCACTTTTTTCACTTTTTTTAATTATTTTTTTGATTTTTTTGAAACTTAACTGTTTTCGAATAACACTCAGCAATCATAAATTTCAAATCCCAAGTTGAGACTGACATATTATGTGTCATCTGTCAAAAATATCCCAGGGAATTTCTCGAAAGAGCAAGTACGCCAACTTGCTGATTACAACTTCCAAACCGGGCGTTGAAATAGTGAAAAAAAACATTTTTCAACTTGCCGTTTAACTCTCGAGTTGAAATCAACTCCGGAGTTAGCTAACTTGAGATTTTTCGGCAAGTTGAACAATAGTGAATAAAACGGCCCTTAGTTTTTTTCACAAAAGCTTCCCAAGTTTCAGGGAAAATTGCATTTGCTCTCTAACCCTGGCTTGTGTTCCATTTAAATCATTGGACATAATTGCTGCACCATCGTAAGTTCAAGCTACATACTAGCTTTCCACTCCAGTTTTTAGATTTGATTAAATCTATCAATTTAATGAAAAGTGTTGTATTGCTGTTTGCTTTCGCTTCAATCAATATGGAGTTCTAGGTTCTAAAAATACAGAGCACATCGAACAATAACCAGTGTGACCATTAGCTTCTCTCAAAAATATTCCACTCACCCGGAGAGGTGGAATATTTATATTCCATCTCAATATTTTTATATTCCACTTGGTAAATACACCTTAATAAAAGACAAATAAAAGTTTATTTTATACAAAACGTACAACATGATAAACCAAAAATGGGAAATACTCCAAAAAAAATATTCTAGAAATGGAATATTATATTCCACTATGGTCACACTGACAGTAACTAATATGCAGGGAAGAGAGTCGAACAAAATGCAACCAAACACACTTTTTTCATTATCACAGCCAACTGATGTGCGCCATGGTCTGGAGAACCCAAATTCATGTGTTTTTACAGGCGGTTGTTGGGACTTTGAATGTGGTAGAATTTTTTGAAGTAAAACTTCTTTACGCACGCTTGACTTGGGGAGTAAGCTGGTGAATGCGTGACGAGAGCGTTACGAAAAGTGTGATCGGGCGAGGCGAACGGAAGGTGAGAGGGAGATATAAGTTAGTGAAGATAGAAAGAGAGAGAGTTACGTTTCGTACATTACTGTAGGAGCAAGAGAGAGAGGTGCGCGCGCACATTTTCTTTCTCTCTTCCTCTCATAGCCAGTTACGTTTCGTATACAGTGCAGGCCTACTGTCTGTGTCACACTGTAGGAGCAAGAGAGAGCAGTAAATATTCTACGTTTAAAGTGAATAAAATTGTAAATTCATTTTAAAGTTCATATTTTGTGAATTTTCGGGTGAAAAATAACAAATTATGGCAGGAAGTGACACAGACTCTGAATATGAAAGCGGTGCTCCAGGACCAGTTAAAGAAGTTTTACTTCAGTCGTGTGGTCTGAAGCACACTCGTTTTTTTTTTATATGGAGATTTCCTTTGGGTTGGTGCTCCAGTAACTGGAGAACAACTTGGCGAGTCGACGTCAAACTGAATTAAGTAACACTTTGGTGTGGATAAGTTGCGCGCGCGCGGCGGTTTCGATTTGTGAGCTCCGAAAAGAAGAGAACATTATGTTCAACTTCAATTTGTGTTCGATGGTAGTTTTGGGGTTGCGATTGTGGCTGTGGTGTTTGGTTGATTTGACTATGCTATGACGGTGCGGCGCAGCAGACTGAACAGAAATGGATGTTGAAGCAGTATTTTTAATTGAGCATTTTTGATTTGCAACTCGATTGAATATTGTATACAAATCAATTTTGTATTAAGACGGATTTCGTTGGGGTGTGCGGAGAACACCTGCGCACCTTAGAATAAACGTCACTGATATATAGTTAAGAATAAGGTAGTTTTAAGGTATTTTTAAGGTAGTTTTTAAGTTCTTATTTGTAGGGGCCGAATGCAGATGATAGTGAGTGGAGAAAAAAAAAACAAAGACCAACGCTCTGCTTGACTGTCTCTATTTTATTCAAGCCCAACTGTACATTCTCGGGGCTTTTATAGCTTTCGGATACATTCGAAATACAGTACTTACATCTGACTTATATTACAGATTTGGAGACATTTCGGGTTAATCATACGATCAGATGGCAATATATGTGATATTTCAAAAGAGCGAATAAATACAGTCTTGCGATCAAGTATGGCAGCAATAAAACAAATTTATTTTTCTTCGACTACAATTCGGCCATCCTGATAGTAAATATAATCGACCCGATTACAAAGCTCCTTATGCGAATTTAAATGAATTACAATAGTGAAACAAAATTATGAATTAAAGTAAGAACTTCATTTATATCTAGGAAAACTAAAATCCAAAAAAAAATAATTCAAGTTACATAGAGAAAAACAATGGGATACATTTTATTAAAAAGACAGGTCTAATGCGCCAGAATGAAGATGTTAAGCATTTTTTTATTCCTTTTCAGCAGCAACATGTTCCTCCAAGCGACCCTCAGCCACGTCTTCATCATGCTCAAGATTGACAGACTCCACGTTATAGGGTATCATATTATTCGGGGACCAAATGCCTTTATATGGAAGACGTGTTATCTGTAGACCCTCAATATCACCGACCACATAACGATCATTAGGAAGAACTTTCTTTATCTCGTATGGGCCTCGATATTTAGCGTAGGGTTTCTTGTTGATACCGCGAATTGTTACGATGTTTTTAATCAAAACATATTCACCTGCTTTGTATGACCTTGGATGTTTGTGGTGTCTATCATAATAGTTTTTGTTCCTTATCTGACTTTTTTCTATATTTTCAATCGCCTTTTGTCTTATCTCGTTAACACAGGTGAGATTCTTCCCTAAAATATCTTGAAGATGTTCGTGAACACGGTCGCAAAACTCGCCTTTTTGGTTTCTACCAAATAAAAAAACGCTTGGAGTAAAGCCTGTTCTTTTATTTATCGTGTTGTTAAGTGCGAATTCAACCTTAGTTAAAAATCTGTCCCAACCAATAGTAGTGTTTGCATCACAATCTTTCGATAACATCGGGACAATTATGCAATTCATTCGTTCGATTTGACCATTTGATTGTGGCGAATGAGTTGCAATCTTAATATGTTTAATATTATGCTCCTCTAAAAAGCCTGACAATCAGTTATGATTTTAAACGATATACCGATCAAATATATTTTAAATCGCCTCAAAGCGTAGATTATTGAGAGTGTTTCGAGTTCGTAACTGTGGTATTTGGATTCTGATGCCGTCGCCCGTTTTGAAAAATAAAATACGGGATGAAACTTTTGATCCAACTGCCTTTGCATTAAAACAGCACCGAATCCTACACAACTTGCATCACAATGCAATTTTGTGATAAGATTCGGACTGTAAATGGATAAAACAGGTGAAGCTAAAAGTTTCTTCTTCAAAGCTTCAAAAGTTTCCATTTCATGAATACCAAATACAAAGGGTACATCCTTTTTTAGCAAGTCATATAATGGTTTTGCAATATTCGCAAAATTTTTTATAAATTTTCTAAAATAGGAGCAAAGCCCCGAAAACTATGTACGTCCTTTGTGCATACCGGTATCGGAAAACTCTTAATAGCATTAAGATTACTATCGTTGGGTCCAATACCTTCCTCAGTAATCTTATAGCCCAAATAAATGATTTCCGTCTGCAGAAACATGCATTTATCAAATCTGAGTTGAAGTCCATTTTCCACAATTATATCAACAATTTGTTTCAAAATATCCAAATCTTCTTCTATTGAATATGTGGCGATCAGAACATCATCTAGGTAAGTTATGATTTTACCTTCTGAGATCAACTTTCAAAATATATGCTTCATAAATCGTTCAAAAACTGACGGGGCATTTTTCAGCCCAAAAGGCATGCGGGTGAACTCATGCTGACCCAGTGGAGTTATGAATGAAGTATATTTCGTTGACTCATCAGATAACTGGACATGGTGGAAGCCATTCTTCAAGTCTAAGGATGTAAAATACTTTTTTCCTCTGAGACGATCCAAATGATCTTCAATAAGAGGTAGGGGGTAATTATCGCGCACGGTTATCTTGTTGAGCTCGCAAAAATCAACGCACAATCTGAGTTCCTTATTCTTTTTGTGTACCAAAACTATGGGTGAAACATAAGGTGAATTCGATTCACGAATAATGCCTCTTTTAAGCAAGTCGTCCAAGATCTTTTGAAGCTCGATCTTGTGTGCGTATGGTAACCTTCGCGGAGGACAATGAAAGGGAGTATCTTTACACAATACGATATGCATTTTAAAATCTGAATTCGGAAACCGATCGTTAGAATGGAAGTAAGCTTGCCTAATTATATCTTTTATTTTTTGGTCAATAACTGCATGCAAGTTCATATTAATGTTAAGATTAAACTTACCATTGCCTCCGCTTAAATCGATGTTTAAAATTTGGTCTACAAACTGTGTACTAGAAAGTTCTTCATTTGAAATATTGTTGTCCTCTGAGCCTTGATGATGAGAGCCGTTGGATATCGCTGGAGGTTTCTTATACTCGTTGAAGGTGTACTCTACTGGTGTTCTTTTAAGCGTTAAACCCGTTTTTCCAATTAAATCCCTGCTTAGAATTACAGGATAAGTCATTGAGAAATTCTTGACTACTATAAGCTTTAAGTTTATTATTAAATTTTCAAAATTGATACTGGTACTTATGCTTCCAATCGTAACAAGAGGACTTCCATTGACTCCAACGTAGGACTGCAATGTTTCAACTACAGTTGATAGAAGCACTGGTGAAATATACTTCTCATGGATGAAGCTGATAGGACTACCAGAGTCCAGTAGTGTCAGCAGTGTTGCCGAAATATCTATCTCCTTACCAACCCATCGGTAGTTAACGTGAGTTTCAAAATCGTTATCAACTGATCGATCTCGTTCTGAACTTTGATGCAACGCCATGATTGGATTCTTGTTGGGACATTTAGTTGAAATATGACTCATGACACTTGAAACATGTGATCACTTTCTTTTCGTTCTTTGGTTGAGCACTGCTGTGACTAGGAACAAAATCTCCACTGTTTTTGAGTTTATTTGACGAGGAACTAAACGGCACACACTTTGTTAATCTTTCTGAATTGTTGTTTTTCATTTTTTCATATTTTCTTAGCGCTTCTTTTAGTTCACTGATATAATTTGCACTATACAGGATCGTTTTATTCACTTCTGTATCTGGAATACCTTTGATCACGAAATTTATCAAATCCTCTTCCTCCACAGATGTATGCGAGGCAATCTCCTGCATGTGGATGACATATTGCTGCATCGTCTCTTCACGTCGTTTCTTACGTTTTCGAAGTTCATTGTATATATCCGATTTCGTCACTGTCCGTCCAAATTCTTCTTTCAATGCTGATTCTAACGCGCACCAATCACTTGCACTCACCGTTCTCGCAAACAACTTTGCAGTTCCCGACAGAAGTCGCTTGCCATACACAAATCTATCCCTTTCAGACAACTTCATGACTTCACACAATTCCGCAAATTGTTCCATCCATCGTTGTAGGGGATAATTGTCGTCCCCACTAAATGGAAGCATGGCATCTTCAATGTCCTTGTAACTACAACTTACATGTGTTCTAAGGTTGGTTTCAGAGTCATCCAATTGAAGGTCGTGGATTTGTTGTCTCAGCTCTTTTATTTGTCTCTTCTTCTGAAGTTTGCTTCGGTGTCTCGCCAGCTCTGCATCCAAGCGCTCCTCACTTTCACTTTCAGATTCATCACCATCATCTGACGTACGTTCTTCTGAGATATTTGTATCATCATTACAACGATCCCTGCTCCTGATGCTTTGTTCTTCCTGCAACAACTCTATGAGCTCGCTTTCTTCCATTCCCTTGACCGCTTCCTGGACACGTATTTTCAATTCCGCTTTTGTGTCCGTTGTCTGGAGTTTCAAGATTCTTAAAACATTTTTAAGCCTGGGAACTGTGGCCGATTTTAAAAATTCTGTCCATTCATCAGACATTTTTAACACTTGCAAACTGAAGAAAAAAAAAACACGTGTGCACAATTTCGCGATTATCACTATTTTTTCGCACAGACAAGTGGTACAGCCAACGCGTTGTTTACTTATCTCACTTCTGATTTGTAGGGGCCGAATGCAGATGATAGTGAGTGGAGAATAAAAAAACAAAGACCAACGCTCTGCTTGACTGTCTCTATTTTATTCAAGCCCAACTGTACATTCTCGGGGCTTTTATAGCTTTCGGATACATTCGAAATACAGTACTTTCATCTGACTTATATTACAGATTTGGAGACATTTCGGGTTAATCATACGATCAGATGGCAATATATGTGATATTTCAAAAGAGCGAATAAATACAGTCTTGCGATCAAGTATGGCAGCAATAAAACAAATTTATTTTTCTTCGACTACATATTTTATATGTCAGTAATAGGGTCAGTAAGTTAGAATAAGATTAGATTAAGTTAGTCAAGTTAGTTGTAAGCGTTTTTGTCTATCTTTAAGAAATTATGAATTACAATTTCCACATCCACATCAATATACCATCAAGAAGACCTAAAGAGATTCGTGAATCGCAACTTGAAGATGACCAACTAAAAGCAATTATAGCATCATTTGAAAATAACGATGAGAATGTATCACGATGGACATCTCGCGTATATATCCTCAATGATGGGATTCTCTACAGGTATTCACCTGAATCCGATGCTAAAAATGCCCAATTAGTGACACCACTCGATTTTGCATAACTACCACGATGCTGCAACCGCAGGTCACTATGGAATCGATCGAACGTTCTCCAGAATCGCTTCCCGCTACTACTGGCCTGGAATGCGTAATGATATTACCAAGCATATAGGTAATTGTCTTGCTTGCTTACGTTATAAGCCTAGCAATAAAAAGCCCGCAGGACTACTCCAAACAGTTACTAGTAACCAACGCTTCGAGATACTATCTGTTGATTTATTTGGTCCATTGCCTGCAGCTCAGGATGGTTACCAATGGATACTCATAGCCGAGGACCATTCTAGTAGATGGGTTGAGGTATTTGCACTTAAAGAAGCTACCGCAGAAAATTGTGCACTCACTTTGTTCAATGAAATCTTTCTTCGCTAGGGAACACCACGACGGCTACTGACGAACAACGGCTCACAATTCATTTGGGCACTAATGCAACAACCTACTCACTGCCTGGGAATCCAACAAACGCTCACCCCAGTATATCATCCTGAAGCCAATCCAGTAGAATGTAAGAATAGAGACATGAAAACGCAACTCGCTATCCTAGTGGGTAACAACCACACAACATGGGCTGAGGATCTTCCTTCAATAAGATTCGCCATGAACACCGCCAAATGTCAAATTACGGGTTATTCTGCATCATATCTAACGTTTGGACGAGAACTAAGGACCATTGATGATGATCATCACGATATAAAAAAAATCATACATTCAGAGAACTTCATTTCACAAATCATCCCGAAACTTATGCGACTAGCTGAAATCATGCAAGAAGCTAGAGAAACGGTCGAAAAATCTCAAGACCACAATAAGAAGTACGCAGATAGAAAACGTCGACCGCACCCTAAGTTTCAAAAAGGAGATTTAGTACCTGTAGCACTCATGTACTTAGCAAGGCCTCTAAACACATTACTTCCAAATTTGTACCACGAAGAGATGGCCCTTATGTCATAATCCAACGACTTGGAACGTCAATCTATCAAATCGCTGCTAAAGATGACCTGACCGTTCCACTGGGGACATACCATGTTTCCTCCCTTACCAAGTATACGCCAACCAAAGAAGACGAAGATGAAGAACCAGTTCGAACCCTGCGAAGACAAGGATGACCATTGAGGAACATCACTCCTGCCGCATCATCGAGACAACCTCAGCGCCAGAGGGGGAGACTGTTACAACCCAATATTAATTGGCTACATAATTTTTTATTAATTTCCATTTTGTTTAATTTAATTTATTTAATTCATTAATTTTGTTATTTTACTTTACTTTTTAAATATTTTGTTTCCTTTTGAATTAAAGATTGAATTAAAATAACTTTAAGAAATATGTATATATAAAAGCTGTTGGTAATTGTTAACAGCTGTGGTAGAGAAAAGCTTTTCCAAAACTCCCACAGAATAGAATAAAAATTACGCACCGATCGCAGAAAAGTCACTTCTGAGTCAATCGGGAGTTTGGTGTGTTCATTCGTACGGAGGTATACTACCGCCCACAAATTCGAAAATACCACACTCTCTGCGCGCATACTCTTTTTTTGGTTCAACGGCGACTGCGGTCTTTGACTGCATACTCGTGGGAGCACAAAACTGAACAAAGGTCGCTGTCAGAATTTTTTTTAATTTTTTCAAATAAAATTTATTTCAAAAAATCACGTTTGAGTTGTGAAACGGACAAGCTCTCCGAAAAGCTACGCAACAATTGGTTATTTTGCAAAACTTTGTTCTGTTACTGTAATACATAATATGTGCTTACAAAAGTACTTACAAAATCCATATCATCTACAGTAAACTTTTGAAGATCCAATGTGAGGTATGTATTTTCCAAGACATCGATGCTCTTGGGTTGAATATCTATTTCAGGAAAATGGTCGTTGATATCTTGTACGATAAAAACAGCAATGTTTTTTATAATCCATGATTCATTATCGAATTTATATGCACAGACCTAGAAAAGAAGAACACTTTTAATTACATATAACGAGACTTATTTACTTACTTAACTTAATAATAAGGACAATGATTTTCCGATCTACACGTGGAAAGTTCGGACCCTTAACAGACCGCGTGCAGCCGATCAATTCGCAGAGGCCCTAGACTGCTATAAAGCAGATATTACAGCCATCCAGGAAGTGCGATGGGATCAGCAGAGCAAAAGGAGGATGAAAAACTGTGACATTTACTACGGTGGTTGCTACAGAGAGCACAAACAGCGCTTATTCGGATGTGGATTTGTTATACGCGGCAGACTAAGGCAAGAAGTCTTGAGCTTTCGACACGTGAGCGTGTGTCTTATGACAATCCGCATCAAGGGTAAATTCGTCAACATCAGCCTAGTATGTGCTCACTCCCCCACAGAAGACAAGGACAACGCCACCAAAGAATGTTTCTACGAGCTCCTCGACCAGACCTACGACCAATGTCCTAAGTACGAAGTTAAAATCGTGCTGGGCGATTTTAACGCCTAGATAGGAAAGGAGGATATCTTTGGTTGGACAGTTGGTAAGCATAGCCTAAACGACACCACGTCTGGCAACGAACTCAGGCTTATTGAATATTGAAACGGCACAATAGCAAGCACACGGTTTCCTCACCTCAATATCCACAAGGGCACATGGCGGTCTCCTGATCATGAAACGGTCAATTAAATTGATAATATTGCTATCGACGCAAGGCATGCCTCCAGTATTTTGGATGCTCGAACCTTCCGAGCAGCCAACATCGACTCGGACCACTACCTTGTCGCAGCAAGGTACGAATGCGGATATTCCAAACGCCACAAAGAAGAATTACTGTGAGAATATCTTGGCAGAACGCGTATCCCTGAAATCTCTCCTCGACTCCTATGCCTCCAGCATAAAGTGCCGAAGACCAGTGGCAACGTTGCCAACATGCCATCAGAGACGCCGCAACTGGGTTTCAGTCGCCCACCACCAAGAAACCCCTGGTTTGATGAAGAACGCCATCAAGCACATGCAGCTAAACAAAAGGCGTACAAAGCGGCGCTGCAAAGAAGGACGAGGGCTGCTCCTGACCTCTACCATCATAAGAAATGGGAAGAACATCGGAAGAACATCATGAGAAGCGCGCGAACGAAGATATTGAGAGGCTATACTCCGGGAATAACGTACGGAAGTTTTACCAAAAGGTAAAGAGAACATGTCAGACCAACAAGGCCCGTACAAAAACCTGTAGAGATGAGTAAGGAAACCTATTAGTAGAATCACAGTCGGTGCTGAGAATATGGAAAAACTTTTTCTGCAGACTGTATAACGGCGATGAAGATCAACATACCGCTGTCAGGCAGAATGCGCCATTCAACATAGACGATGATAGCCAAAACTTCCGTCCACCTGAGAAAAACGAAGTGAGGATAGCAATAGCCAAACTTGAAACCAATAAAGCTGCTGATCCTGATGGCCTGCCGGCCGAGTTGTTCAAGGCAGCCGGAAATGACTTGGTAGGGAGCATTCACCAACTCATTACCAAGATTTGGTCAGACGAGCGTATGCCTGATGAATGGCATCTCAGCTTCGTTTGCCCGATTGACTTCTTTAATATCATCCTTGAAAGAAGTGTGCGAAACTCACAAGCCAACACCGGAAGCACAATCTTTCAAAAGTCTGCGCAACTACTAGCTCGACATAATTGGCAGCACACAGCGGGCTGTCACCGGTGCGTTCGCTAGTATTGAAACAGTAGCCGCCAAAATGGGTTTAACTGCAAATGAGGGCAAAACCAAGTATGTGCTGTCAACAAAAAAGGACACACAACATCGACGAATTGGACAGAACGTCACAGTCGACAGCTGTAACTTCGAGGTAGTAAGGGACATTGTCTACCTAGGCTCTGCTATTAACTCTGAAAAAAACACCTCATCTGAAATCAAACTAAGAATAACTCTTGCCAATCGCTGTTTCTTTGTGCTAAAAAGGTAATTGAGTAGTAAGGCCCTATCTCGAAAGTCTAAGGAGACTCTTTATAAGACCTTAATCATCCCAGTCCTGCTTTATGGCGCTGAAGCATGGACTCATCGACGGTCCCGTTTGCTTCGACGGGCTTTGGAGGAGAAAACTCAACGACGAAAACGAGTTGTACAGCGACATCGACCTAGTGAAAAAACTGCGCATCAGTCGCCTAAGATGGCTAGGACATCTATAGCGAATGGACACCAATGCTCCGGCCCTCTCTAACCCGGAGGGACAGCGCAGTAGAGGACGACCTCGCCTAAGGTGGCGCGCACAAGTAGAATGGGACCTCAACCAACTTGGAGTGAGCAACTGGAGGCAGTTAGCTAAAAACCGGGCTAACTGGAGAGGCCTGTTGGTTGAGACCCAGGTTCACTCCAAGCTGTAGCGCCACCTAAGTAATTAAGTAAGTAAGTAACTTTTTAATAGATTATTAAAAAAAATTATTATAAAAAACTTAGTGAACGAACTTTTTATATTTTTCTTAACATTGAAATACGAAACAGTCTTAAGCCTAAAACTTACAAACTTGCCTAAATAAACCTTAAAATCACGCTGCAAAGTATTGCATTTACATAATTTTTTGGTCCTTATCTGTACGCTATCAAGTCGTATGCGGACTCTATAGAATGATGAAGAGATTACTCGTGTAAACGTTAAAGAGGATTGGCGAATTAACCGCACCTTATTGCAGACCATTTTCGATATCAAACGTACCAGCAGAAATCACATTGGCATTTTTCACAATGAACTGTCTACTAGTGAGCATATTAAAAAGCATGTATATCAGTGCTTTACTTATGCTCAGCCTACTCAACTTGTAGAAGAGTCCTTCCGGCTATATGGTATCGAAGGCCTTCTCCAAGTCAACCAAGCAGGCACCCGTGCATTGCTTCTGACTTTTGTTCCATTGGATATCCGACACCAGTTTTGACGCGGCATGTATAGTATCATATCCTCAACCCACTTAGTTAGGGCTCTATTGTTCAATTTTTCGAATACCTTGCTGACATTCGGAAGGAGACTTATCGGCCGGAGATTCGCCGGATTGGACGTATCCTTACTCTTTTTGCGGATAGGATGTACCACCGCTGTTTTCCATTGCGCCGGATAATGTACATCATTCAGCGCATTTTTGAACAGGGTGGTGTAAATGTTCACCGCTTCTGGGGGGAGGTGTCGAAGCACAATGTTAGATACTCCATCGATACCCACGGATTTCTTCCTTATCAATTAGTCGATGATGGCTTGGAGTTCTACGTTCGATATGAACGGGGGATGTATCACCTCATCGGCGATGGCATGACTTGCCATATTTTCGTCATTGGACTCGGTGAAGCCGAGGTTCTCTGATCGGCAGTGTTGCATATAATTTCGAAGGTAGAAGTTGTGCTCCTATAGCTCTGTATCAGTATAAATATATGTATGTACATACGTATAAAATTCAACGCAACTGGCGCGCCGCACGGTTTCATTTTCGTCCACATCTCTTGCAAAATTACCACAATTATTGAAGGGAATAAGTATACTCCTAGTACTTCTTATTTAAAAGCAATAAATCTTAAAATATTGTGTTTGTCAATGCAAGTGGTTTCTGTGTATTATAAAACATAGGTTTAGGCATTGTATATGAAACTTATAGTACTGTCATCAAGCAATATTTTTTAATAGTGACTGCGACCGTCCAGGTGGCGTATTCTCATTCCTCGCGAGCGAAGTAAAATATTATTGCTCTCTGAGAATGGAGTTATAATCACAGAATGAGTGAGTGATGAGTGGAAACAAAGTAAACCAAATCTCTCTTGGGTTTCCATTCCCATTCAGAATTTTTGCACACATGTTATGCAACTGAGTGAATGACTTTGCCAAGAAAATGAAAAAAAGAAACTAATGAAAAAAAGCTATAAGCAGGTTATTATTTTTTTCTTGTTCAGTGAAAAGATGTAGGTTTTTCTGATTAGGGAGTAGAGTGGTGGATGCATGTAATGCGTTATGCGTCAGGTTTTTAGTTCAAGTGGTTGTCTGGTTAAGCGATGAAAAAACATATTTTCACAGCGGGTTGGGGTGGTGGTGGGATTATGTGGTGGATGGACGGAGTGCCAGAAATTTATGATGGCTGCGGATAGATTTGTTTGTTTTTGTTTGAATTGTATGAAATTATACAGAAAATTTTTCGAATCAAACCCTATCCTCTGTTGCACGGACAAACGAAGGGCGCTGAATAGTTCAAATATTCTTTTCCACGTTACCCAATGAGATAGAATATTAAACGCGTTTTTTTTTCGAGTTGTCCCCTGTAGGCATAGTCCTCGCTCTTTAGTAAGAACTAAAGAAATAATAATATTTATGAAATAAAAAGTAGATATCCATTAATTAAAAAAATAATGAATAACTAGAAAAACTTAACAAACAAGAGTGAAAAAAAAAGAAAATATGTATAACGAAAATTCGCAAAAAAAAACTTAACAAAACAAAGAAAGGATTAATATAGGTACACATATGTATTTATGTATAATAAAGTGAAGTTTTCAATTCCTTACTTTTTTAACTCCACAGAGATCCTTATTGGTTTTCTTAATCGAAAATTTGATTAGACCAATTAAAATGAACTTGCAAATGGAGTGTCTGTGCTCATCATCGTCACATTTCATACTCGCGCAAGCTGTCATTTTTAGTCCGGATTTTAGCAAAGCTTCAACCAAGTGTTCTTCGTGTCTTATTTTTACAAAACTGGCTTTTAAAAAGTTTTTGCATACTTTTCTCATATCTAAGCTTCAAATTCCAAGGAAGGAACAGTTAAATTTCCAAATTCGGATAATGTTTCATAGGTGATATAAGCTCGCAATTTTATTAACAGAGCTTGTTCTCGGAATTTGTCTATTTTATCTATCATGAACAGAGTGCAGTTTTGACTATTAAGCTGCAAACTCGGCATAAAATGTAAGAGCCGCTTCTTGAAGCTTCTGAGAACATCCTTTGGACACAACTGTTTCTGTCTCATTGGCATCAACATCAAACTCGTCATGGCAACTATTCATATGGAATTCGATACTGCTCAGAATATCTGTTGCCATGAGATGATCTTCTACTGGAGCTTCAATATGAAATTCGTCACTGTCATCACACTTAAGATCATCACAATCAGCTTCGTGCAATAAAGCTTCAGCCCCAGCATCTTCGTAACTTGCATTTTCTGATGACGTTAAATTTTTGAAAATAATTTGCTTTAACTTTCTAATAAATCTGTAAGCTAAAGGGTTTCGTTCGAATGATCCCCTATTTGAACGAGCCATTTAAAATAAGTTTTCTGCAACATCAGTATTCAGATGTGCAATAAGAAGGAATTGCTGGTCATTTTTAAGTTTTTCCCATATTAACTCTATAACAAGTAAAGTTTGTAGTAACCCACCAAAGCAATATGACTTTTTCATTTTACCGGTAGACTCCCATAATGATATCCACTGCCAAGCAGTTTTAATGGACTGCAGAGTTTCACTATGTGATGAAATGGGTTCTCGATTAAAGTTGCTTGTGTTTAAACTGTAACTGTTTAAGTTGTCGAAAAGATCGTCAATTTTGCTTAGAAAAGTTGCCGTTGAAGCAGCAATCTTCTTATTGGTATCAGTCTTAAAACAGTTTGCTGAAATTGCATCGAAGACTCCAGCAGCAACATTAGCGCTAAAAACTTGGGTAGCCAATTTCACTGACAACTTTTCAAAGTTGTTCGGGTTTATATGACTATTCGTTAGTTTAAAGCATACCTGAAAGATATTCTTGGAATCCTCTTCAAAAAGTTTGACAAGGATTCCGCATGAAACAACATCTTCAGATATTAAAATCGAATTCTTAAGCAAACAGTTTCGCATGCTTTTGAATAAGTGAGAATAATCATATAAAATTGTTCATTTTCAATTTCAAAAAAGGGCTTGGTTTCGGTTGTCCCAAGTAATTTGTATGCACTTCTGTTATTACTGCCTTTGTCACAGCAAACAGCAATAACTTGGAGACCGCACTCCAAAGTTTTTGTTATTGTTAACTTCCAAATCTCGGCAATGTCATCACCTTTCGTGCGTCCTATATAATAAGATATAGTTTGCTTCCAATTTTTGTTTAATCCCCTAAGAGTAAAACCATTACGTGAAACCTGTCAAGTTGGACACCCTTGTAAGTTGGCCACCTGCCGAAGTTGGCCAGTACATACTTAGTAGCGCAAGAAAATTCCATACAAATATTCCTCCAAATACCTCTGTATATTGGCCACCTGTCTATCTTGGAACTTGGCCGCACTTTTTGATATATTATTTCATCTTTCGTACTAAATAACCTGCGAAAGTTGGCAAGGAACATAGTCGTCTGCTGGTCGCCATTGTGGCGTTTGCATTTTGTTGTGTGTGTATAAAAATGTACTGAACAAAATGTTCAGACAGACATAGCGGTAAAATAATTTTCGTGTTAAATCTTGTTGGGATATAATGTATATGACTTCATTTCTGCAGTTTGTGAATGGCTTTAGTGTTTCTCTGACTTTCGTGGAGAATTACGAAAATACAAAAACGTATCTACATAATTTTAAGGATTCATCTACATAATGTAAGAGAAACACGTGAATATGTAAAATTTATTAATTATGTATAAGGGTCTTGTTTTAGATTTCAATATGCCACCAAGAAAATCTATAGTTGAGCTTTCGTTAACTAAAAAAGGAGACATTTTAAAGGAATTGGAAAATGGGGCATCACAAAGGACTTTGGCAATAAAATTTGGAATATCGAAGTCAACTGTTGGCAACATAAAGGCCCAAAAGAAAAAAATTTTAGATTAGAGAATAATGAATCCGATGAAAGGAAGCGAAAGTTGAGGAAAACTAATTATGAAGACGTAAACCTTGGGGTTCTCTTATTTTTCAAAAAATGCAGGTCAAAAAACATCCCAGTGAGAGAAGTTTTCGCAAGAGGAATAACATACAATTTCGAGTAATGTGCAGCGAGAGTGCTAATGTTAACCATCAGGCTGCAATCAGTTGGAAAACCAACCTGCCTCAACTTTTAAAGGACTTTCCACCGCAAGACCAGTTTAACGCAGATGAAACTGGTATGTTTTACCGCCAGCTTCCAACAAAAAGTCTTGTTGCTAAAGGCGAAAATTGTAAAGGCGGAAAGATGGCAAAAGAAAGGCTTAGCGTTCTTTTTAGCTGCAGTGCCACAGGTGAAAAATTAAAGCCCCTTATTATTGGTAATAATGCCAAGCCAAGAGTTTTTCGCCAAAATAAAATTGGTGTCAATAACTTTATCGTCACGTGGGCACACAATAAAAAATCTTGGATGACAACGGTAATTTTCAACGATTGGCTTTGCTCCATTAATAGAGAAATGAAACTGCAAAAAAGGCGAATCATCCTCCTCGTAGATAATGCAAAAAGCCATACTACTCTACACGAATATTCGAATGTCGTCGTAAAGTATTTGACGCCAAACCTTACATCGGAAATTCAGCCCTTGGACCAGGGTATTATCCAAAATGTAAAAACTCGATACAGATCTAAAATGCTCCTATCACTCTTGGCAAAAATCGATGAGTGCGAATCAGGAAGTGCATTTTCAAAATCGGTGAATGTATTAGACGCCATTAGATGGATTGTTTCTGCCTGGAACGATGTCGAGGCATCAACAACACAATCATGCTTTTATCGTGCTGGATTTCCGGTTGATACTAACCCCATCGAAGGTCCTCCCGAAGATCTTCAAATAGCTGAGACAATAGCAAGCTTACCTGAAAATATAAATGCAGAGTTGTTGCCGGCAGATCAGGTTGCAAAAGCAGATGAAGGTTTGATTGTACACGAGATTGTGGCCCAATCAGAAACTGAAATAATGGAACAAGTTTTAAGAGAAGTTCTGAATGATACAATAGATATAAGTGAAGAATCTGAAGAAGATAAAGACGAAGATGCTGACTGCCAACCCATTACCACCGATGATGCTATTCATAATGTTACTCAGCTTCTTTTATATGTCTCTATAAACCAACCAGACCTACTTTCAGCAGTTCTGAACATTAAAACCAAAATCGAGGAACACAAGGGCAAATCAAAAATCCTAAAACAAACAACTTTGAATAAATATGTTCGAACATAATTTTGCTTCGTTTTATGTACATATGTATATGCAAATTTAGTAAGTTCATATTGCTTTTGTTAAAATAAATACATACTGTGTATTGAAAACTTCTTTTATTGATTTTTTTTTGTTTTTAATTAATTGGTTTTAATAAACGCAAAATGTGGCTAAAAACGAAGTTCTTTATTAACATGTGTTAAAAAAAAAAACAAAAACCAGGCACCCTTATAAGTTGACCACCTCTCTAAGTTGGCCAAAAATGCTTGCACCGCAGCTGGCCAACTTACGCAGGTTTCACTGTACTTTGGAGGCTACAGTAGCGCGTCTATTCAGCTCCCCGAAGTCAGAAAAGCCGTATAATATGTCATTTTTAATGTTGTAATCAAGTTCTGGTTTGATTGCCATTTCATCAAAAATTAATATACATTTTTTCTCTAAGTTTGACATTGTTTCAGCCTTGCTCTTTAAAAGATGAATCATTTGGTTTGAAAAACCGGCCGGTAAACTTAAGGAAGAATGCCATCGATAGATTGTGCTTGTAGATGGAAAACTAGGAGCTCACCATATGCGAATATAATGTGGGAGACTTATAAAAAAACTTCAGACACAAATCTTTTTCGTCATTCGTCCAATGTGCATTTGCCTTTTGAAAAAGTTGCATATGTATTTACAAAAGTGTACGTCGACTGGCTTATTTTGCAATTGCATGTCAACGTATTTTTTCTAAATTATAGTCCTCATCAACCTTTAATTGCTTTGGCGTATCGAAAATATACCGAGGTATGGTATTTACTATTCGCTCATTATGAAAACGAGATTCGGGAGAAGGAAATTGTGAAGGAGAAATTCGCAAGTTATTTTCAACGCTAGGTAGAGAGAAATCTCTTATATATGTCCTAGGTTCGGCAACTCTATTAACGGAAAGTGTGGTTGGACAAATCGCAGTATTGTCCGTTTCATTTGCGTTTTGGCTAATATTTAATACGTTGGATGCACTAGAACTATCTGAAGTGACTACTAAAGGAAGCTTTGTGTCTCTGATGTAATCAGTGACGTTTATTCTAAGGTGCGCAGGTGTTCTCCGCACACCCCAACGAAATCCGTCTTAATACAAAATTGATTTGTATGCAATATTCAATCGAGTTGCAAATCAGAAGTATGCTTAATTAAAAATACTGCTTCAAATCCATTTCTTTTCACTCTGTTATGCCGCACCGTCATAGCATAGCCATATCAACCAAACACCGCAGTCACGATCGCAACCCCAAAACTACAATCGAACACAAATTGAAGTCGAACATAATGTTCTCTTCTTTTCAGAGCACACAAATTGAAACAGCCGCGCGCGAGTTATGTACGCATAACGTACCCTATCTCCAAAATACTGCAATACTTGGCGATGACATATATATATATAGTATGTACTAATATTAATAATAAATATACATATATAATAATTAACATACTATTTTCAAATATTCATAATTAAAACTCCATATCTAAACATAAAACATTATACCTACATATTACCTTTTATTATACATACCTAATACTAATACTAAAAATATTTATACCTACACATAAAACATAATAACTATTTGCACAAACATAAATATATACGCATTAAAGACAATTAGTATAAGTACATAATAAGACAGAAATAAATATGTAAATCGCAGAACAACAGCTTAACATTAATTTCTTCTAGCCTTAGTAACAACTAGCTTACATTAGAAGATAAGATAAGAAGATAGACGCTAAGCTTATGCAATCGATCGGTGAAGGAGTTAGTTCGTTTTTGGCGGTCAACGTCGTAACTTGTTTGTATAAGGAATTAAATTATTTAAGAAAATAAATTATATAAAAATTAAAATTATAAAAATATTTGGAAAGTGTTTGATTTAAACAATTTAAAAACTAACATTTGCGAAATCACGCATTCATAACTGGCGCAGTCGGCTATAGCTTAAATTCGGAGGTCACGTATAAATAAAATTATCAGTGATATAGTCATAAGTTAATTGATTGAACGGGATCCACATCAAAGTGATATTGATATCTTCTGATACAAGTGAAAATTGCATCAAATGGATTCTGTACTTTAATATATGTATGACTAAAAGTGAATTAATTGTGCGTGAGCCCCACGAAGAAGTACTCGAAATGGACACAAATTTTCGGTTTATTGCCTCGGACAGCAAGTTGGATATGTTGACATAAATAAACATAATTCTAATATATTACCGTATATTAACATACTGTCGAGTACTGGTCGGCAACTTAAATTTTTAATTGATACAGGAGCATCAGCAAACTGCATCAACCCAGAATTAACAAACCCTAATAGCCACGAAATTATAGAACCTATTTTGATAACAACTATATTCAGTAAACACAGACTGAATAGGCAAGTTACTCTCCCCGCATTCAAGGAATTTAATACGGGCGAGACGTTTAAATTTCTCGTGTTCAAATTTCACTCTTATTTTGATGGCTTAATAGGTTTAGAGATGATGAAGCAGCTACATGCTAAGGTTAATCTTAAATATAAACTCTTGGAAACAAGCAAGTCTGTAATCCCACTTCAGTTCAAACCTAACTATGTGTCAAAGATATTCAATGTTCCTCCAAATTCAAAAATGTTGGCTAGCCTACCCGTAGACGTAGAAAAAGGCGACATTTATGTGAGACCCACCATGATAAACAAACATTTAAAGATACCTGAAGGTATTTACAAATCTAATAACTGGTACAGTCAAATGGAAGTCATTAATATGTCAAACCAAGAACAAAAACTGTTTTTAGAACAACCACTTAAGGTAGAAAATTTTAGTAGTTTCAATGAGGTTAATAACATTAGTATCAAGTACAACCTAGACCAAATGGAACCCATATCCCCTTCCTAACATAACAGACATCTTAGACAAGTTAGGTAGATGTATGTATTTTACCACCTTGGACTTGGCCTCTGGATTTCATCAAATTGAAATCGATAGGAGAGATGTCAACAAAACAGCATTCACAGTGGATAATGGCCACTATGAATTTATTCGAATGCCGTTCGGTCTTAAAAATGCTCCTTGCACTTTTCAGAGGGTGATGTATAATATTTTGAGAGACCTACAGGGAAGGATATGTCTTATCTACATGGATGACATAATCGTGTTCTCTACCTCCCTTCAAGAGCATATGGAAAATCTGAACAAAGTCTTCTCTAGATTGCAACAAGCCAATTTAAAAGTTCAACTCAATAAGATTGATTAAAGAAATTTCCTATCCCTCGCACACAGAAGCAAATAAAATCTTTTCTTGGGTTATTGGGTTACTATAGGAGATTCATCCAAGATTTTGCCAAAATTACCAAACCATTAACCGAATGTCTGAAAAAGGGACGAGAAATAAAACTAGATGAAAGGTACGTTAGTTGTTTTGAGCATTGTAAAGATATTCTCAGTAATGACCCACTCTTGCAATATCCGGATTTCTCGAAACCGTTCAATTTAACCACAGACGCAAGTAATTTTGCAATAGGTGCAGTTTTGAGTCAGGGCCCTATTGGAACGGACAAACCGGTATCTTATGCATCACGCACTTTATCTGAAACTGAAGTTAAGTACAGTACAATAGAAAAAGAACTATTAGCTATTGTTTGGGCAACCAAACATTTTCGGCCTTATCTCTATGGAAGAAAATTCCACATAGTTACAGACCACGAACCACTGACTTGGCTTTTTTCTTTAAAAGATGCTAACTCCAAATTGATAAGATGGCGGCTAAAACTTGAGGAATTCGAGTACGAAATCCACTACAAGAAGGGAAAGATAAACACAAACGCTGATGCTTTAAGTCGAATTGAAATAAACATCAATGAATCCTTACAAAACAACGTAGGTGACCTGAAAACAATTTCCAATATATCAACCATTCATTCCGCCTCTGAAAATCTAGATGAAGGAATACCAATTTCAGAACGCCCCCTAAACGAGTTCAGCGATCAACTCATTCTAACCAAAACAAGTTGCATGTTGGACCCTTCTTTTATATACAAAATACTATTTCAGACTAAGCGTCGTAGAATCTTTAGACAGCCAAGCTGTCTAATGAGAAAATAATTACATCCATACTCAAAGATCACCTTAGTCCAAAGAAACTAACAGCTATATACACTGATGATGACACCTTCAAAGTAGTCCAAAAGGTGTTCTCCGAATTATTTGCGAATTGTAAAATATTCAAACTAATACGATGCAAAGAAAAATTAAACGACTTAGTAAATAATGACGATCAAGATGCAATAATAAATGAATATCACATGAAGTCTAATCACAGAGGTATAAACGAAACTTTTCAACACCTACGCAGAACTTACTTTTTTCCTCACATGAAAACTAAGATCACTAAAATTATAAACAACTGTGAAAAATGTCAGTTATTAAAATATGAAAGACACCCTCCGAAAGTGAAATACGAGCTCACGGAAACAACTAGCCTCCCTTTAGATACTCTACACATTGACGTGTATGCGATTCACAATCAACAAATTTTGACAATAATCGATCGATTTTCTAAATTTGCTTCAGCCTATATCTTGTCTCCTGGAAATAGTATGAATATAATTCAGTCCCTAAGACAATTTTTTTCGCATCATGGTATTCCCAAAAAAATTGTTTGCGATGCTGGATCTGAATTCAATTCAAACCTGTTTAAGGAATTTTGTGACCGATATGAGATTAGTTTACATATAACAATAACTCAAAATTCTACGGGTAATTCGCCAGTGGAAAGATTTCATTCCACCCTAACGGAAATCTATAGAATAATTTACGATAAGGATAAAAAACAAATAAGCAGAGATATACTAAATGAAGCTCTTACCACCTACAATAATAGTATCCATTCTGTTACTAACCTAACACCAATAGAGTTACTTACAGGCAGGGCACCAAAGTTCATTAATACCATAAACTATGAATCTGAACATGATTATTTGAATAAGCTACGAAATTTTCAAAAAAAGCTCTATGATCAAATGAAAGAAAAGATAGAAAAACATAACAAAACAATAATAGACAAATTAAATACAAATAGAGAAACTCCACCAACATTTAATGAAAATGACATTATTTATGAATTCAATAATAGACGTAACAAATTAGAACCTAGAGCAAAAAAGTTAAAAATTAAGTTAGATAAAAAAGTAGTGGTTCTTACAGCAAAGGATAGGAAAGCTCATAAAAATAAAATAAAAAGGAAACGAAAATTACTATCTACCAATCAGTAAATACCTTCTGTCTATAAGGGGCTAACACCAATATATATATACATACATAACAATGGAAAAACGGGATTATGATAACGCTATATTAGAGAGTAGAAATATGCAATTGCCAGAAATAATATTGGCTGGATTTATAAATGCATAAGTATCACCTAGTCCCATTTCAGTAGGTCCACTTTAACCTCGATTCCTTTATTAAATTGTACATTCTATTGCATAGTTAAATAGATTTGGTTTATTTGAAACTATATAAACCTCGTACACAATACAGTAATAATTATAACTTGGCGAAATTAGTAACATGTCTTATTATACCTATTCTGACCGTTGATTCCAAACCTTCCTAATGCCACCCATTATCTTATCCCTTTACAAATTTCCATTCCTTATGAGTGAGTGTAATATATATTTTTGTTGATGAGACATATGCACCTGAATACGTCAATGACACTACGATGACAACACTACTTGATGAATAAAATATACTACAAGCTGAATATAACATGCATCTGTAAAAAGAGGAAAATCGACCATCTATCACCAACAAAGTTTCAGTTGCACCGGATTTTCACCCTGTTCAATACTGCTTACACCTGAATCTAGGGGCGGAGGAGTTATGTACGCATAACGTACCCTATCTCCAAAACACTGCAATACTTGGCGATGACATATATATATATAGTATATACTAATATTAATAATAAATATACATATATAATAATTAACATACTATTTTCAAATATTCATAATTAAAACTCCATATCTAAACATAAAACATTATTCCTACATATTACCTTTTATTATACATACCTAATACTAATACTAAAAATATTTATACCTACACATAAAACATAATAACTATTTGCACAAACATAAATATATACGCATTAAAGACAATTAGTATAAGTACATAATAAGACAGAAATAAATATGTAAATCGCATAACAACAGCTTAACATTAATTTCTTCTAGCCTTAGTAACAACTAGCTTACATTAGAAGATAAGATAAGAAGATAGACGCTAAGCTTATGCAATCGATCGGTGAAGGAGTTAGTTCGTTTTTGGCGGTCAACGTCGTAACTTGTTTGTATAAGGAATTAAATTATTTAAGAAAATAAATTATATAAAAATTAAAATTATAAAAATATTTGGAAAGTGTTTGATTTAAAAAATTTAAAAACTAACATTTGCGAAATCACGCATTCATAACTCGCGCAACCTTTTCACAGCAACTTGTTATTTAATTCTGTTTGACGTCGACTCGCCAAGTTGTTCTCCAGTTGCTAGAGCACCAACCCAAAGGAAATCTCCATATAAAAAAAAAAATTCTACCACTTTCAAAGTCCCAACAACCGCTTGTAAAAACGCATGAATTTGGGTTCTCCAGACCATGGCGCACATCAGTCGGTTGTGAGAATGAAAAAAGTGTGTTTGGTTGCATTTTGTTCTATTCTCTTCCTCACATATTAGTTATTGTCAGTGTGACCATAGTGGAATATAATATTCCATTTGTGGAATATTTTTTAAACCATATTTAGTTTATCGTGTTTTACGTTTTGTATAAAATAAACTTTTATTTGTTGTATTAGTTTGTCCAAACTATCGTCCTTTTTGTTACCAATCAACTAAGAAAACTTATTTTTGGAACAAATTGTTAAGCGCAGACTCCCAACAGTCGTCCCCACGAGATTAGTTTCATCTCGACTTGTTAATGTGGTTCATACTTATGTATGTATGTATGTTCATATGTATATTTATAATTTGACCATACTATTTGAAGAAATGATTGATGATGCAATTACTTGGGGTGCCGAAGCAAGAGGATTTACAATTTCTTAATACATATACATATGTACGTTAAACACATTTGATGAAATATGGATTTTTATTTACCTACCGATGTACTGTTTATCGTATTACAAACAAAATCAGTCGACATTCACTATTGCTGTGAGAAAAATGAAATAACAAAAAAGGAAATTTTAAAAACAGATCGCAGTTTCAAAATTAGTGCTAAAAAGTTATTAATCCAAATCCAAAAAGAGACGAGGATTTGACAGGTTTTGAGTTGCCATACAGGCGAGTATATTTTGAAATTATTGATACTTTGCCAACACAAATCGATGTAAGAGTCAAGTTCCTGATGGATTGGAATTGTTAAATTCAAAAAATTTTAGTATTTACGAAAAAAGTTTCCCAGTGCAACTTTTCGAAAGCCTAAAAAATTCATATGGCTTTTTTTTGAATTCGTTAAGCTTAAGAATGAGTTAAATGTGCGCAAATTTTCGTAGAAGACATGCATTCTTGGATTCCTTCAGATTTCACAATATAAATTTAAAAGATACATTCTCAGAAATTTTTGAACTGAACTCTTAAGTGCTATCAACACCAATAACATGCAATTCAGTTGAAAGATTGTTTTCTGCACTTAAGCGAATAAAATCTTATTCTAGAAACACGACGCACGCTTGAAGAAAGATTATCGGATACAGCTCTGATTTCCATAGAAAAAACATTACTTAAGAAAATAAAAACAAGAACAGTTTCTATGATGAGGTTTGCGAAACTTTTGTGAAAAAAACGAAATGTATTGGACTTACGTACAAATAATATTTACTAACTGTATAATAATGTTTCTCAAAATAAAAATTAAATAAAAAAAAGGTATCCTAGTCTATCAAAAACTGAGAACAGACGTTATTATCTAACAAAAAAAAGCGTAGAACACCCTGCTGAGAACATCACGGCGCGTCCCTGGATGTAATCCATGATTTTAAAACAAGACTCATCGATAGATACATCATAGCAACTGCACATTGATATGGATGACATTGGAAGGGCATTTTTAGCTAGCAATTTTCGATGTGCTTCTATCTTTACAACTTTGCTATAAAAATGGGTTTCACAAATAAAAAATTGTTTTTTCAATGTACTACATTGAGCGTGCTTTACCCAAACATCCCTTTTATGATCTTTATGATTATTATGATTATGATGAAAAAATTACAAGGAAAATGTTCTTTTGATATTGTTACAATCTTTATTATGAACATTTAGACATTTTGAAAATCTATAATAATTTCCTAATAAATCAAAATACAATTGCGTGCAAACGAAATGAAACAGAAATGTTTACCAGGAAATTATTTACACAAACTCCACAGCCATAAGTGAAGACTGAAGAGAAACATTATGTTTGCAGTAAAAACAAGCAAAAATGAATAGGCTATATGTGTGTGCATTTTGTCCTCAATGAAAAAACTTCAACTGAAAAAAACTTTACACACAATGTTTTTTTTTTCATTCATCCCCTATGTGCATTTGCACTGCCAACAACTCAGATTGACGAGTTATTCGCAATGAAAAAAAACACACACACACACTCCGCACAGACTTCACGATCATAGGTGAAAAGGAAATATTATGTAAGCAAAAAGGAATGTGGTATGTGTGTCTTTTTTTTTTTGAGCACATTCCTTTTGCTTTATTTCCATTATCACTCGGATTCATATGCACGAGGATGGTGCACCTACAGCGACAACTGGCAGTGTGGCACTGAATGGGGGTAGGCCGACGAGTTATTCACATTGCAAAGTAGATATATTCACTCAACACAGTATGATGTTTGAGCGGGGTATACAAAATTCAATGAGTGCATGTGCAAATTGTTGAGGCAGAAGAGCGTAAGATTTTTGTGGATCTCAGCGACGTGTCCTTTACTTGGGCCGCTAGGGGCGCCACCATCGATTTCCTCAAGTGATAGTACTATTAGTTTCATATACAATGGTACTATTCACTATTATATAAAAAAAAAAATCCTCTAGATTTAAGAAAAAAATAATTCACTCAAAAAAAAAAATTTCTTGTGTGTCCCTCGGAGCACCCGTTAGGGCGAACAGCGCCGTTGCAGGGTACCGGAAGATCACCGGGTACCCTGTTATGGGAGATGTCTGGAGGTATCGGGCTCCTCGGCCGATCTCGGTGGAGAGCCTCCTGCTTTGGAGGTGAAGCTGCTCTCTTAGTTTTGGCGGTGGAGCTGGCGGCGTTCCTTTTACTGCGGCGGAGTCCACTGGGTGCTCGATATTGCCGTGGCTGGCGGTCTTAAGGCCAAATTCGGATAATGTGTCATAGGTGTTATAAGCTCGCAATTTTATTAACAGAGCTTGTTCTCGGAAATTGTCTGTTTTATCTATTATGAACAGAGTGCAGTTGTGACAATTTAGTTTCTTATGCATCTTGAAAGCTGCAAACCCGGCATAAAATGTAAGAGCCGCTTCTGAGAACATCTTTTGGACCCAACTGTTTCTGTCTCATTGGCATCAACATGAAACTCGTCATCGCAACTATTCATATGGTATTCGATACTGTTCAGAATATCTGTTGCCATGAGATGATCTTCTACTGGAGCTTCAATATGAAATTCTTCACTGTCATCACACTTAAGATCATCACAATCAGCTTCGTGCAATAAAGATTCAGCCCCAGCATCTTCGTAACTTGCATTTTCTGATGACTTTAAATTTTTGAAAATAATTTGCTTCAAATTTCTAATAAATCTGTAAGCCGAAGGGTTTCGTTCGTATGATCCCCTATTTGAACGAGCTATTGAAAATAAGTTTACTGCAACATCAGTATTCAGATGTGCAATAAGAAGGAATTGCTGGTCATTTTTAAGTTTTTCCCATATTAACTCTATAGCAAGTAAAGTTTGTAGTAACCCACCAAAGCAATATGACTTTTTCATTTTACCGGTAGACTCGCATAATAAGATGTAGCTTGCTTCCAATTTTTGTTTAATCCCCTAAGAGTAAAAACCATTTCTTTGGAGGCTACAGTAGCGCGTCTCCCCGCTCCCCGAAGTCAGAAAAGCCGTATACCATGTCATTTTAAATGTTTTTCAATGTACTACATTTAGCATGCTTTACCCAAACATCCCTTCTATGATTTTTAGGGACTTGAAAAAATTACAAGAAAAATGTTCTTTTGGTATTGTTACAATCTTTATATGAACATTTAGGCATTTTGAAAATCTATAATAATTTTCTAATAAATCGAAATACAATTGCGTGCAAATGAAATGAAACAAAAATGTTTACCAGGAAATTATTTACACAAACTCCATAGCCATAAGTGAAGACTGAAGAGAAACGCTATGTTTGTAGTAAAAACAAGCAAAAATGAATGTGCTATATGTGTGTGCATTTTGTCCTCAATGAAAAGACTACAACCTAAAAAAACTTTACACACAAATCTTCTTTTCATTCTTCCCCAATGTGCATTTGCACTGCCAACAACTCAGATCGATGAGTTATTCGCATTGAAAAAAAAAACACACACACACTCCGCAGAGACTTCACGATCATAGGTGAAAAGGAAATATTATGTAAGCAAAAAGGAATGTGCTTTGTGTGTGTGTCTTTTTTTTGAGCACATTTCTTTTGCTTTATTTCCATTATCACTCGGATTCATATGCACGAGGATGGTGCACCTACCAAGGCAACTGGCAGTGTGGCACTGAATGGGGGTAGGCCGACGAATTATTCATATTGCAAAGTAGATATACTCACTCAACACAGTATGATGTTTGAGTGGGGTATACAAAATTCAATGAGTGCATGTGCAAATTGTTGAGGCAGAAGAGCGTAAGATTTTTGTGGTTCTCAGCGACGTGTCCTTTACTTGGGCCGCTAGGGGCACCACCATCGATTTCCTCAAGTGATAGTACTATTAGTTTCATATACAATGCTAATACTAACGTACCTAACGTACCTATACTGTATATCAGTAGCCCTACTTCTGCATTCTTTTGTTTATAGAAGTCAACTCCTGTATAGTTTATTTCTTTTGTCGCTAACAGACAAGGGTGTCTGACCTATGTATTTAATTTATTTATTTATTTATTTATCAAAAATAATTTACAAATAAATTTATAAATTATTTACAATTAAGACACCAGGGCAGCAAGGCCATAGGTGTCGTCTATTAATTACAATTACATTAATTATCTATTAACTACAAGTAATAAAGACAAAACTATTAAGTATTTGTTTATACATACATACACAGTCAAACTTCGATAACTCGAACTACTATTATCCACAATAAAAGTTCGACTTGTCGAGTTATCCAAATTGTTGATCAAAATTAAAACAATTAAACAATTCAATATCTCAAATACATATGCACACACATTTTGTGCTTTTATTAAGTCTAATACGTTTTACATTATCTAATGTACACAAGTTCTTACACCATACACCAAATTATTGCATGTATTTAGTGATTTGGGTCTGAGAATGTTTTTTTATTGTTTTTTCTCAAGAAAAAAAATTCTATTTAATTAAAGCTGCAAAAATTTCATCTGTTGTATCGTCACACGTTTGCAAATATAAATTCGAATTTTCTAATGCATTTGCTACAACACTCTTCGAAGGCTGTTAAATGAATTCCTCTACAGAAGTCTCGTCTTCACTTTCTATATCAATTGAAGTCTGATTTACAGATTCGGAGCTATAAGGCTCCATATAATCGTCAAGAGGTATATTGGTTAATACATTACTTTGCCTTATCCATTCATCATATTCAGCTTTCATTAAAATTCTATCTTCATCAACATTATTGAGGAAAACTAGAGGAATGTCGTCCTCTTTTTCCCACGTAGAATATTGGCCAAAACCAGCCTTCTTGAAGCAATTTGCTATTGTTTGACTCTTGATGTCAATGTCCCAAGCTTTTGCGATGGTATTGATGCATTCCAGTAGTGTTATATCGTGTTTATTTACCGCATCCATATGCTTTAAAGTTTCCATTAAAACTCTGCGGCGATAGTGACATTTTAAATTTTGAATCACTCCCTGGTCCAGGGGTTGCAGTTTTGAAGTCATATTTGGGGAAAAAAATGCTAATTCAATAGACTTCAGTTTTTTTTGTATGTCTTTGGGATGTGCCGGAGAATTATCGATAAAAAGTAAAATTTTTCTTCCTTTTTGTAAAAATTGCCTATCTAACTTTAAAATCCATTCTTCAAAAAGTTGTCCGGTCATCTACGCCTTGGAATTTGCTTTGTTATCAACAGGTAACCACTTAACACGCCGAAAACAACGAGATTTCTTACTTCTACCTATTAAAAGGATTTTAATTTTTTCAGATCCGTCCATGTTTGCAGCCAACATTAATGTGATCCGCTGCTTGCTGTATTTGCCCCCGTGACATTTTTCGTTTTTAAATGTCAAAGTATTGTCCGGCAAGCATTTGAAAAACAATCCGGTTTCATCTGCATTAAAAATATCGGACTCATTGTACTTTTCTAAGAAATATGGCAAAATTTCACTATTCCATTTATCGCAGTCCTGATCAGACACGTCATTGCTTTCACCACACGCCTTCTTATGGCATACCCCATGCCTGAAATGAAAAAGTTTACGTAGACAAATTTCCAATTGGAACATTTTTTACCCGTACCTTCGCTTCCAATTATCAAGCCAACCAGTGCTTGCTTTAAAATCTGGTACACTTAGTCGTCTTGCAAATTCCATAGCCTTTTCCTTTATAATTCCTCCAGATATGGGCATATTCTGATGTCTAGTGGCTATAAACCAATCAATTACAGCCCAATCAACACTTTCAAAAACTGGTTTCTTAATTCTTTTGCTTCCACCCAATGTCCCAGACTCTATCGCTGTGATGACCTGCTGTTTATTTTTCATTATCGTGGATACCGTATAGGGTGGAACTCCATATTTCACGGCAACGTCTTTTTTTCTGGAACCACTTTCTATTTCCTTCACAAGCTGGAATTTCTCTTTGACTGTTAAAGTTTTAAGAACAAGTTTCGATTTCGATGCCATGATCAACAATTTGAATCTTATACAAAAAACAACCAAGCAATAACTAAATTAAAAAATACATAATGCAAAAATATTGAAATGTGCACCGCATGAAATGAAAATTTTCTGCAAGTACTTAGAACTTCCAACCAGCAACGAAACATGTAATAAAAAAGTCAAATTTCTTAAACCTACAAATCTGTTTGTTTGTCGAGTTTGATAATTTTTGAGGAGAGCATATTAAAGTTTTGCTAAAAAGTTTAAAATTACAAATGGTTCTAGATTACCTATTAAAAGTCGGATCTTTCTGAAAATAATACGAAAACAAAGGAAATTTTTATCTCTTTTGTTTTAGCGATTCAAAATATAGTTATTGTTTTTATTTTGGGCGTGACAAGCCAAATAAATACTTTAGCTGTTATGGCCTAACAGTATCTGAAAGCAAAAAATCCTATGTCGAGTTTAGCTGTTATTCATCGTTGAAGAACAACATTTTATGGGAACAAAGTTGACTTAGGCTGATATTCCTTGAACTTAAGAGAACATTTTTAATACTTATCTTGACTTAAGCTGTTATGTCAACAACCAAACTGAATTTCAGCGCTTTTTCCTTAACCATCAAGTCAAAAAAGGTATTGAATATCAGACGAAAAAACAACCAAACTCAACTTTAGCTTTTATGTCTTGTGACAAAATAAATACAGATTCTCTTAAGTCGACTTTAGATAATCAAGCTAAATTTTTGTATGAGTTAAGTCGTTTTGCCAAAATGAGGATGTAAAAATTATATGCCAGCAATAGTGCATAGTATTTTAATGCACCGAGCTGAAATAATACAATCGGCAGCACTCTCTGTAGGGGCACTTTCAGAAGAAGGCATAGAAAGCAGAAATAAGAATTACATGTACTATAGACTTCACAACACTAGGAAGTGTTTCCGTTTGGCAACTAATGAGGATGTTTTTTTTTTTTTATAATTTGCACGCGCTCAAGGGGTTATTAATACCCTTTTACATATTATCACATGGTGCGGGCGTTAGAAAGATAGATAGAGAGAGAGAAAGAGATTGGTGTAGTGGTTTGAAACTCAGCTGTATTAGGTTTCACATAAGCTCCAGGGGTGGTGTCCAGAATAACTGAGGAGATTTGATTGCAATCATCTATTTTTTGCCTTCGCTTCTGCTTCACAGTTTTTTTCCCAGTGCACCCAGTGTCATGAGCATATCAATCATCAACAGAGCGAACAATTTTTCCAGCCATGACAAACCTACTGCCAGTGTTATGCCTTAGCAGTAGAGTTGTCATAAGCTTTCGCAATTGATCGGACTGCTTCTCATCATATAATGCTTGCTGACACCAGGGTTTGAACTGTGAATCATCAGCTTGACAAACGAAGACGCTACCACTACACCATTCGTCTTATGCTTACATATATCATCAGTTCCCAAAATTACAAATCTGAGGCCTGAAGCAAAAACAAAAAATTGTTATCCACTAAGTGAAGAAGCGCAGAACTCATTGTATTTACTATTTAGTTTTTAGCTATGAAAGCAAATAAATGAAATCGTAGAAAGTAGTGGAGAGACTCCAATATTTGTGGTGTAAAAATCCCTTTTTTTCAAAAGAGTTATATGAGTACGCTTAATTATTGGACTAGAGCCATACTTTCTTTATCATGATGAGAACTTGTCCCACTTATTTCATGTACAAAATTTCAATAAGATCGGTCAATCCGTTTCGTTTTTAAAGAATTTTTTCCGCCTGCTCCGTAAAAAGAAACCACTGTGCGTCGCCAGCAAAACCATAATTAGGTCGTTGTCAACACAATCAATCGGCGATCATATCATAACATGTTTAGGGATCATCGTCGCAAGCGAAACCCTAAAATAACAAGAATAATGCACTCCATGTCGTGAACAGTCGGAAGGGAATCCCGCTGCGCACATGCTGAGATGCACTACTGGTATATGGACTATGTGATGCATCGCGATGTGAGGCAAGTGACAACGACATGGGTTCAAATATGCTGAGGATGCAGTGCGCGCCATTAGGGCAAGTGCCAATGACATGTCGGTTACGATACTTCACAGACCTCTATGACCTACGGAGTACATCGGCATATTTCCGCAATTGCACTAAAAGGCAATTGGTAATACAGAACTGCCCGATAATCGAAATTAAACCATGGTCAGTTCACATTTTAGAGGGTTCACATTTCTGGATACGAAAAGATTCGTTGTATTTCATGCTTTTGATATTATCTGTGACTTGATTATTGAAAAGTAAAAGAAAGCATACAAAAACATAGTTATTCAACGATGTTAACCCTTCTGTCAATGGATGTTTTAAAACCTTCCCATCAATGGAATAGGTCTGGCTGGACCTTCATACATTTTGTATGAAAATTGATGGAACTCAATGAAATAATTGAAGTTTTTTGGTATTTTGGATTTTGGACATTTATCATTTTTATTTTTAATTTAAAGTTTTTTTCCACATAACATTAATATTTCAAAGTATTTTCTTGATTTACACATTTATAGCATTTATGTAACTGAATACTGTGTTGTAAACAGACAGGCTTTTCGCAGGCAGTGCATGCAAATCTGGTTTTTCTTTGTAGTTTATCGTTTATTCTGCAAATTCTACACGACTTTTTTGGCCGTTGATGTCTGGCTACTGCTGGGCTGTGGAATCCTATTTTGCAATGGTGCTCCGAAGAAAGATTCGATGCCACTTCGAACGGAAAGCACTCCTATTATTCTTGGATCGTTCATTCTTGCTTCGACCTGAGGGGTCACTAACTGCTCAATCAAAGAATGCAAAAATTGTCGACGTGCATTGGTTTTGTTCGTTGCACTCATATCATTTACTTTTTTGTAAATTATGAAAGATGCTAATGCTGCGACATCCAACATGTTGTAGAAAAAAGCCAACGGCCATCGCTTCGTCTGTCGTTTACATGTATATTCTCCCAACATTTGATCCATGACGACGACGCCAACTTTATGTTTGTTGTAAAACAGAATTGCTTGTGGCTTTCTTGCTGTTCCAACCAATTCGGTGTCATAGTGAACTGTTGACAGTAAAAGGACTGCCTTAGATTTTTTCGGCACGTAAGACACTGCTGCGACATTATCCGTACATCCAAAGATAGCGGATTGTGTTAAGCGACTATGATCCGGAAGCATTTCTTTAGGAATGCACTTTTTATCCCGTCGAATAGTTCCAACAAAGGCCAGTCCAGATTCTCGAAGTTTTTTCACAACTTCAAAACTTGTAAAAAAGTTGTCGGCAACAACAGTTCTCCCGCTGGATTGGTACTTGGTTGTTAATTCAATCATCACCTTCTCGCCCAAATTTACGCTCTCTGATGTCCATCTCCTTTGCCCGTATACAGAATCTGTTTGCAAGGGTATCCGTTGCTGGAATCACAAGCCCAACATACTTTTATTCCGTATATCGCAGGGTTCGATGGTATGTATTGTGTAAATCGTGTGTTTCCTCTGTATGGGAATAGTTGTTCGTCAATGGTTATAACCTCTGTCGGCGTATACGTTTCCAAATAATGATTTAGCATTGTCCACATGTCCCGAATGGCAGCTGCTTTATCTGCACTTTGCCGTTCGACACGAGTCCTTTGATCGTCAAATCTTATAAACCGATTTATAGCCCAAAATCGGTTTAGCGACATCGTTGCTCTGAATACGGGATTCATGTTGATTTTCCACAATTCTTCTATATGCAGCATGTTGGCGTGATTTACACCAGCGGCTAGACAAAGACCAAAATAGGCGTATAGTTCCTCTTCAGTAACAGATTTCCAAACTATTTGCTTTGTCGGGTTATTTTCGTTGTATTTCATAATTTCCTGTTGAGCCCTTCTATTAGTTTCTCGCATAATGATAACCACCATATCTTCTGATATCATTGTCTTAAAGATACCAAGATGACTACAAGGCAGTTGAATGCAGTTTATTTCGTCAGCCATAATAATTTACTTTCGTATAAGTATGTTGTTCCTAATTTGCTTCTAATTCGCTCAAGTAAAGATAACTGATTGACAATAATGATGCCTTCACTCTCATATATACCCACAAGCTGAACAAAAATAACTAACTGTAAAAATCACTAATGATCTAATTATCTGGAAGTGAACGATTTACAATCAAATACGAAATGTTCAAGTGACCCAATGGCCTGCACACGTCATAAACATAAGTAATTAGTGGAAAACTTCAGGCAGTTGCATATTTTTGCAAAATACCGTAATAATAATAAATAATAATTTGTTTATATATAATGCTAAACAAAACTAATAATTACTTGACGGACTTAGGTAAAAAGAGTTTTTTTTTGGGATGAAATGTTAAATAAATACGTTTCTCCATACAACATGTAGCAAGGTCTGGCCAGACCTATTATATAGAAAAACTTTTTGTTTCTCACCCACTTAGATTTACAATTTATTGTCCACACTAAAGGATTAAAAATACGTATGCTGAAAAAGTCGGGAAATTTGGTAAAGATCAATTAGGAAAAATGGTTTCGAAAATGGAAAAGGTCTGCCCAGACCTACTCATTGACAGAAGGGTTAAAAACGAAACAAAGAATTGTGAAATAACCGACACTCTTAAAAATTTGTATTCACATTAACCTTAATGCATCGAATACAGAACGTGCCGCATTCACAAACAAAAGTCAATAGAAACTGTGGAGCATATACACCTACTTATGAAAAATTTCTACCAGTTAAACCAAATAGGATTTTTCTTGAGAAAAAATAAAGTTCACATATTCGAGTATCAAGAATTGATATTGATATATGTAATGCAACTTTTTTCTAATTCACATTTTTGGATAATTCACATTCTCGAGGTTCACATTATCATTAGAACATGTGTGTTGGAGGAAGAGTAAACAAGAGTAAACAAGAAATTAACAGGAATGAACCCATAAGGACCTATAATTTTGTATAAAGGGCAGGGAATTTTCAGGGACAAGTCAGAGTAGAATAGAGCAGACTCAGATAAGGATCAAAACTAATATATCACTCTATTGGTCGCAGCCTCGCTTAAGACAGCGGACCAACTAGAACTTTAGTAACTACATGTATACCTATATGTATGTAGCCGAATAAACTAAATATCGCTATTGGTCGCAGTCTCGCCAAGATAACGGGCCAAATCGATATAAATCATCTTAAAACATAGATATCCCTTCACTCTCCGCGCAGTAGTCTTCTTTCGAAGCCCTACTGTTGAAGTAATCAAAAAAAATTTAACAATTCAAAAATTGAACATTGAACCCCAATCAACACTCGCTAACATCAGCAGTTTGCGCACAAACATGTTGCTCATTCACGACCTACATCAAGTGGTTGAGTAGCCGAACAACCGCCGAGTCAGCACAAAAATCAAGCTGCAGTGAATGACCTGGTGCACCTGCGATGACTCGAGTTATCGCTTAGTAAAATTAAGTTAGCATAGTATGCAAAATTAATGTATAAATACCCAGTTAGGGAAATAAATAAATTAAGATCTAACCAAGCAACCGATCTCTTATTTATTGATTGACACCTATCCCCCCACCTGCGGTAAGGTGACTGTCAATCGAATAATAAAATCTAGTGGATAGATTTCACATGGTCCTTCGAGCCGGATGAGCAGGATCTAAAAAAAAAAATATTGTAGAGTGAAAATAACAAAGTGTAACCATGAGTGAAACTGACGATATAGCGTATAACCAAACGCGAATTTCGGAAGAAGTCCATCGATTATGGATCAACTTTAAAAAGGATGGAGAGTCACGATACTCTGTGGAGTATATCCTTAAACGACTAGGGAAGTTGGAGCAGCATAGACTTTCAATTAAATAACGGGTATTTAGAAGACCTAAGGAAGGCGAACCCGCACCATGACTACTTTACAAAAAGGTATTTTAGTCAGTTTGAATCAAGGTAACTTGACATTAGAGGTACTTTGAAGGCGAAATTTGATGTGTTAAAAGAGAAAAGGCAAGCCTATGTTCCAGAATTACGTTTAGCTCCCGCCAGTTTAAATCCAGCATGTCAGACATCAAGGAGCACATCATCAGAGAGAACAGAGGAGCTGGGTGAGAAAATGAAAATTACCGCGTCAAATAAGGGTACCATTGGTCAAGTACGAGTCAATGATAAATGGGATCAACGGTCATGCTACACAAATCATCGCAGCATGCCATTTCACCATTCAATCAATCCACGATGAAGGAGTTAACGTGGAGATCGAAGCTCTAGTAATGTCTGTTATTGGGGGCAAGGTCTCCAGGCAAAGGGACCAGCGAGGTAGATACTATCTCCCCGAAGACCGTCTGTACGTGGCGACGAACCACATCCTTCTCGAGGTGTCCCTGTTGCTAACTGAATACGGCGGATCTAAAGTGGAAAACTTGAAAAAAACACGTAATTCCAGGTGTTTAACTACCGTGCCCAAGGGATGAATGGCACTACGTTAATGTGTCTTCTAACGGTAAACTCCAGATAAATTGGGCACCTCTGGTTTCAATGTAAGTCCCTGCCGCTGGCATGCGGGGCTCTGCCTTCGGTGTACTCCTTTCCCTAGCTTCTCGTGGGAATAAAATTAATCCTGATTCAAATAAATGAACTCAGGAGCTTGACGTAGCTCTAAACTCCATCATCCCCATGGATATTGGTCCTAAAGAGGACCTTTCCTCAACTGCTAGTGCAGAAGAGGACGATCGCGTAATCGCTCCATTGGAAGAAGCGGTCCTTCTTCTCGAAGCCGCCCCACATCCGTTGGCTGATCCACAGCCCTCCACCTCAAATTCTCCAGCTGATCGACTCAGTGGTGCCGCTCTCAAGCGTTTTAAGTACTGGCTCTCTAAGGGAGTCCCCGTTGAAGAGGCTAGAGAAAAAGCCAAAATCCCCTGTGGTCGAAAGAGAGACGAAAGGCTAAAACGGAACCTCCAAAAATATTAGCGGACGTGGCCCTTAAGCCCACCCAACCCGCTCTACAAGCTACACCTCCCACTTTTAAGCAGGTCCTTGAGGTTATCAAGGTAGGAATCATCGCCTCAGACTTCCCGGAAACCTTGGTTAGCAACCAGCAAATGACTTTGATTCAAGAACCCATCTTTGATAGGATTACGGACCTCACTGAGGAAACTTCACAGCCTAAATTCCGGGGAACAACTTTCCGGCCAGGTTGGCTTGTCTTGAACTGCAAAGACGAGGCAACGGCAACTTGGGTTAAAAGCATTGTCCCTAGTATCGCTCCATGGGAAGGAGCCTAACTAAAAGCACTCGATGAGGAGAGTGTTCCTCGCGAGCATATTATGGTGGGACTTTTTCCGGCAAACCCTTCAATCGGAAGCGACAAGATCCTCAGGGCAGTCACTGCCCAGAACTCGGGTCTTCTCGGTTCCGAATGGAGGGTTTTAAAACGTGAAGGTAAGGGTAACTTTGCCATACTGACCCTGTCCATTGACCACACATCTATGGAATGTCTGAAGAAGGTTCACTTTAAGGTAGATTTTCGCTTTGGTGAAGTCATTCTTCGACATAAACACCTTTCTCACAAACCCCTTGACCCTGCTATCCCTATCCCTAACCCCGTGGAAAGCGCTCTACCCACAGCTGAGTTGGAACCTATCGACTCCCGGGCTGTCGCTACCACTTCCTTCCCCAATCCAACCTATTCCACCACTGCTTCCAGCAGCGAAAACCCAAAGCCTGACACTGCACCAGGCCTAGATCCTCGCAGATCACCTATGGCTCCAGGAAGAAAGGCTGTCTCCAGTTCTGGTCAACCTACTGGTAGCAACCCGTCGAGTAGCTCTACAACTACACAAAGGGTTGCTCAGCACAAAGATAGAGGAGTTAAAGGCAAAGCCAGGCAGAGTATCATCAAAGTTCCTCCAGACTCCTCCTCCTCTTAATAACCCTACCATGACCATGACAAACACCAAATTCCTATAAATAAACCCGCATCACGCTAAAGCGGCCTCTGCGGCCGCATCTTGCAGGTTTATTAAACGCAACTTGGACCTCCAGGAGCCTTGAATCCATGAAGGCAAAATTTATGGCCTCCGCACCAACACATGTAAGTTAATTTATGACAACAGGCAACCTATTTCTAGAGCTGCCATTCTAATCAGAAATAGAATAAATTTTCTCCATATTCCACAGTTCATTAGCAGAGATCTGGTTGCCGTCTCTGCAGACTTAGCAACAAACAGAGGTCGACAATCCATCATCATCGCCTCTGGATACTTTGCGAATGAAACACCGGCGCCACCTGACGAAGTTGCTAAACTCTTCGAATACGGTAAGAAGACTGGTCACCAGATAGTGTTAGGATGCGATGCAAACGATCATCAAACAATCTGGGGGACCACAAACATCAACAAGAAAGGTGAGTCTTTACTTAATTTCTTAATTCCCCTGAATGTTGAAATCCTAAATTAAGGCTGTCAACCGACTTTTGTTTATGTATCAGACAAGAGGTACTAGATCTCACCATAGCTAGCTCATCTTTGTCTGATCAAATTACTAACTGGCATGTGTCGAAAGAGCTCTCGATGTCTGACCACATGCACATCAGATTTGACCTCGAGAGCTCTTCCTACCCAAATACTCTTAACAGGATCCCTAAACGCACCAACTGGAGTTTATACTTAGAGACCCTTAGGTGTGAATTCATCCCATCCTGTTCAAATATAGACTCTTCTCATCTACTTGAAGAAGAAGCCTCAAACCTGAGCTCTCAAATCACAGTCGCATATGAATCCAGTTGCATAGCCAGACCTAAGGCTAGCTCTCGGGATGTGCCCTGGTGGACCATTGAGCTTGAAATCCAAAAAAGAAAAGTTAGGAAGCTTTACAATAAAGCCAAACGAACTTACTCATGGAGCGAGTACAAAATAGCTCTCCCATCTTATAATTGTGCAATTAGGAAATCAAAAAGACATACTTGGAGGACTTTTTGTGAAAGCATTAACGATCTTCCGACAGCTGTTAGGGCTCAAAAACCCCTTTCTAAGAACCACAGAAATGGAATTGGTCTCCTACAAAAAAGTGACGGCAGTTTCACAACTGGTTACAAGGAAACTCTGAGTCTACTTCTACAAACTCACTTTCCTGACTCTGTTATTACTGACCCTCACACACCTCTTCTACATGAAATTATGCAACACCCTCCCAACAGGCACACTAGGAACTCTGCTAGGAATATCTTCTCCTCTGATTCTATCATATGGGCCATCTCCACGCAAAAGCCTTACAAAGCTCCTGGTGGGGATGGAATCTTTCCTGCCCTTCTTCATCACGGCATCGATATTCTCCTGGAATCCCTACTGTCCATCTTTAGATCCAGCTATGAACTCAGCTACATACCGACTACATGGAGAAAGGTAAATGTAGTGTTTATACCAAAAGCTGGCTGCAGATCACAATCAGACCCTAAGGCCTTTAGATCTATTAGTCTCACCTCGGTGTTCCTTAAGGTAATGGGAAAAATTATCGACTTCCATATTCGCAATTCCGCCTTATTAGAACTCCCTTTAAATAAACTCCAATTTGCATATCAACCTGGTAAATCTACGGTCTCAGCACTACATCATCTAGTCAGCACGATTGAAGACACTCTGTTAGAGAAGGATATCGCCCTCTGCTCTTTTCTAGACATCTCGGGTGCCTTCGATAATACGACGTTTCAATCCATCAAAGATGCTGCTGATGCTAAAGGCATTGACCCGCAAACCACCAGCTGGATATGCTCCATGCTCAGTAGCAGGATTATTTCTGCCAAACTTTTACAATTCTCGATATCCGCAAAAACCATTAAAGGTTGTCTCCAAGGAGGAGTTTTATCTCCCCTGCTTTGGTCCATTGTTGTGGACAAAATCTTAAACGACCTCAATAACTGCGGATTTCACACCCAAGGCTATGCTGACGACAAAGTCATTATAATAAGGGACAAGGAAGAAACCAACATCTGTGACCGGATACAACATGCCCTTAACAAAGTTAGCAATTGGTGTCAGACAAAAGGATTAACGGTTAACCCTGATAAAACCGTTATCATTTCCTTCACCAGAAGGAGATCCTTAAATCTCTGCACGCTATCACTACATAATGTACACATAAATTTCGCTAAAGAAACAAAATATCTTGGGATAACTCTAGACCAAAAACTAAACTGGAAACCTCATGTAGATAGAACCATTGAAAAGGCGACAAGAGCCTTCTGGGCCTGCTCAAGGTTTTTCGGTAAGAGATGGGGATTAAAACCCAAAATAATTCACTGGACTTATCTCACAATCATCACGCCGATAATTTCCTATGCATCGCTAGTATGGTGGGAGAAAACTATTAGCATGTGTATGTATTACGGGTGCAATGCGCACCTGCACTACAGCTGCGCTGTAAGTTCTCCTAGACCTTCCACAACTACACATAAGAATTATGAAGACTGCTGCAGCTAGTGCAATAAAGCTTTAACTTCTATGTAATAATACTAACACCAATCTAGTAGGACATATGAAAATCCTGGAGGAAATCCCGCTACTATCATCGCCAGCGATCTGTTCCTCGGATTTCATGCCAAAAAGAATCCAACTCAATCACCCTTTCAAAGTCATTATACCGGACCGCAGGTTTTGGGACTACTCTCTCATCCCTCACACCACATCTTCAATTGATTGGTATACTGACGGTTCGAAAATGTCAAATGGGGTTGGAGCTTTTGGTTGGTGTTTTTGGTCCTAACTACAAACTATCCACTTCACTTGGACAATATCTTTCAAGCAGAGGTCTATGCAATCGAGCTATGTGCCAGAGAATGCATCAGACGATCACAAATAAATATAATGTCAGATAGCCAAGCAGCTCTTAAAGCTCTAACTTCTTTCAACTTTGACTCTAAGCTGGTTTGGAATTGTCTACAAGTACTCCTGCAGCTTGCTGCACACAATAAAATTACTCTTGTGTGGGTCCCTGGACATAGGGGCCTGGTCCCTGCCAACGAATCTGCTGATAAACTTGCCAGATTAGGTGCTCAATCTCCGTTTACGGGACCTGAACCCTTTTGTGGCTTACCAACTAACCAGATAAAGATAGAGCTTAACCTATGGGAACGAATAGAAATGCTCTCATTCTGGAACTCGCAAAATGGCTTACGACACGCCAAGAAATTTATAAATTTCTCAAAAAAAGATCTAGAGACAAACACAAGGCTAAGATCATAACTGACTTCCTTACTGGACATTGCTCTCTCAATTATCAAGAAAATGGGCCGTGTCCAATCGGACATGTGCCGTCTCTGTCTTGAAAACACTGAAACAGCCCAACATATACTGTGTGAATGCCCGGCCATAGCTCGACTTAGGCTCAAACACTTTAACAAAGGCTTCACATCACCATCTGATGTCATATCTTCTTCAGCTCAAATTATCTATAGTTTCATTAATGAATTAGATTTCAGCTAAAAGACAAATATAATATAGCAACTTTCAGGGGATAGCACAAAAGATCTCTTCTGGTCGCCGTGCTTTTTAGGCTTGTACTCGAGCCTTAATTACCCCCACGACTCTAAAAAAAAAAAATGTCTGTTATTACATCAAGATTGCCACTACAAAAATTTCCACCCAACCAGTGGCCACACATTCAAGGCTTGAAGTTGGCGGATCCATGGTACGAACAACCCAAGGATATTGAATTACTAATTGGATCAGTAATTTTACCGCACTTCCTGACGCATGGATTGATCAAGGGTCCAGCTAATACTCCAATGGCACAAAATATAAGGTTTGGCTGGATATTATCTGGGCCAGTCATTACTACCTCAACTCTTACCTCAATTCCAAAGAAGCAAACACAAATCCTCACATCATGTATTAGTGTGTGCAATGAAGACGAAGGATTGAAGAAATTTTGGGAGCTAGAAGAAGTACCAACTGCAAGGGTCAAGTCTGCAGAAGATGAAATGTGCGAAAAACACTACCAAATGACGCACAAACGGGATGAAACAGGACGATATACTGTCAAATTACCACTGCTAAAGGATCGCATGGTCTTGGGCGATTCACGTAAAATGGCATTAAAACGATTGTTTATGTTGGAACGGAGCGTCGCAAAAAATGAGGAGATTCGGCATGAATATTGCTTGAAGGATTCTATGTAGACGACTGTCTTGGCGGTGAAAATTCACTTAAGGAGTGTGAAGATCTTCAACGAGAATTGGTGCAGCTACTTCATTTGGGTGGATTCAACTAAAAAAAATGGACATCAAATAGTTCAGGGAATAGTAACTAAATATAAGATAGTTGTCGCATAGTCAGATTCGACCATAGTATTGAACTGGTTAAAACAACACCCAGTGAAATGGAACGTTTGTAGCCAACCGGGTATCCTATGTGCAACAGCATTTTAAAGGACAATGGAGGTTCGTACCTGTTAGAGAGAATCCTGCTGACATTCCGTCTAGGGGGTCATTTGGAGATACCCTCGCTAAGAAATGGTGGCACGGTCCAGAGTGGTTGAAGAAGGACGAAGAACATTGGCCAGCAAACAAGCTTATGATGGAAGTGCAAGATATGCCTGAAATCCGGAAGTCTTATGCTTGGAAGATTATACAACCTCACAATCCTCCAGGCACCGCCATCACTTGCCTCTTTTCATCACTTTGTAAACTTCAACCTGTGAGCGCAATCTGTCTACGATTTAAAAACAATTGCAGAAAGAGCAAGAGAGGCGAACCACTACTACATGGCAATTTGACGGGAGAAGAACTCCTGGAAGCAGAAAAAGCTCTGGTAAGAATGTTTGCGGAGGATATGCACAACCTAAGAAAAAACAATGCACTGAAATCAACCAGCAATATATTATCACTGAATCCATTTATAGACGCCAATGGAATTTTGCGAGTGGGAGGTCGATTGAGACACGCCATTTTATCAATTGACCAGAGACATCCTATGGTTTTGTCATCATCGCATCCGCTGATGAAATTAATCTTCAATAAAGCTCACATCGATACACTTCATGGTGGAGTGAAACTAACACTAACACTCGGAGAAAATTTTGGATCATCCGTGGAACCAATACTGTCAAGGCCATTATAAATCAATGCGTTAGATGTTTCCGATTTTAGGCCAAGGGATCAAATCAACTCATGGGACAACTTCCAGAAGCACGAGTAAGGTTTTCACGTCCATTTACACATTGTGGAATAGACTACGCAGGCCCAGTCAACATACGATGTTCACGAATTCGAGGTGTGAAATCGCTCAAGGCTTACATAGTGCTGTTTGTCTGCATGTCAACAAAGGCAGTGCATATTGAGTTGACTTCTGACTTAACAACCGATGGATTCATGGCAGCATTGCGAAGAATGATCAGTAGAAGAGTATCCGTACATCATCTGTATAGCGACAATGGAACAAATTTTGTTGGAGCAAAAAACATGATTAATGCATTATAGCCTCAACTTACCGATAACAGAATTCAGTGGCATTTCATCCCCCCGGGAGCTCCACACTTTGGTGGACTCTGGGAAGTTGGGGTCAAATCAGTCAAATATCATTTGAATCGAATCATAGGAGAGCAAAAATACCTTGGCTATTGGTCGCTTGAATGTTCCTTTCGCTGTCTTGATTGTCACAACTCTGGCAAGTTTATCTACTCCGCTGTGTACTTCAACTATTTTGCCCAGAGGCCACTTCGATGGTGTCAGCAGATCGTTTTTCAGCAGCAATAGTTGGCCAATCTCGAGATTCTTTGCTGATTGCTTTCACTTACATCGTTGTTGGACTTTTGTTATGCAGTCCTCGTACCAACGGTTATAAAAATCTTGTTTGAGTTTTTGAATAAGCTTCCACCTTTTTAAACTACTCCTACTAGAAGATAATATCATAAAACTCGAAGAAGACGACAGAATTCAACCACGGAAACAACCCTCAGAGCAGCCACCATCTAGTACCGCCGGAAGGAATCTGAAAAACTAAAAACAGAAGCCAACCACTCCGTCAGCAAATTTCTCCATTGCCCTTTTGACTCTATCTCTGCTTGTATTTGTTATACCGGGATCTACAAGATATTCGATCACCCATCCGGACGTTGGATTGTTCGTGGAACAAATTGGAACTACCAAAATACAACAAGGAGTGTTACGCACGAGCGTTCGATTTCTAATCGAAGACATTTTACGTGAACATGAACAAGACGAGAGATCAATAAATTAATTTATGCAACAAAGCGGAGAAGGTAGATGAGCAGACATTTCGAGAGGTACAAATACAGCGGACGGTACTGGGACCCAACTATAATCTACAGAGGTATTTCGAATTACCACTGGAAGATATAAAAAAGGCACAAACACTAAACGGAACAACATTCATCCTCCGGCCATCAATATTAAACAGTCTTGAGCAAAGTGAGGATTGCATTGTCCAGCAGCTGTACAAGAAACTGTCGTTCAAGCGATGCGCAACTAGGATGCTGAAACTAACACACACCATGTGGAAGGAACTATGGACTCTTAATACGTGGATGTTCATTACACCAGAGGAAACTGCGGTGTTCGTAATCTGTGGCTCAACTCGAGAGGAAGTGATTTTAAACGACACGGGCATCATTCATATAACCCCAGACTGCGTCATTCAATCAAAATTCGTACGATTGGAGGCAAAACTGTTTAAGGAAACGAGGGTAGTAATGCACTTTACCAAATCAATCGCTACCATTAGCACATCTATATCAACTCAGGCTCCAGTTTATTTTACAAATTAAACCGTCATCCCACTGAATAAGGAGCTGATGGAGGTGTCAATATTCAACCATCGAGAGGCATCTGAAACGCTCAGTCGGATACATGAACAAAACTGGCAGATTACCAAAAACACAGTATTGGACAATTGGATTTTGTTCATTTTTTGCAGTCGCTGTGATCATCATCTGTGTATTGGCTGTGATACTTAAACACCGAACTAGGATTAATCACTCTGCCAACATTGAGTTAAAAGAAAACAGGAACATACCGGATCACAGGTTTGAAATTAATTGGCAAACAACGCCGGAGGTGGCAAAATGTTGAAGTAATCAACAAAAATTTAAAAAATCAAAAATTAAACATTGAACCCCAATCAACACGCGCTAACATCAGCAGTTTGCGCACAAACATGTTGCTCATTCACGACCTACATCAAGTGGTTGAGAAGCCGAACAACCGCCGAGTCAGCACAAAAACCAAGCTGCAGTAAATGACCTGGTGCACCTGCGATGACTCGAGTCATCGCTTAGTAAAATTAAGTTAGCATAGTAAACAAAATTAATGTATAAATACCCAGTTAGGGAAATAAGTAAATTTAGATCTAACCAAGCAACCGATCTCTTATTTATTGATTGACAGCTATCCCCCCACCCGCGGTAAGGTGACTGTCAATCGAATAATAAAATTTAGTGGATAGATTTTGCACCTACATATGTATGATTTACTAAATTCTTTTCTGTCTAGTTCTATTGCGGATTTAAGATAAAATTATGTATGCTTTGATTGAGATAGCTTGCTACATTTATTTCTAATGCATTAAGATAATCTACTATCTCCTGCCTGTCGCTATCGTCCATTGTCCCGATCAACCATTTTTGACCTGCCCTGTAACGTTTACTAGTCCTCTTTTTTGTTTTCTCGTTACATAACTGGATCATTATCATTAGTCTCTTCTTCAATGGATTAGAAATTACCTTTCGGTGCGTTCAATACAAGTTGTCTTGGACGACTTCAAGTCTGATATTCACCAAATATATGCTGGTGTCCCCAGGGCTCAGTTTTGTTTCCAAATCTCTTTCTCATTTTCATAACTGATCTCTTGTCTGCAACCTCTAATCCAATCCATTCCTTAGCTGATGACAGTACCCTCAGTTTTTCATATTCGTTCCCTAACTCGCGTCCCTGCTCTTCGGCCGTAGAAGAGGAACGGCAACGTATGTATTTTTAACTCATTAAATTCCGACCTTGACAGCATAATCAAAAGGGGCTTAACTAACAGAGTGGAATTTAATGCATCCAAAACTGTCTTCTGTCTCTCAAGCGAAACCAAGACCCCAACCATTATCCATGAATGGTACTTGCATCGCAGAAACCGAAAGTCTTGCCATTGTCGGTATGTGATTAACTACCATCTTTGCTGGAATGAGCACTTATTCGAGGCCGTCAAAAATGCTGCAAAATATCTAGGATTCCTTAAGCGGAGCAAATGCTTTACCCCATCTGATATGGCCACAATTTATAAGGCATTCACTCGCCCAAAGTTGGAATACAACGATAACATCTGGTCTGGTGCATCCAAGTTAGAAGATATTTCATCCTGAGTTAGAACTTATTTCCTTTTAAAAACCAGGAATTATCGCATTTATTATTAGGAATTTCTTCATTAGGAACAATTTCCTTTGGAGTTAAACATTAGGAGCAATTGCTTAGAGCCTAAAAAGACACGTCGCGAAGTCAGCTACGTCCCCAGAAGCAGCTACGTCCCAGAAGCAACTACCCCCCCAGAAGCAATTCGGAAGAAAAAAAATAAATTATTGGGAAATAATCAAGAAAATGATGGCAACATGCATAAAGATTTGCTATTGGCAGCTATTGGTAATATATGTATGTAGTTCAAAAGTCACTGGAAGCATTAGAATCAAAACTATGTAGATGAAATTAAATCGGAAGTTTTGGAGTTCAGAAAGAACCTACGATATGTACATTTTTGCTGGAAAAAGCTCATGAAGAGGATAAAGATTTTGGCAATTGCGAAAAATTTTTCGGAGGATATAAATTACAATTGCAATTATTACTCGTAACAATATAATTGCGAGGGCTATTGGTGCTTGTCTTTATGACCGGATTTTGGCAGAAAATAATACCAAAAATGGTTAGAATGTCCTCGAAATACCTTGCGGAAAGGAAAAGTTTGAAATTATTCCAATGTACATATCTTAGACAGGAAACCTGCTACGATCAATTTAACGAGTTAACATTTCTTTTCTCGCAAAATGAAAAAGGAATGTGGTATTAATTGGAGGTATGAATATTAGTGTAGCGGAAGAAACACAAACTACATACTTGAGAATAAAACAATATTAGATCATCAAAACATAAAATAACAAACCGTATGGGAAGAGATTTTATTAATTTTTGCAATGATTAGGGTGTAGTTATACTAAGGAGATGAGGAAGAGGGGATGTCTGGGGACGTAACTGAAAAAGTACTAGAATTTATGGTTAGAACTATTCAGATCACATGAGAATAGATCAAATAAATATAGAAACCAAAAATTTTAGTATGCCACTTAAGATAGTATATAATAATAAAGATTTAAGTATCTGCGAAAATTAGTCAAAGATAAAAGTTTTTTTTAAAACAAAGTTGTTTGCTTTGTAAAAGTTTTGAAAAAAATGCATTTTAAGTAAAAAATTTGAACAACATATTTTCCTAATTTTGACTTTAAGGAGCCATAACTTTTTTGTTTCTACATTTTGATTTTTTTTTTCTTGCCGAGAGCAGGTGAAAATCTTCAAACCACCATAAGGCCCTACAGCGCGTGCTTATGGTAGTGTGAGATTTTTACTCACTAAAAACACCTCTCTTCAGAATTGATACTACAACTAAGCTGACGGTTATCCAGCAGTTTTATTTTCTCTTACGAGACTCGTGATTTTGGAAAGAGATGTTCGTATGTAATTAAAAAGAATGTAGCACTTGAGACAGGTTAAATTCCAATGAAAGTTCCTGCGTTTTTCACGACCGGCATGTATGTGTGTACTATGACGCGAGTTCAAAAGGTTTTGTCCTTTGTAGACGACGATTTGAATTGTTCGCGTCAAGTAGTTGAATGACGGTACGGTTACAATGGCCGTGAACACGATCTTTGTGTTTACGAGCAAATTTTTGTATCTCTTCAACGACGCTGGGAATTCCCAGATCCCGATGAATATCTTCTTTACGCACATACTACGGTGCGCTAACGATCGTTCTAAGAACTTAATTTTCAAAAGTTTGTAGGATATTTCTATTGCTTTTCTTGGTACAACCCCACAGTTGTAAACCATACGTCCACACTGGTTTTAGCACTTGCTTATAGATAAGCAGTTTGTTATGTAGGCTTAACTTCGAATGTTTTCCAAGTAGCCAGTACATTTCTCGGTATTTGTTTTCGAGCTCGTTACGTTTCTTTTTTACGTGTGATTTCCATTTAAGCTTAACATCTAGAGTCATTCCTAGATATTTTGCTTCGCTTGCATATGGTATTTGAGCCGAGTTTAAATATAAAGGCAATCTATAAACTTTTTTGTAGGTAAAGTTGATGTGAGTAGATTTACTTTCATTCAGCAAAATACGCCAAGAATTCGTCCAAGCGTGGACTTTATTAATAGCATGTTGCAGCTTTTCAGTTGCTGCTTCAGTTGTATCGCCCGTTGTTAATATCGCAGTATCGTCCGCAAACGTGGCGACGACGCAGTTGCTTTCCTGCGGGATATCACGGGTGTAGAGTACATATAGAAGTGGGCCAAGGACTCTTCCTTGTGGGACTCCGGCCGCAATCTCCTTGAAAACAGAATAATCATTTCCGTGCTTAACACGAAAGAGTCTCTCGGCGAGGTAAGATCGTAGGATTAGAAAGAGTTGCCGTGGTAGAAGTAGTTGCAATTTATACTCCAAGCCTTCGTGCCAAACCTTATCGAAAGCTTGTGAGACGTCAAGAAATACACCACAACAAATCTTTTTTTCTTCGAGAGCTTTCTCGATTACGTCAGTTATTTTGTGAACTTGGTCGATTGTAGAACGTTTGATTCTAAATCCAAACTGATGGACAGGAATGAGACGTCTTTCGTCGATTACCGGTTGTAGTCGTTTATAAAGTAGTTTTTCGAATACTTTTGAGATAACCGGCAATAAGGAAATAGGCCGATAAGATTTCTTCTCATTCAGAGGTTTGCCTGATTTCGGGACCATTATAATCTCGGCGACTTTCCATTGTCTCTGAACGTAGAGCAATCTGAATGAAGCGTTTATCAAATAGAGCAGTTTAATAAAAGCTTTATTCGGCAATTCCTTGACCACCTGCGCCGTTATAGAGTCGTAACCCGGAGCTTTTTTCGTCTTTAAATTTTTAATCACTTCCCTCAGTTCAATCAATGCAACTTTTTTTACTTTAAAGTTGTCAGATGTCGTGACTGGGGAGTCAGGCGATAACAAAGGGCCGTCGAACGGCCGAAACGTTTCTTCTTAGTGCAAGGCAGAAAGTTCTGCCTTTTCTTTGTCAGTCTTGGCCCGGTTTCTATCATTTTTCCGAATTGGTGGCGCTTGCATTTGAAATTTCCGGATGCCTTTTAACGCTTTCCAAAGTGAATAATTTGATTCTCTTTCAGCGGAGAGATTTTCAAGGTACGTCGCTATTTTATTGCTTTTAAATTCCCGAATACTATCTTTAAGGCGATTGCATAATCGGTTAAGGACCGTTTTATGTTGCGGTGCACGAGTGATTTGCCATTTCTTTCGTGCTTTTCTTTTTTCCCTCACTAGTTCAGTGATTTCTCTGGGAAACTTTTCGTTGCGGTTGATCTTACAGCTTCTAGAAGGAGTGTTTCTCCACGCCGCTATTTGGATTGCTTCCACGAAACGATCAACTTCGTCCTCTAGTTCACAAGGTGTTTTAAGTGATACATTTAAGGCGATATTTGTTTCGCAATCATTTCTAAAGCCTTCCCAGTTTGTTCTATTGCTAGTAAGTCTTGGAGGTCCTTCTTTCTTGATCAATGCTTTACCAAGTAATAAAATTACAGGAGAGTGATCAGAAGGGAGATCAAAACTTTCTTTGACGCGTATCCCCTTATCTTTATTTGCGATTCCCTTGTTGAATGGGTTTCGGAGATCAAACAAATGTCAATATTTTCTCTCATTAGAAAAATTTCGAATTCGTTAGGTTTTCTTAAGAGTCCATTCGCGTTCCATGTTACAATTTTAAGCAAAGAGTCCATAACTACTTAGATTTAGGTATAATTTTAGCCATACAAAAGCTTTCGACGTTACTGAGACGTTCGAGGATTTGTTTGTTCGTTTCACATTGTTCTTCGAACTTAGCGTAAATACAGTTCAGAATTTCTTTCAACGGATCAGGGGGTGGCCCGTCGTTTCTTTTGGTTACTTTGACTGCAGCCTGCGAATACGTCGGAAAACTGGAGTTCGTTGGCTTATCCGAGGGTAGTTTTCGTTCAGTCTTTTTAATGGACGACTTCAATGTGCGCTTAATCGGCTTAGAAGGCTGACTGACTGGTTCAACAGTCTGCACTGCTGATTCGAGCGTCCTTTCAGTCGGCTCGGGAGTTTCTACAACTGACTTACGAGCCCGCTCAGTCTGCTTTGCAACATGCTCTACCGACTTAGGAGCGCAGTCGGCGCTGTAGATTTTCTCCGTCACATCTGCAGTTCCTTTGCCACCTCGCAAGCGCGGTAATTTGCTGGGTGTCTTCCTTTGCAGTTAACGCAAGTCGCTTTTTCATTTTTGCTTAAACTGCAATTTTCAGAAGAGTGTTTTCCAGCGCACTTAACGCAGCGCGGCTCTTTCCGACAGTACGCCTGCGTATGATTAAACTCTTGGCAACGCTTGCATTGAGGGACTGTCTTCGTGTTGACAAGTAGCGGCTCGATTTTGACGACCATACTCATGATTGTACGGATATTATATATCTTTTCATGTCTTTCTGTTTTATCGAACGATAACACAAAAAGCGGAAGCTTACGTTTCACTATAGCTTCTTCTCCACGGTCGGGTCGTTTTCTTTCTTCTAAAAGGTTCACGGCGTCAAGAATTTTATAACCTCTATCAAGTAAATCACCTACGACGTCTTCTTTACCGCATGACGGGTGAACTCCTCTAGCTACGACCCTCAAAGGTCTCTCGAACTTGTCTTCGTAAGTATGCCACTGAATTTTTTCGTTGTTAAGCCTTTGAGATACAGCCCGGTAGCCCTCAGCGTCATTAACCTTGATTCTCCATGCATCGGTTCGCAAGGAGGTTACTTTAAATTCAGTAGCGATCGTTGCTTTTAAAATTTTTCTCAGAGAATTATAGTCTGAAACGCCTGTAATATTTATTGGAGGAGGGGCGCGTTAGCTTTTAATTAGCTTTTCTGCTTTCGACTGCGCTTTCCGATTATTTTCGTGTTGCGGAACAACCTCGGGCGATGAACCGGCCTTACGTTTTTTAGATGGTCTTTGTTTAAGTATCCAATTCGTTTCGCGCGCGAGTTCTTCTTCGTCCGTACTATAGTGATGGTTACCCGAAGAAGGTTCACTATGAATAGCTGTCTGCGTTTTTGAAGACTCGTTTTGAAGCAAAGATACTTTATTCTCTGATTCAAGTTTCTCAATTTTGCTTTTAAGCTCTCGACACAACAGCTCCATTTCATCGAGCCTCTTTCGGGGCATGGCGTTTTCCTTTTTCAGAGTACTCTGTTCCAAGGCTTGTGTTTCCCGAACTAGCACACCCGGGTTCGCGAGACTTTAATTTTGCGCTTTAGGAGAAGCCTTTTGAGGCGGAGATCTTTGTAGCCTTGAGCTTTTCCTAAATGGGTTAATTAAATTTTGATGCAATAAATTGCTCTCCCCAGAATCCGTAGAGCATGCCTCTTTCGAGGGTGGATTTTCCAGTTGAACTGGGCTGCCACCTGGGGTATTAATACCGTTTGTTTTTTTCATTGCATAATTTTTCATTGTCATAATCTTAAGAAATACGGCGGGTTGGCATTTTAGTCGCCTTTTACGACAGGCATGAATAACGTGGGTATATTCTGTTCACTGAATTGTCTCTTCAAAACAGAGTTTCTGTAACTGTAATAGTTCAGAAGTTACACTACTTAAAATTGTTATACCTCCAAATCTGAGGTATCCCACTTTGACTGGCTACAATTCGAACTGGGGTGAAAATTAACCCCCCCTGCCATTTTTTGGTCGCCGGAACTTCAGGAATCTCCAGTTAAAGCATTATACCTCTAAACCCTGTATGTCATCAGTGAATTGCAGTGGTGTAAAACAAAAGTGCCGGGCTCTCCATCTTTCCCTCCCCACTCACTCGCTGTTAGGCTTCTGTACATGGTGGCGCAAAATTAATCATCCAATCGGAAGATGTTATAATTTTTGCAAATGGCGTCGTACGTCAATCATATTTGACATTTGTGAACTAGACAGCTGCAGTATACAAACAGATAAGCAATGGAGCGCTATACTCCGCAAGAGCGTGGAATAATTGTGTCGATTTTTTTGACCAATAATCGGTCGGTGGTGTTAGCGCAGCGTGAATTTCGACGTCGATTTCCTAATCTTTTCGCGCCAACTGGGCAAACATTCCGGCGCTTAGCTACTCGACTCGAAAAGACTGGAACCACAGGAGACCATGCAGGGCGTGGCCGCCATCGGACTGGTCGTTCGGCCGACAATATCGCGGCTGTGGCTGCCGATGTTGCTGAGAACGAAGAAACATCAACCAGACGACGGGCCATGCAATTGGGCATCACCCGACCGACTCTACAGCGAATTTTAGTGAAAGACTTACACATGTTCCCGTACAAAGTGCAAACAGTGCAGTTAATGCCTCCTGACCGTCAGTCGTGTGTGAATTACTGTCAAGCCATTCTCAATCTCAACAACGAAGAGGACAATTTTGTGTCGAAAATCATCATGGGCGACCACTTAAGCGGTTATGTCAATAAGCAAAATCTTCGTTTCTGGGGTACTGAAAATCCGCGTATGATGCACGAAAAGCCATTACATCCACTCAAAGCCACTGTGTGGTGCGGCGGGAGGAGTGATTGGGCCGTATTTTTTTGAGGGCGCCATCGGCAATACGGTCACTGTTACTGGCGAACGCTACAGGGCCATGATAAACGACTTCTTACTGCCGGAATTGGATGAGCGGGGCTTAGTGAACATATGGTTTCAACAAGACGGTGCAACCGCACACACAGCACGAGCCACAATAGATATTGTGAGAAAGCGTTTCCTGGTCGCGTAATTATCCGTTTTGGCGATTTGTTATGGCCAGCAAGATCGACCGATTTAACCATCCAAGACTTCTTTCTTTGGGGCTACTTGAAGTCGCGGGTTTATGCCAACAAGCCGCAGACAATCGCTGGCCTTAAGGAGAATATTCAACAGGAATACGAACAGTTATCACCGGAAATCTTGCGGAAAGTCATGGAAAATGCGATAAAACGATGTGTATCAACACTGGCGGCAGCCACTTTTTTTTTTATTTTTTTTTTTTATTTATTTATCAATTTGACATCGTTAATTTTCGTTCTAATGCGTAGAACCTACTTAACGCAACGTCCATCGATGCGCATAATCTTTCTGGATCTTCTGCAAATGGTAAATTAACAACGAATCTGCTTGTCCTGTCTCGTTCAATAGTGTAATTAAATATTTCTTCGCATCGTTGTTCTGCCAGTGCGTAGTTGGATTGGATTTCCGGTAACTTGTCTAGTTCCCAAAACCTTTCCACCGATTGCTGAAGAGAATCTTCTTCTATGTAGATGCCCCATGTCGCAGCTAATGAGGATACTCCACTAACCCTTCTAGTGACAATCCATCCAAAACCGTGTTTTGTAGTAATGGCAAATTGTCCCCTAACCTTATTTGTCCAATGTTCAGTAGCTGATGGTAGAACTCTGCTCCAATTAGCAGATCAATTCGATTTGGCTTGTTGAATTGTGGGTCTGCTAATTTAATGTTTCCTGGTATTTGCCATATGGATACTTCGAACATTTGTGAGGGTTAGGGAGACACTATTTGGGGCATTATGGTTGCTTCTATTCTCGTAGAGAACTATGTTGCTTCAAAAACTACCTCGATGTTAGCTCTACGATGCGAATTTCGCTTTGATTGTCCAATCCCGTTTATAATCAATGGGCTGTGTGCAGATGAAAAAAAAAAAAAAATAAAAAAAAAAAATGCCTAGTCAATAATAGAAATGGGCTTAACGCAAGCAGCTTACCCAAAATCTACCTTGGTAATGCCCCTATTGAGTTTCTGGATAAAGCTAAAAATCTGTGAGTTTGGTTCAACACAACTTTGCAATGGGATGACCATTTGCGTACCGTCATCGGGAAAATTTATGGCTGTCTTAGCAACCTCTCTCTGGCCCAAAACTTCACTCCAGTTAGCACAAGGCTAATGCTAGTTAGGCCATTACTTATTCCTTTGATAACATTTGGCTGCGAAATTTGTTGCTGCCATAATGCACTCACCAGGCGCAAACTTAATGTTGCCTTTAATAATATTACGCGTTACGTCTACGGTTTAAAACGCTATGATCATGTGTCGACGCACTCGAAAACTATCCTTGGATGTTCACTCGACAAGTACCTTGACTACTGCAAGCAGCAAGTATCTACACAAAATTATAACAGGAAACAACCTCAGTACCTATATGAAAAACTTAGCTTCTCACAATCAAACCGTTCTTTAAGTTTTATTTTGCCGCTTGTTAGATATCAAGTTTGTTTCTATTCAACCGCTCCTGGTATTATCTTAGTGTCTTACGTATTTTCGGATCCTTTCGGTAATTCGTGACGATCTGCTCGATCCTGCAGTCTGTAACTTGCTGTTGTGCTGTTTATTTATCCATGTTGATATCCGAAACTCCAATTTTTCTTGAACTTCTTGTGATTCAAGTGCTGAAACTCCAAATTTCTTTGTGATTCTTCTGATTCAAGTGTTGCACCTGAATCACGCCGGGGTTACCAAAATGTGACGTTTCTTTTATAGTTTTGTTGACCAGATCATGATTCTTGTATCGCGACTGGAGATGGTATTACCAGAGGAACACTAGAACACGAAAACCGAAGTGAATATAATTGGCTCACCCCTTCACGGAGACTCACGTGAAAAATGAAAGTCTTGGTTGACTGAATGATAACTATAATCGATTTATTTGGATGTCAACTGTGTATTTATACAAAAATATTGCTTAGTCTACATAAATGCCAGAGTGCACAACGGAAATACAATATCTTATTTAGCACAAATATGGATTTAAGGTGAACGAAAATATTAGCTGACAGCGGAATTTATTTCAAATGTGAATTGAAAATTACCGTCTGGCTAACAAGTATATTATTTAATAACTTAAAAACTACAGTAAACTAAACAAGGTTAAAAGAAGTAAGTCTTTGGTCTTATAAAGCTTTTTTGGCTTTATCTACCGAAAGAAGTTTAAACAAGCTAGAAATGACTGCAATGCCCATATTCGACGTGTAAAATACCTATAAATAACAAATACTTGGCACAACAGACCGAATTGGTCCAGGGCCTAGCTTCTCGCAACCATTCGTGCTGTGCGTGTTATATTTTTTCACACAAATGGAAGGGACCTACAGTTTAGAGCCATATCCGAAAGGCAAATTGAGAAGCTTCCTCATGACAGTTATTACTCTCGGACGTTTGTCAGGCATTCGCGAGAGGTGGGGCCGTGAAAAAACTTTTTGGTGTTCTCTGGGATTCGAACGTCGAAACTCTCGCTCAGCGATCCAACGCACTAACCACTTGAGCCACGGCGCCCACAAGGGTAAAATACCTATACCTCTCAAAAACATTAGAAACTCTGCCGCATCCCAACGCTCATTTACAATGACACTCCAGCTGTCCTTAGACAAGGCCAATCTGCTCGCTGCACAATTTGCAGCCAATTCTACACTGCAAGATAGTGCTTTGTCTGTCCCTGTGCTTGAGAGCGTCGAATTTTCTATGGGTCAAGTCCACTTTCGCACTCGCACGGTTGCGGGAGTTCTCAGAGGTCTCAACATTCATAAATCCGCTTGTCCGGATAGTATCCACCCAATAGTTCTCAAGAGGTGTTCTTCTTCGCTGGCAAAACCTCTGCGTAAGCTTTTCTTTCTGTCCTAAAATTTTGGACTCTTCCTGAAAAGATGGTAAACAGCATTTGTCCAGCCTGTCCCTAAAAAAGGCGAATCTTCCTCTCCGACCAATTACCGACCCATTGCACTTACGTCCCTTGTTTCCAAGATCATGGAAACGGTGATAAATCGTCTGCTTATGAAATATCTTGATTCACGAAAATTTCTTAATGACCGTAGCAACAGGTCCACTGGTAATTTGAAGCCATATTTCACTGAGAAGTGGAACCAATCTCTCCATCACTTCGGTGAAGCAAAGATAGTTGCGCTTGATATTTCAAAGGCATTTGACAGAGTTTGACATCAGGCTCTTTTGTCGAAAATGCGTGCATATGGCATTGATGAATCTCTTCTTCAATGGACTAGAAATTACCTTTCAGGACGTTCAAAACAAGTTGTCTTGGACGGCTTCAAGTCTGATATTCACTACATAAATGCAGGTGTCCCCCAGGGCTCAGTTTTCTCTCCGACTATCTTTCTCATTTTCATAAATGATCTCTTGTCTGCAACTCCTAATCCAAACCATTCCTTCGCTGATGACAGTACCCTCAGTTTTTCATATTCGTTCCCTAACTCACATCCCTGCTCTTCGGCCGTAGAAGAGGAACGGCAACGTATGTTAAACTCATTAAAGTCCGACCTTGACAGCATAATCAAATGGGGCTCAACTAATAGAGTGGAATTTAATGCATCCAAAACTCCAAAACTGTCTCTCAAGCGAAACCAAGACCCTAAACCATTATCCATGAATGGCAAAGTAAGTCGTTGTACAATGTCGATATTTGATTTAGCAGCAGTTCCCCCATATTTGAATGCCATAGGTCCATATTGGCTTTATTATACTTTTGTAGATTCAAAGTTTGTTTTCTACAGAGAGTTTAGAATTGTTTCCTTTCGTAATGTAATGTAATGTTTATTATTAGGATAAGATAAGGTAAGATAATTTACAATGTGAATCTGCGAAGCCATTGAAGGCTTTTCTGCAGAAGGTTATTTACATTCATTTGTATCAATTATTCTTGGAAAGCATTACTATTTTTATACATGTTTAAGTTATAATCCAAACAAGAAAAACAAATTTTATATTACTATGATGATTATAATTTTTAAAAGGTATTTCTTTATGAGTCTTTTTCTAACGCTTTTTGATGCAATTTGCTGTAATTCTCCGGATAATCTATTAAAAACTTCAGGAACTGTAACAAGTAGTTGTATCTAGCTGTTTGAAGATATCCTTGTGCTCTTCGTCTGGTGTTGACTTCATGGTGTATTGGACGTTTGTAGCGTTGGTCTTGGTAGTATTCTTCCAGAATACAAAAAAAAAATAATTACTTTGCGCAACAGACGTATATGGTCGAGGGCCTAGCTTCTCGCGACCATTTGTATTGTGCGTGTTATATTTTTCACACAAATGGAAGGGACCTACAGCTCAGAGCCATATCCGAAAGGCAAATTGAGAGGCTTTCTCTTGACAGTTATTACTCTCGGACTTTTGTCAGACATTCGCGAGAGGTGGGACCGTGAAAAAACTTTTTGGTGTTTCTGGGATCCGAACGTCGAACCTTCCGCTCAGCGATCCAACGCACCAACCACATGAGCCACGGCGCCCACAGAATAGTGGCTTCAAATAGCTGCTTGATGTTTAGTATCTCCAGTTCCGCATATATTCTGCTAGTTCTTTTTTGCCAAATTGTACCGTTTTTGGATGTTATCATATATCGAAGAATTTTATTCTGAATTTTTTGAGCCTCTAGTAAATAGTTGTTGGTTGTATTTCCCCAAGCAAGTACTCCGTATCTTAATATGTATTCTACAAGGGAAAAGGAGACCTGTTTAAGTACACTATAGCTGGTATAATTGCTGAAGTGAAAGAGTACGCAGCTTTTCTCAGCCGTTTGCATAGCTGTTGAATATGTAAGTCCCATTTGAAAAAAAACAATCAAGTTCCACACCATTCTTTGTTCTTTTTCTGCATTTTGATGAAGACAATCAGTTTCATGAATCTTAATTCTTATTTTTCTTTTTAGTGTATGTGGGGGCCTGATATGCATTAATTTGATTTTTTTCGTGTTGATACAAGTTCTTTGTCGTGACACCAACGAACAACTGCATTAAATTCATTTTGCATTACGCTTGCTGCTGCTGGTAGTTCTCCGTTGTGAACTATTAATGCTATATCGTCAGCATATGCAAATCCAACGCTCTTATTAAGTACGGTTAGAAGGTCGTTTACATATGCAATAAATAATAAAGGTCCTATAATAGAACCTTGTGGAAATCCATAGGTTTGCAGCTGGCGTTCACTGTATTCGGATCGAACTATAACTTTAAATCCTCGGTTCGTCAAAGTAACTCTCAAACCATTGTTGAATTTGTCCTCAAATACCAATTTTTTCTAACATTTTCAGGGGCTTTTTGTGCGATAATGTATCAAATGAAATCTACAAAAATAGCTATATGATGGTTTTTGTTGACAAAGTTAGCAAACTCTACCAGAAGTTTAGTTGTGTTTTTATTTTTTGTGAAACCGTATTGATTTTTGTTTAGGATCTGGTATTTATCCATATAGCTATAGTAATTTATTTGCCATTACTTCTTCCATTACTTTATCTACTGCAGATAGAATCTAGATTGGTCTATAGTTAAGAACATCTGATTTCACTCCCGTCTTAAATATTGGACGAACTACCGCTGTTTTTAATCCATCAGGCCCGCATGTTTGGTTTAGGCTCAGATTTATTGGATGCGATATTACAGGAGCTAGTACGTTTGCATTTACCTTTAAATCTTTTGATTTATTTGATTTCTTGTTTTTCAATATTTGATGAATATATTCTTCTGTAACATTTCCGACAAATATGCACATTATATGCGGTATTTTGGTGATATGCCTTGATATTACATGGATGTACGACATTACTAACTTCTTTTTTAAAGCTTGTAGCAAATTTATCCACAAGTCGAATAGTATTATCTTCGGATCCAAAATTTTTACATATTTGCTCATCAAGACTATCGGTTTTCCTACCAAGAATACTAAAGGGTGTCCCATAATTCACGTAAAATGTAATTTTGATAGAAAATACAGATATTTAATTAGAAAGCTTAAATTTTTTATTGATTCATAGAGTATACAGATTAGGGTTATTAATGGAATAGAACATCGGATAAATGGCCCCCACGGCTTTGCTGGCAAGTACGTACTCTTTTATTGAAATTTTCTATGACCGTTTCGCACAAATGTGGCTGAATTTCATTAATACACCTCCCAATTTTCATATTGATGGCTTCGTTAATCGTCAAAATTGTCGCATTTGGGATTCAGAAAACCCACGAGTAATTGTTGAGAAATAAATACATCCACAACGCGTGACTGTTTGGTGCGGATTTCATGTTATTCCATAATGGATTACAAATTTTTAATGAACTGCATGGTAGTGCAAAAATTGAAACAAATTTTATTGTTTGTTTGAACTTATTACTAAGACTTATTCTAATTCAAAAAAATTTTAAAAATATCGATTATTTGCTAATTAAAAAGTAAATCAATCAATGAACCTTATATTGGATCGTAAAATTAAAAGTTACTGGCGATGAAACAATTTTAATCTTTGTATTTTTAAGGCCATAGAACACAGCCCCCACCACCCACCCACACACTCCATACGAAAAAACTTACATTAAATGTGAAAATATCCTGGTCCATTTCATCCCGGTCAATGGCATTGACTTGTATTTCTCCCCCTTCCTTGCTAATACGCATTAAATTTGAATCTAAACCAATAGAACAAAAAGAGTAATTAATAACTATTATTTAGTTAAAGTAATTAATATTTCAATTCAAGATAATTATTGGACGTTACGCTTTACGTTGTAAATAAAAAAATCATGTAACAGGTTTTCGTCCCAAAAATCAGGAAACACTACTGTCAGTCTTAATATAAAAAATATGTAAATACTTAACCCAACAGACCGTATGTCCAGGGCTTAGCTTCTCGCGATCATTCACGTTGTGCTTGCTATATTTTTTCACACAAATGGAAGAGATCTACAGCTTAAAGCCATTTCCGAAAGGCAAATTGAGGAGCTTTCTCATGACAGTTATTACTCTTAAACGTTTGTTTGACAGTTTTAATACAGCTGTTATAAAACGTTTGGGAGATCATTTTCAATTAGTTCTCAAGTAAGTCAGATTTGAAAAAAATAACTTTATAGGATGGACGTGAGAAAATCCAAACTGGAATCCAATATTAATTTTTTGCCATACGTAGTAGCATACTGGAAATTGGTAAATGCGATGCCTAAGACTACTTCGATACTACGCACTTTCGGAAGTGGATATGAGGAACTGCCTGTCGATCAATTACGAAGTATATTTATGTAAGCAAAGTGGGCCTCTGCATCATAAGGGTTCACTCGTTAGTGCCTGTGAGATTGCCTTTTTTAATCACCTGCCTGCATCTGATAAATGTCAGATACAAAAATCTGGTGAAGGGCCCCATTGGATTCAGCTCCGCAACCTAAATGAATGGATATACGCTTTGGATATCGCTAAGCTACAAAAGGAATGTCTAATGAAACAACAGTTCCTGACTATTCAAGGACATAATATACATATATCCGTCAAACACCAGACTGTCATATAGTCCTCTGAGTAAACTCACTGATGTAAAAATCCCAAGTTCAGGGGTAACCTTGATTCCTCCACAAGAATTCTATCAACGTTATATGTCGGAAGTCAAAGTATTGAAAAAAAATATAGAAGATTTCCTCAATTCAACCGAACTGCCAAACCACGATGTCCATCACACCATGGGATACGCTGGGGTATTAATCGCTGTTTTAATCGTCATCTTTTTGGTCACTCGTTTTTACCTAAGGACCAGAAATAGTAAACAACCAACTCCAAGGCCAAGGACACGAGAAGTGAACAGCACTATTCCGGGAAGACAGCACCAACAACCACAACCAGACAAACACGAGGATAAGTTTAGTGTACATATTGATGATTAATAGTAGTATTTTTATGTATGAGTTTCATCTCCCAATTACAAAAAAGGTTTCATCTCCCAATTACAAAAATATTATTATTATTCAACCTTCTGTTCAACGCGGGCAGAATGTTAAATCCGCAATACTGAATTAGCATACGCAGCATAATAAATAGCATTGCAAGATTCGAATAAGGTTCATTGTCACCTGAGTTCATTAAAATTAATATGTTGCATTTTTTGGATTTATTATTGTTTGTTTTTTGCTCTCTTTTTATGTTCGCATCCGTTGAAATATGAGCATAACAGGTCCGTTCAGTAGCTCTGCATGATTAATAAGATATGTCAATTAAGCATTATTGAATTTATTGGATATGTCAATTAAGCATTATTTCGAGTATAAGTATTGAATAAAATCTGGTATAAACAGGGTTGATTGGAGAAAGTTGTATTCAAACAGTTAACCAAGACTTTTATTTGCATCAAGTGAGTCTGCTTGAGGGACTGTTCGAACCCTTTAGTATAGTCGATACAAGAATCGAATTGTACATTCAACTAAGTCTAGGTTTATGCACCTAAGACATTTACTTCAGTTTGGGTAAAAGAACCCAATCTTTAACAGAGACAGCGACTAGGGTGAAACGATCACCGTTTGACTTCGTTGGAACCATTGCGAACAAGCTGTTTGGGGTTTTAGACGAGTCGTATGCGGAGCATTACGAGCAGCAGATTCAACAAGCACGATTAAATGAGAACCATCTACTTACGCTGATAAAGAATCAAACATTAATCGCAGAATCAATTAGCAACATCTTGCAGAAAAATACGCAAGCCGTGACTGCGCAATTCCAAGTATTTCATGACAACCTAGAAAACTTGAAGAGCTATGTAACGAAAACTAGCAACCAGACGGCGACAGAACAGAGAGGTTCTTGGCTATGTCAACTTTAGCAATGGTAAATTATCAGCAGGTTTAAAATTCGTTATTGGACATTTTAACGGATCTTCATCATGGTAAAGTTAATCCGCTTATAATAACGCCAGACCAACTCCGCGCACAGCTAGAGTTGATAAGAAAGCACCTACCCCCACAGCTGTCTGTCGAAGAAGACCGAATGGATTCGAATCTGCTAGCACTTTACAGGTTGCTAACAGCTAGGGCCCGAATAACTCAGCAGAACATCATATTCGACATCAGACTTCCACTAATCAAGTCAGAAGACTATGAAATGTTTAAGGTCATACCAGTACCAACACCCCATAGAAATGAATTTGTCTTCATTGAACCGTCATTAGACTACTTAATAGTTAACCTACTGAGAGATTCATACTACAGAATGACAAGGGAGGAGCTCAACAAATGTACAAAAAGCAGCGACAGATACTTATGTCAACAACAACATCCCATGTTTAATCGCCAATCCAACGTCAGCAGATGTGAAATGGACCTACTCACCCATACCACGAACTTATCAAACTTCTGCAAGCTACGAAGTATAAGCCCATCTCCTGTGTGGATCCAGCTAAATAACGCCAATAGTTTGATATACGTTTTGGACAGGAAGTACACCTTTAACATAATCTGTGGAAGACGGATCTTAGCAGTTTCCCTGCAAGACGTTGGTATTTTAACATTAGAGTCAAACTGCATCCTCAAACAGGACACGATGAGCATAACAGCTTACGACAGTATGTCCAGCACACTTAACGAAGCCTTCATTCCTGCTACAAATATCTCGGAAATATTATCAGACAACCCAAGAAATGTTTCGAAACCATTGTTCATTTCACATCACAGTCTCGAGAGCAACAATGAGGAGTATGACAGCCTAAACAAACGGATAGCAGATCTTAAAAATAACGAGGAACTGCCCGTTGATTCAAGGGCTCACCACGTGCACTACAGCATTTCCTACAGCCTGATTGGCGGATTATTTATCATCATCGTAGCATATATAGTGTGGCAGCGTAAAAGGAGAAGGACCATATTGGCACCACGGGCCCCAGTACCTGCTACAAGGCGGTTCGCAACATCGGACTTCAACATATATGTAAGTCAGTTCGGCTTGGCAGAATGTTCAATTGCGTACATATGCACCTAACTGGAAACGAACACCGCGGGAAATTGTTCATAATTTTGCGTTGATATCGCGCTTTGGTCAGCAGCAGTTCCCACGTATTTTAAGTTTTATGATATAAGAGAACATACAATATAAGCATGTCAGCACAATTTTTACTCTAGGTAATTTGTATAAAAGGAGGTACAATAAAAATTGAAGGTGGATTTTTAATACAACAATCCAATAGTAAAGAGTTTTATTTATTGACTATAACTACGCCCCAAAAGGTGGTCTTAGTTCATCAATTAATAGTGGCGCAAAATTAATGCTTATATCGGATGATGTTATAATTTTTGCAAATGGCGTCGTACGTCAATCATATTTGAAACTTGTGAACTAAACAGCTGCAGTATACAAACAGACAAGCAATGGAGCGCTGTACTCCGCAAGTGCGTGGAATAATTGTGTCGATTTTTTTGACCAATAATCGGTCGGTGGTGTTAGCGCAGCGTGAATTTCGACGTCGATTTCCTAATCGTGTCGCGCCACCTGGGCAAACATTCCGGCGCTTAGTTACTCGACTCGAAAAGACTGGAACCACAGGAGACCATGCAGGGCGTGGCCGCCACCGGACTGGTCGTTCGGCCGACAATATCGCGGCTGTGGCTGCCGATGTCGCTGAGAACGAAGAAACATCAACCAGACGACGGGCCATGCAATTGGGCATCACCCGACCGACTCTACAGCGAATTTTAGTGAAAGACTTACACATGTTCCCGTACAAAGTGCAAACAGTGCATCAGTTAATGCCTCCTGACCGTCAGTCGTGTGTGAATTACTGTCAAGCCATTCTCAATCTCAACAACGAAGAGGACAATTTTGTGTCGAAAATCATCATGGGCGACCACTTAAGCGGTTATGTCAATAAGCAAAATCTTCGTTTCTGGGGTACTGAAAATCCGCGTATGATGCACGAAAAGCCATTACATCCACTCAAAGCCACTGTGTGGTGCGGCGGGAGGAGTAATTGGGCCGTATTTTTTTGAGGACGCCATCGGCAATACGGCCACTGTTACTGTCGAACGCTACAGGGCCATGATAAACGACTTCTTACTGCCGGAACTGGATGAAAAGGGCTTGGTGAACATGTGGTTTCAACAAGACGGTGCAACCGCACACACAGCACGAGCCACAATAGATATTGTGAGAAAGCGTTTCCTGATCGCGTAATTATCCATTTTGGCGATTTGTTATGGCCAGCAAGATCGACCGATTTAACCATCCAAGACTTCTTTCTTTGGGGCTACTTGAAGTCGCGGGTTTATGCCAACAAGCCGCAGACAATCGCTGGCCTTAAGGAGAATATTCAACAGGAATACGAACAGTTATCACCGGAAATCTTGCGGAAAGTCATGGAAAATGCGAACGGGCACAAATGTGTATCAACACTGGCAGCAGCCACTTGGGGGATATCATCTTTTCCACTTACCAGAAAAAATTTTACAGGTCCAAATAAAGATTTCTATCACTCAAAATCATGTTTTTTTATTTAGTAAAAAAGTAATTCAAAAACAAAGCTGAGTTGGAACCTATCGACTCCCGGGCTGTCGCTACCACTTACTTCCCCATTCTCCCCAATCCAACCAATACATCCACTGCTCCCAGCAGCAACAACCCAAAGCCTGATCCTGCACCATGCCTAGATCCTCGCAGATAACCTACGGCTCCAGGAAGAAAGGCTGTCTCCAGTTCTGGACAACTTACTTGTGGCAACCCGTCTATTAGCTCTACAACTACACAAAGGGTTGCTCACCACAAAGATAGAGGAGTTAAAGGCAAAGCTAGGCAGAGGATCATTAAAGTTCCTCCAGACTTCTCCTCCTCTCAATAACCCTACCATGACCATGACAAACACCAAATTCCTAAAAATAAACCTGCATCACGCTAAAGCGGCCTCTGCGGCCGCATCTTGCAGGTTTATTAAACACAACTTGGACCTCCTCCTAATCTAATAGCCTTGGATCCGTGAAGGCAAAATTTATGGCCCCCGCACCAACTCATGCAAGTTAATTTATGACAACAGGCAACCTATTCCTAGAGCTGCCATTCTAATCAGAAATAGAATAAATTTTCTCCATATTCCACAGTTCATTAGCAGAGATCTGGTTGCTGTCTCTGCAGACTTAGCAACAAACAGAGGTCGACAATCCATCATCATCGCCTCTGGATACTTTGCGAATGAAACACCGGCGCCACCTGACGAAGTTGCTAAACTCTTCGAATACGGTAAGAAGACTGGTCACCAGATAGTGTTAGGATGCGATGCAAACGCCCATCAAACAATCTGGGGGAGCACAAACATCAACAAGAAAGGTGAGTCTTTACTTAATTTCTTAATTCCCCCGAATCTTGAAATTCTAAATAAGGGCTGTTAACCGACTTTTGTTAATGTATGAGACAAGAGGTACTAGATCTCACCATAGCTAGCTCATCTTTGTCTGATCAAATTACTAACTGGCATGTGTCGAAAGAGCTCTCGATGTCTGACCACATGCACATCAGATTTGACCTCGAGAGCTCTTCCTACCCAAATACTCTTAACAGGATCCCTAAACGCACCAACTGGAGTCTATACTTAGAGACCCTTAGGTGTGAATTCATCCCATCCTGTTCAAATATAGACTCTTCTCATCTACTTGAAGAAGAAGCCTCAAACCTAATCTCTCAAATCACAGTCGCATATGAATCCAGTTGCATAGCCAGACCTAAGGCTAGCTCTCGGGACGTGCCCTGGTGGACCATTGAGCTTGAAATCCAAAAAAGAAAGGTTAGGAAGCTTTATAATAAAGCCAAACGAACTAACTCAGGGAGCGAATACAAAATAGCTCTTACATCTTATAATTGTGCAATAAGGAAATCAAAAATCTGCTAGAAACATCTTCACCTCTGATTTTATCAGATAGGCCATCTCCACGCAGAAGCCTTACAAAGCTACTCGTGGGGATGGAATCTTTCCTGCCCTTCTTTATCACGGCATCGATATTCTCCTAGTATCCCTAGAATCCCTAGTGCCCATCTTCAGATCCAGCTATGAACTTAGCTTCATACCGACTACAAGGAGAAAGGTAAATGTAGTGTTTATACCAAAAGCTGGCTGCAGATCACAATCAGACGCTAAGGCCTTTAGACCTATTAGTCTCGGTGTTCCTTAAGGTAATGGAAAAAATTATCGACTTCCAGATTCGCAATTCCGCCTTATTAGAACTCCCTTTAAATAAACTCCAATTTGCATATCAACGATTGAAGAAACTCTGTCAGAGAAGGATATCGCCCTCTGCTCTTTTCTAGACATCTCGGGTGCCTTCGATAATACGACGTTTCAATCCATCAAAGATGATGCTGATACTAAAGGCATTGACCCGCAAACCACCAGCTGGATATGCTCCATGCTCAGTAGCAGGATTATTTCTGCCAAACCTGGACAATTTTCGATATCCGCAAAAACCACTAAAGGTTGTCCCCAAGGAGGAGTTTTATCTCTCCTGCTCTGGTCCATTGTTGTGGACAAAATCCTAAACGAAAATCCCCGTTACTATCATCCCCAGCGATCTGCTCCTCGTATTTCATGCCAAAAAGAATCCATCTGAATCACCCTTTCAAAGTCATTATACCGGACCGCAGGTTTTGGGACTACCGTTTCATCCCTCAAACTTCATCTTCAATTGATTGGTACACTGACGGTTCGAAAATGTCAAATGGGGCTGGAGCTGGTATTTTTGGTCCTAACTACAAACTCTCCACTTCACTTGGACACTTTACTACTATCTTTCAAGCAGAGGTCTATGCAATCGAGCTATGCGGCAGAGAATGCTTCAGACGAAACCTCATCACAAATAAATATAATGTCAGACAGCCAGGCAGCTCTTAAAGCTCTAATATCCTTCAATTTTGAGTCTAGGCTGGTTTGAAATCGTCTACAAGTACTCCTGCAACTTGCTGCACACAATAAAATTACTCTTGTGCGGGTCCCTGGACATTGGGGCCTGGTCCCTGTCAACGAATCTGCTGATAAACTTGCCAGATTTGGTGCTCAATCTCCAGTTACGGGACCTGAACCCTTTTGTGGTTTACCAACTAACCAGATAAAGATAGAGCTTGATCTATGGGAACGCCAAGAAATTTATATATTTCTGAAAAAAAAGAAGATTCAGAGACATTCTTTCAATGAGCAAACACAAGGCAAAGATCATAACTGACTTCCTTACTGGACATTGCTCTCTCAATTATCATCTCAAGAAAATGGGCCGTGTCCAATCGGACATGTGCCGTCTCTGCCTTGAAGACACCGAAACAGCCCAACATATTCTGTGTGAATGCCCGGCCATTGCTCGGCTTAGGCTTAAACACTTTAACAAAGGCTTTACATCACCATCTGATGTCACATCTTCTTCAGCTCAAACTATCTATAGTTTCATTAGTGAACTAGATTTCAGCTAAAGACAAATATTACATAGCAAATTTCAGGGGATAGCACAAAAGATCTCTTCAGATCGCCGAGCTTATTAGACTTTCACTTGAGCCTTATGTACCACCACGACTTAAAAAAAAAAAAAAAATCAAAAACAATAGTGGATGATTAATTTTGCGCCACCTTGCATAAGGTCCTTTAAATGGTCTATCAATTTTTTTCTTATTCTGTCTTCTTAAATATACGTAGACTCCTACTTCAAAATTAGATTTAATTATTTTGTCTTCTATATATATAAAAAAGAGTTGGCATACGTAAGACCGCTCATAACTCGGGAACGGATGGTCCAATTTGAGCTGTCTTTTTTTTGTTGTCTTCGTCTCCGCCCAAGGAACATTTTTATGGCGAAAAAATTGGAAAATTTTGAAGAAAAATTGGAAAATTCGGAAAAATCGATTTTCCATACATTTTGTATGGGGAATTTTCTTTTTTTTTCATTTCTATGAAATTAATTGTCAGAACTCCAAATTTGGAAAATTTTTAATCGGAAAAACCCATTTTTCACACATTCACATGCAACAAAATTGCCCATACATTCAAATGCAATTTGACAGGTGTCCTTTTTGCTTCATCATTTCACCATGGACCAACTACATATGTACATGTACTAGACGGCAAACATCGATGCATTTGACAGATTGGCTTCACCAAGCTAAATTGGTCTACCTAGAAGCTTGAATGTATTTCACCAAGAAGCCCGATGTTAAACCATTTCAACGTTGGATGAACATTTTACCCCAGCAAAAGGACGTTTACAACACTTTGGTGAAAGCGATTGACGACCGAAACGGAGGCATTTTCTTCATCGATGCGCCTGGCGGAACTGATAAAACGTTCATTATTTCAGTATTGTTGGCTTCGGTTCGTTCGAGATCAGAAATTGCGCTGGCGGTTGCCTCTTCTGTCATTGCAGCCACATTGTTGGAAGGTGGTCGAACGGCTCATTCTGCGTTGAAGCTGCCGTTGAATCTACAACTAACTGACGAACCGACATGGCGAAAGTATTGCAGAGTTGTAAGATTATCATCTGGGACGAATGCACAATGGCACACAAACGAGCATTGGAGGCACTCGATCGGACTTTGAAAGATTTGCGCAGTAACACAAAACGTTTTGGAGGCGTAATGATTCTGCTGGCAGGCGATTTTCGACAAACGCTTCCTGGTATTCCACGATCAACGGCATCCGATGAAATCAACGCTTGCTTTAAGCTTTCGTATTGGTGGCGTTATGTGAAGAAGCTGCGGTTGACGACGAATATGCGAATTGCGTTACAAAACGATCCATCTGCCGAGATTTTCTCGAATCAATTGTTGGCGATTGGCAATGGAAAAGTACCTATCGACGTTTCCACCGTTCGTTCCCGCCGAATTTCTGCCATTTCACAACGACGAAAGAGGAACTCATTACGAATGTGTTCCCAAACATCGTCCAGAACTATGTGAACCACGATTGGTTGAGTGCACGTGCAATTTTGGCAGCGACAAATAAGAATGTCGATGATTTGAATTGCGTAATTCAAAATGCAATTGCTGGACAATTACATTCGTTCAAATCAATTGATTGTGTGACTAATCCTGACGAAGCAACAAATTATCCAACGGAGTTCCTGAATTCATTGGATTTGCCAGGATTACCGCCACATAATTTAAGACTGAAGGTTGGATCTGTTGTCATCATGCTCCGGAACCTTAATCAACCGAAATTGTGCAATGGAACGAGATTGGTCGTAAAGCAACTCAAGAATAATGTCATTCAAGCAACGATACTCAAAGGCAAATTCAAAGGCGAGGAAGTGCTCATTCCCAGAATTCCAATGATTCCAACCGATTTACCTTTCGAATTCAAACGCATTCAAATTCCGGTTCGCCTTGCATTCGCCATGACAATAAATAAATCACAAGGCCAATCTTTGGAAGTGTGTGGAATTGATCTCGAATTCCCATGCTTCTCCATGTTTATTTACGCGCCGGACAACAAAACAAAGAACGTAGTCTACCACAAAGCATTGAATTGACCTGACATATGATTTCCTCAGCCTTTTACATTCCGTGTCAATAAAGGATATTGAATTCAATTGAATTCGAAAAGTGTTTTATTCATTCAATAATTGAAATTCGAATAGCTGAAATTTTGGGCGAGACGAAGTTCGCCGGGTCCGCTAGTTTTGTACATTCTTCTTTCATGCTTATCTCTTATCAAATTGTCTTTTGCTTGTTGGTGAGAGTAACTTAATTTACATTTTAATTCATTTAAGTAGTTATCTAAGTCATGGACTTTTTCTTTATTATTTAAAATTTCACATGGTAATGCACTAAGTTTTCCAAAGACTACCTCAAACGGAGAATATAGTGTACTACTGTGTGGCACGGAGTTATAACAGTACGTGTAGTAAAGTAACCATTCGTCCCAAGTTTCTTTATCTCCTATAGTCATTAGATAGTCATTTAAGGCTCTATGATTTCTTTCTCTAGCTCCTAACGTCTCGTGGTGATAAGGAGTCGACACTATTTTTTCTATATTCAATAAGTTGCAAATGTTCTTTAGTAGTTCGTTTGTAAATTCTGTTCCCTTGTCTGTCTTTAGTTTTCTAAAACATCCATATTTTAATACGAATTGTTCTAATATTGTCTTGGCCATACTAATGGCGTCTTTGATTTGTAACGGAAATGCCTCTACAAATGTAGTCAATTCACATTGTAGGGTTAAAATATATCTGAATCCATTTGAAGGTCTTAATGGCCCTACGGTATCAATTGATATAGTCTCACATGAGGTGCTTGGCGTGTCTGTTATCACAAAGTTCTCTCTGGTGTATCTTGTTATCTTGACTTTATTACAAATTTCACAATTATTAACAAATGCTTTTACCATTCAGCTCATGTTTTTCCAGACACATTTCTGTTTTAGTTTACTGATGCATTTTCTGATACCACAATGTCCTCCAACTCTAGAATTATGATGTTCTTTAATTAATCTGTGCTTTTCTTTTTCATTTGTAACCTTCTTCGGAGGTTCATATAATAATATATCTAAATATTCACCAATGTTTCTTTTCTTTTGCAGCTTATGAAATATCTCTTTGAATTCGTGCACGTTCACATTTTCAAATATTAAACTCGCTAGCGCTAGTTTATTCACACCTTCATTGCTCATAACGAATATTAGCTATTTAAAATCAATTTTAACTCTGATAGAGAATTATCGCTAAATTCCACAACTACAGTGTTTGTTGCTATTGTTACTTTATTTCTTTGAGCCCCTTTTTCTATACTTTTAATTTCTTTAAATTCAGTTTTCTTCAACCGCCTTATGTCAGATAGTGATGTACAGTTCCATATGTGAACGTGATCAGTCCCCACATTTGAGTTTAAGGCTTTTGCACAGTGTTTTTTTACTCTGCATTTGTATTCATTTTCCCTTATTTGAATACAATTTCAAAATCATAGTTCATTAAGTCTACACGCAAGTTAAAACTCCCACGTCGCGGTGAGTTAAAAAAATGCGAACGTGCGCCCGAAGGCACACCCACTGTTCGACTTACACTAATGAAAAAACGCTTTACTTTATTTTTAACGATTTATTTAGAAATAACCGAATATATTAGAAGTAGCGGAATATATTAGAAATAGCGGAATATATAATAACCGGTGTCCGCGCTCCGAAGGTCCAATCAGAACTGCCCCTCAAATAAATGTTTTCCGTTAGGAAACCTCCAGCTCCAAGATGCGAATCGCTGATTCGGCAGCTATGCCATTGCACGCGCATCCGTTGGCAATGGCATGTGCTGACTCCATGAATTTGGATTGGCTGTCTGTCATGACCTTGGCGCGTGGAACGGGTGTACTGTTAACTCGCATTCTGGTGAATTTCGAAGAGGAGTTTTTATGGGTAAACAAGCTTACTCGTGGTCTGTGATCAGCATAAATTGTAAATTTTCTACTAAACAAATAAGGTCTGAAGTATTTATTCCCCAATGGATTGCTAGTAACTCTTTCTCTATTATTGGTTTATTTAATTCATGTTTGTTCATTGATTTACTTTCGTAGGCTATATGTAGGTCTATCCGTTCCAATTTCTCCTTGGGACAATATGGCACCTGAAGCAAAGTTTGAGGCGTCAGTAGTTAATGTGAATGGTTTTGGGAAATCTGGATATCTGTCCAAGTAAATAGTTGTTTATTTTTCAGTAATTGGTTTAACGGTCTTGCTATGTCTGCAAACTTCTTTGGAAACTGTTTGTTGAAATTTTTAGTCCAAACGGTAGCCTTTTGAACTGATAATGACCGTTATTAGTAGAGAAAGCGGTCAAAGGTCTTGATTTCCGATGTAATGGTATCTGATGAAATGAACTCGTCATATCCAATGTGGAGAAATATTTAGCGTTTCCTAGCTTGTATCATCCCCGCCTTAAAACCGAATTGGTTATCCGGAACAATATGCATGTCCTCAACCCACTTAGACAGCGTTTTATTGATCACTTTTTCGAATACCTTGCTGATATTCGGAAGGAGACTTATCGATTCGCCGGATTGGAAGTACCCTTACCTCTTTTGGGAATAGGATGAACCACCGCTGTCTTCCAATGCGCCGGATAATATGCATTATTCAGGGCATTGTTAAACAGGATTGTGTTTACCGATTCCGGAGGGAGGTGTCGAAGCACAATATTAGACACTCCGTCGATACCCACGGATTTCTTCCTTCTTAATGATTCGAAGATCGCTTGGAGTTCTAAATTCGATATGAAGGGGGGATGTACCACCTCATCGGCGATGACATTATTTGCCATATTTTCGTCACTGAACTCAGTAGAGCCGATGCTCTCTGATCGCCAGTGTTCCATATCATTTCGAGAAAGCAGTTGTGCACAAGAACTCGATTCTGGATCTATGCCTGCTGTTATTAGTATTTTTTCGTTGTTCGCCGTTCGGGGGATCTTAAGACGCGGCAGGTCGTTTTGATTATTCCTCCGAAATATTTTATTTATTTGCGTGCTGTCCATCGTTTGTTTAATTGTCCCGTCCATTCTTTGTAGGTATCTGTCGATCTCCTCATTTGACAGGTTCCTATTGGACGGTAGGTAGATCGAGTTCGAGAGTGCTCTAGTCAATACTATGGAGAAGCGTGTCCAACGCGTCCTACTGTAATTGTTGGGGTATGCTTGGACAAACTCCTGCGACTCCGCAATCTCGTTGGGATTGTCATTTCGGCACTGAGTCCGCAATGTTCAGTGTCATACACGAATGCGTGCGGGCAGTTTCTTGTTTGTCGGTTCGTATTTGTCAGTTGTAACCGTACGTCGAACAGCAGAAGATCCAGATAGGAGCCGCCTCTAAGATACGACGGACTATCGGTTGCTTTCAAATCGAGTCTATACTCGACATTGTGCAGACCCCAACAAATGAATAGGAGGTGATGTGAATGTACCATCAACCTTATTTCAAATGTCAAATTTAATTGTCATGGTGACTGTTTTGTCATCTGTCATTTTGCTTGGACTGGACTTCTTCTTACGACCTCGAACACGCAACACGCGTCTTTTCTTTGTTCCGTATTATAACCTTAAAACCTGAATTAATCATGAAGTAATAAAACTAAATTTATACTATTGAAGAAGTATTTCCTTTTCATTTCTTTCGCTCCTCTCAAACGTAAAATTCTGACGACGAGAATATTTAATGTACCCGCGTCAACACATTTTGTGTATACAACTTCTTAATCAAATATCGCAATGGAGGAGTTCATCTTTTACGGAGGCACTTAATAGCCAAAAAACGTTCATGGAAAAAGTTATAAACGATCAAAAGCGTTGGATGGATGCGCACATAGCTACAGGATCTACATCAATGATTGCAGTTGGAACAGTTCCCGCTTTTCATATATTCGATAAGTTAAAGGATAATTGGGGTACGTATCAGTCTCAATTGGAACAGCATTTTAAAGCATATGAAGTTTTTAAGAAAGAGTCTCGCAAAGCATATTTTCTGTCGTGGATTGGTGCAGAACTATATGAGCTGCTGCAAAAATTGTTCGGAAGCAACGATCTTAGTGAAAAAACTTACACGAATTTGATTTCCAAGTTAACGGAACATTTCGAGGCTAAGACGCACGTGTTGGCAGCAAGGTGTAATTTTTTTCGTTCGAAAATGAAAAGCAATCAAAGTTATAGTGAGTGGGTAGCAGAATTAAGAGGGATAGCACGACAATGTAAGTACATACATATGTAATATTGATACCTGCAAGCATGAATACGTGGATGAATTAATAAGAGATGTAGTGGTACTCCACACGCCGCATGATATAGTTCGTACCGCTGCCCTCCAAAAAGCCAATCCATCATTGGAGGATGTTTTAGCAATAGCGGAGGCTTTTGAATCCACTCAAAACTATACGCACTAGAACTAATGAAACAACATTGTAAGAGGTTAATAATTTAAATTCAAATTTTATAAAAGAACAAAATAAAAATAGGAGTAACAGAAAAAAGCTTAACGAAAACAGCATTCATTTTGCAAAGCACCAAACTAAAAGTAGTAATGTCAATCGGGAAAACGGAGAGAGCAAACAAGTAACGTTTCAGTCATGTTCAGGTTGTGGGGCACACCATTTACAAAAATGTTGCAAATTTCGATATGCAAAATGCCATAAGTGTGGGAGAACGGGACACATTGCACCTGTTTGTAGTACGCAAAGTCGTAATAAATTTAATCCGCGAAACAGAGAGGATATTCATAAAATTGAGTCAATCGAACAAATTTATGCCATAAATCCGATAAGTCCACCTGAATATAAGCTTGATGACAAATGTTTTATTAACCTTAGAGTTAATGATACTAGCATGCATTTTCAACTAGACACCGGTGCAACTTGCTCAGTTGTGAGTAAGAGTGGCTACCAACAACTCGGGTGTCCTCCATGTCAAGAGACTTCTCAAAAACTTCGAGCTTATGGAAATAAACCCATTCCAATTTTGGACATTTGTGAAGTTTGTGTCGAATTTTAAGGTAAAAAACAGTTTTTGCCGCTGTTAGTCACCAGATCGCAGCAAGGTGGAAACATTTTTTGAATGAACTGGTTTAAAGCTTTCCAGTTAAGAATAAGCCAACCTACAGGCACTGTTAATAAATTATCAATTGTTGATTCGCACTCTTTAAATCCAGAAATAGCTAATCTTTGTAATAAATACAATTTAATTTTTGATACTTCGCTAGGGACATGCAAAAATTTCACTGCAAGCCTACAATTGAAGGATGATTTCAAGCCAAAATTTGCAAACCGCGGTTGTTACCCTTTTCTCAAATGGATGCTTTTAAGGCGGAAGCTAAACGCCTTGTTGAAGCTGGAATATGGAAACCTATAAAATACAGTAATTGGGCCTCTCCAATAGTTATCGCACCCAAGCGGGATGGAGGTATACGTATATGTGGGGACTTTAAGGTGGCTGTCAACTCTCAACTTGCAGTGGATACACATCCAATTCCAAGGGTAGAAGAACTTTTTTATAAACTGCAAGGCGGAAACAAGTTTTCGAAAATTGATTTATCGGACGCTTATTTGCAGATAGTACTCGATAGTCAAGCAATGGAATTGCTATTCGTCAACACTATTCTTGGCCTCTATCAGTATCAACGACTGCCTTTTGGTATCGCCTCAGCGCCTACTATATTCCAAAGGCTATTGGAACAATTTTTTTCTGGAATGGAGCGGGTTGTTAATTATCTTGATGATATAATCATCACAGGAAGAGACGATGAGGAGCATCTACGCAACTTAGAGGAAGTTTTCAAACGGCTTCAAGAAAGTGGACTTCGATGTAAGCGGAGTTAATGTATTTTTATGCAGTCTGAGGTGACGTATCTTGGACACAAAATTAACGCATCCGGTATCCACCCTTCTGATGATGGAGTAGCAGCTGTGAAGATGTTACATAGACCAAGGGATTTAAAGCAATTGGAGGCATTTATTGGCAAGGTAAACTATTACAATAAATTTATCAAAAACTTCTCTGAACTATGTGCTCCTTTAAATGAACTACGAAGAAAAGGTGTCCAATTTAGTTGGCAGCAGAAGCATGAAAAAGCTTTTCATCAGTTAAAGAATCAAATAATATATGCAACGAACCTGGTTCATTTTAATGAAAACTATCCTATTATATTAGCCACTGATGCTTCAGCTTATGGCGTAGGGGCTGTAATTTCGCACATTTTTCCGGATGGTTCTGAGAGACCTATCGCACATGCCTCGAAGACCTTAGATGCCCACCAGAGAAGATATAGCCAACTAGAAAAGGAAGCTTTATCTATTGTATTTGGTGTAGTTAAATTCCACCAATATTTGTATGGGCGTCAGTTCATCCTCTATACTGACCATAAACCCTTAACAACAATTTTTAATCCAAATAAGGATTTACCGGTGATGACCGCCAATCGGCTGTTGCGTTGGGCAATGGTACTCATGGGTTATAGATATATCATAAGATATAAGTCTTCTCACAAAAACGGCAATGCTGATGCATTGTCGCGCCTTCCCGCAGGACCTGATCCAGAGTTTGATATGGAATACTGTTTGCAACTAGATATGGAAGTACAAGCCGTTTTAGAAGAATTTCCAATATTTGCTTCCACGGTAGCTGTTCATACCGCACGTGACACTATCCTAAAATGTGTTAAAAAGTATATTTCACGAGGTTGGCCAGAAAAGCTACTCAATCATGAACAAGAAATATTACCCTTTTTCAACCCCCGGAATTCTTTAAGTATTGCGAACGATGTTATTTTGCTCCAAACTGATTGTACGCGTGTAGTTATTCCAACAGCTCTTCGCAATCGAGTACTACAGATGCTGCACGAGGGCCATTGGGGTGTTATTCGCACCAAACAATTAGCTCGCCGTTATTGTTGGTGGCCAAATCTGGATAAGAGCATTGAATTTGAAATAGCTACATGCGAAAACTGTCTGCAGACCAGCTCACTTCCCGGACAACAATTTAGCTCATGGTCGCAACCGCAAGAAGCATGGGAGAGATTGCATATTGATTTTGCCGGCCCCTACCTTGGAAGTTATTGGTTCATATGCATAGATGAATTCTCTAAGTTCCCTTTCGTAATCAGAATGAGTTCCATAACCTCATCAGCCACCATTAGAGCATTGCAAAGTATATTTTCGATTGAGGGATTACCTAAAACTACTGTTTCTGACAATGGGGCGCAGTTTACTTCAACTGAGTATAAACATTTTTTTTTGTCTAACGGAATAGAGCACATAACAACTGCCCCATTTCACCCTGCCTCAAATGGAGAAGCCGAAAGATTCGTCCGAACTTTTAAAACGTCTATAACCAAAATTCTTCTCGATTCCAGCCACATCGAAAATGCTTTGTCTATCTGCCTCAGTACCTACAGAGTAACCCCTAATCCTACCACGAATAAATCTCCAGCCGAAATTTTACATGGAAGGCAACCCCGAAATTTACTAACATTACTAAAACAAACTGTACACAAAACAAATTATGACAAATGGGATAAAGAACCACGTTTTTCCATAGGACAAGAAGTTCTTGTAAAAAATTATAGTCGCGGACCGAAATGGATAATAGGAACAGTCGTGAATACATTAGGACGGATGATGTACACCGTGAAATGCGACAAATCAACAATAAGACGACATCAAAATCAGCTCCAACCCACAGTTATCCGAAACCTAGTCAGGGAGAATATAATAGTAGTATACCAGCTGCAACCATTAAAAACAAAGCCAACCCTAATTCAAATCAATATTTATTGTCGTATAATGGAAAATGTATCCTGCCAGAGTTATCATCGGCTCCCATTGATCAACAAACTCAAGTTCATAGTTCTTCGCCGAATAGTAAAAAGCCTTTCAACACCAGTAGCTGTTGCACAATCTGATATCATCGATTCATCGAATTCAGCAGATGTTCTATTAGATAATAATAATGAAAATTCTCCTCATTACAGAGAAGTCAAGATTGAAGCGGCGCCGAACCCTAGTAGTCCAAGAAGATCTAATCGTTTGCGGAAGGTGCCAGAGAGGTACCGGAACTGAAATAAGTGAGGGGAAATGATGTGAATGTACCATCAACCTTATTTCAAATGTCAAATTTAATTGTCATGGTGACTGTTTTGTCATCTGTCATTTTGCTTGGACTGGACTTCTTCTTACGACCTCGAACACGCAACACGCGTCTTTTCTTTGTTCCGTATTATAACCTTAAAACCTGAATTAATCATGAAGTAATAAAACTAGATTTATTCTATTGAAGAAGTATTTTCCTTTTCATTTCTTTCGCTCCTCTCAAACGTAACAGTAGGTTCACCCTAGAATTTGGTATATTATTTCCCCAATCACTATGTTTTGCATTTAAATATCCGGCCATAATGAAATAATTTTCTTCCGATTCCAGCCTTAGATATCGAAAAATGTCTCGAGCTCTGTTATAAATGAAGTGGTTTGAGTAGTTCCACAAGCGTAGACCGCTACCACGTACAACCTCTTTCCACTATGGAGGAGGATGCTCACGATACACACTTTCAGCTCCCGGAACCTCCGCACTTCACCGCTGTACACCGCCGTATAACGCAATTCTTTTCTAATGAAGATCGCAACACCTCCCCGTTGAATGGAGCTGGGTCTATGTACTCTATCCGGCGGTTGCAGTTTTGCACACGAATAATGGAAATAGACGATAGACGATTCGTCTATCGAACCGGAGGCCCTCCTTAAGATGCTAAAAGAGAAAGAGTGCGATGGTCTCGAGTTTGTCGGAGTCAAGCCGTTCACCACAGTGAGGGCCAAAAGGAAGAAGCGGAAATTACCGTTCTTCCTGGTTCAGCTTTCACCCAACAGCAAACTGGATGGTCTTGAAGAATCAATGTCCTAGACTACCAGGTTGTAACCTGGGAAAGAGTAAAGAGGAGCGAAAACATTTTGCAATATGAATGTCGAAATGCAGCCTCGATGCGTGAAGTGTGGCACAAACCACAAAGCAGAAGAATGTTCTCTAGGTTAGGATATGGTAGCAGATAGGGCCCAACTCTCGTGTGCTTTATGTGGAAACTCGGGACACACCGCAAACTATCGCGGTTGTCCTAAGTTCCAGTATATAAAAAAAAAGGTGTTAGAAGACGAAAGCCTTGGCGAACTTTTGGCACTGAGCGAAACACAGGTAGTAGAAGAATCTTCTGATTTGCAACTGCCTGGATATAGCTTAGTGGCATTATTTTTTCCCACCGCGGCCTTGCCATTTACATCCGTAGTGTTATTGCTCACCAAATTCCAACACATTATGGCCACTGTTCCAATTCGGAATTTAACTTCAAATAGCTAAAATTCACCGTCCGTAAGCAAATTATCCACTACTGTTTTATATACAGAAGCCCTAGTGCGGAAAGCAACTCAACCTTTAACGAGTTTGATGCGCTGTCCGATTCCATCACTCGAATTGTATCCCTGTATCCTCGTACTGAAATCGTCATTGCGGGCGATTTCAATATACACAATTCGGATTGGCTTCGTCACCCTGGCCAGACAACACCCGAAGGAAGGTATGTTGAACCATTCGCTGAGGTAAAGAATTTGACTCAGCTTGTAAATGAGCCGACACGAATACCTGACATTGCAAGTCATTCCGCCAACACCCTTGACTTGTTTCTTACTTCTCACCCTGATAAATACGTCATCCATGTTTTAGCGCCCCTAGGCCGGTCTGACCATAACATCATATCAGCTAAATTCTCGTACTCCGACCACACAGTTAAAGAACAAACTCCCAAAAGAAAAGTATGGCGTTATGAGAAAGCCAACTGGGACGGCCTTAATAGCTTCTTTAGGAGTTTTAACTGGTCAATATGCTTCCTCGATAGTGCTTCCTCGATGCCGCCGCTGATATGATCACCGACACGATTCTCTTAGGTATGAATGACTTTATTCCTAACAGAATAAAGAGCACTAAACCTAAGACAAACTCATGGTTCGACCAGAGCTGTAAAGAGGCTATCAGGTTGAAAGAAGTAAGTTTTCGGTCTTATAAAGCCAACAAATCTGAGGAAAACCGAAAGAAGTTCAAACAAGCAAGGAATGACTGCAACGCCCATATTCGACGTGTCAAATTTCTACATGACCAAAAATTGAGGCAAAAAATACTACAGTGTCCCAAAGGTAGTAAAAATTTTTGGTCGTTCGTCAAACACATTAGAAACTCTGCCTCATCTGCCTTCCCAACGCTCATTTACAATGACGTTCCAGCTGTCAGCTCCTTAGACAAGGCCAATCTGCTCGCTGCACAATTTGCAGCCAATTCTACACTGCAAGATAGCGCTTTGTCTGTCCCTGTGCTTGAGAGCGTCGAATTTTCTATGGGACAAGTCCACTTTCGCACTCGCACAGTTGCAGGAGTTCTTAAAGGTGTCAACATTCACAAATCCGCTGGTCCAGATGGAATACCCCCAATGGTTCTGAAGAGGTGTTCTTCTTCTGCCTCTGCGTAAGCTTTTCTGTCTGTCCTACTCTTCTGGACTCTTTCCGAGAAGATGGAAAACAGCATTTGTCCAGCCTGTCCCTAAAAAAGGCGAATCTTCCTCTCCGACCAATTACCGACCCATTGCACTTACGTCCCTTCTTTCCAAGGTCATGGAAACGCTGATAAATCGTCAGCTTATGAAATATCTTGATTCACGAAAACTTCTCAATGACCGGCAGTACGGTTTTCGTAGCAACAAGTCCACTGGTGATTTGATGGAATATCTCACCGAGAAGTGGAACCAATCTCTCCATCACTTCGGTGAAACAAAGATAGTTGCACTTGATATTTCAAAGGCATTTGACAGAGTTTGGCATCAGGCTCTTTTGTCCAAAATGCGAGCAAATGGCATCTATGAGTCTCTTCTTCAATGGATTAGAAATTACCTTTCGGGGCGATCAATACAAGTTGTCTTGGACGGCTTCAAGTCTGATATTCTCCACATAAATGCTGGTGTCCCCCAGGGCTCAGTTTTGTCTCCGACTCTCTTTCTCATTTTCATAAATGATCTCTTGTCTGCAACCTCTAATCCAATCCATTCCTTCGCTGATGACAGTACCCTCAGTTTTTCATATTCGTTCCCTAACTCACATCCCTGCTCTTCGGCCGTAGAAGAGGAACGACAACGTATGTTAAACTCATTAAATTCCGACCTTGACAGCATAATCAAATGGGGCTCAACTAACAGAGTGGAATTTAATGCATCCAAAACTCAGTGCTGTTTTCTGCCTCTCAAGCGAAACAAGACCTTCAACCATTATCCATGAATGGTACTTGCATCGCGGAAACCGAAAGACTTGCCATTCTCGGTATGTGTATCAACAACCATCTTCGTTGGAACGATCACATATTCGAAGTCGCCAAAAATGCTGCAAAATGTCTAGAATTCCTCAAGCGGTGCAAGAAATTTTTTACCCCTTCTGATCTGGCCACAATTTATAAGGCATGCATCCGCCCAAAGCTGGAATACAACGCCCATATCTGGTCTGGTGCACCCAAGACCGTTTTGCACATTCTAGATAGGGTCTAGAACCGCGCGTTAAAACTTATAGGTGATAGAGACATTGTGAGCTCAATAGTTCCACTAGAACATCATAGAAATGTCTCGTGTCTTTCCCTATTTTATCGCTTCTTTTATGCATTAAAGTTGAAGTTGCATTCCTCAACTTCAAAATTTCACCCGCAATACGCGTCACGCTTCGAATGCACATCAGATCACCCTCAAGCCCAACTTCGGACGTACTGTCAAATACAGGGATTCGTTCATAAACCGAACGACACGTATGTGGAATAATCTTCCAGGCTCTGTGTTTCCTCATCACTACAACATTCAAGCATTTAAAGCCAACGTGCACCGGTACTTCCTCTGTTCTTCTTTCCCCTTCTCCCAAACGCCCGTGCCCTGAGAATTTAGCATAAGGGTATTCATACCCCCTTTGGCGGGCGCGAATTATAAAAAAAAAAAAATCAAGGGGGAGGTGTTGCGATCTTCATTAGAAAAGAATTGCGTTATACGGCTGTGTACAGCGGTGAAGTGCGGAGGTTCCGGGAGCTGAAAGTGTGTATCGTGTGCATCCTCCTCCATAGTGGAAAGAGGTTGTACGTGGTAGCGGTCTACGCTTGTGGAACTACTCAAACCACTTCATTTATAACAGAGCTCGAGACATTTTTCGATATCTAAGGCTGGAATCGGAAGAAAATTATTTTATTATGGCCGGAGATTTAAATGCAAAACATAGTGATTAGGGAAATAATATACCTAATTCTAGGGAGAACCTACTATTCAATTGGTGGGGTCTGCACAATGTCGAGTATAGACTCTATTTGAAAGTAACCGATAGTCCGTCGTATCTTAGAGGCGGCTCCTATCTGGATCTTCTGCTGTTCGACGTACGGTTACAACTGACAAATACGAACCGACAAACGAGAAACTACCCACACACATTCGTGTATGACACTGAACATTGCGGACTCAGTGCCGAAATGACCATTCCCAAAGAGATTGCGGAGTTGCAGGAGTTTGTCCAAGCGTACCCCGACAATTACAGTAGGACGCGTTGGACACGCTTCCCCATAGTATTGACCAGAGCACTCTCCTTGAACTCGCTCTTCCCACCGTCCAATAGGAACCTGTCAAATGTGGAGATCGACAGATACCTACAACGAATGGACGAGACAATTAAACGAACGATGGACAGTACGATACCTCGGTATCAACCAACTGACAACGTAGACATATACCGCAATGCAAAAATTGACGCACTTCACCAACAAAAGAGTATGCTTCTAACAAGACTTAAAACCGTGTACTGACGGTTTACTGACAGACAAAACTCGGAGGTAGGGGCACTGACCCGCAAATAAATAAAATATTTCGGAAGAAAAATCAAAACGACCATCAGTGTTTTAAGATCCCCCGAACCACGAACAACGAACAAATACTTATAACAGCAGGCATAGATCCAGGGAACGCAGTCTGTGATGACAACTTCTTTGTGATCAAAGATCCTCAGTAAAAGGTAGAGGCTATAGGAGCGACTTTCCAGGAAGTGTATAATGTGAATGATAGCATTTGCTCTAAACGCGACCTGGAAAAGCGAGTCGTTTCGCACAAATTTTACCTTCAAAATGATATGCAACACTAGCGATCAGGGACATCGGCTTCACCCAGTTCGATGACGAAAATATGGCAAATAATGCCATCGCCGATGAGGTGATTCATCATCCGTTCATATCGAAGGTAGGACTCCAAGCGATGTTCGAATCATCGGTTCGGATTCGAATCTTCGAGTCTTCTTCCGAAAATCAGCAATGTATTCGAAAAGTGATCAATAGAGCCCCGTCGAAATGGGTCGAGGACATGCATACTGTTCGGGATAACCCGTCCGGTTTCAACGCGGGGCATGATACTATACATGCTGCGTCTAGACTTGTGTCGGAAATCCAATGGAACAAAAGCAAAAAACAATGCACGGGTGCCTGCCTGGTTGACTTGGAGAAGGCCTTCGATACCGTATGGCTAGAAGAACTCTTTTACAATTTGAGTAAGCTGGGCATAAGTAAATCCCTGCTGTACATGCTTTGGAATATACTCAACGGTAGTCAGTTCATTGTGCAAAATGGCAATCTGACTTCTGCTGGTACGTTTGGTATTAAAAATGGTCTGCAACAGGATGCGGTTAATTCGCCGATAGTCTTTAACATCTACACCAGTGATCTTGTAGAATCTCTTACACCATGCTATAGCGAACGCAAACAACTTGAAAGCGCACAGATTAGGACCAAAGGTCGAGGTCATTGCAACACTCTTGCAGCCTGACTTCGATAAGATCGAGCGATATGCGACGACCGGAAGTTGAAAATCAACTCAGTACACAAAATGGGTTATCTGCGGCCTCTGCGGATACCAGAAAGAATTGACGAAAGTTCTCAATCGTTGGACTGCACGGGTAACCATTAGCGTGTCGAAATGTAGTCAGATACCTTGTACTTTGGCTAGACCAGTATCTATATTTTAACAAACATATAGGTGCTGCTCTGGCCAGAGCCGGAGCTGCTTTCGTCCTTACAAAGAGACGGTTTTAGAGCAACCAACTCGAAACAAGGGTGAAGGTAATCTGCTACATGGCCCATATCTGGGGGACCAAGCTTAAGCTCTCAAAGCTTCGGGTGTTTGCCGGTGCCGCTAATCTTAATAATAATCATTAAAAACACAAAAGTTCATTTACTAAGTTTTTGGTTAATAATTTTTCTTAGTTAAGTAGATTGTAAAGTAATTTCAATAATTAATATAAGCTAGATTAAATCGAGAGACATTAGTATAAGCTTTAAATTTAGTTTAGAACACCCGCATAGGGCCAGTAAGTTATTACATAACATAGTTAAGATAGTTAAGCTAGTTTTAAGCGTTTTTTTGTCTAGCACATAAGATTTCATGAATTAACAAATAAGAATGCATAAAAATTAAATGAAAAGAGTGTTTCTTGACACTAGTCGTGTTATATTATAGAAAGAGGGAAATTATAGAATTTTCTACTTGTCAACTTTCATTGCCAGAATTGTCGAAGTGTTCACAGACACTTTCGTGTTACACAATTTTTTACAAGTTGTTAAATTTCACTTGTTCTAGAAGTACTTGTTGCGTTATGTTAAAGGCCCCTGGAGATAAGTAAACACATAAATGTGATTTTCATCCCAAACCAGGCAATGCGCATAGTGAGCTGCTTAAATCATATAGACCTGTAAGTGTAACATCATTTGTCGCTACAACTATGGAGGGACTAATTAATGGTCATATTAGCCGGTTGAATCTGTCCACTCCTCTGCACTCGAGACAATATGCGTACAAAAAAGTCCACGGAAGGTGCTCTCCACCATGCCCTCAAAAACATAGAGGAAGCATTCTGCTCCAAGCCTCTCCTTGATCCCTACCTTGTCGTGATGGAGAGGCTTACTCTACTTCCCAATCTGTGACTTCCCGAGAGAGAGAACAACATCTGCGTCTGCGTTCAGCCAGATGTTTTCCCATGGAAAAGCTCGTCTAACGGGGGATTTAGAAACCCAAGGCAAGGTTCGACGCGCCGAGGCCTGCATGGCTTGGGGGGTGCTCAGTCGCTAGCGCAAACTCTGGATACCTGGGGACCTCCAGTTTTAACTAAATTCCCCTTACCTGCATACAGGGGGTGAGTGCATGTGGACAGTTTCTTCCCCCTTACTCGTGTGACCCTAATGCCTTCAAACAACAAAAACAAAAATAAAAATAGCAAAGCGAAGAGTGCAAACCGATCGGGCACTTCTAGCTCAATAAAAACCGATCGGGAAATAGGAGCTAATAAAGAAAGCGCTTCTTTTCACTTCTGATGAGGAAAGCATTGGGGCTATTAACTTAAGTCTGGAAAGACTTTTTCTGGAATCTGGTGACACCTGATCCATCGCCAGCTCATCCCTCTCTAACCAGTCGACTGCATCCAGAAGGTCAAAAAATTTCAAGTTGACGGTCAAGAGACTAGGGACCAAAAAGTGGGAAGAACTGAGCGAACCGGATAGGAGAACGCACGGACCTACCTGCAGGAACAGGCATCTTCGGAGTATATGCCAGGTGCCAGTACCCCGAAGGCGCCCATCTCTTCAGGTAACCCGAGCGTAGGGGTGCTGATGGGACCACCTAAGTCCGCGACAAGCCTTTGCCAGTCAGGACCAAAGGCAGTCACATCCGCAACCCAGCCTTCAACCCAATCAGCATTGCTCAACAGCGCTAGGGCCAGACCCGTAGTTGAAGCAGCCCTGCTGACAATGGGAACTCCACCGCACGCAGTTTTGAGATAGTAGTTAGTACTGGAAAACCTGATCAAGGACTAGGCCTACCAGTGTCTAAACCAGTAATGACTAGGTACTTATTTAGGTACTTATTTATTTATTTCGCCAAACAGAGTACATATCTCTTATAGACTATGATAACATTTTTTACATAATAATAGACTAGTTAATTAAAAGTAAATAAATAAGTAAAATAATTTAGTACAAAAAAATTATAGCTACGGCTTTGACATATGTATATGTAGGTTACAAAGATTGACTAGCGAGTACAGATAAAAGTTTACATTTAAAAGAGGCACGTGAACAATTTTTAAAGAAATCAATATTATAAGAAACTAAATTTGCTTCTTTGATGCAACGCGACAAAGGTTCATTTAGGCCATAATTTGTACGATGCAAACGCTCATGAAAAATTGACTGCTCGCGTAAATCATGAGATGTAGTAATGGGGGACATTTTATGTGATAAGTTAAAAGGTTTTTTATAAATATTATGGAGGAGTATTTGCGGCGTTCCTCAAGGGATAATAAACCAATTAACAGACATCTAGATTTATAAGCAGGCATCTCAGTTTCCCAATTTAATTTGTATATTACGTATCTGGTAAACCTTCTTTGAATCCTTTCTATTCTTTCAGAATGAGTTATATAAAAAGGACTCCAAACAGAACTGCAGTATTCCAGAACAGATCTAATTAGAGATATGTATAGTGATTTCAAAGCGTATGGGTCAGTAAATTCCCTAGTATTTCTTTTAATGAAACCAAGCATTGTATTAGCTTTGTTTATAGCATAGTCGATGTGAAGTGAGAACGTTAACTTTGTGTCTAAAATAATGCCCAGATCTTTTTTGTGATCAACTTTCTCAAGGCATACATTATCAATGTTGTATCGGAATGTTATTGACTTTGAATGCCTATAGCACGAAAAACTTTGGCATTTTGAGATATTCAAATGCAAATAATTTATTTTACACCATTGATCTAATCTAGACAGATCATTATTCAGAAGCATACAATCGTGTATAGAAGCAATCGTACGATATAACTTCAAATCATCTGCAAAGAGCAAGCAATGTGAGTGTTTAAAGATTAAAGGAATATCATTTATAAAAAGCAGGAAAAGTAAAGGGCCTAGATGACTACCTTGTGGTACACCCGATGTCACAGACAGACATAGCAATACAGACCAAACCGTGGTTAGACATGAACGGAGGGGACTTCCTCCACTGATTATATCAGCCGTATACATGCCTTACGAAGCCGTAGATCCTCCAGCAACACTAAACCGCGCCTTAGTCCACAAAGCGACACAGGAGAGATGGGACCTGCTAATGGGATGCGATGCGAATGCGCACCATATACAATGGGGAAGCAGCGGCACCAACCCACGAGGTGAGTCGGTTTTTGAATTTATTATAGAAAACAATCTTCTAGTAGCTAATAGAGGTAATGAACCGACATTTGTAGTTAGGGATAGACAGGAGGTTACTGATATCACGCTAGTCAGGAACACTGACACTCTAGCTATAAATAATTGGAACGTCCTGAGGGTAGAATCCTACTCTGATCATAAAATAATCGAGTTCCTTATAAGTCGTAGCTGTGATCCGTACAGAAATCCAAAAGAGCAGACTGGGATCTCTTTGGCAAAGAGTTGGAGAAGAAAAGTAGCTTTCTACGTGAAGGCAACCTGCAAAGTCCATCGGACATCGATCGGAAAGCCGAGAAAATCAGTTTTTAAGAGGTTTTCGGTTTAGTATGTCCAGTGACTAAGACCAAAATCTCACCTCCATGGTGTAATAAAGAACTGGCCAAAATTAGGAAAGAAACTAGGAGACTTCTTAACTTGGCTAAATGTACAAACACAGATGCGGACTGGGAACTATACAAAACCAGTCAGAGGAATTTTAAAAATGCTACACAGAAAGCCAAACGACAATCATGGCAGAACTTCTGTGAAGGCCTAATGAGTACAACAGAAACCGCGAGACTAAGGAAAATCCTTACCAGGGAAACAAAAACTCTGGGGTCTCTCAAGGATCCCGAAGGAAACTGGACCGAATCCTGCTCGGAATCTCTAAGACTGCTGTTGAAAATTCACTTTCCAGGCTGTGCGACACAGCGTAGATACGATGACAGTACCAACAGCATCATGAAAACGGAACCCCCTGCGGATTTGGTCACAGAGGACAGAATAGAGTGGGCTATCAGATCATTCTCCCCCTACAAATCACCGGGACTGGACGGTATCATCCCGATCATGCTACAGAAAACAGTAACTGTAATTGCCCCGGTATTCAAGGAACTTTTCACCAATAGCCTCATACTGAGGTATATTCCAAGAACGTGGAGAGACGTTAAGGTAATATTTATACCCAAGGCTGGCAAAGCAAGTCAAACCACTGCGAAAGACTTCAGGCCAATAAGCCTCACCTCTTTCGTTCTGAAAACCTTCGAAAGACTGATCGAGATTGCGGAGTTGGAGGAGTTTATCCACGTTGGACACGCTTCTCCATAGTATTGACCAGAGCACTCTCCTCGAACTCGCCCTACCCACCGTCCAATAGCAACCTGTCAAATAAGGAGATCGACAGATACCTACAACGAATGGACGAGACAATTAAATGAACGATGGACAGTACGATACCTCGGTATCAACCAAGTGACAACGTAGACATATACCGCAATGCAACAATTGACGCACTTCACCAACAAAAGAGAATGCTTCTGTCAAGACTTAAAACCGTGTACAGACGATTTACTGACAGACAAAACTCGGAGGTCGGAGCACTACCCGCAAATAAATAAAATATTTCGGAGGAATAATCAAAACGACCTGCAGTGTTTTAAGATCCCCCGAACGACGAACAACGACCAAATACTTATAACAGCTGGCATAGATCCAGGGAACGCAGTCTGTGATGACAAAAATGGCTTTTACTACAACTTCCGTTAACGCAAGTGAAAAAGTTGTTTAACATAAATTTTAGAAAATTAGTCATAGATAAAAGTTTTATAAAAAAAAAGTTGTTTGCTTAGTAAAAGTTTTGAAAAAAATTAATTTAAGTAAATAATTTGAATAACACATTTTCATAATTTTGACTTTAAGGAGCCATAACTTTTTTGTGCCTGCATAAAATTACAAAATATTTAAACAGTCTTATGTGTCACTAAATTGTCTTTTTAAAATGTATAAAACTGTTTTTGTAACTGTAATAGTTCAGAAGTTATACTATTTAAAATTGTTATACCTCCAAATCGGAGGTGTTCCGCTTTGACTAGCTATAACTCGAACTGGGTTGAAAATAGACCCGCCTGCCATACAATTTTTTGTTCGCCGTGTTCACGTATCTCCAGTTAAAGGATTATACTTCTTAACAGGGACACCCTGTATAATAATTTTGAGACCCATTAGTATGTACATCGTCTGGTGGCCGAAAGTTTTTGAACGAACAACGCAACAAAGCTCCACAAGATACAGACCAATGCCTGTTTATGTATTAAAGGTATCTATTATACGGCAGCAGCTCTTGTTGGGCTGTCATCTAAACAAAGAAATTTCTTTCCGAAAATCAAGCTACTCAATTTCAACAAGCATATAAGAATCAAAAAAAAAACTTGGGCATTGATAAACGAGTTATTGGGGAGAAGGAAAACACCTATTTACCTACAATCATTAGAATTTTTTCTCATGGAAAGGATATGCGTGTAGTAGCAAATGAATGTGCTATTCATTTTTCGGTTGCATCCTTAAAAATTCCGCATCACTGTAGCCATACTACAGCAAATCATACAAACCGTCTTATACCAAGTTCATTATTCGTTAAAGAAACAAATGTATTAGAAATATTCAACATCTTAAAAACTCTTAACATAAACAAAGCACCATGATTAGATGGAATCAGGGCCCAGGATCTTAGGTCAAATGCAGATATTTTTGTACCAATAATGTCCAAAATAATAAAACTAAGTTTCACACAGGGAAAGATTCCTGAAACTGCTGTGGTGAGACCAATTTATAAAGGAGGTAAGAGAAACTGTGTTGCAAACTATAGAATAGAATAGATCAATATTATCTATAATTGACAAATGCTTAGAGCAGGTGGTAGTAAACAGATTGTGGAAATTTGTGGAAAAATACGGAATTGTACATAGAAATCAATACGGATTTCAGAGAGGGAGAAGCACAAACCAGCTGTTAGAAGAATTTGCAAATATCGTAAAGAATAACCAAAATCACCACGTGCTTGGTCTCTTCCTGGACTTTAGAAAAGCCTTCGATACATTAGACCATAATAAATAAATGGAGGCATTAGAACGGGCCATCTCAACAACAGGATTCGTGGTTAAGATTGCGGACAAACAAAGCAAAATAGAAAAAGTTTACTATAGTGTTCAACACGGATTAAAACTAGGACCAATCCTCTTTATTATTATTCATTATATACCCTCAAAAATAGCTTTTCCATAGCATTCGCAGATAACACTGCTATAGTTGTCTCGAATAAATCATTTCATACAGCAAGAAATGTATTACAAGAAGAGTTCAACAGAGCACTGAAATGGTGTCACGATATGGGCCTTGTTATAAATGCCTCAAAGACAAAGGTTCTATATATCCGCCAACCACATTACAAAGGGATTGAGCTAAAACTAAAGTTCGTGAAGGAATACTCTCCCAATAGTAGGACGGAAATAATTGAGAAGCTAGGTACTTATGTACCTCGGAGTTGTTATTGACAGCCACTATTGACTTATGCCATATAAAACACATTGATAAAATAAGAGGGGATCTGAAAAAAGGCATTGTTTGCAACCGCTTATCTGAAGATGTGTTCCACGTTTCAGGTGCTTAAACAAGTGTACCATACACTAGTGAAATCGAAACTAAAGTTTGGTGTTCTAGCTTGGGGAATGCAGCATAAAGATACTAATATAGGTTGCAGCGACTGCAGAACTCAATTGTTCGACTAATTACCCGAGGCAGTCAACATAGTGAAAGATTTAAAGTACTGTCGGTAGAATACATTAATCGAACGACGGTCACACTGGAGTACTTAGAGGACGAACGTTTCAATATACATACATACCTATCCCACATGAAGTCAGCATTCGAAGGACTACTTCATATCCCATTATTTCAAAACAATTGCAGACAATTGCAAACAATACGCAGTTCCAAAAATAATAAATGAACTGCCTCAAAACTTAAAAAATATAAAAGAAATTAGTAAATACAAAGAAATGTTAAAAACTCATTTCATATCTTAATTTTTTGTTCTTTTTCTTTCCTTTCATCATTATCTTTTGCATAAAACATACATATACATATGTATGTTTCAAAACTGTTGGTCGGATATGGCTTTAAACTGTTGGTTCCTTCTATTTGTGTTTAAAATATAACACGCACAACACAAATGGTCGCGAGAAGCTAGGCCCTGGACCACATACGCAGCGCCAAGAATTTGTATATTTTTTTAGATGAAAGTTTTAAACTACTTTGTTATAATTAATTCAAGTTTTTTCTTCTATCTTATATATAATCACAATTGCAGATTCAGGGTTAGGTTAAACCTTTAATGCATTATTTTTTTATTTTTAACGAATTAAATATGTATAACGTTATATAAAAACCTAGTCTTAATTCGAAAAAAAAAAATGTTTAAAAAAAAAAACGGATTTTCCGGAAAAATACAGTCATGCGATATGCAGATTTACGGTATATACACAAGTATGAATTGTCTTTTTAAAATGTATAAAACTGTTTTTGTAACTGTAATAGTTCAGAAGTTATACTATTTAAAATTGTTATACCTCCAAATCGGAGGTGTTCCGCTTTGACTAGCTATAACTCGAACTGGGTTGAAAATAGACCCGCCTGCCATACAATTTTTTGTTCGCCGTGTTCACGTATCTCCAGTTAAAGGATTATACTTCTTAACAGGGACACCCTGTATAATAATTTTGAGACCCATTAGTATGTACATCGTTTGGTGGCCGAAAGTTTTTGAACGAACAACGCAACAAAGCTCCACAAGATACAGACCAATGCCTGTTTATGTATTAAAGGTATCTATTATACGGCAGCAGCTCTTGTTGGGCTGTCATCTAAACAAAGAAATTTCTTTCCGAAAATCAAGCTACTCAATTTCAACAAGCATATAAGAATCAAAAAAAAAACTTGGGCATTGATAAACGAGTTATTGGGGAGAAGGAAAACACCTATTTACCTACAATCATTAGAATTTTTTCTCATGGAAAGGATATGCGTGTAGTAGCAAATGAATGTGCTATTCATTTTTCGGTTGCATCCTTAAAAATTCCGCATCACTGTAGCCATACTACAGCAAATCATACAAACCGTCTTATACCAAGTTCATTATTCGTTAAAGAAACAAATGTATTAGAAATATTCAACATCTTAAAAACTCTTAACATAAACAAAGCACCATGATTAGATGGAATCAGGGCCCAGGATCTTAGGTCAAATGCAGATATTTTTGTACCAATAATGTCCAAAATAATAAAACTAAGTTTCACACAGGGAAAGATTCCTGAAACTGCTGTGGTGAGACCAATTTATAAAGGAGGTAAGAGAAACTGTGTTGCAAACTATAGAATAGAATAGATCAATATTATCTATAATTGACAAATGCTTAGAGCAGGTGGTAGTAAACAGATTGTGGAAATTTGTGGAAAAATACGGAATTGTACATAGAAATCAATACGGATTTCAGAGAGGGAGAAGCACAAACCAGCTGTTAGAAGAATTTGCAAATATCGTAAAGAATAACCAAAATCACCACGTGCTTGGTCTCTTCCTGGACTTTAGAAAAGCCTTCGATACATTAGACCATAATAAATAAATGGAGGCATTAGAACGGGCCATCTCAACAACAGGATTCGTGGTTAAGATTGTGGACAAACAAAGCAAAATAGAAAAAGTTTACTATAGTGTTCAACACGGATTAAAACTAGGACCAATCCTCTTTATTATTATTCATTATATACCCTCAAAAATAGCTTTTCCATAGCATTCGCAGATAACACTGCTATAGTTGTCTCGAATAAATCATTTCATACAGCAAGAAATGTATTACAAGAAGAGTTCAACAGAGCACTGAAATGGTGTCACGATATGGGCCTTGTTATAAATGCCTCAAAGACAAAGGTTCTATATATCCGCCAACCACATTACAAAGGGATTGAGCTAAAACTAAAGTTCGTGAAGGAATACTCTCCCAATAGTAGGACGGAAATAATTGAGAAGCTAGGTAGGTTAATAAATGAACTGCCTCAAAACTTAAAAAATATAAAAGAAATTAGTAAATACAAAGAAATGTTAAAAACTCATTTCATATCTTAATTTTTTGTTCTTTTTCTTTCCTTTCATCATTATCTTTTGCATAAAACATACATATACATATGTATGTTTCAAAACTGTTGGTCGGATATGGCTTTAAACTGTTGGTTCCTTCTATTTGTGTTTGTGTTTCAAAAAAACTTTTTTATGAACAAAACTAGATGTGTTCACTTCTATTGCAACGGTTTCGTGACTTTGGGTTGGAATTTTTCGTTAAATCTTACAAATCGTTTAAACTAAAATCCAAATCGTTTAAACTTTTCGCAAAAGTTAAAATTAAAATATGCAATGAACAAAACGGAAGATTTTAATACCCCAGTTGGTACGACATTCAAAATGGTAAATCCACCCTCTTCGGAGGTCGGTCCCACGGATTCTGGGGGGGACCATTTATTGCTCGCCGAAAACCCTTTTGGAAAATGTAAGAGGGTAGAGAGAACACCACCATCACATACAATGGATGCAAACCAAACTCTGAAGGCTAAATATTCAAAAGCCTGTGAAGAAAGAGATGGGTTTAAGCAACTAAACGAGACATTAATTCAAGAAATTAATAGTTTAAAGCAAGAGTTGCAAGCGTTGAAACAACAGATCAACAGCCAAAATAAAGAAAAAGATAAAATTAAAGTAGTTGAGTTCTCAACTGATGAGGAAGAACTACTGAAAGAGACAGAAGGAAAACTCAAAAACGGGAACAAAAATAAAAAACGGAAAATGAGTTCATCCCCAAAAACCTGGTCCCCGAAAGAAAGCTGCCAAGCTACGGAGTATGTCCCAAACAAAGAAAATTCAATTCAAAAGCTAGTCAAACCTCCACCAATTATAGCACAACAAATAACAAACTATGAAAGCTTAATTAAGACTTTGGAGGAAAATAAAATTCAAGCTAACACAAAGTTAATAAATAGTAATGACATTAAAATTAATGTAGCTGAAGAAGATTATTATAGGAAACTTACCAAAATACTTAATAAAAAAAAGGTGCAATGGTACTCTTATGAGAACAAATAAACAAGACCAATTAAGGTTGTTGTAAAGAAACTTCATTTCTCATGCTCACCAAAGAGTATAGTCACAGTCCTTAAAAGGAGAAACTTAAAGATATTGGAAGCTGTCAATATGCTAAAATTTAAAAGCAAAGTACCGCTTCCAATGTTTATGCTTACTTTTGAGCACGACGAAAATATCACAAAGATATACGAAATTAAAGATATCCTTGGAATGAAGGTAGAGATCCATGCCATAAGGAAATCAAAACTAGTTCCACAATGCAAGAATTGCCAAAAGTATGGACATACACACAAATACTGCAACTCTAACCCAAGATGCGTTAAGTGTGCAGGAAATCACCATACTAAAGATTGTATGAGGAAAAAAGACGAGCCAGTAAAATGCGCAAATTGCAACGAAAAGCATCCAGCCAACTATAGAGGCTGCTCAGTTGCTAAACAGATTCAACTGGCAAAAGACAAAAAGCAGAAACAGATTAAACCAAAGTCAGAAAAGGACGCACCGAAAGTCATAAAGGACTTGCAAACGAGAACGCCAAAAGCAGTACCCAAAGTCCAAAAAATAATTAAAAAGGTCCTAAAACCAAAAACAGGAGCGGGTATAGAATTGACATATGCACAAGCTGCATCAAAAAATTTAGAAAAACCAACAGCTACAACAAAATTAAATGCTAGTATGGAAACTTTCATGCAAAAGATTCTAAATAGAATGGAAAGCATGGAAAAAAGCAATAAGACTATACTAGAAAGAATCTCGATCCTAGAGAGAAAAAGCAGAAATAAAAAGGCTGCACAAAAGCGACAAACATGATGGATAACATAAAAATCCTGGAATGGAATGCTAATGGTATCGAGAATCGTAAAGAAGAAATTCAAGTAGTTCTCGACATGAACCAAATAGATATATGTCTTGTGTCAGAGACGCACTTTAAATTCACAACAAATTTCAAACTGCAAGGGTACGAATTATATCACTCCCCACATCCCCATAGTTCGGCAAAATGCGGGGCTGCAGTTCTAGTAAAGAATACGATCGATCACCACATAGAAACTAAATTCCAATCATGTGAGATTCAAAGAGAATCTATAAATATTAAAACGAAAAGTGGACAAATAATATCAGTTGCATCAATCTACTGTTCTCCCAGCTATATTCTTAAGAAAAATGACTTTTTAGGCCTCTTCCGCATATTCCGCAATAGATTTATTGTAGGTGGAGATTTTAATGCCAAAAACAAGTATTGGGGATCTAGATTGACAAATACGAGAGGAAGAGAACTATATGAAGCAATAAAAGAAATTAGTGGTAAATATCACTCAACGGGAAACCCTACGTACTGTCCAACAGATAGGAAGAAAATCCCAGATCTTGTAGATTTTTTCGTTACAAAGAATATCTCGTCAAATACTATAAAAATAGAAGAAGGCCCAGATCTTGACTCAGATCACTCCACAATACTTTTAACAATTGGCGATAAAATCACTTGCAAAGAAAACGGCCCAAGACTAGCTAATAAACTGACAAACTGGAACTATTTCAGACAGAATCTAGAGGATAGAATTGAGCTCTTAGAAACAATTGAAACTGAAGATCAATTAGAAAAGGCTGTTCAGATATTTACAGTTGATATCCAACTAGCCGCATGGGCTGCAACACCTAAAACTAAAACTAAAATCCAACAAAACTCATATCCAAAAGAAATATGTGACATAGTTGCGGAAAAGAGAAGAGTTAGAAAACGTTGGCAACAATTAAGGACGCCTAGCGACAAAGCAATACTGAATAATTTAAATAGCAGGCTTAAAAGATCGATAAGAGAATTTAAAAATGAGTCTCTTAAAAAATACCTTACCAATCTTACGAATGATGCTAGCACTGTATACTCACTCTGGAAGGCAACAAAGAAATTGAAAAGACCAATTACACACATTCCACCAGTTAAGAACAGAGATGGTAACTGGGCAAAAAACAACCAAGAAAAAGCGAATTTATTTGCTGAGTATCTCGAAAGCGTCTTCCAACCATATGAAGATAAAGACTGTCAAGATACGGAAGAATTGTGTGAAGAGGAGAGACATATTCAACCGGTAACGGCAAAAGAAATTGCCAAAGAAATAAAAGAAGGCATCAATGTAGGAACGAACGTTTTCGTGCGACACTGTTGCATGCCACTCACCACACCAAATCCACCCCAGATAACTTCTCTTCGAAATATAAAAGGCAGTCGCAGACGATCCGCCACAAGATAAAGTCCGGTGTTATCCTTATAAATATTTTATCTTTTATATCTTAGTAATAAATTTTTCAAAATAAAAGAGTTTCTTTCATTCATTCCTACATATTGGGGACTCGCCCGAAATACCTACATATATACATATACCCTAGATGTCCTTATAAAAAAAAATTTTTTCAAATGTAAAGTAAAACAGTGTAAAAAAAAAAAAAAACCTTAAAACAGGAAATTATATACATATACATACATATGTACATAAAGAGATAATAGTGATTTCGTTTCTTGCATGTTTGCGGGAATGAATTATAAGAAAACCTACACAAAGTACTCGTTTGATTAAAAAGGACATTACGACGCCACAAAGATTTACATAAGGAGAGTTTGCGACGAGAAGAACGGAAACCGTTGGTTTCGAGGTAGGAGAACTGAAGTCACCACACGAGAAGAGAAAAAGGATCTCACACGACAACTAAACCACGCTGTAAAATTAAATTGAAGTCACCACACGAGAAGAGAAAAGAGATCTTACACGACAACCACGCTCTAAAAGAGATCCGAAGACACCACAAGAGGCACACACGACGATACACGACGCTGCTGTAAGGTAAAAGTAAAAGGGTGATTTATTTTCTTGGGTTTGTTAATAAGTATAGCTAAAGAGAAAAGAGATTTACCATTAACTTTTTGCTCAGAATATATAAGAGAATAAAGGAAAAGTAAATTGTAACAGTAGGGGAAAAAAAAAACACTTTCCCATTCAAAAATAATAAAAATAAATAGCACGTAACATTTAAAGTAATTTAATTTGTAATTGATAAGTCATTATAAGAAAACGAGTTTGAGAAGAATATTTATTTAAATTATTTTATAAAGTAAAGTAAACTTATAATTTAAGATATTAATCGATAAAAATGGATATCAAAAATATATTAACACTATCTGTAGAAGAATTAAAAGAGAAGTTGTCAGGGCTGGATCTGGCAGTGGATGGTAATAAGGCGGATCTACAAGCGCGTTTAATTAATTACAATTTGAGTAACGACAATCAGTTCGGTGAAGATGACGTTCATTCAAACCATAGCCAGACATCCGATCGTTCGGTTCATAGTTCATGTGCTGCGGCAGAACCGGCGTCTGTACCATCTCTGTTCACTTTCAAGGACATGGAAGAGTCAATCTCCTACTTTTCTGGTGATGACGAACTAAACGTTGTTGCTTGGGTTTCTGAGTTTGAGCAGATGAGCACAGTTGTTGGATGGAATGCATTACAAAAATTTATTTTTGCAAAGCGATTGCTAAAAGGTTCAGCACGGTTATTTGCTAACCTATTCCGAATTTAGTAACTTGGTCAGTTTTGAAATCAAAACTCCTTAAAGAATTTAAAAAGTCCAAAACAGTGCCGAAATTCATAAGCAGTTAGCGACGCGTAAAAAGAAATCTGACGAAACATTCCAAGAATATATTTACAGAATGACTGCATTAGCCAACTTAGGTAATGTTGAAGAAGAGGCTTTAGTTGCGTATATAGTTGACGGGATAGGCGAAAAAGGGCCCGAAGCATATTTATTGTATGGGGCAAATACGATTGAGGAATTGAAACAAGCTATTAGGACCTATGAAAAAGTGAAAAAGGGTTTAGGGTCAATAAACGAGAATAGGAGAAGTGAAAACAGGATTTACAATAATACTAGGGGAGTATCAGGCAATCCATCGACCAGTAACTACAAACCTTCACGGTGTTATATTTGCGGTGATAAGAAACATGTCAGTGATGTGTGCCCTAATAAGACAAAAGGCTTTAAATGTTTCCGGTGCAATCAATACGGGCATAAGTCACCCAATTGTAATATTCCGAAAACACAACACTCGAATTTTAAGAAAGCAGAGACTAATTTTATAGCTGTAGACAAAAATTCTATTGACGTTAAAATTAATAAAATTCCTTGTAGGGCATTGTTAGATTCTGGAGCCGATATCTCCATTATGAGATTAGATACTTTCCAATCATTAGGATTAACAATTTATCAGAACGACAAGATTTCCCTTGCTGGAATTGGTGGTGATGCAGAAACAATTGGTTCTTGCATTCTGGATGTTGATATTGATGACATTTTATATCAATTAAAAGTGTTTATTGTCTCAAATGAACTCGTTAAAGTTCCTTTTATTTTGGGCAATAACCTATTTCTTAAAGCTAAAATTCAGTTTAACAATGGTGTTATTAGCATCCAACCCAACATCCCACCAATTGAGCAATCCAACCATGTTATACGATCATCCGATCAAATAGATCCTGATAATTCCAACACGGATACTGACGATTACCTAGAATTTTATAAGTGTTATGCTTTTGAAGAAAATGAAATTGATGTAAGACACATTTCTGATGACCACGTTCGTGATTCGATCACGAAATTAGCTAACGACTATATCCCAAACAAGATATTTGAATCTCCAATCGAAATGGTAATTATATTACAAGATGAAACCCCAATCTACGACACACCACGAAGATTACCATATCAGCATAAGCTAGAAATTGAGGCCCAGATCAAAGAATGGTTAAAAGAAGGCATTATCGAAGAAAGCAATTCTGAATTTGCGAGTCCTGTTGTTCTCGTTGGCAAGAAGGATGGATCTAAGCGATTGTGTATCGATTACCGACGTATAATTAAAAAGATTATTAGAGATCCTTTCCCTCTCCCTCTGGTTGACGAACAGCTAGATCAGTTACAGGATGCAGACTTCTTCACGACACTCGATTTGTCTTCGGCATTCTTTCATGTCCCCGTTGCCGATAATTCTCGAAAATAAACCAGTTTTGTTGTCGACAGCGGCCAGTACCAATTCAGATATTGTCCATTCGGAATGTGTACCAGTCCTGCGGTTTTCGTGAGATATATTAACGCAATCTTCCGGCCTTTGATTACTTCTAAGCTTATACTAATCTATATAGACGACTTAATTATCCGCTCTAAAACTGAGAACGAAGGCCTTGAAATTTTATTAAAGGTAATTAAAATCGCACAGGACCATGGCCTTAGAATAAACTGGAAAAAATGCCACTTCCTTAAGCGTCAAATAGATTACTTGGGACATATTGTTCAAAAGGGATTCATTCGCCCTGGAACAAAGAAAACTGAGGCTATCTTAAATTATCCGACACCAAATAGAAACGTAAAGCAAATTCAAAGCTTCTTAGGATTAGATTCATATTTCCGAAGATTCATACCTGGTTTTGCCTTAAAAGCCAAGCCCTTATCAGATCTCCTTAAGAAAGATGTTGCTTTTTCATTTGGCGTGGACCAGATGTGCGCTTTTCAAGCGCTAAAATCCGCATTGGCCAACGACCCAGTTCTTCAACTGTTTAAGTACGGGATGTACACCGAAGTCCACACAGACGCTTCGAAGCACGCATATGCTGCAGTGATGCTGCAAAAAAATGGTGAGGACGGACAGTTACACCCTGTACAGTATATGAGTAGACAGACCACGGATTCTGAAAAGAGGTATCATTCATATGAGCTAGAAGCTCTAGCCATCATTCAAGCATTTAAAAAGTGGAGACCGTACCTACTTGGTCAAAGGGTAAAAGTGATCACAGACTGTAACGCATTTGCGGCAACTACAAAAAAAAGGGATGTACCGTTGAAAGTAGCGCGATGGGCATTGTATCTACAAGACTTTGATATAGACATCGAACATCGTTCCGGTACACAAATGCGTCATGTGGATGCACTAAGTAGAGAAGTTTTAGTTCTCGACGCTACAGTCTCTCACCAATTAAGTCAAGCCCAAGACGAAGATGAGTATTTAAAGGCTATAAAAACAATACTGAAACAACAAGATTTCTTTTTAAAAAATGACCTAATTTACAAAATCCTTAACGGAAATGAACTTATTGTGGTTCCCACTCAAATGGAGAACCAAATTATTAGACAAACCCATGAGCAAGGGCATTTCGCCGTTAAGAAAACGTCAGATCTTTTATTAAAGCAATACTTTATCCATGACTATCGGAAGAAAATTGAAAATTTTATAAAAAGTTGCGTTCCGTGCATCCTTGCAGAAAGGAAGAGCGGTAAGCATGAATGCTATTTGACACCGATAGAAAAGGAAGACAAACCCCTCCAGACCTACCACGTCGATCACTTGGGTATACTAGAAGTGACCCAAAAAAGGTATAAGCACATTTTCGCCGTCGTAGATGGTTTCACTAAATTTGTATGGCTATACCCGACGAAGACTACATCGAGCGAAGAGGTCATAGACCGATTGATAAAACAAGCTGACGTATTCGGTAACCCGCGTAGAATAGTTTCTGACCGTGGTTCAGCCTTCACTTCTAATCGATTTAGAGAATATTGTGCCCAAGAGGGAATTGTTCATTCGCTTATAACCACGGGTGTACCAAGAGGAAATGGTCAAATAGAACGGGTAAACCGAGTTATAATACCTATGTTGACGAAACTATCGTTAGCTAAGCCATCCGATTGGTTTAAGTACGTGGGCACTCTGCAAAGATTTATCAATTCGAATACCTCTAGAAGTACTGGAGCAACTCCATTTAGAATTCTTACAGGAGTAGAGATGAGACTAAAAAACGACTCTGACTTAGTTAATCTCGCTATGATTGTTGACGAAGAAATGTCAAAACAACTTGACCAGGAAAGAGACAGGGTTCGCGAAATCGCAAAAGAAGATATAAGCAAAATACAGGAAGAAAATCGCCGTACCTTTGACAAGAAACGAAAACCAGCTGTTAAATACAGAAAGGGCGACCTTGTTGCCATTAAGCGAACACAGATGACTCAGGGAAAACTATCAAGCAAGTTTCTGGGACCCTATCGTATTTCCCACGTAGGTAAAAAGAATCGGTACCGAGTTGTTAAAGTAGGTGAGCACGAGGGTCCTATACAAACCACCGGTGTGGCAGACCACATGAAGCTGTGGAACAATGAGGCTATTCGGGGCGAATAGCGTCAGGATCGCCGAATGTAGGAACGAACGTTTTCGTGCGACACTGTAGCATGCCACTCACCACACCAAATCCACCCCAGATAACTTCTCTTCGAAATATAAAAGGCAGTCGCAGACGATCCGCCACAAGATAAAGTCCGGTGTTATCCTTATAAATATTTTATCTTTTATATCTTAGTAATAAATTTTTCAAAATAAAAGAGTTTCTTTCATTCATTCCTACATCAATACTAAAAAAGCCCCAGGATTTGATTTAATATCAGGAGAAATCTTAAAACAACAGCACAAATTATAAATGCTGCATTCAGGATAAGGTATGTACCTAGCATGTTGAAAGTCGCGGAGGTAATTATGATACCGAAACCAGGTAAACCACCTAGTGAAATCACCTCTTTTCGCCCCATATCGATACTGCCTATGTTGTCTAAACTATTCGAAAAGATGTTGATCAAACGTCTGCATAAAATAATTGAAGAAAAATCGCTAATCCCAAACCATCAATTTGGTTTTAGAAATAAGCACTCCACGATTGATCAGGTGCATAGAATAACTGATGAAATCGAAAAAGCATTAGAAGAAAAAAAGACATGCTCTACAATATTTCTCGATATAGCACAAGCTTTCGATAAAGTATGGCACAAAGGCCTGATCCATAAATTGCAAAAGCATCTGCCAAAACAATATTCAGAAATTCTAGAATCTTAGATACTACAGCGATTCTTTAGAATTAAGCAGGGAGATAACTACTCCACGTTAAGAGAAATAGAAGCTGGTGTAGTGTGCTAGGCCCTGTATTATATCTCTTATTCACCAGTGACTTGCCAAATAGTGACGAAACAACTGTGGCAACATTTGCAGACGATACTGCTATCCTTGCTGTGGGAGAAACTGTCGAAGTAGCGACGAAAAAACTACAGAAGGCAGTGAATAATATATCAAAATGGACCAAAAAATGGCAGATTAAATTAAATGACCTAAAATCGGTCCACATCAACTTCACAAATAAAAATGTGCAGCACATTCCAGTAGCAATAAATGATAATGAAATAAAATACGCAAATACAGCCAAATATCTAGGCATGACACTAGATACAAAACTGCGCTGGAAAGCGCATGTAAAGAAAAAAAGAGAAGAACTGAACATGCGCTACGGTAAAATGTATTGGCTTATAGGGTAATACTCTTGTCTGTCCAATTACAATAAAATACTGCTTTATAAGCAAATTTTAAAACCAGTATGGACCTACGGGCTCCAGCTATGGGCATGCACATGCGAAACTAATCTAAAGAAAATACAAACATTCCAAAATAAAGTACTACGGAATATAGTAAATGCACCATGGTACATAAGAAACACTGATCTGCATAGAGATCTAGAAGTTGAAATGATTGAAGAAGAAGTAAAAAAAGTAGCCAATAGACGCAAACCGAGGCTTCTCAATCACGTCAACTCAGAAATGACGGAACTATTAAATACTAACAATCTGACTAGGAGATCAAGAAGAGTAAAACCTTTTGAACTAGCTGGATCAAGATAGAAAAAAAAAAAAAAAAAAAAAGGCTCAAACAATATCTAATCGTCCACAGACGACTACTTATCATAAATATTTTTAAGGTATGAAAGAGCAATTAGCTGATTGATTTAACGACTAGGTGCAATAATTTGAAGACTGGCTCCACCCCGCCCTGCGATGTACTGCCAAGAAGGCTAAACCCGCAGGGAAAACGGGAAGAAGGGAGAAGGGGTTAGTGGGTAAAAATCCCACACTGTTACTGAGTACGTGCTCAGTTTCGTCTTTTGAAGATTACCACCTCCCAGCATAAAAAAAAAAAAAAAAAATCTTACAAAGAAACCATTTCCAGAAATTGAAAGTTATTGTCAAAACAGTCACGGAGGGAACTAGACAAATATCAAATAGATAATGGTTTATATTCTCTTAGATAATGGTTTATATTCTTCTATTCATCTTAGTGTATGATGCAGATATGCAACAGTATGCATTAAAGGGTTAAGAGATATTGTACGCGTGCACGCTCGTGATCGAAAAAAAAGATGCTCTCAATGACAGCCGTCAACAGGAAATTGCACTTTCAATTCTCTTGCAGGTGGCAGCAGAGTCTCGTTTAGTTACAGGGTGTATGTACATGTAACACTCCTTCGCCCTTGGATGAAACTATTGCGGATTTTTTACCTTTACTGCAAATCAGTCCTTCGAGCTTCAGGCTGAATTGGTGTTGATTCAGGAATAGTCTTTTGTGGTTCGCACCATTCGCTCCACTTGGCCATTTGTAGATGGATGAAATGGAGCTGAAAAGATATGTTTGATTAAATTATTTTCAAAAAAAAATTTAGAACCATGGCATGTGAACGCCGTTCCATTGTCAGAAACAATGACATCGGGTAGCCCATATGTACCAAAAAGCTGTCACAATACCAAGGCGATGTAGCAGAAACTGAATGGACTCGTGAAATCTACATATACTAGCTGTTTGCCCGCGGCTCCGCTCGCGTGGGTTACAAAATTAATGTTAATTTTTTAATTTTTTTAACTAAAGCTAAAACCTACATTCTATTAATTAAATGAAATAAAAGATATTTCATTCGAACAAAAAAATTATTAAATCCAACCCAATTTTACTCCGAATTATTCATTCGGTGTGCGATTAAAGAAGAAGTTACCCCAAGTTTGCCGCGGGAGAATATTTAACCGGCGTGCGCTGGCGCAATAAGATCGAGTTATTCGTAATACATAGTAAAACAATTTTTAGTGCGATCTATAAACCGTGTTCTTTAACGTGAATAATTATTTTGTTTCAATAAAAAAAGTTATCAAAGGTAGGTACACTTCAGTGCAAAAATCTTATAGGTAGCGTGAGTGTGTTGTTTATTTTGGCACTTCTACACTTTTCGGTTTGAAAACGCCATTTTGTAGTGCTTGAGGAAATAAGAGTAATATACAAAAGAACCAAAATTTTGATATTGCGGCTTAAAAAATATTTGTTTCTATGGAAAATTACTGAATTTCTGCTTTCCTTAATACACTGGGTACCTATAGTTATCCCTAATACTTATAAAAGGCAAAGTCATTTCCTGTTAGTGACCTCCTAGCCGGAGAACCACTTATCCGATTTACGTGATTTTTTTTATTTCATAGATACATACATATGTTCACTCTTCAGGTTATAGGATATGTTTTGCTGGGTAAGATAAAATAAGGAATAAGGAGTAGCGATAATAGTGATTTAAGTGGGGAAAAAGTTCAATTTTACAGCTCTAACTCAATAATGGCTTATCGGATTTAAAAACAAAAAATGGGTGAAATTAGTAAATAAAACATCCCTCTACGTTGTCCTGAAGCTGAGCAATGTTCAAAACAATTATTTAAATCATCGCCCGCAATTTTCCTTCAGTGGAGACCACTGCCAGCAGTCCTGCAGCAGTGGGTATAGTTGCAATAGTGTGCGTAAGTATATATGGGCGCTCTAACGTGATCATGTTTTGAACTTCAGTGTGTGGTCATCTATTTTCAGTGCAAACCATAGTCGAACTAAATTAAACAGTCATCTTCGGGTCCTTTGACAGATTCGCTCCCCCAAGCTAAAAACCACCCAAAATCGTATTTGTATTTTGATAATTCAATGACAGAGAAAAACATTTTGTATTGGTTTAATACAATATTTATCAGTCCCACTCAGACTGTTTGTATTTTATTGGTTTGCTACTGTCGGTCGTTCATTCACACTTCTGCACGTATATATTGTGTGAGAGTGAGAAAAAAATATGAACGAATAGAGTGAGAAGGCTATGCGACAAAATCTCTGTGTGAAAAATGAAGCAGGTATATTTGTTTGTGATTGTGTGAATGGAATTATTAAAGCTCCGGTAGACTAACGGTAGCTTAATACTTTTGCGTGAACGGGTCAATAAGATCGAGTTATTCGCGATACTCCAGATAGCAAAAGTAAAACAATTTTTGTGCAATCTCCTAAACTGTGCTTTTCAACGTGAACATCTAATAATTATTTTGATTGAATAAAATATCTTTTATTTCATTATAATTAATACAATGTAAGTTTTAGCTTTAGTTAAAAAAATTAAAAAACTAACATTAATTTTGTAGCCCACGCGAGCGGAGCCGCGGGCAAACAGCTAGTACTGATTAAAGGCAAATTCTTGCAAACTATCAGTGAGCTAATGGAAACTGCTCTTAAAGCACTATCTAAATGGTCAAAAGAGAACGGTCTAGGAGTTAACCCTCTGAAGACCGAGCTTGTTTTGTTCACTAGAAAGAGAAAGCTACCTGGCTTAACATTACCAAAACTAGACGGCACCACAATAAATCTCTTATCCGAGGCAAAATATCTCGGTGTCAACCTAGACACCAAGTTATCTTGGAAAAGAAATGTTGAAGAAAGAACAAAGAAAGGATTAAACGCTTTTTATGTTTGTAAGAGAGCCTTTGGAGAAGATGGGAATTGCAACCGCGCATTATACAGTGGATGTACAAAGCAATCATTAGACCTAGCATCCCCTACGGGTCCCTAGTCTGCTGGACAGTAACAGAAATAAAGAGCTACATGAAAGAACTCTAAAAAGAACAAAGGCTTGCATCACTTTGTACCATGAGAGTTGTGAGAACCGCACTGCAAGCAGGGCTGGATATGATTTTGCATCAACTTCCCCTGGACCTGTTCATCAAAGGCTCTGCGACAAAAGGAGCTCTTAGACTAAGAAAATCCAACTTGTGGAATCAGGCCACCCATGGACATGCGCCAATATAAAGAGAATATGTGGGAAATTTAACTCTGAAAGATTCACAGCCACATCAGACTATATAATCCCCCATAATGACTTCAATATCGACATCCCTATCATATTTCCAAGGTCAGAAGATTATGAGTCAAAAAGTGTAGATCAAAATCAAGAGTTCGCGATCTCCACTCATGGCTCCAAGATAGATATTGGTACGGGTGCGGGCTTTTACTCAGAGGCTCTGCAAAAACACGAGTCTTTCAGACTACCAGAAGCATGCAGTGTTTTCCAAGCTGAGATCCTGGCAATAAAAAAGGCAGCCATATGTATAGGAAATAGTCACATCCCTCCGTTGGATGTAATTATTTTCGTTGACAGTCAAGCAGCCCTTAAATCGATTAAATCGAATACAATCAAATCAAAGGCGGTTAAGAAATGTCGCGATGCACTGATCAACATTAGACACCATTCGATCAAGCTCTGCTGGGTTTCTGGACATAGTGATATAGAAGGGAACGAAAAAGCCGACGCCTTGGCAAGAAGGGGGTCAGAAATGAACATCAGTGTAGCTGACGCATCCATACTGCCACCGATTGGTGAATTGTACAATATCATTGACGACATAATAGAGAAAGAGGCTAACTCTTCTTGGCAGGACAGTGCCACCTCTCGTACTTTATGGCCGAAATTAAATAAAATAAAAACAAAGAGTCTTTTGGCACTAGACAGATCCTCCATCCGCTTGTTAACGGGAGTAATCACAGGACACTGCGCCATCGGAGCTATGCTCAGCAAATGGAACGTCCAACGATTTATGCAAAAGCTGCGGTGACGAGGAGGAAGTGGAATCAATCCAACATCTGCTATGCCACTGCCCCGCTTTGCAAGAACGTACTCTAGGATTCAGGTTCTTCGCAAGCATCGCAGAGGTAGCAGTAGTCCAGATTCAGGATCTCCTACATCATTTTAAAAACAGCAACTGGTTTCAATCGCCACAATTTAGACAGGTTTTTTCCACGGGTAACCTCGCACCAACATTCAAAAAACGGGATTTACAATGGATTTACAGACCTAATAATAGGTCTCCGAGTGAACGTGATGAGTTCTATCCATCACACACTCTACCTAATCTAATCATGCACATTTATCACGAATTGCCTATTGTATAAGTAGTCATGAAAGTTTTTTGTCGATTTGCGCTTAATTTCGCTCAGATTGCTTGAGTGTCCTTGAATAATATGAAATTGGTCGCTCAGATCCATCTGGCAACAAGTGTGCTAAAATCGAACCAATTCCATACGACGAAGCATAGCAGGACAGCATGAAAGGTAAGTTCTCATTGAAATGCATAAGAACGCTGTCTGATGATAACAATTAGAAGTAGAAGTTGAGAAGCCCTAAAAATGCTTGAGGCTCACTTTTGGTCTTTGGAGGAGGCGTATTTTGTATCGACAAGAGTTCTCTTTTAGAGGATGAATTCCTTCTGCATCGACGCGAAACCGTAAGAAATTTATTGACGGAAAATTGCGGCGCCAGAGCGCAGATTAATGATTGGGAACAAACTTCGTCTAACCCACTGGGAAAAAGTGCCGAGCCTTAGAAGATCCAAACGATTAATCAAGACAACCTTAACTTATATAAATCGATAAGAAAAGCATTAGAAATTTGATGAGATTCCTTCGCACTATACATACATTAACAAGATCTGGGCTCAGAGACGGAATGTGGAGGAAGATGAAGATAAATCATACGAACACATTCATTATCACTGCACGGTATTACATTGGTTAAGGAGACATGTCTGCTACGAAGAAACATGTTTCTACGTTAGCAGAGGAACCAAAACTTACATTATTTAACCGATTATTTAAGTGATTTGTTTAGGTGTTTTAATAAGTGAATACATACATATGTGTGTATTTAATAATAATCGAATTGAGAGTAGTCACTGCGATTCACTTACTAGATTTCGTTAGATCAAACAATCGAACATTTTGAAATCAGTTTTCAGAATTGAATTCGGCGTCAGCGTAGATATTATTTAAGAGCAATAAATACATAATTATCTGTTTTTCCAAAAAAATAATATTGCATGTACATATGTATTATAAAATTATATATTGAAGATTCTGTTAACAAAATCTTTCTTACATCAGCGAGAGCATCATAGATCGCACATGAATTTATAGAATTAAGTTTACGTATGCATATTGACAATTCAAGTATATAAGTTAACACCCCATTTCACTTCAACGGAAATATGATTTGGTTCCTAAAATCATGCTCCACATTCATGCTCCGCATTCTTGCTTTTTTCCTATCCCACTTTAGAATCACGCTCCAGATCCATGTTTCTATTCCACATCATTATCCATCAGCACATTCCCACACTTCATTCGAATCACACCTGAGATTCATGTTGCTGACTTAACGTCTGGCTGGAGCCAATACCTTTGCGTATCTTATTTCGCACGTTTTTCTTTATCTTCCATTTTCCCATATTCTGTGTTTCCGCCGCATAGTCTAAGTTAGGTGTTAAGTTTATTTGTGAAATTGAAATTGAAAATAATTAAGTTACTTTTGATGAGTAAAGAGGCTTGTCCTCCAGAAAATTATTTTTTTTTTAAAACATTTTTAATATATGAAATTTTAATTTGTATTATGTACATTATATTTATCAATATATGTGAACTTACAATCATTATCAATGAACTCAAGGCGGTAATGTATAGCCTTATTTATACCAGTATCTCCATCGATCGCTTTAACAGAAAATGTCTTAAAGTAAAAATATTAAGTATTTTCCTGATTCATCAAATATATAATTTTCATAAAATAATTACTTGCGTGGTTTTTTCCGCAAAAGTTGCTGTTGTCAAAGGTTTAACCCATATAGGATCTTTATTTGGAACATCTATGACCTCGAGAATTGCTGAGATATTACCTTGGTTACTATTAAGGTCATATGCAGTAACAATGAGATTATAAGCTGCTCTTTGTTCATAATGAAGTTCTTCCGATATCCTAGTATTATATTTCGAAATAATTATATTTTTTTTCTTTTACTATGCAATGAAAAATATTTACTTGAGAGAAAACTGCTTATTGTATTCTGATTCTGTACCATATTCTACTAAAGAAAATAAATTATCGTCAACATTTTGTCCATTAATTTCGACTACAACATTATTTTGGTGCATTCCATCTGCATCATATATATTAAATATGCAATCCGTTATGATATTTGACCTCAATTCCTGAAAACAAATTTTGTTTAGTCATTGATTATTATTATAGTACGCAAACACTTACTTCAACTCTGCATGGTGATGGATTATATGTAATGGAAGGATTGTTGTCAAAAATATTTTTTATAGATACTCTAATCGAATGTTCCCTCTCAGATTTAACATTCACAGAAAATACGTAAATTCTTTGACGTTCGTTTTCGTAGTCTTGTCTTTTAGTTATTTCAATTAGCCTAAAATATTTTACAGGTTAGTTATAACATTATACAATTTGTTTAGAATAAATGTATATACCATTCCGCTTTTTCGTTTTTTACGATCGTTGCACCTAAAAAATTATTGTCACCAATTGAAAATGCTCCAATAAATGGTGCCTCGTTTCCTTCAAAATTAAATAAAAGCAATTATGTATAAACGTTATATTTTTTTAGCTTCAAGCAAGTAGTACATATGAATGCATGAAAAGCCATAGAAAAAACTGAAAATGTACATACATATGTACATATTCATGTATTTGCCCAAATTTGTATCAAAAAATTGACTTAAAAAAAACATGGGTGCAGGTGAGATATTCAATATACTTTTTAATACAAGTACAAAAAAAAAATTCAAATACTTGGCCCAAAGAAAGTACATACATATTTGATTCCGGGCCAATCTTCTCGGGATCATTTGTGTTGTGCGTATTATATTTTTTACACAAATGGCTTAGAGCCATATCCGAAAGGCATATTGAGAAGCTTTCTCATGACAGTTATTACTCTCGGACGTTTGTCAGACATTCATGAGAGGTGGGACCGTGAACAACTTTTTGGTGCTCTCTGGGATTCGAACTTCGAACCTCCCACTCGCGTTCCAACGCACTAACAATTTGAACGACGACGCCCATTACTTTTATTAACCACCGCAAATAGCTTCGAATAGAAAAATTTTTTTCGAAGAAAAGTCGCCTTAAAAACCAGATTCTAGCTCTATGAAGTTGTAAAAGGAACGAATGTCTATTTATTTTGTGTTAATTTATTTTATTATTTTAAAATAGAAGATTTGTTTTATAAATTTTACCGCAAACCAAAAGAGAGGCACAAACGCGAATTGAGGCACGCCTCAATATGTATAGCCAAGGCCTGCAGCTGCCTATGCCAGAGTTTGGGCTCCGACTATTCGTACCAAATGACGTTTTGCTGATTTCACTGCAGCCTCCCAGAGTCTACCTAGATGAGGAGCGCTGGGGGTACCAAAATGCCAATTCGTGCCAATGTTGGCCAGTACTTGTTGATTTCGACTCCAAGCCGCCAAGTCTTCTATATGTATGCAGTATGCCCTGACAAAAGCTGTGCCGTTATCACTATATGGGTCTCGACAGGGACCCTGGCGACTGATGTACTGTGAGAAGGCTACTAAAAACAGAAAGGTCTTCCACCACATCTACATGTACAGCTTTTGTGACCATACAAATAAAGATAGCCATATATGCTTGGTTGTGGACCGAGACCGTTTTGCTCCAACGTGCAGACGTCGTATCGGCATTCAACGTCTGATGCACGCAACGATTCGTAGGGGTTATAAGTTAAGGAGCAACTTCAGTCACCAGCGCACGCATTCTTCATTTTGCAAGACAGAAAGTTCATCTTCGATGAGTATGGTGTTGTTTCCTGAAGTGAGTGATTCGTCCATCAGCCAGTCCGAACCTTGTTGCCACAAACATTGTTTCAAAAATGCATATGGTACCACCGGTTGGGAGATATAAATTCTTGTATGTGTCGGACTCGATATGAGTCGTCTGGGTTTACTGTTGAAGGATGGTTGCGTAGCTAACATAGCACAATGTTTGAATCCAACCATAAACAATACGGTGCGTTTTGCAGTCATAATACGACTCGAACGTCCTGGAGCGCCAAGACCAGCAAGTCTGCTTTGTATAATTCCAAGCGAAGGATTGTAGCACCCTTTAGCGGGCCTACATTCATACGTTCAGTAGGAATCATGCGTGGGCTCATCACTAACAATTGTTTTAGTTTAAACGACATATGCCCGTGAGCTAGCATCATAAAACCAGCGGATTGTTGTTTATTCTGCATCTATCATACCCAGCCACCGAGGCACTTGAAACGGGTTGAGTGCATGGAGTCTGTTTGGAAATGTAAGCCATTGTTTAGACAATTGGTAGGTAGAGGGGCCCCCGCATTTGATATCTGCAGACTAAAGAATTTGAATGAAAATCTTGCGCATGATAACGACTGATACGAGTAGACTTGTTGAGTCAAACAACTGTGCAACTTCTCTAAGAACCCGCCTCTTGGTGGGAGATTTGGGAGGTTTAACGAGATTACCACTGAAGAACAATTCGTTGCTCCCTGAATCTTACCTTAATCCGAACACCGAAGCAGTTGCAGAATTGATGACGTGTTCAGCTGCAGGTTTCACCTCACATTTTATGGTTTGAATAACCTCAAGACTATTGAAATTCCACCTTCGAAGTTCCAAATGTCCAGCCGAGAGAATTTTGGATTGGTAGCCAACAATCTCAAAATTGTTTCCCGTCCTGCTAAAGCCTGATTATAGTCAACCACTGCGCCGTAATTGTGAAGAGGACATTGGCGGAAGTAATGTATAGTATTGAAAGGGCTACAAGCCATAGGCCATTCTAGTCAGATCGTAGATACCGATGTCTTTTCGGGTGCGTCCCGCCAGAGAATGCGCTGGAAGTATCGATACTCAGATGCAACCAGTACTTGACAAAACATTATTTCAATATCCGCTGTGAGAGCGATGTTGATGAACCTTGATATACAGTGGACGCTCGATATAGTGAACATCGATATAGTGAACAATCCAATATAGTGAACACACAATATTTTATACAGGCTATTCTAAATAGTGAACAAAAAAAATCTCGCTTTAGTGAACTTATGTTTTTTTATTTTCTTCGAACCTCAGAGCATGCAAAAAACAGTTAAAACTTATTAGTGCCATTCAGTCGTCAGTTAGGACCGCTGGGAAGTACATACGTTCACAGATATGTATGCATACCCATATACAATCGTCCAAATTTACCGTTTTGTGAGAGTATCTTGCACGATTATATATCACGCAGTTTGGGGTTGTTTGTAGTACCATTGTACAAATGCAAACTGCCTGTTCAATTATTTGAGAAAACACTAGGACAACTAGCAATAAAGTAGATTACACGGATGTTTTGGTCCTTAAAGGGTTGCAAGAAAAGGCGATACTAACTGACATAAATTCAAAGAAAAAGCAAACGAAGATGACTAACTATTTTAGCACAGCTTAAGTTTGATGTATTTTTTCTTTTTTAAATACATGGAATGTATTATTTTTGTTACGTTTTACGATACGATGCTTTTGTTAAAAATTCATTGTTCTGTTTAATGAATATTAGCTTGTTTTTTAGTAATTGCAAAAAAAAAATTGTAATTATATTCAATTTTCGATGTATTGCATGTAAAACCATACACATTTTGATGAAATTTGCTTCAAGGACTCCACGCTCGTTACAGTGAACAATCTCGTTCCAGTGAACAGGCCCGGTTTTTATTAGTTCACTATATCGAGCGTCTACTGTATGTATTTCAGCTAGTAGTTTTTGATTGTCGAAACGATTTTTAACGCTGCTCATACGTCCTCATAGCCACCCACATATAAACCACGAATCAAACATACCAAAAATAATTTCCGATTCAAGGCAATGCGTGTTTCATTATAAATGCTCCCCACTTACTCCCACAGTAGGTCATGAGTAGGCAATTCGTCGACTTAGGAGCTCCAACAAATGGCTTAGAGCTTTTGATTCAACTGGGAAATGTCACACGTGTTCAGGTCGGCACCATGCACGCGATTATTAATCCGTAGTCATGGAAATGATGAAATATATATATGTACATACAGTGGTGGCCAATGAAATAGAGCCAGTGCTATCTTAAAGCGAAAAGGAGGTTGTTCTTAAATATCTTTCTATTTCATAATGCTGTCATCTAACTTTTAAATTGCTGATATGGTTTGTTGTTGCAAGTATAGAATAGAACAGTTAAATTTGTTATTTCTTGCAAACAATACCATTTGTGAGTTAAAGTGTCATTTTAAGCTGGACAATGGAATAGAGCATATTGAATTTGATTTGAACACACAAAAGACGTTTGAATTAATTTATTGTTTCAGATTAATATGACGGGTGATATTAGCATTTACTTCGCTAAAAAAGTTTGGTCATTGAATTTCCCTTTAACCTTAGATATGGCTCCCGGAATCCAATGCACACCAATATGGCTACATAAGGATGGGAAGTCTCAAAGGCAGATTGTAAAAGCACTTGAATGTTCCCGGAAAATGGTGGAAAACATATTCAACCCACAAAAAGCCCGGATGATTGTTCGTAGTGCTAAATCAGATCCATTTTTGTCTTCTTGAGACATTATAATGGATTTAAAGTTGGTAAAAAGTAGGGCTAGGATTTCGATGCATTTACATATTTTTTTTGAGACACATTAGAAGCAATAGAACAAGTGATCTTTCCGATTTATGAATTTTCCTTTAAATTGGCATCCAATCGTTAGTGCATATTTTTCCATATTTTACTGTAAATGCATATTTTGCATATTCTTGCATATTTTTAATAATAAATGCATATTGTGTGCATATTTCCGAAAGGATCTCTTAGCGCAATTATAAAGAAAAAGCTTGACAATGTTCTTATGAAAAATGAAGGTTTTTTTAAAACTGAAAAATATATGTAAGGCGTTTACATTGAGTTGTGTCGACGAAAATTATATAGAAAACCTAACCACTGAAGAAGTATGTGTTCTTAAAAATGCACCTATTACGTCAGTTGACGTCAAGCGATCCTTCTCGATGTACATAACTTTTCAAAGACCGAATCGCCAAAGTTTCCCCTTTAAATATTTTATCATTTATGTTAATAAAATATATCCCTTACGTGACTACACACCTCGTCGTGGTGTAAGGGCCTAGTAGAGGTCAATGACTCTCGGGATTTAATCCCTAGATGAGATTCGAAACCAAGATGCAGTCGAACTCCAATCCTACCGCTTCACATCCTTTCCTTTCCCCCTTCCCCTCCGGTGGGCTGGATCAAGGTGTCATACGACCCGTGCCGAGGATCAACCTGACTGGGAGCCCATCCCAAAAATAGCTCAGTCGCAAACGGAGTATTCGGATACCTGGCGACCTCCGGATTAGCTAGCCTTATCTGTGTAATGCGGATCTCTGCACAGACCGACACTCCTTTCTCCGCTACTCGTGGGAACACTTTGAACAATTCAAAAAAACTAATAAAACAAAAAACAAGCTTTAAGCTGTTTACCGGGAAAGCTCCTGAAGAGCTGGCTGGTAAGAAGACTGTGGCTTTACATGGTCCGACTACTGCCAATAGCCGGGTGGAGCCCATAGGTACCAATAACCTCCCACATTCCTCTAAGGACCCTTCGGGAGCAAAGCGTAGCGCTGCTCCCTCTAAACAGGCGTACAAAGATCGACGTACAGCCAGTCGCATTCTGAAGCACTTTGGAGATATTCTGGAATGCAACAGAACCGAAAAGATGAATGCTCGCATCGAATGGGCCAAGAAGATCGTCAGCGAAGCTGGGACAAGCGGCGACTCCACGTCAAAGCGTAAAAGATCGTTGGAGGAATCCGTTTCGGATTCTAAAAGAGCCAAGGTGCACAACACCAGCACCTCTTCCAGGCCTCCCAACGCCACATCGATGTCCTACAGCGATGTCCTTAAAGACAAAATAGTGCTGGCGGTCATCGACAAAAGCGACCCAGACGGTTCGATAGCTCCTGACAAGTGGAAGTTTATTCCAGCCAAACTTCCACTTGGATCCCAGCCGAACCCTCCAACACGGATACAATATTAGAGATCCTAAGAACAAGCAACCCCGATCTTCCGACGCACAACTGGAAAGTCGCTAAGCTGGATGAGGCTAAAGGTCTTTATAGATGCGCAATCATCGTTATAAATAAAGAATCTTTGGCTCCTTTGGCGAAGACTGGTGGTGTCGTCTACTACGGCTTTGACCCTATCAACATCAAGGTTTACAAAAAAGATGAGGAAACAGATCTAGGCATACTGCCCCCCCACCATTCTGATTCCACTCCTCCAACCGACGTACCCGAGCCTGTCACGTTCCCTTCCTTGGATAGTGACGACTCTCAAACATCACTTCCTAAGCAGAATCCGTCTCTAGTCGATGAAGACAAACTGTCGGACATGGAGACGGATGACTGCTTCAATAAATTACATCCACTGCTTTTGAGTGAGGACGAATTTTTGGAATCGTCCTCGGACTCGGAAGCCCTGAATACCACCGTGGTGGAGGCTTCTCTGCCTAATTGTAGCACCAATGCTGCAGTTAGTCCAGATTAACTTACACCACTCCATAACGGCTTCTGCCGCCCTTCTTCTCCGTCTCTCAAAGGACAGGGAAGATATAGTCTTGGTCCAGGAACCTTGGGTCGTGGACAATATGGTATGTGGATTCAAGACTCCAAACTACTACACCCTGTATATGCGTAACAAAGGTAAACCCAGATCGTGTATACTGGTGAAAAGTAACCTAAATGCAATTTTACTCCCTAATTACAGCGATCGAGATACTACCGCAATAAAAATAGAAACAACCGACGGTGCCTACTACTTGGTTTCAGCGTATCTCGCCCATGATAACATTGACTCTCTTTTTGGGGATAACCTGGAAAGACTGATCGCAGATGCGGGGATACAAAAAACTGGTCTCATCATTGGATGTGATGCTAATGCTCATCACACCGTATGGGGCAGTTCCGACATTAACAAAAGAGGTGAGTTACTTTTCGATTCCATTCTAAGTACAAACCTTATTTTGTGCAACATAGGTAACGAGCCTACCTTCGTCACCAGAAACAGGCAAGAAGTACTGGACATAACACTTGCCTCCGATAGCATTACCCACCGTATTAGAAATTGGAAGGTGTCAAGCGAGCCCTCATTTTCGGATCACAGGTACCTCCAATTCTCCTTATATGTAGACTCTCTTAGCCCGCCAGTTTTTAGGAATTATCGTAGAACTGATTGGCTCAAATATAGGTCAACTTTAAGTTGTTTAGTTACCTCAAATCACCTTAACCCCCCATGCAATCCCCAAGAACTTGATCGCATGGTTGAAAATTTAACATCAGCCTTAAACACAGCGATGTCTTCTTCTTGCCCTCTGATCAAACCCAGGGGCAAAAATAAGCCACATTGGTGGACTGCAGGGTTAGGCCCTTTAAGAAGTAATTGTAGGAAACTCTTCAATAATGCCAAAAGTACGAGAGACGCGCTAGATTGGGACCTGTACAAGGCATCCCTTAGCGCATACAAAAAAGAATTAAGGAAAGCCAAACGAAATTCTTGGAGACTCTTCTGTGGTAAAATAGAAGAAGTTTCTGAGGCATCTAGGCTAAGAAAAATTCTCTCTTCAAATCCAATTACACCCAGTTACCTTAAAAAACCGGATGGAACTTGGACTACTTCCAGCGAAGATTCGCTAAAACTACTGCTTGACACCCATTTCCCAGGCAGTTCCAAAGTTGTTAACAGTATGGTTTCCAGCAGACCACTTCCACAAATTACCAACTCCTCAAACTTGATCACATTGAGCAAACTTCACTGGGCACTACACAGCTTCAAACCATACAAATCCGCGGGACCAGACGGCATAATACCTGCCGAGTTGCAGAAGTCATCGGACATAATTATGCCGGTGCTGAAGATGATTCTGCAAAGTTGTCTAAACCTGGCTTATATCCCAAAGATATGGAGAGAAGTCAAAGTTGTATTCATACCCAAAGCGGGTAAATGCTCTCATTCAAATCCAGAAGATTTCAGACCTATCAGTCTATCATCATTCCTCTTAAAAATATTGGAACGACTGATTGATATCCATTTACGCAACAGTATTGATAAGAAGCTACTGTCAGCGGCCCAACATGCGTATTGCAAAGGCAAATCAGTGGAGACAGCATTGCACTCACTGGTACGCAAAATTGAGCATTCCCTGTTCCACAAGGAGTACACAATGGTTGCCTTTCTGGATATAGAAGGCGCTTTCAACAACGTCAATACATCAGCGATAGCAGATGCACTATCAGATCTGAAAGTTGACAGCTTACTCCGCGAATTGATCAATCTACTGCTCAATGGTCGGATTATCAATTCAAAGCTGGGTGGGACGTCTATCAGAAGATCTGTTAGTAGAGGCACTCCACATGGAGGTGTTCTATCCCCGCTTCTGTGGAATTTAGTGGTCAATGAACTATTGATAATCATGGAAGGCGAGGGATGCACAGCGATCGCTTATGCAGATGATGTTGCCTTGGCCGTCTCGGGAAAGCACCTAAATACTCTGAAGGAACTCTTACAAAACGCTTTAAATAAGCTCACTAGATGGGCAGTTCGGTGTGGTCTGGGTGTAAACCCCCACAAAACTGAACTAGTACTCTTTTCAAGGAAATATAAAATTCCGCTAGTCGACCCTCCCTCTCTTAATGGAACCAGCTTAACCTTCTCTGATAAAGCAAAATATTTGGGTCTTATCCTGGATAGGAAGCTAAGTTGGAAACTTAATATTCAAGAAAAAGTAAAGAAAGCTACAGTACCACTTTTCTCTTGTAAGAAAGCCATTGGGAATAAATGGGGATTACAACCTCGAATTACTCACTGGCTCTACACCTCGATCATTAGACCGATACTCACATACGGGGTGATTGTCTGGTGGACAGCCTTAGATAAAGCTATAAATCGCGATTATCTAAGTAAGGTCCAACGTACAGCTTGTCTGTGCATCAGCGGAGCACTACGTACAACTCCCTCCGCGGCACTGGACATTATATTCCATCTAATACCCCTCGATATATATTGCAAGCAAATGGCAGCAACTGCAGCCGTTCGCCTTGAAGCTACCCAACAGTGGTCAAGAAAAGAATTCGGCCACGCCTCTATTCTGAATAAATTCAAAATCTCTCCCGAAAACACGGACTACACCATACCTCGTTTAAATTTTGAGAAGAACTTCCTTGTCACCATCCCTTCCAGATCATGCTTGGAGGAAGATGCATTTTTAGAAGATGATTCTATTTACTTCTACACTGACGGGTCAAAAACCATAGACGGAGTCGGTGCAGGTGTTTTCTCCGATAAGCTTAATCTTAAGCTCTCCTTCCGTCTTCCTAATCACTGTAGCGTGTTCCAGGCGGAAATAATGGCGATCAAAGAAGCCCTACCTTGGCTTAAGAAAAACGTGATATCTGCTAGAGATATCCGCATCTTTTCTAATAGTCAGGCAGCAATCAAATCCCTGGAATCGACCTCTTTAGTAGCCCTAAACTGCCGTTCGTCTCTTGTGGAGATGACGGAGCAGTTCAAAATTCACCTGTGTTGGGTGCCGGGGCATAGAGACATTCCAGGGAATTGTAAGGCCGATAAACTCGCCAAAGAAGGAACAACTTTACCCATCTTGCCGGACAACGGCACCTTAGGTATTCCAATCGCTTCTCGCAAACTTAAACTTTGGCCAAAGCTGGATCTAAAACGCACTAAGATTTTGATTTCTCTCAACAGATTGCATATCGGCACCACAATAGGTGTCATCACTGGACACTGTCTAATAGGCAAGCACGCCACAAGGCTGGGCCTCTTTGCGAACGATTTCTAGAAGCTGCATGGATGAAGAAGAGGAGGAAACTATTCCTCACCTTCTTTGTTTCTGCCCGGCTCTCTCCCGTAGAAGGAAACTCCACTTAGGAGCTCCCTATTATAATGATATAGGCGACCTGATGAATATTGACATCAAGAGCCTCCTACGCTTCATAAGAAGCTCTAATTGGTTTTAATACGAGTAGGTGGAGGGAGGATTCAACGGGAGACAACGGACCTCTTTGGTCTAAGTGTGCTGGCGACTTTAGCTGGCAGCCACTTCAACCTAACCTAACCTATCTCCTTGCTGGGATTATTTTGGATCTCAATATAACTGACCATTGTATGACGGGAATCTTTTCTGAGAACATAAAATGTAGAAAGCCATATCTTTTCAAGCCAAAGTTGATAAAATAAATTTTCATGTAGATAGGCTTCGTTATGAAAATTGGGACAGTGTTTATGTTGAACAGAATCCTTCCAAAGCATATGATACGTTTCTCAAGATTTTAAAACAATATATCGGTCTATTCACTTTCACTGTAACTCAAAAAAAAAAATCGGATTATTGCCTTAAAGCTTGAATAACTCGTACTCTTATTAAAAAAATAAATCTAAAACGCAAATTGAGGAAAAAGTGTTTTAAACATCCGTTTAATAGCAGCTTAAAAAGTCGTTGTATTAAGCTTAGCAAAAAAGTGAATAAGGAAGTTTTAATCGCTCGGGACAGGTATTATCTCACCAAAATACAAACGGCAAGTGGGAATCTTAAGAAAGAGTGGCAAGTCGTTAACAGTATTGTTAGTCGGAAAGTTTGTACGAACTCAGATCCCATCGTACTTAAAAACGGTAATATTAGCCTTTCGAACCCTTTAGAAATAGCCAACGAATTCAGCAATTACTTTGCTTCCATTCCTCCTTTTCTGGTAGAGCACAAACTTGTTGTAATTTCCGCGCCAAGCCTGGTTCCCTAGGCAACGACTACAGAAACAGTTTCGTTTTTGAGTCTATAACAGGATTGGAATTGCTTAAAACTATTAATTCTCTCCCTAATTCTAATTCCCATGGTAATGATAAGATTTCGAATTTGGTTATAAAAACCATTGGACCCAATTTGATAAATATTTTATCTTACCTTTTTAATTTCAGCATTTTTTCTGGAATTTTTCCCGCAAAACTGAAATGCACTGTTGTGATTCTATTATTTAAAAAGGGTAACAAGACAGACAAATCTAATTATAGGCCAATTTCGCTGTTGTCTTCAATATCCAAAGTTTTTGAAAAGGTAGTTAAAACGAGAATCTTAGCCTATCTTAATCATCTAATTTTTTTTAGTCCCACGCAGTTTGGTTTTAGGACTGGCCTTTCCACTGAGGATGCGCTATTAGACTTTTCTTCTATTTTATACAAGGGCTTAGATGAGAAACTCTTTTGCGCTGGCCTTTTTATCGTTATCACTAAGGCGTTTGATATGGTTGACCATATAGTTCTCTTGAATAAATTATATATGTAAGGCCGGTTTCCGACGATTCATTTACAATTGTTTTGTGTCTTATCTTAACGATAGAATACAATATGTTAAAAAAGGAAGCAGTATAATCAGCTCAAAAACAAATAACTTGGGAGTCCCCCAAGGTTCTGTCATTGGTCCAATTTTATTCCTAATATATATAAATTCGTTATTTTCACTTCAATTTTTAGGTAAAACTAAAGCCTTTGCAGACGACCTTGGAATTGCATATTGTTCAGTCAGTCCATTAGATTTAATAGCTAACATAAACCATAATATTTTTTTATTAAGATGTTGGTTTGCGGAGCACAGGCTTATTGTTAGTAGCAAAACTAAATTGATGTACTTCAGTCTTACAGGGCAGGAGTACCCCGACTTAGATATAATTTTTCATTCTCATGATTGTGCAAGTCATGACTTGCTAAACAACCAATGCAGGTTCCAAAATGGTCAAAGCTTCAATAGAAATGCTGACTGCAGTATTAGCTGCTTCAAAATTGAAAGCGTAAATAGTTTTAAATACCTTGGTGTCACTATTGACCAAAACTTGAACTGTTCCAAGCACATTTCTTTTTTGAAAAAATATCTACTTTCTTCTATTCGCTGTTTTTTTCGCCTTCGAAAGTATTGCTCTTTTAAAACTATGAAAACGGTTTATTATGGCTTATTCCATTCAAAACTGCAATATGGACTTTGCAGTTGGGGTGGCGCTTATTTAAGTAGACTGCAGCAATTGACTATCACTCAAAAATCCGCAATACGAAAAGTTTGTAGCTCCCACCGTTCAGCCCACACTATGGATCTGTTTAGGAGTCTGAAAATTCTTCCTCTGCGCCATTTATTTTATTTTAAGCTCCTGAAGGGCTTTTTCAAGAGAGGCGGATATATAGAAAGTCCGATCTCTGATTTACGCAGCTTACGTAGCTGTTCAAACTTTGTTGTGAATGTTCCCGCCTTTCGCACTACAAGTTACAGAAACTTTTACTTCATTGTTTCATGCAAACTATTCAACACTTTACCCTTGGAAATTCGTTCCATAAAAAATTTCTGTACTTTCACAAAAGTAACGAAAACATGGCTTCTAGGTTTTAATCATCAGGAAATCGAAACCCTGTTGCGCTATTCAATTTAAAAAATGATTTGCACTTAACTATTTCTTTAATATTATTTGAATTTATCCTCTTTATATTATCTTTCATTTATCTTTATCCATTTCTTTTTAATTACTAATTTTATACACCCCACAAAGAGTTATAATTATTAATGCGGCATCACCTCTATTTTTTTTTTAAATAAATTGAATTGAATATATAAAGCCCTGATCATCCCTGTCGAACTCTAAGGCGCAGAGGCATGGACTATGTCAGGAATGGATGAGGCTGCTCTCGGTTGTTATGAGAGAAAAATATTTCGGGTGATTTTTGGTCTCGTGTGCATAGATGAAGAGTGGAGAAAAAAATATAATCTAAGCTGTACGAGCTTTATAGCGACATCGAAATAGTCAGAAAAGTCCAAATACAACGACTAAGATGGCTGGGTCATGTAGAGCGGATGGAAACAATTCTCCAGTCTTCGAATCTTCCCCGGAGGGACGACACAGTAGAGGAAGACCTCGCCTAAGATGGCGCGCTCAAGTGGAAAGAGACCTCAACCAACTTGGTGTGCGAAACTGGAGGCAGTTGGCTGAAGACCGAGCTGGCTAGAGACGCTTGTTGTTTGAAATACATCCGCCCCTTTCTATCCCATTTGGAGAACTTAAAAAATTGCTTTTTGAAATGTAGCAAAGTTTATGCATGACGTGAGTTGGCAGAATTGAGAACCAGGCATTAATGCCACATATGTAGGCAATTATGATCACTATTTATATAGTTTAGAAAAAAGGCTGAAAACAGTATTTTTAAAGTATTCTGGCGACGCGACGATCGATTTTAATCCACTCATCCATCAGGATCAGTTACTTTATAATATTAATTAAACTCAGTCTTGTTGTTAAGGACACTTTCTTAAGGACATGTATGTTCCATGATGAGTCCATGTACAAGAGTATGTTAAGAAAACTTACCAATATAGTTAATTTTCGTTAATACAAATGGAATTGACAACTCTTCATCCAGGCTTATCTTTTGGTATACATCGTACTCCTGCAATATTACATTACTGTTGACATCCAAAAAGAAAGGCTCAGTCCACTCTGCTTGGTAAAGAAAATGTTACTAACGATACCAGGAATACAGTCCATTCTTACCAGCATTCGATAATCCCAACCAAACTATTCTAAAGAGAAAAACTATGTAGCGCCACATTTTTTAGTGCAGAAGTATTTTACTCGGCAGCGAACCCTGTGAAGACTATGAAATGCACACATTGGTTATAAAGACATATTCAAAGAAAACAAGAGAATTCAATTAAATTTATCTGAAGTGCGCTCTGTGTAAATTCAATAATGTGTCGTAAAAAATTGATAACAAGCTCTTCTGATTATGTTATTATGTGCATTACCTACCCATGTAGTTAGATACGTAAGTTCTTACGTATGTATGCATATTTAATAGGGAATATAAAACTGTGCTAAGTTTGTGAAACCAAAATTATTTTCTTAGAGTTAGATGATCTTTTCTATTTTCATTATATCTTTAAATTTATTTTTGGCGAATGCAAACTTATTTTCTTAGATTTAGATGATTTTCTTTATCTTCATCATTAATTTATTGTTGTTATAAGATAGTTATTTTTATATAAGATATCCAAGATACAACATTTTTACAACATTGCTTCAGCCGATTTTAAAGGAATAATATTTTTTGAAACTTACGTAGAAGAATATTTCTCGATAGTCTTTTTTAAATATAATACTACAATATTTCAAATTCAAAATAATAAAACAAATAGTGAAGTTAATGTATTGGAGGCCCGTACTTTAAGAACAGAATTCAACTAATGCCAAGATCGACTATCGTAATTGATTGCTTTTATGGGTTACTTTCAAGTGCTTTTCGAGATATAACACTTATGATAACATTTTATCTTTTTTCTGTAAATATTTTCATTTCTTTTTTGTTTTCTAGGAACTTATTTTTAACCCCTATTATTTACATGAGAAACTTGAATGAAATAAGGATTTAATAACAGTCGTTTATGAATGTATACAAAACAAAAGTTTACAATTCTTATCATTATCACTATCACTAAAGTAAAGCTCAAATCTCCTAAGTATTTAAAGGCATTTTTGTTATAAGCTGATTAGGTACGTAATTCTCCTCTGATCGCCATAAATTCCGCATGGAACACGCTACAATGATTTGGAAGACGGAAAGAGAGCTTAAGATCAAGCCTGTGAGAGAAAACACCTGCTCCAACTCCATCTTTGGTCTTTGACCCGTTGGTGTAGAAGTGAATTGATTCATCTTCTAAAAATGCATTGTTCTCCCAGAGTGATCTGGAAGCGATGGTGACTATGAAGTTTTATTTTCAAAATTTAGACGTGGGATACACTATCTCGTCCGTGTTTCCAGGAGAGATTTTGAGTTTATTTAGAATAGAGGCGTGGCCGAATTCTTTTCTTGACTACTGTTGGGTTGCTTCAAGGCGAACGGCTGCATTCGCTGCCATTTGCTTGCTAAATATATCGACGGGTATCAGATCAAACAGAACTTCCAGTGCCGCAGAGGGAGTTGTACATGCGTAGTGCTCCGCTTACGCACAGACAAGCTGTACGTTGGACCTTGCTTAGATAGACCAAATAATCACACCGTATGTGAGTATCAGTCTAATGACCGAGATGTAGAGCCAGTGAGTTATTCGAGGTTGTAGGCCCCATTTACTACCAATGGCTTTTTTGCATGAAAGAATTGCTCCTGTAGCCTTTTTGACTTTTTCTTGAATGTTAGGTTTCCAGCTTAGTTTCCTATCTGGAATAAGACCCAAATATTTTGCTTTTTCTGAGAAAGTTAGGCTGATACCATTGAGAGAGGTAGGGTCGACTGCCGGAATTTTATATTTCCTGGTAAAGAGTATCAGTTCAGTTTTGTGGGGGTTTGGACCCTAGCCACAACGACGGGCCCAACGTGTTAGCTTGTTTACAGCGTTTTGTAGGAGCTCTTTTAGAGTATTTAGGTGCTTAGGTGGGGGATTAAGGTATTCTGAGGTAACTAATTTAATTAAATTGGCTCTGTATTTGAGCCAGTCAGTTTAAAGATAGTTCCTGGAAACTGGTGAGCTAACGGAATCTACATGTGTATTGTTATATGCTGTGCATCCCTGTCTCACTTTGTACTACACTCTCTATTTACAATTACTAACCACGGACATGTCAACTTCTCATTCCGCCTCGTACATTACATGGTGTCAGAAGTGGGATCGGGAAAAAAAAGAGTTAATAAAAGAAAAACAAAAAAAAAAAAATTTTTTTTTTGAAAAATGCCGGGAAATAAAATCGTTGCGGTCGGTGGCTCAAGTGACAGCCGCGGTGGTAATTTTGTGAGGCCTCCGGGATATTTAGAAATCGTTGACTCTAATACGTCGGCAAAATGGAAAAACTGGATACGGCGGTACAAATGGTATGCGGTAGCAGCGGAATTGGACAAAAAATCTCCAGAGGAACAGGCAGCCAAGTTCATGTTGGCTATTGGGCCGGACAGTGCCGAAATATTTAATTCATTTGGACTTACAGAAGAGGAAAAAAAAAAGGTGAGCATTATTCAGGCTAAATTTGCAGCAGTTTTCGATCCGAAAATAAGTGTAACCTTTGAAAGATACGCATTTAACAAAATTGTACAAGCAGAGGACGAATCATTCGATGATTTCTTCCCGAAAATAAAAAATCAAGCACAGAATTGTGAATTCGGTGAATTGAGAGCTGACTTAGTGCGTGATAAAAAAGTGATTGGTTTGTTTAATGATACAGTTTGAGAGAAATTATTGTCGGAAGAAAAGTTGACATTAGATCAGGCCATAAAAATATGCAAGGGTAGCGAAATCGCAACCAAACAGTTACGGCAAATACATAAAGAGAAAGAAGTTAACATACGTCGTGGTAGGAGTACCGATAATGATTATTTCCAGCGATTGCAGGCGCATTCATCAAAAAAATCGAAGAGCGTAAACAAAGGCAAATACAAAGACTAATACGATTGCTCTCGTTGTGGTTCTTGCCTTGGTAAACAGCAATGCAAAGCATTTAATGCAGTCTGCAGGCAGTGCAATAGGAAGGGGCATTTTGCGAGTTGCTGTCGACTGTGGAAAAAAAGAGCGCAAGTGCTGTAAATAATATTGATTTTGATAATGAAAGTGTTAACAGTAGTGGGTCACAGGTTGATCTCTTATATATAGATGCCGTAAACAATGTCGGAAATGACGGCAATGCGGGCTGGTTTGAGGAAGTTATCCTAATGGGGAAGAAAACTAAAATGAATTTGGACACTGGGGCGCAGTGTAATGTCCTTCCCAGGAGAGTTGTTGATCAGCTGCCGTTAAGCTTAACACCAAGAACTAAGCGCCTGGTAGGATTTGCACATAACAAAGTAGAAGTCTTGGGTGATGTGAATGCCCACTGCCTAGTCCGAAATCAAAGCACCGTTATCAATTTCAAGGTAGTAAATAAAAATGTATGTCCTATACTAAAAAAGAGAAAAGAGCCTGCGAGGAGTTGAATTGCGTGTAAGCGAATTAAATGTCCACGATTCTATTTTCGATGGTCTGGGGTGCGTTCAAAACTACGTCTACGATATAGACATCGTAGAAAATCCCGTATTACGAATTCATCCTGCAAGGAAGATTCCTCATGCGTTGCGGGATTGGGTCAAAAAAGAAATCAACAAAATGATCGAATTGGGGGTCTTAGTGAAAAAGTTGAAAGAAGCTACAGAAGCGGTATCACCCATGGTAGTAGCACGAAGGAATGGTAAACTAAGAGTGTGTATTGACCCTTCCGACATAAACAAAAACGTAGTTAGGAGGTATTATCCTCTAAGGACGTTGGAAGAAATAGCAACTAGAATACGCGATTCCAAGTATTTTACGTTACTGGATTGCAAGAAAGGATTTTGGCAGGTAAAGGTGTCAAAGCGCACGCAAAGCTTACTTACGATGTCTACGCCGTGGGGCACGTATTCGGATACTCGCCTACCTTTTGGACTCCCTTCTGCCCCAGAAATCTTCCAAGAAATAATGTCCAGTCTGCTCGAGGGTCTAAAAAACGTGGAAGTGTCCATGGATGACGTATTGATACACGCTGCATCAACAAAAGAACTGAAATCATTAACGCGGGAGGTTATCTCAATAATTTCACATGCAGGGCTTAAGCTTAATAAGAAAAATGCGTTTTCTGTGCCACATCAGTAAAGTTTCTAGGTCATCTCTTAACATCGGACGGAATTCGTGCAGACCAGGACAAAGTCAAAGCCATTAAAAGACTCAAGGAACCAAAAAACGTCGTTGAATTGCAAAGGTTCTTGGGAATGATTACCTACCTGGGTAAATTTATCATCGGTTTGTCTGAGACAACTCAGCCGCTACGGCAGCTAATCAAAAAGGATGTTGCATGGCAATGGACCCAGGAGCATCAAGATGCTTTCGGAAAATTTAAAAAAATTATGTCAAGCACACCCGTATTGCGTTACTATGACGTTAACCTCGACGTGAAACTTCAAGTGGACGCTAGCAAGCACAGTCTAGGAGCGGTGCTGACACCAAACGATCGACCTGTGGCTTACGCGTCGAAGGCACTTACGTCCGCTCAGCAGATTGAAAAGGAGGCCCTAGCCATACACTTCGCATGTAAAAAATTTCACCAATATGTTTATGCAAAACGGCTTTCGGTGGAGACGGACCACAAGCCTTTGGAGGCGAATTTTAAAAAACCTTTGCACTGCGCTCCAAGCAGACTACAGAGAATTTTATTCGAAGTAATGCCATATTCGCCGAATATAACCTACCGAAAGGGAAAATAGATTTTAGTTGCCGATGCCTTAAGCCGGGATTGCGACTAATTGCAAAACGCTCAGAAATCTGACCCACGAGAAGACGAACTTCAGATAAATTCTTTAACTCTAGTTTCAGTGGAAACTAGAGGGATACAGAGCTGCCGGATGTCGTCAAATATGTACGAGATGGATGGATACATGACGTCTGTTGTCAATTGACCGTAACCGTGTTCAGTTCATTTTTCTTTGTGCTCCCTCAAATTAATTTATTATTAATTTCGGTAATTCTCGCCGCGTTAGCAGTTACCCACATAATTTTTTTCTCTTTCGCCACTTTTTCGCAATTGTTTTTCGCCGACGCGTTCTAAAAACGTGACCCACTTCTTTTTGTTTTTACTCTTCCGTTCATTATCAATTGTCATGTCTTGCGGTATCAAAAATTGTGCAATCGTCGATAGTAATGCCGACTGGGTCGCTTGTAAGGGCATCTGTGGTAAATCTTTTCATGCGTGTTGTGTCGGACTAAACAAAAGAAATACAGTTTTCGTTAAAGAATTCTCCGACAACCTCCTTTTCTTCTGCGAAGAATGTAAAAATATCTCTCTTTCGCATGTGCTCCTAGCAATTAAGTGCCTCAGTGACTCCATTGACTCTTTCCGTAAAGGTCAAGCGAAAATGATCACGGTTAAACTATCGAACTTAGAGAGTAGTGTTAGATATGTTGATGACCTTGGCCGCTCGTTACAGTCCTCTACTGACCTCATCATTCCTAAGCTCATCAACATAGAAAAACAAACTAATAGTTTGACCGAGATGGTTTCAACTAGATTCACAAACCTCGTAACCAACTTGGACAAATTGAACTCATCCTTAAGCGATCTCAAAAATAAGTGTGCCCAGGAATTCATTTCCAACAAAAAAATCTCCGAGTCAATAAACTCCCTGCGTGAAGACATCGATATACATCTTCAAACATCTTCAACCAAACAACCATCTCCCACACAGCCTGATCCTATGTTCGAAGTAATTCTCGATAAAATCAACGAGATCGGTGACGAACTTACAGCGACACGTTCAACAATCTTCGATATCGAAAATCACATTGAAACGGTTAACAATAAAATCGATGACTTTCCAACCCACAGCATCCATAAACCGATTGTCGACTACAACACCTCAATTTTCGACGAACTTTTGGAAACCGATGCCAACTCAAGCTTACCTCGTCCTCCTCAGCTACAGCAGACTGCTCAATCCGAAAATTCTTCCAACGCCCTCTCAAGCCAGGAGTCTGCAGCATTTACAGCGTCTAATCCTCCCGTCCCCGCCACACGCAATCTCATCAAACAGTTTGGGACAACATGGACACCTTCCGAGTGGCGGCGAAGGCTGGACAAATTGCGTTCAGATAACCAGCAGGTAACCACCCTCCTCATCAAAGGTGCTCCTCCTAACGCTGACGTTTCTTGGGTTACGAATTTCTTCGAAAAGAAATTTGGCATCATCATCAGCCAATGCAAAATGCTCGCGCCATCCCACCACAAGAGCAGTACATACTTCAAATTTGACCTCCCGTCCAGATACGAATGGTTGTTCCACAATCCTACTGGTACTAACTTCACCCTTGGAAAGATGCGTGTCAGTAAATGGACAGAAAAACCTAACAAGAAACAGGCTAGCAATAAGAAAAATAACTCAAGCTCTAGCTCCAGTAAGTCAATCCCACAACCCGCAACCCGCAAACCCCTCACTCACAGTAAGTCAATCCCACAACCCGCAACCCGCAAACCCCTCACTCACAATTCAAAATCCGCCAACTCCGAAATCAGCCCTAGTTCTAATTGGACTCTAAAAACGGGAATATTCCCTAACTTTGTAAGACCCCCTACCTTTAAATCGCCTATCAGTAAGCGCGTGTCATTTGATCTCACACCCGCCCCCATTCCCCCACTGAATACCCCAGCTCCAAAAATAACTTTTCCACCAGCTAACTATCCCAATTTTGCTGCCCCTAAAAATAAACGCCCGCCTCCTGGTATAAATCCATCATCCACCAATTATCCGAACTTTATTCACTCCCATACCCTCAATCCTTCCCCCTCCAAACCTTCTTTCTCTTCCACTTCTTCTCATTCGGCCAATTCTTCCACACTTTCCCCGCTTATTAACTCCTCTAATTCTGTTGTACCATCCCCCTCTTTCTTAGATCCATTATTTCCACCCACTGCCAAACTTACGAAGCAGCTTTCTGAATCCGGCGAAGTTGATCGCTATGTTCTATCACGGTTGCGAGATCGCAAGATCTATGATAATGTGCGCCTCTACTTAGCCTACTTACACAACAAAGACGACACTGTCTGTATTGACGGGATCACTAAAACCAATGTCATGGTCTCGCTTCACCAAGAAGGGCTTCCAACCAACCCCGCTGAACTCAAACAGATTTTCGTCCGTTATCATGAATGTCTCAATCTTGAACCCAGTAATGTAGCTAATGATCTGTCCACTTTTGCCTCCCATGTTGAATCGAAACGCATCTCCCATCTACAAAGAACTCGCGCTAACTACAAAAACTATTTTCGTTCCTAACCTACCCAGCAGTAAAACGCCATGCCCTAATAACGCGAACACAAGCCCTGTTAAACACCTATCCATTTACTACCAAAATGTACGCGGCTTGCGTACCAAAACTTCCACTGTGTTCCTCAATTCTCAAAAACTTCCCTACGACGTCTTCGCCCTAACTGAAACAAATCTCTCATCGGTTTATAAGAGTAACGAGTTATTTACCTCTGACTTTGACATCTTTCGCGATGACGGTCTTGAGAAAGACGATGACTCTTCTGGTCGGGGAGTTCTTCTGGCTATACACAACCGTTTCGACTCAGCACTCTATAAAACGTCGCATACCGCAAATTTCGAGTTTATTTGCGCCAAAATTACCATCCTTACGCGTAATCTATACCTACTTTGCTGTTACATTCGCCCCTCCCAACCAATTCTAGGCTACCAACTTGCTGTAGATGCTATAGACTCTCTCTTTGATGTTACTGATCCAAGCGACGATGTCATAATCTTAGGGGATTTTAATCTTCCCCATCTGCATTGGGCTCTGTCTGAAGATGAGTCTCATTTTGTTACCTCAAATGCAACCTCAGAAAAAGAAATAATTTTCGTCGATTGTCTCTCCAACTCTGGCCTCTATCAAATCAGTGGCGTAACTAATAACCTTGGCAGACAACTTGATCTCATTTTCTCAACCGATGCTGATAATTGTATTGTTACAGAAAGTAGTCACCTTCTCTCTACTCTAGACCACTACCATCCACCCCTCTTTCTTTCATTTTCCTATGGTGACATGAATTCCAACATTCATACTCAGAATTCTTACAGCTTCAACTTCCGGAAAGCTGACTTCGCCAAACTTAACAACCTGCTCGGTAATGTTAATTTTAACTTCGCACGCGTGACTGTGGATAATGCTCTCTCGTCTTTCTATTCTGTAATATTCGATTGCCTTCTTCAAACTGTTCCGTACTCGCTCCAAAAAAATTGTTCTTCATCCCCACCATGGTATAATAAACAATTACGCTCACTTCGTAACAAGAGGAACAAACTTTGGAGAGCATACTTGAAATCTCGTTCTGGCTATGACTACTCCATTTATCACCACTCACACAATCAATTCGCCGAACTCTCCGAGGCTCTTTATCATGATTACCTTGACCGAATGCAATCCAGTTTAATTACTGATCCTAAGCGATTCTATCATTTCATAAATGCCAAACGTAAATCTGATAGTTATCCATCTACTCTTAAACTCGGCAACACCTCCTCATCAGACCCCAAAATTGTCGCAAACTTATTCGCTCACTTTTTTAGTCAGTCGTTTACAGACCGCATCTCCGAACCCGACCATAATTATTTCTCTTATATGGACAATTGCGCCCAAACTTCTTTAGTTTCGGTTAATATCACCGCGCTACTTGTCACGGAGAAGATTAACAAACTTAAGGATGACTACTCCCCCGGTCCTGATGGGTTACCTGCAATTGTTCTAAAAAAATGCGTGACGCACTTGGCTCAACCCTTGACTTCTCTTTTTCTCATGTCCTTATCCGAAAGTTCTTTCCCCCTTTCTTGGAAGCACTCATTTATCATCCCCATTCACAAGAAAGGCCCAAAAAATGAAATACCCAACTATCGGCCTATAGCTAAACTCTCATGCATACCGAAACTCTTTGAAAGCATAGTGTACGACTCGATGTTTTTTCATTGCAAATCCTTATTTTCTACTAACCAACACGGATTTCTTAAAGGAAGATCAACAACTACCAACCTAACAGAATTCGTTTCTAAAGCACTATATGCATTTGAAGATGGCAATGAAATTGACGTAATTGCCACTGACTTCAGCAAAGCATTTGATAAAATCTCGCATCGGATTATTACTCTTAAGTTAAAAACTCTAGGTTTTCAACCTGGTTTTGTCAATTGGATCAAATCGTACTTAGAAGGTCGACATTACGAGGTTATATTTAGATCTTCTCTCTCTAACCCCATTAAAGCCACCTCGGGAGTCCCTCAGGGCAGCCACCTTGGTCCTTTACTTTTCGTCCTGGCCACCAACGATGTCGCTTTCATTATTAAAGACTCTTATTTCTCTGTCTACGCCGATGATATGAAAATATTTAGATATATATCTTCTCCATCTGATTCTCGCCCTCTTCAAGATGACCTTAACAGATTTTCTGTCTGGTGTCAGAAAAATTATCTCGAACTAAATGTTAGTAAATGCCAGTCCATCACCTATACTCGTAAACGCCTCCCACCAACCCCTAGGAACTACTTTCTCTGCAACGAGATTGTCCCATCAGTCTCATCTTTGCGAGACTTAGGCGTTACCTGCGATAGGGAACTTAACTTCCGTTCTCATATCGACAACGTAATAAGTAGAGCCAATTCTGCGCTTGGCTTTGTGAAGCGTTGGTCCAAGGAATTTTCGAACCCCTACGTTACCAAATCACTTTATATCACCTTCGTTAGACCCATCCTTGAATACGCTAGCCAGGTATGGTCGCCACACTACGCTGTACACACCCAACGTATTGAAGCCGTCCAGCGCAGGTTTATCCGTTTCGCTCTTCGCGATCTCCCTTGGGTTGATAGATACAACTTGCCTCCCTACCCTGATCGTTTAAAACTGATCAATCTCCAATCTCTCGAAGATCGTCGCAAAATTGCTGACATACTCTTCCTTCATCAGCTAATTACTGGTTACATTGACTGCCCCGCGCTTCTTGAACTAATCTCATTTAATACCAATCCCCGTAATCTAAGGTCTATTCCACTCTTCCGTCTTTTTCCTCATCGCACTAATTATGGTTTTAACGCACCACTGTCTAGAATGCTGCGTTTGGCCAACAATACGGAAAATACTTTTGACTTCCACTGCAGCAGAACCTCCCTTCGAAACAACCTTCTGCATCGCCCCAATACCGAATAACCATATCTCGACCTTGCCTTCCTGCCTTACCTCTCCTCTCCTATCGTATTTGCCTTTAGTTTTTAAGTCTTAGTTTTAAGTTTAGATTGTTTAAGTGCTTGTATTAAGCAAAATAAATGCCGGTAGTGCCGGCGTCAATATCAATATGTCTCTTAAGTTACGACTAGAGCCAAGCCATATTGGACTTTTAGAGACGAGCTCGGTATTGATGACGAAATATTAACAAAATCTGAAAAGATTGTTGCTCCTTCCACCTTAAAGAAACGCATGCTAGAGAAAATCCACAACGGTCATCATGGTCAGTACCTTGTTCTGGCTTGGAATGTCGGACGACATAAAAAACTACATAAAATCTTGCGCTATCTGCCAAGCAACGCAAAGTTCAAAGCCAAAGGATCGGCTAATGGTGAAAACAATCCCAGAAATTCCATTGCAGATTGTAGCCACCGACATAGTCACGTTCCGAGGTGAAAATTATCTGCTAATCGTCGATAGCTATTCAAGTTTTTTTCGATTTTCGCTGACTGGAACGATCCACATCCAACGAAATCATAAGTCATCTGAAGTATTGGTTCAGAACCTTCGGAATACCTGTTACACTTGAAAGCGATAACAGGCCCCAATTTGCATCTAAAGGCTTTAAGAACTTCTCAAAGACATGGGAATTTGTTCATCAAACATCAAGTCCCTACTATCCACGGTCGAATGGTCTGGCCGAGAGGTATGTTCAGGAAGCAAAAAAGCTCTTAAAGAGGTGCTCTAAGGACAATACCGATATCGATCTTGCATTAATAACGTGAGTAACACACCGCGAGACAACGGAATGCAATCGCCTAATCAGAGATTGATGAGTCGTCTAACAAGATCCACACTTCCGCTACTAAAATCTCGATTATAACTGTGAAGGGATCGCACCAGCGACCACTTATCTAATTACCTCTAAGCAATTAATTATTTTCAACCTGCTTCAACCTGACTTCCGCAGTTCCCATCCACTGCATTGCACAGCCTTGCCTTCCGCATTAGAACAATGTAGTTGAATTACAATGAATTACATACACGCTTATGAGCAACGAGCAAAAAATAACCTGAAAGAATCATATTGCTCTGATGGCACACTCGGTGCACGAAAAGAAATAAAAAAAACTGTGTATGCACAAAGTAATGCTGAACTGAGGGTAAGATCAGCGATCATTTGTTTGTGACAATAAATGTGTCAGCTAAGCAGCGTAAACAAATGAACCCCAAAACTCTTGAAGTGTTTGGTCGTTAACCCTCACTAAGCAATATGCTGATTCAGCATGACATGGGATATCGAAGTATCATTCCGCCTCGTACATTAAAGTATAAAGAAAATTGAAGATACCTGTGATCCAAAAACGAGGGTTCTCTTGCTACCTTCCAGTTCTTTATACGCTCCACCATGTTATCGGAGGCAAGGGTGATGTCCAGCACTTCTTGACTGTTTCTTGTAACGAAGGTAGGCTCATTACCTAGATTGCAGAAAATGAGGTTTGTACTTAAAATGTAGTCAAAAAATAGCTCACGTCTTTTGTTGATATCAAAGCTTCCCCATAAATTATGATAAGCGTTCGCGTCATAGCCTATAATAAAGTCAGTTTTTTGTCTCCCTTCATCAGCGACCAGTCTTTCCAGGTTGTCCACAAAAAGAGAGTCCATATTTTCATGGGCTAGATACGCCGAAACGACGTAATAAGATCCGTCATTCGCTTCCATGTTCGCCACAGTTGTAACTTGATTGCTGTAATTGGGGAATAAAGTTACTTTTAGGTTACTTTTATACAAGTTATACACGACCTGGGCTTGCCTTCGGCCCGCGTATACAGGATGTGGTAATTAGGAGTCTTGAGTGCGCATACCAAGTTGTTAACAACCCAAGGTTTAACTGCAGCATTAGCGCTACAATCAGGCAGAGGGACCTCTACCACTGTGGAGTTTAGGGCTTCCGAGTCTGAGGACGATTACAATAGTTCGCCCTATCTACCCCCCTATCTAAACCGTTTGCTTCTCCTACACCTTCCCCCTCTATATAAGCGGACATCCATTACAAACACTTCGATCTTCATGCCTGGCCATACCTCCCCTAATTTGCTGATTGCTAGCTTATATAGGTCATATGTTTATCATCAGTTTAACATGGCCTTGATGCCGGCCACCTTCGTTACATCTGGGAGGAGAACCTGGATTCTCCTTCATGATTTCCATAAAAACAAGGGGAAGTTTTGCTGCAATCAACTTCCAATTTAATGGGGCGATAGATCCATCCGCGTCGTTTTATTGATGACCGCCAGCACTAATTTGTCCTTAAGGACGTCGCTGTAGGACTTCGATGAAACGTGGGATGGCCCGGAAGGGATACTGATGTTATGTACCCTGGCTCTCTTAGGAATCGAAACGGATCCCTCCAACGATCGCTGTCGCGATCCTCACTGGCGATCTTCTTAGCCCATTCTAATCGGGTTTTTGCCTTTTCAGTTCTTTTGCACTCCGGTATATTACCAAACTGCTACAGAATACGGCTGGCTGTGCTCCGATCTTTGTACGCCTTTTTTGATGGAGCAAGGATACGCCTTGTTCCCGAAGAGTCCCTAATGGAACTTGGGATGGTACTAGTACCTTGGGGCTCCGCGCGGCTATTGGTAGTTGTTGGATCATGTGAAGCCACAATCTTCTCACTGACCTTCAGAAGCTTTACCGGTAGACAGCTTAAGCGCTGTACTACCGCCCGGTGTTAAAGAAGAACCGGTCTCAATTTTTGTTTGTTTTTCGATAGAATGTTTTTTGAATTCATTTTGTGTTCCCACGAGTAGCGGAGAAAGGAGTGTCCTTCTGTGCAGAGATTTGCAGTACACTGATAAGGAAAGCTAATCCGGAAGTCGCCAGGTATCCGAATACTCCGTTCACGACTGAGTTCTTTTTGAAATGGGCCCCCAGCCAGGTTTGTCGTCGGCACGGTTTGTATTTTAATCCAGCACACGATAGGGGAGAGGAGAAAAGGAAAGGATGAGAAAGGGAGGACTTAATCCCGAGAGTCATTGACCACTACTTGGCCCCTGCGCTCCGACGAGGTGTACAGTCACGCGAGGGTGGCGACGATCATGCAACTCATACTTCCTACATTATAATTCCCATATTTTCCACGATTTTTAGATTCTAAAATAGTATACAAACATATATTTAAGTAGATTAGTTCTTGTAAATAGCCATAGACCAAGTCGTTTCACTAGATCAAAAGAGACCTTTTCATTTTTCCGGAGCATTCATCATGGAGGAGATAGAGATGAATTGGGTAAGAATTGGGTTAGCGTCTTGTGTGGGAACAACAGTCCTCCTCCTTAAGTACAAAATGTATATACAGTATATGTATATAATATTTTTTTTTACAAAGTTATTTGATCTTATTAGCGATGTTATTTGTCTATGGATTTACTTATTCATTTACTTATATATATATTTTTGTAGGCTTGTCCATTTTAAAATTATAGGTTTGCATTTGGCTCTTGATTATGATCATTTTGTGTCGTAACATTGCTTGCTACTGTCCTGTTTATTAACAATTTTATTTTAAAATATTTATTTAAGTAGTGTGTTTGTGATGGTTCTGGCGCACAGGGAGTCGGGAGCAATTTTTAGGGTTCTGACATGTGATAATTCTGGTAGTTTTTAGGTTTCGGCGTTTGCTAGGGCGATGATCTCCGATAATGCGATGATATAATGACGTGTCTGGTTCTGGTGTCTGATAATACGATGATTTTTATCTCGTGTGGTTCTAGCTTGTGCTGTTATCCAGTGCCCCCTTTTGGCGCTCCTAACAACCTTCAATATTCTTTGGAAATATTTTCATATTTACCTCGTGTGGTACTAGCTTGTGCTGTTATCTACTGCCATATTATGGTCTATGTACCTTACAACCTTCGTCTTCAATATTCCTTTGAATTATTTTCATATTTATCAGCAAAGAAAATGAGTATAATTCGTTTGAGCGGGGTACCGAACAGGGGAGGGAGACAAGGAAAACAAATAGTAAAAAACAATTGTACAATACCAACCCCCACTACAACGTATAGATCATCTGCATACCATGGAATTCTGATAATACGTTGGTGTTTGAATATAAGAAAACTATTGATAGCATTGGGAGATATTGGATACATTATGCACATGTGTATGACGATGTGTTATCATCGTTTTTGATATAAGAGATCAGTTAACACAGTAATACAAAGTAAATACAAAGACTAATACGATTGCTCTCGTTGTGGTTCTTGCCTTGGTAAACAGCAATGCAAAGCATTTAATGCAGTCTGCAGGCAGTGCAATAGGAAGGGGCATTTTGCGAGTTGCTGTCGACTGTGGAAAAAAAGAGCGCAAGTGCTGTAAATAATATTGATTTTGATAATGAAAGTGTTAACAGTAGTGGGTCACAGGTTGATCTCTTATATATAGATGCCGTAAACAATGTCGGAAATGACGGCAATGCGGGCTGGTTTGAGGAAGTTATCCTAATGGGGAAGAAAACTAAAATGAATTTGGACACTGGGGCGCAGTGTAATGTCCTTCCCAGGAGAGTTGTTGATCAGCTGCCGTTAAGCTTAACACCAAGAACTAAGCGCCTGGTAGGATTTGCACATAACAAAGTAGAAGTCTTGGGTGATGTGAATGCCCACTGCCTAGTCCGAAATCAAAGCACCGTTATCAATTTCAAGGTAGTAAATAAAAATGTATGTCCTATACTAAAAAAGAGAAAAGAGCCTGCGAGGAGTTGAATTGCGTGTAAGCGAATTAAATGTCCACGATTCTATTTTCGATGGTCTGGGGTGCGTTCAAAACTACGTCTACGATATAGACATCGTAGAAAATCCCGTATTACGAATTCATCCTGCAAGGAAGATTCCTCATGCGTTGCGGGATTGGGTCAAAAAAGAAATCAACAAAATGATCGAATTGGGGGTCTTAGTGAAAAAGTTGAAAGAAGCTACAGAAGCGGTATCACCCATGGTAGTAGCACGAAGGAATGGTAAACTAAGAGTGTGTATTGACCCTTCCGACATAAACAAAAACGTAGTTAGGAGGTATTATCCTCTAAGGACGTTGGAAGAAATAGCAACTAGAATACGCGATTCCAAGTATTTTACGTTACTGGATTGCAAGAAAGGATTTTGGCAGGTAAAGGTGTCAAAGCGCACGCAAAGCTTACTTACGATGTCTACGCCGTGGGGCACGTATTCGGATACTCGCCTACCTTTTGGACTCCCTTCTGCCCCAGAAATCTTCCAAGAAATAATGTCCAGTCTGCTCGAGGGTCTAAAAAACGTGGAAGTGTCCATGGATGACGTATTGATACACGCTGCATCAACAAAAGAACTGAAATCATTAACGCGGGAGGTTATCTCAATAATTTCACATGCAGGGCTTAAGCTTAATAAGAAAAATGCGTTTTCTGTGCCACATCAGTAAAGTTTCTAGGTCATCTCTTAACATCGGACGGAATTCGTGCAGACCAGGACAAAGTCAAAGCCATTAAAAGACTCAAGGAACCAAAAAACGTCGTTGAATTGCAAAGGTTCTTGGGAATGATTACCTACCTGGGTAAATTTATCATCGGTTTGTCTGAGACAACTCAGCCGCTACGGCAGCTAATCAAAAAGGATGTTGCATGGCAATGGACCCAGGAGCATCAAGATGCTTTCGGAAAATTTAAAAAAATTATGTCAAGCACACCCGTATTGCGTTACTATGACGTTAACCTCGACGTGAAACTTCAAGTGGACGCTAGCAAGCACAGTCTAGGAGCGGTGCTGACACCAAACGATCGACCTGTGGCTTACGCGTCGAAGGCACTTACGTCCGCTCAGCAGATTGAAAAGGAGGCCCTAGCCATACACTTCGCATGTAAAAAATTTCACCAATATGTTTATGCAAAACGGCTTTCGGTGGAGACGGACCACAAGCCTTTGGAGGCGAATTTTAAAAAACCTTTGCACTGCGCTCCAAGCAGACTACAGAGAATTTTATTCGAAGTAATGCCATATTCGCCGAATATAACCTACCGAAAGGGAAAATAGATTTTAGTTGCCGATGCCTTAAGCCGGGATTGCGACTAATTGCAAAACGCTCAGAAATCTGACCCACGAGAAGACGAACTTCAGATAAATTCTTTAACTCTAGTTTCAGTGGAAACTAGAGGGATACAGAGCTGCCGGATGTCGTCAAATATGTACGAGATGGATGGATACATGACGTCTCTTAAGTTACGACTAGAGCCAAGCCATATTGGACTTTTAGAGACGAGCTCGGTATTGATGACGAAATATTAACAAAATCTGAAAAGATTGTTGCTCCTTCCACCTTAAAGAAACGCATGCTAGAGAAAATCCACAACGGTCATCATGGTCAGTACCTTGTTCTGGCTTGGAATGTCGGACGACATAAAAAACTACATAAAATCTTGCGCTATCTGCCAAGCAACGCAAAGTTCAAAGCCAAAGGATCGGCTAATGGTGAAAACAATCCCAGAAATTCCATTGCAGATTGTAGCCACCGACATAGTCACGTTCCGAGGTGAAAATTATCTGCTAATCGTCGATAGCTATTCAAGTTTTTTTCGATTTTCGCTGACTGGAACGATCCACATCCAACGAAATCATAAGTCATCTGAAGTATTGGTTCAGAACCTTCGGAATACCTGTTACACTTGAAAGCGATAACAGGCCCCAATTTGCATCTAAAGGCTTTAAGAACTTCTCAAAGACATGGGAATTTGTTCATCAAACATCAAGTCCCTACTATCCACGGTCGAATGGTCTGGCCGAGAGGTATGTTCAGGAAGCAAAAAAGCTCTTAAAGAGGTGCTCTAAGGACAATACCGATATCGATCTTGCATTAATAACGTGAGTAACACACCGCGAGACAACGGAATGCAATCGCCTAATCAGAGATTGATGAGTCGTCTAACAAGATCCACACTTCCGCTACTAAAATCTCGATTATAACTGTGAAGGGATCGCACCAGCGACCACTTATCTAATTACCTCTAAGCAATTAATTATTTTCAACCTGCTTCAACCTGACTTCCGCAGTTCCCATCCACTGCATTGCACAGCCTTGCCTTCCGCATTAGAACAATGTAGTTGAATTACAATGAATTACATACACGCTTATGAGCAACGAGCAAAAAATAACCTGAAAGAATCATATTGCTCTGATGGCACACTCGGTGCACGAAAAGAAATAAAAAAAACTGTGTATGCACAAAGTAATGCTGAACTGAGGGTAAGATCAGCGATCATTTGTTTGTGACAATAAATGTGTCAGCTAAGCAGCGTAAACAAATGAACCCCAAAACTCTTGAAGTGTTTGGTCGTTAACCCTCACTAAGCAATATGCTGATTCAGCATGACATGGGATATCGAAGTATCATTCCGCCTCGTACATTAAAGTATAAAGAAAATTGAAGATACCTGTGATCCAAAAACGAGGGTTCTCTTGCTACCTTCCAGTTCTTTATACGCTCCACCATGTTATCGGAGGCAAGGGTGATGTCCAGCACTTCTTGACTGTTTCTTGTAACGAAGGTAGGCTCATTACCTAGATTGCAGAAAATGAGGTTTGTACTTAAAATGTAGTCAAAAAATAGCTCACGTCTTTTGTTGATATCAAAGCTTCCCCATAAATTATGATAAGCGTTCGCGTCATAGCCTATAATAAAGTCAGTTTTTTGTCTCCCTTCATCAGCGACCAGTCTTTCCAGGTTGTCCACAAAAAGAGAGTCCATATTTTCATGGGCTAGATACGCCGAAACGACGTAATAAGATCCGTCATTCGCTTCCATGTTCGCCACAGTTGTAACTTGATTGCTGTAATTGGGGAATAAAGTTACTTTTAGGTTACTTTTATACAAGTTATACACGACCTGGGCTTGCCTTCGGCCCGCGTATACAGGATGTGGTAATTAGGAGTCTTGAGTGCGCATACCAAGTTGTTAACAACCCAAGGTTTAACTGCAGCATTAGCGCTACAATCAGGCAGAGGGACCTCTACCACTGTGGAGTTTAGGGCTTCCGAGTCTGAGGACGATTACAATAGTTCGCCCTATCTACCCCCCTATCTAAACCGTTTGCTTCTCCTACACCTTCCCCCTCTATATAAGCGGACATCCATTACAAACACTTCGATCTTCATGCCTGGCCATACCTCCCCTAATTTGCTGATTGCTAGCTTATATAGGTCATATGTTTATCATCAGTTTAACATGGCCTTGATGCCGGCCACCTTCGTTACATCTGGGAGGAGAACCTGGATTCTCCTTCATGATTTCCATAAAAACAAGGGGAAGTTTTGCTGCAATCAACTTCCAATTTAATGGGGCGATAGATCCATCCGCGTCGTTTTATTGATGACCGCCAGCACTAATTTGTCCTTAAGGACGTCGCTGTAGGACTTCGATGAAACGTGGGATGGCCCGGAAGGGATACTGATGTTATGTACCCTGGCTCTCTTAGGAATCGAAACGGATCCCTCCAACGATCGCTGTCGCGATCCTCACTGGCGATCTTCTTAGCCCATTCTAATCGGGTTTTTGCCTTTTCAGTTCTTTTGCACTCCGGTATATTACCAAACTGCTACAGAATACGGCTGGCTGTGCTCCGATCTTTGTACGCCTTTTTTGATGGAGCAAGGATACGCCTTGTTCCCGAAGAGTCCCTAATGGAACTTGGGATGGTACTAGTACCTTGGGGCTCCGCGCGGCTATTGGTAGTTGTTGGATCATGTGAAGCCACAATCTTCTCACTGACCTTCAGAAGCTTTACCGGTAGACAGCTTAAGCGCTGTACTACCGCCCGGTGTTAAAGAAGAACCGGTCTCAATTTTTGTTTGTTTTTCGATAGAATGTTTTTTGAATTCATTTTGTGTTCCCACGAGTAGCGGAGAAAGGAGTGTCCTTCTGTGCAGAGATTTGCAGTACACTGATAAGGAAAGCTAATCCGGAAGTCGCCAGGTATCCGAATACTCCGTTCACGACTGAGTTCTTTTTGAAATGGGCCCCCAGCCAGGTTTGTCGTCGGCACGGTTTGTATTTTAATCCAGCACACGATAGGGGAGAGGAGAAAAGGAAAGGATGGGAAAGGGAGGACTTAATCCCGAGAGTCATTGACCACTACTTGGCCCCTGCGCTCCGACGAGGTGTACAGTCACGCGAGGGTGGCGACGATCATGCAACTCATACTTCCTACATTATAATTCCCATATTTTCCACGATTTTTAGATTCTAAAATAGTATACAAACATATATTTAAGTAGATTAGTTCTTGTAAATAGCCATAGACCAAGTCGTTTCACTAGATCAAAAGAGACCTTTTCATTTTTCCGGAGCATTCATCATGGAGGAGATAGAGATGAATTGGGTAAGAATTGGGTTAGCGTCTTGTGTGGGAACAACAGTCCTCCTCCTTAAGTACAAAATGTATATACAGTATATGTATATAATATTTTTTTTTACAAAGTTATTTGATCTTATTAGCGATGTTATTTGTCTATGGATTTACTTATTCATTTACTTATATATATATTTTTGTAGGCTTGTCCATTTTAAAATTATAGGTTTGCATTTGGCTCTTGATTATGATCATTTTGTGTCGTAACATTGCTTGCTACTGTCCTGTTTATTAACAATTTTATTTTAAAATATTTATTTAAGTAGTGTGTTTGTGATGGTTCTGGCGCACAGGGAGTCGGGAGCAATTTTTAGGGTTCTGACATGTGATAATTCTGGTAGTTTTTAGGTTTCGGCGTTTGCTAGGGCGATGATCTCCGATAATGCGATGATATAATGACGTGTCTGGTTCTGGTGTCTGATAATACGATGATTTTTATCTCGTGTGGTTCTAGCTTGTGCTGTTATCCAGTGCCCCCTTTTGGCGCTCCTAACAACCTTCAATATTCTTTGGAAATATTTTCATATTTACCTCGTGTGGTACTAGCTTGTGCTGTTATCTACTGCCATATTATGGTCTATGTACCTTACAACCTTCGTCTTCAATATTCCTTTGAATTATTTTCATATTTATCAGCAAAGAAAATGAGTATAATTCGTTTGAGCGGGGTACCGAACAGGGGAGGGAGACAAGGAAAACAAATAGTAAAAAACAATTGTACAATACCAACCCCCACTACAACGTATAGATCATCTGCATACCATGGAATTCTGATAATACGTTGGTGTTTGAATATAAGAAAACTATTGATAGCATTGGGAGATATTGGATACATTATGCACATGTGTATGACGATGTGTTATCATCGTTTTTGATATAAGAGATCAGTTAACACAGTACACCCGTTCCACGCGCCAAGGTCATGACAGACAGCCAATCCAAATTCATTGAGTCAGCACATTCAGGTGCGAGTGCGATCCCACGGTCCCAGTGCATTAGGATCTTGTTACGTACAGACAGTCGCCACCGGATACGCGTGTAATGACCGGATTGGCTGTGTCAGCACAGTCCCGGTGCATTAGGATCTCATTACGCACATGCCATTGCCAACGGATGCGCATGCAATGACATAGCTGCCGAATCAGCGATTCGCATCTTGGAGCTGGAGGTTTCCTAACGGGAAGCATTTATCTGAGGAGCAGTTTTGATTAGACCTTCGGAGCGTGAACATCGGTTCAATTATATATTCCGCCTTTTTTAAATAAATCGATTTGAGTAAAGTGAACAGTTTTTTTATTGTGTAAGTCGAACAGTGGGTGCGCCATCGGGCGCACGTTCGCGTTTTTTTAATCCACCGCGACGGACTACGCACTCCATTAGACTACCTAGCTTTACGCCATAGCATCCAGGCTATGACCGGCACCAACGCGACGGTTGAGACATCCATGAAGGAAGAGATCTTAAACTGCTCCGTGAGATCCTTCAGCCGTTCTATGTTATTGATGCTCATGCTATGTACGTGTTCCAGGTCAATTTTTTGCGTCCGATTGGTGATGTTTGTTAGGACGGGTGGGAGCACCTGAACGCTGGAGTGCGTGAAACTCGAGAAGGTTTTATTTTTCAGCTGGACCGTCTCGTTGTTCAGATGAATCACGTACGTGCCATTAAGGAGCCTTGAGGCATCTGCCCAGATTAGAAGGCCGTTAAAATTTGTCACGAATACCGTGTCCTCTTTAATGACCTCAATAACTTCCCTGGTATTCGTTCGGAAAGTGCAGGTTGTATGCCCTCCTTTCAAGAGTCTGGCCACACAGCTCCTCAAGTTTCTCTAAGGATTTTTCGTCGCATATTACCAGGCTGTTTATGGAAAGGCATCTTCCTATGATCCCGAACGTTTCCTTGTGGTTGATTAGTACTCTGTCGAATTCAATGTCGACTTGCAACCCCTTAACAATTGAAGGCCTTGTTAAGAGTAGGTTGAACTCCTCATTCTTTACCTTTGGCATTGAAAGAACGTAGAGTGACCCATTCGTATAAACCGACGTGGACCCATATTCCACGGCTTCGATTTCGTTAGCATACGGTAACGTTTCGATTTCCCCTATGATCCTGTTTACTTCTTCTTTATCCAAGAGGTTCGTGTTTACCGAGCCACTTTTGGCCATTTGACATGCGCGTATTATCTCGAATATTTCGTCCTTCACTACCAAGATTTCATTCAGGATATTTTGTGCGTTCCTTACAGCAGTGGATGTCTAGATTTCATTCTTGTACAGGTCTATCATCCGCTAAAGAGTTTGTCGTTGATCTTGTATTGCTGGTTATTATTGCTGATTATTTCTTGTTCGTTTGAGAGGACTTTGTTCCAATCCATAGCGTCGGGGTTTTCCGCAACCCACTTCCAGGCTGACCCTATCCAGTCAATGGACCCTACACTTCGGCCTGTTTTTCCTTTAAGCTGACCGAGCCTCTCTCTAATCCTCTCTAGGTAAAATTAAATTGTGGCCCTTTTCTCTGGTGTGGCTGACCTGGCCGCGTTGATCGATGAGATGACCTTGTCTATCAAGTTTTCAAATTGCGAAAGGTCAATTACGTGCACTAGCTTGAAGTTAACGTCTATGATCCATCCTTTGCCTTCCTTTATCGTGACAATTGGTGCTTGGTAGTTAAAAATCTGGTAGCTATGAACAGCGATTATGCAAAGGATTATACAGCAAATACGCATTTTTTATTTTATTGTAGTTATTTCGGCGATACCGGGAATCTTTCCGGGGTAGTATTTTCACTAAAAAAAAGAAAACTTCGTTACGGTTGACTTCTGGGTACAGTTCTTTCGGAAGGATCGTGTTATCCGTTTTAGGCGCAAACGTTTATAATTGTGAGTACCCTACTAAGGCACGATTGACTTCACACGAATCCTTTTGATTCCCTTGTGATCTCCAGTCTGTTACGGGAGCCTTGAGTGGGAACCTGAAAAAAAAAAAATAAAAAATTTAAATATATTTCCCAAACACCAAAACAACACCCTATCCACACTCACCTAAATGCCCGCATCCCAATCCCCGTCAACCCCGGTCACCTCCTTCTCTCTGAAAAAAAAGAGACAATAGAAAAAAAAGGTAAACAAGACAAATTGCTACTGGAGTTTGTTCCCAAGAAAACTGATCAGCAGGTGAATCCTAGGAACAAACTCCAATAGCAAACTTACCTACATATGTATGTGCACAGCCGGAAGAAAAAAAAAAAAGGATAAAGGAAAAAACAAAAAGAAAAATTAATAAATTTCCAAAAAGGAAAAAAATAAGAATAATCTACTTACCCATGTACGTCCATATCCATCCAGTGTGAAATTGTTTTGACATTTCGTCCCTTTGTATTGTTTCGTTGTCCATGCAACTGTCCCTTTCAGTTTTCAATGTGTACTCCTCTTCCCTTTGTTGGTGAATTTCTACCAAGAAGGAATAAACTCACAAATAGGTTTCGTTAATGTTCATGTATAGAAAAGTGATCGTGTCCAGGGTATTTTTTTATTATTGTATTAAGTTTATAAGGTAGTTATGTATGTATGTTATTAAAATATGTTAGTTATATAGTTTAGTATTATTATCAATATTAATGATTTAGGAGATAAGGAAAAGTTGACGAAGGGAACTGGAAGGTGGGAAATTTCTCTTCTCTCCTTCCAGGTGCCCGAAAAAGAAAATAGAAATATTACATAAAAAAGGATAGAAACAAATAGGGACAAAACCAGAAGTACGAGACCAGAACAAAGACAAATTAGGAGAGAACAAAGAAAAATGAGAGAGACAAAGGGAAGTTAGAAAGATTAACAAAGACCATGACGGGACCGACCAACGATACGAACAATAGATCACAAGACACATAAGAGAGCGGTCAATGCACCCCAGAAAATAAAAATTGCACAAGAAAAAAAAAAGATTTTTACATAAAAGACACATAAAACACATATAGAGTACAACACACGCAAGACTAGGTCAAACAGGGTGACAAAAATAAAGACAGTGGGAAAACGAAAAGGGAGAACAAAAAAAAAAAACTGAAGGAGCACCATCGGGCAGGTAGTTGGCGACAGGATTACGCGCGCGGAGGACACAGAGGCGGTGCATACATCCCAAGGCCCAGGCACCAGACCGCCTTAAGACCGCCAGCCACGGCAATATCGAGCACCCAGTGGACTCCGCCGCAGTAAAAGGAACGCCGCCAGCTCCACCGCCAAAACTAAGAGAGCAGCTTCACCTCCAAAGCAGGAGGCTCTCCACCGAGATCGGCCGAGGAGCCCGATACCTCCAGACATCTCCCATAACAGGGTACCCGGTGATCTTCCGGTATCCTGCAACGGCGCTGTTCGCCCTAACGGGTGCTCCGAGGGACACACAAGAAATTTTTTTTTTTGAGTGAATTATTTTTTTCTTATATCTAGAGGATTTTTTTTTTATATAATAGTGAATAGTACCATTGTATATGAAACTAATAGTACTATCACTTTGATTTGATTTTGATTTGCACGCAATTGTTTTTCGATTTAGTAGAAAATTATTATAGATTTTCAAAATGTCTAAAGATTGTAACAATATCAAAAGAACATTTTTCTTGTCATTTTTTCAAGTCCCTAAAAATCATAGAAGGGATGTTTGGGTAAAGCATGCTCAATGTAGTACATTGAAAAAACAATTTTTTATTTGTGAAACCCATTTTCATAGCAAAGGTGTGAAGATAGAAGCACATCGAAATTGCTAACTAAAAATGCCCTTCCAATGTCATCCATATCAGTGTGCAGTTGCTCTGATGAATCTATCGATGAGTCTTGTTTTAAAATCATGGATAACATCAGAGACACAAAGCTTCCTTTAGTAGTCACTTCTAGTGCATCCAGCGTATTAAATATTAACCAAAACGAAAATGAAACGGGCAACTCTGTCCAACCACACTTTCCGTTAATAGAGTTGCCGAACCTATGACATATTATTAGAGATTTTTCTCTACCTAGCGTTGAAAATAATAGTTTGCGAACTTCTCCTTCACAGTTTCCTTCTCCCGAATCTCGTTTTCATAATGAGCGAATAGTAAATACCATACCTCGGTATATTTTCGATACGCTAAATCGATTAAAGGTTGATAAGGACTATAATTTAGAAAAAAACGTTGACATGCAATTGCAAAATAAGCCAGTCGACGTAAACACTTTTGTAAATATGCAACTTTTTCAAAAGACAAATGCACATTGGTCGAATGATGAAAAAGATATGTGTCTGAAGTTTTTTTTATAAGTCTCCCACATTATATTCCCATATGGTGAGCTCGGGATTTAGTTTACCATCTACAAGCACAATCTATCGATGGCATTCTCCCCTAAGTTTTCCGGCCGGTTTTTCAAATCAAATGATTCATCTTTTAAAGACCTAGGCTGAAACAATGTTAAACTTAGAGAAAAGATGTACATATGTATATTAATTTTTGATGAAATGGCAATCAAACGCGAACTTGATTGCAACATTAATGACATGGTATAGGGCTTTTTGACTTCGGGGAGCTGGGTAGAAGCGATGACGAGTTTGATGTTGATGCCAATGAGACAGAAACAGTTGTGTCCAAAGGATGTTCTCAGAAGCTGCAAGAAGCGGCTCTTACATTTTATGCCGGGTTTGCAGCTTTCAAGTTGCATAAGAAACTTAACTCTCAAAACTGCATTCTATTCATGATAGATAAAACAGACAAATTCCGAGAACAAGCTCTGTTAATAAAATTCCGAGCTTATAACACCTATGACACATTATCCGAATTTGGAAAGTTAACTGTTCCTTCCTTGGAATTTGAAGCTTAGATATGTGAAAAGTATGCAAACACTTTTTGAAAGCCCGTTTGTAAAAATACGACACGAAGAATACTTGGTTGAAGCTTTGCTAAAATTAAAAATGACAGCTTCCGCTATGACGATGATGAGCACAGACACTCCATTTGCGAATTCATTTTAATTGTTCTAATCAAATTTTCGATTAAGAAAACCAATAATGATCTCTGTGGAGTTAAATGTGTAAGGAATTGAAAACTTCACTTTATTATACGTACATACATACATAGTTTTTTTTTTGTATAATTTCATACAATTCAAACAAAAACAAACAAATCTATCCGTAGCCATCATAAATTTCTGGCACTCCGTCCATCCACCACATAATCCCACCACCACCCCGCTGTGAAAATATGTTTTTTCATCCCTTAACCAGACCACCACTTGAACTAAAAACCTGACGCATAACGCATAATATGCATCCACCACTCCACTCCCTAATCAGAAAAACACATCTTTTCACTGAACAAGAAAAAAAATAATAACCTGCTTATACCTTTTTTTCATTAGTTTCTTTACTCATTTTGTTGGCAAAGTCATTCACTCAGTTGCGTAACATGTGTGCAAAAATTCTGAATGGTAATGAAAACCCAAGAAAGATTTTGTTTACTTTGTTTCCACTCATCACTCACTCATTCTCTGATTATAACTCCATTCTCAGAGAGTAATAATATTTTACTTCGCTCTCGAAGAATGAGAAAACGCCACCTGAGCGGTTGGAGTAAATACTAAAAATATTGCTTGATGATAGTACTATAAGTTTCATATACAATGATAGTACTTTAGTTTTTTTATTAGTTTTTTTATTTTTCTATTTAGTCTTTAAATTTAGTAAATTTTTTTTTTTTAGTATATAGTGAGTAGTTTACCTTTTTAATTTTAATATAGTAGTAATTTAAAAAAAACAAAAAGAGTGTAAGTCTGCTCTTAAATTAAATTTATTTGTGTTGTTCGCGGAAGGCTCGATTGGAGCCACGACAATGAACGAGATTCCTCAGCAGTGCTGCCGGCAGGACGACGGGGGATCCTTTAAACGTGAGTAACCTTTTTATTTATTTAGATCCTGAAGAAAGGAAATACATATATACATACCTAAGGGCAGAAATTTCAATAGCATATAAGGTTAGGATTTATTTTTAACGTATGTTTAGTTTAATTTATGTATATAATAAAGTATCGAATAGTGCGAAACAGCAGAATGTGTGATTAGTTTTTTTTTATTCGTTTGGTGTGTGGAAAGACGGCCTCCTGTAAATGGACGAGGACTAAACAGGACAATACGAACGATGACTACTTGACGGTAAGACCGACTGACATTCCACTACGGACTTAGGTTGTGGCTGAGGGGGGTACCGTAGGGGCTACCTTTCATAAATTCCGGCCAGAAAGGTAGCATTTGGATTGTGTCGTAAGACACGAAGGGTGGGCTGGCCAACCTTTGCCAACAACATCTGGCATGCTTCGGGTTCTTGACGAACCTATGGAAAGGAGAGACACTGGGAAGGTGTCACCGCGATTAGGGCTTAAGTTATGCTAAGTTTAAGTTAGTTTAGGTCTAGGTTAGGGCATAAATTAAGTTTTAGGTTAGTTTAGGTATAGTTTAGGCTAGTTAGGTTAGCTCGCGAAGTCCTTCCCGGTCTTTCTCCTGGCCATAGGCATAAGCTCTTGGACATTTCCTTCTCTTCCTTCTATCTTCTTTCCTATCTTTTGAAGTCCGTCCGAGGTCAACGTAGAGTAGCTTCCTCCTTTTCTTTTTTGATTTTTTTTTTTGATAAAATTCACGAGATTTTGTGTGCTGAGCAGGTGGTGTATGGTGGGGTGTGACAAGAACCACCCCGTCCGACGAGCTCAGCCGAGCAACCGCGAGCGTGCCGCAGTCCTCCTCACCTACACCGAAGTAGCCCCCGTGGCCTCATCCTGGCTCACAACAATGGCGCCCAACGGTATTTTTACCGATTTTCACTCTCGAAGGTCGTCACCTTGGACTTGCAATAGCTTCATTCGCGAGTTAGTTTTTTAATTTTTAATTTTTACTTTAATTTTTTTTATTCTTTTCTATCAATTCTTTCTGTCCAAGGACTGGTTAAGCTCTTTGGTTAGTCACACGCTGAAGACAGCTGTCCATTCCACAGGCCTCGGCTAGTGGATCTCGTGAGGTAGTTGAAGGCGTGTGAATAAGCAAAGAGCGGGACGAGGTGGGAAAGCTGAACGCTTGCTGCTACCAATTGGTCAAGGTTCTTGAGCAGGCCATTTGTGAGGCGTAAGCGTGAGGTCAAGAAGCTTTGTCCGTGTGGAGGTTTATCTTGGAAGTCCTAGCCAGCCTTCTATTGGGTCCTACCTGATAGAAGTTGTGGTAAGGATGGAAGAGATAAACTGGAACACTCGTCAGGTATCCGAGGTATCAGTGACAACGAGACAGGACTAGAACCTACGTTGTACAGTACGGATACAGACCGACGAATATCTACAGGATTGTTACTGGATAACCCGGACAGAATTCCACACACCAACACACATATGCATATAAAAATACAAACATAAACACACACACATACTGGTTTGTACTATTTTTTTTATTTATTTTCGTTTTCTTCTGAATTTTATTCCTTTTCTTATTTTAAATCTTTGGTTTTTAGTTTTTTTTTATCTTTTATCTTTTGTTTTAATCTCATCTTTTATTTACAGTATGTGGCCATTGAATTATGACCGATGAGAAATATATGGGATTTTTCGCTTTGACCGCAAATATTAAAATCTTTTTGCACATATTTTAGCATAGCTGGACTTCTTCTCAATCAACAAAGCAGCAACTTGTGATTTTTTTTTTGGACAGAAATGTCGGTTTTTTTACCCATATTGACAAAAATCAGTTGAAATAAGCTTTCCGCCTTTCTATGAGTTATATACATTAATTTTCAAACAAAAATTAAATGCTACTAACTGCAACTTACTTAATTTAAGTCATAAATTACTTTTCCACTTATTAAAATAAATTTTTAAAACCGCACTATTGCCAACTGCGAGCTAAAGAGAATGATAAAGAAAAGCACGTTTAAACCTATTTATGGGTCGATGCACATTTATCGTACGCACGTAGGTAAGTCTTTGGTGCCTGCTATTGAAATTAAAGAGAGTATAGAGAAAACCCGTAACTAACTGTATTCTTAAAAACGAATTTCACAGAACACACATTTCAAAAAAAGTAGCAAAATTCGTTAAAAACTCGATCGGTCATAATCCATTGGCCACATACTGTATTTATTTATTTTTCTTTGAATATTTTTACTATTTTTGGAATTTTCGCCCCTTTTACCTTTTTTTTACATTTTAGTTTTAAGTTGTCTTTTTTTGAATTTTATTTTTTTTAAATACAAGATATGCATACATATAAAAAAAAAAAATAGTTTTAAAATGGACAGGAATGATAGGGGTTTAGGCGCGGTCCCAAGGGGTACCTCATCACAACAAGACAAGAACAGTCAACTCCAACACAGACGCACAACTTTAGTGACCTGCTGCGACAGCCGACTCCAACGCTTCACAGACCTAGTCTTGTTCCACGGGTAGGAGAACGACGTGAGACCGGGGTATCTCATTATGGGGATCGAAAAATAGATGTTCATAAGTGGGGGGTGAAGTTCGATGGGACACCTAAGACGACGCGGTGGAGAGCTTCCTATTTAGGATAGAAACCCTGCAACGCAAAAATGGTCTGCCCGATGAGCATCTCTTCAATAACTTCCACCATTTGGTAAGTGGTCCCGCGGAGAGGTGGTATTGGCAGTTCCTCCAGGAGAATGAAGTAGATCCCTACCTCAACTACCAAGATCTCCGGAGGGAACTGCTAAGACAATTTAAAAACAATGTGCGGGACCACGGGATATTAAGAGAGATCATGGATAGGAGACAGCAACTCCAGGAGTCCTTCGACGACTTTTACGGTGACATACGGACTACGGTTTTAAAAATGACGAACAGACCCAACGAACTGGACCTAGTGGACATACTGAGACACAACATAAAAGATAGGCTAGCGACGCTAAAGAGCATCCAAGGATTAAGAGAGGAATGAAGACGGGCCGAGAAACACTTGACAGCAAGGGAAAAAAAGTTCAGGCGACACGTAAATGAGGTTGACGAACAAACTGGCTATAGGACGAAGGACACATTAGAGGACATAGGGGACGACGAAGTGGAGATAGCCGCACTTCAACGACTGAGAACAGACAGACCGACGACTTACGTAAACACTGACAGAACAAGGACGAACAACAATTTAACGAACAGACCTGACACGACTAGGAGCACAGCTACTACTAGAAAGAGGATATTTGGAGAAGAAGTGACAATGCCGATGGAAAAGACTAGGAACTACGAGAAAATTAATAGGCTTAGGGAAAAATGTGCAATAAGTAGACGACGAAAGAGAGACATTGTAGCAACTGTGATAATATTAAATGACGATAATAGGCCCTATGCGAAAGTTAAGCTAGAAGGAGAAGAGATGATGGGCCTATTAGATAGTGGAGAATCAATCAGCTGTTTAGGGAGAGGAGCGACTGACTTCATAGCTAGACATGATATAAAAGTGACGAACATGACTAGCGACATACGAACGGCAGACGGAAACCACCAACGCATACTAGGACGTTTTGAGACAATAATCTCCTGGGGTGGAAAGTCTCACGAGGTCGAGTTATTTATAGTGCCAAACTTACAATAGATCCTTTATTTAGGGGTAAACTTCTGGAGGACATTCAAGGTCGCTCCAGACATTATCAACGAACTGGACATCCCATCACCGACGGACGATCGATCTCCAGTCCAGGCACTCTCACCAGCACAGACACAGGAACTGGAGCGAACCAAGCACCTGTTTTCCTCTTTCGCGACGTTGGGATTGGAACACGTAATTGAGGTGGAGGACGACAAAATTTCCATCAAGCAGAGGCACTACCCAGTCTCACCGGCCGTGCAGAAGCTCTTATATGACAAGTTAGATCGGATGATTTCACTCGGGGACATCGAAGAGAGTAATAGCGCGTGGAGCTCTCCAGTGGTGCTGGTGAGGAAACCCGGCAAGAATAGATTGTGCCTGGACTCAAGGAAAGTGAACGCTGTGACAAAGAAAGACGCTTACCCGCTTCCACACATGGAGAGATTGTTGAGCAGGCTCCAGGACACCAAGTTCATCTCGGGCATCGATCTCAAGGATGCATTCTGACAGATTCCTTTGGAGCGCAAGTCAAGGGAGAAGACAGCCTTCACAGTCCCTGGACGGCCGTTATATCAGTTCACGGTTATGCCGTTTGGGCTGTGTAACGCTGCCCAGAGAATGTGTCGGCTTATGGACAAAGTCATACCCTCTCGTTTGAAAGAGCATGTCTTTGTCTACCTCGATGACCTCTTGGTTTGCTCTCCAAACTTCGAGTCACATGTCAGGCTGCTCCAGGAGGTCGCAAAGTGTCCTAGAGAGGCGGGGTTAACAATCAACCTTGAAAAAAGCAGATTCTGTTACATGGAGATCAAATGCCTGGGGTATATCGTCGGTGATGGCTGCTTACGGACTGACAAGGACAAGGTATCGGCGGTCGAGAATTTCCCGATCCCGAAGACTCCGAAGCAATTTCGAAGGTTCCTAGGAATAACGGGATGGTACCGATGTTTCATCCCGAACTTTGCTACATTAGCGGCTCCCATGACCGATTGCCTGAAGAAAGGACAGACATTCAACATGACGGACGAAGCGCTTAACGCTTTTCAAAAGCTTAAGTCGACTTTGGTGACCGCACCAATACAAACAAATCCGGACTTCAAGAAACACTTTTACATACAGTGCGACGCCTCGACTTCTGGCGTAGGGAGTGTGCTCTTCCAAATGGACGCGGAGAACAACGAACGACCGATAACATTCATGTCCCAGAAGCTTAATTCCGCCCAGCGTAATTATAGTGTGACGGAACTTGAATGCTATGCGGCCGTTTTGTCAGTGAAGAAGTTCAGGGCTTACGTGGAAGGATTACCCTTCACTATAATAACCGATCATGCAAGTCTGAAGTGGCTCATGACGCAGAAGGATCGAGCTGGTCGTTTGGCCAGGTGGAGCCTGAAGCTTCAAGGGTTCGACTTCACGATCGAACATAGGAAGGGTGTCCAAAATGTAGTCCCTGATACTCTCTCACGAGTCCATATGGAGGAGCTCAAGACCGATAAGGTAATGCAGGAGGTTGACTTTAATTCCCCATATTTTCTTCGGAAGAGTACGAGGAGTTAAAGAAGATAATCGACCAACACAAAGACAGACTGCCTGACACATGTGTTTCTGACGGATTTGTTTACAAACGGACCGACATACGAACTGGCGACGTACTTCAGGAGGTTCGGGCATGGAAGCTCTGGGTACCGACGGAGTTGCGTCGAAGTCGAAGCTGGAATCCGCACATAACTCACCGGCTGCAGGGCATGGCGGAATCCACAAGACTCTAGCCAAGCTAAGGAAGAAGTATTTCTGGCCTGGGATGGTGGCCGAATGTGGTTTCTAGGCCGCCGATGGGACAACAAACGATGACGGAGCGACCTTTCCAGAGACTATACATTGACTTCTTAGGACCTTACCCACGCAAAAAGACCGGAAATACGCACATATTTATAGAACGTGACCATTTCAGTAAGTTTGTATTTTTAAGGCCTATCCGTAAAGCAACGGCAGCTGAGATAGTAAAATATTTACAAGAGAATGTGTTCCATATCTTTGGTGTACCCGAGTATATCCACTCTGACAATGGGAAACAATTCGTCTCTGAATTGTTTGCCAGCTTTCTTGGCAAGTACGGGGTCAAACATGTTCGCACCGCGTTCTGCTCGCCACAAGCGAATGCGTCGGAGAGGGTAAACCGTTCGGTATTGACCAAGATACGGTCCTGCATCAACGGTGACCAGAAGAACTTTGACCTCCATGTTAGCAGTGCGGCGTTCTCGTTAAGGAGTGTAGTGCGCGATGCGACCATGTTTGAACCCTACTACGCTGTATTCGGGACACCAATGATACAGCACGCGGACGCATACGAAGTGCTAAGAAGGCTAGATGTAGTCAAGGAAACAAACATACCATTAATTAGCAAAAGTGATAAGTTGGATTTAATTAGAAGTTAGATTTTTGACAATTTAGGATTAGCTCACCAGAAAGCAACTAAAGCTTATAATACTAGAAGTAGGGACGTGCAATATAGTATAGGGCAAATAGTGTATCGGAGGAATTTCAAGCAAAGTAGTGTGGCGGATAACTATAACGCTAAGTTAGGCCACAAGTTTATCAAGTCGATCGTTTTGAAGAGACTAGGGAGTTCCCTCTACGTGATCGGTAACTTGAGGGGCGAAAAGGTTGGCACTTTTCATGCGAAAGACCTCCATACATGAAAGTAAGACTGAGTTATGACGCACTCTAGCCTGCCGTTGCTAGTTTTTGTTAGTTACGTCTTTTACGTATCACCTATGTATATAATTTATTTATTTATTTATTTATTTATCTATGTATGTATGTTCCGAGATAGAGATTTACATATATATAGAGTTTATTTATATTTATTTTAGGGAGAGTTTTTTTATTTACATAGCTCTATTTACACCATATTTATTTTAGGTTTAGGATTAGATATAGGTACATTTTTATCTTTGATATAGGTTAAGAATTTGAGTCCATGTTTGCGAGATGTAACTGCCCGGTTATGGTATAGCCATACCGTGTATGGACACATTTACAACCGCAGCATGGACGTCAGTGATAGATACTGTGATATTAGGTTAGTATAAACAAAAAAAAAAAAATGCACAGGCCCGGCTATCGATGGCGGTAAAGCATGAGACTCCACAATCCAGGGCGTGGGCCCTTGCCACACGTTGGTAAGAAATTTTCGGCACTCAGGGCCACTACACCCCCAAAACTCCCTTTTTTACGAGGCCGGTTGTCTCACGACCACTCGCCAACCGTCGTCGATCCTGTTACGGGAGCCTTGAGTGGGAACCTGAAAGAAAAAAAAAGTTAATTTTTGAACATATTTCCCAAACACCAAAACAACACCCTATCTACACTCACCTAAATGCCCGCATCCCAATCCCCGTCAACCCCGGTCACCTCCTTCTCTCTGAAAAAAAAGAGATAATAGAACAAAAAGGTAAACAAAACAAATTGCTACTGGAGTTTGTTCCCAAGAAAACTGATCAGCATGTGAATCCTAGGAACTAACTCCAATAGCAGACTTACCTACATATGTGCACAGCCGGAAGAAAAAAAAAAAAAAAAGGAAAACACAAAAACAAAAATTAATAAATTTCCAAAAAGGAAAAAATATGAGAATAATCTACTCACCCATGTACGTCCATATCCATCCAGTGTGAAATTGTTTTGACATTTCGTCCCTTTGTATTGTTTCGTTGTCCGTGCAACTGTCCCTTTCAGTTTTCAATGTGTACTCCTCTTCCCTTTGTTGGTGAATTTATACCAAGAAGGAATAAACTCACCAATAGGTTTCGTTAATGTTCATGTATAGAAAAGTGATCGTGTCCAGGGTATTTTTTTATTATTGTATTAAGTTTATAAGGTAGTTATGTATGTATGTTATTAAAATATGTTAGTTATATAGTTTAGTATTATTATCAATATTAATGATTTAGGAGATAAGGAAAAGTTGACGAAGGGAACTGGAAGGTGGGAAATTTCTCTTCTCTCCTTCCAGGTGCCCGAAAAAGAAAATAGAAATATTACATAAAAAAGGATAGAAACAAATAGGGACAAAACCAGAAGTACGAGACCAGAACAAAGACAAATTAGGAGAGAACAAAGAAAAATGAGAGAGACAAAGCGAAGTTAGAAAGATTAACAAAGACCATGACGGGACCGACCAACGATACGAACAATAGATCACAAGACACATAAGAGAGCGGTCAATGCACCCCAGAAAATAAAAATTGCACAAGAAAAAAAAAAGATTTTTACATAAAAGACACATAAAACACATATAGAGTACAACACACGCAAGACTAGGTCAAACAGGGTGACAAAAATAAAGACAGTGGGAAAACGAAAAGGGAGAACAAAAAAAAAAAACTGAAGGAGCACCATCGGGCAGGTAGTTGGCGACAGGATTACGCGCGCGGAGGACACAGAGGCGGTGCATACATCCCAAGGCCCAGGCACCAGACCGCCTTAAGACCGCCAGCCACGGCAATATCGAGCACCCAGTGGACTCCGCCGCAGTAAAAGGAACGCCGCCAGCTCCACCGCCAAAACTAAGAGAGCAGCTTCACCTCCAAAGCAGGAGGCTCTCCACCGAGATCGGCCGAGGAGCCCGATACCTCCAGACATCTCCCATAACAGGGTACCCGGTGATCTTCCGGTACCCTGCAACGGCGCTGTTCGCCCTAACGGGTGCTCCGAGGGACACACAAGAAATTTTTTTTTTTGAGTGAATTATTTTTTTCTTAAATCTAGAGGATTTTTTTTTTATATAATAGTGAATAGTACCATTGTATATGAAACTAATAGTACTATCACTTGAGGAAATCGATGGTGGCGCCCCTAGCGGCCCAAGTAAAGGACACGTCGCTGAGATCCACAAAAATCTTACGCTCTTCTGCCTCAACAATTTGCACATACACTCATTGAATTTTGTATACCCCGCTCAAACATCATACTGTGTTGAGTGAATATATCTACTTTGCAATGTGAATAACTCGTCGGCCTACCCCCATTCAGTGCCACACTGCCAGTTGTCGCTGTAGGTGCACCATCCTCGTGCATATGAATCCGAGTGATAATGGAAATAAAGCAAAAGGAATGTGCTCAAAAAAAAAAAGCACACACACAAAGCACATTCCTTTTTGCTTACATAATATTTCCTCTTCACCTATGATCGTGAAGTCTGTGCGGAGTGTGTGTGTGTTTTTTTTTCATTGCGAATAACTCATCGATCTGAGTTATTGGCAGTGCAAATGCACATTGGGGGATGAATGAAAAAAAAGATTGTTCGTAAAGTTTTTTAAGTTGAAGTTTTTTCATTGAGGACAAAATGCACACACATACAGCACATTCATTTTTGCTTGTTTTTACTACAAACATAATGTTTCTCTTCAGTCTTCACTTATGGCTGTGGAGTTTGTGTAAATAATTTCCTGGTAAACATTTTTGTTTGATTTCATTTGCACGCAATTGTTTTTCGATTTAGTAGAAAATTATTATAGATTTTCAAAATGTCTAAAGATTGTAACAATATCAAAAGAACATTTTTCTTGTCATTTTTTCAAGTCCCTAAAAATCATAGAAGGGATGTTTGGGTAAAGCATGCTCAATGTAGTACATTGAAAAAACAATTTTTTATTTGTGAAACCCATTTTCATAGCAAAGGTGTGAAGATAGAAGCACATCGAAATTGCTAACTAAAAATGCCCTTCCAATGTCATCCATATCAGTGTGCAGTTGCTCTGATGAATCTATCGATGAGTCTTGTTTTAAAATCATGGATAACATCAGAGACACAAATCTTCCTTTAGTAGTCACTTCTAGTGCATCCAGCGTATTAAATATTAACCAAAACGAAAATGAAAAGGGCAACTCTGTCCAACCACACTTTCCGTTAATAGAGTTGCCGAACCTATGACATATTATTAGAGATTTTTCTCTACCTAGCGTTGAAAATAATAGTTTGCGAACTTCTCCTTCACAGTTTCCTTCTCCCGAATCTCGTTTTCATAATGAGCGAATAGTAAATACCATACCTCGGTATATTTTCGATACGCTAAATCGATTAAAGGTTGATAAGGACTATAATTTAGAAAAAAACGTTGACATGCAATTGCAAAATAAGCCAGTCGACGTAAACACTTTTGTAAATATGCAACTTTTTCAAAAGACAAATGCACATTGGTCGAATGACGAAAAAGATATGTGTCTGAAGTTTTTTTTATAAGTCTCCCACATTATATTCCCATATGGTGAGCTCGGGATTTAGTTTACCATCTACAAGCACAATCTATCGATGGCATTCTCCCCTAAGTTTTCCGGCCGGTTTTTCAAATCAAATGATTCATCTTTTAAAGACCTAGGCTGAAACAATGTTAAACTTAGAGAAAAGATGTACATATGTATATTAATTTTTGATGAAATGGCAATCAAACGCGAACTTGATTGCAACATTAATGACATGGTATAGGGCTTTTCTGACTTCGGTGAGCTGGGTAGAAGCGATGACGAGTTTGATGTTGATGCCAATGAGACAGAAACAGTTGTGTCCAAAGGATGTTCTCAGAAGCTGCAAGAAGCGGCTCTTACATTTTATGCCGGGTTTGCAGCTTTCAAGTTGCATAAGAAACTAATTGTCAAAACTGCACTCTGTTCATGATAGATAAAACATACAAATTCCGAGAACAAGCTCTGTTAATAAAATTCCGAGCTTATAACACCTATGACACATTATCCGAATTTGGAAAGTTAACTGTTCCTTCCTTGGAATTTGAAGCTTAGATATGTGAAAAGTATGCAAACACTTTTTGAAAGCCCGTTTGTAAAAATACGACACGAAGAATACTTGGTTGAAGCTTTGCTAAAATTAAAAATGACAGCTTCCGCTATGACGATGATGAGCACAGACACTCCATTTGCAAATTCATTTTAATTGTTCTAATCAAATTTTCGATTAAGAAAACCAATAATGATCTCTGTGGAGTTAAATGTGTAAGGAATTGAAAACTTCACTTTATTATACGTACATACATACATAGTTTTTTTTTGTATAATTTCATACAATTCAAACAAAAACAAACAAATCTATCCGTAGCCATCATAAATTTCTGGCACTCCGTCCATCCACCACATAATCCCACCACCACCCCGCTGTGAAAATATGTTTTTTCATCCCTTAACCAGACCACCACTTGAACTAAAAACCTGACGCATGACGCATAATATGCATCCACCACTCCACTCCCTAATCAGAAAAACACATCTTTTCACTGAACAAGAAAAAAAATAATAACCTGCTTATACCTTTTTTTCATTAGTTTCTTTACTCATTTTGTTGGCAAAGTCATTCACTCAGTTGCGTAACATGTGTGCAAAAATTCTGAATGGTAATGAAAACCCAAGACAGATTTTGTTTACTTTGTTTCCACTCATCACTCACTCATTCTCTGATTATAACTCCATTCTCAGAGAGTAATAATATTTTACTTCGCTCTCGAAGAATGAGAAAACGCCACCTGAGCGGTTGGAGTAAATACTAAAAATATTGCTTGATGATAGTACTATAAGTTTCATATACAATGATAGTACTTTAGTTTTTTTATTAGTTTTTTTATTTTTCTATTTAGTCTTTAAATTTAGTAAATTTTTTTTTTTTAGTATATAGTGAGTAGTTTACCTTTTTAATTTTAATATAGTAGTAATTTAAAAAAAAACAAAAAGAGTGTAAGTCTGCTCCTAAATTAAATTTATTTGTGTTGTTCGCGGAAGGCTCGATTGGAGCCACGACAATGAACGAGATTCCTCAGCAGTGCTGCCGGCAGGACGACGGGGGATCCTTAAAACGTGAGTAACCTTTTTATTTATTTAGATCCTGAAGAAAGGAAATACATATATACATACCTAAGGGCAGAAATTTCAATAGCATATAAGGTTAGGATTTATTTTTAACGTATGTTTAGTTTAATTTATGTATATAATAAAGTATCGAATAGTGCGAAACAGCAGAATGTGTGATTAGTTTTTTTTATTCGTTTGGTGTGTGGAAAGACGGCCTCCTGTAAATGGACGAGGACTAAACAGGACAATACGAACGATGACTACTTGACGGTAAGACCGACTGACATTCCACTACGGACTTAGGTTGTGGCTGAGGGGGGTACCGTAGGGGCTACCTTTCATAAATTCCGGCCAGAAAGGTAGCATTTGGATTGTGTCGTAAGACACGAAGGGTGGGCTGGCCAACCTTTGCCAACAACATCTGGCATGCTTCGGGTTCTTGACGAACCTATGGAAAGGAGAGACACTGGGAAGGTGTCACCGCGATTAGGGCTTAAGTTATGCTAAGTTTAAGTTAGTTTAGGTCTAGGTTAGGGCATAAATTAAGTTTTAGGTTAGTTTAGGTATAGTTTAGGCTAGTTAGGTTAGCTCGCGAAGTCCTTCCCGGTCTTTCTCCTGGCCATAGGCATAAGCTCTTGGACATTTCCTTCTCTTCCTTCTATCTTCTTTCCTATCTTTTGAAGTCCGTCTGAGGTCAACGTAGAGTAGCTTCCTCCTTTTCTTTTTTGATTTTTTTTTTTTGATAAAATTCACGAGATTTTGTGTGCTGAGCAGGTGGTGTATGGTGGGGTGTGACAAGAACCACCCCGTCCGACGAGCTCAGCCGAGCAACCGCGAGCGTGCCGCAGTCCTCCTCACCTACACCGAAGTAGCCCCCGTGGCCTCATCCTGGCTCACAACAATGGCGCCCAACGGTATTTTTACCGAATTTAACCGGCTACATAGAAGCACATTGCGACTCCAAGGAGACGATTTTCACTCTCGAAGGTCGTCACCTTGGACTTGCAATAGCTTCATTCGCGATTTAGTTTTTTTTTCCAATTTTACTTTAATTTTTTTTATTCTTTTCTATCAATTCTTTCTGTCCAAGGACTGGTTAAGCTCTTTGGTTAGTCACACGCTGAAGACAGCTGTCCATTCCACAGGCCTCGGCTAGTGGATCTCGTGAGGTAGTTGAAGGCGTGTGAATAAGCAAAGAGCGGGTCGAGGTGGGAAAGCTGAACGCTTGCTGCTACCAATTGGTCAAGGTTCTTGAGCAGGCCATTTGTGAGGCGTAAGCGTGAGGTCAAGAAGCTTTGTCCGTGTGGAGGTTTATCTTGGAAGTCCTAGCCAGCCTTCTATTGGGTCCTACCTGATAGAAGTTGTGATAAGGATGGAAGAGATAAACTGAAACACTCGTCAGGTATCCGAGGTATCAGTGACAACGAGACAGGACCAGAACCTACGTTGTACAGTTCGGATACAGACCGACGAATATCTACAGGATTGTTACTGGATAACCCGGACAGAATTCCACACACCAACACACATATGCATATAAAAATACAAACATAAACACACACACATACTGGTTTGTACTATTTTTTTTATTTATTTTCGTTTTCTTCTGAATTTTATTCCTTTTCTTATTTTAAATCTTTGGTTTTTAGTTTTTTTTATCTATTGTTTTTTTTTATCTTTTATCTTTTGTTTTAATCTCATCTTTTATTTACAGTATGTGGCCATTGAATTATGACCGATGAGAAATATATGGGATTTTTCGCTTTGACCGCAAATATTAAAATCTTTTTGCACATATTTTAGCATAGCTGGACTTCTTCTCAATCAACAAAGCAGCAACTTGTGATTTTTTTTTTGGACAGAAATGTCGGTTTTTTTACCCATATTGACAAAAATCAGTTGAAATAAGCTTCCCGCCTTTCTATGAGTTATATACATTAATTTTCAAACAAAAATTAAATGCTACTAACTGCAACTTACTTAATTTAAGTCATAAATTACTTTTCCACTTATTAAAATAAATTTTTAAAACCGCACTATTGCCAACTGCGAGCTAAAGAGAATGATAAAAAAAAGCACGTTTAAACCTATTTATGGGTCGATGCACATTTATCGTACGCACGTAGGTAAGTCTTTGGTGCCTGCTATTGAAATTAAAGAGAGTATAGAGAAAACCCGTAACTAACTGTATTCTTAAAAACGAATTTCACAGAACACACATTTCAAAAAAAGTAGCAAAATTCGTTAAAAACTCGATCGGTCATAATCCATTGGCCACATACTGTATTTATTTATTTTTCTTTGAATTTTTTTACTATTTTTGGAATTTTCGCCCCTTTTACCTTTTTTTTACATTTTAGTTTTAAGTTGTCTTTTTTTGAATTTTTGAATTTTATTTTTTTTAAATACAAGATATGCATACATATAAAAAAAAAAAAATAGTTTTAAAATGGGCAGGAATGATAGGGGTGTAGGCGCGGTCCCAAGGGGTACCTCATCACAACAAGACAAGAACAGTCAACTCCAACACAGACGCACAACTTTAGTGACCTGCTGCGACAGCCGACTCCAACGCTTCATAGACCTAGTCTTGTTCCACGGGTAGGAGAACGACGTGAGACCGGGGTATCTCATTATGGGGATCGACATATAAGAGAGCGGTCAATGCACCCCAGAAAATAAAAATTGCACAAGAAAAAAAAAGATTTTTACATAAAAGCATTGTATATGAAACTTTTAGTACTATCATCAAGCAATACTTTTTAGTATTTACTCCAACCGCTCAGGTGGCGTTTTCTCATTCTTCGAGAGCGAAGTAAAATATTATTACTCTCTGAGAATGGAGTTATAATCAGAGAATGAGTGAGTGATGAGTGGAAACAAAGTAAACAAAATCTTTCTTGGGTTTTCATTACCATTCAGTATTTTTGCACACATGTTACGCAACTGAGTGAATGACATTGCCAAGAAAATGAGTAAAGAAACTAGTGAAAAAAAGGTATAAACAGATTATTATTTTTTTTCTTGTTCAGTGAAAAGGTGTATGTATGTTTTTCTGATTATTGAGTGGTGGATGCATATGATGCGTTATGCGTCACGTTTATAGTTCAAGTTGTGGTCTGGTTAAGGGATGAAAAAACATATTTTCACAGCGGGGTTCATTTTCATTCATTTTTAATGCATTTTTTATTTCATAATTCAGTATTTCTTACATGCTAGACAAAAACGCTTAAAACTAGCTTAACTAACTTACTGTGTAATGTATTTATATCTTACTGACCCTATGCGGGTGCTCTAAGCTAAACCTAACGCTTAAAACTATGTCTTTCGACGTTTACGAACTAAACTTATTTATTAACTTAACTTACTATTGAAAACTAAGAAAATTTATTTTTTTTAAAAACTTAGTAGCTGAAAATTTTTTTTTGTGTTGCTTAAAATTAATTTAAAATAGTCTTAAATCTAACTTACAAGCTACCTTAAATAAACCTTAAAAACTATCTTAATCTAAGATACGTACTTTATACGTAAATTTTTTTTTTTTTTTTTGCAAAGTGCTGCTTTTTTTTTAGTTTTATAATTTTTTTTTTTCTGTTTTTTTTTTTTTTTTTTTATAAAATTAAACTTAACCTACCCTAAACTATGTAAGTCGGCCATAGTGAAAGGCCAACTTTGCCCCTTAACAAAGGCTACCCCGGATCGAAAGGAACCGACGAAGGAGTTCTCTCTCCGTCCCCTAACCACCAGAATTTCTGGCGCTGCCGTTCAATATCGCGCAAATCGCGACCTGATACCGATCTACTGTACCGGAGACGCTCCGGAATGCTGTGTGTGACGTGTCGGTTGTAGGTTAGTCGCCTATCCGCAGCTGTCCGGGCAACATGGAAGATTAGCGGCACCGCTAATCTGTCCTGGATCAGACCTAATCTACCTAGATAGAGGAACGCCTCTGGCGGAACGAAGCCGTTAAGGCACACTCTCTCGTGGTACATGTCATTGGGGTAGAAGGCCCCAAAGATCAGGTTATTCATCGAGTTCATCGCTCTTGCAATGTGCCCCCGAATCATCTTGATCACGAAATTATCCACTCTGTTTATGTTCGCCCTGTTATACAGGACCTCATTGGAATAGAATTTTTTGTACTCAGACTCTGGTGTTCTGTATAAGCGAAGGCAAGCCCTAAGGCAAGCCCTCTCAAACACCCGAATCCTTTCCATCGAGCTTGCTCCCACGTTGAACCACACGGGACAACCATATGCGAGCATGGGCCGGATAAGGGCCATGTAGCAGATTACCTTCACCCTCGCATCGAGTTGGCTGCTATAAAACAGTCTCTTTGTAAGGGCGAAAGCCGCTTTGGCTCTGGCCAGAGCAGCATCTATATGTTTGTTAAAATACAGATACTGGTCTAGCCAGAGCCCAAGGTATCTGACTACACTTCGAGACGCTAATGGTTGTCCGTGCTGTCCCACGATTGAAAACTTTCGCCAATTCTTTCTGGTATCCGCAGAGGACCCAGATAACGACGTCCTAAACAGGATGGTTTCCGACTTCTGGAAGTTGATCTTTAACTTCCAATCGTCGCAATATCGCTTGATCTTATCGAAGTCACGCTGCAAGAGTATTGCAATGACCTCGATCTTTGGACCTGATCTGTACGCTATCAAGTCGTCTGCGTACGCTATAGCATGGTGAAGAGATCCTACAAGATCGCTGGTGTAAATGTTAAAGAGGATCGGCGAATTTGAATATGCCCAGCCTACTCAACTTGTAGAAGAGTCCTTCTAGCCATACGGTATCGAAGGCCTACTCCAAGTCAACCAGGCAGGCACCCGTGCATTGTTTCTTGCTTTTGTTCCATTGGATATCCGACACCAGTTTAGACGCGGCATGTATAGTATCATGCCCCGCCTTAAAACCGAATTGGTTATCCGGAACAATATGCATGTCCTCAACCCACTTAGACAGCGCTCTATTGATCACTTTTTCGAATACCTTGCTGATATTCGGATGGAGACTTATCGACCGGAGATTCGCCGGATTGGATGTATCCTTGCCCCTTTTGGGAATAGGATGTACCACCACTGTCTTCCAATGCGCCGGATAATGTGCATTATTCAGCGCATTGTTAAACAGGATGGTGTAAGTGTTTACCGCTCCTAGAGGGAGGTGTCGAAGCACAATGTTAGACACTCCGTCGATACCCACGGATTTGTTCCTTCTCAATGATTCGAAGATCGCTTGGAGTTCTATCTTCGATATGAACGGGGGATGTACCACCTCATCGGCGATGACATTGTTTGCCATATTATCGTCATTGAACTCGGTGAAGCCGATGTTCTCTGATCGCCAGTGTTCTATATCATTTCGAAGATAGAAGTTGTGCACAAGGACTCGATTCTCCAGGTCGTGGTTGGGCAAATGCTATCATTCACCTTATACACTTCCTGGAAAGTCGCTCCTATAGCCTCTACCTTCTCCTGCGGATCCTCGATCACAAAGAAGTTGTCATCACAGACTGCGTTCCCTGGATCTATGCCTGCTGTTATAAGTATTTGTTCGTTGTTCGTCGTTCGGGGGATCTTGAGACACGGCAGGTCGTTTTGATTTTTCCTCCGAAATATTTTATTTATGTGCGGGAACATACTCAGGTTGTTGGATTTTACAGCCCGAATTTTGTTGTTCCAATGCAAGTTTACAGAAAGTCTGTAATTTTCTTTAATCAACATTTGGAGGTTTTTAATCAACGACTTGAGTGTCCTGACCTCCGAGTTTTGTCTGTCAGTAAACCGTCTGTACAAGGTTTTTAATCTTGACAGAAGTCTACTTTTTTGTAAGTGAAGTGCGTCAATTGTTGCATTGCGGTATATGTCTACGTTGTCAGTTTGTTGATACCGAGGTATCGTTCTGCCCATCGTTTGTTTAATTGTCTCGTCCATTCGTTGTAGATATCTGTCGATCTCCTCATTTGACAGATTCCTATTGGACGGTGGGTAGAGCGAGTTCGAGGAGAGTGCTCTTGTCAGTACTCTGGAGAAGCGTGTCCAGCGCGTCCTACTGTAATTGTAGGGGTACGTTGGGACAAACTCCTCCAACTCCGCAATCTCGTTGGGAATTGTAATTTCGGCACTGAGTCCGCAATGGTCACTGTCATGCCCAAATGTGTGTAGGCAGTTTCTTGTTTGTCGGTTCGTGTTGGTCAGTTGTAACCGTACGTCGAACAGCAGAAGATCCAGATAGGAGCCGCCTTTAGGATACGACGGACTATCAGTTGCTTTCAAATCGAGTCTATACTCGACATTGCGCAGACCCCACCAATTGAATAGTAAGTTCCCCCTAGAATTAGGTATATTACTTCCCCAATCACTGTTCTTGGCATTTAAATCTCCGGCCAAAATGAAATAGTTCTCTTCCGATTCCAGCCTTAGACATCGAAAAAGTGTCTCGAGCTCTGTTATAAATGAAGAGGTTTGAGTAGCTCCAGAAGCGTAGACCGCAACCACGTACAACCTCTTTCCACTATGGAGGGGGATGCACACGATACACGCTTCCAGCTCCTGGAACCTCCGCACTTCACCGCTGTACACAGCCTTGTAATGCAAATCTTTTTTAATGAAGATCGCAACACCTCCCCCTTGAATGGAGTTGGGTCGGTCTCTTCTTATAATATTATATTTATTGTGCCATAGTTTGTGCTTCTGGGATAGCTTGGTTTCGCTAGCCAAAAGTACGTCTGGGCTTTGGTCTTCTAACAACTTAAAAAGTACGTTTCTTCGCTCGATCCTTATCAGTGAATTCACATTCACCGCAAGGATCTTTAAGGGTTTCTCCGCCATCGTACCCATTACGACTGGTGGTGCGCTAAGCCCGGCAGAAATGCGTAGATCTGGTCCACCCGTTTCGCCTGCAATTCTAACTGACGCTGCAGCTGGCTCATTTGCCCTTGAATTGAGAGCAAAATCGCCAGCAGGTCTGGCTGTGTCTCGGGTGCTTTAGGCACTGGGGCCTGTGCAGCAACCTTCGGCTGTTGTTGTACCGTGTTTCCCCGGCCTGACGCGATTTGGGCGTAGGTCCATTGAGGAGTGACGGCTGGTGTTTGAGTAGAAGCAGGTGGACGCTTTACTTTGACTTTCTGCTGGCGAGCTAAATTTACTTTTTTCATGTATTGAAACTTAGAACAACCGCAATAGTTTGCAGTGTGTCCCGAGTTTCCACATAATGCACACGAGAGTTGGGCCCTATCTGCTACCCTATCCTGACCTAGAGAACACTCTTCTGCTTTGTGGTTCTTTCCAGACTTTACGCATCGAGGCTGCATTTCGCAGTTCGACGCGGCGTGCCCGAACCTTTGGCAGCGAACACATTGCAAAATGTTTTCGCTCCTCTTTACTTTTTCCCAGGTTACAACCTGGTAGTCCAGGACATTGATACTCCTTAGACTATCCAGTTTGCTATTGGGTGATAGCTGTACCAGGAAGAACGGTAGCTTTCGCTTCTCCCTTTTTGCCCTAGCTGTGGTGAACGGCTTGACTCCCACAAACTCAAGACCGTCACACTCCTTCTGTTTAAGCATCTGAAGGAGCTCCTCCGGTTCGGTAGACGAATCCATCCCCCTCAGCAGCATTGTTTGCAGCTTTTCCCCCTTCGGGGTGAAGGAGAAGAACTCTGTCGTCGAATCCTTTAATAATTTCTTAATTTTTTTATACTGATCCACTGTATTACAGTGGATAGCATGCCTATCCTCACTTATACGTTTAATATAAAAGTTATGACCTATGGCCGACTTACATAAATCAATCGTATCCTTTAGTTCAATTTTGTATGTGTTTATTGGTGGCACTTTCATCTTCTTGACACCCTGCTGTTGTTGTTGTTGTTTCTGCTGCTGTTGTTGTTGCTGTGGTTTCTGCTGCTGTTGTTTCTGCTGCTGTTGTTGTTGCTGCTGTTGTTGTTGCTGCTGTTGTTGTCGCTGCTGTTTCTGCTGTTGTTGTTGCTTTGGCTGTTGCTGTTGCTTTGGCTGTTGCTGTTGCTTTGGCTGTTGCTGTTGTTTTTGCTGCCTAACGGGTAGCTTCTGTTGCTGCTGACTTTGCTGCGGTACTTGTTGTTGTTGCTGCTGCTGCTGCTTAGCTGGCAGCTGCTGTTTTTGTTGCTCTTGGGAGCGATGGAGCTCATTCTGACGCTCCTTTTCCCTCCTGGCCATTTGCTTGGCCTTGATGGCGAGCACGCTCTGCTGTAGCTGCCTTATGCTCTTGCTCAGGCACTCGAGTTGTTCGTCTTCGTCCTCTGATTCGGAAGCCGCCAGAGAGGCAAAGCTATTGCTCTCGCCTGTGTAACGGCCTTCCCCGCCGTCCGAGACGTATGGATATTCGTCATCGTCGGCGGACCGATGACCCTGCTGTCTATATGCTGCGTTTGTTGTTGCTGAAGTTGATGTCGCCCCTACCCTCACTTCTTCCTGCAGCTTTTCGGCTGAAGCTGATAGGGAGGGGCGCTTGACGAGGTTAGAAGTTGACCTCAGCTTCCTCCTCCTCTTTGCCGTAGTTTCACTAGCCACTGTTGTCGGGTGGCTTTGCCTAACGGCCTCATCGGCTGATATTGTTTTTGCGTCCGCGACTCCCGCTATGGGGAGCACGGACCTGTCACTATTATCCATATCTTGTTGTTTTTGTGTCTCTATAACTGTATTTTATTTTATTTCAATTTAAAAATTAAAAAAAGTAATGATTTTTACTTTCCCCGGCGGGGCTCGATCCCGAGTCCGTCGGGTCACGTTGCACTAATACTAGCACTAGGCTAAATCGCCGCCTAAGCGTTTAATGTCTACCGCACTACTTACGATCTTAGATCTTTTTATTGAGAAGCCGAAACACGTGTGATCTCCACGAAGGTCTGTGAACGACTGTTTTCACAGCGGGGTGGTGGTGGGATTATGTGGTGGATGGACGGAGTGCCAGAAATTTATGATGGCTACGGATAGATTTGTTTGTTTTTGTTTGAATTGTATGAAATTATACAGAAAATTTTTCGAATCAAACCCTATCCTCTGTTGCACGGACAAACGTTCAAATATTCTTTTCCACGTTACCCAATGAGATGAGATGAGATTAGTGTTTGCATACTTTTCACATATCTAAGCTTCAAATTCCAAGGAAGGACCAGTTAAATTTCCGAATTCGGATAATGTGTCATAGGTGTTATAAGCTCGCAATTTTATTAACAGAGCTTGTTCTCGGAATTTGTCTGTTTTATCTATCATGAACAGAGTGCAGTTTTGACAATTAAGTTTCTTATGCAACTTGAAAGCTGCAAACCCGGCATAAAATGTTAGAGCCGCTACTTGCAGCTTCTGAGAACATCCTTTGGACACAACTGTTTCTGTCTCATTGGCATCAACATCAAACTCGTCATCGCAACTATTCATATGGTATTCGATACTGTTCAGAATATCTGTTGCCATGAGATGATCTTCTACTGGAGCTTCAATATGAAATTCTTCACTGTCATCTCACTTAAGATCGTCACAATCAGCTTCGTGCAATAAAGATTCAGCCCCAGCATCTTCGTAACTTGCATTTTCTGATGACTTTAAATTTTTGAAAATAATTTGCTTCAAATTTCTAATAAATCTGTAAGCCGAAGGGTTTCGTTCGTAAGATCCCCTATTTGAACGAGCCATTGAAAAGAAGTTTTCTGCAACATCAGTATTCAGATGTGCAATAAGAAGGAATTGCTGGTCATTTTTAAGTTTTTCCCATATTAACTCTATAGCAAGTAAAGTTTGTAGTAACCTACCGAAGCAATATGACTTTTTCATTTTACCAGTAGACTCGCATAATAAGATATAGTTTGCTTCCAATTTTTGTTTAATCCCCTAAGAGTAAAAACCATGTCTTTGGAGGCTACAGTAGCGCGTCTACCCAGCTCCCCGAAGTCAGAAAAGCCGTATACGATGTAATTTTTAATGTTGCAATCAGGTTCGGGTTTGATTGCCATTTCATCAAAAATTAATGTACATATGTACATCTTTTCTCTAAGTTTGACATAGTTTGAGCCTTACTCTTTAAAAGATGAATCATTTGGTTTGAAAAACCGGCCGGTAAACTTAAGGAAGAATGTCATCGGTAGATTGTGCTTGTAGATGGTAAACTAAATCCCGAGCTCACCAAATGGGAATATAATGTGGGAGACTTATACAGATACGAATCTTTTTCGTCATTCGCCCAATGTGCATTTGCCTTTTGAAAAAGTTGCATATTTACAAAAGTGTTTACGTCGACTGGCTTATTTTGCAATTGCATGTCAACGTTTTTTCTAAATTATAGTCCTTATCAACCTTTAATCGCTTTGGCGTATCGAAAATATACCGAGGTATTTACTATTCGCTCATTACGAAAACGAGATTCGGGAGAAGGAAACTGTGAATGAAAAATTTGCAAACTATTATTTTCAACGCTAGGTAGAGAAAAATCTCTAATAATATGTCATAGGTTCGGCAACTCTATTAACGGAAAGTGTGGTTGGACAGTATTGCCCGTTTCATTTTCGTTTTGGTTAATATAAAATACGCTGGATGCACTAGAACTGTCTGAAGTGACTACTAAAGGAAGCTTTGTGTCTCTGATGTTATCCATGTTTTTAAAACAAGACTCATCGATAGATACATCAGAGCAACTGCACACTGATATGGATGACATTGGAAGGGCATTTTTAGTTAGCAATTTTCGATGTGCCTCTATCTTTACATCTTTGCTATGTAAATGGGTTTCACAAATAAAAAATTGTTTTTTTCAATGTACTACATTGACCATGCTTTACCCAAACACCCCTTCTATTATTTTTAGGGACTTGAAAAAATGACAAGGAAAATGTTCTTTTGGTATTGTTACAATCTTTACACGAACATTTAGACATTTTGAAAATCTATAATAATTTTATAATAAAATCGAAATACAATTGCGTGCAAATGAAATGAAACAAAAATGTTTACCAGGAAATTATTTACACAAACTCCACAGCCATAAGTGAAGACCGAAGAGAAACATTATGTTTGCAGTAAAAACAAGCAAAAATGAATGTGCTGTATGTGTGTGCATTTTGTCCTCAATGAAAAAACTTCAACTTAAAAAAACTTTACACACAATCTTCTTTTTCATTCATCCCCAATGTGCATTTGCACTGCCAATAGCTCAGATCGATGAGTTATTCGCAATGAAAAAAGAACACGCACACACACTCCGCACAGACTTCACGATCATAGGTGAAGAAGAAATATTATGTAAGCAAAAAGAAATGTGCTTTGTGTGTGTGTCTTTTTTTTGAGCACATTCCTTTTGCTTTATTTCCATTATCACTCGGATTCATATGCACGAGGATGGTGCACCTACAGCGACAACTGGCAGTGTGGCACTGAATGGGGGTAGGCCGACGAGTTATTCACATTGCAAAGTAGATATATATAGTAGTGCATGTGCAAATTGTTGAGGCAGAAGAGCGTAAGATTTTTGTGGTTCTCAGCGACGTGTCCTTTACTTGGGAAGCTAGGGGCGCCACCATCGATTTCCTCAAGTTATAGTACTATTAGTTTCATATACAATGCTTATGTTTACCCTTTTTTTTTTTTTTTTTTTGATGCGCTGGAGGGGTGAAATCCTTTATGGATACTCGGTAGCCCGTGCTACGAGTTATGCCAGACTCCATGCTCCTGCATGTATACGTGGCTAAAACACCCCCCCATCCCTGTCCTGTGATTCCCCCTACGGTACTACCGGTCAAGGCATTCCTTCGTAGGGGCAGGTTTTTTTGACATCATGTCTTCTCCTTCTTATGGTCCAGGGTTTCCTTCCTCTTGAGCTCTTGGTGTTTGGTTTTCCGACCGTAATTCCTGCATGATGCTTGCAATGATACGGTTGGCGAAGTCCCAAGCTTCCCTCGTTGATAGCATAAACGAAATCAGTCTCCTTGGAGTTATTTCATTGCCTATCTCTCGTTCTAAGGCATTTCTGGCTGCTACGTATTTCTTGCATTCCAGTAGCACGTGCTCGGCGTTCTGGATTTTTCCTTCACAATGACGACATAATGGATCGTCTACGATGTTGTACTTGTAGAGGAATTCCCGGAAGCTTCCATGTCCCGTTAGAAATTGGGTAAGGTAGAAGTTTACTTCACCGTGTTTTCTTGTGGTCCATTCTTCTATGTTCGGCAGCAGTTTGTATGTCCATCGGCCGTTTTCTGATGTGCTCCATCGCCGTTGCCATTCTATTTCGGCAGCTGCTCTGATGGCTCTTCTCTCCCGGTTTTCGTCATTGTATATTGATGCTGCTACTTTGACCTCTAGCTCGATAGGCATTCGCGCCGCTATCACACTTATTGCATCCCCCGATACTGTTCTATATGCACAGGATACTCTGATCGATGCTCTTCTATGTACAGAGTTTATGCTTCTCATGTACGAGTTTATGGCTGTTGCCGGTGCCCATATAGGGGCTGCGTACATGAGGATTGACTTGCTCACTGTCGCAAGCAGATTTCTAATTGGCTGCCTGGGTCCTCCAATATTTGGCATCAGCCTGGATATTGCGGCAACAGCCCGATTAGCCTTCACGCTTGTGTAGGTTAGATGGTCTCTAAAGTTGAGCCTATGGTCAAGCAGTACCCCTAGGTACTTTATGTAGGGCTTTGACTCAATAGTGTGCTCTCCTACCTGTATGGTCAGGCGCTCAACCTTCTTGCGGCTACTAATGAGGACAGCCTCCGTTTTGTGGTCCGCTAGTTCCAGACCTGTTGAGCGAAGCCATATCTTCACGTCTTTGATGGTACTGTTGCAGTTTCGTGTCACCTCCTCTAGGGTTTTAGCCACTACCACCACCGCAATGTCATCGGCGTATCCAATTATGTCCACTCCTCTTAGTCTTCGCATACGCAGTACACCATCATACATAATATTCCACAGGGCTGGGCCTAGGACTGATCCCTGTGGGACTCCTCCTGTTATTTTGTATCTTTTCGGCCCTTTATGTTTACCCTTGCAGTTTGCACATTGCACATTTTTATCGGGTGCGTTGCACTCAGCTGTTTTGTGATTGCCTGCACATTTAGAGCAAAATGTCTGAATATTGCAGTTCTTTTCACCATGCCCGAACATTTGGCAGTTTCTGCATTGAGTGATTTTATTTGGTTGACGTCGTTGGAAATCCCACTTAATTTGAGTCTTAATTGATTTAATTAAATTTAATTTAATTCAAGCTTGTCAGCACGCTGGGTCAAGTTGGAGAGAGCGGAATATATTTTGCTGACTTGTTCAATTCATTACGAGTTCTCTCCATTTCTTCTTTGAAGGACGCAATGATCGTATCAGTATGCTTTTTTAATTCTAGATTAAAACTAGTATAAGTTAGTGTAGTGTAGATACATTTAAAGGGGAATTCAGCTGGGTTGGGGTAGACGGTTGCCCACTCACTTGTTTTAGTGTAGCTTTTGAGTGCTTACTCATCTTTTTATCGAGAACTACCGTAGATGGTACGGTATTGGCATCTGTGTTGGACGAACTTTGTTGGGTTGGCGTTGGAGAAAGTTGGCTTTTAAGTTGTGCCGACCTGGTAGTGATTGACATCGCGTGCATGTATGAAATATATAAATGTATGTATGCAATGCGGCAGACACAAAGTGCAAATATTTGTGTTTATTACTATTCGTTTTTTTTTTTTATTAGAATTTTTATTTTTAAGATTGTATTTGATTCCCGCACAATTCCTTCAAGAACAGATATTAACGCACGAGTTTAAATTGCTTTTGCCGGAGGAGATAAAAAATGCTGCTATTCACTCTCGAACATAACTCTAACTCGGGCACCTTTAGGTTGTTCAAACTGTGCACCACTTCTGTTGACGTATCCAACAGCACCTTGATGGATTCAGCTCGCTCCTGGGTTATCGTTGCCAAATTGAACAGACACTTGAGTTGAGTGTTCACCAAAAACCGCTTATGATCGTACCTATCTTGAAGAATAGCCCATGCCTTAGTGTAGTTGCTGTTAGCAATGCCTAAATGTGCTAAAAGCTTCTCGGCTTCTCCAGATACGCTGGTTTTGAGGTAGTGCATCTTCTGAATTTCTGACAACGATGAATTATGGTGAACAAGCAACACTAACAAATCTTGGAAACCTCGCCAAGACTCGTAACTGCCTGAGAAAACTGGTACCGGAATGTTCTTGAACCTTAAATCCGCATTATGCGATATTTTCGTACCACCTGAACCCATATTGGTGACGTCCTTATTGGCGGTGTCCTTTGCCTTCACCATATCGATCGTATCTAGGAGCTCACCCCGATACTCCAAGTACATCTCTATAATTTTTTTCGTAGGTAGTCTCAATTTCATCAATCTTTTCATCTTCTTTCAGCTCATTGACACACACTTCATATATTTCAGCTGCCGACTCCATTGATTTCTCTAAAAGAGACAAGCGGCCTGCCAAATAATTCGCCGTATGTGTGCTGGAACCTCTTTTGGAGAAATTTGAGACGTCCCTTTCGAGTTGTATAAGTACTCGAGACAACTTTGTAGGTTTCATAGTTTTTTTTCATATATATATATATGTATATTTAAATGCCACACAAAGTAAAATAAAATTCACTTACTTGTGAAATGTTAGCAGATGTCCAAAGTCCAAAGATGAAAGATCGATGTTGCAATCCAAGTTCACCTTGCTCACAATTGTTGTTCCTTGATGAAACGATGAAAATTCCAGCGGTGGCAAATCCATGACACACAATTTAATTTAATTTGTCTTTAATTTTAATTTTGAATTAATTTTATTTTAATCTTAATTTAATTTTAATTTAATTTTAATTTGATTTAAATTTGATTTAAAGTCCGTAAAACTTGCAAGAAACAGTGTTGAAAAAAGTTATTTAAATCGCACAAAAAAAAGTAAATCCGGTTCGATTGGACTAAATGTTCGGGGCTTGAACAAAGGATTAGAACGAACTTTAATAAATTCACCGCTCACTCTGTAAATTAAAGAAAACTGCACACTTCTTCACGTTATAAAAAGAACAGAATTTTTTATTACAACTGCCTTTGTTTTTATACATGTGGGAATGTGTTAATAAAACTTGGTTCAATTTAAAAATATAAAAATAAACTTTATTTAACAAAAATTAAAATATTGGGATAAGATAGATTAAGTATAGTATTAGACTGGCAAAAGTTAAGTTAGGTCAGTCAAGCTACTGAATTCGTCCGCGCATGACGTGTATTCGTTCGGTGCTTAAACTAATAGTTATTTGCATACGCACTTGTAGTTAAATTTTCACAATTCCAAAAAGGGACCGATCCCCGGAAAACGAAGACTACCTGTCTTCGAAAATCTTTAAAATGAGTTCCAGAGGTAATTTCTGGAGCCCGCTCCAGTGTTTACCTGACTCAGACATTACTGAGGAAGTGTGCGATAGTGAGACTTTGGCAAATCCAAGGAAAAAAAGTGAAGTTCCACCTATTAAAGTTCTCCAAAAAACTTCTGACTATATACACAAACTAATGAATTCAATTAAGGTTACTAACTATTGTGTTAAAAAAATTTCAATTGGTATAAAAATCATTTGTGACGATTTAGACTCATACAATAAAACACTAAGTGCGCTAAAATCTGCAAATTGTCAATTTTTTTCCCATGACCTTCCCAATTCAAAGTCATTCAAGGTCGTGCTTTTCGGTCTGGATGAAATACCAACAGAGTCTTTAATAAAAGAGCTTAAAACTCTTGGACTTAAGTGTATGGATGTTAAAATGATTTCCAAGCGGTATGACCACTATATCGACACGTTCTACATTGTGTACTTAGAAAACGGGTCAATCCGTATGTGTGATCTCAGAAAAAACATTAAAACTCTTTTTAAGACTCAATTTAAGTGGGATTTCAAACGACGTCAACCAAATAAAATCACTCAATGCAGAAATTGCCAAATGTTCGGGCATGGTGAAAAGAACTGCAATATTAAGACATTTTGCTCTAAATGTGCAGGCAATCACAAAACAGCTGAGTGCAACGCACCCGATAAAAATGTGCAATGTGCAAACTGCAAGGGTAAACATAAGCATTGTATATGAAACTAATAGTACTATAACTTGAGGAAATCGATGGTGGCGCCCCTAGCTTCCCAAGTAAAGGACACGTCGCTGAGAACCACAAAAATCTTACGCTCTTCTGCCTCAACAATTTGCACATGCACTCATTGAATTTTGTATACCCCGCTCAGACATCATACCCTGTTGAGTGAATATATCTACTTTGCAATGTGAATAACTCGTCGGCCTACCCCTATTCAGTGCCACACTGCCAGTTGTCGTGGTAGGTGCACCATCCTCGTGCATATGAATCCGAGTGATAATGGAAATAAAGCAAAAGGAATGTGCTCAAAAAAAAAGACACACACACAAAGCACATTCCTTTTTGCTTACATAATATTTCTTCTTCACCTATGATCGTGAAGTCTGCGCGGAGTGTGTGTGCGTGTTCTTTTTTCATTGCGAATAACTCATCGATCTGAGCTATTGGCAGTGCAAATGCACATTGGGGATGAATGAAAAAAAAGATTGTGTGTAAAGTTTTTTTAAGTTGAAGTTTTTTCATTGAGGACAAAATGCACACACATACAGCACATTCATTTTTGCTTGTTTTTACTGCAAACATAATGTTTCTCTTCGGTCTTCACTTATGGCTGTGGAGTTTGTGTAAATAATCTCTAGGTAAACATTTTTGTTTAATTTCATTTGCACGCAATTGTATTTCGATTTTATTATAAAATTATTATAGATTTTCAAAATGTCTAAATGTTCGTGTAAAGATTGTAACAATACCAAAAGAACATTTTCCTTGTCATTTTTTCAAGTCCCTAAAAATAATAGAAGGGGTGTTTGGGTAAAGCATGGTCAATGTAGTACATTGAAAAAAACAATTTTTTATTTGTGAAACCCATTTACATAGCAAAGATGTAAAGATAGAGGCACATCGAAAATTGCTAACTATAAATGCCCTTCCAATATCATCCATATCAGTGTGCAGTTGCTCTGATGTATCTATCGATGAGTCTTGTTTTAAAAACATGGATAACATCAGAGACACAAAGCTTCCTTTAGTAGTCACTTCAGACAGTTCTAGTGCATCCAGCGTATTTTATATTAACCAAAACGAAAATGAAACGGGCAATACTGTCCAACCACACTTTCCGTTAATAGAGTTGCCGAACCTATGACATATTATTAGAGATTTTTCTCTACCTAGCGTTGAAAATAATAGTTTGCAAATTTTTCATTCACAGTTTCCTTCTCCCGAATCTCGTTTTCGTAATGAGCGAATAGTAAATACCTCGGTATATTTTCGATACGCCAAAGCGATTAAAGGTTGATAAGGACTATAATTTAGAAAAAACGTTGACATGCAATTGCAAAATAAGCCAGTCGACGTAAACACTTTTGTAAATATGCAACTTTTTCAAAAGGCAAATGCACATTGGGCGAATGACGAAAAAGATTCGTATCTGTATAAGTCTCCCACATTATATTCCCATTTGGTGAGCTCGGGATTTAGTTTACCATCTACAAGCACAATCTACCGATGACATTCTTCCTTAAGTTTACCGGCCGGTTTTTCAAACCAAATGATTCATCTTTTAAAGAGCAAGGCTCAAACTATGTCAAACTTAGAGAAAAGATGTACATATGTACATTAATTTTTGATGAAATGGCAATCAAACCCGAACCTGATTGCAACATTAAAAATTGCATGGTATACGGCTTTTCTGACTTCGGGGAGCTGGGTAGACGCGCTACTGTAGCCTCCAAAGAAATGGTTTTTACTCTTAGGGGATTAAACGAAAATTGGAAGCAAGCTACATCTTATTATGCGAGTCTACCGGTAAAATGAAAAAGTCATATTGCTTTGGTAGGTTACTACAAACTTTACTTGCTATAGAGTTAATATGGGAAAAACTTAAAAATGACCAGCAATTCCTTCTTATTGTACATCTGAATACTGATGTTGCAGAAAACTTATTTTCAATGGCTCGTTCAAACAGGGGATCATACGAACGAAACCCTTCGGCTTACAGATTTATTAGAAATTTGAAGCAAATTATTTTCAAAAATTTAAAGTCATCAGAAAATGCAAGTTACGAAGATGCTGGGGCTGAATCTTTATTGCACGAAGCTGATTGTGACGATCTTAAGTGTGATGACAGTGAAGAATTTCATATTGAAGCTCCAGTAGAAGATCATCTCATGGCAACAGATGTTCTGAACAGTATCGAATACCATATGAATAGTTGCCATGACGAGTTTGATGTTGATGCCAATGAGACAGAAACAGTTGTGTCCAAAGGATGTTTTCAGAAGCTGCAAGTAGCGGCTCTTACATTTTATGCCGGGTTTGCAGCTTTCAAGTTGCATAAGAAACTTAATTGTCAAAACTGCACTCTTTTCATGATAGATAAAACAGACAAATTCCGAGAACAAGCTCTGTTAATAAAATTGCGAGCTTATAACACCTATGACACATTATCCGAATTTGGAAAGTTAACTGATCCTTCCTTGGAATTTGAAGCATAGATATGTTTAAAGTTTGCAAACACTTTTTGAAAGCCCGTTTGTAAAAATACGACACGAAGGACACTTGGTTGAAGCTTTGCTAAAATTAAAAATGACAGCTTTCGCTAGTATGAATTGTGACGATGATGAGCACAGACACTCCATTTGCAAATTAATTTTAATTGGTCTAATCAAATTTTCGATTAAGAAAACCAATAATGATCTCTGTGAAATTAAAAGTGTAAGTAATTGAAAACTTCACTTAATTATACGTACATATGTACATATTAATCCTTTCTTTTGATGTTGATGCCAATGAGACAGAAACAGTTGTGTTCAAAGGATGTTCTCAGAAGCTGCAAGAAGCTGCTCTTACATTTTATGCCGGGTTTGCAGCTTTCAAGTTGCATAAGAAACTTAAATGTCAAAACTGCACTCTGTTCATGATAGATAAAACAGACAAATTCCGAGAACAAGCTCTGTTAATAAAATTGCGAGCTTATAACACCTATGACACATTATCCGAATTTGGAAAGTTAACTGATCCCTCCTTGGAATTTGAAGCATAGATATGTTAAAAGTATGCAAACACTTTTTAAAAGCCCTTTTTTTTTTTTTTTTTTTATAATTGGCGCGCACCAAAAGGGGTAAGAATACCCTTATACTGAATATTCAGGGCACGGGCGTTTGGAAAGAGGGGAAAGAGGAACAGAGAGATACCGGTGCACGTTGGCTTTGAATGTTTGTATGTTGTAGCGATGAGGAAATACAGAGCCTGGAAGATTATTCCACATACGTGTCGTTCGGCTTATGAACGAATCCCTATATTTGACAGTACGTCCGAAGTTGGGCTTGAGGGTGAACTGATGTGCATTCGAAGAGGAGGAATGCAAGTGGCTAATTCATTGGAACATTTTTTGTGGAATAAGCTATAAAATAGGGAGAGACAAGAGACTTCTCTGCGATGCTCTAGTGAGTCTATGGAGCTCGCAATGTCTCTATCACCTACTAGTTTTATCGCGCGATTCTGAACCCTACCAAGAATGTGCAAGACGGTCGTGGGTGCACCAGACCAGATGGGGGCGTTGTATTCCATCTTTTTGCGAATGAATGCCTTATATATTGAAGCCAGATCAGACGGGGTAAAATATTTCTTGCATCGCTTAAGGAATCCTAGACATTTTGCAGCACTTTTGGCGACCTCGAATATGTGATCGTTCCAACGAAGATGGTTGTTAATACACATACCGAGAATGGCAAGTCTTTCGGTTTCCGCGATGCAAGTACCATTCTTGGATAATGGTTGAGGGTCTTGGTTTCGCTTGAGAGACAGAAGACAGCATTGAGTTTTGGATGCATTAAATTCCACTCCGTTAGTTGAGCTCCATTTGATTATGCTGTCAAGGTCGGAATTTAATGAGTTTAACATACGTTGCCGTTCCTCTTCTACGCGCGAAGAGCAGGGACGTGAGTTGGGGAACGAATATGAAAAACTGAGGGTACTGTCATCAGCGAAGGAGTGGATTGGATTAGAGGTTGCAGACAAGAGATCATTTATGAAAATGAGAAAGAGAGTCGGAGACAAAACAAAACTGAGCCCTGGGGGACACCAGCATTTATATGGTGAATATCAGACTTGAAGCCGTCCAAGACAACTTGTATTGAACGCCCCGAAAGGAAATTTCTAATCCATTGAAGAAGAGACTCATCGATGCCATATGCACGCATTTTCGACAAAAGAGCCTGATGCCAAACTCTGTCAAATGCCTTTGAAATATCAAGTGCAACTATCTTTGTTTCGCCGAAGTGATGAAGAGATTGGTTCCACTTCTCGGTGAGATATGCCATCAAGTCACCAGTGGACCTGTTGCTACGAAAACCATACTGCCGGTCATTGAGAAGTTTTCGTGAATCAAGATATTTCATAAGCTGACGATTTGTCAGCGTTTCCATGACCTTGGAAAGAAGGGACGTAAGTGCAATGGGTCGGTAATTGGTCGGAGAGGAAGATTCGCCTTTTTTAGGGACAGGCTGGACAAATGCTGTTTTCCATCTTCTCGGAAAGAGTCCAGAAGAGTAGGACAGACAGAAAAGCTTACGCAGAGGTTTTGCCAGCGAAGAAGAAAACATCTTCAGAACTATTGGGGGGATACCATCTGGACCAGCGGATTTGTGTATGTTGAGACCTTTGAGAACTCCTGCAAATGTGCGAGTGCGAGATACAACAAGGTCAAACTTGGATGGGTACCTGGTCACCAGGGTATTGCAGGCAACGAATCGGCGGATGAACTAGCAAGGGCTGGATCAGAATCCGTGTTCTTAGGACCAGAACCGTTTTGCAGAGTCAACTGGGCTTCTGCCTTAGTACAATTAAACGAATGGGAAAATCAACTTCGTCTAAACCACTGGGAAAATTGTCCCTGGTCTGAGACAATCCAAACGTTTAATTAAACCTTACTCCTATAAGGAAATCCTTAACCTAGATAAGGAAAGCATTAGGAAGCTGACGGGCTTCCTAACTGGCCACTACGGCCTGAGATACCACCTTAACAAAATGGATATTTGCCAGGACAAGGATTGTCGATTCTGCCTCGAGGAAGATGAGACATCCGAACACATTCTTTGCGAATGCCCGGCACTACATTGGTTAAGGATACGTACTCTCCACAGGGAGATACTTACTTCAGTGGAACTCAAGGGATCCGCTACCAAGGATGTACTTGCCTTCATAAGGGAGGTAGTACGTCTCTTGGATTAACTCCAACCCCTCGATACAATAGATCTTTTAGGTCGCAGTGTCTATGCCATGCGGGCAAGGGTTGTACAAGAGGAAAAAAAAAAAAAAATGTGCGAGTGCGAAAATGGACTTGTCCCATAGAGAAATCGACGCTCTCGAGCACAGGGACAGACAAAGCACTATCTTGCAGAGTGGAGTTGGCTGCAAATTGTGCAGCGAGTAGATTGGCCTTGTCTAAGGAGCTGACAGCTGGAATGTCATTGTAAATGAGCGTTGGGATGGCGGATGAGGCAGAATTTTTAATTTTTTTGACGAACGACCGAAAGTTTTTACTACCTTTGGGACACTGTAGTATTTTTTGCCTCAGTTTTTGGTCATGTAGAAATTTGACACGTCGAATATGGGCGTTGCAGTCATTTCTTGCTTGTTTGAACTTCTTTCGGTTTTCCTCAGATTTGTTGGTTTTATAAGACCGAAAACTTACTTCTTTCAACCTGATAGCCTCTTTACAGCTCTGGTCGAACCATGGGTTTGTCTTAGGTTTAATGCTCTTTATTCTGTTAGGAATAAAGTCATTCATACCTAAGAGAATCGTGTCGGTGATCATATCAGCGGCGGCATCCACGTCACTATCGAGGAAGCATAGTGACCAGTTAAAACTCCTAAAGAAGCTACTAAGGCCGTCCCAGTTGGCTTTCTCGTAACGCCATACTTTTCTTTTTGGAGTTTGTTCTTTAACTGTGTGGTCGGAGTACGAGAATTTAGCTGATATGATGTTATGGTCAGACCGGCCTAGGGGGGCTAAAACATGGATGACGTATTTATCAGGGTGAGAAGTAAGAAACAAGTCAAGGGTGTTGGCGGAATGACTTGCAATGTCTGGTATTCGTGTCGGCTCATTTACAAGCTGAGTCAAGTTGTTAATCTCAGCGAAAAGTTCAACATACCTTCCTTCGGGTGTTGTCTGGCCAGAGTGTCGAAGCCAATCCGAATTGTGAATATTGAAATCGCCCGCAATGACGATTTCAGTATGAGGATACAGGGATACAATTCGAGTGATGGAATCGGACAGCGCATCAAACTCGTTAAAGGTTGAGTTGCTTTCCGCACTAGGGCTTCTGTATATAAAACAGTAGTGGATAATTTGCTTACGGACGGTGAATTTTAGCCATTTGAAGGTAAATTCCGGATTGGTACAGTGGCCATACTGTGACGGAATTTGGTAAGCGATATCACTACGGATATAAATGGCGAGGCCGCGGTGGGGAAAGAATAATGGCACTAAGCTATATCCAGGCAGTTCCAAATCAGAAGATTATTCTACTACCTGTGTTTCACTAAGTGCCAGAACAGCTGGTTTATGTGGGCATACACATCGAAGAAATTCGTTCGAAGCCCACGTGTGTTGGAAAAATCAACCCTAAATTCCCTCATTCCTCTCGTTTGTAAAAATACCACACGAAGAACGCTTGGTTGAAGCTTTGCTAAAATTAAAAAAAACAGCTTCCGCTAGTATGAATACGATGATGAGCACAGACACTCCATTTGCAAATTAATTTTAATTGGTCTAATCAAATTTTCGATTAAGAAAACCAATAATGATCTCTGTGAAATTAAAAGTGTAAGGAATTGAAAACTTCACTTTATTATACGTATGTACATACATACATATGTGTACCTATATTAATCCTTTCTTTGTTTTGTTAAGATTTGTTTTGCGAATTTTTGTTGTATTTTCTTTTTTTCACTCTTGTTTGTTAAGTTTTTCTAGTTTTTCATTATTTTTTTAATTAATGGATATCTACTATTTATTTTATAAATATTATTATTTCTTTAGTTCTTACTAAAGAGCGAGGACTATGCCTACAGGGGACAACTCGAAAAAAAAAACGCGTTTAATATTCTATCTCATTGGGTAACGTGGAAAAGAATATTTGAACTATTCAGCGCCCTTCGTTTGTCCGTGCAACAGAGGATAGGGTTTGATTCGAAAATTTTTCTGTATAATATCATACAATTCAAACAAAAACAAACAAATCTATCCGTAGCCATCATAAATTTCTAGAACTCCGTCCATCCACCATATATTCCCACCAGCACCCCGCTGTGAAAATATGTTTTTTCATCCCTTAACCAGACCACCACTTGAACTAAAAACCTGACGCATAACGCATAATATGCATCCACCAATCCACTCCCTAATCAGAAAAACATACATACACCTTTTCACTGAACAAGAAAAAAAATAATAATCTGCTTATACCTTTTTTTCATCAGTTTCTTTACTCATTTTCTTGCCAAAGTCATTCACTCAGTTGCGTAACATGTGCGCAAAAATTCTGAATTAAAATGAAAACCCAAGAAAGATTTTGTTTACTTTGTTTCCACTCATCACTCACTCATTCTCTCATTATAACTCCATTCTCAGAGAGTAATAATATTTTACTTCGCTCTCGAAGAATGAGCAAACGCCACCTGAGCGGTTGGAGTAAATACTAAAAAATATTGCTTGATGATAGTACTACAAGTTTCATATACAATGACATAAGTCAACTGACTGCTCTTGTTTAAGCAGACAAAAGTTTTTAGAGATAAAACAAAAGCTTTCCAAAAAAAAGCTCCCCACGATCAACTGTTGTGAAAGCTCCGCATTCACTAATTTACTCCATGGAACAATTCCCACCTCTTCCAACTAAGGCAAAGCCTCTACAGAAAGCATCTACGCACAACGAACAAATCCACTTTAAAGATTGGAGGGAACCTCAATCAAATCCATTTATCGAGCCGGATGGTGAAGATGGGTCTGAGGGAGAGCTTTTTACTCCAGGAGAGATGCAGTCTCTTATCATAGCGATGACTAGTCAATTATCTAAATGTAAAAATAAATCTGAGCAGTTCAACGTAAGCGCACAATTCGCTTTAAAATCTATATATATAAAAATAAGTTGTATTTTCTTTGAAATTGATGTTCTCTGTAATTTGTGAACCGATTTTGTTTCTGAAAATTTCCCATGAAAAGTGACGACAATACCAAGGTTTTTATGTATATACGGTCTTTGTATGTGTACGAACAAGGACTCAAAAGTCCAGAAATGTAGTTTGAAAAGTTTTTCTATCGACTGCTCAAAAACGGTGCAATCAATTTTGATGATTCTTTTTTTATTGCATTCCTGAACTTCCCACGATTAATTCAAGGTATGAATCGGCTTCTTGCGTTTCGTAGGAGCTCTGCATTAAAGAAAAATGTAAGTAGATCACCGGTCACAATTTTCCTTCAGTGGAGACCATTGCCAGCAGTCATGCAGCAGTGGCTATCGTTGCGATAGTGTATGTGTGACTATATGGGTGCGCTCTAACGAAAACTAACTGTTTGCTACCCAACGAACAACAAAATAAGTTGTATTGTGTGTTTAGGTATACGGTCTTTGTATGTGTATAACGAAAAAAAGGCTTCAATTCTTTTCGTTATCGCGGATATTGATCTATCGGTATTGGGTGAGTTCATAATTGCAAACATGTATGTACATTTATTAACACAAAACATAGTTGCATTGATACGGCAGTCATGCATTGGCAAAAATGAGTTCATAAATGTAAATACAACCGACTGTCAACAAATTACGTACATATGTAAATGAAAAACATTCTGCGAAAGACCAGCAAATATCGGTTTCGAGACAAATTTTTTTGTTCCATTTTACTTCTATGGAAGACAAATTATTTATTTCATATTTTAAGGAAAAAAATATTTTGAACATATTTTAGCGATAATTTGCAATAATTTTACATTTTCTCTCCTGCTTTTTTCCTGCAACTCTGCAACATCGAAAAAACACATGCCAATTTGACAGCATGCTGACTGTCATTTTACTTTTATGAACACAATTGTTGCCAAGCTCATGCAATGATAATACAGCTTTTTTACAATAATGAACGCGAAAATTGCAGGACAGCAGTTTTTTTACATTTATGAACTCACCCATTTTTTATGCGAGGAGAATAGTCGAGATTTTTCATATTGCCGGCATAGTGACACAGGCTATTGGTTTGTCTTGCTGTTTTATCACAAGTACATATGTATTTATCCAATTGAGATTTTTTTTTTGGGACGTATTTATACTGTTCACCCAAATAATGCTGAGTGTTTTTACTTACGTTTGCTGTTAATGTTTATTATTATTCGTGGGCCAACATCATTTCGACAGTTAAGAACAGTCAATGGAGTATTGTGTACGACGTATCGACAAGCGTGTCAACAGCTAAATTTGTTGGAAAATGATGCTCATTGGGAACAAACACTTGCAGATGCAGCAGTTGTCGCTCATCCTTATCAAATTCGAACTTTGCGATTATTTTGTCTACCTGTTTTCCATCGCATCCATCTGAATTGTGGAAAAAATTTCAAGACTATCTATCGGAAGATATTCTGTTTCTAGTGCGTCAAGTAAATCGTAATCCTGTAATGGATTTCACTCCTGAAGTTTACAATAAAGCATTGATTTGTATTGAAGATTTCTGTTTATCGATTGCTAATAAAGCATTAGCACAGTTGGGAATGCCATCACCTAATCGTGGAATGCATGACATTTTTGAGCTAGAACTGCAACGTGAACAACAATGCAATCGCAACGAATTAAATGCTTTTGTTCAAGCAAATCTTTCGACATTGAATGTGGAGCAAAAAAAGGCGTACGATACTATTATGCAAGCTGTCAATAGTGATGCCGGTGGATTTTATTTTCTGGATGCACCTGGAGGCACCGGAAAAACGTTTTTAATTTCATTGTTGTTGGCAACGATACGTTCCCAGAATAAAATTGCATTGGCATTGGCGTCTTCTGGCATTGCAGCCACTTTGTTAGATGGTGGTCGGACAGCACACTCAGCTTTGAAATTGCCATTGAATTACCAAATTCATGAAACCCCAACATGTAACATTTCAAAAACATCTGGAACGGCAAAATTATTGAAACGTTGCGGTATCATTATGTGGGATGAATGCACTATGGTGAATAAGAAATCTGTGGAAGCTTTGGAAAGAACAATGAAAGATGTTCGAAATAATTCAGAGTTATTTGGTGGTGCATTGATTTTATTGTCACGCGATTTCAGACAAACATTGCCCGTCATTCCTAGATCGACAGCTGCCGATGAAATTAACGCTTGCTTAAAGTCTTCATATTTATGGAGATTTGTTAAAACATTGAAACTTACCACCAACGTTCGTGTTCAGTTGCAGAATGATCCATCTGCTGATAAGTTCTCTAAGCAATTGCTGAAAATTGGAAATGGTGCGATGCCTGCTGATGAAGCTGGATTGATAACATTGCCAAATGATTTTTGCCGTTTTGTACAGTCAAAAGAGGAATTGATTGAAAGTGTTTTCCCTAACATAGCACAACAGTATAAATGCCATGCATGGTTGAGTGATAGAGCAATTTTAGCAGCTAAGACCAAAGATGTTAGTGAATTAAACATGGCTATACAATCCAAGATTCCTGGCGTCTTGGTTTCGTACAAGTCTGTGGATACTGTTACCAATGAACAAAATGTTGTGAATTATCCAACAGAATTTTTGAATTCGTTAGATTTACCAGGATTGCCTCCGCATAATCTCCAATTAAAAGTTGGAGTCACTATCATTATGCTTCGCAATATTAATCAACCCCGTTTGTGTAATGGTACAAGACTTGCTGTTAAAAGATTGATGGCTTATGTAATTGAAGCTACTATTTTAACTGAAAAATTCAAAGGCGAAGATGTATTCATTCCATGCATCCCAATGATTACATCTGATATGCCATGTGAATTTAAACGACTTCAGTTTCCTGTTCAGCTTGCGTTTGCGGTTACTATTAATAAGGCGCAAGGCCAATCGTTAGGAATTTGTGGAGTGAATTTACAGTATTCAGTTTTCTCACATGGACAGTTGTATGTAGCCTGTTAGCGTGTTGGCAAACCATCGGTTTTGTATATTTACACCGAAAATGGAAAAACAAAAAATGTTGTGTACCGCAGAGAATTACAATAAATTTTTTTTATTTTTCTATTTTGCACTACGAAGTGTGTAGGGGGTTCGCTATAATTTAAAAAAAACACCACCTGAGTTTCAAACCACTACACCAATCTCTTTTTCTCTCTCTCTCTCTCTCTCTCTCTCTCTCTATCCTTTCCAACGCCCGCACTGTGTGTAAAACATCTAGGGTTTTAATAATAAAAAAAATAGGTAAATAAAAGTCATTGAATTTATTTGAATTTCAAACGAGTTTCATTTAATCACCAAACGAAATTCAAACGGTACACAGTGCGGCCAATATCGTCGATCTCAATGAATTGTAGTTGGAAGGTTGATTGGGATTCATAATCGCTTATGAAATAACTCCCAACGTCCATACACACTTTGGGGAGTTGTTTCACTTTTTGTTTGACGTGTTATTTTATTAAGGGGTTATTTCACGGAGCCGTCATCAGAATATCACGAGCGAAGCCGGGACGGGACAGCTAGTATTTATATAAAAATAAGTAATGTCACCTAGTCTAAGGGTGGTAAGTTGGAATGCTAGAGGCATTCGTAAAAAATCCATTGAATTTTTCTCATTTTGATGTAAAAATAATATCGATGTTGGCCTTATCTCCGAGACTTGGTTATCCACTGATGTGCCCTTTTCAAATAGTTTTTATAAATGTTATCGGTTGGATAGAACTGACAGAAATGGTGGGGGAGTTGCAATAGTAATTAAAAAGTCGTTAAAAAACACTCTTTGTTTCCTAAATTAAATACTAAATTAATTGAAAATATTGGAGAAGAGTTATTTTTCTCTAATGCAAGAAAATTGTCAATTTTTTGTGTTTATTTTCCGGGTAGATCTATTTTGCCTAATGGCAGATACTGGTTCAAAAATGATCTTCGGAGATTTATTAATCTTCCTGACCCATTTTTATTAGGTGGTGACATATGTAAATTGCCGGCATAGAAGCTGGGGTTGTCTACGAGCTAATTCGTGGGGAAACATCCTAACAGATCTATACCCAAGTCATCAATTTCAAATATTATACCCTAATAAACCAACTTATGTTCCTTCCAACAGCAGATTGAATCCTTCGACTCTTGATTTGTTTTTAACCAATATTCCACATATTTTCACCACACCAATAGCAATCAATGATTTAAGCTCTGATCATCTGCCAGTACTGTGTTCTATACTTCAATCCCCTGAGTACCAAAACAACGCCTATTTTGATTTAAAAAATGGTAACTGGAAAAGATACCGTCGAGCTATAGCAAATAGTCTCAGTGGCCATGAACTTAATGTCTCTGAGGTTGCAACCAGCTCCCAAGTTGATGATCTTAGCAATAAGTTTTCACTTACTGTTGAGAATTCTATTAATTTTTCCGTCCCTAAAAAGTCCAAATATTTCAATGCTAACGTCAAACTTCCAAACCACGTACTTAGCATGATCAAATTGAGAAACTATTACAGAAGAAATTGGCAACGATTCCGACTGCCATTTTTCCTTCATAGTATGACTACATTAAATAATTTTATTAAAGAGGAAATTCGCAAATATCGTAACGAAAGCTGGAACTGCAAACTTAAAAATCTGGATAAATGCAGCAAACCCTTCTGGAATATTGCAAAAATAATAAAAAGAAATACAGTGTTATTCCTTCGCTGACTGATCGATGTATTTCCTCGACTACGAATTGCGAGAAGGCTGATATCTTAGCATCTTCCTTCGCTAGAAATCATATGATTTCTAGTGGAATGGGCGACATTCAAACCCAAAATTTAGTTGATATTGCGATTTCAAGATTAAATTCAACACCAGCAGTAATTCAACCTAATAAGTATGTGAGCTACGAAGAACTGCAGAATTTAATTTCCAGGCATAAAGTACGTAAATCCTCTGGGCTGGACAGTATAAAAAATTTATACATTAAACAACTGCCATTAGCTGGAATCGAATTTTTGGTATTAATTTTTAACGGTTGCATTAAACTGCAATATTTTCCTGCGGCTTGGAAGAAGGCAAAGGTTATTCCTATTTTAAAACCCGGTAACGCCGCGAACCTCTCTACAAGCTACCGACCCATAAGCTTGCTCAGCTCTATTGGAAAACTTTTTGAAAGTATTGTCAAAACTAAGATTGATAAGGTCCTGAACGAAAAGAATATCTTACCTTTGCAACAGTTTGGTTTTAGAAGTTGTCATAGTACTGTGCAGCAAGTTGACAGAATAACCAAGTATGTTAAAAATGGTTTCGCTAATAATAAATCCACGGGCCTGGTTCTGTTATACGTTGAAAAGGCTTTTGATTCCGTCTGGCATTCTGGGTTGATATACAAAATGATAACCTTCGGTTTCCCAGAGTACATCGTAAAACTCGTTAAAAGTTTCTTGTCTGAACGTTTATTTGTGGTTTGTGTAAATAACTCCTATTCTTCCGAAAATCATATTCCTGCAGGTGTACCCCAAGGCTCAGTATTAGGAACAGTGTCGTATAATATCTATACCTCCGACTTTCCACAACTTCCAAACTGTGAGTTTGCAATGTATGCAGATGACACAGGAGTGTACTCTTCCGATGAAATTGGGTTCGTAATTGAACGTAATCTTCATTCGGCTCTCAACTAGGGATGAGCGATGTTGGCAAAACATCGATGTTGAATCGATGTCAACATCGATGACTAAACATCGATGATCGATAATAATCGAACTCAAAACATCGATGTTCCTTAACATCGATGTTTTAGAATGAATTTATAGAATGCCGACGAATGGCGAAAAAAAAAAACATTCTTTAAAACATGTAGTAAGTATTTATTAATCATAAGGAAGTTAAAAAAGACGTAAGTGTAAGTTTAAAGATATATGTACATACAGGAAATGTGTAAATACTTACATCACACATTCCAAAATTTTTTTATCTATGGATGCGTTAATTCATGGATGCGTTCATCCATCGATGCGCTTATCAGTCACAGCCAGTACCTTATCTACAAGGGAAAGGCAATGGAAAGTAGCCATACCACCTATTCTCATATAAATACGTAGGAAGTTTTTAATTATTCATATGTAGGTATTTATAAGGCAAAGCATGCTGTCTTCAATGAAAGAAAAATATTCAAAATCTGCAATTAAGAATCGGTTATCTTTTGCCAACATCGAGGACCGATGTTTTGTTCTTAACATCGATTGTCCGATATTTTACGTGAACATCGATGAGCATCGATCATCCCTACTCTCAACACCTTACGTCTTACTTTCATAGATGGAAAATAAAAGTAAATGCTTCGAAGACGCAAGCCATCTTTTTCACAAGAAAAAGGAAACCTTGTCTCTTACCTAGTCGACTTTTGTGTATAAATAATACTGAGATCAATTGGAGTGATATTGTCAAATACTTGGGTATTGCTTTAGACAAAAGACTTACCTTCAATAAACAAATTTCAAATACGGTAGATAAAATTAATAAAACAATTAAAATAATGTATCTGCTTATAAACCGAAAATCTCTACTTAGTGAAGAAAATAAGCTAATTATATTTAAGGTAATCTTTCAGTCGTTCATGTTATATGGTAGTCCAGTTTGGGGTAAATGTGCAAAAACACATATAAATAAGTTGCAAATAGCTCAAAAAAAAGTTCGAAAACTCTTACTCAAACTTCCTTGGCACTTCTCTACACTTGAGCTGCACAATAAGGCCAACATCGATCTAATTAGTATAAGAATAAACAAACTTAATAACAATTATATATTGAATTGTCAAATGTCCGATAATGCCCTAGTTAACAGCTTAGTTATTATATAGGTTAATATATGTATAATATTATATTTGTTATTATTTATCTATCTGCGCATATATTCTTGTAACTGTTCCATATAGTATTTATTTATTTATTTATTATCATTTATTTTTATATAATGTATTATTTCCTGTATGTATATATGTATTTATTACTTTATTTAATTATTTGTTTATTTGCTTATCTGTTAAAGTATCTATTTATTATTAATTTGTTACATGTTATATTAACTTATAAGAATGTGTTCCTATTATCAATTTATTTATTAATTATTTATTGTTAAGTCATTATTAATTTTGCAGGTTTTCCTTTTCTATTGTTTTTGTATTTATTACTTTATTTTATTTATTTATTTTTCTCTCCTGTGATACTAGACTTTTAAGTAAATATTGTTACATGGTTCATCCATTATTATTATTATCATTATTTTATTTTATTTATTTATTTTTTTTTTTTTATTTTTTTTTATATGGTTCTTGTACGTTCGCATCTTCTTCAGAGTTATCTTCTTCTTCACTGGAGTATCCTTCCACGTGCGATTTCCAAGGCTTCATATAGTCGGCGCTGGTAGTAGTCGTTTTGGGTCCCCCTTGGTTTCCAAGCTTTCGGACTCCGTATGGATCATTTGGGGAGATTTTTGTCACTATGTAGGGACCTAAAAATTTGGGATAAAGTTTGAGATCAGTACCGAACTGTGTACGTCTAATGGCTAAAGCATTTAAGTCGTGTTTGTAAGCTGATTTTCGTCTTTTATTAAATGTTTTCCTGTTTTCTGCCTGTACGCGTAGAATGTTTTGGCGAGCATTTTCACGAATTTCGTCCCGTTCCTCCTCGTTGACCTGCTCGACTAAAGAGTTTTCGTGTTTTCCCTTCATTTTGATTCTAGTCAGTATTTCAAAAGGGTGTTCGGCGGACACTCCGATGGTAGGTCGAATTGAGACACATCTGAAGATTAGCTGTGTTCTGGAACCATTTAGTGGGATCATCAGTGGACACCTTTGTGAGGACTGAATTAATAACTCGGTTGATCCGTTCTACCTGACCGTTTGCGCGAGGTACGCCAGTCGTAATGAGTGAATGCTGAATCCCTTCACATTTGCAATATTCCCTGAAAATATTGGAAGTAAACGCAGATCCGCGGTCTGATATTATTCGGCATGGATTTCCAAATGTCGTTTTCTGTAATTCCAACTTTTGGATTATACTGCAGCTGATGTGGATTTACACGGGTAAATCTAGGTTAATTTAGAAAACGCATCGACCACGCAGAATATGTAGCAGTACTTCTTTTTGGTCGCACTTAAAGGTCCTAAATGGTCAACGTGGTACGTGTCTAAGGGCAGTTAATTTTTTGAGATTGCATGAAGATAACCCTCCTCTTTTCCCGATTTTTTGTCACCCAAAATGCAGGGTATACAATTATTTCGACAATTCTCGATTTTACTTTTGAGGTTTGGTATTGAATATTCACGATTTTGGACTTCCTCCATTTTTTTAACTCCAAAATGTCCATCTTCATGTACTGTTTTTATTATTTCCGGTTGCATTTTTTTCGGTACGCATAACAGCTTGACTCCATCCGAAGATTCTTTGTAAAGAACACCGTGCTCAAGCAGGTAGTTTTCATAACCACTATCTTCTACTAGCTTTTGATTACCTTGAGGTGTGGATCCCCATCTTGAGCTAATTTTAGCCGATCGAGAAATTCGCTTGTGATGGTCGTCGTAATTGGGTTCCTACTCAAAGAATCAGCATGTTTCATTCGCACTCCGGGGCGATGCCCAAGGACGTAATCATAATCCTGGAGGGTAAGTGCCCATCCGGCAATTCTGGGTAATATTTCCTTTTTTTTCCATAGTGGCCTTGAAGGCAGCACAATCCGTGATGATCTTAAATCGGATGCCCAGAAAGTAGACACGAAGCTTTTTGAGTGCATTGATAATGGCCAGAACTTCAAGTTCGTAGTTACAGTAGCGTTCTTCGGCATTTGAAGATTTCTTGCTATAGAAATAAATCGAGTGAAAAAGCCCGTCATCAGATCTTTGTAATAGGACTGCGCCAAAACCTCATTTGGATGCAAAAAAAATAAATATACAAATTCTTGGCGCAACGGACCGTATGTAGTCCAGGGCCTAGCTTCTCTGGACCATTCGTGTTGTGCGTGTTATATTTTTCTCACAAATGGAAGGGACCTACAGTTTGGAGCCATATCCGAAAGGCAAATTGAGAAGCTTTTTCTTGACAGTTATTACTCTCGGACGTTTGTCGGACATTCGCGAGAGGTGGGACCGTGAAAAACTTGTTGGTGCTCTCTGGGATTCGAACCTCGAACCTCACGCTCAGCGATCTAACGCACTAATCACTTGAGCCACGGCGCTCAATTTAATGCATCCGTATGTAATTCAGTTTTCGCATCTTGCCGATTCATTTTTAGGACAGGTTGAGTCGATAGAGCCTTTTTAAGTTCCTTAAAGGCACATTTCTGCGAAACTTCGAATTTGAATGGTTGATCTTTGCTTAGTAATTGGGTTAGTGGTCTAGCAATCACAGAATATCCATCTACGAACTTCCTAAAATGACCTCGGCTTTGTACCTATTTCCCTCATAGCAAAATAAATAGTCATGTAGAGATTCACCCTTGTTTTGTCGTCGCTTTGCCAAACGTTTATGAATGTCCGCCGTGTTTATCTGCTCAGAAAACTCTTCAACTAAAAAGCCTTTTAACTCAGTCCACTTTTAATATCTGGCTTTGTATGCACCGCAAGTCTGGCTGAACCTTTTATAAGTCGTTTACTGAAGATTAATTTTTCTAACTCAGTCCAATTCATACTAGTACCGGCAGCTTCCACATCCTGAACAAAACTATTTACATCATATTCATCGCTACCACTGAATTCGGGAACTATGATGGAGACATCTTGAAATGTTACATTCCCTCTTGACCTAAGCTTCAGCATTTCTTCTTCCATACTAGATTTCAACAATGTCATCTCTATCTTCATCTGCTCTTTTTCTTTTTCCCTAAGCTCGCTCTCTTTTCTCAACAGATCTTCTTCCCTTCTCTAAAAATCTTTCACCACATCCGAAAATTCGCGTAAATTGCCATCTACACTAGTGCTGTTCTTATTTCTTCTACCCATTTTCAGTCTTATCTCAATTATTGTTCTTTCACGATTTTGATTAACACTCAACAATTATGCAACGACGTAAACAAAATAATTCACCACAGTTTTAATACAGTATGTCATTCCTATGTATGTTGTCATGTACCAGTATCTGGTTATTGTTTCGAAACTTTTCTTTGCAACAAATACGACTTTTGTACGATATTCTAATGAAACAATTAAAGGCAAAAAGAAGTTTGATGTAATACTCACGGTCTCCGTTGGGTATTACCATTGTATATGAAACTTATAGTACTATCATCAAGCAATATTTTTTAGTATTTACTCGGACCGCTCAGGTGGCGTTTTCTCATTCTTCGAGAGCGAAGTAAAATATTATTACTCTCTGAGAATGGAGTTATAATTACAGAATGAGTGAGTGATGAGTGGAAACAAAGTAAACAAAATTTTTCTTGGGTTTCCATTCCCGTTCAGTATTTTTGCACACATGTTACGCAACTGCGTGAATGACTTTGCCAAGAACATAGGCATAAGGTATAAGCAGGTTATTATTTTTTTTCTTGTTCAGTGAAAAGATGTGTTTTTCTGATTAGGGAGTGGAGTGGTGGATGCATATTATGCGTTATGCGTCAGGTTTTTAGTTCAAGTGGTGGTCTGGTTAAGGGATGAAAAAACATATTTTCACAGCGGGGTGGTGTTGGGATTATGTGGTGGATGGACGGAGTGCCAGAAATTTATGATGGCTACGGATATATTTGTTTGTTTTTGTTTGAATTGTATGAAATTATACAGAAAATTTTTCGAATCAAACCCTATCCTCTGTTGCACGGACAAACGAAGGGCGCTGAATAGTTCAAATATTCTTTTCCACGTTACCCAATGAGGTAGAATATTAAACGCGTTTTTTTTTTTCGAGTTGTCCCCTGTACGCATAGTCCTCGCTCTTTAGTAAGACCTAAAGAAATATCCATTAATTAAAAAAATAATGAATAACTAGAAAAACTTAACAAACAAGAGGGGAAAAAAAAGAAAATATAACAAAAATTCGCAAAAAAAAACTTAACGAAACAAAGAACGGATTAATTTAGGTACACATAGCTATGTATGTATAATAAAGTGAAGTTTTCATTTCCTTACACTTTTAACTCCACAGAGATCCTTATTGGTTTTCTTAATCGAAAATTTGATTAGACCAATTAAAATTAATTTGCAAATGGAGTGTCTGTGCTCATCACCGTCACATTTCATACTCGCGAAAGCTGTCATTTTTAGTCCGGATTTTAGCAAAGCTTCAACCAAGTGTTCTTCGTGTCGTATTTTTACAAACTGGCTTTCAAAAAGTGTTTGCATACTTTTCACATAAGCTTCAAATTCCAAGGAAGGAACAGTTAACTTTCCAAATTCGGATGATGTGTCATAGGTGTTATAAGCTCACAGTTTTATTAACAGAGCTTGTTCTCGGAATTTGTCTCTTTTATCTACCATGAACAGAGTGCAGTTTTGACAATTAAGTTTCTTATGCAATTTGAAAGCCGCGAACCCGGCATAAAATGTAAGAGCCGCTTCTTGCAGCTTCTGAGAACATCCTTTGGACACAACTGTTTCTGTCTCATTGGCATCAACATCAAACTCGTCATCGCAACTATTCATATGGTATTCGGTACTGTTCAGAATATCTGTTGCCATGAGATGATCTTCTACTGGAGCTTCAATATGAAATTCTTCACTGTCATCACACTTAAGATCGTCACAATCAGCTTCGTGAAATAAAGATTCAGCCCCAGAATCTTCGTAACTTGCATTTTCTGATGACTTTAAATTTTTGAAAATAATTTGCTTCAAATTTCTAATAAATCTGTAAGCCGAAGGGTTTCGTTCGTATGATCCCCTATTTGAACGAGCCATTGAAAATAAGTTTTCTGCAACATCAGTATTCAGATGTGCAATAAGAAGGAATTGCTGGTCATTTTTAAGTTTTCCGATATTAACTCTATAGCAAGTAAAGATTGTAGTAACCCACCAAAGCAATATGACTTTTTCATTTTACCGGTAGACTCCCATAATGATATCCACTGAATAGCAGTTTGTGGTTGGACAGTATTGCCCGTTTCATTTTCGTTTTGGTTAATATTTAATACGCTGGATGCACTAGAACTGTCTGAAGTGACTACTAAAGGAAGCTTTGTATCTCTGATGTTATCCATGATTTTAAAACAAGACTCATCGATAGATACATCAGAGCAACTGCACACTGATATGGATGACATTGGAAGGGCATTTTTAGTTAGCAATTTCGATGTGCTTCTATCTTTACATCTTTGCTATGAAAATGGGTTTCACAAATAAAAAATTGTTATTTCAATGTACTACATTGAGCATGCTTTACCCAAACATCCCTTCTACGATTTTTAGGGACTTGAAAAAATGACAAGAAAAATGTTCTTCTGATATTGTTACAATCTTTATATGAACATTTAGGCATTTTGAAAATCTATAATAATTTTCTAATAAATCGAAATACATTTGCGTGCAAATGTAATGAAACAAAAATGTATAATCTACATATGTACATAGATTCTACACTTAACTCTTTTAAAAAAAATAAGAAGACTGGGTTTTCAAACAAAGCATTATCATTCCACATACATGCTCCATCAAACATGTCGTATGAACATGTTTACAAATGTTTACCAGGAAATTATTTACACAAACTCCACAGCCATAAGTGAAGACTGAAGAGAAACATTATGTTTGGAGTAAAAACAAGCAAAAATGAATGTGCTATATGTGTGTGCATTTTGTCTTGTCCTCAATGAAAAAACTTCAACTTAAAAAAACTTTACACACAATCTTTTTTTTTTCATTCATCCCCAATGTGCATTTGCACTGCCAACAACTCAGATCGATGAGTTATTCGCATTGAAAAAAAAAACACACACACACTCCGCAGAGACTTCACGATCATAGGTGAAAAGGAAATATTATGTAAGCAAAAAGGAATGTGCTTTGTGTGTGTGTCTTTTTTTTGAGCACATTTCTTTTGCTTTATTTCCATTATCACTCGGATTCATATGCACGAGGAGCGTGCACCTACCATGGCAACTGGCAGTGTGGCACTGAATGGGGGTAGGCCGACGAATTATTCACATTGCAAAGTAGATATATTCACTCAACACAGTATGATGTTTGAGCGGGGTATACAAAATTCAATGAGTGCATGTGCAAATTGTTGTGGCAGAAGAGCGTAAGATTTTTGTGGTTCTCAGCGACGTGTCCTTTACTTGGGCCGCTAGGGGCGCCACCATCGATTTCCTCAAGTGATAGTACTATTAGTTTCATATACAATGGTATTACCTATTACCATCGAACTTGTGTTCTCTTAAGAGTTCAAGTATGAAAGCACCGCTTCAGCTGCAAACCAAGTTGGATGATTCTCCGGTTTCCTTTTCTAAATCCGTTGATTTCGCTGTTATATGAATTCAGCACTCCTTTTTACTTCTCTATGAAGATAATTTTCCTTTAGGGTTTTTATTTATTTATTAATTTATTTTTATCCCTTCTTTTGTGGAATGGGGAAATTAATTGTTCTATGCATAGCACTTAATTTCTGTCTTTGTCTATTGTTTTATAGAAATTTCTTTTGATGTTTTTTTTTTTTTATTGAACTTTCACTTGTGACCATTGACACAATCCCGGTTGAGCCCCCAAAATTGATGTGGGAATGTGTTAATAAAACTTGGTTCAATTTAAAAATATAAAAATAAACTTTATTTAACAAAAATGAAAATATTGGGATAAGATAGATTAAGTATAGTATTAGACTGGCAAAAGTTACGTTAGGTTGCGTTGGTTGGTTGTATTCGGTTGGCAGACAATCAGCGACTGTCTCTTTAGTGCCTCTTTATATTGGGTTTGGTGACTACAGGGTGGTCCTACATACATATGTACATATATACATTTTTTGGCGTTTAAAGCAGCTGTTCAGAATTTCCCCAGAAAGGGAGATTTTGTGGGTGGGTGCATTCCACGCTATTTCGATGACGTCACTCTGTGATTTTGGTTTTGTTACGTAACGTAACATGTCCCCTCATTCGCTCTCGAACGTTCTCAAGTGTGTTACATATAAATTCTCGTTTATTATCTTCCTCGTATTCCATCATAAAGGGATTCATTTATGTTGTCTGTGGTCAAAGTTTCACTTTGAATAAAAATTTAAAAAGACATGTTAAAAGTGTCTATATTGAAAAGCTTCAATGTGAGACATGTAATAAAGTGCTAAGCAGGAGTGATATGTTTTGTTAACACAAAATAAATTTTCATAGTGTATCATCCGTTAATAAAAGTTAACGTAAAATTTCTTACGAAATCAACCGGTTAATTGAACACACATAAAAAAAAGAAAAATATTGGAAAAGATTTGGGTTTACAACTCAAGTAAAATCAGAACAGAAAATCCAGTTTTTTTAATGCACCAAAGAAACCAAAGTGACTACAGTGTACTCCCTCATAAGCTTTAAACTCCCTCATAATTTAAAAGAAAGGTTCTTTGAAATCTGTCCGATTATGAAGGGTGTCCGTTATGAGAGATAACACTGTACTACGGTTGCGGATGAACTAAAAGTATTAACAGGTTTAAACGAATATTATATTATGTTTATTAAATAAATCAATCACATTATGTTTAAATGCATTTCGTTTAGATATTTTCCAGGCAGCCATGAGCAAACAAAAAAACATCACTTTCTCTTAAACAAAAGGTGCGAATAAATCTGTGGCAACAAAGAAAAACAGCCTAAGTCTGGTTATGCTAAAATTGAGTTATCATACCATCGAATACGCCATACTCGATTCTTGAATTGTAAAGAAATTACACTGCATGACAAGGTTTTGGTAACATGAGTGATGATATGTATAACTGTTTCTTTATAGAAAGTTAAGATAAGAATGGTAAACAAAACTGTCCCATCACGTCAACTTCTTCTGTAACTGACGCATTCATGTATGACGCATGCTGTTAAGTGCAAAAATTATTCAATTTATTTGTCTTGCTGGTGTCATCGCAACCCATCCCAAGACAACTCATACCGGGACACCTCATCCCAGGACACCTCATCCCAAGGGACAGCCCATCCCAGGACAACCCATCCCCGGACACCTCATACCAAGGGACAACTCATCCCGGGACAGCTCATCCCAAAAGAGAGAAAAATATGCTTTGGGTTACAGCATGGAGTTTTGGCGAATGAGTGAGGTTGTGGAAGAAGGGATAGTGATCACGTGGTCGATTGATAATATGTAATTGATAGATATAACCTGAAAAGTATTTATGCTTAAAGGGTTGGTTGGTGGATATGCGTTGAGCGTTATATGTATGTGCTCATGTGCATATTATTGTTATGGAGGGTGACTTTTTTGTGTGTAGGATAGAAAGGAAATTGGAGAATGAGAGTATGGGCGTTTGTTTATGATTGCGCTTTGTATGCGAATATTTGTGTTCTCTTGTGTTGCGTGGCGTGAATGATCGAATCTGTATGATTCTAGACTTTAGAGGTTGGTTACATTTTTTTTGTTTGGCTATTCGATTAGAGGTTCGGTTCGGCGTATTCATGAAACGAATATGATATGTTCAAGTGTACGTGCATGCATAGTACGCTTTGTCTCCCCTGATTGGATGGCATATTTTCTTGTTCGTATCTGTTTCCATGATGGGAAGCAGAGAGGATGGCCAAGGAGCTTAAATAATAATGGATGATTTCATTTTAAATGGAATGGTGCGTAGGAATTTAAAATAAAAGCAGCTACGGCGATTGATAGGGATATAAAATAAAATTGTTGATCTAAAGATGGGGATTGTGTACATGTACACATGTATGTATGTAAATAAATAAAAAGATACCTAACAATATGCCGTCTAGCGGCGACCTGAGCACCTGCATGTGAGGCCGAAGGCCGTGCAGTGTACGAGTCGGGGAAATGTCCACAGTATTTTTTTTTTAGCGAGCGTAGCGAGCTCACTCACCCCGACTTTCATATGTATGTACATGTACTAAACCAATATCCAAATAACTTCATTTTATGTCAATACTCTATTTATCAACAGAAATAGAGAACGTGTTCGATCGAGCGGCAATGCATACATAACCAGTGTGACCATTAGCTTCTCTCAAAAATATTCCACTCAACCGGAGAGCTCGAATATTTATATTCCATTTCAATATTTTTTTATTCGACTTTTATATTCCACTTGGTAATACCCCTTTAATAAAAAAAAAATAAAAGTTTATTTTATACAAAACGTAAAAAATGATAAACCGAAAATGGGTATTAATCCAATAAACAAAACATAAAAAAATGTTGAAAATTAATAATTTTGAAGATCAAAATCTAATTATTCATCTTCTACGGGAATATTACATATTCAAATTAGTATTTAAATATTACGTGATTAATTTATTTGTAATAAAATTAACTGAAGGGAAGAATATATGTACTTCTCATATTTTCCATATTTTTTATCTAAATATTCTTTTAGAGAATAAATATTTCAGTTTTATATGCGATTATGTTTCGAAAAAAAATATATTCTCTGCTGCTCTAAATATTCCACTATGGTCACACTGTACATTACAAACTTATATTGTTGTTGCAATTTCAAAACAAAACAACGTGTGCGAATGCGAATAAGAGATAATTGAGAGGATTTTCTCTGAGTTCGATGAGGGATGGTAAAAAATCGGTATGAAATGTAGGGATAAAGGAAAGAAAAAAGATCAAGAGGAACGTGTTTTTCATCTGACAGTTCATTTCTGAATCAGCCCCGTGTGGAGATTCACCCACACTCTTATATTAAAAATTTAACGAAACTTGTCACTGCGGGAAAATCAGATGATCAGATGGCAAAGAGAGTAAATAGATATTGCAGTTAACCAAACAGCTTATCTGCCAGCTACAGTATGTTAAGCAAAACGCGAACACTTGAATTTTATACAATATTTTTGTTGGTTACTACAACTCGGCCATCCTGATCATGTAATCGACCCGATTACATAGCAAATATAAAATTATCAGTATAAATGCAAGGCTTATTCTATACCTTAAAATTAAATCACCAATTAAGAAATAATTTGTTTTTTTTTAGACATCATAATAAGCTTTTTTAATATCTGTCCCTTATTAATGTTTCCTTCAGCTTCTTTTCTAATTTCATCTAAATCGGTGCATTCACCTCCTTTATTATTTCTGAGATATTTTAAAACCTTATCACAAAATCGGCCTTTCTGGTCCCTACCAAACAATAGCATACTAGGTGTAAAGCCAGTGCCTCGATTCATTGTGTTATTAATAGCGAATTCTATCTGCTTCGCATTCCTTGGCCAATATGGGTATTAAAAATCGATTTAATCGCTCCACTTGTCCATTAGATTGTGGTGAGTGGGTGGCGACCTTGACATGCACGATATTATTTTCTTCTAGAAATTCTGCGAACTCTCTAGAGGTGAAGCAAGAACCACGATCAGATATTATTCTATTTGGCCTGGAATAATTTTGAAAGAAAACTTTTAAACACGTAATGGTCTCTTTGCTTTGTGTACTTTTAACTGCAGATAATTTTGTGAACTTGGTAAATCCATCAATAACAACAAAAATATGACATTTTTTTGAGCGGGATGTTGACATTGGACCAAGGTGGTCAACATGAAGGGTATCAAATGGGCAACTACCCTTGGATATGGAGTGTAATGTTCCTTCGGATTTTCCTGACGGCGGTGAAAAATAGATGCATTTCAAACATGTTTTAATAAAATTTCTTATTTTGTGTTTCATTTTTGGAAACCAGTAAATGTTAGACAAATGTTCGAAACATTTTTCGACACCTACATGACAAAGATTTTCATGGTGTGTTTTAATCACTTGGTCTATCATATGCGAAGGGACATAGAAAAGGATTTTGTCTTTAGCTTTTCGATATAAATAAGCCCGTCTATCATCTCAAAATAAGAACTTTCCGCTTTTTCCAAGTTAGCAGCAATTGCAATAATCTCCGGATCTTGTTTTTTTGCTGCTGCTAGTACGAACTCAAAAGATTCGTTATCAATGTAGAGTACGTTGAAAGACCTACTTAGAGAATCCACATGTGACATACGGTCACCTTTTCTATGTTCGACAGTATAGTCAAAGGATTGTAGTTCAAGCGCCCACCGCGATATGCGAGGGTTAAGAATTTTTTTGTTTAAAGTCAACGGAAGAGCTTGACAATCAGTCACAATCTTAAAGGGAATTCATAGTAAGTAAATTCTAAATCTTTTTAGAGCATAAATTATGGACAATGTTTCTAATTCGTAGCTATGATATTTGCACTCTGTCTCCGTTGTACGCTTAGAAAAATAAAAGACTGGGTGGAACTTCTTGTCCTCTTGCTTTTGAAGTAACACCGCTCCAAAGCCTATGTTACTCGCATCACAATGTAACTCAGTTGCGTTTAATGGACTGTAGATTGCCAAGACAGGAGATTTCGTTAGTTTACTTTTTAACAGTTCAAAAGCTTCGATTTCTTTTATTCCAAAAAGGAAAGGCGCATCTTTCTTTAAATGATCGTAGAGTGGTTTTGCAATGTTAGCAAAGTGGTTGATAAATTTTCGGAAATAGGAGCAAAGTGCTAAGAAACTATGCACACCCTTCGTACAAGATGGTATCGGGAAATTGGCAATAGCTTTGAGATTGGTATCGTTTGGCCTAACCCCAGCTTCACTTATTTTATATGCTAAATATACAATTTCGTTTTGCAAGAACAAGCATTTGTCCAATCATAGTTGCAATCCCTTTTCCACAATTGTGCTCACGACTTCTTCTAAAATTTTCAAATGCTGTCGCTATCAGGATGTCATCCAAATATGTAAGGATTTTGGATTTTGAAATCAAATTCCCGAAGACATGTTTCATATATCGTTCGAAAACTGATGGTGCATTTCGCGAACCAAAAGGCATCCTTGTATATTCATATTGCCCTAGGGGGGTAATAAAAGAGGTATATCTCATCGATTCCTCTGCTAACGAAACATGATGAAACCCATTTTTTAAGTCTAGCGTAGAAAAAAATTTTTTACCTTTGAGGCGATCGATATGATCTTCAATCAGAGGTAGTGGATAATTATCACGTAGTGTAAGCTTATTTAATTCACGGAAGTCTACACAAAGTCTAAGCTCCTTATTTTTCTTTTCAACCAAGACAATTTTTTTCATTTTCAAAGCAATTTTTATTAGGTAATTCAGTATTTCTTACATGCTAGACAAAAACGCTTAAAACTAGCTTAACTAACTTACAATGTAATGTATTTCTAACTTACTGACCCTATGCGGGTGCTCTAAGCTAAACCTAACGCTTAAAACTATGTCTTTCGACGTTTACGAACTAAACTTATTTATTAACTTAACTTACTATTTGAAACTAAGAAAATTTATTTTAAAAAACTTAGTAAATGAAAATTTTTGTGAGTTTGCTTAAAATTAATTTAAAATAGTCTTAAATCTAACTTACAAGCTACCTTAAATAAACCTTAAAAACTATCTTAATCTAAGATACGTACTTTATACGTAAATTTTTTTTTTTTTTTTTTGCAAAGTGCTGCTTTTTTTTTTAGTTTTATAATTTTTTTTTTTCTGTTTTTTTTTTTTTTTTTTATAAAATTAAACTTAACCTACCCTAAACTATGTAAGTCGGCCATAGTGAAAGGCCAACTTTGCCCCTTAACAAAGGCTACCCCGGATCGAAAGGAACCGACGAAGGAGTTCTCTCTCCGTCCCCTAACCACCAGAATTTCTGGCGCTGCCGTTCAATATCGCGCAAATCGCGACCTGATACCGATCTACTGTACCGGAGACGCTCCGGAATGCTGTGTGTGACGTGTCGGTTGTAGGTTAGTCGCCTATCCGCAGCTGTCCGGGCAACATGGAAGATTAGCGGCACCGCTAATCTGTCCTGGATCAGACCTAATCTATCTAGGTAGAGGAACGCCTCTGGCGGAACGAAGCCGTTAAGGCACACTCTTTCGTGGTACATGTCATTGGGGTAGAAGGCCCCAGAGATCAGGTTATTCATCGAGTTCATCGCTCTTGCAATGTGCCCCCGAATCATCTTGATCACGAAATTATCCACTCTGTTTATGTTCGCCCTGTTACATAGGACACTCATTGGAATAGAATTTTTTGTACTCAGACTCTGGTGTTCTGTATAAGCGAAGGCAAGCCCTGAGGCAAGCCCTCTCAAACACCCGAATCCTTTCCATCGAGCTTGCTCCCACGTTGAACCACACGGGACAACCATATGCGAGCATGGGCCGGATAAGGGCCATGTAGCAGATTACCTTCACTCTCGCATCGAGTTGGCTGCTATAAAACAGTCTCTTTGTGAGAGCGAAAGCCGCTTTGGCTCTGGCCAGAGCAGCATCTATATGTTTGTTAAAATACAGATACTGGTCTAGCCAGAGCCCAAGGTATCTGACTACACTTCGACACGCTAATGGTTGTCCGTGCTGTCCCACGATTGAAAACTTTCGCCAATTCTTTCTGGTATCCGCAGAGGACCCAGATAACGACGTCCTAAACAGGATGGTTTCCGACTTCTGGAAGTTGATCTTTAACTTCCAATCGTCGCAATATCGCTTGATCTTATCGAAGTCACGCTGCAAGAGTATTGCAATGACCTCGATCTTTGGACCTGATCTGTACGCTATCAAGTCGTCTGCGTACGCTATAGCATGGTGAAGAGATCCTACAAGATCGCTGGTGTAAATGTTAAAGAGGATCGGCGAATTTACCGCACCCTGTTGCAGACCATTTTTAATATCAAAACTACCAGCAGAATTCACATTGCCATTTTTCACAATGAACTGTCTACCGGTGAGCATATTACAAAACATGTATAGCAGTGGTTTACTTATGCTTAGCCTACTCAACTTGTAGAAGAGTCCTTCTAGCCATACGGTATCGAAGGCCTTCTCCAAGTCAACCAGGCAGGCACCCGTGCATTGTTTCTTGCTTTTGTTCCATTGGATATCCGACACCAGTTTAGACGCGGCATGTATAGTATCATGCCCCGCCTTAAAACCGAATTGGTTATCCGGAACAATATGCATGTCCTCAACCCACTTAGACAGCGCTCTATTGATCACTTTTTCGAATACCTTGCTGATATTCGGAAGGAGACTTATCGACCGGAGATTCGCCGGATTGGATGTATCCTTGCCCCTTTTGGGAATAGGATGTACCACCGCTGTCTTCCAATGCGCCGGATAATGTGCATTATTCAGCGCATTGTTAAACAGGATGGTGTAAATGTTTACCGCTTCTAGAGGGAGGTGTTGAAGCACAATGTTAGAAACTCCGTCGATACCCACCGATTTCTTACTTCTCAATGATTCGAAGATCGCTTGGAGTTCTATCTTCGATATGAACGGGGGATGTACCACCTCATCGGCGATGACATTGTTTGCCATATTATCGTCATTGAACTCGGTGAAGCCGATGTTCTCTGATCGCCAGTGTTCTATATCATTTCGAAGATAGAAGTTGTGCACAAGGACTCGATTCTCCAGGTCGTGGTTCGGGCAAATGCTATCATTCACCTTATACACTTCCTGGAAAGTCGCTCCTATAGCCTCTACCTTCTCCTGCGGATCCTCGATCACAAAGAAGTTGTCATCACAGACTGCGTTCCCTGGATCTATGCCTGCTGTTATAAGTATTTGTTCGTTGTTCGTCGTTCGGGGGATCTTGAGACACGGCAGGTCGTTTTGATTATTCCTCCGAAATATTTTATTTATTTGCGGGAACATACTCAGGTTGTTGGATTTTACAGCCCGAATTTTGTTGTTCCAATGCAATTTTACAGAAAGTCTGTAATTTTCTTTAATCAACATTTGGAGATTTTTAATCAACGACTTGAGTGTCCTGACCTCCGGGTTTTGTCTGTCAGTAAACCGTCTGTACAAGGTTTTTAATCTTGACAGAAGTCTACTTTTTGTAAGTGAAGTGCGTCAATTGTTGCATTGCGGTATATGTCTACGTTGTCAGTTTGTTGATACCGAGGTATCGTTCTGCCCATCGTTTGTTTAATTGTCTCGTCCATTCGTTGTAGGTATCTGTCGATCTCCTCATTTGACAGATTCCTATTGGACGGTGGGTAGAGCGAGTTCGAGGAGAGTGCTCTTGTCAGTACTCTGGAGAAGCGTGTCCAGCGCGTCCTACTGTAATTGTAGGGGTACGTTTGGACAAACTCCTCCAACTCCGCAATCTCGTTGGGAATTGTAATTTCGGCACTGAGTCCGCAATGGTCACTGTCATACACAAATGTGTGTAGGCAGTTTCTCGTTTGTCGGTTCGTGTTGGTCAGTTGTAACCGTACGTCGAACAGCAGAAGATCCAGATAGGAGTCGCCTCTAGGATACGACGGACTATCAGTTGCTTTCAAATCGAGTCTATACTCGACATTGTGCAGACCCCACCAATTGAATAGTAGGTTCCCCCTAGAATTAGGTATATTATTTCCCCAATCACTGTGCTTGGCATTTAAATCTCCTGCCAAAATGAAATAGTTCTCTTCCGATTCCAGCCTTAGACATCGAAAAAGTGTCTCGAGCTCTGTTATAAATGAAGTGGTTTGAGTAGTTCCAGAAGCGTAGACCGCGACCACGTACAACCTCTTTCCACTATGGAGGGGGATGCACACAATACACGCTTCCAGCTCCTGGAACCTCCGCACTTCACCGCTGTACACAGCCTTGTAATGCAAATCTTTACTAATGAAGATCGCAACACCTCCCCCTTGAATGGAGTTGGGTCGGTCTCTTCTTATAATATTATATTTATTGTGCCAAAGTTTGTGCTTCTGGGATAGCTTGGTTTCGCTAGCCAAAAGTACGTCTGGGCTTTGATCTTCTAACAACTTAAAAAGTACGTTTCTTCGCTCGATCCTTATCAGTGAATTCACATTCACCGCAAGGATCTTTAAGGGTTTCTCCGCCATCGTACCCATTACGACTGGTGGTGCGCTAAGCCCGGCAGAAATGCGTAGATCTGGTCCACCCGTTTCGCCTGCAATTCTAACTGACGCTGCAGCTGGCTCATTTGCCCTTGAATTGAGAGCAAAATCGCCAGCAGGTCTGGCTGTGTCTCGGGTGCTTTAGGCACTGGGGCCTGTGCAGCAACCTTCGGCTGTTGTTGTACCGTGTTTCCCCGGCCTGACGCCATTTGGGCGTAGGTCCATTGAGGAGTGACGGCTGGTGTTTGAGTAGAAGCAGGTGGACGCTTTACTTCGACTTTCTGCTGGCGAGCTAAATTTACTTTTTTCATGTATTGAAACTTAGAACAACCGCAATAGTTTGCAGTGTGTCCCGAGTTTCCACATAATGCACACGAGAGTTGGGCCCTATCTGCTACCCTATCCTGACCTAGAGAACACTCTTCTGCTTTGTGGTTCTTTCCAGACTTTACGCATCGAGGCTGCATTTCGCAGTTCGACGCGGCGTGCCCGAACCTTTGGCAGCGAACACATTGCAAAATGTTTTCGCTCCTCTTTACTTTTTCCCAGGTTACAACCTGGTAGTCCAGGACATTGATACTCCTTAGACTATCCAGTTTGCTATTGGGTGTTAGCTGTACCAGGAAGAACGGTAGCTTTCGCTTCTCCCTTTTTGCCCTAGCTGTGGTGAACGGCTTGACTCCCACAAACTCAAGACCGTCACACTCCTTCTCTTTAAGCATTTTAAGGAGCTCCTCCGGTTCGATGGACGAATCCAACCCCCTCAGCAGCATTGTTTGCAACTTTTCCCCCTTCGGGGTGAAGGAGAAGAACTCCGTCGTCGATTCCTTCAGGAGATTCTTAATTTTCTTGTACTGATCCACTGTGTTGCAGTGGATAGCATGCCTATCTTTGTTAATTCGTTTTATGAAAAAGTTATGACCTATGGCCGACTTACATAATTCGATTGTGTCCTTTAGTTCAATTTTGAACGTGTTGATCGGGGGGACCTTCCTGTTCCTGACCCCCTGTTGCTGTTGTTGTTCCTGCTGCTGTTGTTGCTGCTGCTGTTGTTGCTGCTGCTGTTGTTTCTGCTGCTGCTGTTGTTTCTGCTGCTGCTGCTTTGACTGCTGCTGTTTTTTCTGCTGCTGTTGTTTTTGCTGCTGTGGTTGTTGCTGCTGCTGTGGTTGCTGATGCGCAGTCAGCTGTTGTTTTTGCAGCTTATTCTGCTGTTGTTGCTGCTGTGGTTGTTGTTGCTGCTTTGTTGGCAGCGGCGTCAGTGTTTGCTGTTGTTGTTGCTTATCTTGGGAGCGCTAGAGCTCGTGCATGCGCTCTCTCTCCCTTCGTGCCATTTGTTTGGCCTTGATGGCAAGTACAGACTGCTGTAACTGGCGTATACTTTTTGTTAAGCTCTCTAACTGCTCATCCTCATCATCTGACTCGGATGCTGCTAGTGAGGCGAAGCTATTACTATCGCCAGTGTACCTTCCTTCCCCACCATCTGACACGTAGGGGAATTCGGTATCTTGTGCTGCTGCTGTTGTTGTTGATTTCGATGGCGCCTCTACCCTCCCTTCACCTTGCAGCTTCTCGGTTGAAGTTGATAGGGAGAGGCGCTTTACCAAATTGGGAGTCGGCCTCAGCTTCCTTCTCCTCTTCGATGTTACGTCCGTAGCCACTGTTGCTGAGCGGCTTTGCGTTACCACCGGTATCATCGTCTGATGTTGTTATTATCTTCGGTTCCGCTACTCCCGCTATGGGGAGCAGGGAACGACCACTATTTTCCATCGCCTGATTGCGATGTTTACCACTTTTGTTATTCATTTATTTTTTTTTTAAAGAAAAAAAATTCCACTTTTTCCAGGAATTGAACCCGTGCCTATTGGTCACGGTCCTCCCACACTTCCACTAGGCTAACTTGCCACTTGAAAAGTCACTGTCTTTCTGCGTATATAAACACTCACTCCGTTTTAACAACAAGCCGAAACACGTCTTTCTCCGGTGAGGGTCTGTGAACGACTGTCAACCAAGACAATGGGTGACACATATTCTGAGGAAGATTCACGTATTATGCCTTGAGCAAGTAAATCGTTAAGAATCTTTTGCAGTTCCATTTTATGAGAATACGGTAATCGTCTTGGAGGACAATGAAATGGAACTTCCTTTGAGAGCACTATCTTCATCTTAAAATCACTATCTACGCGACAAATCCTATCTTGACCCTGACAACAAACTTCTTTAAGCATATCTCTAACTCGTTCTTTAACAAATACAGGAATATTTTCAATGATATTAAAACAAAGTTTATCATCACTAATACCATTGTATATGAAACTAATAGTACTATCACTTGAGGAAATCGATGGTGGCGCCCCTAGCGGCCCAAGTAAAGGACACGTCGCTGAGAACCACAAAAATCTTACGCTCTTCTGCCTCAACAACTTGCACATGCACTCATTGAATTTTGTATACCCCACTCAAACATCATACTGTGTTGAATGAATATATCTACTTTGCAATGTGAATAACTCGTCGGCCTACCCCTATTCAGTGCCACACTGCCAGTTGCCATGGTAGGTGCACGCTCCTCGTGCATATGAATCCGAGTGATAATGGAAATAAAGCAAAAGAAATGTGCTCAAAAAAAAGACACACACACAAAGCACATTCCTTTTTGCTTACATAATATTTCCTTTTCACCTATGATCGTGAAGTCTCTGCGGAGTGTGTGTGTGTTTTTTTTTTCAATGCGAATAACTCATCGATCTGAGTTGTTGGCAGTGCAAATGCACATTGGGGAAGAATGAAAAGAAGATTTGTGTGTAAAGTTTTTTTAGGTTGAAGTTTTTTCATTGAGGACAAAATGCACACACATATAGCACATTCATTTTTGCTTGTTTTTACTACAAACATAGCGTTTCTCTTCAGTCTTCACTTATGGCTATGGAGTTTGTGTAAATAATTTCCTGGTAAACATTTTTGTTTCATTTCATTTGCCGCACACCCCAACGAAATCCGTCTTAATACAAAATTGATTCGCATACAATATTCAATTGAGTTGCAAATCAAAAATGCTCAATTAAAAATACCTACTGCTTCAACATCCATTTCCGTTCACTCTGTTGCGCCGCACCGTCATAGTATAGCCAAATCAACCAAACACCACAGTCACAATCGCAACCCCAAAACTACCATCGAACACAAATTGAAGTGGAACATAATGTTCTCCTCTTTTCGGAGCACACAAATCGAAACCGCCGCGCGAGTTACGTCTGCCACCTGTTCCCCCGCTTTCCCCTAATCATCATCATCAGCCACACGCTTCCCACCGAGAGTTCATCAAATGCAGAATAATCAATTATTATTATGTGTATATCAAATGTCATTAATCCCATTGTCAACCCAAATGTAAAATCAAATATCACATTGTACTGCACAGGTGACATGAACTTGCAGAGTAAGCGTCTGCTTGGTTTCCGGCTGAACTTATTTTCCAAGTTCGTGGAAACACCTTTGCAATCGATACCTATGTTAGATGTTTAAGTCATGAATTATATTTGTCAGTTGATTAAAGTGTTTCAAATCGAAAAGATCGTTTTTTTTAACTCCACCCGAGGTTCCGAACATAACTCGCGCGAAATAAATTATCTAAACTCACAAAAATTTTTTAATTAAGTTTTTATTTTCTCTATTTCTTTATTTATTATTTTTGCTTCCTTCTGAGCTGTTTAGATAATTAACGAACGGTCGCTGTAACAACAGGGCTGCACCATATTATTTCGTTCGGTATCTAAACACAAACTAAAACTTAGAGCTAATCGAATGCCAGAAGAAAGGTTACCAAAAGATTCCAACATAATTCCCACTTGACTTGCTTGCATTTACATTTCCCAAGAGGTCAGCCGAATGCATTGGTTTCCTTTATTTGCTCTATCTCACAATAGATTAACCGAATGCATTGCTTTACTTTCTTGTTCATGATTCGTTATCTATGTTATTTGATCGTCGTCATTTTTTATGGGTCGACATAAACTGAGGACGATAATTATTTACGGTATAGATAAGTTTGATAATGTAAACACAAGCAAATATGATTTATGGACATATGCTGAGTAGGGTTTTATGACCAATACTTAACTCGCGCGGAACTTATCCACACCAAAGTGTTACTTAATTCAGTTTGACGTCGGCTCGCCAAGTTGTTCTCCAGTTACTAGAGCACCAACCCAAAGGAAATCTCCATATAAAAAAACTCTACCACATTCAAAGTCTCAACAACCGCCTGTAAAAACACATGAATTTGGGTACTCCAGGCCATGGCGCACATCAGTTGGCTGTGAGAATGAAAAAAGTGTGTTTGGTTGCATTTTGTTCGATTCTCTTCCCTACATATTAGTTATTGTCAGTGTGACCATAGTGGAATATAATATTCCATTTGTGGAATATTTTTTAAACCATATTTGGTTTATCATGTTTTACGTTTTGTATAAAATAAACTTATATTTGTTTCTTATGAAGGTGTATTTACCAAGTGGAATATAAAAGAGGAATAAAAAAATATTGAAGTAGAATATAAATATTCCACCTTTGCGGGTGAGTGGAATATTTGTGAGGGAAGCTAATGGTCACACTGGTTATTGTTCGATGTGCTCTATATTTGTAGAACCTAGAACCCCATATTGACTGAAGCAAGTGCAAACAGCAATACAACACTTTTCATTAAATTGATAGATTTAATCAAATCTAAAAATTGGATTGGATAGCTAGTATGTAGCTTGAACTTACGATGGTGCAGGAATTTAAATCATTATGTCTAATGATTTAAATGGAACACAAGCCAGGGTTAGAGAAAGCAAATGCAATTTTCCCACACTGTAATGCTAACATTTTAAATCTTGTTTTCCCGAATTTCCTTCATATATAATTTGTATTAGTTTGTCCAAACTTTTTTTTTACCAATCAACTAAGAGAACTTTTTTTTGGAACAAATTGTTAAGCGCAGACTCCCAAAAGTCGTCCCCACGAGATTAGTTTCATCTCGACTTGTTAATGTGGTTTATAGTTATGTATATTTATAGTTTGACCATACTATTTGATTGATAATGCAATTCCTTGGCGTGCCGAAGCAAGAGCATTTACAATTTCTTAATACATATGTACGTTCAACACATTTGATGACATATGTATTTTCATTTACCTACCAATATATTGTGTAACGTATTACAAACAAAATCATTCGACATTCACTATTGCTGTGACAAAAAAGCACAATTTAAAAACATCGTAGTTTAAAAATTTGTGATAAAAATGTTATTAATCCAAATCAAAAACGAGGCGAGGATTTGACACGTTTTGAGTTGCGATACAGGCGAGTATATTTTGAAATTTTTGATACTTTGTCAACACAAATCGATGTAAGATTCAAGTCCCTGTTGGATTGGAATTGTTAAATTCAAAAAATGTTAGTATTTACGAAAAAAGTTTCCCAGTGCAACCTTTCGAAAGCCTAAAAAATTCATATGGTTTTGTTTTGAATTCGTTAAGCTTAAAAATGAGTTAAATGTGCGCAAATTTTCGTATAAGACATGCATTCTTGGATTCCTTCAGAATTTAAAATTAAAAAATACATCTTCAGAAATTTTTAAACTGAACTCTTAAATGCTATCAATACCAACAACATGCAATTCAGTTGAAAGATTGTTTTCTGCACTTAAGCGAATAAAATCTTATTCTAGAAACACGACGCACGCTTGAAGAAAGATTATCGGATACAGCTCTGATTTCCATAGAAAAAACATTACTTGAAAAAATAAAAACAAGATCAGTTTCCATGATGAGGTTTGCGAAACTTTTGTGAAAAAAACTAAATGTATTGGACTTACTTACTTACTTACTTACTTAAGGTGGCGCTACAGTCCGGGGTGGACCTGGGCCTCAATCAACAAGCGACCCAGCCAGCTCGATCTTTAGCCAGCTGCCTCCAGTTTCGCACGCTCAGTTGGTTGAGGTCCCCTTCCACCTGCGTGCGCCACCTGAGTCGCGGTCTTCCTTTACTGCGCCGTCCCTCGGGAAAGGATTCAAAGATTTTCCGGGCCGGAGCATTTGTGTCCATGCGCTCTACATGACCCAGCCATCTCAGTCGTTGAACCTTCACTCTTCTGGCCAAGTCGATGTCGCTGAACAGCCCATAAAGTTCGCTGTTGTATCTCCTCCTCCATTCACCGTCTATGCAGATGGGACCAAAAATCACCCGAAGAATTTTCCTCTCGAAGCAGCCAAGAGCGACCTCATCCGCTTTTGACAGGGTCCATGCCTCTGCGCCATAGAGCAGGACTGGGATGATTAAGGTCTTGTATAGGGTCACTTTAGTTGCTCGAGAGAGGGCTTTGCTGTTCAATTGCCTTCTTAGCCCAAAGAAGCAGCGATTGGCAAGAGTTATTCTTCGTTTGATCTCAGCGCTGATATCATTTTCTGATCTCATAGCGGAGCCTAGGTAGATAAAGTCCCTAACTACCTCGAAGTTATATCTGTCTATAGTGACGTTCTGTCCGAGACGTCGATGTTGGTTGTCCTTCCTTGTTGACAGCATATACTTAGTCTTGCCCTCATTTACCGCTAAACCCATCTTCGCGGCTTCCGCCTCAATACTCACGAACGCTCCACTGACATCACGCTGCGTTCTTCCGATTATGTCAATATCGTCGGCGTATGCGAGTAATTGGACGGACTTTTGAAAGATTGTGCCTCTGGTGTTGGCGCGTGAGTTTTGCACAATTCTTTCAAGAACGATGTTAAAGAAGTCGCATGACAGCGCGTCGCCTTGTCTAAATCCTTTTTTGACATCGAAGGTCTCGGTAAAGTCTTTACCGACCTTGATGGAGCAGCGTGCATTCTCCATCGTCATCCTGCACAAACGGACGAGTTTGGCAGGGATGCCAAAACTAGACATTGCTCTATATAGCTCGTCTCTATAGATGCTGTCATACGCGGCCTTGAAATCGATGAAAAGGTGGTGTGTATCGATTTGAAGTTCCTGGGTTTTTTCCAAGATCTGCCGCAATGTGAATATTTGGTCGATGGTGGACTTTCCTGGCCTAAAACCACACTGATATGGACCGATCAGGTTGTTGACGAACGGTTTCAGGCGTTCACATAATACGGCAGATAAGATCTTATATGCGATGTTAAGAAGACTGATGCCTCTGTAGTTGGCGCAGTTCAGAGGGTCTCCTTTTTTGAGGATCGGGCAAACAATGCTGAGGTTCCATTCATCGGGCATACTTTCATCCGACCATATTTTACAGATGAGTTGGTGCATGCTCCTTACCAAGTCATCCCCGGCTGCTTTGAATAGCTCGGCATTCAGGCCATCAGCTCCAGCACCTTTATTGGGTTTCAGTTTAGATATCGCTATCTTAACCTCACCCAGGTCGGGGGGACGGAAATGTTGGTTATCATCGTCCAGCTTGAATGGTTCGTTCTGCCTGACAGCGGAATTTTGGTCTTCGTCGCCGTTATACAGTCTGCAGAAATGGCTCTTCCATATCCTCAGCATCGACTGCGTTTCCACTACGATGTTCCCTTGATCGTCCTTGCAGGCTTCAGTTCGGGCCTTGTAGCCTTCGCAGGTCCTTTTTACCCTTTGGTAAAACTTCCGAACCTCATTTCTGCAGTAGCATCTCTCTAATTCCTCGATCGCGCGCTTCTCATGCTCTTTCTTTTTCCTCCTGAGAAGCCGGTGTTCGTCTCTCCTCTTCTGCTCGTAGAGCTCACGAGCAGCTCTAGTCCTTCTATGCAGCGCCGCTTTGTATGCTTCTTGCTTAGCTGCATGTGCTTGCCGGCACTCGTCGTCAAACCAGGGGTTTCGTTGTGGTGGCCGAATGAAACCCAGTACACCAGAGGCGGCATCTCTGATGGCTTTTTGGCAATGTTGCCACTGGTCCTCAATACTTGATGCTGGCTGCATAGGATCTCTTGAGATATTGAGGGAGACTCGATCGGAAAAGGATTTGGCTATCTCTTGCGATTGTAGCAGTTCGACGTTAAACTTCCTCGCAGTATTTCCTTGTCTTGGCGGTGTTCGGGATATCCGCAACCGTACCTTGGCTACAACAAGGTAGTGGTCCGAGTCAATGTTTGCCCCTCGGAAAGTTCGGACATCCATAATACTGGAGGAGTGTCTTGCGTCGATCGCAATGTGGTCAATCTGGTTGACGGTAGACTGATCGGGAGATTTCCAAGTTCCCTTGTGAATATCGAGATGCGGGAACCGCGTACTAGCTACGACAACATTTCGCCCCGCAGCAAAGTCGATCAGCCTGAATCCGTTATCGGAGGTGGTGTCGTGTAGGCTATACTTTCCAACAGTGCTACCAAAGATGCCCTCTCTTCCTAGCTTTGCGTTAAAATCGCCTAGGACAATTTTAATGTCATAGCTAGGGCATTGCTCGTACGTTTTGTCCAGGAGCTCGTAGAACCTATCTTTGGTGTCGTCGTCCTTCTCCTCTGTGGGGGCATGCGCGCAAATTAGGCTTATGTTGGCGAATTTTGCCTTGATGCGGATTGTCGTGAGGCGTTCATCTACGCATTTGAAACTTAAGACTTCTTGCCTAAGTCTACCTCCAACGACAAATCTACATCCAAATAGGCGCTGCTTTTGTTGTCGATAACAATCGCCGTAGTATACATCGCAGTTTTTCATCCTCTTTTTGCCCGGCCCATCCCATCGCACTTCTTGGATGGCGGTTATATCTGCTTTGCAGCAGTCTAGGGAATCCGCTAATTGTTCGGCTGCACGTGGTCTATTAAGGGACCTAACGTTCCACGTACAGATCCGAAATTCGTTGTCCTTGTTACATTTGCATGGTTCGTCAACAGTAAATCCGTCCGTTTCCGAGGCTTGTTGGAGCTTCAAAACATGTGTTTTTTTTCCGTGGTCGGGCAGTTACCCCGACGGCACAACCCCCAACCTGGAGGACCAGTTCCATTCTAGAAAATTTCATTCTAGAAACCCCTAGGATGAGGGGTCGGTTATACCGATGTCGGTGACCCACTTCGGGGGTGTGAGTGCTGCCGTTGGCCCTTTAGGGCTCCTCCGCCACCATCTCTTTTCCAAGACCCCAACTAATTCTTGGAAATCCTTATCGGCCTCAGCTTCAAATATGTTGAAGAAGCCCGAATAAGGTACTATCTCCGCTCCGGAGGTTTATCACGACACCGTTGGTTCCATCTGGAGAACTCGTCCGCTGTCGTGTTTATAGTGCTGCTATTTTTGTCTTCTGGTCAGCACTCGCGCTTATAAGTTTAGCAAGCCGCGTCCGGGTGAACAACAGCCAGTACCCGATGGCTACCACTTGGAGGTAAAATAAGCACGATTGATGTGTGGTAACAGTTACAACACTGGGCTTTGCCAAGTTAAAGCCAATCAGTGCCTACCCTATTCCCACAGCACCCAGCCACCGTATTGGACTTACGTACAAATAATATTTACTAACTGTGTAATAATGTTTCTCAAAATTCAAATTAAATAAAAAAAAGGTATCCTAGTCTATCAAAAACTGAGAACAGACGTTATTATCTAACAAAAAAAGTGTAGAACACCCTGCTGAGAACATCACGGCACGGCCCTGGTAGACGGTAATTATTCGATCGTTTGATTTCCGGCATATCCTCACTTTGTTACTTCCCATATGTGGTGTTGAAGAGACTCAGAATAAGAGAACGCAAATACACAATGCAAACACTTCGCATTTTGTTGTTATGTTTTGTCCTAAAGGGATAATTTTTTTCGATCTTGAAGAGCATACTGCAAAAATGCAGTAGACTTAATTTTATGGCAGTAGATTCAAATTTTGAAATAAATGCAGTAGATCTACTGCAATTGCAGCAAAGCGGCAACGCTGTGATTTCATTCAATTCATTTGCGGAGAATATAATGTCTCTACTCCTTTGAGGAGAGAAAAAAGCAACAACTCTATTGAGGTCAGCGTGGGCACTTTAGGACTATTTTTTGGCAGTAAACAAATGCAGTAGATTGAATTTTTTTGCAGTAGATTTTTATTTTCAAACAAAAACAAGTTAATAACAAAAAATAACATAAACTGTGAATGGGATCGTTTATGAATAATGAATAGTGACTGCGTTCAAATAAGAAATTCAACTTTTCCGAAAAATTGTTTTGTTATGTTTCGTCCTAAAGGTTACATTTTCTGGATCTTGAAGAGCATACAAGCATACCACAAAAATGCAGTAGGTATAATGTTATGGCAGTAGATTCAAATTTCGAAATAAATGCAGTAGATCTACTGCAATTGCAGCAAAGTGGTAACGCTGGGAGGAAGTTTCCACTTCTGCCTTAATGTAAAGTAAACAACAGTCGCGCATCATTTGCACAAGTGACCTGATGCTAAGCAGTTGTCGCTCGAAATATTTGTTAATATAGTAACACACGCGGACGAAGTCGCGGGCATCAGCTAGTTGAAAATAAAGTTAAAGATAATATTGAAATTAATGAAATTAGTGATGTAGATAGTATAGCGGTAGAGACAATTCATAGTCAGGAAGAAAATTAAGATGACCAGTCGTAAGCAAACCAGGTGTGGATGGGATGGGATCACACCAGCCTTATTGCAAAGGGGGCAAGAGGAACTACTACCACACCTAGTCAGAATAATGAAAAGTAGTCTCGCACTGGGTTATATACCAAACCAGTGGAGGCAGGCGAAAGTTGTGTTCATACCAAAAATGGGGAAGAAAGACCCAGCACAGCCGAAGTCATACAGACCGATCAGCCTAACATCGTTCCTTCTCAAAACAATGGAGAAACCTGTGGATAATCACTTAAGGGAGGATGTTCTTAGCGCATCCCCACTTCATCATCGTCAGCACCGCTCTTTATCAGCTGACGGAAATTATTCAAGGAGCTCTTGAAACAAAAGAGACAGTAATCTGCGCCTTCCTAGACATTTGACAACACTTCGCATGAAGCTATTAAACGAGCCCCGGACAGGAAAGGAGTAAGCAGAACAGTATCTAAGTGGATGTATGAGGTACTGAGAACAAGATCAGCAGAAACTCAAACATCAAGAGAAGTTATCAAGGTCAACACGACAAGGGGATGTCCGCAAGGAGGAGTGCTTTCTTCTCTAATGTGGAGCCTTGTTGTGGACGAACTACTTGAAAAGCTAACAAACATTGGAATCAACTGTTAAGCTTATGCTGATGACATTGTACTGATTGCCGGAAGAAAGTTTGAAGAGACCCTATGTGATATTATACAAAGGGGCCTAAAAGCAACTCAAGAATGGTGCCATCAGGCTGGGTTGATTATAAACCCGGCTAAAACCATGATAGTACCATTCACGAGGAAAAGAAAACTAAAACTAAAACCGATCCGACTGTCGGGCGTGTTACTGACACCGGTAACAGAGGTAAAGTATCTAGGGCTATACCTAGACAGTAAACTCATGTGGAAAAAGCACATAGAGGAGATATCCAAAAAGGCTACCCGCGCTCTAATGATATGTAGGAGCCTTGCGGGCAAGTCTTGGGGACTCAGCCCAAACATTCTAAGATGGATGTATATTGCCATTGTGAGGCCAACGATCACATATGGGGCGATAGCTTGGGCAAAAAGAACCAGTCTGGTCACAACGAGGGAAAGACTCACTGAAGTGCAAAGGCTTGCGTGCCTCTGTATCACTGGGGCCATGAGAACATGTCCAACTGCTGCCATGGAAGTACTCTTAGAGCTGACTCCGCTCCATCTTGTAGTGGAGCAAAGTGCAAAGCTAACGATCCTAAGGATGGCAAAGGAAGGTATTGGAAGGGAGAAATGTGTCAGCTCGAAAGAATATGATACACTTCTTAAAAAACTTCCCCTTCTGGCAATCCCTAGGGATGACAGTATTTAAAAATTAAACTTTGGGAAAAACTTTCGCACTAAAATAAGTAACAAGAAAGAATGGAGCAACGAATCCGCAATATATGGACTGAGTAACCACGCGATAAAGTGGTACACAGACGGCTCGAGAACTGAGGGAGGGACAGGGGCAGAAGTGTTTGGGCCAAGAACGAAACACTCAGAACCCATGGGCAAGAGTACCAGCATCTTCCAAGCTGAAATACATGCTATAGACACATGCATCCAGCTCAATCTCGAAAGAGTATATAGAAACTGTGACATAGTAATACTGTCAGACAGTCAAGCAGCTATCAAAGCACTCGATTCCTATGTTATTAAGTCGAAACTTGTTTGGGAATGCTTAAACAAACTTAATGAATTAGGCAGAAATAATAAAGTTACACTTTGCTGGGTACCCGGTCATGTCGGGAATGAAATGGCAGACCCACTGGCAAGACAAGGAGCTGCAGAACCCTTCATTGGCCCTGAGCCATTCTGCGGAATAGGGGAACATACGATCCGCGAAGAATTCAGGAAAATGGAGAAAGAAGACAGGGCGAGAACCTGGAACAACACTATAGGCCTAAGGCAAGCTAAAAAACTACTGGGACACTATGACCGGAAAGATTTGAAGCCTGTATAAGCCTCAGCAGGAACAATATACGAATCCTAACAGGCTTCCTAACGGGGCATTGCAAACTAAAGAAAATAGGGATAACAAATGAAAACATTTGCAGATTCTACAACGAGTCAAGCGAGTCTCCGGAGCATCTTCTGGAATCATGTGGGGCACTGACCCACAAAAGACTGAAATACTTGGGCAAGTACCAATTATCAGCTGAGGATATGCCAACCATGAACCCGCTTCTCATACTCAGATTCTTAAAAGAAACTGGTCTGGAGAAAGAGCTCTAAGGTGAATTATTCTCGCCAAGGCAAAGCTAGAGGATATGAACCTTAAACACAATTCTGATGGAATCAAGATGCGAAGGGAACTCTAACGATGGAACGAACCTCTCCAGGGCAATAGCAGGGGGCACAATAGACCATTAGGTCGCAAGATGACCCTACACAAATACAAGCAAATCATCCTTAAGTACGGACGGAATAATAAAAGGAAAAATCAAAAATCATTGATAAAGGGTTTTATTAACCAGTGCGCGACTAAACTATCAGAAGTGGGATCTACCCGAGTGCCAGCGCGAATTTTTTTTTTAAAAAAAGTACTTAAGAACAATAAAATATTATTTAAAAAAAGAAGAGACAAGTCGTCTCGGGCTACCTACGAACGGAACAAAAAACACCCTTGTGCTAAGGACAAATGAAGTACCGATTGAAAGTTGTGGTACTGCACCCAAAGGATCGGCGAGGAGACAGACGACAAGTTAAGAACATTCCTTCCATTAATTCCATAATTTTTTCCCTACCTAATCAAATCCCTATAGTATCCAAGTCATCATGAAGTCACGCACCCGGCTCATGTTGACCCACATAAACACGCTCCAGATTCATATTGTTGACTTGACGTCTGGAGCCAACACTTGCCGTGTCCTATGACACATTCTTTCCCATTCCTTCATTCTCCTATCCGCTTACATGTATGTCGCATAGTCTTAAGTTTTAGGTGTTAAGTTCACTTTGTTAGAAAATAAGTTTTCAGTCTTAGTTTGGATTCAAAATAATAAAGAGGTTTTCATCCTCAAAAAAATTAAATAAATTTTTTTTTTTAAATCTTATGAAGTAAACTTTTAACTGGCGCCCGAGCAGGGACCGGTATTGGTAAATCGTGTGTGCCAGTGACCTTAAGTAGTTCCAGTGCCGTCTCGAAAATTTAAAGAGCCAGTGACCTCAAGCAGTTTGTGTGCTCCCGTGAAAATTACGCCAGTGACCTCAAGAAGCTCCCGCGCGTTCTCAGAATTTTATTACCATCGATAATACCGGTTCCGAAAGAATAGACAGTGAAGTGCTAATTTCTTAAATGAAAATTTCATCACTAAGGTCCTAAGAACGCCTAGTGAGAAGGGTCTAAAAAACGACCACGTGAAGTGTTTCGAAAAGAATTGACTGTGAAAATCAAAAAGTTTGAGCACCACCACTAGCAGGTTGTAAAAATTACCTCTAGTGAACCTGCACCAGGAGTCAACGAGGGTGCCCGAGTCACCGTTGGAAAACCGAGGACAAAAAGGAATAAATCCCAGTGGCCAGCATGGAAATATGGTGGTTAATGTAAGCTTAGATTAACGAAATATACTAGTGAATTAAATTAAGAAGAATACTGAGAATTAAAAAATAAAATTAAAGAAGAATGAATAATTGAAGAATAATTAAGAAACTAAAAGCAAAAAAAATAAAAATCAAAGAGTGAAAATTTTATAAATTCGGTTATTAACTCAAAATAAATTAAATATTTATAATAGAAGCAGAAAATATCTAAAAGAAAGTTTTAACTGGTAATGCCTTTAACAAGATCTCAAGCTAGGGATAGTCTGGCTGAAGGTGGCCAACCAGGTCCAGCCAGATCCGCTAGTAATATTGCAGATACCATACTCGAAACCCAGAACAGTTCTTTCCAATCCAGTTCCTCAAACACTAATCCTTCCTCAGATATCAATTCAACCCCCGAATTAAACATCCTAATAAGTTCAATAGTTCGTCAAGTTTTCGATAGCGAAGGTCGAAATCTTGTACAAAACCTTCTTAACCCATATCACGATCAGTTCCAGGGAAATGATCAAATAATCTCAGTCGACCAACGTAATAAACTGGAGGATCTAGACAAGACACCCGACGTGGTACGGTGTCTACGTACCTTTTCCGGAGATCCTCAAGAGTTTAACTCTTGGAAGAAAAGTGTAGAGCGCATATGACAAATATACGAACCTATAAAAGGAAGTGCAAAATATTACGGAATACTTAACGTTATTCGTAATAAAATTATTGGGAGAGCAGATGCGGCATTAGAGTCGTACAACACTCTAATAATGCATTACGCCGATAATCAGTTCTTAGTTACGTAATTACGCGTCAAATGAACCCGGTCCCATGTCCATATCATCTTTGGTTCTCGAGATAATCGAGGCGAAAGATAATTCCGAACGCACATACGCACATACGAACATACGCACATACGTACATACACACACACAGACATCTCTGTAAAAACGTTGGATTTGGATTCAGGTGACCTTAAAACGTGGAGATATGTCAAAATTCGCGGTTCACAAAATCGGCCCCATTACAACAACTTCCCATTGGGAAGTTAAAAAAAATCACTACGAAGGTATTTAGAATCTGCACGAATGAATAGTACAAATCATCAATTTCAAAATTCAGCTAGTTTGCCTTTATTTTAGTTATTTAATTACTAACAAAAAACTACTGAACCGATTTTTCTGGAAACTTAATCAGTTCGTAGTTACGTAATTACGCGTCAAATGAACCCGGTCCCATGTCCATATCATCTTTGGTTCTCGAGATAATCGACGCGAAAGATAATTCCGAACGCACATACGCACATACGTACATACAAACACACAGACATCTCTGTAAAAACGTTGGATTTGGATTCAGGTGACCTTAAAACGTGGAGATATGTCAAAATTCGCGATTCACAAAATCGGCCCCATTACAACAACTTCCCATAGGGAAGTTAATAACCCCAACCAGGTTATTCAGCTCCCCAAAATAACGTATATCAGCCACAAACCTACAACCAGACTTACGTCCCACAAATTAGAAGCAACTATAATAATTTTCAGTCAGGGCCAAGACCAACATTTACACCTAGGCCACAGCCTTCATTTACACAAAAACCAGTAAAGTTAGAATCTAGAGAAAATATGCAGAGTTTGCAAACCAGAACTAAATTTGCGCAAAGATCGCAACAGTTACCTACATCAAACAATATTCAACCCAATTTTCATATTAATGCAACTCAAGAGGAGATGAACAATTATAACCAGGAAATAGAAGATAATCTGATTCCTGAGGAAACACTTGTCGACTATATTCAGCCAGGAACTGAAGAAGTTCTAGAAATTTGTGACGATTTTGAAGAGCGTAATTTTTAGACTAAAAAACTCTTCGCTACCGTATTATGAATTCAAAGCGAAGAGTGGAAAACTATTAAAATTTCTACTAGATACAGGATCAAATAAAAATTATGTGCAGTCTCGATATGTTAGAAACAGGGCCGGACCAACCATATGTGCAAGATGTGCAAATGCACAGGGCGCCAAGTTCTGGGGGCGCATTGCTAGGAATAAGAAAAATTAATTTTATCTTGCGCGAACAAATACTGCTATTTGCATTTTAAACAAAAAGCTTGTTCAAATAAGCCCAAAATAACAACATCCATCACACCTGTGCTGAATTATTTCTTGCACATTAACTTGCAATGTTGCAACTTCAAGGAGAATCTAACTCAAAATATCGCAAAATAAAAAATCCCACTAGACCTATGCAAGTTCATTTCTTACCTACCTAATATCAAAATACTCCACCCTGTTCGTGTAGATATATTTCTTGCACATCCACTTACATTTTACGAAAGAATCTACTTCAAAAATCTCAAAACAAAAAAAGTTCCACCTCGTATGTGCAGGTTTTATTTCTTGCACATTCACTCGCAAAATTTTCATATGAAAATATACCAAACAAAAAAACAAAAAAATTCATTCCTATGGAATTGTTTGTGTTTTAACGTGCAGGTTTTTGATTCTGCACATACATATGTATGGGATTTCTCATCTACGAAAAAAAGCAACAAATTTCTCTTACAAAGAGAACAAGAGTTCTTTCTCTTTGATTTATTTATTTCTCTTTCATCTTTCGATAGATGAAATGAACGCAAATGCACAAAATAAGAGCGGGAAATTTATTTGGAATGGAAACATATCAGTTTTCAATAGAAGTTACGTGTTTTTAATCGAAGTGCAAGTTTTTTTCTAAATTGTGTTTTTCTTTTCCTTCTTCCAATATGGACAAAAAAAGAGGCTTCGGGGGCAGAATTTAGAAAAAGGCGGAGGCTTGTTGAAGCCGATAATAAAAAACAAAGCAAAAATTTCGTCAAATTTTTAAAACGCAGCGAGGAACATGCAGATGGGGTAAATGTAACTAATGTACATAAGTAATTTAAATAATATCGATAAGGTGCAGGTAGGAAACACATTAGGGCCAGGAGAAGAGGTATCTTTAGTTCTAACGGATGATTTCAATGATCCCGATAATTGGGAAAATTTATCTGATGAGCTTATTAAAAAAATAGTTTGATGAATTGTATAAAGAGTTAACATTCATTTCCCCGCTTGTTAGACCACAAAGCTCGTGTTTAGATGTGTTAAATTTTATATGCAGTTCAAGCCTTGAGGATCTTGCTCCTAATTTACTTATTGCTCTTCAAATTCTAAATACAATCCCCGTTACAGTAGCTTCAAGAGAACGTAGTTTTTCTAAATTTAAAATTACTAAAAATTTTCTCAGGACAACTATGACTCAAGAGAGATTGGTAGGCCTATCTTTAATATCTATAGAAAAGGAATTATTAAAATCTTTAGACTATGATGATCTTATTGCTGAATTTGCCAAAGCTGGCCTTAGCAAAATAAGTTTCCAAGTTTAAACGTTTCCCCTCTGTACAATTCTTCGCTGCGTTTTAGTTTATGGTTTTACTTTTTCATTTCTTTAAAAAAATTAAATAAAGTTCCTTAAATGAATTCTTTTATATTTTATTTATTTTGTAAATATGTTTTCATTTCATTTTGTTTTTAATTTATTTTTTATTCATGTAAATACACTTATTACAATCATTTAATATGTAACGCATAAAAACATATATGTAAATATACATATTTGTTTGTTACTGAGGATTAGCCCTACCGGGGATACCACAATAAAAAAAACGCATTGAAAGTCTATCTCCTGGGTGATGTGGAAAAGACTTATGCATGTGTGGAAATATAAAAAAGGGGCGCTTTCTGGAAATCTTGCATAGGGCGCTTGTTTGGCTGGGGCCGGCACTGGTTAGAAACCCCATTCCTAATCATAAAACTTTTTTTGCAAATTCCGTTAGCGGTAAAATTAAAATTACGCACCATACAAATCTCGAGATTATGGGAACAGAAATCGGAAACATTAAATTTTTATACTAAATGGACTTGACTCCGTTGATGGTATTATTGGGAATGATACTCTAAAGGAGTTAGGAGCGGTTATACACACCGATAAAAACTATTTTATTCTAAAAGAAAACCATATTTTTCCTCTTAAGCAAAATGAAACTCAGGCAGTAAATAGCATCAATAGATATACGAACATCTCATTTAAAAACACATCAAGAAAATCAAGTCAAGCAAATCATACATACATTTTCTGGCCAATTTAGTGAACCAGATAAAAATCTAACTTACATAACACAGGTAGAAGGAGAAATAAGAACAACCTCCGACGAACCTGTTTACACAAGGCCATATCCTTACCCAAGGATAAACGAAGTAGATAAACTCATAAATGACCTTTTAGAAAATAGAATAATTCGACCATCGAGGTCCCCTTATAATTCTCCTATAATAATCGTTTCGAAAAAACTGGATGCTTCAGGAATAAAAAGATATCGTTTGGTCGTTGAGTATCGAAAATTAAATCTAATCACAGTACCGGATAGGTACCCTATACCGGAAATCAACGATGTTCTGTACAATTTAGGTAAATGTAACTTCTTTACGATCATTGATCTAAAAAGTGGATTCCACCAAATTTCTTTAAAAGATGCCGATATAGAAGAAACTGCTTTTTCTATTAATAACGGCAAATATGAGTTTACGAGGCTTCCTTTAGGGCTGAAAAATGCCCCAACAATCTTTCAGCGCGCTATAGATGATATCTTAAAAGAGCATATTGGCATCCGATGCTATGTATACATTTATGATATTATCATCTTTAGCGAAACCGAAGAACAACACTTCGAAGATCTTAAAATTATTTTTAAGATTTTACAAGAAACTAATGTAAAAGTCCAGATGGATAAATGCGAATTTCTAAAACCCGAAGCCGAATTCCTAGGGTTTATAGTATATAGAATCGTAAACTATGCATTTGATCATGTGATGATCTTTAGCAAAGTTGTTGTGCATGAGCCCACGAAGGTTTCTGAGTTGGTACGACCAATTTTCGACAGATGGCGCCACTGTCATTCCAATGAATTTCATATATTGCCGTCACAGTTCATGCTGATTTGAATTGAAACGAAAACAGCGAACGAATGATGACGTTTCGTGTTGTGGGTGACATAAGAATTTATGTAAATTGTGAAATTCATGTCCGGCTCACATGGAACAGACAATATTGTCGTTTTTCGAATAGTTTTGTGCATTTCATTGTGAGTTAAATAATTAATTCAATCGAATTGAATTTTCGTAGTTTCCGTGAGCTGATTTTATTCATTCTCTATAGTGAACCCACGAAGATCATCGAATGTGTATGTGAAGGATCTGACTGCTGATTGACGTTCCGAACGCATTTGCTGTGCAGTTTTTTTTCGGATATCATCGTGAGTGGAATTAAAATCGATTTCAACATTTCTCGAGTGCTGATTTTTTTCACTTCAAATTTTCCTCAGCGAATTGGTGATCACCGTCAATATTAACATTTCCATCCGTGTGTGAACAGCCCGTTCAATTGGATTGGATACATTGTGAGATTCGGATTGCTGATTGACATCTAATAAATTCAAACGCATTTTTCACGTCGTTCCCTTACAATTATGCCTCCAAAGCGACAAGCAATTGGCCGATCTACACCTGAAGCACGAAAGAAAAGAGCATTACGAGCCTCAGAATCAGACGAGCAACGAGCATTAAGGCTAGAAAATCTTCGAGTACATGCCGCTGAGACCCGTTCGTCTGAATCATCTGAACAACGAGAAGTGAGGTTAGAAACTGATCGAATACGTACTACTCAGGCCCGTTCGTCTGAGACAACTGAACAACGGGAAAGAAGGCTGCAAAATCTTCGAATAAGCACCGCTCGATCAAGACAAATATTGTGTATCCCACAGCACTTCAATAAATATCGAATTGAAACGAAACGCTGCAATGTCACAATTTTTTCGAAATGAACAAAATCAATAAAATGACTCAAAATGAATTGAATATTTGTGTAATGTCTTTCCTTCAAATTTATTTTAGTTGGTGGCGTTGCAACGCGCGCAGGGTACAGCTATCTTCTTCTCTATATATATAAAAATGAATGTTTGTCTGTATGTCCTGTATAGACTCGTAAACTATGCATTTGATCATGTGATGATCTTCAGCAAAGTTGTTGTGCATGAACCCGCGAAGGTTTTGAATTGGTACGACCAATTTTCGACAGATGGCGCCACTGCCATTCCAATAATTCTCTACATCTATAAAAGAGAACACATTTTTTCTGTATTTCCGCGAATAGGGAGTAAGTGCGTAACAATACCCCAACAATATATATATCAATCGATTTGTCGTGAGATGGGTTATGCTTTAGAACTAATTTTAGTATACTGAATCCTTTATTGGGCTTTTAAACCCCTTTTATATGTTTTTTTTACTGACAAAAACCATTTTCCTATGCTTTACACACTAATGACTACAAAATGGCTGAACCGATTTGAATATGACTTGATTCCTCGATTAGTACATTTCCTGCTGAAGAGATTGAGGTATAAATCATTATTCTGCGATTCTTATAACGGAAGTAATAAGCAAAAATATAATTATTCAAGATACAAAGATATCACAGATGCGTAGGTCATTGCAATCAATGGCTCACCAGTGGAGTGCGTGCATATTCATGTTCATCAAACAAACCTTTTTCTTTCTATGCACTACTGTAGGTTTCTTATGTAATTATGCATTGTCTTAAGTATACAGTGGCGAGCAAAACTGGATACATAATCTGAGATTTTGTGTTCTTTTGTACATAAAACAACCTCCTCGAAGCCGATTCGAATGAAATTTTCAAAGTTTTTTTACTTATTTTAATACTAAGAAAATGATGTATTAACGAATATAATCGTGCAAGTAGAACGACCAAAATCAATGATTGTTAATTGATACCTCCATGTATCCACTTTTGCACGTTTGAAAAAAAAAACGAGTTTTAATAGTTTTAATATTTTGTCCATAAGCCTTTATTTTTTATTGTAGATTTTACTCGTTTTGGCATACTCTCTACCAACTTTTGAATAATTTCGTTCGGAATTTTAGACCATTTAGACTGTACTCTCAGCCACAACTCATCCAAATTTGTAGGGGCTCTTTCGTACTCCCCCAGCCTTCTCTTCACTATAGCCGATAGGTTTTCAATTGGATTCAAATCCGGGCTTTGCGCTGGCCAATCCATTGTCTGAAAGCTTTGGTTTGCGAGCCGGTTATTCACAATTTTCGCTGCGTGTTTGGGGTCCCCATCCTGCTGGAAAATAATTTATTAAGTTGGATAAGCACAGTCTTCGACGAAATCAGTCAGATTAGTATGCAGAATATCTAAATAGTTTTCTTCCTTCATAATTCCATCTATTTTGACTAATGGGCCGACATGCCACCAAGTGAAACAACTCCAGACCATTACACTCCCTCCTCCGTGTTTTACGGTTTGCTTGAGGTGGTGCTGTTGAAGCGTTTCGTTTGGTCGGTGCCAATAGTACACTTTTCCATCGGACTGGAATCTATTAATTTTAGTTTCGTCAGACCAAATGACTCGTTTCCAGTCTTCCACAGTCCAGTTCTTACGATCTTTACAGACCTTTAGCCTAGCCTTTACGTTTTTCCTGATAACGCTGGTTTCTTTCTTTTTTACGGCTGATACCAGCCCGATTCTACGCAGCGCCCTTCTAGCGGTCCACTCGCTTACATTTTTGCCAACCATTCTTGCTGCAGACTTGGGTGTTCTCACGTCTTTCTTAGCCAAACAACGCTCCATAAGGCGAGCATCTCCATCAGTCAACAGTTTTGGACGTCCACCTTTATTTTGCACCATCTCATTTTTCTTTATTTTTCTCACATTGAGTACTATGCGATGGCACACACTGAGTTTTTCTGCTATTTTCCGTGCCGAAAGACCTTTTGCAGACATCGAAATGATGCTGTTCTCAATATTAACAGTTATTTTTCTCATTTTTCCTGGATTTTAAACGAATGCACTTAATATATTATAAAATAATAAAACAGTTCTTCTAGAAATTACTTACGACCACTCAGTGTGTTGTAACAGTATAAATGATCAAAAAATCATAGAACGTGACAATTTTTAATATACGGTTAGCGGTATATTTAAAAAAATAAAGACAAAATCAAACGTGCAAAAGTGGATACATGGAGGTATGAATTAACATTCATTAATTTTGGCCGTTCTACTTGCACGATTATATTCGTTAATACATCATTTTCTTAGTATTAAAAAAAGTAAAAAACTTTGAAAATTTCATTCGAATCGGCTTCGAGGAGGATGTTTTATTTACAAAAGAACACAAAATCTCAGATTATGTATCCAGTTTTGCTAGCCACTGTATGTATGTATATATGTATGTATGTATATATATATATGTATATGTATATGGAATTGTTTCGAAGGAACACAAGTAAGCAATTTCTTTACAAAAAAAAAAACGGTTTGGAGCTAACTTAGTTCTGTTTCGCTGTCAATAGTGATGAGGGGTTGCTTCTGTTTGCATGTACATTTGTACTTAACGGATCTTTTTTTATTTCTCTCTGTTTGCTGTTTTGTTTTCCTATGAATTCCCAAACTCTAGAGTATGATTGCACTTCTGAAATGAATTTTGGCGTAATAGGAATTTGTCCAATTATAAGAAGTATTTTGTTTTAAGTGTTTTTCGTTCTGTGAATTTGGGTTGTACTAAGAGAACCGGTACGAGAAATAATAGGTTGTTGTTCTAACATTATGTCCTTTTCTGACCAATATTTTAGTACATAACATGCGTACTACATACACGCATGTGTACGCATCTATTACGAGACTCAGCCAAGCGGCCAGAGTGAAGAAAACGCTACAAGAATGTGGGCACTCATCCAATACAAAATGATAGGCAAGGAAAGCTGAATCTTCCCCTTTGAAGAAATGCTTAATGGCGGTATTGCATGGAACAGGGGAGAAGAAGGGAGGTGGTTTTAGTCGGTAGAAATCCGGAACCTATTATTTTAGTAGTATCTTTTTCAGATTCCCACGTTCTGTAAAAAGAAAAAAACCCAGCAAAGCGGGTACAACCAGCTATCTTTCTTCTTTCTATATATATAAAAATGAATGTTTGTCTGTATGTCCTTCACAATCGATGAAGTGGCGATCGTGATAGTTGGCGAAGAATTCGAATCGCGCGACATAATTCTTCATCGCAGAAGTGGTGACGTTCAGCGAGTCTCCGAAACTCATCGCTCATACGACGGATTGCAGTATCCGATTCTGTTTTGGCGAGGAGAAGATGGATATCATTTCAACATCAAAATGAGAAATCCACAAACAGACGAGGAAACGAATAAGAAAGTCAGTGCCATGAATTATTAATCCTATCGATTGATGATTCGTCAAGACGCTGAGAACCACATTCTGAAATGTCGACAATTGTTCCATCAATACATCGTCGACATGTACGCGAAGATTGAAACCGAACGTCTCCTATATATTCGATTGAATCAAACCGAGTTGCGTTCTGAAGAGTACATCCATTTACGAGACGCAGTCGTTAATGATGGTAACGTGAATCCAAACGAATTGGGAAGAATGGTCATATTACTGTCTACATTCACGGGGAGTCCACGGCACATGCATGAATACGCACAAGATGCGATGACATACGTTCGCGCATACGGTCGTCCAGATTTGTTCATCACATTTACATGCAATCCAACATGGGATGAAATTAAAGAACTTCTGTTAGCTGGACAATCATCTTCGGACCGCCATGACATTACCGCACGCGTATTTAAACAAAAATTGAAATCCTTGATGGATTTTATTATCAGGCATCACGTTTTTGGAGAGACACGCTGCTGGATGTATTCCATTGAATGGCAGAAAAGAGGATTGCCACATGCACATATTTTGGTTTGGTTAATCAACAAAATTACGCCAGACCATCTCAGCAGATATACCAGATAAGGACATTGATCCAGACTTATTCGACGTCGTTACCAAAAATATGATTCATGGTCCATGTGGCGCATTCAACAACAATTCACCATGCATGTCTGATGGGAAATGCACGAAACGATACCCAAGAAACTTGGTTTCCTGATACCATCACTGGCAATGACGGATACCCACTGTATCGTCGACGATCAGTTGAGGATGGCGGCAAATCCATCGTTCTGAAAGTACGAAACGTTGATGTCGAAGTCGATAATCGTTGGGTTGTGCCATATTCACCGTTGCTCTCAAAGACCTTCAAAGCACACATTAATGTTGAGTATTGCAATTCAGTGAAGTCGATCAAATACATTTGCAAATATGTCAACAAAGGAAGCGACATGGCAGTCTTCGGAGTAGAGAATGTGGCCGCACCGCTCGATGAAATTAACCAATACCAACTTGGACGCTACATTAGCAGCAATGAAGCAGTATGGCGCATCTTATCATTTCCAATCCATGAACGACATCCAACAGTAGTACACTTGGCGGTGCATCTCGAGAATGGACAGCGCGTGTACTTCACAGCAGATAATGTACGTGCAAGAGCATTGGTTACACCGGCAACAACTTTAACTGCATTTTACTCATTGTGCCAAGATGATCTTTTTGCAAAGACTCTACTTTATTCTGAGGTGCCGAAATTCTACACATGGAATGCATCGGCTAAAAAGTTTCAACGTCGAAAACAAGGTAAAGCAGTTGAAGGAAATCGCAATTTGTATTCCAGTGACGCATTGGGTCGTCTGTACACTGTTCACCCGAACAATACAGAATACTTCTATCTGCGATTGCTGTTAATCAATGTACGTGGACCGACATCCTTCCAAGATTTAAGAACAGTCAACGGTCAGCTGTGCGCCACTTATCGCCAAGCTTGCCAGGAACTAAATCTTCTTGAGAATGATGCACATTGGGACACTGCACTCGCTGATGCATCGAATACTGCTCGACCAGAGCAAATACGCACGTTATTTGCCATAATATTGACAACCTGCTTCCCATCTAATCCAAAAGATCTTTGGGAAAAATACAAGGACTACATGAGTGAAGATATTCTACATCGTTTGCGCGCTGCGAATCAAAATCCGGACATTCAATTCAAACCAAACGTGTATAATGAGGCATTGATTTTGATTGAAGACATATGTTTGGCAATCGCTAACAAGGCACTGGTGCAACTGGGAATGCCTGCTCCGAACCGACCAGCGAACGACCTTTTCGATCGTGATTTGCAACGAGAAACACACTTTGATTCTGACGAACTGGGGACATTTGTTCAGACAAATCTTCCGCAGTTGGTTCCAGAACAACGCATTGCGTATGACAGAATTATGCGTGCAATCACAGAACAAAGCGGTGGACTATTTTTCATAGATGCGCCCGGTGGTACAGGCAAGACTTTTCTTCTTTCACTCATTTTGGCAACCACACGATCACAAAATCATATTGCACTGACCATTGCATCATCTGGAATTGCGGCAACTCTTTTGGATGGTGGCCGAACAGCGCATTTGCAAAACACTGAGGCACCAACATGCAACATCAGCAAAAACTCTGGAATGGGCAAAGTACTCCAAACGTGTCATATTATCATATGGGATGAATGTACAATGTCGCACAAGAAAGCATTGGAAGCGCTTGATCGTACACTGCGAGATTTGAGAGGAAACGCACGGATCTTCGGTGGCGCACTCATTTTATTGTCTGGTGATTTTCGACAAACACTGCCGGTTATACCACGTTCAACACCCGCTGATGAACTTAATGCATGTCTCAAATCATCAGTTTTATGGCGTCATTTACAGAAATTGACTTTGAAAACCAACATGCGTGTACAACTACAACGGGATGCATCGGCTGGAAATTTTGCAAAACAATTAATGGATATTGGAAATGGGCGAATGCAAATTGATGAATCTACGCAATGTATTACCTTGCCAGCAAACTTCTGTAAGATCACAGAAAGCATAGACGAATTGGTGCAAAAAGTTTTCCCAAACATTGCACAGAACTACCAAAATCATCAGTGGCTCAGTACGCGTGCTATATTAGCGGCCAAAAACATCGATGTCAATACCATCAACTTCACCATTCAGAATGGAATACCCGGCGAAACGACAACATATAAGTCCATCGATACTGTGGTGAATCAAGACGAAGTTGTCAACTATCCAACTGAATTCTTGAATTCGCTTGATTTGCCAGGCATGCCACCGCACGTTCTTACATTGAAAATTGGCGTAAACATCATTCTTCTTCGAAACATAAATCCACCACGACTTTGCAACGGAACCAGACTCTCAGTCAAGAAAATGATGAACAATGTTATCGAGGCAACAATTTTGACTGGAAAATTTAAAGGTGAAGACGTACTGTTGCCGCGTATCCCAATGATCCCGACAGATATGCCATTCGAATTCAAACGTTTGCAGTTCCCGGTGCGACTCGCTTTCGCAATGACTATCAACAAAGCACAAGGACAATCGTTGCAAGTGTGTGGATTAAATTTGGAGAATCCATGCTTCTCACATGGGCAGCTCTATGTGGCCTGCTCACGCGTCGGAAAACCTTCTGATTTATTCGTTTACGCACCAGATGGAAAAACAAGAAATATTGTGTATCCCACAGCACTTCAATAAATATCGAATGAAAATGTCACAATTTTTCGAAATGAACAAAATCAATAAAATGACTCAAAATGAATTGAATATTTGTGTAATGTCTTTCCTTCAAATTTATTTTAGTTGGTGGCGTTGCAACGCGCGCAGGGTACAGCTAGTCTTCTATATATATAAAAATGAATGTTTGTCTGTATGTCCTTTATAGAATCGTAAACTATGCATTTGATCATGTGATGATCTTTAGCAAAGTTGTTGTGCATGAGCCCGCGAAGGTTTCTGAGTTGGTACGACCAATTTTCGACAGATGGCGCCACTGTCACCACGAAAAGAGACTAAATAACTTAGAAACACAAAAAACATCAACTTGGCCTTTGTCGATTTTAATCCAATTAGTTTTGTCGTTTAGAGTTTTTAAAGACGCAAAATTCACGTCCAAAATCATGATTCTACGTCATCTAGAAGCTGAGCAATATCAAAATATCATTTGTAAAATTTAGAATTTGATTAATTTTTCGTTGATCATGTCTCCCAGCCATGTCTCAGTGGTGATAATCTTTTTTTTTTTCTTTTTTCTCCTTTCGCTGCCTCTTCGCTAAATTTATGAGCAGAGGCGAGTGGCTGGCGATAGAAGGGTGTGTGTTTCCTTTTCCTTATTTTTTATGCATACTGGATAAGTTATGCGTGATGTTGAGTCTGTGTGTGCTGTGGTAGCGATTCCCACTGGGGATGTTATAATTGAGTTTGCACATTTTCAGTATTGTAGTTTAACCGAATCAGTTGCTATGTATTCCACCGAATGTGTGGCGTCAACTAAAATGAGAGAGATATTCTAAGCCTGATATTGGGCAAAGGAGTCAAGATACAAAAATTAGGCAGATGTCTCGGCTGAGAAACCACTGTTAGTAGACTTGGTTCTGTCAGTGAACGGTTTATTCTTATCGGTGAAAATGTTGTCCGACCGTGGAGCCTAAAGAAAAATTCCTGTTTTCAGTATGAAAGTTTCATTTCATACGAAAAGAAGTCGCATGTACATACTTATGTACAATGTCTGAGCGGGCAAAAGAATCTGCTGGATTGTGTTGTTCAAACGGAAAAGTTATGCTCAGAAAAATAGGAGCACCGCCGGAACCACCAAAGATCATTCTGCTGGGTGATCATATCCTTCCTCAAAATTTTTTTTTGAGAGTCCTAGAAAGTTTAACTCAGCCTTTCAAATGACCTCCTTTGGTGGTAAACGCATAACAGAAGGCAACTTTTTGCCAACTTTTAAGATTCAGGGACAAATTTACCACCTTTTCGGAACATTAATGCCTGCTAATCCCAATTTCCTACAAACCTATTTCATGGGATATTCAGAAGCTGAATACATTTCGGTCTTAAAACTGGAAGGGAGCGAAGCAAGGCGAGCAGGGGTCAGCTATCTATATATATAAAAATGAATGTTTGTCTGTATGTCCTTTATAGAATCGTAAACTATGCATTTGATCATGTGATGATCTTTAGCAAAGTTGTTGTGCATGTTTCTGAGTTGGTACGACCAATTTTCGACAGATGGCGCCACTGTCATTCCAATGAATTTCATATATTGCCGTCACAGTTCATGCTGATTTGAATTGAAACGAAAACAGCGAACGAATGATGACGTTTCGTGTTGTGGGTGACATAAGAATTTATGTAAATTGTGAATTGTGAATTCATGTCCGGCTCACATGGAACAGACAATATTGTCGTTTTTCGAATAGTTTTGTGCATTTCATTGTAAGTTAAATAAATAATTCAATCGAATTGAATTTTCGTAGTTTCCGTGAGCTGATTTTATTCATTCTCTATAGTGAACCCACGAAGATCATCGAATGTGTATGTGAAGGATCTGACTGCTGATTGACGTTCCGAACGCATTTGCTGTGCAGTTTTTTTTCGGATATCATCGTGAGTGGAATTAAAATCGATTTCAACATTTCTCGAGTGCTGATTTTTTTCACTTCAAATTTTCCTCAGCGAATTGGTGATCAGCGTCAATATTTACATTTCCATCCGTGTGTGAACAGCCCGTTCAATTGGATTGGATACATTGTGAGATTCGGATTGCTGATTGACATCTAATAAATTCAAACGCATTTTTCACGTCGTTCCCTTACAATTATGCCTCCAAAGCGACAAGCAATTGGCCGATCTACACCTGAAGCACGAAAGAAAAGAGCATTACGAGCCTCAGAATCAGACGAGCAACGAGCATTAAGGCTAGAAAATCTTCGAGTACATGCCGCTGAGACCCGTTCGTCTGAATCATCTGAACAACGAGAAGTGAGGTTAGAAACTGATCGAATACGTACTACTCAGGCCCGTTCGTCTGAGACAACTGAACAACGGGAAAGAAGGCTGCAAAATCTTCGAATAAGCACCGCTCGATCAAGACAAATATTGTGTATCCCACAGCACTTCAATAAATATCGAATTGAACCGAAACGCTGCAATGTCACAATTTTTTCGAAATGAACAAAATCAATAAAATGACTCAAAATGAATTGAATATTTGTGTAATGTCTTTCCTTCAAATTTATTTTAGTTGGTGGCGTTGCAACGCGCGCAGGGTACAGCTATACATAATAAAAAATCACTCAATTCTGAAAGTATTAGGTTTATGCTAAAAGATGAACTTAACATAAAAGTCTTCACGACTCCCCCTTATACAAGCACAATAAACGGTCAAGTGGAAAGATTTCATTCCACCCTAGCCGAAATCATGAGGTGCATCAAACCAAACACTTATAACAATAATTTTAAATAACTTCTGGAAAAAGCAACTAATGAATATAATCACTCTTTCCATTCCACTACGAAGAAAAAGCCAGTGGACCTTTTCTTCGGTAGGATAGTCCCTTTCGGACCAGAAGATTACGAAAAAACCAGGCAAAGTAACATCGAAAAGCTTGAGGAGAAACAGGAAAAAGACCTTAAGTATCATAATAAAAGAAAACAGGAAATTAAACATTATAACCCAGGTGATCAAATTTACGTAAAAATAAACAAACGAGTAGGATCGAAATTAACGAATCGATATAATAAAGAAATAGTTCAGGAAAATTTCAAGTCAACAGTTAAAACAAAATCAGGAAAAATTATCCATAAAAGCCACATTCGAAATTGAAAATTGCTATCAACATTTCTACTTTCTCTCCTTAGGTTTCTTATAGTAGGCTGCACAGCCGAAGTTCAAATACTAGACTACACATTAAGTGAGCTAGTAGCTGTAGATACAGGAATAGCGAAAATTCAAAATGAACATTTCAAAATTGTCCACATTATAGATCTGGAACCGTGTGAAGAGATAATAAACAATATAAAAGATACAATAGAACAAAACATTAGCAAAAGCCATCCCTCCTATCCGTTCTTGTTCCGTGAATTAAAACAAATCATCAATTTAATGGATAGGCTTAAGCCAAAAAATAAAAACAAAAGGTCGCTAAATTTTTTAGGAACTGCATGGAAATGGGTTGCAGGCAACCCTGACCATGATAATTTTGAAATTGCTAAGAACAAAATAAACAATGTATTAAGAAACAATAATAAACAAGTGTTAATAAATAGAAGCATAATTAACGAAATAAATAAAATAACTAATGTAACAAACGAAGTTTTGAAAATAATGGCAACCCAAGATATATTTAAAAACAATATTGTAACTGTTACCCAACAAAAAATCAAACTACTTAAAGAAGAACTTATTAATATATACTACGCCATACATTGGGCGAAGCAAGGAGTCTTAAACTCATATATTTTATCTGTAGCAGAAATAAATATAGCAAGAAATTTGCTCAAAAACGAAGATATTCCTTATGAAACAATTGATGAGGCATTAAATCTCGCAGAAATCAAAGTAGCTACAAACTCAAGTTTGATAATTTATATTGTAAGCATACCAAGTGTAGCATTGAGTACTTGTAATAAAATACTAATAAAATCCGTAAAAAACATAATTTTATAAACAAACTTGAGTATGAGCAAATTTTAAAGTGTCAAAACACATTATTCGGAATGAAAATAGATTGTAAGTCATATAATAACTTGGCAATTTGCCCCAGTAGATAGATATCTTGTAGAATTAAACGGCACTTCCTGTATCCCTAACCTGCTTCAGAGCATAAAAGCAAATTGTACAAAGATTAATAACCAGCATGTATCAACAGTAGATGAAATTTCACCTGGACTAATCCTGCTTAACCACATTGCACACTGAAACCACTACACGCCATATCACAACTTTCTACAGCAGAGGACATAGAAGAATTGTTATCATTGGAAATGCTGAAAGAACTACATATTAACAATACCGAAGATGTAAAACTCTTAGAGTCTAAACATCGCACTATTACGATAACAAACCTCGTCATAATAATAGCCTTACTTATGTTTGCCTCGGCCCTCATAGTTAAGTTAATCAAGAAGAAGCGATCAACACGAATCCAAGTTACCAACGTTTTCGACGAAAGGAACAAAGAAAAGAAAGAAGTACCATCAGGACCAGTTCAAGCCAACAAAGAAAACAAAGAGATGGAAAACGCTACACCAGGATCATCAACACACATCCCCTGCCAAGTAACAAACAACGCACAGGAAGAAATACCACCACCAAAGCCAGTTAGGATCCACCAGATCCACCACCAGATTTTTTAAGAAAAAAAAGTTGTCAAACGCGGACGTTTGAGTTTCAGCTGGGAGGAGTTGAGAATATTTCTTCCATTCATTCCATAATATTTTCCCTACCTAATCAAATCCCTACAGTATCCAAGCCATCATGAAGTCACGCTCCCGGCTCATGTTGACCCACATAAACACGCTCCAGATTCATGTTGCTGACTTGACGTCTGGAGCCAACACTTGCCGTGTCCTATGACACATTCTTTTCCCATTCCCTCATTCTCCTATCCGCTTACATGTGTGTCGCATAGACTTAAGTTTTAGGTGTTAAGTTCACTTTGTTAGAAAATAAGTTTTCAGTCTTAGTTTGGATTCAAAATAATAAAGAGGTTTTCATCCTCAAAAAAATAAAATAAATTTTTTTTTTAAATCTTTTAATGAAGTAAAGTTTTAACTGACATAACAACACGACAACAATTGGCGACGCAATCAGAGGAAACCGACGAAATCGAACCCAGTCAGTTGCTGAGGCAAACAAATGAAGGGAACCAGGTTGCGGAGATATCGAACGATCGACTAATGGTGTGGCAAATGAGTGTACGGCAGTAGAGAGGTTGTTATACGAAAAAGAAATTGAACTACTGGAAAGGGAGAAAAATTTGCTAAAAAAGAGAATGAGTGGTTGCTTAGAATGATGGAAACAAATGATGAGACACGCACATACAAAGGAACTCAGGCAAACGAAAGGAGACAAGCAAGCGTGTGTGAAACGAATGAGATGTCAAATGAGGAAACACAAATGAGCAACAAAATCATCGCTGCGCCCGCACCATCTGACTCGCAGCAATTGGGCATGTATAGGGACATGTTGCCTGAATACGACGGCAGCACCAATTTGGACGTGTGGCTAGCCCTACCAAAAAACATCGAGAGTGTCTACAAACCAAGCGAAAATATGTTGCGCACCTTGATGTTGACCAAATTAAAAGGCAAAGCACTACAATGGCTGCACTCGAAGCCAGATTTCTTGATGGAAGGACTAGACGAAATAACAATGCAAATGAGGGAGTTGTTTTGTACTAAAGAAAACGAAATGATAGTGCTTTGGAAATTTGAGGACCGCAAATGGAAGATCTCGTAGAGTTTTGTAGAATATTTTAACGACAAAATTATTCTTTTCAACTGCCTGCAGTTCGTCGAAGACGAGCTGGTAGAATATATTGTAGAAGGCATAGCGGATGAGTCGTTACGTCTTCAGGCGCTCATCCAATGTTACTCCACCAAGGCACAATTATTGCAAGCGTTCTCGAAGATCACGCAAAAGAAACCACCACCAGTAAGAACCGTCCAACAGAGAGGAACCACCAGGGACAACACGGAGAGAATCCAAATGAGATGCTACAATTGTAACTGTACTGGACACATGGCAAACGAGTGCATGAAGAGCAAACGAGAGAAGGGCGTTTGTGCCAGAATGGGACACCTAGCAGCAGACTGTCCAGAGCGGAAGAAGCCGGTAATGAAGCAGACGTACAACATCAACCAAGGGGTCGTAGCAGATGAGTCTGTAAGATTATTTGATTGTATATTTATATATAAAAAGTTATGTTATAAAATATCTCAAGATTCGTTATTAGATACCGGCAGTTCTATCAGCATAGTAAAGCAGAGATACCAACAGCAATTTTATGTAAATATAAAAAAAATGTTAGGTTCCATGGAATTAATAAGAGCCTGTTAAAAATACTAGGTAAAGTGTGTTGTCAAATCTTAATGAAAGAAAATAAGATCGAACTAGACCTACTAGTGGTACCGGATTATACGATGACGTACCTCCTGATTTTAGGTAGGGATTTTATGAAGAAGGCCGATCTGAAATTAATTACTGTAGTGAATGAGAGACAAACTGAAGAGGTAAATGCAGGGCATTTTCAGGAGTTATTAAAAATAGAAGTCGAAACAGAAGTAGATTTAATGAAAAATGATAAATTAAGTTGGGAGATAAAAGAAAAGTTCATACGAATGTTTAATGAGAATTATTTGTACTGTAAGCGTCCCGAGGAACCTGAGATAAGATATGAAATGAGATTATACAAAGCCGTTTTACTGCTATCGCAAGAAACTCTCACATATAGAAAAGGAAAAAGTGCAAGCCATTATAGACGAGCTTTTGAGCGGAGGAATTATTAGGCCAAGCAGGTCGGATTACGCATCTCCGTTTGTACTGGTAAAAAAGAAAACAGGTGATATGCGACTCTGTGTCGATTTTAGAAATTTAAATAAAGTTACCTTAAAAGACAATCAACCAATACCATTGATAGATGACTTATTAGATTAGTGTTTAAATAAAATAGTGTACACACTATTAGATTTAAAGAGTGCATTTTATCACATACGAATGAACGAGGAATCGATTAATGGCTAAGGTTGCCATTCGGGCTGAAAAACGCCCCATCGGAATTCCAGCGTTATATTTCGAAGGTTTTTGAGGACATTATTAGAAAAAAAATATAAATTTATATTGATGATATAATGATAGCTACGGAGACTGTCAAAGAGCATTTAGAGATACTAAATGAAGTTTTTAATAGGTTAGTGAGGAACAAATTGGAATTACGATTGGACAAGTGTCAATTTATGGAAGCTAAGGTGCAGTACTTAGGATATACAGTGTCTGAAGATAGTATACAGCCAAATGAAAAGGGGATTGAATCGGTAAAAAATTTTCCTACACCTCAGAATACTAAGGCAGTACACAGCTTTTTAGGACTATGTTCCTATTTGAGGAGATTTGTTAAAGGATTTTCGGTGTTAGCCCAACCATTATATAAATTAATAAGGAAAGATACTATCTTTAAATTCGGTGATAAAGAACTGCGATGTTTCGGAGAACTTAAAGGTTGGTGGCGACGCCAATATTGGCAATATACAGCCCACACGACGAGACAGAGCTCCACTGCGACGCGAGCTCTATAGGATTCGGTGCCATATTGATGCAAAAGAAGACGGATGGCAAGTTGCATCCAGTGTTTTACTTCTCCAAAAGAGCGACTGAATGTGAATCAAAATACCACAGTTTTGAATTGGAAACTTTGGCAATCATCTATGCGCTGCAAAGATTCAGAATATATTTGCATGACACCAGATTCAAAATTGTGACAGATTGTAACTCGTTAACGTTAACACTAAACAAAAGAGAAGTTAACCCCAGAATAGCTAGATGGGCATTAGAACTTCAGAGCTACGACTATACCCTGGAGCACCGAGGTGGGGACAAAATAAAGCATGTAGACGCCCTCAATCGAATCTCAAACATTCTAGTGCTGGAGGAAAATACGTTTGAATAGAATTTATCCATTTGTCTACACATTGATAAAGAAATTAACGAGATACGGAAACAATTAGAGAAAAAGGAAAGTACTTTTTACGAAATGCGCAATGGACTAGTTTACAGAAAAGCCGAAAAAAGAATATTGTTTTATGTACCTAAAGAGATGGAGAGTGAAATATTGCATCTATATCACGATGAGATGGGACATGTAGGCTGCGATAAAGTCTCGGATGCGGTACTTAAGACGTATTAGTTCCCTCAAATGAAAAAGAAATTAAAGTCACACATAGCAAACTGTTTAAAATGTATCGCATTCTCGCCCAAATTTGGGAAGCATGAAGGCTACCTGGCATGAAGGCGCCGTGGCTCAAGTGGTTAGTGCGTTGGATCGCTGAACGTGAGGTTCGAGGTTCGAATCCCAGAAACACCCAAAAAAAAGTTTTTTCACGGTCCCACCTCTCGCGAATGTCTGACAAACGTCCGAGAGTAATAACTGTCAAGAAAAAGCTTCTCAATTTGCCTTTCGGATATGGCTCTAAACTGTAGGTCCCTTCCATTTGTGTGAAAAATATAACACGCACAACACGAACGGTCGCGAGAAGTTAGGCCCTGGACCACATACGGTCCGTTGCGCCAAGAAATTGTATTTATTTATAGTATACCAAAGGGAAACGTACCCTTCGAAACGATGCATATAGATCACTTTGGTCCGGTGTCCCTTAAGAACGCGAAAAAGAAATATGTCTTTCTAGTAGTAGACGCTTTTACTAAGTAGGTCAATCTTTTCGCAGTCAAAACAACTAATACTACGGGAGTAATAAACTGTCTACAATCTTATTTCAATGCATATAGTCTACCAAAAGTGATAGTATCAGATAGGGGAACCGCGTTTACTTCGAAAGACTTTGAAAGTTTCTTGGAAGACAAGCCAGCGGGCATGTGGAAAGAATAAATAGGAGTCTAGCGCCAATGATAGCAAAATTAACAGACGCAGGATATGAGTCTTACTTAGATGGAGTATTATCAAGGATAGAATTTGCTATGAATAATAATGTACATAGAAGTATAGGTATATCACCAAGTGAGCTGCTGTTCGGAGTAGGCCAAAAAGGAGAAGTTATTGATTATTTAAAAGAAAGTTTAAATGAGTATTATAATGAAGAAACTAAAAGAAATTTAGGTAGAATGCGAACGAGAGCCATGGATAAGTTAATTAAGTGCCAGGAGTATAATAAGTCGCAAAAAGACCGATGGAGAACTCATAAACCATATAAGGTAGGAGAATATGTTATGGTAAAAAACTTTATTAGTACACCAGGTGCAAGTAAGAAGATAGCCCCAAAGTTTAAGAGTCCGTATAAAATCGAAAAGGTCCTGCCAAATGATCGGTACCTGCTGAAAGACGTAGTGGGATTCCAAGTGAGCCAGATACCATATGAATGAATATGGGAAGCAGCAAATATCAAACCATAGTTACAAATGACGGATAACAAAGTGAGTTGTAGTAAGTCTAAGGGTGAAATCGGGACGATTACATGTCAGGATGGCCGAGTTGTAGTAAACAACAAATAGCAGATAGAATAAAATGTAAGAGTGGTAACACTGATAGAGAAAATTGTAAAGTGTACACCCTACATCTAGGGTCTGCCGGTAGGTAGGAGTCAGTCGTAAGCAAACCATCCTTAAGTACGGACGGAATAATAAAAGGAAAAATCAAAAGAATTGATAAAGAGTTTTATTTTCCATTGCGCGACTAAAAATCAAAAGAATTGATAAAGAGTTTTATTTACCAGTGCGCGACTAAAAATATAAATATAAATAAACTATGTATACATAAAAAAAAAAAAATGTATTTAAAATATTTACATTAAGTTAAGAAATATAAACTTTATGTTAACATTATAATATACTTATATTATATTATGCTTATAAGCAAAAAGAACTAAGAAATAAGAATAAATCTAAATACATATGTACACACAGATAGTGCGGAGTTAATTACGACATATTAAGCTGTGAAACAAATTGTTTTCTATTAAATGAAATGAAATTACATAAATATACATATGTATGTATTTGTATTATTTAAAATGAAAATTTAAATTTTATGTTCCATTATAATTTATTAAATCCTAGTTTCAAGAGAACTCGAAACTTGAGGAGGGAGAAGTTATGTAAAATAAGAAAAGCAAACTACTTATCAGCTTTTTGCAAAAATAAAGTACAGTCAGTCTTGTTTTGACCACACAATCAACAACGTGTTTGTTTTTCTATAATAAAACTCGCGCGCCAAAGGGGGTATGAATACCCTCATGCTGTTTATTCAGGGCACGGGCGTTTGGAAAAAGGGTAAAGAGAAACAGAGAAGATACCGGTGCACGTTGGCTTTGAATGTTTGAATGTTGTAGCGATGAGGAAATACAGAGCCTGGACGATTATTCCACATACGTGTTGTTCGGCTTCATAGTTCTCTCTGGAGTGTTGTGGGGTGCACATCTCTTTGAAACTTTTAAACATATAAAATAATTAAATTAAAATTGTACGAAATGAATTGTTCAGTTTGTTTGCAAAAAACTGATCGGAATTGTTCAACAAAAATTAATTGCAGTGATTGCTTGCATTTTTATCAATATTCGTGCGTTAATCTTACTGTAGAAGATGCAGAATATATGAAGTCAAGTGGTAATCGCTTTCAATGTGATAAATGCGGAACGGCTAGGCGCCGCTCTTTGCACATGTCCGTACCGGCCATCTCAACGAAAGACAACAACAACAACCACGGAGCGGCAGCTGGGAGCACTAGCTTAATTCAGGTAGGAAGCGGCAAAGCTCATACACCGGCGACTAGGTCGTCTGCGCAAATCGATGACGGCGATGATGGTGAATGTACGCTGCAGAGGATATATTTGAAGCTTTCTAACTTGGAAGCCACCAACAACCGTTTTTTACAAGAACTTAACACCTTGAGAACTGAAAATGCGGAGTTGAAGCAGAAAGTGGAGAGACTGGAGAGCAAGGTCAACTGGCAGCAACAGCATCTTCTTTACGACACAATTGAAATTGTTTGAGTTTCCAATGTCAGTGACACCAATGCTCTCAGCAAAGCAACGGAAACCTTTCGCAAAGCATTGTCCATTGATGTTCCTGACAATATGATAAAACAATGCTGCGTGTTACGGGAGCCTTGAGTGGGAACCTGAAAGAAAATTTTTTTTAAACATACTTTCCCAAACACCGAAACAACACCCTATCCACACTCACCTAAATGCCCGCATCCCAGTCCCCGTCAACCCCGGTCACCTCCTTCTCTCTGAAAAAAAAAAGAGATAATAGAAAAAAAAAAGGTAAACAAAACAAATTGCTAGTGGAGTTTGTTCTCAAGAAAACCGATCAGGTTAATCCTAGGAATCCTACGAACAAACTCCAATAGCAAACTTACCGATGCGCACAGCCTGAAAAGAAAACAAAAATAAAACATCATTAAATTTCCGCAATTGGAAAAGGAAAAGAAAAATGATTTACTTACCCATGTACGTCCATATCCATCCAGTGTAAAATTGTTTTGACATTTCGTCCCTTTGTGTTGTTTCGTAGTCCATGCAACTGTCCCTTTCACTTTCAACATATACTCCTCTTCCCTTCGTTGGTGAATTTATACCAACGAGAAATTAACCCACCAATATGTTTTGCCAAGTGATCGTGTCCAGGGTAATTTTTTTATTATTGTGTTGGAGTTATAAGGAATTTATATATGTTATTTAATTGTATTAGTTTTATTAATTATATTAGAATAAATTTAAATGGAAGAGTCAAGGGAAAGTTGACGAAGGGAACTGGAAGGTGGGAAATTTCTCTTCTCTCCTTCCAGGTGCCCGAAAAAGAAAATAGAAATACTACATAAAAAGGATAGAAACAAATAGGGACAAAAACAAGAATTAGGAAACCTAAACAAAGAAAAATTAGGAGAGAACAAAGAAAAGTGAGAGAGACAAAGGGAAGTTTGAAAGATTAACAAAGACCATGACGGGACCGACCAACGATACGGACAATAGATAACAAGACAGATAGTAAGGCGGTCATCGCACAACAAAAACAATTTTTTAAAGAAAAAAAAAAAAAGGAAAAGAGAACAAAAAGTAATAAATTACAAAAAAAAAAGAAAAAAACAAGGAACATAGGGTAAGTTTGGCACTACAAAAAAAAAAAAGAGGGTGTATTAACAAAAGTAAAATTTTAATTTAAAAAGGGAGAACAAAAAAAAAAAACTGAAGGAGCATTATCGGGCAGACAGTTGGCGACAGGTAGGTGAAACAAAATTAAATATTCAAAAAAAAAAAGTTAATAAGGACACTTTGCGATAGGATTACGCGCGCGGAGGACAGAGAGGCAGTGCAGACCCCACAATACCTCGCCACCAGACCGCCTTAAGCGTGTCTTAGCGCCAACCAAGGGCCCAAAACAACAACAAGCGCTAAGTGGACTCCGCCTCCGCCGCAGTAAAAAGGAACGCCGCCAGCTCCACCGCCAAGAGAGCAGCCCCACCTCGAAAGCAGGAGGCTCTACACCGAGATCGGCCGAAGGAGCCCCATACTCCCAGACATCTCCCCATAACAGGGTACCCAGAGATCTTCCGGTACCCTGCAACGGCGCTGTTCGCCCTAACGGGTACACCGAGGGACCCCCAACCACCCCCTTTTTATATAGTGATAGTGTTTTTAAATTAGTTTTGTGACTGAGTGATTTTTTTTATTAGTTTAGTTTTTGGATTTAGTTTTTTAATTATTTTTTTTTAAAACTTAAATTTAGTGAATTCTTTTTTTAAATACATAGATATAGTGCATAGATTTTATAGAGCAATTTTTTTTCAAGAGTGAGTATAGCTCACAGTCACTGTAAATCTGCTCTTAGATTTAGAATTTATTTGTGTTGTGCGCGTGAAAGGCTCGCGTGGAGCCCAACAAAAGACAGGAGATTTCTCTTCAGTGCTGCCGGCAGGACGACGAGGGATCCCTACAAAACCGTGAGTCCTAATTTTAAGTTTTTTTTCATACTGAATTTTGAGTATATATTTATATAAAATTTAGATTTAAGGGCAGAGCTTTAGTTTAAGGATAGATTTTAAGTTGATGTTTAGATTTATGGTCCTTAATAAATTGGTGAGAGTGAAACACGATGTGTGATTAGGTTTTCATTTGTTTGGTGTGTGGAAGGACGGCCGGGCCGTCTCCTGTAAATGGACGAGGATGTAACAGGACAATACGGACGATGACCACTTGACGGTAGGACCGACTGACGTTCCACTACTGACTTAGGTTGTGGCTGAGAGGGGTACTGTAGGGGCTACCTTTCGTAGGTTTCGGCCAGAAAGGTAGTATTTGGTTTGTGTCGTAAGACACGAAGGGTGGGCTGGCCAACCTTTGCCAACAACATCTGGCATGCTTCGGGTTCTTGACGAACCTATGGAAAGGAGAGACACCGGGAAGGTGTCACCGCGTTTAGGGTATAAGTTAGGTTAAGTTTAAGTTAGTTTAGGTTTAGGTTAGGGCTTAGTTTAAGTTTTTAGTTTAGTTTAGGTACAGTTTAGGTTAGTTGGGTTAGACCGCGAAGTCCTTCCCGGTCTTTCTCCTGTCCATAGGCATAAGCCCTTGGACACTTTCTTTTCTTCTATCCATCCCTTTTTCTATCTTTTGAAGTCCGTCCGAGGTCGAAGTAGAGTAGCTTTCTTCTTTTCTTTTTGTTTGTTTTTTTTTTTTTTTTTGATAAAAGGCAAGAGATTTCGTGTGCTGAGCAGGTGGTGTATGGTGGGGTGTGACAAGAACCACCCCGTCCGACGAGCTGAGCCGAGCAACCGCGAGCGTGCCGCAGTCCTCCTCACCTACACCGAAGTTGCCCCCGTGGCCTCATCCTGACTCACAACATACGTCAAGAAAGTGCATACGATGATGCACTTTCCTCTTCAGCTGAAATAAAATCCATCATATGCGTAAGATTCTCTGATTTACCTACGAAGCAGCGAATAATGAGCGCAAAGAGAAAGAGCAAAAAGAATCTCACCACACATGCGGCAGGTTTCGATATTGTGGGCAAGGGTAGCAACGGCAGCAGCAGCAAGGGGACATCTATTTATATTAACGATTCTCTCACAAAGTACACTCAAGCTCTCTTCATGAAGGCAAAACAGGCAAGACAGCACAAAAGTGTTAAATATGTTTGGTACAAAGACAACCAAATTCTTGTGAGAAAGGTTGAGGGAGGAAAAGTCATCTCCATTAGATCTTTTAATGACCTTGAATTAATTTAGTGTTTCTTTTATTTTTTTTAGCTAATGAATACTGAACTTGATCTAATCAATGACTTTTCTTCCCCTGATCTTAGTAGTCCCAATTGTAATAATATTTTTACTAATAGTTCCTATTGCAACGATAAACTTTTTATTGTACACCAGAATATCAGAAACTTAAGGAAAAATTTTTCAGATCTTGCCACTCATCTAGATACTTTTGTGTGCAGTCCTGACATTGTTTTTGTGCCTGAAATCTGGATTTATAGCTTTGAAGAAAGCGATTACACTCTCCCCGAGTACAATTTTTTCGCTAAGACAAATGAAAATTATGCTGCAGGTGGAGTTGGTTGTTTTGTGAAAGTATGTAGATTATAAAATTCACGATGTTAAATGTGTCGAAATTTTTAAGTGCAGATATTTTAAAAATTTCTATTGTAATTAACCACGAAGTATATGTTTTGTTATGTATTTATAGGTTGCATATGTTTAATGTTCTGACGTTCATGAAAGAATTTGCATGTCTTTTACAATCAGAAAAAGCTAAAAATCTAATCATATGTGGGGATTTTAATCTGAATAGTTTAGAAACTAGTGAAACTGTCTCGAGCTACTTATTAGCACCGCACGGTCTAGCATGTTTTATAAATGAACTTCGAAGAAACACTTCAACGAGTGAAGACGTGTTAGTGAGCGATCCGTGATAATAACTAAAAACTACAAGGATTGGCGGTATTTATTTCGAATATTTAGCAGGTTGTAAAAGCCGGATGATATTTGCGAATAATAAAGGACTTGGTGTAACAGAAAAATGCGGGAGTGTTTTAAATGCAAAGGTTCGATTCGGGGTGAATCGGGTATATCATGCGCGGGCGTTTGCGGGAAAAACTTCCACACCGCGGTAAAATGTAGCGGAGTTGAACAATATAGTAGCGGGATACTAGACTCTAACCCAATGATAAAATTTATATGTGAAGATTGCATTTTGTATATACATAATGTTGATCTCGTATTAAAAGATATGCAGGAGGTAGTAAAGAAAAATAGTAATTACTTAAAAGAGTACAAGAATGAATTCGAGGAGTCATTAAAAAAAAATGAAACTGAATTAAAGAAACTGTTAGAGGCCATCGAGGAGAGATACACCGACAGACTAAGAGACATGCAAATAGCACAAAAAACATGTGAAAATAGTGTATCAGAATTGAAAAAAATGAGTACTTATAGTGAATCGTTTAAAACACAAAGTAATAAAATATATAATAGTGTGAACGAAATCAAAAATGACATAAGAAATGAAGTTAAAAAAATAAAGATATCAACAACAAAAACGGAAACAAAGGCAAAAATGAATTATGCGGAACAATTAAAACAAACAGTTTACATAAAACCGAAAGCAAAGCAAGAAAACGCAAAAACAACTAAAGAAATCAAAGAGAAAATCGACCCATCATCTCTCTCTCTAAAAGTCGATAGAATCAGTAACAGAAACGAAGGAGCCATAGCTATAAACTGTACTGGTGAACACTCAGTACAAAAAATCGAGAGAGAAGTAAAACAAAAACTTGGTGAAAAATATGAAGTCAAAATTTTTACGAAAAAAAACCCGCAAATTATGGTAACGGACATCAGTGAAATGTGGAAGAACGAAGATTTAGAAGTGGCAATAAAGAAACAAAACAATGTAAACGGTACGGTAAAATGTGTAAAAGTCTTCAAGAACAAAAATAAAGATGTGCATAGTGCAATTATAGAACTAGAGATGAGCTCTTACGATGAAATAATTGAAAATCGAAAAATTAATATCGGATGGGAAAAATGTCGTGTGTTTGAGTATTATAACATAAGTAGATGTTACAATTGCTGCGGATATCACCATATAGCAAAAAACTGCAAAAATAATATCAAATGTGCTAAATGCGGAGAGGACCACGATACGAGAGGATGTACATCAGAAACCCTAAAATGTGTAAACTGCGTACGGTACAATGAGAAATTTAATTTAAACCTAGACTTTAACCACGATAGTAGAGACGCGAATTGTGCGGTATATAAGAAGCTCCTCGAATCCGAGAAAAACAGAACGGTACACTAGCAATTAAATAGAATTCGCGGTATATATTGCAACATCCAAGGATTGACGGGCAACCTTGCTGAACTTCAAATTAATTGCGCGAATAAAAATTACGATTTTTTAATACTATCAGAAACCCACACTACTGAGAATATTGAGGATAGTGAAATACTAATAGAAGGTTACCAAAAACCCTTCCGTTGTGATAGTCACTCGAGACATACAGGCGGCCTTTGCATATATGTAAAGAATTATTTCCAAGTAAGTGATATTGAAAAAACCATGGATTCTAGAATTTGGTGGCTGAAACTTAAAATAACAAATAACAACCAATCAATATTCATCGCCGCGGTCTATCGCGCTCATACCTCGTCGAAAAGAGTATTCTGTGATAAAATGAAGAACTGGATTGAAGACCTCGTAGACTCTAATAAACGATTCATCATAGCTGGAGATATGAATATCGATTGGCTAAATGATTCTGATCTGTATAAAAATGACTTCAAAAATATAATAGAAATAGATAATCAGTGCCAACAGATTGTTCGAGTTCCTACGCGAATTACCAATAATACGAAAACTTTAATTGACTATGTCATAACTGAATCGGGCTCTTATACCACAGCGGAAGTAAATGTTGACCTAAAAATGAGTGACCACGAGACGTTAATAATTCAATTATATTCCCGTAATAAGTTTATAAGAGAAAGTGAAGACACTAAAACTAAATTCCTAAAATATAACAAATCATTATTTCTAGATAACCTGAGAAACAGCAATGCCTTTGAGTGTATTCAAAATATTGAAAATCCGACTATAATAGGTAGTCTGATAGAAAAAGAACTTATTAGAGTAACAAATCTGTTTGTGCATACTCAAGTGTTTAAAAGCAACACAAACTACTGGTATAGTGAAGCGTTAAAAATAATGAAACAGAATAAAATTTCAAAATACCAGGAATTTAGGTTCTCCAATAGTGAATGGTGTTGGAATAATTATTGCGTAATAAGAAATCGGTATAAAATTGAACTCGCGAAGGCAAAAAATGAAAATATAAAACGAAAAATATCTACCGCTCGTGATCAAAAATCTATGTGGAGAACCGTAAAGTCGTGTGTCCTTAATGTACAAAAAGACCAAATAAAAAATATAAACTTTAACGGTATTTATATTAAAGATAATAAAATATTAGCTGAAAAATTCAATACATATTTTGTAAATAGCGTTATTGATATAAATAGATCCATTCCGAATGTGATTTTAACGTACCAAATCGATTACATCGGCGAGGCATTTAAATTTAAGTGTATTGATTATACCCATGTTAAAAATATATTAAAATCATTGAATCAAAAAAAAGATTTTAATCATTTAAGCGCTAAAATGTTGATGGATGCAATGAGCATAATCGGAGATATTTTTGTGCATTTAATAAACAATTCCTTGAGTAGTGGCGTATTTCCTGAAACATGGAAAGAGTCAGTAGTGACCCCTATCAAAAAAGTAAAGGGTTCCGATTTATGCGAAAACTTTCGTCCGATTAATTCCCTTCCGGTATACGAAAAAATATTGGAAAAAGTAGTACAGATCCAATTAGAAGAGCACTTTGAAATAAACAACCTATTCCTGGAAAGTCAATCTGGGTTTAGAAAAAGACATTCTTGTGAATCAGCTTTAAACAGTGTCATAATCAGCTGGAAGGAGGAAATTACCAAAAAAAATTACGTCATCGCTGTTTTTCTCGATTTTAAAAGAGCATTTGAGACCATCGACAGGGGAATTCTTCTGAGTAAACTTAGTGAATATGGCATACGAAATACTGAGCTGATGTGGTTTAAATCCTTTTTGAGCAAGAGAACACAGCGAACGGTGGTAAATGGTGTATCGTCCACCAGCATCCAGACAAATTTAGGCGTTCCTCAAGGATCTATACTTGGAGCGTTACTCTTCATCATCTATATCAACGATATAAAGAATGTGCTGAAATTCTCGCAGATCGCACTATTTGCAGACGACGCCCTAATATTCATATCAGGAAAAAACATCATTGAGTGCGAACAAAGACTTCAAGACGATCTATATGGACTGAACATGTGGATCAAATCGAACAAACTTAAATTAAATGTATCTAAGTCTAAATGTATGGCCTTTAAATATAATTACCGATTAAACTTAAGAGTTGACGGCGAAGTTATCGAGCAGGTTGAGGAAATTAAATATTTAGGTGTAATAATTGACTCGAAATTAACATTTAAACTACATATAGATTACGTAATTAAAAAAGTGTCTAAAAAAGTATATTTTTTGAGTAGAATAAGAAATAAGATTTCAACAATCAGTGCAATAAATATTTTTAATGTAATGGTTAAACCTCACTTTGAATACTGCTCGTCAATCTTATTTTTGTGTAGCGATTATGCATTATTAAATTTACAACGCATCCAAAATAGAGCAATGCGAATAATTTTAAAATATAATAGATATATTTCAATTGTTTTTATGTTGAATATGTTACAGTGGTTAAGTGTCAAGCAAAGAATCCTTGTTAATGTTTTGAGTTTTGTCTTCAAAATTAAAAATGACTTGTTACCCAGTTATTTAAAAAAATATATAAGATATGTTGGTGAAGCCCAACCCTATCATTTAAGAAATGGGGAAGACTTTAGATTACCCCCCTACTTATCAACCGCGTCACAAAACAGTATTGTATACAAAGGTTTTCAATTATTTAATTCAATGCCACAAGAAATCAAAATGGAAAGAAATCTTGGGATATTTAAAAGAAAAAGCATAAGCTTTGTAAGATGTAACTATCCTCATATGTAATTAGTTTGGTTAATGAAATTTATAAATGAAGGTCCTTGTAATTTTGTAATTTTGTAATATGAATATAAATAGTGGATTTACCGCTAAATAAATAAATAAATAAATAAATAAATAAATAAATAAAAAATGAACCTGCTAGGATTTTATCAGGTAGTTGTCTAGACCATATCTTTGGGCGTTTTGAAAGCATATCTTTTAATAACTGCGAAAAGAGTGTCCTTGATCGAATGATTACTGATCATGCTCTGACAGGGCTCTTGGTAAGCATTTCTAGTAGCAAATGCAATATTAATTCGAAGTCTGTTAACAGGGTGTTGAAGATAAACTTCAGCAAGCTCAAACACAGTCTTTCTCTTGAGTTTTGGGAAGATGTTTACTTGTGCAGAGATGTTTCAACCGCCTACGCAATCTTTATAGATACCCTTAAGAAACATATCTCTAGCTGTTCCTCTTTTCTACCCTCTAATAAGGTGGTCAAAAGACTTAAGCCTTGGATCTCTAGGTACTTATTGAACAAAGTAAAGGCAAAAAACAAGCTAAGAATTAAATGCTATAAGTACACAGGCAATCTGAGCTTAAGAGGAAAGTATAAAAAATTATGAATAGAACTTATTAAGGAAATTCCGATTTGTCGAGATAACTATTTTCGTACTCGGTTTCATTCCGCTAAGGGAAATTTAAAAATTTAATGGAAATTAGTAAATAGCATGCTCAATAAATTTTCTTCTTTTGAGAAACCTAGAGTTATACGTGTCGATGGCTGCGAAATATCTGATAAATTAGTCATTGCCGATGCTTTCAACTCCTATTTCGTAAATATAGCTAGCAGTTTACAACCTAACCAAATACAACCGAAATGTTCTCTCTGTTCCTCCACTTGTATATGTGCTGAACCGTCGCACACTACCAGTTTCGGCTTTAAGCCCATAACTCCCCTTGAGACGTTAAAAAGTATTGGCAATTTAAAAAATACTAACTCGTGCGAAGCTGACGGTGTGTCAAACCTACTACAAAAACAAATTGCATGCTTCGTAGTTGATGTTTTGACAGATTTATTTAATCGTTGTGTATTTGCGGGTGTCTTTCCGGAAGCTCTAAAATGTGCTGATGTAATACCCTTGTTCAAGAAAGGTTCTGTTGTTGAAATGGGTAACTGTAGGCCCATTTCACTTCTTCCAGTCTTCAGCAAAACATTTGAAAAACTTATAAAAAATAGAATAGTTAGCTTTTTAAATAATACTAAGTTTTTTAGTTCAAATCAATTTGGCTTTCAGAAAGATGAATCGACTGAAGATGCACTCCTTAATTTTTGTGCCCGAATAATGTTAAACTTCGATGGGAAAAAGTCTACAGCTGGCTTATTTATTGACATCACGAAAGCCTTTGATATGGTTAACCATGACATTTTGTTGAACAAACTGGAAAAAGCTGGTTTTCGTGGTTTTATGCTTGCTTGGTTTAGGTCGTGCCTTGAAAATAGGTCGCAAACAGTGAAGATTGCCGAAATCAGGAGCGAAATTAAGTTCTTCCATTTGGGTGTACCCCAATTCTATTTTTAATCTATATTAACTCACTATTCGCTCTTAATTTTAAAGGTACACCTACTGCCTTTGCAGATGATATAGGTTTTTCCTACGGCGTGTCTAATCCTTTGGATCTGGTTTGTGACATTAATTGGGACCTAAATTTGTTGAGAAATTGGTTTGCTGAACACAACTTGGTCATAAGCCCTAAAACTAAAATAATGTTTTTCAGCTTGTCATCTCCTTACAAGTTGGAAGCTGATGTTTTGTTTCATGCACCAGAGTGCCACAAATACAAACTGTATAATTGCTCCTGTATATCTGGTTGTTATTCTCCCACTTTTTGTGGCAGTCTAAGCTGCAGCGATAAGTGTTTCCTAATTGAAGAAGTTAATGAATTTAAGTACTTGGGTCTCACCATAGACAGCAGAATGAGTTTTTTGAATCATACTTAGACACTTCTATTATCTGAGTCATATCTGCTCAAAAAAGTTCCTAAAAGTTCCTAGAATCAATTTTTTTCTGATATTCTGGTTTAGTTTAATATTTCTTTAGCATTCGTTGTTTCTGCACGAACATGCAGTTTCTTTTAGTTTCTTCTCCTATCTGTAAATTTATTCTTTTGATGTATCTGTAAATTAATTCTTTTGAAGTATCTGTTCACTCTTTCATTTTTGTTGAAATTATTTTTTATAACATTTTTTACTTACGATTTGTAAACTAATTCTATAGGGTCACCCCACCCAAAACTTATTTTGAAAATTAAAAATATGCATATTGAAGTGGCATTCAACACTATCTTTTAGTACTTTGGTACGAAAGATATAGAATGCCACTAATATTTCTTTAAATTCTAATTTTAATTTTTATGAATTGTTGTATATATAGAAGAATTGTGAATTTATTATGAATTTTTATGAAATAAAATTTAATCTAGTCTTATGAACGAATCCATGTATTTGACAGTACGTCCGAAGTTGGGCTTAAGGGTGAACTGATGTGCATTCGAAGCGTGACGCGTATTGCGGGTGAAATTTTGAAGGGGAGGAATGCAAGTGGCTAATTCGTTGGAACATTTTTTGTGGAATAAGCGATCAAATAGGGAAAGACAAGAGACATTTCTGCGATGCTCTAGTGAGTCCATAGAGCTCACAATGTCTCTATCACCTATTAGTTTTATCGCGCGATTCTGAACCCTATCAAGAATGTGCAAGACGGTCTTGGGTGCACCAGACCAGATGTGGGCGTTGTATTCCATCTTTGGGCGGATGAGTGCCTTATATATTAAGGCCAGATCAGACGGGGTAAAATATTTCTTGCACCGCTGAAAGAATCCTAGACATTTTGCATGTCTAGGACCTCGAATATGTGATCGTTCCAACGAAGATGGTTGTTAATACACATACCGAGAATGGCAAGTCTTTCGGTTTCTGCGATGCAAGTACCATGCATAGATAATGGTTGGGGGTCTTGGTTTCGCTTGAGAGACAGAAGACAGCACTGAGTTTTGGATGCATTAAATTCCACTCTGTTAGTTGAGCTCCATTTGATTATGCTGTCAAGGTCGGAATTTAATGAGTTTAACACACGTTTCCATTCCTCTTCTACGGCCGAAGAGAAGGGACGTGAGTTGGGGAACGAATATGAAAAACTGAGGGTACTGTCATCAGCGAAGGAATGGATTGGATTAGAGGTTGCAGACAAGAGATCATTTATAAAAATGAGAAAGAGAGTCGGACATAAAACTGAGCCCTGGGGAACACCAGCATTTATGTGGTGAATATCAGACTTGAAGCCGTCCAATACAACTTGTATTGAACGCCCCGAAAGGAAATTTCTAATCCATTGAAGAAGAGACTCATCGATGCCATATGCACGCATTTTCGACAAAAGAGCCTGATGCCAAACTCTGTCAAATGCCTTTGAAACATCAAGCGCCACTATCTTTCTTTCACCGAAGTGATGGAGAGTTTGGTTCCACTTCTCGGTGAGATACGCCATCAAATCACCAGTGCACCTGTTGCTGCGAAAACCATACTGCCGGTCATTGAGAAGTTTCCCTGAATCAAGATATTTCATAAGCTGACGATTTATCAGCGTTTCCATGACCTTGGAAAGAAGGGACGTAAGTGCAATGGGTCGGTAATTGGTCGGAGAGGAAGATTCGCCTTTTTTAAGGACAGGCTGGACAAATGCTATTTTCCATCTTCTCGGAAAGAGTCCAGAAGAGTAGGACAGACAGAAAAGCTTACGCAGAGGTTTTGCCAGCGAAGAGGAACACCTCTTCAGAACTATTGGGGTAATACCATCTGGACCAGCGGATTTGTGTATGTTGAGACCTTTGAGAACTCCTGCAACTGTGCGAGTGCGAAAATGGACTTGTCCCATAGAGACAGACAAAGCACTATCTTGCAGTGTGGAGTTGGCTGCAAATTGTGCAGCGAGCAGATGGGCCTTGTCTAAAGAGCTGACAGCTGGAATGTCATTGCAAATGAGCGTTGGGATGGCGGATGAGGCAGAATTTTTAATTTTTTTGACGAACGACCGAAAGTTTTTACTACATTTGGGAAACTAGTATTTTTTGCCTCAGCTTTTGGTCGTGTAGGAATTTGCCACGTCGGATATGGGCAATGCACTCATTTCTTGCTTGTTTAAACTTCTTTCGGTTTTCCTCAGATTTGCTGGCTTTATAAAACCGAAAACTTACTTCTTTCAACCTGAAAGCCTCTTTACAGCTCTGGTCGAACCATGAGTTTACCTTAGGTTTGATGCTTTTTATTCTGTTAGGAATAAAATCATTATTTCTAAGAGGATCGTGTCAGTGATCATATCAGCGGCGGCATCCACGTCGCTATCAAGGACGCATAGCGACCAGTTAAAACTCCTAAAGAAGCTATTAACGCCGTCCCAGTTATCTTTCTCGTAGCGCCATACTTTTCTTTTGGGAGTTTGTTCTTTAACTGTGTGGTCGGAGTACGAGAATTTAGCCGATATGATGTTATGGTCAGACCGGCCTAAGGGCGCTAAAACATCAATAGTGTATTTATCAGGGTAAGAATAAAGAAAAAAAGTCAAGGGTGTTGGCGGAATGACTTGCAATGTCTGTTATTCGTGTCGGCTCATTTACAAGCTGAGTCAAATTCTTTACCTCAGCGAATGGTTCAACATACCTTCCTTCGGGTGTTGTCTGGCCAGGGTGACGAAGCCAATCCGAATTGTGAATATTGAAATCGCCCGCAATGACGATTTCAGTACGAGTATACAGGGATACAATTCGCGTGATGGAATCGGACAGTACATCACACTCATTAAAGGTTGAGTTGCTGTCCGCACTAGGGCTTCTGTATATAAAACAGTACTGAATAATTTGCTTGCGGACGGTGAATTTTAGCCATTTGAAGTTAAATTCCGGATTGGAACAGTGGCCATACTGTGATGGAATTTGGTAAGCAATATCACTACGGATGTGGCAAGGCCGCGGTGGGGAAAGAATAATGGCACTAAACTATATCCAGGCAGTTGCAAATCGGAAGATTCTTCTACTACCCGTGTTTCACTAAGTGCCAGAACAGCTGGTTTATGGGAATGGGTGTGGGCATACACATCGAAGAAACTCGTTCGAAGCCTCCGTATGTTGGAAAAATCGACCCTGAACTCCCTCATCATCACAACATAAAAACACAAACAGACTCAACTCCGACGAAACTAAGCGGAGTCGCGAAGTGTAGATCCTGGAAATAGTTTTACACAACAAACTGTCGCAGGTGTTATGCCCAAACGACAGTCAGCTATGGTCCGCTATTCGGATAAACACTCACGACTCGCTATACATCAGATGTTATGCTCTCTCAATCAACACAACTGAAGAATGTATAGCACATACATCAATTGCGGTGGTTGAGAAGCACAACAGCGAGTGAGTGGAGGGGGAGAGATGGAGAACCAGGCACTTAATTTTTTTTTTTTACACCACTGTACTGCACTGAAGGTTGGATTAGGCGCGCGAGTTACAAAATTAAAAACCAATTACTTTTTTTTAAGAATGTTCTTTATTCACTTGATGTATCTTACTGACTAACTCTTACTCTAATCAACCGTCGGAAGGCAAGCCAAGTTTTATTGCTAAATTCTACTTGTTGGAGTTCGGACATTGCCCGCCGAATCAATATTAGGCAATCACAATTGACCTACTTCCAACAAGTGACAATAATGCAATAAATGATAAATGCTTAATGGGCACTCTTTCGAAATCCGGGCATTGAACGACGACATGAGTAAATTATAAATGACCCAATTTCGAAAGAGTGCATTATGCAGTTTATCATATAACTCCTCCCTTCCTTCTCTGAAGATTTTCCTGTATCGTTTCAAATGGTAATTCTATTGGTTTACTTAAATTAGCACTTACATTTCTATTTCTTTTAATGAGTAATGGAATTATTATAATAAAAGCGATTATAATAAGACCTGAAGTTCCTGCAGATATAAAAAGGTATTTTTTTGTAAGATATATTTCTTGAATTCCTTTTATATTACTTATTTCTTTTAAAGTAAAATTGCTAAAGCGCAAATTTTGAGTAAGATTGAATTCTGTTCTTTCCTCCAATTTTATGTCAAATTTAAATTCCATTTCCTTATTGCTAATTACTTCATTTCCAATTTTAATGCTACAATTATATATTTGTATCAAACAGTTAACACATTGTTCAAATTTTTTTTTGTTACATTCATTTTTGATTTCATATATATTATTAGTAATATATACTATCTCGAAATTATAATTTTTCCTTAGCATACAGGTTTTCCTTTGAATACAATCGTTTCTTAATATTAAATCTTTGGAATACACTACATCATTTTTTAAAGTATAATTATTACTATTCAAAGTTACATATCGGATATTTTCTGAATCTAATTCCAAATGCTGCACGTTTGGTATCGGCATATTTTTTAATAAGTCTACTAAATCAAAAGTTATTGGAATTTTTATTGCTAATACTAGCATTTCATCTTCTACTCTAATGATACCTGTCTTTAAATTTTTATCTGTCTATGTCCAAGTTTTCTGATTGTAATTCTTCATAAGTCAATAGTCCAGGGTGTACTAGTCCTAGCTTCATCATAGATATTTGGTCCAAGATTATGACTATTTGGTCTTCTATCAGTTTTGTTCTCAATCTGACCTCCATTTCCTCTAGTTTGTTCTTTAATTGTTTTTCGATATTGTTCAGCCCTTTGGAAAGGTCTGCGAATTTGCGTCGGTCGTCGTCAGGAGTTTTCTTTAGCTTTAGTATATTGTCTGACAAGTCTCTGTTTATAGATATCTGTTTTTTAACTGTTTCAATTAGATTATTATCATTTTTCTACATAATTTCCAAATTTTGATCTATGAGTTCCCTGTCATGTCATCGTTGTCCATAGTCAGAAACAACTATTTATGGGCTTTTCCTATCACATTAATCAGTCCTCTTTTTGACCTATTTCTTGTTAATATTTTAATCTTCTCTGTTAATTTAAAAAAATGTGAAGTGAGTGTATTTGATGAGTTACTTGGGATGTCTATTGCCAATTGGTTCACTAATTTTTTTACTTGATCTAGATCTATTAAATGTAGGATAATGTCGAAGTCCTTAACTATTTTAATTTCATTAACGGTTACCGTTGTCATTCCAGTCTGTGACCTCAGAGGTGATATCATCAGCTCCGCTCCCCCTATTGGAATTATTATTGTCAGCAACAGCATCCCCATTACCAGCAAATAATTTTTCCTTTTTAATATTTGATGAATGCACGTTTTCTAATTTTTTCCTCCTATAGTATGGTTGTGCTTTGTTCCTAACATGTCTGTAATTCTTTACGTATCCTTCTTCTCGTCTTTCTGTAAAATCGATTCTGTTTTTGTTTAATTTTTCGGTCCTCTTCACTTTTTCCTGAATTATCCTATTTCTGATTTCTATTATGTTCCTATCGTTAACTTCGTTCGGTTTCATTTTTATTATACTATGAGACTTATTATATATGTATATGTTAAAAGCTCTCAGCACGGTTTCCCATGTGGCGTCACCTAATCTCTTATTAAGTTGAAATCCTTCCAATATTGTGCTATGAAAGCGTTCTATATCTGCGTTCCCGGTGTGTGAGTTAGGGTTCGTGTAATGCAATTCTATTGCGAGCACTCTCAAGAAATCTTTCAGTTCTACGGAGTTGAATACATTGTCTAAAATTATAGTCTTCGGCTTTCCCACTTTTGTAAAATGTTCTGTAGAACATTCTCTTTTATGTAAATTGTTTTTGGATTGAAGTTTATACACAAAACCTTTTTTAGAGAGTTTATCTATTACTGCAGAGAAATACTGCTTCTCTATATGGTATACATATGTATGTCTACGTGAATTGCTTCAATTATTCTTTCGGGAGTAGGTGTAACTTTATATTCTTCTTTAATAGGTTTTCTATCATATTGTGTTTATCACAATTGTTAATAATTTGTGTAATTTCCTTTACCAATTTAGGATAATATATTTTATTTTTTAAAGTATTGTATGTTTCCATTATTCCTGAATGGTCCGACTCTCTAATACAAATAACGATATTTGCCTTTGAACCTCCCTAAGTGTTTGGAATTCTTGTGCTCTTTTTGTAAATTTGACAAAATGTACTTTTGTGCTCGTTGCGAAAAGTTCGAGAACTATACTTTGAAATAGATCATAATCCTGTTCTGTTGTTTCTGAAAATATACCAACTCTTCCTGAAATGATATAAGTTTTTAAGCTAAGTTTTTGTAAATCTGACAAAATGTACTTTTGTGCTCGTTGCGAAAAGTTCGAGAACTATACTTTGAAATAGATCATAATCCTGTTCTGATGTTTCTGAAAATATATCAATGAAATGATATAAGTTTTTAAGCTATCCTTCCACATGTTTTCAGTCTGATTCATGTCCAGATAAAGAATCCGTCTACCATGGAGCACTTCTGTTTGATTTTTAGGTTGTCTTGTTATGATAATTTGCGTTTTACATAGGTTTACTATTCCATCTTTAATGGGTATATGCGTTATTATGCTATCATTTCCTGAGGGGTCGGTTTCTGATACCGCATTGTTTTCATACATACGACTTAGGAAGTCAGCTACTATATTTTCTTTACCTTTTAGGTATTCTATTTCGAAGTCAAACTCTTGAAGTTTGAGCAACCACCGCTGATTCCGTTGGCTGAATTCCTTGCCTGAGTATTTATTTTTCATATATTTAATTGGCATGTGATCTGTTTTGAGTTTAAATTTTTTTCCCCACAAATAAGGCCTAAAGTACACTGTAGCCCAAACAATTGCTAAGAGTTCCTTATCGGTGGTTGAATAGTTTTGCTCAGGATCATGTCCTAGAGGCATATGAGCAGCTCCTATAGCATAGTTGCTCGCATCCGGGAAAAGCGTAAATGATTAAGAGAAGTCTGGGTATTTGAGGATCGGGTGTCTAATTATCATAAGTTTTAATTTCTCGAATGATTCTATATATTCAGGGTCGTTAGTGTTTATTTTGGTGTTCTGTTTCTTCAAGTACTTAATCAAAGGATATACGATTTTAGCATATCATTGAATAAATTTTCTATAGTATCCCGTGACTCCTAAAAAACCTTTAAGCTGTTTTTCAGTGCCGGGTATTTTATAATTTTGGATCACTTCAGTTTTGTTAGGGTTAGGTTTTATTCCCTCTGAAGTTAGGATGTGCCCTAGGAATTCTGTGTTTTTCCGGAAAAATGAATATTTAGTGGCTTGTATTTTTAAATTGTGCTCTTGAAGTCTCTTGAAAATTTTTTCAAGGGCTAATAAATGCTCTTCAATAGTAGTTGAAAAAATTAAAATATCTTCTAAATAGGCAATACAAATTTTATTAATATATTCCCTTAGAATTTCATTCATCAAACTCTGAAATGTAGCCGGGGCATTCTTAAGCCCGAACGGCATCCTGACAAATTCATATAGACCCATTGGCGTTGCAAATGCTGTCTTATGTATTTCTTAGGGCCTCATTAATATTTAGTGATTGCAAGATCTAGCGTTGAGAAATACTGTGATCGCCCTAATTTTGTGAGAATTCCCTCAATGTTGGGCAATGGAAACTTATCATCGACAGTGATCTCGTTAAGTTTTCTATAATCAGTACACATTCGGTATTTAACTTCACCATTGGTATTCGGCTTTTTGGCTACTATAACCACTGGTGATGCATACCGACTTTTGGATTACCTAATGATTCCCTGTGCCTCCAATTCGGAAGCCTGTCTAAATACTTCTTCCTCATGTTTCTCTGCTAATCGGTACAGCCTACAGTGAAACCCTGTGTTTCCTGGAACTAAGTCTATTTGATGCATAATACTTTCCGTATTGGTCAATATATTTCCTACTCTATATTGTAAGTTTCCATATTTTCAAGCAGATTTCCTAGTTTAGTTTTTTCCTCCAAATTCAATTCTTCCATAGTTATTATGCCTTCATCTTTCAATTCAAAACACTCCCATTCAAATATACTGTTCTGAGTCATAGGTAATATGGTATCATTTTTTATATGGATTTGCTTTTTTTCTAAATTTATATCTTTTACAATATTTTGGACAATGTCCATCCCTAATAATAAACTATAATCCTTGTCTACTAAACTCATACCATATGCTTTTACAAAAAAATTAGAATTATACCCAAATTCATGGGGTACCGGAACTTGATAAATTGTATACTGTGCATTGGTTCTACCATTCACAGTATTAAGTTGTATAAACACTTTATCTAGTTCTTTATATGTTTCTTTTATTTTATTTGTATTTAAGAGACAATAGTGCTTTTCATTATTTCTGATAAAGGGTGTTAATACTTTGTTACCGAGGCACCGTTGAGAAAAACCGGCTCCTCCACAGAATGATCTTCTTCAATCGGATATTTATAATTTGATTCTACCATATTGACGTCCCTATGTTTGATATTTTTCTGCGAACTTCTAAATTGTCTTGATGAGCTAGGATTCGGTTGATAGTTAGATCTAACCCTATATTGTCTACTGTCGGACCTGGAATTCGGATTCTATGACCTAGAATAATTTGTATCCTGACTAGAATAGGGTTGCTGAAAACTCCTTGAATTTTTGTTGTGTTTGGTCAGTAAATCCACCTTGCTTTGATTGAAAATTCCTTAAATTGTGTCATCTTTGGTCAGTAAATCTAAATTGATTTGATTGAAAATTCCCCTGTTCACAACTTGCATAATCATATAATATTTTCTTTACTTCCTGTAGACTGTCTATATCTCTTACTTCCTTAGCTAAATTACCGATGCAAAAACTTTCAATTTTTACAATTATTGTATGGTATTGTAATTTCCTAAAAGAGTCACTATCATTCTCATATAAAGCGGCTGTGTTTATTTCCGCAACTAAATGTTCTACTTTATTAATTAAATCTACTATCGAACTCACTTTGAGGTAAAATATCCTGTTCGTAAGGTCCATTATATTCATCACAGGTCGAAAATTATGTTTGAACGATTCCTTGACATCTTCCCACGATTCCAGTCCATTGCTAAGTACAAGTTCTTGAGCTCTTCCTGTCAGCTTAGTTTGCCTTATAGCTGTCCATATTTCGGGTCTTCTTCAGTAGTAGCCAAATGGGTATCCACCAAGTGTATAAAACGAGTCAGAGTCGACTTGTCTCCATTAACCTTCATCTCATCCTCAAAAAAAAAAAACGTTGTCTACCCTTGTGTGTAGATTTCTACACATATGGGATTTTAGTGTGTTTGCATGATTTTTTTTTTTTTTTTTATTAAGATAAACAAAAAAAATACTTTTATATTTTTATTCTAAGGAAACAAGTGAAAATAAATTTAAGTTAGTTTCTCTTGAATGCATTTTACAGCCACATTTCGATTGTGTTGGTTTTTACAAGCAGCTTTTGTGCAAAAACAACAAATTGTATATATTATTTTTTGTGGCGGACTTTTCTTCATGGCAAACGTGACATCTTGCTCTGCCTTTTATTTGTAGTGGAACGCTTCTTGACCTTTTTGGTAGATTTGATGAAGGTGATGCAGAAATATCATCTAAAGATTGTGCTGCTGAACTTTCTCGTGAAACAGTTGCAAGCAAAGATGCTGATGATGCCGATCTTGGTTAACCACTTCTAGCTGCCATTTATGGTTTTGCAAGTAAAAATCCAAGTTCACGTGGAAAATTCCTTCGTATTGTTGTTTCTTGTGTTGTTGTTCTTTTACCTATAAACACCAGCTAAAATTAAAACACCAATATATACTTGCAACATATTTGAATCGATTTGTTTGAAGTCTTTAGCGTTTTTAGCTTGTGAATACGCATTTGAATGTTTCAAAATAATACTTTCAATATGTGGTGTTAAGTAAAAAAGCGTCTTTGATATCACTAACACGAACTTTTGTTGTTCCAGGACGAAGAGAAATCACATTTTCATTCCGATATCTACCACTTTGATGCTGAAATTGATGTGGTTGTCACACAATACCATCTTTTGAAACAAGCAATGGATCCATATTTTCACCTTGAAAAACTGATTCGTTTGATTCATTTGATTCACTCGCTTCCTTTTCAACGTCAGAATGACTATCATCTGAATACAAGTCATCATCATCTCCAACATTTTCTTCTGGCACAAATTTGTCGTCGCTGTCTCCACTATCACTATCATCACCATCACTTTCATTCAAAAATGGTTCCATTTCTTGGTCTCGACATAGTTTTTTTATTATTATTGTTAAATTCACGATATATGTACATATACGCACGATGTTCACTTACAAAAAGACTCAATGCAACTAGCATTTTATATGAAATGCACTGATTATTCATATGTGTAGAAATCTACACAAGAAGGTAGACAACGTAATTTTAGCAATAACAACCGTTCTAAAAACCTTTTTTTTATGGGGAAGTAATTTTTTTTTCTTAAAAAAATGGTAATAATAAAGTCAGAAAATTCCGGAAGTTAGCAATTAGTGGTTTTTGAAAAAAGTAAGAAAAAAGGTAGTTCATGTGTACTTTTCTACACAAGGGTGGGATGAAGGTTAAATTCTTTGATGTAATTTATCTCCCTCATTATCTTAGCTGTACTATTGAACGATGCGTGTTGCAGAATAGATATGGCGTTGACCCTGTCTACTAATCCATCCAGGGCAGCCGCCATTGACTGAATTTCACTCATTATTAGATATTTTCTTTCCTTTTTTTTCACTTGCACAGTTTCAAAATTTTCAAATTCACTTTTAGTATCGTTTGCTTTTTTATGTACTGTTCCAAATATAGAATTCAATTTTCAAATTCACTTTTAGGTTCAACCGTTCGACTGCGCCAGTTACAAAATTAAAAACCAATTACGTTTTTTAAGAATGTTCTTTATTCACTTGATGTATCTTACTGACTAACTCTTACTCTAATCAACCGTCGGAAGGCAAGCCAAGTTTTATTGCTGAATTGCACTTGTTGGAGTTCGGACATTGCCCGCCGAATCAATATTAGGCAATCACAATTGACCTACTTCCAACAAGTGACAATAATGCAATAAATGATAAATGCTTAATGGGCACTCTTTCGAAATCCGGGCATTGAACGACGACATGAGTAAATTATAAATGACCCAATTTCGAAAGAGTGCATCATGCAGTTTATCATATAACTCCCGCGATCAGATGGTCTACTATTCTTATTTTTCGGTCTATTGTATTTTTTTTTGTTTTATTGTATTTTATTGTTGTTGTTGCGTGTTTTGATATTGTTTCTATTTCTTTTTGTTTTTTTTTTATTGTATTTTTTTGTGTTTTATTGTTTTTGTGTGTAAGAGAAACTTTAAGTTGCGGTAGAACGAGTGCACCTCCGACGTCAAGCAACTCGGTACTCCAAGTTTATGCCCAATTTTGACATTCAAGGTCGGAACCATCTTATCGGAACATTAATGCTTGACAGTAATGTTAATCCCTGTTTTCTATAAATCTATTTCATGGTGTATATATATATGTATATACATATATATATATATATTCTGGTATATATATATATATATGCATATGTATATATATATATAAATAAATTAAATCAATAATAAATAAATAATAAATAAAAGGGCACTTATCTGGAGTCATCCCTCGTCGACAGATCAACACATTCAACAAAAAGAAAAGAAAAAGTGTTAATAAATTAAATAAATAATTAAACTTGATCAAACGAACTACTACTTCAATTCACCACTTACTACGATGTTCCTGTCCAAATCATCCTATTCATACACAAGCGTCAGTACGAATGGGAAAACTGGATAACGATGGGTACATTAGAAAGGTAGAAGTGAGAAAAGGACAGCAGACAATGATTGTCTCCTTGATTGATCAACGGAAAACATCTACAAGTAGTGGTCCCTTTATCACTTCACATATTTCCATATAGGTACTTATTTATGTATGTCACATTGGGCCAGCGCACACTGGATAAATTCCTTCGGGGTAGAACCCAGTTTGTAGAAAAGGGAGTGCAAGTGTGCAGTATAAAACGGGGGTTTCATCCAGTGTTGAAGTGGTTTTACGTCGGGGTAAACCAGTACACACGCAACTTGTCAATTTCGAGATACAACAGAAATACCACACAATGAAAATCGGTTCAAGTATACACAATTTTACCCCGAATTATTTATCCAGTGTGCGATTGAAGTAAAAGTTACCCCGAGTTTACCCCGGTTGAAAATTGAACCAGTGTGCGCTGGCCATTCTGTTGTCTCTTTTATGTTCCAATTTACAAATAGCATTTCTCTTCACGTGTAACCATTGCATTTAACATGTAGTAGATTAACCTCAGCAGTAGAGGTCAAAGGGTGTTCCAGAACTAGAAGAAGAAATTTTCAACTTAATGTGAGAGTGCGGCTAATGGTGATGGAATTATTACACTTATTGAGTCCTAAACGGATAAATTTCAATATTTGTCAATCCTAAACTACAACTTTAAGCAAAAAATAAGGAAATCTTAAATGAAGTGGTACAAAATTGGGAAAGGGGACAGGTTTCTGGTGGTACGGGATAACGGCCCTTAACATAACTCCGAATTAATTCGAACTTGGTTGCTCTATAACTGAAAATCGACTCTTTCACACACTTTCTCACCCGATTACAATTTATTTGAGAACATGTGAGATTAATTGGACCAAAAAGTAAGGCAGCATAATATAACCAACAAGGAGCGGCTAAAACAGGTTATTCTGGAGGGGTGGTTAAAATATCCAGGGACCAAACAAAAGAAATTGGTTGCATCTATGAAAAATCGCTTGCGGGAAATGACCTTAGTCAACGGGAACCACACATGTTATTAAAAACTATAAACACCCCTAAAATCTAGATTTCTACATAGTGTACCTACGTGCAATTATTTGAGGTGATTTTAAGAGTAAATGAAATATTAACAAAAAAAGATTGATATTGTCAATTGTACAATTGTGCTCCAATTTTTTCGAGATAGGATATTTGATGTAAATACTTCTTCGGATCTTCGAACTTCTAATTCGATCAAGCTTTGTTACTGCTGTCATGCGAATCATGTTCATCTCAGTTGCCGTTAATTTGCTCTCATACTTCTTGTACATTGTCCAGCATTGCGAACCGTGTGTGAGCGCTGGACGAACAACTGCGGTATAGAGCCTTTCTTTCAGCTTAGGGGGCATTTTTCGGTAACAGAAGATAGCAGAGTTTTCCTGCCACTTCATCCACCCTACGCTTACGCGATGATTGATGTCGTTGCTTCGCTATTGATCATAGACATAGCAGATACTTGAACTTTTCGCACTTGGGAATCACAGTTTGATTCCTGGCGTTGTGGGATGAACACGCTTGTGATTCTCTCTGCATATTTCATTGGCCTACTCGTTACATAAGTTACATAAACGTGTGCGCGTTTATATCCAGTTTCTTTTATTTAATTTGAGTCTGATTTGTACAAAGTTTTATAATCATGCCTTGTACTTGTGGTCTTAAAGTTGAAAGATCCAATACTTAAATCCAATGTACAGTATGCAAGATTTATTATCATTTAAATTGTGTTAATCTGCAAAAAAAGTGATTTTGAATATATGAAGACAAACAGTATTTCTTACTGGTGTAATTCTTGTGATAAACACAGACGCAATTCAATTCGCTCACCACCACTTGCTCTTCAAAAAGTGAAAACATCGCACCACAGTCACAGGATGATCAAGTGTCGCCAGTCGTTCAAGGACCCTCACCGGAGAAAGACGTGTATCGGCTTCTTGTTAAATAGTAGTGAGTGTTTTATATACACAGAAAGACAGTCAATTTTCAAGTGGCGAGTTAGCCTAGTGCGTGTGTGAGTGGACCGTAACCAGTAGGCACGGGTTCATCCCTGGACGAGAACATCATTGTGCTTTTTTTTCTTCATAAATAAAATAAAGAAAAAATACTGTTCGCAAATCAGGCGAAGGAAAAGAGTGACCGTTCCCTACTCCCTATAGCGGGAGTAGCGGAAAAAAGATCAATAACAACCTCGGATGATGAGGTTGTTGATAAGAGCCGCTCAGCAACAGCGGCTACGGAAACAACAATTAAGAGGAGGAGGAAGCTGAGGCCAACTCCGAACTTGGTAAAGCGCCTCTCCCTATCAGCTTCAACTGAAAAGCTGCGAAGTGAAGTGGGGGTAGAGGCGCCGTCAACAACAACAGCAGCAGCAGATAAGCAAAAGCAGCGTCATCGGTCTGCGAAAGTTACCGAGTACCCATACGTCTCCGACGCTGGGGAAGGCAGATACACGGGGGATAGCAATAGCTTTGCCTCCCTGGCAGCCTCCGAGTCCGAAGACGAAGATGACCAGCTGGAGTCCCTTAATTCCAGCATAAGGCAGCTCCAACAGGCGGTGCTCGCAATTAAGGCCAAGCAAATGGCTCGGCGGGAGAAAGAGCACCAACATAAACAACAACAACAGCTGCAACTGCCAGCAAAGCAGCAGCAGCAACAAAAACAACAGCAGACAACGCAGCAGCAAGGCAAGCAGCAGCAGCAGAAGCTGCCAGTAAAGCAGCAACAACTACAGCAGCAGCAAAAACAACAACAGCAGCAGTAGAAAGAGCAGCAGCAACAACTCCCGCTGCTGAAACAACAACAGCAGCAGCAACAACCGCTGCAGAAACAACAGCAGCAGATACAACAGCAGCAGAAACAACAGCAACAGGGGGTCAGGAACAGGAAGGTCCCTCCGATCAACACCTTCAAAATGGAACTGAAGGATACCATACAACTCTGTAAGTCGGCCATAGGTCACTGGCAAAATTATTTGCACAATGCAATGCTTACACCATATCATTTCAATAAAGTTGTATATCTTTTGAAAAATTCAATATTTCAGTTATGTTCTTGTTTGTTATTAATCTTTGAAATCATCTCAAAACAGTAAATAAAAAAACAAAATCAAATTTCTAACAGTAAAGGTTAAAACCATAGAAAAGCAAGTGGCAAAAATTATTGTTACAACATTAAACGCAACATTAAATTATTTGCACAAATGCAATTAACTGTTCTGGATATGTAATCATAGCTAAATTCTTCGACTATTTAATGCAAATCGATTAGTCATTATTAGTAGTTTAGCGTCTTTTCTTCAGCCAATTTTTAAAACTCTTAAATGGCTAGAACTAGGGAATTATCAACGCAGAAACGTGCGGCTATTGTTGCAGAATTTGGAACCGGTGCTTCGGCAGTAGAATTTTCGGCAAAATATCACTACAGTCAAAGAGCAATTTATTACAAAATTGGAAAACAAAAAACACATGGAACTGTAAAAAACCGAACCCGTAGAAGCAGAAAAAGGGTTACTTCGGAAAGGGAAGACCGCTGAATTACCATTCTTTTAAAAGTAACCCATGTGAAAAGGTTCGAAATGTGTTAACGGATCTAAACAAGGATCGTGAGAACAATATTAGTGAAAGAACGTTACAAATATGGTTAAAGAAAATCCAAATTCAAGCCAACTTCATACAAAAAAAGCTTCAAATAACATCAAGACCATAAGCAGCTGAGGCTACAATTTACAAGGGAGCATATTAACAAACTAGCAGCTGTTTGGAGAAGTGTGCTCTGATCCGACGTGACTGCTTGTTCTTTGGATGGCAGCTATGGTCGAAAATTTTATTACTGCAATTCAAAAACAAGATCCAAACAACCCGTAAAGCAACCCACAAAGCATTCCAAAGGAGGTAAAATTATGATATGGGGTGCATATCGTATTTTGGTGTGGGACCACTTATGCGGTGCTTTGACCATATTACACAGTCACATTATTTAAAGATACTAAATGATGTTGCACTGGTGGAATCCTCAATAGTCATCGGGAGCGATTTCATCCTTCAACGTGAATAATGTATCCATACACGCTGCCTGGAACATCAAAAAGTTTTTGACGGAAGTAGGACAAGTAGCTTTAAAATGGCCTCCACAAAGCCCTGGCTTACATTTAGGTAACAGGAAATGGCATTTTGTGAAGTCCAAAATTCCACAAAACATTGGAAGATCTGTAGTTGAAACATGGAAGGATTTTATAACAGCTTTTATACCATTCCGGGAGAACAAATTCAAAATTTGATAAACTCAATGCCAAGGAGCCTCGCAGAAGTTATTGCGGCAAAAGGAGGAAACACAACTTATTAGATAATGCTATGCCCTCAAAACCATTGCGTCAATGTAAAAAAAATTCTCATTTTCGGCTTTCAGAAGCGTAAGCTAAGGTAAATTGTACTTGTGCAAATAATTTTGCCGGTGTTTAGTGATGTTACAATAATTTTGCCACTTTCTTTTCTATGGTTTTAACGTTTACTGTTAGAAATTTGATTTCGTTTTTTTAATTACCGTTTCAAGATGACTTAAGAGATTAATAATAAACAAGAACATAACTGAAATATTGAATTTTTCAAAAGATGTACAACTTTATTGAAATGATATGGTGTAAGCATTGCATTGTGCAAATAATTTTGCCAGTGACTGTATTTAACAACTTTTTTATTAAACGTATTAACGAAGATAGGCATGTTATACACTGCAACACGGTAGAGCAGTGCAAAAAAATTAAGAATCTCCTGAAGGAATCGACGACGGAGTTCTTCTCCTTTACCCCGAAGGGGGAAAATTTGCAAACTATGCTGCTGAGGGGGTTGAATTCGTCCATCGAACCGGAGGAGCTCCTTAAAATGCTGAAAGAAAAGGAGTGTGACGGTCTTGAGTTTGTGGAACTCAAGCCACAGCACAAGTTCACCACAGCTAGGGCAAAAAGGGAGAAGCGAAAGCTACCACTCTTCCTGGTACAGCTATTACCCAATAGCAAACTGGATAGTCTAAGGAGTATCAATGTCCTGGACTACCAGGTTGTAACCTGGGAAAGAGTAAAGAGGAGCGAAAACATTTTGCAATGTGTTCGCTGCCAAAGGTTCTGGCACGCCGCGTCGAACTGCGAAATGCAGCCTCGATGCGTAAAGTGTGGAAAGAACCACAAAGCAGAAGAGTGTTCTCTAGGTCAGGATAGGGTAGTAGATTGGGCCCAACATTATGCATTATGCATTATGTGGAAACTCGGGACACACTGCAAACTATCGCGGTTGTCCTAAGTTTCAATACATGAAAAAAGTAAATTTAGCTCGTCAGCAGAAAGTCGAAGTGAAGCGTCCACCCGCTTCTACTCAAACACCAGCCGTCACTCCCCAATGGACCTACGCCCAAATGGCGTCAGGCCGGGGAAATACGGTACAACAACAGCCGAAGGTTGCTGCACAGGCCCCAGTGCCTACAGCACCTGAGGCACAGCCGGACCTGCTGGCGATTTTGCTCTCAATTTAAGGGCAAATGAGCCAGCTGCAGCGTCAGTTAGAATTGCAGGCGAAACGGGTGGACCAGATCTACGCATTTCTGCCGGGCTTAGCGCACCACCAGTCGTAATGGGTACGATGGCGGATAAACCCTTTAAGATCCTTGCGGTGAATGTGAATTCACTGATAAGGGAAATAATATACCAAACTCTAGGGGGAACCTACTATTCAATTGGTGGGGTCTGCACAATGTCGAGTATAGACTCGATAGCAACTGATAGTCCGTCGTAGCCTAGAGGCGGCTCCTATCTGGATCTTCCGCTGTTCGACGTACGGTTACAACTGACCAACACGAACCGACAAACGAGAAACTGCCTACACACATTTGTGTATGACAGTGACCATTGCGGACTCAGTGCCGAAATTACAATTCCCAACGCGATTGCGGAGTTGTAGGAGTTTGTCCAAACGTACCCCTACAATTACAGTAGGGCGCGCTGGCCACGCTTCTACAGAGTATTGACAAGAGCACTCTCCTCGAACTCGCTCTACCCACCGTCCAATAGGAACCTGTCAAATGAGGAGATCGACAGATACCTACAACGAATGGACGAGACAATTAAACAAACGATGGACAGAACGATACCTCGGTATCAACAAACTGACAACGTAGACATATACCGCAATGCAACAATTGACGCACTTCACTTACAAAAAAGTAGACTTCCGTCAAGATTAAAAACCTTGTAGAGACGGTTTACTCACAGACAAACCCCGGAGGTCAGGACACTCAAGTCGTTGATTAAAAACCTCCAAATGTTGATTAAAGAAAATTACAGACCTTCTGTAAACTTGCATTGGAACAACAAAATTCGGGCTATAAAATCCAACAACCCGAGTATGTTCCCGCAAATAAATATAATATTTCGGAGGAATAATCAAAACGACCTGCCTGTAGACAGTTCATTGTGAAAAATGGCAATGTGACTTCTGCTGGTACTTTTGATATTAAAAATGGTCTGCAACAGGGTGCGGTAAATTCGCCGATCCTCTTTAACATTTACACCAGCGATCTTGTAGGATCTCTTCACCATGCTATAGCGTACGCAGACGACTTGATAGCGTACAGATCAGGTCCAAAGATCGAGGTCATTGCAATACTCTTGCAGCGTGACTTCGATAAGATCAAGCGATATTGCGACGACTGGAAGTTGATTTTCAACTTCCAGAAGTCGGAAACCATTCGGTTTAGGACGTCGTTATCTGGGGCCTCTGCGGATACCAGAAAGAATTGGCGAAAGTTTTCAATCGTGGGACAGCAAGGACAACCTTTAGCGTGTCGAAGTGTAGTCAGATACCTTGGGCTCTGGCTAGACCAGTATCTATATTTCAACAAACATATAGATGCTGCTCTGGCCAGAGCCAAAGCGGCTTTCGCTCTCACAAAGAGACTGTTTTATAGCAGCCAACTCGATGCGAGAGTGAAGGTAATCTGCTACATGGCCCTTGTCCGGCCCATGCTCGTATATGGTTGTCCCGTGTGGTTCAACGTGAGAGCAAGCTAGATGGAAAGGATTCGGGTGTTTGAGAGGGCTTGCCTCAGGGCTTGCCTTCGCTTATACAGAACACCAGAGTCTGAGTACAAAAAATTCTATTCCAATGAGGTCCTGTATAACAGGGCGAACATAAACAGAGTGGATAATTTCGTGATCAAGATGATTCGGGGGCACATTGCAAGAGCAATGAACTCGGTGAATAACCTGATCTCTGGGGCTTCTACCCCAATGACATGTACCACGAGAGAGTGTGCCTTAACGGTTTCGTTCCGCCAGAGGCATTCGACTATCTAGATAGAGAAGGTCTGATCCAGGACAGATTAGCGGTACCGCTAATCTTCCATGCTGCCCTTACAGATGCGGATAGGCGACTAACCTACAACCGACACGTCACACACAGCATCCCGGAGCGTCTCCGGTACAATAGAGCGGTATCAGGTCGCGATTTGCGCGATATTGAACGGCAGCGCCAGAAATTCTGGTTGTTAGGGGACGGAGAGAGAACTCCTTCGTCGGTTCCATTCGATCCAGGGTAGCCTTTCTTAAGGGGCAAAGTTGGCCTTTTCACTATGGCCGGCTTACATAGTTTAGGTAGATTAAGTTTAGTTTTATATAAAAAAAAATAATAAAAAAAAAAATAAAATGGTTTCACAGCACTTTGCAAAAAAAAACAAAAAAAAAATAAAAATAAAAAAAAAATCGCAGCACTTTGCACAAAAAAAAATATTTTACGTATAAATTACGTATTTTAGATTAAGATAGTTTTTTAGGTTTATTTAAGGTAGTTTTAAAGTTAGATTTAGGACTATTTTAAATTAAATTTTAAGCCCAAATAAAATTTTCATGTACTAAGTTTTTTAAAAATAAATTTTCTTAGTTTTCAATAGTAAGTTAAGTTAATGAATAAGCCTAGTTCGTAAACGTCGAAAGACATAGTTTTAAGCGTTAGGTTTAGCTTAGAGCACCCGCATAGGGTCAGTAAGCTAGAGTTACATTACATAGTTAAGTTAGTTAAGCTAGTTTTAAGCGTTTTTGCCTAGCATGTAAGTAATACTGAATTCCAAATAAAAATTACATAAAAAATGAAAAAATGATCAAGTGTCGCTGTCTTCTCTCTGCACTTTGACAATACCAGTTGTCGATGTTGGCGCAGATTCACCCACCGCTGTTACACTGGGATGTTCTCTACAAAGAAATCAAATCGCTCAAAGAAGTAATGTCCAATGTACTGGCACATAATCTCACTCTGCAAGGAGAAAATAAGTCCCTTTCGAACAAGGTAAACTATCTGCAAAATACCGTGAACTTTCTTCAGCAAAAACCTTTAAACAAATGTATTGACATCGTCGGAGTTCCTATTGTTGACAAAGGAAAAGTTTTGGATTCAGCAGTCAAACAACTGTCAAAAGGTCTAGGTGAGAATGGGCGCGTTCCAAATTCTAGGCCTACTATTTGAGGTAAGGCCTAACATGTGGAACGGCAAACTGACTAAAAAAGTAGGTGACATTTCACATCTTTTCGTGTGTCATATTTGACATAATTAATTTCTGATTTTACTTGAGATCAATTATAAATTGTGAATTGCAGTGCAAAAGAAATCAATAAGTAAATAAAAATATACGTACGTTCGAAAAATGGAAGATGTAACTAAAATTGGAAGCAAAATTTGGATCTGAAAATTAATTTAAATTTGCTTAATTTATTATCTATTAATGCCTCAAACATTTAACCCTCAGCCTGTTAATTGTCTCCTCCGATTCGTCCAAATCGCAGAGTACTCCGTCACAATTCACTTCGAATTAATTTTTTTTATTTACTCGTAATTTGTAAACAACGACCGAACAGTGAAAGAAATACAAATGAATCAGCTGTTTTCGACAATTGGCAGATTGACTTAAAATGTGGGGAGAATTTTCTTACCTTCAAATCCAGTCCACTACCTCAAAAAAATGCCTTACTTTTCAGTCAAAACTGAATTTCTCGACCAATCAGAAACGTTTGACTACCTAGTGCCTAGAATACGGAACGCGCTCAATATAACTCTAAATGACATTAAGTTGTGCTTCGTTAAAAAGTTAGGACACAACCCAATGTCTAACTCATTATCTACACGAGCAAATATTATATGTGTAAAATTCAAATCGATCGAACTAAAGCTGAGTGTCATAATTAAAAAAGAAGGACGAATTTAACTGCTGATATTTTCGGAAATCAATTTGGAAAAACACCAGGGTTTATAAATGATAGTCTATCGAAGTATAATAGACCATTATTTAACAAAGCTAGAAAATTAAAGTTGATAAATATTATTCTTATTTGTGGATTAATAAAGAAGTTAAAAATTCTTGGCGCAACAGACCGCATGTGGTCCAGGGCCTAGCTTCTCGCGACCATTCGTGTTGTGCGTGCTATATTTTTTCACACAAATGGAAGGGACCTACAGTTTAGAGCCATATCCGAAAGGCAAATTGAGAAGCTTTCTTTTGACAGTTATTACTCTCGGACGTTTGTCAGACATTCGCGAGAGGTGGGACCGTGAAAAATTGTTTGGTGTTCTCTGGGATTCGAACCTCGAACCTCACGCTCAGCGATCCAACGCACTAACCACTTGAGCCACGGCGCCCACAATAAAGAAGTTATATTGATGAAAAAAAGAGAAGGGGAGAAAGTCAATTAAATTTGTTCTTTGATTATTGATTAAATTTGATTATCTCTTGATATCCAAACTAGTACATATTTTAAATGTCACTCCTTTTTGTAATTTTGATAATGAGATATTTAATAGTGTTTTTCATTAAAATAATGTAAAGAATAATTTTCTATCATACACCAAAACATTCGGAGCATGCGTAAAAACTTTGAATTATTTTTAACTCACATCGATTCATTCGTTGTTAAGCCTGATTTGATTTTCCTATCCGAGATTTGGATTTTCGACTATGAAATCGAGTTTCATACTATACCTGGCTATAGTTTTCATGCTAAATGAAACAACTCATATGCATCTGGTGGAGTTGCGGTTTTTGTGAAAGATAGTTTATTCTATGAATATTCCACTTTTAATCTCTTGTGCTCTGATATGCTAAAAATGTCTTGCACCATTAATACAATTAGTTTTACTTTTCAATGTTATTATAGGCTACATGAAAAGAGTAAGAATACTTTAATGGATGAACTAAGCTCTATTTTGAGTTGTGATAAGTCTAAAAATCTGTTTTTTTTAGGCGACATAAACATAGACATTCTATCTGAATCTCCGGTAGTATTAAGTTAGCTATCCGTCCTGTCAGCGAATGGGTTAGAGTCATGTTTCAACGAACCAACTACGATGACTCACTCTACGCAAACATGTATTGACCATATTTTTGAAGGACTTGGCATTAATTCTAAATTACTGCTCTTTAGTACAGGCCTAATCTTTCTGTGTGACGAAACAAAGGTATCTTCTAAATATGTAGCTTTTTATAAAGTGCAATAATTTAATTAATAACGACTTAATTCCTGTCTACTTCAAGAATATTGGACCAACGAGTACAGTGAAAATTATCCCTCTATAGCGTTTAGCAATTTCTGTCGTACTTTAAAGGGCCACGTTGAATCTTGTTCACTTTATTCAAAAAAAAAAATGCTGGTAAATTAAAAAGACTCAAATCGTGGATGTCGAAAACTTTATTAAAGAAGATCATTCGCAAAAATAAACTGCGAACCTAATGCAAAAAGCACCCAAACATCGCCCACTTTTGCACTCTTTACGATACAATAGAAAAGCATCATTAGCCTCTCCGTCTTGTATAACTTTCAATAATATAGACATTTTATCCCCTATTAAGAAGGCTAATGCTTTCAATGAGTTTTTTACGAGTATAGCCTCAAATACACTCGCTGATGCTGGTTTTCACCCCACTTTTGATAACAGTGTGACAGGTTGTTTTAACAGGGAAAACGACAAGCTCATTCGTTTTTCTTTGAACCGATGTCCTCATTTGAACTGTTTAGGACCATAAACCTGTTAAATAATTCCAACTCGTCGACTAGTAATAGCTATCCAAATGCTCTTATCAAGCAAATTTCATTATATATTGTTAACGTGTTAGCTCACATTTTTAACAAAAGCATTTACTGTTGTATATTTCCGGATTGTTTGAAAATAGCTGAAGTTATTCCCATTTTTAAAAAAGGCGATAGGAAAAACGCTAGTAACTATAGACCTATTTCTATACTCCCTATGTTTTCCAAAATTTTTGAAAAAAAAAATGGTAGAAACTAGAATAGTAGCTTTTTTAGAGAAATATTTTTTTCTTAGTGAACATCAATATGGATTCTGAGCTGAAAAATCCACAGTGGATGCTCTTTTAGAATTCTGTAGCGTAAACTATGATAGCCTTAACAGCAAAAAGTATACAGCTGCACTTTTTATTGATATCACCAAGGCGTTTGATACAGTAGTGGATCGTAATTTGTTACTGCAACAATTGGAGAAATCAGGCTTTAGAGGTTTTATGCTGAATTGGTATTCATCTTATTTAAACAATAGGAAACAAATGGTGAAGATTGATAACGAATTGATTAACAGCCTTAATATCAACATAGGTGTTCCCCAGGGTTCGGTACTTGTCCTGTTTTATTTTTAGTTTATATTAATTCCATATTTCATCTGAACCTAAAGGGAACACAAATTGGATTTCCAGACGATATAGCCTGCTCATATTCTAGTTTATCACCATTAGACTTAGCTGCTGACATCAACTACGATTTAGAACAACTTTGCCACTGGTTTACTACTCATAAATTAGTTGTAAGCGATAAAACAAAAACCATGTTTTTTAGTTTATCCACAATCGCGGTTCCACTTCCTATTGTGACCTACCATAGTACAAATTGCAAACGCATATTACTTAGTGCTGATACATGTTGTAATAGTTGTTGTTCACAAACATATAATGCTGGAATATGCTGTTCTTCGAAGTGCTTTAACATCGAAATTGTGACAGTTTTCAAGTATCTGGGACTGGACTTCGATAGTAATATGAATTGGCATGCTCATACATATGTACATCTTTGCTTAGGAAATATTTACTGAAAGCATCTAGTACTATGTACCATCTATTGTTCTCGGAAAATTCTGGAATTTATTAACTGTGGGTTGGTGCATACTAAGCTGCAATATGGTCTGGCTTGCTGGGGAGGTACTCATTATAATAAAATTCTTTCGTTGCTTGTTGTACAGAAACATACCATAAGAATTATTTGGAGAAAAGGTCGCCTAGAAAGCAGTTTTTTGCTTTTCCGCAACTCAAATATACTTCCTTTAAAACATTTATACTTTCTCATAGTCCTAAAGTTATTTTTCTTAAGAAAAGGATATTCTCTTAACCATGACCCTGCGGTTTATAGACTCCGTAGCAATGAACTCACTTCTTCACTTCTTGAATTTTTAAAGTACAGTTGCGTCGAGACTATTTAATAAATTGCCACTTGAGTTACGGTGTACGACTAGAAGTGCTACTGCATTCTGTCCTAAGATTAAAGAATGGCTTTTCAACTTTGATTTAAACGAAATAAATAACTTAATCACTTTGGTTTAAGATCTATCCTTTTTTTAATAAAATGCAGTGTCATAAAGTTTCGTTGTACTTCAAACTCACCCCACCTCCTTTTGAATTTCTGCTGTTTTTTTTATTGTTTTTTATTTAATCTTTTTAACTCGGTACATTCGACACTAGTTTTTTTTAACTACAGAATGTACCCATATCTTCTTCATTATAAATGACAAACATTTATTTCTTATCATTGTATGTACATATATATGTAGCTTCTTTGTACCTGGCTGATTTTTTATATATTGTAAATTTAAAATTTCTATATCTTATACACAGCTATCCTATTCATCTTAATTTAGTTTTTTAAGCAATGAATTGCACAAACATTTATAATTGAAGAAAAACAAAAATATTACTTGCTTACTCACTTTTCCATTCAAATAAATGTCTGGACTAGGTCGGAGTGGATCAGAGAAAGGGCAGTACAGGTACTCTGTCTTTTTTAGACTAATTCGATACCCATTTCCATCCAAACATCCGAACATACATCAATTGCTCGTTGCAGGGACGTTTGATCCTCGCTTATGATGGTTCCATCGACAACAAAGAATTTAAGACGTTTCCCTGGTGCATACCGACTTTAATTGGGAACTCTTCGGTGACTCCGGCGGGGCATCTTACTCTTGTCTTTGCTCCGTCATACTTGTCCATGATCATCTGTACGTAGGGTTCTGGAACTCCTCGGTATCTTAGCGCCACCCATATCAGATTTCTTGGTTGTCTATCGAATGGCTTTTCAAAATCAACCAACACCCGATGCAAATCCTTTAAGGCATCACGATGTTTTTCCATTATGATCCTTATACTTGTTGTGAGCTAGGATGAGGCCACGGGGGCAACTTCGGTGTAGGTGAGGAGGACTGCGGCACGCTCGCGGTTGCTCGGCTCAGCTCGTCGGACGGGGTGGTTCTTGTCACACCCCACCATACACCACCTGCTCAGCACACAAAATCTCGTGCCATTTATCAAAAAAAATCAAAAAAAAGAGAAAAGAAGAAAGCTACTCTACTTTGACTGCGGACGGACTTCAAAAGATAGAAAGAAAGATAGAGAGAGGAAAAGAAAGTGTCCAAGGGCTTATGCCTATGGACAGGAGAAAGACCGGGAAGGACTTCGCGGTCTAACCTAACTAACCTAAACTGTACCTAATCTAACCTAAAAACTTAAGCTAAGCCCTAACCTAAACCTAAACTAACTTAAACTTAACCTAACTTATACCCTAAACGCGGTGACACCTTCCCAGTGTCTCTCCTCTCCATAGGTTCGTCAAGAACCCGAAGCATGCCAGATGTTGTTGGCAAAGGTTGGCCAGCCCACCCTTCGTGTCTTACGACACAAACCAAATGCTACCTTTCTGGCCGAAATCTACGAAAGGTAGCCCCTATAGTACCCCTCTCAGCCACAACCTAAGTCAGTAGTGGAACGTCAGTCGGTCCTACCGTCAAGTGGTCATCGTTACATCCTGTTACATCCTCGTTACATCCTCGTCCATCTACAGGAGACGGCCCGGCCGTCCTTCCACACACCAAACAAATGAAAACCTAATCACACAGCGTGTTTCACTCTCACCAATTTATTAAGAACCTTAAATCTAAACATCAACTTAAAATCTATCCTTAAACTAAAGCTCTGCCCTTAAATCTAAATTTTATATAAATATATGCTCAAAATTCAGTATGAAAAAAAACTTAAAATTAGGACTCACGGTTTTGTAGGGATTCCTCGTCGTCCTGCCGGCAGCACTGAAGAGAAATCTCTTGTCTTTTGTTGGGCTCCACGCGAGCCTTTCACGCGCACAACACAAACAAATTCTAAATCTAAGAGCAGATTTACAGTGACTGTGAGCTATACTCACTCTTAAAAAAATTGCTCTATAAAATCTATGCACTATATCTATGTATTTAAGAAAAGAATTCACTAAATTTAAGTTTTAAACAAAATAATTAAGAAACTAAATCCAAAAACTAAACTAATAAAAAAATTCACGCAGTCAAAAAAACTAATTTAAAAACACTATCACTATATAAAAACGATGGTTGGGGGTCCCTCGATGCACCACTCAAGGGCGAACAGCGCCGTTGCAGGGTACCGGAAGATCACCGGGTACCCTGTTATGAGGAGATGTCTGGGAGTATCGGGCTCCTTCGGCCGATCTCGGTGGAGAGACTCCCGCTTTGGAGGTGGAGCTGCTTCCTTGGCTTTGGCGGCGGAGCTGGCGGCGTTCCTTTTTACTGCGGCGGAGGCGGAATCCACTTAGCGCTTGTTGTTGTTTTGCTTACTCACTTTTCCATTCAAATAAATGTCTGGACTAGGTCGGAGTGGATCAGAGAAAGGGCAGTACAGGTACTCTGTCTTTTTTAGACTAATTCGATACCCATTTCCATCCAAACATCCGAACATACATCAATTGCTCGTTGCAGGGACGTTTGATCCTCGCTTATGATGGTTCCATCGACAACAAAGAATTTAAGACGTTTCCCTGGTGCATACCGACTTTAATTGGGAACTCTTCGGTGACTCCGGCGGGGCATCTTACTCTTGTCTTTGCTCCGTCATACTTGTCCATGATCATCTGTACGTAGGGTTCTGGAACTCCTCGGTATCTTAGCGCCACCCATATCAGATTTCTTGGTTGTCTATCGAATGGCTTTTCAAAATCAACCAACACCCGATGCAAATCCTTTAAGGCATCACGATGTTTTTCCATTATGATCCTTATACTTGTTGTGAGCTAGGATGAGGCCACGGGGGCAACTTCGGTGTAGGTGAGGAGGACTGCGGCACGCTCGCGGTTGCTCGGCTCAGCTCGTCGGACGGGGTGGTTCTTGTTTGCTCTATAAAATCTATGCACTATATCTATGTATTTAAGAAAAGAATTCACTAAATTTAAGTTTTAAACAAAATAATTAAGAAACTAAATCCAAAAACTAAACTAATAAAAAAATTCACGCAGTCAAAAAAACTAATTTAAAAACACTATCACTATATAAAAACGATGGTTGGGGGTCCCTCGATGCACCACTCAAGGGCGAACAGCGCCGTTGCAGGGTACCGGAAGATCACCGGGTACCCTGTTATGAGGAGATGTCTGGGAGTATCGGGCTCCTTCGGCCGATCTCGGTGGAGAGACTCCCGCTTTGGAGGTGGAGCTGCTTCCTTGGCTTTGGCGGCGGAGCTGGCGGCGTTCCTTTTTACTGCGGCGGAGGCGGAATCCACTTAGCGCTTGTTGTTGTTTTGGGCCCTTGGTGGCCGCTAAGACAGCCTTAAGGCGGTCTGGTGGCGAGGTATTGTGGGGTCTGCACTGCCTCTCTGTCCTCCGCGCGCGTAATCCTATCGCCAAGTGTCCTTATTAACCTTTTTTTTTTTTGGAATATTTAATTTTGTTTCACCTACCTGTCGCCAACTGTCTGCCCGATAATGCTCCTTCAGTTTTTTTTTTTTTTGTTCTCTTTTTAAATTAAAATTTTACTTTTGTTAATACACCCTCTTTTTTTTGTAGTGCCAAACTTACCTTTCCTTATTTTTCGTCGCCTTGTTTGTCTTATCAATATATTTATTTGTTATATCTAAAAAAAATTTTTTTTTTTTTTTTTTTGGGGTACGTTGACTGCTCTCCAATGTGTCTTGTTATCTATTGTTGGTATCGTTGGTCAATCCCGTCATGGTCTTTGTTCGTCTTTCAAAATTCCCTCTGTCTCTCTCATTTTTCTTTGTTCTCTCCCAATTTGTCTTTGTTCTGGTCTTGAAATTCTTGTTTTTGTCCCTATTTGTGTCTATCCTTTTTTATACACTATCTTTATTTTCTTTTTCGGGCACCTGGAAGGAGAGAAGAGAAATTTCCCACCTTCCAGTTCCCTTCGTCAACTTTCCCTTAACTCTTCCATCTAAATTTATTCTAATAAAATTAATAAAACTAATACAATTAAATAACATATATAAATTCCTTATAACTCCAACACAATAATAAAAAAATCACGATCACTCGGCAAAACATATTGGTGGGTTAATTCTCGTTGGTATAAATTCACCAACAAAGGGAAGAGGAGTATATGTTGAAAGTGAAAAGGACAGTTGCATGGACTACGAAACAACACAAAGGGACGAAATGTCAAAACAATTTTACACTGGATGGATATGGACGTACATGGGTAAGTAAATTATTTTTCTTTTCTTTTTCCAATTGCGGAAATTTAATGATGTTTTATTTTTTTTTTCAGGCTGTGCGCATAGGTAAGTTTGCTATTGGAGTTTGTTCCTAGGATTCCTAGGATTAACCTGATCGGTTTTCTTGAGAACAAACTCCACTAGCAATTTGTTTTGTTTACCTTTTTTTTCTATTATCCCCTTTTTTTCAGAGAGAAGGAGGTGACCGGGGTTGACGGAGATTGGGATGCGGGCATTTAGGTGGGTGTGGATAGGGTATCGGTTCGCACTCAAGGCTCCCGTAACAGGATCGACGACGGTTGACGAGTGGTCGTGAGACAACCGGCCTCGTAAAAAGGGGAGTTTTGGGGGTGTAGTTGCCCTGAGTGCCGAAAATTTCTTACCAACGTGTGGCAAGGGCCCACGCCTGGATTGTGGAGTCTCATGCTTTACCGTCATCGATAGCCGGGCCTGTGCATTTTTTGTTTTTTTTTTTTTTTTGTTCATACTAATCTAATATCACAGTATCTATCACTGACGTCCATGCTCCGGTTGTAAATGTGTCCATACACGGTATGGCTATACCATAACCGGGCAGTTACATCTCGCAACATGGACTCAAGTCCTTAACCTATATCACAGCTAAAAATATACCTACATCTAATTCTAAACCTAAAATAAATATGGTGTAAATAGAACTATGTAAATAAATAAAATAAATAAATAAACTCTCTCTAAAATAAATATAAATAAACTCTATAAATAAATCTCTATCTCTGGACATACATACATGAATAAATAAATAAACTCTATACATAGGTGATACGTAAAAGACGTAACTAACATAGATTAGCAACGGCAGGCTAGAGTGCGTCTTAAATCAGTCTTACTTTCATGTGTGGAGGTCTTTCGCATGAAAAGTGCCAACCTTTTCGCCCCTCAAGTTACCGATCACGTAGAGGGAACTCCCTAGTCTCTTCAAAACGATCGACTTGATAAACTTGTGGCCTAACTTAGCGTCATAGTTATCCGCCACACTACTTTGCTTGAAATTCCTCCGATACACTACTTGCCCTACACTGTATTGCACGTCCCTACTTCTAGTATTATAAGCTTTAGTTGCTTTTTGGTGAGCTAATCCTAAATTGTCAAAAATCTTACTCCTAATTAAATCTAACTTATCACTTTTGCTGGTTATTGGTATGTTTGACTCCTTGACTAAATCTAGCTTTCTTAATACCTCATATGCGTCCGCGTGCTGTATCATTGGTGTACCGAATACAGCGTAGTAGGGTTCAAACATGGTCGCATCGTGCACTACACTCCTTAACGAGAACGCCGCGCTGCTGACATGAAGGTCCCAGTTCTTCTGGTCACCGTTGATGTAGGACCGTATCTTGGTCAACACCGAACGGTTGACCCTCTCCGACGCATTCGCTTGTGGCGAATAGAACGCGGTGCGAACATGTTTGATCCCATACTTGCCAAGGAAGCTGGCAAACAATTCAGAGACGAATTGTTTCCCATTGTCAGAGTGGATATACTCGGGTACACCAAAGACATGGAACACATTCTCTTCTAGATATTTTACTATCTCAGCTGCCGTTGCTTTGCGTATAGGCCTTAAAAATACGAATTTACTAAAATGGTCAAGTACTATAAATATGTGCTTGTTTCCCGTCTTTGTCCGTGGGCAAGGTCCTAAGAAGTCAATGTATAGTCTCTGGAAAGGTCGCTCCGTAATCGTTTGTTGTCCCATCGGCGGCCTAGAAACCACATTTGGCGGCTTGTTGGCTTTACAGATCTCACAAGATCTAACCAAGCTTTGCACATCGGCCACCATCCCAGGCCAGAAGTACTTCTGCCTTAGCTTGACTAGAGTCTTGTGGATTCCGCCATGCCCCGCAGCCGGTGAGTTATGTGCCGATTCCAGCAGACTTCGACGCAACTCCGTCGGTACCCAGAGCTTCCATGCCCGATCCTCCTGAAGTACGTCGCCAGTTCGTATGTCGGTCCGTTTGTAAACAAATCCGTCAGAAACACATGTGTCGGGCAGTCTGTCTTTGTGTTGGTCGATTGTCTTCTTTAACTCCTCGTACTCTTCTGAAGAAAAATATGGGGAATTAAAGTCAACTTCCTGCATTACTCTATCGGTCTTGAGCTCCTCCATATGGACTCGTGAGAGAGTATCAGGGACTACATTTTGGACACCCTTCCTATGTTCGATCATGAAGTCGAACCCTTGAAGCTTCAGGCTCCATCTGGCCAAACGACCAGATAGATCCTTCTGCGTCATGAGCCACTTCAGACTTGCATGATCGGTTATTATAGTGAAGGTTAATCCTTCCACGTAAGCCCTGAACTTCTTCACTGGCAAAACGGCCGCATAGCATTCAAGTTCCGTCACACTATAATTACGCTCCGCGTCCATTTGGAAGAGCACACTCCCTAAGCCAGAAGTCGAGGCGTCGCATTGTATGTAGAAGTGTTTCTTGAAGTCCGGATTTGTTAGGATTGGTGCGGTCACCAAAGTCGACTTAAGCTTTTGAAAAGCGCTAAGTGCTTCGTCCGTCATGTCAAATGTCTTTCCTTTCTTCAGGCAATCGGTCATGGGAGCCGCTAACGTAGCGAAGTTCGGGATGAAACGTCGATACCATCCCGTCATTCCTAGGAATCTTCGAAGTTGCTTCGGGGTCTTCGGGATCGGGAAATTCTCGACCGCCGATACCTTGTCCTTGTCCGTCCGTAAGCAGCCATCACCGACGATATACCCCAGATATTTGATCTCCCTGTAACAGAATTTGCTTTTTTCCACGTTGATCGTCAACCCCGCCTCTCTAAGACACCTTGCGACTTCTTGGAGCAGCCTGACATGTGATTCGAAGTTTGGAGAGCAAACCAAGAGGTCATCGAGGTAGACAAAGACATGCTCTTTCAGACGAGAGGGTATGACTTTGTCCATAAGCCGACACATTCTCTGGGCAGCGTTACACAGCCCGAACGGCATAACCGTGAACTGATATAACGGCCGTCCAGGGACTGTGAAGGCTGTCTTCTCCCTTGACTTGCGCTCCAACGGAATCTGCCAGAATGCATCCTTGAGGTCGATGCCCGAGATGAACTTGGTATCCTGGAGCCTACTCAACAGTCCTTCAATGTGTGGAAGCGGGTAAGCGTCCTTCTTCGTCACAGCGTTCACTTTCCTTGAGTCCAGGCACAATCTATTTTTGCCGGGTTTCCTCACCAGCACAACAGGAGAGCTCCACGCGCTATTACTCTCTTCGATGACCCCGAGTGAAATCATCCGATCTAACTCGTCATATAAGAGCTTCTGCACGGCCGGTGAGACTGGGTAGTGCCTCTGCTTGATGGGAATTTTGTCGTCATCCACCTCAATTATGTGTTCCTCGAGGCTAGTTCTGCCCAATCCCAACGTCGCGAAAGAGGGAAACAGCTGCTTGGTTCGCTCCAGTTCCTGTGTCTGCGCTGGTGAGAGTGCCTGGACTGGAGATCGATCGTCTGTCGGTGATGGGATGTCCAGTTCGTTGATTATGTCTGGAGCGACCTTAAATGTTCTCCAAAAGTTAACCCCTAAATAAAGGACCTGTTGTTAGTTTGGTACCACAAATAACTCAACTTCGTGAGACTTTCCACCCCAGGAGATTACTGTCTTAAAGCGTCCCAGTATGCGTTGGTGGTTCCCGTCAGCCGTTCGTATATCGCTAGTCATCTGTGTCACCTTTATGTCGTGTCTAGTAATAAATTCTTTAGCTCCTTTTCCTAAACAGCTTATCGAAGCTCCGCTATCTAATAGGCCCATCATCTCTTCTCCTTCTAGCTTAACCTTCGCATAGGGCCTATTATCGTCATTCAGAGTTATCACAGTTGCTACTATATCTCTCTCTCGTCGTCTATTTATTGCACTTTTCTCCCTAAGCCTCCTAATTTTAAGATATTTCCTAGTCCTTTCCATCGGCGGCGTTACTTCCTCTCCAAAGATTCTTCTTCTGGCTGCGGCGTACTCCTGCAGTCTCTGATGGAGACTTTTTCTAGGACGGTTCTCCTGCTTCGTTGCGGTACTATCCCCTATTGGATTCCGCTTCATGATCTGGACAGGTCGGTCTTGTTTTCCGGGAGATTCGTCTTCGTCGGCGGTTTCGTCTCGGTCGCACCGCCGAGCATCAAGTTTCCCTGACACTGTGCACAGTAGAAGCTTAGGTTCCCTTGGCCGCAGCTGAAACAAGTTAGTGTATGAAACGTGGATGGGCACGCCGATGGAATCGTTGCTGTGCCCCTAGTCGTGTCAGGTCTGTTCGTTGAATTGTTGTTCGTCCTTGTTCTGTCAGTGTTTACGTAAGTCGTCGGTCTGTCTGTTCTCAGTCGTTGAAGTGCGGCTATCTCCACTTCTTCGTCCCCTATGTCCTCTAATGTGTCCTTCGTCCTGTAGCCAGTTTGGTCGTCAACCTCATTTACGTGTCGCCTGAACTTTATTTCTCTCGCTGTCAAGTGTTTCTCGGCCCGTCTACATTATTCTCTTAATCCTCGGATGCTCTTTATAGAGCACCCAAAGATTAGCGTCGCTACCCTATCCTTAAGGTTGTGTCGTAATATGTCCACTAAGTCCAGTTCGTTAGGTCTGTTCGTCATTTGTAACACCATAGTCCGTATGTCGCCGTAAAAGTCGTCGAAGGACTCCTGGGGTTGTTGTCTCCTGTCCATGATCTCTCTTAATATCTCGTGGTCCCGCACATTGTTTTTGAACTGTCTTAGCAGTTCTCTCCGGAGATCCTGGTAGTTGAGGTAGGGATCTACTTCAATTTCCTGGAGGAACTGCCAATACCACCTCTCCGCGGGACCACTTACTAAATGGTGGAAGTTATTGAATAGGTGCTCATCGGGCAGACCGTTTTTGCGCTGTAGGGTTTCTATCCGAAACAAGAAGCTCTCCACCGACATCGTCTTAGGGGTCCCATCGAACTTCACCCCCCACTTGTGAACATCTATTTTTCGATCCCCATAATGAGATACCCCGGTCTCACGTCGTTCTCCTACCCGTGGAACAAGACTGGGTCTGTGTAGCGTTGGAGTTGGTTGTCGCAGCAGGTCACTGAAGTTGTGTGTCTGTGTAGGCGTCGTTCTGTTCCTGTCTTGTAGGTCGTCGGTCTGTAGGTATCGGTGGCTCTCTCTGTGCAGCTGAAGAGAGCTCCAGGTTGCAGATTTTGTCGTTGATCACCCTGATGTTCTCTTCGAACGTGGTCATCATGTCTTTCATGCTCTGGGTGAACACCGACATAATCTCAACCTGATTCTCTCTTACCGCATGAGATACCACCTTTTGTATATGTTGTGTAATCTGTCTGTTGTGTTCCAGTGACTCCTGCTGTAAGTCCTGTAGGTTGTGTGGGTCTACGTTTCGTCGTTGGCCATTACAACCGGCTGCCCCTGCTATGTCTTCTGCCTCGTCTGTTTCAGTTGGCATTCGGTCCAGTGTTCCTCCTGAGACTCTACGTGGCGTCGTCGTCTCGTCGGTCTGTCTGTCTCCGAATTTAAGAGTTTGCCGTTCCCGCCCTGATTCTTCCTGAATCACCGTTAATGAGGGTGGGACGGCTTTCTTCTGTGTTGTCGTATTCGGATATGTTTGGTTCGTTAAGTACGTATCGTCAGTTTCTTTGTATGTGCGTCCCGTACGTAGATTAGAGTCCCAGTAGGGGAGTTCGTATCCTGTCACGTTAAGGTCTGGTAGTCCGTCAGTTAATGTAGCAGGGCGCCTATTGACCTGTTCCGTCTGTCGGTCTTGCTCCATACGGGCCCTCGAACGCGTCATGTACCCTTCCGGTGCGTTCACCCCTTGTAATGAGGTACCCCTTGGGACCGCGCCTAAACCCCTATCATTCCTATCCATGTTAATATTTGCGTATATATGTATGTATATTTAAAAAAAAAATTCAAAAATTCAAAAGGAGACAACTTAAAACTAAAATGTAAAAAAAAAGGTAAAAGGCAAAAATTCCAAAAAAAATAGTAAAAAAAATCAAAGAAAATAAATAAATAAATAAAAGATGAGAATAAAATAAAAGATAGTGTATTAAAGATAAAAAAAAATTAAAGATAAAAAAAAATTCAAGATAAAAGATTGAAAATAAAAAAAAGGTAAAATTCAAAAAAAAAACCCCAATAAATAAAAAAAATGCAAAAAAAAAACAGTGTGTGTGTATGTGTTGATATTTGTATTTTTATGTACATATGTGTGTTGGTGTGTGGAATTCTGTCCGGGTTATCCAGTAACAATCCTGTAGATATACGTCGGTCTATATCCGTACTGTGCAACGTAGGTTCTAGTCTTGTCTCGTTGTGACTGATACCTCGGATACCTGACGAGTGTTTCAGTTTATCTCTTCCATCCTTACCACAACTTCTATCAGGTAAGACCCAATAGAAGGCTAGCCAGGACTTCCAAGATAAACCTCCACACGGACAAAGCTTCTTGACCTCACGCTTACGCCTCACAAATGGCCTGTTCAAAGACCTTGACCAATTGGTAGCAGCAAGCGTTAAGCCTTTCCACCTCATCCCGCTCTTTGCTTATTCACACGCCTCCAACTACCTCACGAGATCCACTAGCCGAAGCCTGTGGATTGGACAGCTGTCTTCAGCGTATGACTAACCAAAGAGCCTAACCAGTCCTTGGACAGAAAGAAGTGATAGAAGAGAATAAAAAAAAATGAAAGTAAAATTGAAAAAAAACTAAATCGCGAATGAAGCTATTGCAAGTCCAAGGTGGCGACCTTCGAAAGTGAAAATCGTCCCCTTGGAGTCGCAATGTGCTTCTATGTAGCCGGTTAAATTCGGTAAAAATACCGTTGGGCGCCATTGTTGTGAGCTAGGATGAGGCCACGGGGGCAACTTCGGTGTAGGTGAGGAGGACTGCGGCACGCTCGCGGTTGATCGGACGGGGTGGTTCTTGTCACACCCCACCATACACCACCTGCTCAGCACACAAAATCTCGTGCCATTTATCAAAAAAAATCAAAAAAAAGAGAAAAGAAGAAAGCTACTCTACTTTGACTGCGGACGGACTTCAAAAGATAGAAAGAAAGATAGAGAGAGGAAAAGAAAGTGTCCAAGCGCTTATGCCTATGGACAGGAGAAAGACCGGGAAGGACTTCGCGGTCTAACCTAACTAACCTAAACTGTACCTAATCTAACCTAAAAACTTAAGCTAAGCCCCAACCTAAACCTAAACTAACTTAAACTTAACCTAACTTATACCCTAAACGCGGTGACACCTTCCCAGTGTCTCTCCTCTCCATAGGTTCGTCAAGAACCTGAAGCATGCCAGATGTTGTTGGCAAAGGTTGGCCAGCCCACCCTTCGTGTCTTACGACACAAACCAAATGCTACCTTTCTGGCCGAAATCTACGAAAGGTAGCCCCTATAGTACCCTTCTCAGCCACAACCTAAGTCAGTAGTGGAACGTCAGTCGGTCCTACCGTCAAGTGGTCATCGTCCGTATTGTCCTGTTACATCCTCGTCCATCTACAGGAGACGGCCCGGCCGTCCTTCCACACACCAAACAAATGAAAACCTAATCACACATCGTGTTTCACTCTCACCAATTTATTAAGAACCTTAAATCGAAACATCAACTTAAAATCTATCCTTAAACTAAAGCTCTGCCCTTAAATCTAAATTTTATATAAATATATGCTCAAAATTCAGTATGAAAAAAAAAACTTAAAATTAGGACTCACGGTTTTGTAGGGATTCCTCGTCGTCCTGCCGGCAGCACTGAAGAGAAATCTCTTGTCTTTTGTTGGGCTCCACGCGAGCCTTTCACGCGCACAACACAAACAAATTCTAAATCTAAGAGCAGATTTAAAGTGACTGTGAGCTATACTCACTCTTAAAAAAATTGCTCTATAAAATCTATGCACTATATCTATGTATTTAAGAAAAGAATTCACTAAATTTAAGTTTTAAACGAAATAATTAAAAAACTAAATCCAAAAACTAAACTAATAAAAAAATTCACTCAGTCAAAAAAACTAATTTAAAAACACTATCACTATATAAAAACGATGGTTGGGGGTCCCTCGATGCACCACTCAAGGGCGAACAGCGCCGTTGCAGGGTACCGGAAGATCACCGGGTACCCTGTTATGAGGAGATGTCTGGGAGTATCGGGCTCCTTCGGCCGATCTCGGTGGAGAGACTCCCGCTTTGGAGGTGGAGCTGCTTCCTTGGCTTTGGCGGCGGAGCTGGCGGCGTTCCTTTTTACTGCGGCGGAGGCGGAATCCACTTAGCGCTTGTTGTTGTTTTGGGCCCTTGGTGGCCGCTAAGACAGCCTTAAGGCGGTCTGGTGGCGAGGTATTGTGGGGTCTGCACTGCCTCTCTGTCCTCCGCGCGCGTAATCCTATCGCCAAGTGTCCTTATTAACCTTTTTTTTTTTTGGAATATTTAATTTTGTTTCACCTACCTGTCGCCAACTGTCTGCCCGATAATGCTCCTTCAGTTTTTTTTTTTTTTTGTTCTCCCTTTTTAAATTAAAATTTTACTTTTGTTAATACACCCTCTTTTTTTTTGTAGTGCCAAACTTACCCACTTTTCCTTATTTTTCGTCGCCTTGTTTGTCTTATCAATATATGTATTTGTTATATCTAAAAAAAATTTTTCCTATTTTTTTTTTTTTTTTTTGGGGTACGTTGACCGCTCTCCAATGTGTCTTGTTATCTATTGTTGGTATCGTTGGTCGGTCCCGTCATGGTCTTTGTTCGTCTTTCAAAATTCCCTCTGTCTCTCTCATTTTTCTTTGTTCTCTCCCAATTTGTCTTTGTTCTGGTCTTGAAATTCTTGTTTTTGTCCCTATTTGTGTCTATCCTTTTTTATACACTATCTTTATTTTCTTTTTCGGGCACCTGGAAGGAGAGAAGAGAAATTTCCCACCTTCCAGTTCCGTTCGTCAACTTTCGCTTAACTCTTCCATCTAAATTTATTCTAATAAAATTAATAAAACTAATACAATTAAATAACATATATAAATTCCTTATAACTCCAACACAATAATAAAAAAATTACCCTGGACACGATCACTCGGGAAAACATATTGGTGGGTTAATTCTCGTTGGTATAAATTCACCAACAAAGGGAAGAGGAGTATATGGTGAAAGTGAAAGGGACAGTGCATGGACTACGAAACAACACAAAGGGACGAAATGTCAAAACAATTTTACACTGGATGGATATGGACGTACATGGGTAAGTAAATTATTTTTCTTTTCTTTTTCCAATTGCGGAAATTTAATGATGTTTTATTTTTTTTTTTCAGGCTGTGCGCATAGGTAAGTTTGCTATTGGAGTTTGTTCGTAGGATTCCTAGGATTAACCTGATCGGTTTTCTTGAGAACAAACTCCACTAGCAATTTGTTTTGTTTACCTTTTTTTCTATTATCTCTTTTTTTTCAGAGAGAAGGAGGTGACCGGGGTTGAGGGAGATTGGGATTGGGTATCGTTTTCATGTTTGGAAAAGTGTATTTAAAAAAAAATTTTCTTTTAGGTTCGCACTCAAGGCTCCCGTAACATACTTTGGATTGCATCTGTGGCTGATTAACCCGCGACAAACCCGCACTGGTCATCAGATTATTTATTGACCGGTAATTATCACAGTTTCTCGTATCACCCTTTCCTTTGTGCTGTGTTTCTTCTCAGCCATGCAGGAATCCTAGGAAAGCACGCTGGGATTTCTTCAGTGGTGAGGTGGAGAAAAGAAGAAGCCTTCTTCAAGAGGGTAACCTGCGAAATCCGACGGACATTGACAGCAAAGTCGAGATCATTACTTCCGTATATAAAGAGGCTCTTGGCAGAGTTTGTCCAATGGCAAAACCAAGAACTAAGTTTTCACCCCCTTGGTGGAATAAAGAATTAGCCAAAATAAGGAAGGAAACACATAAACTTCTCAACTTGGCCAAACGAACAAAATCAGAAACTGACTGGGAACTGTATGTACAAAACCAGTCAAATAAATTTCAAAAATGCGACGCAGAAAGCCAAGCGACATTCATGGCACACTTTCTGCAACGAAATAACGGACACAACAGATGCTACGAGACTGAAGAAAGTCCTCACTAGAGAATCTAAAACTCTGGGATCTCTCAAGGACCCCGAAGGTAACTGGACTGAATCCTGTTCGGACTCTCAAATTCTACTTCTGAAAACGCACTTCCCGCGCTGTACGACAGAGCCGCGAAATGACACTGGCATCAATAACACCATGGAAACGGGTCCGCCTGCCGATCTGGTTACTGAGGACAGAATAGAGTGGGCTATAAGATCATTCTCTCCCTACAAATCCCCAGGCTTAGACGGAATCATCCCGATCATGTTACAAAAGACTGCTTAAACGATTATCCCTGTCCTCAAGGAACTCTTCCTTTGCAGCCTGGAACAACGCTATATACCCAAGAAATGGAGGAAGGTAAGTGTGGTATCCATACCTAAGGCTGGTAAAGCGAGTCATACGACCGCGAAGGATTTCAGACCAATAAGCCTCACCTCTTTCACCCTCAAAACATTTGAAAGACTGATCGATATACACATCCGTAGCAGACTACCCCCAAGGGATTTATCGCCAGCCCAACACGCTTACTCAAAAGGGAAAAGCGTTGAGACAGCGCTACACAGTGTCGTCAGTACTATAGAAAAGTCACTTAAAGGCAAAGAATACACATTGGCCGTATTTCTTGACATCGAAGGGGCCTTCAACAATGTCAATACCGAAGCGGTCAATAGAACATTAAGTAAACTGAACATCAATAGCATCCTGGTAAGCTGGATTGTCAGCATACTTGAACATAGACATATAATAACTGAAGTCGAAGGAACAAAACTGGATGCATATGCCTCTAGAGGCACCCCTCAAGGCGGGGTAATTTCCCCACTGCCCTGGGTTATAGTTATTATTCCATCGACTTTTATATCGGGTACTTCTCCATAGTAAGGTACGGCTCTTGGTAAGTATAGGCGGAGAAACTTTTCGTTTAAAAGTTCCTCACAATACTATCGCCACCTCTGTAGAATTTTTTCGTCGTCCACAAGGAGTTGGCCTTGAGCATTGTTAATGAACTCTGGCGAACGAATCTCCTGAGCATTTCTTCTTCTCTGGGCGGCTATCTTAAAGATGGTTGTACCCTTGTTCAAGTTGTTTTGTCGCAACTCGTGGATAGCCTGGTTCGTATCGGCAGCAGAAGAAGATATTTCCTCCAAATCCCAATACAGGCCCTCCACACTCTTTGCTTGAATTTGGGCAGACTTCTTCTTCGCAATACTTTTGCAACGTTTATATTCCAATTCAGGGCGAGCTTTATCATCTCTATTATTAGAGGGGCTCTTTGACCAAGCTTTGAATGCTACTTTTTTCATTTATCACTACTTTAGCTTCCTCAGTCCACCACCATGTTTCTTTGCTGTGTTGGTAGTGTTCTTTGGAAACTCCGAGCAGTGATTTAGCTCTCTCTCTAGGCAAGACGGCTGTAGGGATTTCCACATATCCTGTGCTCTGGACTCTCATCATGTACGGCGACAATATCTGATATCTGACGATATCGTTTTCACGATAGTTTTGCTTCATGTAAACTTGAAAAAGCACTATCGTCTGAACAATATCTTTTTGACGATTCATGGCGTAACCCGAAAACTGTCAATTACTATCGTCTCGTCGATAGTGTTTGCACGATAGGTATTTAGCTATTGTTCTGCATTTTATTTTGGTGTTTTGTGTTTGTGAAAGACTTCTAACTGAAAATAGCTAAAGCCATTTTTAAGTGGCGGATATGACTTTCAGTAGCTTTTAAACTGTGAAAAATGTGAACGATAGACGACACGATAGTGATGAAGTTACAATAGCGTTCATTAATATTGTTTGGACGACAATCGTCTTATAAGTTACGTGATGAGAGGCCTGCGCTCTTCAACATCAACTTCGTCGATGTTTTTACGGAGGTAATTTTTCACGTTAATAATAAATGCTTCGCGTGTTTCCTTATCCAGATTGTACCATTTGATTTTCTCAGAAACCTTTATTTGTTTGTTTTTCTTTTTCGACGTCTCCATAAATAATTCTGCCAGGAGGAGACGGTGTTGCCAGGCGAACGCCTCTCCCAAGATCACTTTGCAATCTTTAACTCTTGGCTTCATGAAACTAGATACCAAATGGTAGTCAAGCTGGGTTTCATTTCCGCCTCTGCTGTAAGTGATCAGGTGTCGGCTTTGTTTGACGAACATGGTATTTAGCCCGATTAGATCGTATGACTTGCACATGCTTAGGATGTCTTCACCAAAAGAGTTCCTGGTGCCGTATTCCAGTCCTCCATAGCAGTCATCATAGTCTTCGTTTGACTTCCCGCCATGTCCATTCAAATCTCCGCCAACAAACAAAAGCTCTTCCCTTGGTATATCCTTGATAAGCTTATGGAAACCTAGCCAGAATGCATCTTTTTCCCTCTGCTTGCACCCGACTGGGGGAGCACATGTACTGACAATATTCCACACTTCACCTTGTATCACCAGTTTGAGAGACATCAAATGGTCGCTAGACTTCGAGATAGTCAATACGTTGCCAAGTAGCTCTGCCGCAAGGATGATACCGATTCCGTATTTACTCTGTTCGGTTCCGAAGTCAAACATATTGCATGCTTCTATCCTAACGTCCAAGAAACGCGCCCGATTTCCCGAGTTTCGCCATTTCGTTTTTTAAACACACAAGATGTCCACTCGCCTTCTACCCAGCATCTGTTCCAGCTCGTAGCTGCGACCACTCATACCCCCAACGTTCCAACTCGCTACCCTTAGGTTTCGCCTACGCCATTATTTTGCTATCCCCCGGAAACCGAATAGCTTTGACCCGTGTATTTCTGCTCATCCCAGGATCACAACCATGCGTGGCATTAGTAGTGCCTGGCGGGGTAGTGCCTTTTTTTTAGCGTTCTTTGCCATAATGCTAGTTTAAGCGAGTTTCTGTTTGACACGTGCATGCTCCTGTTATTTGTTGTTGTTTGATTTTTCCTTTTATAACACCGGTAATCTTCAGTCGTGTCGCCTTTTACGACAAGCGCTATTCATAGGGGGGCGCTGCAGAGTTATTCTTGGCCCGTCTCTGCACGGGTAAATGTAGTGTATGTATGTCCATATGTAATTAGATGGTGTAATACTCCAAATCTTTTTATTATGATTTTGCCATGTTTCGGAAATCAGGGGACAAATGGCAGCATGATAAGGGATACCCATTAGAGCGAGATAAATGCATGTGATACAATATTAAGGTTATTATAGAACGGATTACTTGATTTGTTGATTAAATATAATAGTGAAGAACATATTGAAGAAAACTGATCTGTGGTAACTGACGCGGCGGTAATGATTCTCTGCCATCTTACGAGTAAACACCTAAAGCGTATACATGTGTAACTGAACCGACCATCATGAAGTAATACCTAACGGTGGTTCTACTAGGGAATAAACATATGTATTCGGTCCATGAAGGAAAGCATTTTTAGCCGGTAAGAATCGAGCACTACCCATGGTTCAGTGCCTATGCGAGGCTTTTACATCTCCGTTTCATACTACCTATGTATATATCATTTTATTTAAAAAGGTAAATGATAAATCTCTTGCTGAATTATTTGTTGTTGCACGTTTTGTTTATTTATTTATTTATCGTGCATCTATGCATAATATACACTCATTTAAAGAATAGAAAACAAAGATTGAATAGGTAAAAGAGGAACTCAAAATTCGCGCCCACTATACATACATTCAGACCTTTTAGTTTCTATATTCTCAAGGTCGAAATTCAAAATTCGAGTTCTAATTAAAATCTTTATTTATACATTCTTTTTAAATGCTTTTAATTTTTAGTATTTATTATAAAATATTTACTATAAACACCATAAAGTCAAGGAATGTTTTGCAATAAGTTCAATTTAAGTTTAGGCTGTCAACAGAATGTGTGTATCAATACCGTTTTGAATTTACCCAACTGGGGCCATAATTGCATTATTGTCTTCGTAACAAGGTATATATTTTATTTTCAGATTTTGGTTGATTTCGTCACCTACGCAAATATACACCGGTGAACCTCGATCGTTGGAATTGTCTTCCACAAACACATTGTTTTCATTGAATAGGCGTGGGGTATTATGGTACGCTTCCTTAATAGATAGATGTGCGTTCTGTATTTGGGTTTCCATTGTACTTCGCTTCCATTTAGTTTTTATATCTTGTCCTGCAAAATACATATAGTATTAATATTTATAGCAACCAATAGAAAGCGAAATTTCACCATTTTCCATTTTTTTGTTAATGCTATTCCTTGGGCCTTTTGGTGACTTAATCTTCTCTGGTGAATTGCAAAATAAGCAACAAATAATTTGTTGGAAGTACATTCGAAACCTGTTGAAAAAAAGGAAATGTACTGAAGTCATACGAACCATGTAAAGAATGCAACCTTCTATTCATCCAGTAGTATATAATGGGGTTTACCATTGCATTGGACATGGCTAGCCAGTAAAAGCTCAAATACATATGCTGGACATATCTTGTCGATGTTACCTTGTTGTTATGATATGAATATATAAAAAACATATGGTAAGGAAGCCAGCATACTGCGAAAATTGAGACAATCGCTATAAACATTCGTACAACTTTCCTTTTCGATTTCATGGACTCAATTTGGCGTTCTGTATTTTCTCCTATTGATCTGCTTCCCCACAGAACTCGACCCATTAAAAAGTAACAAATCATCATCACTACCATTGGTATACCATATGTTAAAATAAGTATTATTATATTATATCTGAAAAAAAAAAAATTAAGTTATAACGGCTGTGCAAAATATGTATACAGCTTGGGATAAGTTTAACAAATAGTTTGTAGCATATGTACATAAAACTTGCATATACAATAAAATTGAAAATGTGGTTGTGGTGGTTGTCTGTGTGAGAACTTGTAACTCCAGAGCCGCTTCATTGTATTGCGAAACCCTATGAGTTACTATTAGGCTATATGCTACTACTCATCGCTTTAAGTGCGCTTAGAACCGGAGTACATACGTATGTATATAGTTTAGTTACTCTTGTAACTTATTATAAATAAAAAACGAAAAACCTTTAACATTTCATGAAAATTAAACGTATTACCTCTTTACTACAAGAATGCCAAACATACTCTGAACCTGTCACTTTGAGAGTGGCTCTCATCATTGTTTTTCGAGAAGACGATGATAGAGCCGTTACTCTCTTTATGAAGCATTTCTCAGTACATTGGTGTTTTGCTGACAAAGTCTCACGTATGCCTCTCACATGAATTTGAAATAGTTACATATACATACATATGTATATCTGACAATATATATATGTGACACCTCCCCGCCATAAGTTTTTGGTCCACCAAAAACAAATTAGCCTCTTAATACTTCAATAGAAAACGCGTAATAGAAAAAATCAAATTATACAAAAAAAGTAATCAATTCAGGTTAATAGACACAATTCAAAACAAGTATAAAATAACGATCTTATGAACGTTTTTTTTTTTTTTGTGTGTATGTATCTCTTATTAGGGTAAGTTCGGGCATTATGGCGCACCTAACGTCAATCTGAAATAACTTTACTACGAACAACATTTTATAATTCAGTAATTTTTTTTTATTAAATTAGAGAAAAAAGTAACATAAATAAATTAAATAAAAATAATAATTTAAGTCCATTAACAAAAAATAAATTAATTTAAAAAGAGTTTATAAAAAACCATATTGCCCTACCTGCGGGCAATATGGCGCACCCCTGAGGGCAATATGGCGGGGAGCTTTTATTTTTGATTTAAAGGCCCACATCCATCGCAGGTGTTCTTAAATGCAGTACAGGAGTCGTGGGACCACTGTCCCACACTGCGGGTGCGCCATAATGCCTCACAGCAGCAGCGCCATATTACACAAAAACCACTTATTCACAACACATTAAAAAAAAAATAAGTTCTCTTTTCGTTTCAAATATTTCCCGTTACACAACAAAACTGAAAACTGTGCTCTGCATTCCACTCTTCACACCGAAAACCTGCGTTGTATACTTACCGAGAAAAACGGATCCAAACACAAAGCTAAATTATAAAAAACACAAACAACCTGTAAATTTTGTTTGTATCCTTTTTTTTGTTCAGCAAAACTCGTCGTATCGATTAACGATATTTACCGGGCACGTGTTCGGCAGAGACTGAAGTTTTTGCATTGTTTTTATTTCAATTAGAGTTTTGGAAGTATGATATTTGCGAGGTGCGCCATAATGCCCGAACTTACCCTATGTACATTATGTAATTTTTTTGTACAATTTAGTGTTTTAGTTGTATATCTACTTACTCTACTGTATAATTAATTTAATATAAATTTTTATTTTTTTTTTCTAAAATACATATAATATAATGTAGGTTTTAAATATTAATAGGTACATATAACATACATTATAACAGTAAACTTTAGGTATTAATCTTCACTTAATTTGTAAGGCTTTGTTGGTATTTAAATTTTCTCTTTCTTTGTTTTTCACAATACTTAGTTAGTCTTCGGTTACTTGTATCATAAATATAATTATCATCTACTTTGAACTTGTCCAATTTTTTATATTTTGGTTTACATTTTGAAATACTCCTATTTTTTACAATACTTTTACATAAACTGTTGTTTTAATTTTTGTTTTTATTAACCTGTTCTGTTCGTTTAAATTTTTCCATTTAGGATGACATAGATTAGTATTTATAATACTAAATTCAGCACCTGTATCTATAATAAATTTTATTTTTTTTGTTTTGTTTTCAATTGTTATATAGGGTAATTGTTTGTAAAATCCTGGTAAAAATTTTGAGGTGTTCGATCGTTTTGGTTCGTCGAAATTTCCATTGGTTCATGCCTATTGGTTTGATTGCCAAACCTTGGTGGTTGATTTTGCCTGGTTTGTAGACTTTGTGTGTACGCGTTATGGTTGTTTCCGTTATTACTATTGGCATTATATCTATTATAACTGTACCTATTTGTTTGCCTACTTTGCATGCTATGATCCATGGGTTGAAAATTATTGTTATAATGAGTAGTTTGTACATCTCTTGTATAGTTGTTTTGATTCTACTATTATTACTATTGTTAAAAGTTCGTCTATTATTATTTATTTGGCGATATTCTTGGTTGTTTGTGCTTTGAGGTTCTCTATGTTCAGTATTATCCCGTCTAAAGTTGTAAAAATATTCTGGTCTTGTGTAATTACTTTGTTGTTGATATTGGAAACTATTGTAATGCATGGGATGTGACCTTTGAAAATTTGTATATTTAGAATAACCATTTGTCATTATAATGTTGTACGCGTCGTCCGTTGTAGGTGGATTTCTTCCAATTATTATTTATTATTATTATTATCACAGGTTCTGGTAAGTTGCTTTTAAAACAATTTAAAACAATTCTATTGTTAGTCATGATTTTGTCTTTTGTCAGTTGTTCGTTTAGTGAGTAGGCGTTATTCAATCGTATGAGAAGATTACTTAACTGGTCATAAAATTTCTCTATCGTACCATTACAACGACATAGGACAATGTTGTCAAGAAGTGCGTTAACAGGAGTAGATTCACCATGAGCTCTTTTTAAAATTTCTTTAAGTTCAGTCCAACTTTCCACTTGACTATGCTTTAACATGGTATCTCTAGCTTTGTCGACCAGTCTGTCTTGCATGTAAGTCAAAATAATTTTTTTTACATGAATATCTAACGTTTCCATTAACGGAACAAGTGCGTCTATTCTGTTTACAAAGTTAACTAATTTTTTTTGTGTTGCCATCGAACGGCTGAGTATTTGTAATACATTTTACAAGAACTTCAAAAACTTCCATTGTTAAGAAACAGAGGAAAAGAAATGGGCAGAAGAAAAAAAAATAATGATATTAATTTTTAAATACTTATCTAATTCTATTTTTTTTTATAAACTATCTTATCTTAGGCTAGCTTAAAAATAAATGTATTGGCCCATATTCATAGTTATATTTTAAACCCGGGTGTAACTAGTCTGGAGTCTAAAGTTAACACACAGGTTAGACACAGTAAGTATTCATAGAGAATTTGGCAGCTCTGTCTAATTAGATACGACTCTGACGTCTATTCTACTACAAATTGGATATAATCTGAAACTGAAATTTCAAAAATACCATTTTTTTACGGTTTTTTTGTTTTAATCAAAAATAAGGTAGGAATTATTATTGTACCTGTATGTTTTGAAATAAAAATTAAATTTTAAAATGAACATTCCGACCAAAAATCTCAATGCTTTTTGGAGTTGAAGGCTTCCAGATACTGGCAAGCTTATCTTACTTGGTTGGTCTTGAAGTCTTTAACCATCTCCAACAAAAACATCGAACAAGTATTACCTGAGCGCAAAAATCACATCGTCAACGTCCAAGCGAACAAAGAAGCACCTATTGCAGGATGCCTGAGAGTCGTCATCTGGCGAAATATACATCTAAGCGTAGAAGGCAAGGATCGCATCTACAAAACCTGTGTGCGTCCTGTGTTAACATATGCCACCAAAACAAGGGCCGACATAATATTCACTGAGAGAATTGTCTAGAAGACAGTGATGAAAACCCTACGCTCTTTCTCGGGATTTATTCTTACAGACTTAATGCGCAACGAGGACCCAGGATATTGTCAAGTGGAGTAGATGAAGGCGAAAAGAGTGGAACCGCCACGTGCAAAAAATTCCCGACCAAAACCTAGCGAAATCAGTGATGCTGGGAAGACCCTATACTGGTCTACCAACAAGATATGAAAATCTTGATCAATCGACCGACATTTGTCTTATTTAATTTAGGTCGTTATCTATGTGGTGTGCTATTTTTATTCATGTACATAAAACTTAAATCAAATCACAAATCACTCGCACAACGAAAAATTCTTAATTTAATGTTTTTTCCTTCACAAATTTCTGACGATAGACGATAAACACAACTTAAACATACGTTCTGTCGTGATTAATGTTAGACTCGCGAGTTTGTCGTTTAGACCCGGGTTTAAATTGTCTATGAATAACGTAAACTCAGGTTTAGCTTAGCAACAACATAATAAGAACTTATCAAACATCTATGAATATGCGCCATTGTTTTTTTATTATAATAGAAATATTAATTAAGTTCACGCACCCGTTTCTTGTTCGCATGGATTTCTTTGGATGATGATTGTAAGTGTGATCCTGTTGCTATTGATGCTGATTTTTTGTTGTTCACTGTAAAGTTCTTTGTGTGATGATTGTACATATGTGTGATCCTGTTGCTATTGATGTTGATTTTTTTTGTTGCTTATTGTAGAATTTGTTTGAGCTTGGACTGTGTGAGTATTTGTAGTATGAGGTGATGTATTAATGATGATGTATGTGTTTTTCCATTCACATTTATTTTAAATAACTTACATTGCAAAATTAAACTCTTGGTTTTTATTTGCTATTTTTTAATTTTAATATAGTTTTTTTTTTTTCAATTTTAGGTTAAGAATTTAATTTTCAGAATTTACACTACTTAGTTAAATATAGTTAAAGAGAATCACTTTAACAGAACATCACTCGTGTTTCTAGGTGATTTTTTTTTTTTGCTTTAACAAAATTGCTTCACTCTTCTTTTTTCCACTGTTTTGTATTACTGTTATCACTTTAACTCTCCCGTTGACTAAGTTTTTCTTAATTATTATTATTATTATTATTATTTTTTTTTCTTTTTTTTACAAGTTCGATTTTAATGTTCATTCACCAGGTAGATTCTAGTTTCCGACGGCGCCAGTTTAGTTACTCTTGTAACTTATTATAAAAAAAACGAAAAACCTTTAACATTTCATGAAAATTCATTTTATTACCTCTTTACTACAAGAATGCCAAACATACTCTGAACCTGTCACTTTGAGAGTGGCTCTCATCATTGCTTTTCGAGAAGACGATGATAGAGCCGTTATTCTCTTTATGAAGCATTTCTCAGTACATTGATGTTTTGCTGACAAAGTCTCACGTGTGCTGTTAAATGCCTCTCACATAAATTTGAAATAGTTACATATATGTATATCTGACAATATATATATGTGACAATATGTAAGTGCACCGAAATCAGTATACAAGGTTACGTCGAATTTGATATTAGTATTGGGTAGGACACGTTTTTTGTAACGATTTTGTATGAGGTACTCATTTTGGGAAGTGAAGTGGTACAATGTACCACATCAGTTGAGGTGTACATGTTGTCACATCAGTATGGCTACCATGGGACGACATTTGGATGACTTTGCAAGTGTTGTCACATAGTATGTGAATGAATGAGAGCGTTGATAATTGAAATAATTTGGAATTTGTTTTATATTTCTATATTTTATATACAGGTATTTGTTTTGGTAGTGAAATGAGTTATTTTGTTAAGTTATTATTAAAAAAAAATTTAATTCAAGGCAATAAAAATCGTAAGTACTTCGCCTTACATTATGTGACATACTTGAGATAGTTCAAATGAAATTCTATGTATTTTTTAAGATTAAAAAAATAAAGCAAACACATATGTACATACATACATATACTTATGTTACATATTATACTTCAAAAATAATAATTGAGACATTGAATTGTATTGTCTTGTCCTCTCACTGCAGCACAATAATCGCATATATGACAACAGAAACGAAAATATCCCAACTAAAACCAAATATGACAATTGCATTCAATGAACCAGTGCACACTTTGATGCTTACTGACTGTTACTAAACTGGTATACTGAACTCTGAGTATGACAAGAATGGAAGTGTGACAAATATTTATTTTGAAGTGTTGGGACATTTCTGTAGTGATGTATGGGACATTTGTAGTGCATCTTGTATGAGTAACACAACACTGGGACATACTGTCCGGCAACCGCCAGTTAGCGTTGAAATCGTAACTGTTGACAAACTGATTGACGATCAAAAGATTCTGGGGAAATCAAATAGTTTGCACCTATAATGCTACAAGAATTGGGGGAATCTATTATTCCATTGCTCAAGTACATTTATAGCTAGTGTCTCAAACTGGGCTATGTTCCAAAATCTTGGTTGGAAATTAGGGTAGTTTTCATACCGAAAGCGGGTAAAATAAACCACGCAAGCGCAAGTACTACAGGCTAGTAAGTTTATAATCATTCTTATAAAAAACTATTGAACGGTTAATAGATATGTACGTCAGAGATGAGATTGAGGATAAATTCTTATCGAAATCACATAATGCGTACTTAAAAGGAAAATCAGTAGACACCGCTCTACACCGGGTGGTCTCTACAATAGAAAATACCCTTCAAGCTAAGGAATATACGTTGGGTGCGTTTTTTGACATCGAAAGGGGATCTAACAATGCAAGTACTGAAGCAATAGTAGACAGTCTGCGTAGGGCCCAATTAAATTCTGGAGTATGCAGTTGGATCGAGCAAATGATTAGTATTCGCATATGAACTCCACACTTGGAGACACAAAAGGTAGAATGAGAGCCAAGCGGGGCACTCCCCAGGGTGGCGTCCTTTCGCCACTTTTGTGGCTCCTAGTAATGGGTGAGATGTTAAATATACCTTAAAGAATGGCTTCAACGTAGCGGCCTACGTCGATAATGTTGCCAACTTGGTATCCGGTAAAAAAGAATGACTCAATTATGCACTACTACTACTAAATAACTGGCTCAAAGGCAGTTAGTACTTTTCACAAGGCGAAGATCGATGCCAGAATATAAATTCCGCCGTATGAACTGTATCGATCTAAATTGGAAAGCTATCATTGACAATCGAATCAAGAAGACATTTATGGCATTATATGCATATAGGAGAGCCTTCGGAAAACCATGGGGATTCAAGCCTAAAGTGGTATACTGACTTTATACAGCGGTAGTAAGACCCATCTTATCCTACGGTTCGGTTGACTGGTGGAAAACGCTCGAGAAGAAGTACCAATTTGAAAGCGTTGCTGAGATTCAACGGGCAGGCTGTCTGGGGGTGACGGAATCGATGAGATCAACACCAACAGTACCTCTTGAAACTATACTGAATCAGCTTCCACTTGACCAACCAACTTGAAATCGTTAAAAAGATTCAACGGGCAGGCTGACTGGGGGTGACGGGATCGATGAGATCAACACCAACAGCACCTCTGGAAACAATACTGAATCTGCTTCCACTTAACCAACCAACTTGATGGCGTTACAATGATTCAACGGGCAGGTTGTCTGGAGGTGCCGGAAACGATGAGTTCAACACAAACAGTACCTCTGGAAACAATACCGAATCTGCTTCCCCTTGACATATACTGTGCGAACTCGGCAGCTAAAACTGCACTAAGACTAAGGGAAGCCGGTCTATGGATAGCTAAACCTTATGGTCATGCCTTAATTCTAAGTCGATGGTTTACATCATCCCATTACCAAACTGCAACCCTAGGTTCTCTATTAGAATTCCTAGCAGAGTGGAATGGGAAGAAGGCAGAGTCCCTTTCGATAATGAACTGGCCATCTTCACTAGATCCGTCGGTGAAAATTATTACCGGGATGGGTGCCGGCGTATACTGTGAGTCTGGAAATACATATCGTTTGTTTAGACTTGAGGTCAGGTACAGTGTTTTACAAGCTGAAGTTGCTGCAATAAAACAAGCTGCGGATATGATTATTGAGGAAAACATTTCAAATAAAACAATCAAATAATCTATGTCGACAGCCAAGCAGCCATTAAGGCTTTGCAGTCCACATCGATAATATCCAAGCTCATAAAAATATGTAAAAGCAACTGGATGGCATCTCAGCGGCCAATACGGTGACCTTGTGCTGAGTATCCGGCCACACGGATATCACTGGTAACGAAAAGTGTACGCCGGACGAACTAGCCAGAGAAGGGTCACTTATGAACTCTTCAGAGGCCTCCCTGAGGCCAGTATACCGCTCAGCACAATACAAAGGGAGATAGACGTCGAGGCCAATGATGAGGCTAATAAACGATGGTACCGATTATGGCCAGTATACAACAAAAAGAGATCTATCAATCTATCTTATGGAACTAAGTCGAAGAGATATCCGAATAGCTGTTGGCGTCGTGACAGGACACTATGTGCTAGGTTATCACGCAGCACGGCTAGGATTACCGCACAACGACTACTGTAGCAGCTGCAGCGACGAAGAGGAAATAGAATACGTTCGTTACCTCCTTTGCGACTGTACAGCGCTGGCTACTAAAAGAAGACGTGCTCTTGGCAGTTACTTCTTTTCAGAACTGGACGAGTTAGGTAACATTGAGTTAAGCTAACTCTTGAGACTCATACATATTTGGGTGGTTTAACTTAGCGGTCGAAGGCTGATATTAAGGTTCCCAGGGTTTTTAAATATTGGACAATGGACTGTTAGTAGTCTAAGTGAACCGTTGACAATCTTGTCAACAAGGGCACCCAATTACCTAACCTAACCTAGCGCGCGGAGAACAGCATTTCCGATTATGGTACAGATGTCATATTCACATTGCCTGTCCAATGAGTCTGACTCTTGAATTTTGCGTATTCGGGAAAGTGTATCTGCGATGTTATATTTCCCGGGCTGGTAAATTACCTTAAATGTGAAAGCCTGCAGACGAAGAACCCACCTCCCGTTCCAAGCTGACGGTTTGGATATCGTCTTGAAAATCGCCTCCAGCGACTTCTAGTCTGTGAGGAGCCCGAACTTGATTCCGGCCAAGCAGTAATAAAATTTCCCAACCGCCCAAACAAAACCAAGTTCTCCTTCTAAGTCTGCGAGTAACGCCTTCCAAGTCTGGATAGGCCTTGATGATCCGGATAGATATGACCTGGGGAGTCTAATCTTAGAATTGCAGCAACACTGGACCCAGAGCCCCTGGACTCGCATCAGCTGTTTCCCGTTCGAGCAAAGATGGCCTTGCATATCTGATAATATATAACGTTGAAACGATCTTAGTTTTTCCATTCGCTCTTCTAGGCAACCGCCTGCACACTAAAAGAGTCTCCAACAGTTCTTTTCCAGCATATGCAGAGAACTGTTTTCTCGTTAGTTTGAAAATATTTCACAACCTCGAGAAACTCTGGTGCAGTTGTTCCCAATCGCTTTCTCCCAGCAAGTTCAATCGTGAGCCAGAGTCGATGACCATTTATATCTTGAAGCCTCCGATAAAACAGGAATGGTGATCCCGTTGTGGTTGAGTTAATCTCCTCTTATGCTTGAAAACACGTTGCCTTCGTTTGTCTTCTTGACCACAATTCCATTGAGTTATCTGTTCGTGAGCTTGCACATTTTTATAATTTCATCCAATGAATACACTTTCCAAGCAGACGCTTCTTCAAGTCTTTCGGTGCACAGTCATTTATTAATTTATCTTTTTAGTTTATTTTCCGACTCTGTTGCTCACCTCTTTGCCCAAAAGAAATGTTTGTTGTTCATTTAAGGATGAATTTGTTTAGGCCCTCCCCTTCATCAGGCTTGAGAGAACGAAACAGGCACCTCTCGAAGGTGGAGTTCCCCTGTGGTGAGAATATTTGTTCAATTTCTCGACCAAAATTCCATTCAGATCGTGTTTTTCAACAAGAGCGGCGTAAATATTGAAGATAACGTCCTGTAATTGTGACCCGCCAAAGTGTAACAACTTACTCTTCTTCTTGCCTGCGTCTGTGATATGCTCCCATTCTAAATATAACAAGAATGAGCGGAGACATTTCTCCCACTCTGATCGCTCTATTGATCGTCCCACAATCAATTCACCACAGAGCTGTTTGGATAAGCAGACCTGGGAGCTGACTCTACGGGGACATATAACAACTAACCTTATCCGTATCGAATGCTCACGATTTTGCCTCCGACCACACATTACTCTTGGTGAGCAAAAACGCATCATCACCTCCACGTGGTGCCTGCTGGATAGCTAATAAATAGTGAACCAACGATGAGCGTATGCTGAATCTGACTGTACATGTGGAGCTGGACACTCGGACCAGCGCAAGCTCAGCCTGGTGAACTCCAGCACGCGTGTGCCAGACGACCTGTTGCTGGCCTGACCCGCACTTTGTGGATCAGATGTCTAACAAGAGTTCCTCAGAAGGAGGACGTGCAGCGGAGGAATTCCAACGACGGAATCAGCGGTGACGCCCACAGACAGACCAGCGGAAGCCTTACTCGAGCTACTCCGACATATTTGGAGCTCAGGTCAGTAAGGAACTTTCACGACTGAGGCAGGGTCTTGAAAAAGAGTTGGTGGCGTAGTAGCCCTTAATGGGCCAACGGCAGTGCCCGCATCCCCGAAGTGGGTTACTGGCATCGGTGTAACCAGCCCTTCGTCCAAGGGGTTCTATAAAGGGACCTGGCCCTCCAGGTTGGGGGTTGCGCGGCAACTTCCCTACCACGTAAAAAAACCTCGGTTACGAAAAACCAACTAGCCTCGGATAAGTGTGACCTCACTGCTGACGACTCTGGCAAACGAAAAAAGGACAATGATTTTCGGATTTGCACGTGGAATGTTCGGACTCTCAACAGACCACGTGCAGCCGATCAATTAGCAGAGGCCCTAAACTGCTATAAAGCAGATACCACAGCCATCCAGGAAGTGCGATGGGATGGGCCGGACAAAAGGACGGCGAAAAACTGTGACATCTATTACGGTGATTGCTAAAGAGAACAGAAACAGGGTTTACTCGGATGCGGATTTGTTATACGCGGTAGACTTAGGCAAGAAGTCTCGAGCTTTCGACATGTGAGCGAGCATCTTATGACAATCCGCATCAAGGCTAAATTCGCCAGCATTAGCCTAATATGCGCTCACGCCCCACTGAAGACAAGGACGACGCTACCAAAGAATGTTTCTACGAGCTCCTCGACCAGATCTATTAGCAGTGTCCTAGGTACGACAGGACAAAAAAGGACGAAAATCGCCTAGCACGATTTTAACACCAAGATAGGAAAGGAGGACATCTTTGGTAGAACAGTTGGTAAACATAGCCTGCACGACACCACGTCTGGCAACAGACTCAGGCTGATTGATTTTGCTGCGGGGCGAAACGTCACAATAGCAAGCACACGGTTTCCTTATCTCAATATCCACTAGGGACTTGGCGGTTTCCTGATCGTGAAACAATCAAATTGATCATATCGGACCACTACCTTGTTGGAACCAAAGTACGAATGCGGATATGCTAAACGCCACAAAGAAGAATAAGCTGCAAGCGCAAGAGACCGCCAGAATCTTCGTCGATCATGTATCCCAAAATCTCTCCACGACTCCTATGCCGCCAACATCAAGTGCCGAACACCAGTGGCAACGTTGCCAACATGCCATCAGAGACCACCAAGAAACCCCTGGTTTGACGAAGAATGCCGACAAGCACATGCAGCTAAACAGGACGCGTACAAAGCGGCGCTGCAAAGAAGGACGAGGGCTGCTCGTGAGCTCTACGAGCGTAAGAGACGGGAAGAACATCGGCTTCTCCAGAAGAAGAAAAAAGAGCAAGAGAAGCGCGCGATCGAAAATATTGAGAGATTATACTCCAGGAATAACGTACGGAAGTTTTACCAAAAGGTAAAAAAAACTTTTTAACGCAACGAGACCCGTACGGAAACCCGTAGAGATGAGGAAGGAAACCTGGTAGTAGAATCACAGTCGGTACTGAGAATATGGAAAAACTTTTTCTGCAGACTGTATAACGGCGATGAAAACCCACATACCGCCGTCAGGCAGAATACTCTATTCAATATAGACGACGATAGCCAAAACTTCCGACCACCTGACCAAAATGAAGTGAGGACAGCATTATCCAAGCTTAAATCCAACAAACTGCTGGTCCTAATGGCCTACCGGCCGAGTTGTTCAAGGCAGCCGGAAATGACTTGGTGGAGAGCATACACCAACTCATTTCCAAGATTTGGTCAGACGAGTGTATGCCTGATGAATGGAATTTCAGCATCGTTTGCCCGATCCACAAGAATGGAAACCCTCTAAACTGCGCCAACTATAGAGGAATAAGTCTTCTTTCAACATCGCCTACAAGATCCTATCTACTGTTCTATGTGAACGCTCAAAACCTTTTGTCAGCAATCTCACTGGTCCATATCTCTGATGAAGATATCCTTGGTCGCTTCGAGAGAAAAATTCTTCGGAAGATATACGGTCCCGTTTGCGTTGATGGGCTTTGGAGGAGAAGATCCAACGACGAAATTTACGAGCTGTACAGCGACATCGACCTAGTCAAAAAAACTGCGCATCAGTCGCCAAAGATGGCTAGGACATGTAGAGCGAATGGACACCAATGCTCCGGCCCGCAGAGTCTTCGAATCTAACCCGGAGGGACAACGCAGTAGAGGAAACTTTGCCTAATGTACCGCGCAGAAGTAGAAAGGGGCCTCAACCAACTTGGAGTGCGCAACTGAAGGCAGTTAGCTAAGGACCGGGCTAACTGGATAGGCTTGTCGGTTGAGGCCCAGGTTCACCCCGAACTGTAGCGCCACCTAAGGAACACATAGCTCTTGGATGGGGCCTAGAGCTGGTTGGTTGGGGACGGTTTTACGGAGCCTTTGCACGCCAAACTTATAGGACACTATGCCTTTTAACTCGGTCCATGAACCCGTTGTTGATGACCTAGACAAAGTGGAACCGCAACATATTGACTTCATAGCTCCACCTGTGTCTCGAGAGAGACATATTCTCAAAAGCTGCTTTAATCGTCGTGTTTCCTAACTTGTGTGAGATTTTATCTGAGAACTAGTTATGATTTTTCATTCTCAGACGGGTGTTTACAGACCTTCCCAGAGGTTGATGGCATTGGAGAGTCATCACTCTCATAAGTTTTAATATGTATTTTAGAAATATTTATTATCACGAATACTCGGAAGAGAAAAATTTCTTTCGCAATGCTCTATACTGAGGAGTCTGATGTTTCTGGTCTGATGGTCTTGTTGGTTTGGAAAGTTGTTTTTACCTTTTGGCAGAACTTCCACGCACTGAGAGAGCTAATCTCTCAATATCCATCGGTTTTTAAATGCATTATATTTTAATAATTCATGATTACTTAAAGCTGGACAAAAACGCCTAGAACTAGCTTAGTTGACCTAACTGTGTATCTAATGCAATGCTAATTTACTGCCTCATGCGGGTGCTCTAAGCTAAGCCTATTGCTTAAACTATGCCTCTCGACATAACTGAACTTAAGTTAATTAGTTATTAATTTAAATTACTTAACAAACTAATCAAAATTGACAAACATTTTTTTCTTAAATTAATGTAAAAGCCTTGCATCTTAAAGTTACAACCTACCTTATTCTGAAATACTTAATTATTTTGTTTTTTGCAAGGTGCTGCCTTTTATATTTTTTTTAATGCTGCTATGGGGGGATGAAGCCGTTAGCAATATCTATCGATAACGCGCTTCTCATGTCTTTTTCTTTACTTTTGGAGAAGTCCATATATCGCCTGCGTTTTTTTTTTCTTTTACAGCTTGCCGGCAGCCCTTATTCTTCTTTGCACCACCGCTTTATATTTTACTGCATGTCTCTACTGACATTCAAGGGGTTTCGTGCTGGAAGTAATAAGTGTGATAGTTTTTCTTTCTCTTTTTGACCAGTCCACCCTATCGCATCTCTATGGCGGTTATACATATGTATATGCTTTATAATAATCTAGAGCCTCCGCTGGTTGTTCGGCAGCAAGTGGCCTATTTAGCGTTCTAATATTCCACGTAGATATACAAGCGTAGCTATTTTTATTTTTTTTCAAGGTCTTCAACAGTGACATCAAGGCTAAAGGTTGCTCTCTAACATTTTGTTTCCATGGTTCCCCATGCAAGCCTTCGAATCTATAGGACTTAAAAACAAGCGGACGGACAAGACCTATTCAACTCGGCTATTGACATCAATTATTTGAAAATATGTACTATATGTATAGGTATACATACATAATCCTCCCCTTTCTGCGTTAACCTCGTATGTACAATTTTCATGAAATTCGGCTTTTTATATAACTACACTGGGAAACTCTAACAAAATATTTAGAGAAAAGAATTAATGTCGAAATAAAACAATTAACATATTTTACAGTTAATTCATGTTGTTGAGTTCTCATGAAAACCTCGTAAATACTTTGTGAGGGTTTAGACGTAAGCTTTAGCAGGTAGTGCTAAAATATTAGTTAATAAATTCTAATAATAATAATAACACATACTTTGTAAGGTTCTTGTTTCTATACTGTTCATCGTTTTTGCTCGTTCAACAATTGACAGCTGTAAGTACCGTATGTCTGATTTAAGTTGGTAGTATTTATTCACATTGGTAAGTACGAGTAGTTCTGTTATCAGAAATATTAATAACCTTGAGTTCTGCATTTTGATTATTCGAGTGTACTTGAGCCTGCGGGTTATACTTCATGAGAACTTCTCGTTTATTTTCACCTCAAAGAATTAAACTCCTCTTAAAAAAATACCAAGTACAAAACAAAATATGGATCGGTAAGCATAGTTACAGTTGTCTATTATAAATACTCTTTAAAATGTACATTAGACCAAAGGAAAATTCGTTGGACAAGGAATCAACCATTTCGACTCAACATATTTTGGTGCTAAACGAAACCACAGGTAGAGTGATGATTGGTACTCTTGAAGAAAAGCGAAACGTAGCTCGTCGTACAAATAAATGCGATAATTCAAGACGTAATACATCTGTGAAATATCAGTTGAAAACTGAAAATGGTGTTGTACCCGTCTGTAAGAAAATGTTTTCGAACACATTTAGTTTAGGAGAATGGACAGTACGAAATTGGATTACAGAAAGCAATAGTCATGGAATTCGTCTAAAAACTGAAGAGTTAAGAAAGTTTCCGCGATTAACATAAAAAAACAAGAACATGTCAAAGATTTCTTAACAGGCTTGTCTAAGCTTGAATCTCATTATTGCAGGCAAAAAACAGATGTTTTTAAAATGTATGAACAGTTAATGAAGGATGAAAACATACCGCAAAATGAAAAATCATCCTTTTTGTAATTCTTGAATTCTTGAAAACTAAATGAATTTACTTTAGATGTCCAAGCTGTTCAATTGGTGCCTTTTATAGCTGCATCAGCAATTTACTTTTTTTTTATAATTCGCGCGATCCCTTCGGATAGGGGTGAGAATATATCCGAGGTAGGCATGCCTGTCGTAAGAGGCGACTAAAATCCACAAAGCGAAGACGAAAACTTAACATTTTTTAAATCGGTGATGTTATTAATGGGACAAGCAATAAATGTAGCTACAATTCTGCATTAAAATTTTTTTTAAATCGGTGATGAAAAAAAATCTACTACTTTTTTACAGTCTCCCAAAAACTTCACTTTCTCGAAAACTGTTAGTAGTAGAATTTACTTTAGATGTCCAAGCTGTTCAATTGGTGCCTTTTATAGCTGCATCAGCAATTTACTTTTTTTCATAATTCGCGCAATCCCTTCGGATAGGGGTGAGAATATATCCGAGGTAGGCATGCCTGTCGTAAGAGGCGACTAAAATCCACAAAGCGAAGACGAAAACTTCGCAAAATTTGGAAATAAAAAAAATACAAAAGACCCGGTCCTCCTGGCAGGGGGTTTGTGTGTAGAAATTACTGTACTACCCAATAAAACTAATACGGTTACCAGAACAAATATGGCAATGAACAAAACAAATGATAGAAATTCCCCAGGTGGCAGACCAGGTAAACTGGAAAATCTACCCTCCTTGGAGGTCGGTCCCATGGATTCTGGGGGGGGACCATTTATTGCTGCATAAACAACACTCTAGATGGAGTTCACTCACGCCGAGAACTCCACCAAAAATAATAGCGTCAAAAAACCTTAGAGCCGAAGATAGCGCTATAATTGAAAGTATCCCGAAAATACAAAAACAGAAAGCTGGAACTGAAACCAATATAATTGAAAGTAAACCTAAAACAGATTCACAAGCGAAAGCAAAAACAAACACCTATTACAATGAATGGCAAGCTGAACTTAACGCAAGGAAAAATCTTGAAGTAATAGTTGCAAATTTGCAATACCAAATAAGAGAGCTGGAAAAAAGGGTAACCATTCTGGACTGCTCTAACAATTGTCCGGCCCAACCTGTCCAGCAAAATAGAGAAAAGGAATACCTCACAGATGAAGAGGAGCTCGCACTGGAAACAGACCATCTAAGGAAAAACAAAAGGCCTACGAAAAAACGGAAGGCAGAAGACAGTCCTGAATTATCTGCAAGAAGACAGGATGCTAAACAAGCAAATTTACAGGGTAAGACAAGTGATAAAAGGCTTGTAAAGTTAACCACTGGTTTGAAAAAACAGTCATTACCAATAATGGGTATTGTTGTTAAGATCGAGCCACTTCGAAAGAATTCAAACTCAATACCCCAATGCAAACAATGCCAAGCTTTCGGACATACGCAAAGTTGTAAAAGAGATTTTGCTTGCGTTAAATGCGAAGGAAAACATCCCACAAATAATTGTCCTCTAAAGAAGGACGAGAAAGCGGAATGCATCAACTGTCATGGTGATCACCCAGCAAACTATAGCGGCTATGAAAAAAAATCTACTTCTTTTTAACAGTCTCCCCAAAACTTCTTTTTCTCGAAAACTATAAGTAGCCGATAGAGTCCAATTATTATTTAAATGTAATGTAGCTACAATTCTGCGTTAACATTTTTTAATTCAGTGATGCAGGAAAATCTATTACTTTTTTACAGTGTCCCCAAAACTTCACTTTCTCCAAAACTATTAGTAGCCGATCGAGTTGTTGTGAGCTAGGATGAGGCCACGGGGGCAGCTTCGGTGTAGGTGAGGAGGACTGCGGCACGCTCGCGGTTGCTCGGCTCAGCTCGTCGGACGGGGTGGTTCTTGTCTCACCTCACCATACACCACCTGCTCAGCACACAAAATCTCGTGCCTTTTATCAAAAAAAAAAAAAAAACAAACAAAAAAGAAAAGAAGAAAGCTACTCTACTTCGACCTCGGACGGACTTCAAAAGATAGAAAAAGGGATGGATAGAAGAAAAGAAAGTCTACAAGGGCTTATGCTTATGGACAGGAGAAAGACCGGGAAGGACTTCGCGGTCTAACCTAACTAACCTAAACTATACATAAACTAACCTAAAAACTTAAACTAAGCCCTAACCTAAACCTAAACTAACTTAAACTTAACCTAACCTTAGCCCTAATCGCGGTGACACCTTCCCAGTGTCTCTCCTTTCCATAGGTTCGTCAAGAACCCGAAGCATGCCAGATGTTGTTGGCAAAGGTTGGCCAGCCCACCCTTCGTGTCTTACGACACAAACCAAATGCTACCTTTCTGGCCGAAATCTATGAAAGGTAGCCCCTACAGTACCCCTCTCAGCCACAACCTAAGTCCGTAGTGGAATGTTAGTCGGTCCTACCGTCAAGTAGTCATCGTTCGTATTGTCCTGTTACATCCTCGTCCATCTACAGGAGACGGCCCGGCCGTCCTTCCACACACCAAACAAAAAAAAAACCTAGTCACACATTATACTTATTTTGCACTTAATCCAATTAATTGTGAACCTTAAATCTAGACATAAACTTAAAACCTATCCTTAAACTAAAGAATCTGCTCAAACTATACAGTTTAGGTTAGTTAGGTTAGACCGCGAAGTCCTTCCCGGTCTTTCTCCTGTCCATAGGCATAAGCCCTTGGACACTTTCTTTTCTTCTATCTATCCCTTTTTCTATCTTTTGAAGTCCGTCCGAGGTCGAAGTAGAGTAGCGTTCTTCTTTTTTTTTTTGTTTGTTTTTTTTTTTTTGATAAGAGGCACGAGATTTTGTGTGCTGAGCAGGTGGTGTATGGTGGGGTGTGACAAGAACCACCCCGTCCGACGAGCTGAGCCGAGCAACCGCGAGCGTGCCGCAGTCCTCCTCACCTACACCGAAGCTGCCCCCGTGGCCTCATCCTAGCTCACAACAAAGTCCAATTATGGGACATGCAATAAATATAGCTACAATTCTGCATTAACATTTTTTAAATCGGTGATGAAAAAAAAATCTACTACTTTTTTACAGTCTCCTCAAAACTTCTTTTTCTCGAAAACTATAAGTAGCCGATAGAGTCCAATTATTATTTAGATGTAATGTAGCTACAATACTGCATTAACATTTTTTAAATCGGTGATGAAAAAAAATCTACTACTTTTTTTCAGTGTACACGAAATTTCACTTTCTCGAAAACTATAAGTAGCCGATCGAGTCCAATTATAAATGGGACTTGCAATAAATATTGGTACAATTCTGCATTAACATTTTTTAAATCGGTGATGAAAAAAATCTACTACTTTTTTTCAGTGTACCCGAAACCACTTTCTCGAAAACTATAAGTAGCCGATCGAGTCCAATTATTAATGGGACATGCAATAAATGTAGCACAATTCTGCATTAACATTTTTTAAATGGGTGATGTTACTAATGGGACATGTAATAAATATAGCTACAATTCTGCATTAACATTTTTTAAATCGGTGATGAAAAAAATTTACTACTTTTTTTCAGTGTACCCGAAACTTCACTTTCGCGATAACCATAATAAACCGATCGAGTCCAGTTATTTCTTGGACACGGAATAAATGTAGTTACAATTCTGCATAAAAATTTCTTTAATCGGTGATGAAAAAAAGTCTACTACATTTTGGCAATCTCCCCAAAACTACATTCTCTCAAACACCATAATAAGCCGGTCGATTCCAATTACATATTTGGACATGGACATGGACATGGAATAAATGTAGCTACAATTCTGCATCAGCATTATTTAAATAGGTGATGATAAAAGATCTACAATTACAATAAGCCGATCGAGCCCAATTATTAACTACACACGGAATAAATGTAGCTACAATTCTGCGTTAATAATTTTTAAATCGGTGATGAAAAAGTATCTACTACGTTTTTACAGTGTCCCCAAAACTCCTCTTTCTCGAAAACCATAAGTAGCCGAACAAGTCCAATGGACATGGAATAAATGTAGCTACAATTCTGCGTTAAAATTATTTAAATCGGTAATGAGAAAAAATGTACTGCTTTTTTACAGTGTCCTCGAAACTTCACTTTTTCGAAAACTATAAGTACCCGATCGAGTCCAATTATTAATGGGACATGCAATGAATGTAGCTACAATTCTGCATTAACATTTTATAAATCGGTGATGAAAAAAAATCTACTACTTTTTTTCAGCGTACCCGAAACTTCACTTTCTCGAAAACTATAAGTAGCCGAACGAGTCCAATTATAAATGGGACATGCAATAAATATAGCTACAATTCTGCATTAACATTTTTTAAATCGGTGATGAAAACAAATCTACTACCTTTTTAGAGTCTCCCTAAAACTTCATTTTCTCGAAAACTATAAGTAGCCAATAGAGTCCAATTATTATTTAAATGTAATTGAAATAAATGTAGCTACAATTCTGCATTAACATTATTTAAATAGGTGATGAAAAAAGATCTACTACTATAATAAGCCGATCTAGTCCAGTTATTACTTGGACACGGAATAAATGTAGTTACTATTCTGCATAAAAATTTCTTAAATCGGTGATGAAAAAAAGTCTAGTACTTTTTGCAGTCTCCCCAAAACTCAATTTTCTCAAAAACTACAATAAGCCGATCGAGCCCAATTATTAACTACATACGGAATAAATGTAGCTACATTTATTGTAATGTGGAATGCAAATGGTTTACTCCAACACATCCCTGAATTTCAGGTTTTTCTATGTAACGAAGATATTGATGTTTGCCTGATTTCTGAAACTCATTTCAAACGTGGAACTAAGATTAGAATTCCTGGGTATCTTTGTTTTCACTCTCCTCATCCAGCTGAGAGTGCCAAAGGAGGGAGTGCTGGGATTGTGAAAAGTACCTTGGATCATTACGAATTGCCAAAAATAGCAAAACAAACAATGCAAGTAGCGACAATAAACATAGAAACTAAAGGCAAGGAGTTTAAAATAGCTGCGATATGCTGCCCACTCAAGGAGGACCTAATTGATCTCTTTCAAACGTTAGGTAACAACTTCATCATTGGTGGTGATTTTAATGCAAAACATACATATTGGGGGTCAAGACTAATAACAACAAAAGGCAGGAAGCTCTTCAAATCAGGGCGAACTTTTAACTGTGAATTTATTTCGACTGGATCACCAACTAATTGGCCATCTGACCCAACGAAAATACCAGATGTTAACGACTTCTTCATAACGAAAGGTATTAATAGAAAAGAAGTTAAAGTTAAAAGCAGTGATGATCTGTCATCGGATCATACACCTGTAATCCTAACAGTCAATGGTTTATCGATAGAACAGACAAAAAACCTACGACTAACAAACAAAAGAATGAACTGGTGTAAATTTAGAGAACTCATCGAAGGTTTCATTAACCTTAGGTCCCCACTAGTCACAACAAAACATATTGATATTAAAACAGAACAATTCATCGCCGATGTGCAACAGGCAGCAGAAGATAGTACACCGACTTATCAACAAAAAAAACAGGCTTCGGTGAAATACCCCACAGAAATCAAGAAACTTATACTTGAAAAGAGAAGAGCTCGTAGAAAATGGCAAGCGACAAGATATCCTGGCGATAAAACCATTTTTAATAGACTCAATAATAGGCTTAAAAAAACTATTATTGAATTCAAAAATGATTCTCTGGCTAAATATCTTTGTAATCTAATAGCTGACAAAGTCACAAACTACTCCCTTTGGAAGGCTGTTAAACGTTTAAAGAGACCTCAAGCGCAAGATCCCCCGTTGAAAACATCTGATGGGAAATGGATCGGCGATCCAAAGGAAAAGGTTAAACTCTTTTGTCAGCACATTTCAAATGTTTTCAAACCGTTTCCACTTAGGGTAGCAAATGAAGATCTTGATTTCTATAACAGAGTAGACGAAAAGGAAATTCCTTATGTTTCGTTAAGAGAGATCGAGACATGTATTCATAAACTAAATAATAGAAAATCACCAGGTTATGATCTTATAACTGCACAAATCTTAAAGGAACTTCTTCCAACTGCATTGTTGAAACACAAGCTTATAATTAATGCTTGCTTTAAACAAAGGTATGTTCCATATCACTGGAAGATAACAGAAATTATTGTTGTTCCTAAACAAGGTAAGCCTTTATCAGAAATTACCTCATATAGGCCAATCTCACTTTTACCTCTTTTTTCAAAACTTTTCGAGAAACTCCTTCGTAAAAGGTTAGACCGAATTATAGACCAAAGAAAGCTTATCCCTACCCATCAGTTCGGGTTTAGGAATAAACACTCGACGATAGACCAAGTGCACCGTATAACTAATGTTATAGAAAAGGCACTGGAAGAAAAACAAATTTGTTCTGCAATATTCTTAGACGTTGCATAGGTTTTTGATAAAGTTTGGCATAAGGGTTTATAGTTTAAACTTCTTAGGGATCTACCTATACAGTTCTATGAGATCCTTAAATCTTATACAGGGTGCCAAGCAAAGAAGCAAAGAAGCAGGAAAAAACGACAAAATACTAATGATTAAAAATATTCATCGGTGATGAATAAAAATCTACTGTTTTTTTCAGTGTACCCGAAACTTCACTTTCTCGAAACTATAAGTACCCGATCGAGTCCAATTATTAATGGGACATGCAGTAAATGTAGCTACAATTCTGCATTAACATTTTATAAATCGACTATGAAAAAAAATCTACTTCTTTTTAACAGTCTCCCCAAAACTTCTTTTTCTCGAAAACTATAAGTAGCCGATAGAGTCCAATTATTATTTAAATGTAATGTAGCTACAATTCTGCGTTAACATTTTTTAATTCAGTGATGCGGGAAAATCTATTACTTTTTTACAGTGTCCCCAAAACTTCACTTTCTCCAAAACTATTAGTAGCCGATCGAGTTGTTGTGAGCTAGGATGAGGCCACGGGGGCAGCTTCGGTGTAGGTGAGGAGGACTGCGGCACGCTCGCGGTTGCTCGGCTCAGCTCGTCGGACGGGGTGGTTCTTGTCACACCCCACCATACACCACCTGCTCAGCACACAAAATCTCGTGCCTTTTATCAAAAAAAAAAAAAAAAACAAACAAAAAAGAAAAGAAGAAAGCTACTCTACTTCGACCTCGGACGGACTTCAAAAGATAGAAAAAGGGATGGATAGAAGAAAAGAAAGTCTCCAAGGGCTTATGCCTATGGACAGGAGAAAGACCGGGAAGGACTTCGCGGTCTAACCTAACTAACCTAAACTATACATTAACTAACCTAAAAACTTAAACTAAGCCCTAACCTAAACCTAAACTAACTTAAACTTAACCTAACCTTAGCCCTAATCGCGGTGACACCTTCCCAGTGTCTCTCCTTTCCATAGGTTCGTCAAGAACCCGAAGCATGCCAGATGTTGTTGGCAAAGGTTGGCCAGCCCACCCTTCGTGTCTTACGACACAAACCAAATGCTACCTTTCTGGCCGAAATCTATGAAAGGTAGCCCCTACAGTACCCCTCTCAGCCACAACCTAAGTCCGTAGTGGAATGTTAGTCGGTCCTACCGTCAAGTAGTCATCGTTCGTATTGTCCTGTTACATCCTCGTCCATCTACAGGAGACGGCCCGGCCGTCCTTCCACACACCAAACAAAAAAAAAACCTAGTCACACATTATACTTATTTTGCACTTAATCCAATTAATTGTGAACCTTAAATCTAGACATAAACTTAAAACCTATCCTTAAACTAAAGAATCTGCTCAAACTATACAGTTTAGGTTAGTTAGGTTAGACCGCGAAGTCCTTCCCGGTCTTTCTCCTGTCCATAGGCATAAGCCCTTGGACACTTTCTTTTCTTCTATCTATCCCTTTTTCTATCTTTTGAAGTCCGTCCGAGGTCGAAGTAGAGTAGCTTTCTTCTTTTTTTTTTTGTTTTTTTTTTTTTTTTTGATAAGAGGCACGAGATTTTGTGTGCTGAGCAGGTGGTGTATGGTGGGGTGTGACAAGAACCACCCCGTCCGACGAGCTGAGCCGAGCAACCGCGAGCGTGCCGCAGTCCTCCTCACCTACACCGAAGCTGCCCCCGTGGCCTCATCCTAGCTCACAACAAAGTCCAATTATGGGACATGCAATAAATATAGCTACAATTCTGCATTAACATTTTTTAAATCGGTGATGAAAAAAAATCTACTACTTTTTTTCAGTGTACCCGGAACTTCACTTTCTCGAAAACTTTAAGTAGCCGATCGAGTCCAATTATAGATGGGACATGCAATAAATATAGCTACAATTCTGCATTAACATTTTTAAATCGGTGATGAAAAAAAAATCTACTACTTTTTTACAGTCTCCTCAAAACTTCTTTTTCTCGAAAACTATAAGTAGCCGATAGAGTCCAATTATTATTTAGATGTAATGTAGCTACAATACTGCATTAACATTTTTTAAATCGGTGATGAAAAAAAATCTACTACTTTTTTTCAGTGTACACGAAATTTCACTTTCTCGAAAACTATAAGTAGCCGATCGAGTCCAATTATAAATGGGACTTGCAATAAATATAGCTACAATTCTGCATTAACATTTTTTAAATCGGTGATGAAAACAAATCTACTACCTTTTTAGAGTCTCCCTAAAACTTCATTTTCTCGAAAACTATAAGTAGCCAATAGAGTCCAATTATTATTTAAATGTAATTGAAATAAATGTAGCTACAATTCTGCATTAACATTATTTAAATAGGTGATGAAAAAAGATCTACTACTATAATAAGCCGATCTAGTCCAGTTATTACTTGGACACGGAATAAATGTAGTTACTATTCTGCATAAAAATTTCTTAAATCGGTGATGAAAAAAAGTCTAGTACTTTTTGCAGTCTCCCCAAAACTCAATTTTCTCAAAAACTACAATAAGCCGATCGAGCCCAATTATTAACTACATACGGAATAAATGTAGCTACATTTATTGTAATGTGGAATGCAAATGGTTTACTCCAACACATCCCTGAATTTCAGGTTTTCTATGTAACGAAGATATTGATGTTTGCCTGATTTCTGAAACTCATTTCAAACGTGGAACTAAGATTAGAATTCCTGGGTATCTTTGTTTTCACTCTCCTCATCCAGCTGAGAGTGCCAAAGGAGGGAGTGCTGGGATTGTGAAAAGTACCTTGGATCATTACGAATTGCCAAAAATAGCAAAACAAACAATGCAAGTAGCGACAATAAACATAGAAACTAAAGGCAAGGAGTTTAAAATAGCTGCGATATGCTGCCCACTCAAGGAGGACCTAATTGATCTCTTTCAAACGTTAGGTAACAACTTCATCATTGGTGGTGATTTTAATGCAAAACATACATATTGGGGGTCAAGACTAATAACAACAAAAGGCAGGAAGCTCTTCAAATCAGGGCGAACTTTTAACTGTGAATTTATTTCGACTGGATCACCAACTAATTGGCCATCTGACCCAACGAAAATACCAGATGTTAACGACTTCTTCATAACGAAAGGTATTAATAGAAAAGAAGTTAAAGTTAAAAGCAGTGATGATCTGTCATCGGATCATACACCTGTAATCCTAACAGTCAATGGTTTATCGATTGAACAGACAAAAAACCTACGACTAACAAACAAAAGAATGAACTGGTGTAAATTTAGAGAACTCATCGAAGGTTTCATTAACCTTAGGTCCCCACTAGTCACAACAAAACATATTGATATTAAAACAGAACAATTCATCGCCGATGTGCAACAGGCAGCAGAAGATAGTACACCGACTTATCAACAAAAAAAACAGGCTTCGGTGAAATACCCCACAGAAATCAAGAAACTTATACTTGAAAAGAGAAGAGCTCGTAGAAAATGGCAAGCGACAAGATATCCTGGCGATAAAACCATTTTTAATAGACTCAATAATAGGCTTAAAAAAACTATTACTGAATTCAAAAATGATTCTCTGGCTAAATATCTTTGTAATCTAATAGCTGACAAAGTCACAAACTACTCCCTTTGGAAGGCTGTTAAACGTTTAAAGAGACCTCAAGCGCAAGATCCCCCGTTGAAAACATCTGATGGGAAATGGATCGGCGATCCAAAGGAAAAGGTTAAACTCTTTTGTCAGCACATTTCAAATGTTTTCAAACCGTTTCCACTTAGGGTAGCAAATGAAGATCTTGATTTCTATAACAGAGTAGACGAAAAGGAAATTCCTTATGTTTCGTTAAGAGAGATCGAGACATGTATTCATAAACTAAATAATAGAAAATCACCAGGTTATGATCTTATAACTGCACAAATCTTAAAGGAACTTCTTCCAACTGCATTGTTGAAACACAAGCTTATAATTAATGCTTGCTTTAAACAAAGGTATGTTCCATATCACTGGAAGATAACAGAAATTATTGTTGTTCCTAAACAAGGTAAGCCTTTATCAGAAATTACCTCATATAGGCCAATCTCACTTTTACCTCTTTTTTCAAAACTTTTCGAGAAACTCCTTCGTAAAAGGTTAGACCGAATTATAGACCAAAGAAAGCTTATCCCTACCCATCAGTTCGGGTTTAGGAATAAACACTCGACGATAGACCAAGTGCACCGTATAACTAATGTTATAGAAAAGGCACTGGAAGAAAAACAAATTTGTTCTGCAATATTCTTAGACGTTGCATAGGTTTTTGATAAAGTTTGGCATAAGGGTTTATAGTTTAAACTTCTTAGGGATCTACCTATACAGTTCTATGAGATCCTTAAATCTTATACAGGGTGTCCCAGTTAAGAGGTATAATCCTTTAGCTGCTGATTCCTGAAGTTCCGGCGAGCAAAACATCGTACTGCAGGTGGGGGGTCTATTTTCACCCCAGTTCCAGTTATAGCCCGTCAAAGTGAGACACCTCCGGTTTAGAGGCACAATCACTTTAAATAGTATAAATTTTGAACTATTACAGCTACAAAAACAGTTTTATACATTTTGAAGAGAGAATTCAGTAACGCATAAAACTTTTAGTAATTTCATGCCGCCACAAAAAAATTATGGCTCCTTAAACTCAAAATTATGAATATTTCTTGTTTAAATTTTTTACTTAAATTGCATTTTTCTCAAAATTAAACAAAATAGAATACTTCTTTTTTACAAATCTTTTATCTCTGATAAATTTTCTAAAAATTATATTAGATATCTTTTTCACGTATGATGAACGGAAATTGTAGTAAATGCCTTAAGGTGCGTTTCCTTAATTTTTAGAAAATTTCTCAAAGATAAAAGTTTTATAAAAAAAAAAGTTGTTTGCTCAGTAAAAGTTTTGAGAAAAATGGATTTTAAGTAAAAAATTTAAACAAGAAATTTTCATAATTTTGACTTTAAGGAGCCATAACTTTTCAATGGCTACATGGAATTTCAAAAGGTTTAACAGTTGTATGTGCCACTAAATTGTCTTTCCAAAATGTATACAATTGTTTTTATAGCTGTAATAATTCAGAAGTTATACCATTTTAAATGATTGTACTTCCAAATCGGAGGTGTCCCACTTTGACGGGCTATAATTCGAACTGGGGTGAAAATAGGCCCCCTCTCCCTGCAGTACGATTTTTTTTCGCCGGAACTTCAGGAATCTCCAGTTAAAGGATTATACCTCTTAACTGGGACACCCTGTATAGGTAATAGATTCTTTAGAGTTCGTTATGGCTCAGCGTATTCTGAACTTAAAGAAATACAAGCAGGTGTTCCACAGGGAAGTGTTCTAGGACCCACCCTGTATTTATTATATACGAGTGATATACCGCATGCGAGTGGTACCATGATAGCCACATTGCAGACGACACTGCTCTTCTATCAACAGATGGATGTGTGGCTAAAGCTACAGAAAAGCTACAAAATTCAATTAACGAGATATGTGATTGGACGCAGCGATGGCGAATTAAACTTAATGAGTCAAAGTCCATCCATATCAATTTTACAAATAAAAAAATAACGAATTTTCCCGTGGTTATTAATAATCAAGTAGTTCCTTACTCTAACACAGCTAAGTATCTCGGTATGAATCTGGATGCTAAACTGAAATGGAAGGAACATGTGAAAAGGAAAGTAGAAGATCTAAATATTACATATAGAAAACTTTATTGGTTGTTAGGATATAACTCAGAACTATCCATTGAGATTAAAATCTTATTATAGAATCAGATATTAAAACCCGTTTGGACATATGGTATCCAATTATGGTGTTGCACAAAGAAAACAAATGTACAAATGTTGCAAACATTTCAAAATAAGGTCCTTCGGGGAATAGTGAATGCCCCATGGTACATTAGAAATAGTGACCTGCATCGAGATTTACAGATTGACCTCGTAGCAGATACAATTAAAAAGTAAGCAATGCGTCACAACAAATGTACGATATACTTTTCGTAGCTTAAGAAGAACCAAGCCCCATGAACTTTTTTGACAATTACGAGAGCCCGTATTTAAATTATAATACCTTCTCAAACCCAACTTAACGTTGAAAATAAAATCTTTATCGATCACTAGTTGATTGGTCATGATCAAGTAGGTGTTTTTAGTGCGGTTAGAGTCCCACATTACTTTGGGTTCCTAACCCCACTGTGTCTTTCGAGATTTTCACCTTCATCAACAAAAAAAAAATAATAACTATTCGAGCGAGTTACGTATAATTCAGCGGTTCAAACACCGGACGATAAATGACCTCTTTTTGCAAGGCATTCAAAAAGAGCTAATTAAGCAAATTTAAAGAAGAACATTTTTCTAATAATTAAAAATATTGAAATGCATTTACCTGGAATTATTGTAATATTGAAATTATTGCTGACATAATGTCTGCATTGAAACTTGCAATCGAATTCAATGAATACACATATTCACCTTGAATTCGAATGCAATAAATAGAGCTGTCAATGATTGAATCGTACGTAGTCTTCTCCCACGGTTATTTTTGGATTTTTGTTTAGTAAATACTTGTTCAATAAAGATAAATTAATATTTTCAAATAAACTTTGCGTTTTTTTTTAAAATGAATTAAATTTGTTTATCTATTTGGCGCAGTCGGTAAGATCTTTGTAAAATCGAAGATCTAGTGAAACGAATCCACTTCCGTGAAATTGATTGAAAATAATATTAATAAACGCGTACACACTAAATCACAATAAAAATCGACAAAGAGTAGTGAAAGTGAAGAAGTAACATATTCGCAAAAAAAATCGACAAAGATCAACGAAAGTGAGAAAAGTGACTTCTGAAACAAGTGAAATACATGTATATAAGCACATAAAGTTTAAAACACAAAACCATATAAAATCGACAAAGATTAAAGTGTTGAAGTGTTAATGAATTATATGAACAGACAACAAATCGACGATTTCAATCGCAGAATGGAGAACTATCAAGAACTTTTGGCTAAGTTAGAACGCAGGAACCAACAAATGGAGCAGTTGAGGGAAAAATACCTCCAATTACAACAAAGAGAAAACAGAGGAGAGAGAGACAGGTTACTAGAAAAAAAGTCCGATACATGACAGCATTCACAGGACAGGGAGATGTATCTATGTATTAACTCATTCCTGAGTAACGTCGAATACCATCTAAGCCAAATACAAAACGAGGAGATGAAGAGGACAATAGTACGAGCTATCTATCATGAGAAGATACTAGGAAAGGCGAAGACGAGCATCATAAATTTTCCAAGGAACGATGATTGGGATAGCATCAAGGAAACATTAAACCTGAGGTATAAACCAGACACGAACCGCATGAGATCTACAGAAGAGTAACGAATTTAAAGTTTAATACAGTAAGTGAGTTAGATGTAGAAATACAAAATATAAAAAAGATGAGTTAAGTGTTTACTATAATGGAGAGAACGGGATAGATTTAACAAATGTCGATAGCATTTTAAGTAACACGGTAAAAGAGATAACTAGATAAGATTTATGAGGAAAATAGCCTAGATCAAATAATTGCAACAATGCGAAAGAAAAGATATGAAGATTATTGTATTAGGCCCGAGTTTAAAATGACACATAAACTAAAAATTGAATTGCGTGATAATAAAAATAATAGACAATACCAACACCCTCCAAATAATCAGTATATCAGGGACCACAAAGAAATTTTTCAGGTCAATATAGGCAGTATAATCAGGGGCCACAAAGACAATTTTCAGGTCAGTATAGGCAGAATCAACCGATAGCAAACCCTAGGTATAATTCAGGTCAACCTCGACAATATAATAGGCAGGGACAGCAAGTAGAAAGAATATAAGTCGACAACATACAGAGGCATAGGAACAGGGAACAGGTTATCACCTCTCAGGGTCAGAACCAAAACTCAGGAAACTTTAGTGTTAATCCGGGCCAAAATAGCCATCAACAGGATAGGACTAAGCAAAGAGTAGTGACGTCCCCAGAGTTAGTGGAGAAAGAACATCTATCATTTATTATGAACTAGCCTCGGACGGCCTAACCCAAATTAAAATTACTTTAGGTACAAAGTCATATAAAGCCCTAATAGACACAGGCTCAACGCTTAGTTTAATTGACGACAAAAAAAAATGCAAATACTTGGCGCAACAGACGTACATATGTGGTCCAGGTCCTAGCTTCTCGCGAAGATTCGTGTTGTGCGTGTTATATTTTCAACACAAATGTAAGGGACCTACAGTTTAGAGCCATATCCGAAAGGCAAATTGAAAAGCTTTCTCTTGACAGTAATTACTCTCGGACGTTTGTCAGACATTCGCGAGAGGTGGGACCGTGAAAAACTTTTAGGTGTTCTCTGGGATTCGAACCTCGAATCTCCCGCTCAGCGATCCAACGCACTAACCACTTGAGCCACGGCGCCCACTGACGACAGATTATACGAATTCAACAATATTTCCATACAACCAATACATTTTACGACAGTAACTGGTAAAGACACCATATCGTATGAGGTACACACACATGCACTCGATGAGTTCAAAGCTCCGCCAAATGCTTTAATCAGAGGGAAAGTTGAAGATCTAGAGGAAGAACCTATTAATCTAAATAACCAAAACTTTAAGGTTTCCTCCGTACGCTTTCAATAAAGCATGTTCACTTGAACCCATTGATCGTAATACCAAACACATAAATGTAGACCATCCTGGCACAGAAGAACGAATAGAAGTAGAAAAATTAATGAAAAAAATTGGAAATTTGTTTTTTAAAAGAAGGCGACAAGCTTACTAATACACGAAAAATAGTGCACGAGATAATAACAACAACAGACCAACAAATTAACGCAAAACTTTATAGGTACCCCCCTCAACATGAATGAGAGGTGAGACGTCAAATTAAAGAAATGGAAGAACAGGGCATTATTAGGAAAAGTACCTAACAGTTGTTCCAAAGAAAATGGACAACTCAGGGCAGAAAAAGTTCAGAATCGTAATAGATTACAGGAAGTTAAACGACGTTATGATTGACAACAAATACCCGTTACCTAATATAGACTCTATATGAGGTAAGTTGGGTAGATCGCAATACTTTACTACCTTTGATCTGGCGAAAGGTTACCACCAGATCCTAATTAAGGAAGAAGATAGGAAGAAAACGGCTTTTGTTACCACCACGGTTTATATAAATTTATTAGAATACCATTCGGTCTGAATAACGCGCCAACGACGTTTCAAAGACTTAGGAGATTTGTACGCGTCCTGATATATTAGCTGCATGTGCTTGCCGGCATTCTCCGTCAAACCAGGGGTTTCTTGGTGGTGGTCGACTGAAGCCCAGCACATCAGTTGCGGCGTCTCTGATGGCATATTGCCACTGGTCTTCGGCACTTGAGGCTGGCGGCATAGGAGTCGTGGAGAGATTTTGGGATACGCGATCGGCGAAGATTCTGGCGGTCTCTTGCGATTGCAGCTTTTCGACGTTAAATCTTCTCATAGTTATTCTTCTTTGTGGGGTTTGAGATATCCGCATTCGTACCTTGGCTGCAACAAGGTAGTGGTCCGAGTCAATGTTGCCTGCTCGAAAGGTTTGGACATCCAGAATACTGGAGGCATGCCTTGCATCGATCGCAATATGATCAATTTGATAGACCGTTTCATGATCGGGAGACCGCCAGGTCCCCTAGTGGATATTGAGATGAGGAAACCGTGTGCTTGCTTTGTGACGTTTCTCCCCCCAGCAAAATCAATCTGCCTGGGTCCGTTGCCAGACGTGGTGTCGTGCAGGCTATTATAGAAAATTTATTCGAAAGTTTCACAGCCTATTACAAAATATTTGAAAAAAAGTACCAGAATAAACACAAACAATCAAAATTATATAGCGGCATTTGAAAACCTAAAAATTCTAATAAGCAGCCATCCAATATTAAAATACCACGATTTTGAAAAGAAATTTTGACTTACTACAGATGCCTCGAATTAGGCAATAAGAGCAGTTCTTTCCCAAAAAAGACATCCTATATGCTTTACATCAAGGATCTTGAATAATCATGAAAGGAATTTTGCAGCTACTGATAAGGAATTTGTTGCCATAATGTGGTCAGTAAATTACTTCAGACCATACCTTTACGGTAACACATTTAAAATGTTCACGGATCATAAACCAATAATATTCTTACATGTGAAGTACATATGAAGGCAAAAATATTTCCCCCCGACACCAGAGGTGGTTACTAAAGCTTTGGGAATACCTGTTCGAAATATAATATTTAATAGGGAAGGAAAATAGAGTGGCCGATTTTTTGAGTAGGATTGAACATAATGAGGACGTTAATTATAAGGAGGGAGAGAAAGAAGAACCCCACACAGCAAATTTTTCGCTAAAATGTAATGAAAATGTCTCAATATCAGACTTCGTATTTAATATGGAAGAGGACAATACAAATGCGACCATACACTCAGCAGACGAAGAACTAATGGATCACATTCCAATTGCAGAAAAAGAATTATATATATAGCAGAGCATGATTTTGATAGATTAGGAGATCATAATATAATATAAATATAATATTGTTCAAGAAAAAATACGAGAAATGTTTTCTAATAATATCGGAATTAGTAGTGTGTTTGTGGGTATTCTGGACCACATGGAGCATGGAGCAATTTTTGGGGTTCTGACATGTGATAATTCGGATAGTTTTTAGGTTTTGGCGTTTACTAGTGCGATGATCTCGGATAATACGATTATATAATGACATGTCTGGTTCTGGTGTCTGATAATGCGATGATATTATTCGATGCTTTTTATTTCCTGTGGTTCTAGCTTCTGCTGTTTCAAGTACCCTCTTTTGCTGCTCCTAACAACCTTCAATATTCTTTTGAAATATTTCCATATTTACCTCGTGTGGTTCTAGCTTGTGCTGTTATTACTGTCATCTTATGATCTATGTAAATAACAACCTTCGTCTTCAATATTCCTTTGAATTATTTTCATATTTATCAGCAAAGAAGAATGAGTATAATTTGGTCGAGCGGGGTACCGAACAGGGGAGGGAGACAAGGAAAACAAATAGTAAAAAACAATTGTACAGTACCAACCCCCACTACAACGTAGAGCTCATCTGCATACCAATGAATTCTGATAATGTTTGAAAATAAGAAAAACTAACGATAGCATTGGGAGATATTGGATACATTATGCACATGTGTTATCATCGTTTTTGATATAAGAGATCTTTGAATATTTTTTTTGTTGCTAGGGTGTATGACGAAGATGCTGATAACGATTTCTAAGTGATTGTGCTGAGTGATCAGGGCACAAGTAGGGTTTAGGATAGAGTTATTTTATTTTCTTTATGAAATCATAAGTATCTGCTCCATTTTTAGATGATATATCAGCAGACCTGTATACGCATGGACACAAAGGACGCGTTTATGATTTGGGAGTTGAATGAACTTTGGCAAATGCTTAGTGATATCAGCAGGGTAGTAGATGCATGGTATCAAAAAAAATGCATATGAGTTTATGATGTGAGGGCTCAAGTGGTAAGGGCGAATGGTTAGTGGATAACCATACATTCTACGATGTGAAGATTTTATTTTTATTTATTTATTTTTTTTTGGTGTGGCATGGCCTATGTTTTTTTATGGTCGATCCGATTGAATTGGAAGAACAAAACTGCCGATGTGAGAACTCTGCGTTCTTGTAATATTCGTTGGTTTTACGATCATATCAATAAAGAAAGATTAGTATGTTTTGCTCGAACACGATATTGGAGGAGAGGGGAATTTTCAACAGTGAATAAAGCGAAAGTAAAAGAGAATTTTTCTTATTTTAATATTTTTGATTAACTCAAATTAATTTGACAAATCAGTTTTTCTATTTTTAATGCTACAGAGCGTCCCCATAAGCCTTGATAAACGAGATTGTAGGGTACCATATTAATTTCGTTCACGGTCGCCTCGCTAAGTGTGCTATATCTAACCGGTAGAAAAACCTGAAAAGAAAACTCAAAATTAATTTAAAAATAATAATACATTTAAATATACTCACATGAAATTCACCAAGCTCCACTACCATCCTAGGGCCGTATTTCGTCAGAGTTTGTTTTATTTGAACTATAGGATAGTATACATTTTCCTTGAGCTCCCGGATTTTACGAGTAGGCTTGAACTTAACAGCTTCCAATCTATTCAACTCCATTTGTGCTTGACTAGTCATATTTTTATTTTTTTTTTTGCTTATTGTTTGATGTCTTATGATTGTTTTATACGTCAAGTCTTATTACTTGAATCGAGATCGCTTACGACTGTTGCAAGGATTGATAAAAATGGAACTGAACTCGGGGGTGATCCGTGGAACTGTTTATATAGGTCTAAAATGCTGATGAATTCTACGTTCTTTGTGAATTACTAAGTGGAATGTAGAACATTGTGGAAATTGGAACATTACGAAATTTCGAACATTGTGGTATTTGGAACATTGTAAAACGTGCATTGAAGACTGAAGACGATAACTTCCTCTTTTGCTTAGTATATGTGCAATTTAAAGCAAATATAACTGTTTAGAGTTGTATACAGTTTAATAAAGAATCCAACACCAAATATTCTTATCACAAAACATTTAACAACTAAGCCATTCTTCTAATTACATTGCGCTATCACAATTATAGTAAATGTCCTTTATTTATTCACGAATTATGATCGTTTGAGAACCCAAGCCACTTTACATATACTTGATCGCCTTTGGTTTTCAACACTTTCTCCACAAGATATATATCGGGGTGGTTGGTTTTTTGTAATTCCATTCCATAGAAACTGCCTTGAATGGGTTGATCTTGGAAGTCATCCAGTAAATACGTGACAGGATTGGTTATGTTAACTTTTCTTATGGTGAATACTTCCATAGACCAATTGGGGGTGTAACCTTTCTCAAAAGCATGTTTAAACTTGCTTATTCGAACTCGATCATCGACTTTAAATTTACCCTTTGGAGCGATTTTTATGCGAGTGTAAACCGATGCTAATAGATCTTTGGCATTTTTCTTATTCACATCAAGTGGTCGCCTTTTTATTGTTCTATGCTTAGAATGATTATAAGCATCCACCAAACCATTTAAAATCGTCAGCCATTTGTAGTTACCATTAAAACTGAATTCTTTCCACATCTTCTCCTTAAGGGTTCAACAATTGATGCTTTTACAATACTGTACGTTGAATAATGATTAATATGTATGTCTTCATCAGATTCTGAAACATTTTATTGAAAAATTCTTTGCCATCATCGGTTTGTAGATTTCTTGGTGTCCTACGGGATCTGTTAAAAATTGATTTCATAGCTTCTGTAGCAGATGATGACGTCTTATTTTTCATAGGAATGGCCCATGCATACTTGGAAAAAGTATTAATTACTGTCATTATGTAGTTATATCCATTCTACCAGGTCAGCTTGCCATAAGTCATCGAAACCCTTTATTATAACTCGACGTCTGGTGAAATTTCGTCTTGCAGGCTTGTGCAATTCCTCAACAACTTTTCGTTAACTCATCATAGCAAAGAATGAACAAAAAAAAAAAACAAACAAATTATTTTTCTTTTATTTTTTTAATTATTTTTATTTCTCCTCATTAAGTTTCTGGTACTTTGTTGTCTCCTTCTCTTTAGCATCTGTTTTTGTCATCAACGATTTAAAACTAAAACTCTTAAATCCATATTGTACTTTTTTCTGAAGGGTTTCCTTCATAGAAATATTATTTTTAGCTTTGCTCTCATCCATCTTGTTACTTCGACATATCGTAAGCAATAACTAATGACTTACTTCAATAAGTGATGTCTTTAAATAGTAAAAAAAAAAAAAGTGATTGGCTCAGCACTAGAGTATACACACACGCACACCCTAAAAAAGAGCAGGCTCCTTAGTAGATCAACAAACGCTTTTCTAAGACTACGCAAAATCACTCATAAATAAAAACAGCAATGAAACATCATAAAATTCTCTTTTACATTTTGTTTATTTTTTCAATCTTTCATATAGTGACATTAATTTCTTCATTTTAATAATTCTATTTTCAATCATATAGCACGCACAAGTATCTGGCCCTTCCTTGCACAGATTTGAAGACCAAGAACAATTTATAAAATGACATCCATAAATAGATGTGGTGCCAGAAACGTTTTCAAAATTCCTCAGAAAAGAAATAGATCCTATAATCTCCTGGTAATACTCCTCCAGTAAAGTGTGTTGGTTGGCCCGTAAAAATTTTAAAATTTGATCGAAAATCAAAGAAGTATTTATATTAGACATCATTTCAGGAGAACTTGCAGAGGCATACTAGTTCTTTTTAATCAATTACATCAATTTTATATTGGTGGATGATTTTTTCTTTTCTTATTAATTTCTCCGATGCTATCTTCGAGTTTCTTTTCAGAGCTCTGTTTACATTTTTCGAGTATATCGAGGAAATATATTCTAAACTTATTCAACAAGTCAAGTGTGTTCAAATTTTGCTCATCAATGTACGTACGTAATATTTTCCCATTTTTTTCAAGTTTTCCAGCCATACCAAGAAGACATCATTTAGATTCGTCATTTATATGATTATCGACTAATTTTTTTGTTGCTACATCATCCTCATCGATAGGCTCTTTAATATTCTTTAAAGCCTTATACTCCCCATTAAAGAAGCCTTTTGAGTGTAGCCTTAAGCCCATTTTAGTTTCATCATCTATGGTGTCCATGAGAGTGTTTAAATTAGTGTCAACATATTGCCGTAGAATAAGTATTGATTTATCTTGAAAATCGATATTATCATTTATATATTCCTTGTTGGCCGCTTGGTGTGACGTAGTAGGTTTTCCAACATTGTTTAGGCATTTTCCTTCAATATCAAATTCCAGTAGGCAATATCTTAAATCCTTCTCCCGGAGGTCCTTGAGGACCAACTGTTGAACTATGAAACTGATTGAAGCTCCTTCCGAACTTGTCGACGCTCATTTTGTTTATAACGATTTACTTGCTAAGGAGAGATATTAATATATGATATCTGATTCGCGTAGCTCTTCTACAATTGAGTTGATCTCATTTTGAAGATTATTATTACCAGCCTCTTGAGATGCAATTAAACGTCTTAATCTATCAACGAGTTCGTTGGGATTATCCCAATACACATAATCGATCGGATAACTAGAGTATGTCATATCAGTTGAATTGCTACTATAGGATTTACCAATTTTGTTTTTAACATTTTGTGATCGATCTTGAATTAAAGGGTGAATAATGTGTTTATACTTTTGACCTCTATTTTCTTTAATTTGTGAGATACTATCATAGTTTCTCATGTGCACTTTAGTTTTCTGCAATATTTTCATCGTCAATGACGAAATCATTGTGTTCGTCGATTAAAAATGTTGATCTCCCTAATTTCCTTGAATTTGACTGTACATCGAAATGTGGACCATAGATCTTGTCACGATTCTCATCTGATGGCGTTGATCGATTGAATGGAGTGCTTTGACTAGGGCTATCGATATCAAAATTTGTGGGTGTTCTAAATGAAACGTCTTTATCCATTGATGTCATCCTCGGCGTGGCTAGACTTGATTCTGGAGATGAGAATTCAAAAGGTTCTTTTTCTACTAAAGGACTTTGAAATTTTAACTGTCGTCTTTGACGTTTCACCGTTTCATTTATATTCTTCACTATATCAGTATTTTGAGAATGTCCGCTTTTAACATTTTTCGCAATTTCTTTTAACGGTTCAACTATTGGCTTAAAAGTATTTTCAAATTCAGTTTCGCTCATCATTTTTCCAGTTTTGAGAAACGTATATTTTTCCCTCAAAGCTTTATTAGTTTTTATGAGATCCTTTAATAAATTTTCACTGACGTTCATATTTAAAAACAAAACAGGGCTGATCCATACAGGGGCTGGTCCAAACAGGGCTGATCCGAACAGGGGCTGATCCAAACAGGGGCTGATCCAAACAGGGCTGATCTAAACAGGATCCCTAATGTTATTACGTAAACAGCTGATTAACGACTGAGTAGTTTTACAATGTCACAATTTCCTTAAATGATTTATAATACCGTCCTTTGTCTATATCACAATCTTTATTAATTATCAAGAATCCATATGCATCCTTCCAACATTTTGACCACAGTTCTATGAATTGACTGAACATCATGTCGGAATTTATATGATCATTATATATGTGCTTAAGATTAAGTTCATCTTGCTTAAAGAGAATTATATAATTTGCATTGTCTCGTATCAAATGTTTTGGTATATGTGTATACGGCTGACTCAAATAGAAACTGTCTACATCGTTATGGCGCCCCATACAAAAATAATCTCGAATGTTATTTTGCTTATCACATGCCACATCATCAAATATAAATACTGAATTACGTTTTGCTTCAGAAGGTCGTATAACTTCACAATTATTCGAAAATTCATTATATTCCATACCGTGGACAGACTTTATGACCGTTTTCAAAAGTTCATATTTTGGTTGATGACGAGATTTGGAATATATGTAAAGGTTTTCAAATTTTAAACCATTAGGATCGAGAAGAATGCCTAACATAACATTTGTTTTCCCACAGTTTGATGGACCCACAATTATTCAGTGAATACTATTAGGGAAAAACGTTCCATGTTCCTTTTTTCTTTAATTTTATTATCAAAATTCTTAACTTCAATAATGTCCAGTTGTTTGATGAACCTCATTTTAGCGAATGAAACAATCCTATATAAAACGTATTGTTTTATAGTTCAGAAATTCATAATTGATCAGCATGTTCAACAATAAAGAAGTAGTATAATATGATTGATTATAGCGTGAAATCCAACAGTTGGAAGAATTCATTCCGAGGATACGGTTTAGTGAACTCATTAATCGACAAATTACCATTTGAAATACATCTTCCCTCATATAATTTTTGTGGACCTGGAACTAAATTAAAAGAAGGGCTTGCTAGAGGAGATCGAGGAATTAATCGATTGGATGAAGCTTGTCGTCAGCACGATATCGCATATGCTAATAATAAAAGTTTGTCTGATCGACACATTGCTGATAAAATTCTAACTGAAAAGGCCTGGCAGAGAGTAAAAGCAAAAGATTCAACAATATCAGAGAAATTAAATACTTAGTCTTTTAGTGACGAATATGATGAAAGTGAAAACAAAACTAGGCCTGGGCTGTCAATCTAAGCATACCAAATCGAGGAAAGAAAATCTACAGCCCAAATGTTAGAAAAATAATTTATTTAAAAAAGCTCTTAAAGAGGCTAGGAACGCTATTATGAATCCAATAAGTAAAAACCCAAATCAATTGTAATAACAGCTTTACAAGCTGCTAAAAAGGTTATTAAAAATAAGCGAAAGGGCATTGCAATTCCTCGAGTAATACCATTGCCGAAAATTTGAGGTTTCTTACCCCTGCTGCCTATCTTAGCTGGATTATCAGCAATTGGATCGGTGGCTGGAGGAGCTGCTGGAGTAGCTAAAGCGATACATGAATCAAAGGCGGCCAAACAACAGTTGGAAGAGAATAAACGGCACAACCTAGCCTTGGAAGGAATACAAATCAAGCAAGGCAAAGGGCTCTACCTGCAACCATATAAAAAGGGATTTGGACTTTTCTTAAAATCACAAGATTCAAAAAACTTTTAGATTTGCTACCTAATCGTCCTCTCACTAATATTGATATTATGAAATTTGGAACAATCCACATACCTAATTTTCGTGGTGTTTACATGAGAGATAAATTACCAACAAGACCAATTGACAAAGAATGTGGTGTAATTAATTTAGATAATGAGACCAGGACCAGGATCGCATTGGGTGGCATATATTAAGCATAAAAATGTAACAAAGTATTTCGATAGTTTCGGTAATTTAAGACCGCCTATAGAAATTGTAAGGTATGTGGGTGAAAAATATTATAACAATTGTCAAAATATTAATACATTTATCTGTGGTCATCTATGTTTGAAGTTTCTACTCGAAGAAAATATAAATAAATAGAACAAAATCAAAATGTGTTTCATTTCTATTCCAACAGTCGTTATCACAATGTCGATAACACTAACATTAAGCGGAAACTAATCTACTCTTACTGCAGAGTATTTTCCTCCAATTATCCTAAAGTCTGATTACGTATGCGGTTTAGTTGACTTCAAACATTTAGTGCTATACCTAATGTGGATGCATTTAATAATTTATTGCATTATGGTGATGACGTAATAACACTTCCTATTGGTTCTTATGAGATTAAAGATATAAACAACTGTATTCAAGAGGCTATAAAAGTACATAATAAGGATGATCCTAAAAAAAAAATCAATCAAAATAAAAGCAAATAATAATACCTTAAAATATGCAATTTATAGCACTGTAGAGATTGATTTTTCACAAACTAACACTATTGGATCGCTTTTGGGATTCAGCAAGAAAAAGCTAGCTGCAAATAATTTACATGAATCAGATATTTATGTCAACATAAACAGAGTGAATATTGTACGAGTTGAATGTAACTTAATTGATAAAACGTACATCAATAATCAGCCTGTACATATACTGCATGAATTTTCTGTTAAGGTTAGCCCAGGATATAAAATAGTCGAAGTTCCTCGAAGTGTCATCTATTTGCCAGTGAACGCCAAGAGGATAAGTTCTCTAACATTAAATCTCTTAGGTCAAGACGGAAATCTTATAAACATTCGAGGTGAAACCATAACAGTTCGATTACATCTTAAACCACAATAATGATAATATATGGCAACCAATTCTACTCGTACACCTCAAAATATAAAAGACCTTGTAGTACTATTAACCCTTCCAATCCACTATCAACGCCTGATAGGAGAACATCAAAACTTACTATATGAAATAAGCAATTTCTTTTGTCGCAGGGATACAAATTAAAAAATTAAAACTTAAACCTACGGACATGCTGAACATTTTCGAAGAACCAAAGTTTGAGGAGAGTATTTCAAAGCTGGAATATCATACATACTCACCATATCTGAATAATTTCGAGAAAAATGACATCATTCAAATTTGCGTCCAGCATCAAAATCTTAATATTTTACCTTCAGAAAGTTACATTTATATTGAAGGTACTGCATCAAAAACTGATGGAACTGCGCTTGCGAAAACAAAACTTGTAAATAATGGAGTAGCTTTTTTATTCGATGAAATTCGTTACGAATTAAATGGTGTTGAATTTGACAGCAATCGTAATGTTGGCATAACATTAACTTTTAAAAACTATATTTCTTTAAATAAAATTGAAAGTGATATGCTCTTCAATGCATCTTGGTCGCCGAATTCTTCAATCAATGTTAATGGATTGTACTTTAATTTTTGCATACCACTAAATAAATTACTAGGATTTGCTGAAGACTACAAGAGAATAATTCCAAACGCCCGTCATGATTTAATTCTAACACGCTCACGCAGTGATGAAAATTCATTAATCGCCGAAGAGGATGAAAAAGCGAAGATAATCTTGCTTAAAGTACAATGGAAAATTCCTCATATTACGTTGTCTGATACTTACAAATTAATGCTATTCAAACCAATTAATAATGGCCAAACAATGAAGATTACTTTTCGAAACTGGGATCTATATGAATACCCTGCATTACCTAGTACTTATCATCATATTTGGAATGTGAAGACAACCTCCCAAATGGAGAAGCCACGCTACATTATCCTTGCTCTACAAACCAGAAAACGCAATTTGCTAAAAGGAAATCCAACTAATTTTGATCATTGTGATATTACTAATGTTAAAGCCTATTTAAATTCTGATGCTTACCCATGTGAAGACCAAAATTAAGCATTTGACAAAAGCAACTACAGTTTGCTCTACAATATGTACTGCGATTTTCAAAAAAACTACTACAATAGACTAGTTGCAGAACCGCTATTATCAAGAGATGCATTTAAATCCCAAGCGACAATTTCGACAGCACTAACTGTCATCAATTTGGGCACACGAAAAATTACTGCGGTAAGTCTCCTAGATGTGTGAAATGCGCAGGAGAACATAGCACCGTCAATTGTACTAAACCCTTAGACCTCCTTGCAAAATGTTACAACTGCGGTGAGGCCCATCCTGCGAACTATCGTGGATGTGCTGTAGCCAAAGAATTGCAAAAGATAAGGGATAATAAACTTAATCGCCAAATAAACGAAAATGCTCAAACTAATATCCAAACATCAACAACCAATGATACTACCGAAAACATCAAAGTACAGCAGAAACTGAAAGATAATAATTCAGCAGATTTGAACGCTCGCCGACCCCTTTTTTCGCAGATAGTCAAAACTACTCATCCTACCAGAAAAGACCAAAGCACAATCGAAGATACTCTAGCTAAAATACTGGATAAGCTAAACAAACAAGAAACCTTTAATAAAACCCTTCAAGATCGTATTAGTAGTCTCGAGGGAAAAATAAATTACAATTAATTATGGATAAGTTCTTAAGAATCATGGCATGGAATGCGAGCGGATTGAACAATCATTTAAACGAGCTACAAATAGTACTAGATACAGAAAAGATAGACATTTGTTTGATCTCAGAAACCCACCTTACCACCCAGTCATATTTCAAGTTGAAGAATTATAAATCGTACCATACAGTCCATCCAGATAATTGTGCGAGAGGAGGCAGTGCTATTATTATAAGAAATAGCATTGATCATTATGAAGAAGAAAAAATAAGTTCACTCAAGTTTCAAACCACTACCGTAACTGTCAAAACTAAAAATCAACCGCTCTCAATAACAGCTGTCTATAGTCCTCCCAAACATTCGATCTCTTCAAATGAATATCAACAGCTCATTAAAATGCACAAGTCTAAGTTTATAATGGGAGGAGACTTCAATGCTAAACACACATACTGGGAATCGCGACTCACTACAACAAAAGGTCGTGAACTCTACGATGCAGCAAAAAAACAGGGTGTGAATTTATATCTACTGGTAAACCTACATACCAATTATCCAAAAGAAATAAAGGAGCTCATAAGGAATAAAAGAAAACTTCGGCGTAGATGGCAACAAACTCGATCTCCTTCCGATAAAACAAGACTCAACAAGGCCACACAAGATCTTAAGCTTGAGATAAAGCTAATCCGAAATGAGACAATGAAAATATATTTATCAGAGCTAACTGCTGACAAGAGCACTGAATATTCGCTTTGGAAAAGTACAAAATATCTTAAGCGACCAACAAATCATATTCCTCCAATAAGATGCAGTAATGGGCAATGGGCTAAAAGCAATGAGGAAAAAGCTACTGCTTTTGCAGACCACCTAGCGAATACCTTTAAGCCTAATGATGCTATCTGTGATGAGTTTCTAAATCTCAATGAAAATGCCCTTTTGAACATCAATTTGTTTTCTTTTTTTATTTTATTTCTTATTAAATTACAATTTATACAAATCTTACAGCTAATTCATGCTTATAGCATAATGCCCCCATGAATAAGTATTTACATTGTCTTCTCTTATACATCTCTTATCATCTACGTAACTTAAAGCTATTTTATTAATAGATTGAGTATATAAATTATGTATTTTAGATCTTATTATACACATGTTACCATAAAAGAGTTTCTTTCTGTACAAACAATCTCTATAATTTTCTAATCTTAAATTATCTGATATAGTTTTTTTTACACCTTTAGCTTTTTTAATTTCTTTGCCATTTTCAATAGATAGCGAATACATTTTTGAGTGCAGACCAACGAATTCTCTCATTATTTTGCCACTTAACTCATCTTTCATCATTCCCGGTATTTCACTGTTTTTAAGAGGGATGCTGTATCGGTTTGTAATCGGATAAGCTGCTGTGTCATATCGAGAGTCAATATCACACAAAATATCTTTATAAAAATCATCAGTTTTAATTGTATAAATAAATGAATCCGTATCCATGTAATTTAAACAAACATTTTCACCATACTTTGGTTTCATATAATCATAATGGAAGTCGTACATCTTCCATTTAGACAAATCGAGAATTGCGAAACCTAAATAAATCGGTTTGTAGTAAGTTACATGCATACGTTTCATCTGGATGGCAATCATATTGGTTGTGAATTGCGTATAACTTTGAAAGTTGGGTTTTGCTATAAGAGCTCTAGCACGTAGACGCTTCCCACAGCTTTCCCAATCCGTTATTATTTTCACATCCTTACGCTTCTCTACATTTTCCATTGTCTTACCAAACGCAGCGTTATTTAACAATTTGAAAAAGTCCTTCTCAAATGCATTCTTAGCTAATGATCGGTAATGTGTATTTAAATCAATGTATTTTTTCAACCAACATGATTGCTTAAATTGTAAAATTCTATGTATTTTTTTTAAAATCAAACCATTTTTAATGGATTGCTGTAGATTTCTGTAATGAATTATATATTTAGTCTTGGTCGTTAAATCGGGTATTAGTTTTTTATATTTGGAATCGGATCCCCCTTTCTTTTTTTTGCACAAAAAGGGAAATCATTGTGTTCATCATGCAACTCTTCTGGGTACTCTAAATCTACTTCGAGAATGTAACCATAGAGCGAATTTCAGAAATTTCAAAAACATTAAAATTACTGTTCTCAATCCACTTGAATTCACCGTAAGGTAGTGGTTGTGACATGGCCTATCCACATAAATTATTAACTTCAAGATATATGAGATATTCAGATGGGAGCTGGGCATTATAATCGGGCATATATTTATTATTGGCTTTTGAATGCCTTCGGGTACACTGTACAATTCCACCTCTTATACCTCGTTGTATGAAAGTATACATATTAATGTCAGTTAAAAGATCAAGATGAATATTAGTAGTTTTCAACATAGCATACCATGATAGCACCGGCGCTGTATAGTACTGACACGGATCTAGCTCATAAATACTTTTGCAAACCTTTCGAAATTTTTCAAATATGTCTGCTAGCAAGAAGACATCTGTCTTTAGATAAAGTTCTAAATAGTCGAGCAGAGTACTACACTTAAAAGTGTTCCATACTGCTTGCGCATGATTATACTGTTCTTCAGTACATTCAATATTTGTTAATTTACTAAAAAACTTATCTCTAGGAGGAAGGCTAGTTTCATTTAATCGTTCGCACGAATTAATGTATTCATAGGGGAAAACTCCTTTCTTAATCATTAAATTAAACTCAGCATCAGTCTTGTATACTGAGCGACCAATATGAAAATTTTCTTTCGATAGATTTCCAGCTAAAGTATCTAAGCTTGATGCCATGAATCTACATGAATCTAAGAACCTTATTTCAACAGAGTTTTTTGGATCAATGTAAATTTTTTTGGATAGTGAAATGTACTTTTCCTTATTTAATGGAATAACAGTTATATCACCGGGATTATTGCTGAGCTCTTTGATAAATAAATGACAGTCGTAGCCTGAAAAGTTGTGAAAAAATACCGGAATAAATTTTGCAACTCTAAACTTTAAATTACAGTCATTATGAGCTGGACCCCTATATTTTTCCGTTAAGTGACAATGGTCTGCTACTCGATAATCTTCTAAAGGATTCTTACAAATATGGCAGACAGTACTTTCCATTTGAGTTCTAATTTCATCAACCGTGAGAGAATTCATTGGTATTGTTACGGTAATATAATTTCATATAAATAAACTACATCTTCCGTTAAATATTCTATGAACTTTTTGGAGCATCTATGCCTTTATATATTCTAAATTTCTTAATCGAATCATCAAATGAGCATTTAATATAATAACTAAATGCACAGGCTATATGCTCTTGCAAGTTAGTTGTAGATGATAAATTTGGATTTGGAGTGCATGTATCTAACTCTTGTAGAATGCATTCAAAATCAGCATAGATAACAAATGGAAAATCCAGCTGTCTTTCATACTTTGAAAATGATAGATTCGATTTTTCTAGCTTAGGCATAGATGCTACAATTTTCTTACATTCTAAGTTATGTGTATAATATGAATCTACCTTATTGAAAAATTGTAGGCATGTGTTGCATATCCAGATAGTTTCCTTATGTTGCGTTACTTGATTCCGGATTAGCCTATAATGGGGAAAAAATTAATATAAATAATAATTATGACTCGTATATGTTTATTAATTTACCTTGATAGATTATTGATCCACACATAATGCGATCTAGTTTCTTTCTGCAGCAATAATAGATTGACATGGGTATCCTTTTCCTCAGATGTGATATAATAGGGGCCGATAATTCTCTGCTTTTCCTCATCAAATCCGAATACGTTGACACTGAGGCTGGGATTTATTTCCTCGAATTTCAAAATGTTCTGAACTTTCAAAGGAAATTCAAGCTGGTCGAAATTAATATTCAGACCATTGCGCAACACTATCCGATTTGCACTTATGTTATTAACACAATATGAGGATGTACGGTCAGAGTGATCCTTTACATTATCTAGAGCTGATATTATAGCCCACTTAAAACAATATTGATCATTATTTTTCACGTTTATGCATGCATGCTTGGATTTGAGACATGTAGGAAGATCTATGTATTGATCCTTTGATTGGCTTATACTGATTTATATTAATTTCAATATGCACTATTCTTATTAGTGACCAGCCACTGTCTCTTTCTTGAAATTCCTGCATTTTTGCATAAATGTCTTCGACCATTTCATTATAAATGTCACTTAGTATATCTCCACTTAGCAATACAGTAATTTTCGACTGGAAAGATTTCACAGAGACCACTAAGTCTTCATCACCGTCACTCATTTTAATATATTCCGCAAAAAGTTCTAAATTGAATTTAAGTGCACAATACTCTTCTAGCAATCTCACTAAGTTTTCCTGAATTAAATTTTTTTGCGTTTTCATAAATGTTTTTGGTTCTAGATCACCTTCATCTTTATTTTCAATAATTAATGTTTGAATGCGTCCGTTAAAACAACTTTTCAACACTTTTACATTATTGTCTTCTAATTCGACACAATTTTTCTTATGCAAATTTGTGCGAATATGATGAGACCATTTGATAACGTCTATATCTACATAACATTTTTCACACCGTTTTATTTTTCTTGTTAGAGAATTAGATGAGGTTGGCACTTCATCCATTAATATTTCCTGATCATTGGAACATTTATAATCGGAAGAGACACTATGAAACTTTATTTTATGCTGTAGTAACACGTCACTCCTGCTTAGCACTTTACCGCATATATCACATTGTTGAGCCGTCAAATCATAAACTCATATGCATTTTTTTTTTGTCATCATACCCATACACTACCCTGCTGATATCACTAAGCATTTGCCCCAGTTCATTCAACTCCCAAATCATAAACGCGTACTTTGTGTCCATGCGTATACAGCTCTGCTGATATATCTTCTAAAAATAGAGCAGATACTTATGATTTCATAAAGAAAATAAAATAACTCTATCCTAAACCCTACTTGTGCCCTGATCACTCAGCACAATCACTTAGAAATCGTCATCAGCATCTTCGTCATACACCCTAGCAACAAAAAAAATATTCAAAGATCTCTTATATCAAAAACGATGATAACACATGTGCATAATGTATCCAATATCTCCCAATGCTATCGTTAGTTTTTCTTATTTTCAAACATTATCAGAATTCATTGGTATGCAGATGAGCTCTACGTTGTAGTGGGGGTTGGTACTGTACAATTGTTTTTTACTATTTGTTTTCCTTGTCTCCCTCCCCTGTTCGGTACCCCGCTCGACCAAATTATACTCATTCTTCTTTGCTGATAAATATGAAAATAATTCAAAGGAATATTGAAGACGAAGGTTGTTAGGTACATAGATCACAAGATGGCAGTAATAACAGCACAAGCTAGAACCACACGAGGTAAATATGAAAATATTTCAAAAGAATATTGAAGGTTGTTAGGAGCAGCAAAAGAGGGTACTTGAAACAGCAGAAGCTAGAACCACAGGAAATAAAAATCATCGAATAATATCATCGCATTATCAGACACCAGAACCAGACATGGCATTAGCCGAGATCATCGCACTAGTAAACGCCAAAACCTAAAAACTATCCGAATTATCACATGTCAGAACCCTAAAAATTGCTCCATGCTCCATGTGGTCCAGAATCCCCACAAACACACTACTGGAATTAAATTCGTCAAATGTGTATATAAAGCGCAAGATATGGAGACAGAAGTAGAAGTGGTTAAGCAAATATCTTTATATGTATCACGTTAAAGAAATTCAACATTCGGGAATTCAGGAAACATACGAGTATATCCATATAAAAACAAGAATTTACTATCCGAAACTAATGGAGTATATACAAGTAGTGATTAACCAATGCGAAATTTGTCAGGCAGTCAAATATGTCCGTACAACAATTAAACCAAAATTCAATTACACAGAAACCCCTTTAGATTGTAATCAGATAATTTACATCCATACATACGAGTATGTTATAAGGAAGGTTAGTTACTTATATTAACCATTGTAGATAAATTTTCAAAATTCGGATCAGCATAGCTATCACTTGACTGATAGAAATCATGTTACAGTTATAGAGCAATTAGAAGAGCACTTAACAAAAGTAGGGAAAACCAATAAGGTAATAGCAGATAATGAATTCAATTCAGTACAAATAAAAGAGTTTCTACAAGAGGAAGGCATTACATTACACCTTACTAAACCAAAGAGCCACATGGGAAACGCTGACATAGAGCGATTCCATAGCACGGTAGCAGAAAAGTTCAGAATTATGTCATTTAACAAAAATAACTATTCAGTTCAGCCTATGATACAGAAAGCCATTAGGAATTATAATGAAAGATTTCAATCAACTATTAAATGCACACCTTTAGATGCACATACCCATAACCAACCTTACAAAAGGTTCCTCGGAACATAGATAGGGAAAAAGAAAAGAAAACAAGAAAATTAAACGAGACAAGAGAAGAGTATAAAGAAAAGAGGTCCATGGGATTCATAAAGAATTATAAGGCAATTAGGCCTTTTACAAACATGAACCGAAATATGAAAAGTCGAAATTAAAAAATATCCACGTTACAAATATTAAAAGACCTTCAAAATTTCCAGCTACAAATATGGACATGGATATTTCTAATGATGATAACCGTGGGGTTATTTCATGCGTCTGTGGAGACGCATTGTCAACAGTTTCTTGACGTACAGGCAATACACGAACTGAACGGATACGTTAAACTACAACTGACAGATGTTATCATAACGAACACATTATACTTCATGTAATAAACCCAGGTGAAATTATAGCACTAGTGAAAAATATCTCTCTAAATTCAGCACCACTAAAGCTAGTACATAGACGTATGTTGAACGAAGAAATCATAGACATAGTACATAAGATTAGAACGTTAGTACCGTTTCAAAATAGACAGAAACTTCTACTACTATCGAAGTGATTCTATTTCCTTTTTTTGTCTTTTTTTAGAATCTACTACTTCACTTCGGAAAAAACCAAATCACTTCACTTTTTAAAACCGAAGCGTTAAGTACACACAGTTGATGTAAGACTGCTAACAAAACAAAAAAAATTGCAATCACAAAACGGGAGCGAAAATGATTAATTTATTAACTTCCCAATGGGAAGTTGTTGTAATGGGGCCGATTTTGTGAATCGCGAATTTTGACATATCTCCACGTTTTAAGGTCACCTGAATCCAAATCCAACGTTTTTACAGAGATGTCTGTGTGTGTGTATGTACGTAATACGTACTACGTATGTGCGTATGTTCGTATGTGCGTATGTTCGTATGTGCGTATGTGCGTATGTGCGTTCGGAATTATCTTTCGCCTCGATTATCTCGAGAACCAAATAGTTCGGTCCAGTAGTTTTTTGTTAGTAATTAAATAACTAAAAAAATAAAGGCAAACTAGCTGAATTTTGAAATTGATGATTTGTACTATTCATTCGTGCAGATTCTCAATACCTTCGTAGTGATTTTTTTAATATTATAATTGTATGTTTTAGCAAAATTTTTATGAATGTCGTAGCAATTATTTAAAAAAAAAATATTATTGAAAAAAAATACTTATGAACAAAAACTAGATGAATGTGTAGAATTTTAAATTTATATTATCAGGCCAGGATAATAATGAGATTTCGAACTAGCCAACTCGTAACAATTAGTTATAATAAAAAAAAATTACGTTGATAACAATAATAATAAAAATGTGGTCTGGGTGCGACCCGCAAGGTCCACACGACTAACTTCCCAGTGGGAAGAAATAAAAAAACAATATTCATTATTTAATTAATAAGTATTATTTTTTTCACATGATCATAAGAAAAGGTTTAATGAAGCTCAATCCCAAACACTAATGGCCTACACATAAAACTTGCTTCTACAATTACTACAATGTTTGACGAACAATGAAATTTTCTTCTTCACGTTATCAAGAAACCATCAACTTGGAGATATCTCATCAATACCACACATCAACTAAGAATGCTGAATTAACATTTCTTTACTTACAAGTAACTAAACAACAATATTGATAACAGACTACGCAGCTGACAGCACAATACAATTTACTTTCTTCATGAATTGTTCAAGACTGACATCACAAAACTACTGCTTTTCACCATGAACCGTTCAAAAATCATCAATAGGAGATTATTAACCATATCCTCAAGAATTTTATCATCTTCAACAAACATTTCCATATTGGCTTGTCACAAAAAAATAATAACTAGCAGAAATTGATGAAGCTCTCATAACATCAATCAGCCCATACACAACATATGCAATTAAATCGGATTTAAAATGGTAGAAATCGACTTTACATAAGACTTATCAAAATATGAAATAACAATATTTTTTCATAAATACTATTTATATGTACTTATAGAAATGAAAAAAATCATTGTTTCATCGAAAATAACTTTTACGGTTTATAACTTCTACTTACAACCATGTTCCACGTCATTATTTATTTTTTAAATGATAAATGTACATTATACTATTACCTCCAAATGTTTTCTCAAACATAATATTCTTGTTTTAATTGCATATTAATAAAGCAACCTTGAATTGCAAAAAGATTGTTGATTTTTTTATATCGAAGAATATATTCACATCCCATTTTTTATTATTATTATTATTATCAACTCCATTTTTTTTATTATAACTAATTGTTACGAGTTGGCTAGTTCGAAATCTCATTATTCTCCTGGACAATTATAATATTAAAAAAAAATCACTACGAAGGTATTTAGAATCTGCACGAATGAATAGTACAAATCATCAATTTCAAAATTCAGCTAGTTTGCCTTTATTTTTTTAGTTATTTAATTACTAACAAAAAACTACTGGACCGATTTTTCTGGAAACTTAATCAGTTCTTAGTTACGTAATTACGCGTCAAATGGTCCCATGTCCATATCATCTTTGGTTCTCGAGATAATCGACGCGAAAGATAATTCCGAACGCACATACGCACATACGAACATACGAACATACGCACAAACGTACATACAGACATCTCTGTATAAACGTTGGATTTGGATTCAGGTGACCTTAAAACGTGGAGATATGTCAAAATTCGCGATTCACAAAATCGGCCCCATTACAACAACTTCCCATTGGGAAGTTAATAAAAAATGGGGTGTGAATATATTCTTCGATATAAAAAAATCAACAATCTTTTTGCAATTCAAGGTTGCTTTATTAATATGCAATTAAAACAAGAATATTATGTTTGAGAAAACATTTGGAGGTAATAGTATAATGTACATTTATCATTTAAAAAATAAATAATGACGTGGAACATGGTTGTAAGTAGAAGTTATAAACCGTAAAAGTTATTTTCGATGAAACAATGATTTTTTTCATTTCTATAAGTACATATAAATAGTATTTATGAAAAAATATTGTTATTTCATATTTTGATAAGTCTTATGTAAAGTCGATTTCTACCATTTTAAATCCGATTTAATTGCATATGTTGTGTATGGGCTGATTGATGTTATGAGAGCTTCATCAATTTCTGCTAGTTATTATTTTTTTGTGACAAGCCAATATGGAAATGTTTGTTGAAGATGATAAAATTCTTGAGGATATGGTTAATAATCTCCTATTGATGATTTTTGAACGGTTCATGGTGAAAAGCAGTAGTTTTGTGATGTCAGTCTTGAACAATTCATGAAGAAAGTAAATTGTATTGTGCTGTCAGCTGCGTAGTCTGTTATCAATATTGTTGTTTAGTTACTTGTAAGTAAAGAAATGTTAATTCAGCATTCTTAGTTGATGTGTGGTATTGATGAGATATCTCCAAGTTGATGGTTTCTTGATAACGTGAAGAAGAAAATTTCATTGTTCGTCAAACATTGTAGTAATTGTAGAAGCAAGTTTTATGTGTAGGCCATTAGTGTTTGGGATTGAGCTTCATTAAACCTTTTCTTATGATCATGTGAAAAAAATAATACTTATTAATTAAATAATGAATATTGTTTTTTCTTCCCACTGGGAAGTTAGTCGTGTGGACCTTGCGGGTCGCACCCAGACTTTGAAGTGAGCATAGGCCCTTAGCCTTAATTCTCAGTCCGCTACCGTCATTTCAATATTTCAATTCCGATTCATTTCGATTTGACGTAAACATAAAACAACTTATGATATGTGATAGAGATGGTATGATTATTATGTTCTTGGACAGTATTGCTGGTCGTGTCGTTCAAATGAAAAATAGAAAAAGTAAAAAAATATTGTGTTTGTGCTTTCTTCAAAGAAGGTAACGTTTGATTTTGATGTCTGGGTTGACAAGAGCAAAGGCAACGGTATACCATCCTACGTAAATTCGGATTCCAATGAGAATTTTTTCTTGAAAAATAAAATTAAAGGCACGAGTACGATAACTTTGGCGCCAAAAAATTGATAACGGTTTTTTGTAGAGGGGTCAAAAACAAGCATTTTTTACTACAGGAGGGGGTCTATCTCGCCCCGCTTAGGAGGTAGGGGCAATTTAAAAAATAAATTACTTAAAATGAAAAAAACAATAATTAAAAAACAACGGCAACACTTACAATGAAGTACTATACCGGTTTTGAAAGCCAGAAACCTGTTCTTTAATCCTAAATTTAAATTAAATTATTTTTGTCAATGGTTTTTGAAAAATTCGCATGCAAACTCAAAATTTTGAAAAAAAAAAAAGTTTAGACCGATTTTTTTCAAAATGGTGAAATGAAGTGCGAAATTGGCTTTTTGTGGTCAATGCCTATATCAATTCTGAATCGAACAAAAAAAACCGAATGGTTTAATGTCTTCTAGTATTTGAGAAAACTGAAAATTACTAAAACTACTTTTTATGAGATTTTTGTTTTTTGGTATTTACGGTGATCTCACTTTGAGGATTAATGTTGATGATAGGTTTATCTTTGTAAGTAAAGTACAGCAAATCATTTAGCGTTACTCAGAATGCACCACGAGGAGGTAGACTTGCTTTGCATTCCGCATCCCAGTCAGTCAGTCAGTTTGTGAGTAAGTCAGGAGTTAGTTAAAAATAGTCAAATCAATTTTCAATGCATTAAAAATAGCTTATGATCAGAAATTTCTTGACTCCTGGAAAACATGTAGATCTTGGCTTGTAAATGTTGAAGGCAGAGCATTTTGTAAGTACTGTAAATGTAATGTAACCTTATTAGACCGACATCAGAAAACTTCCTCGCATAATGCCTTATTTGAAGTGACATTTCAGCGTCATTCAAAAAGTCAACTGTTTTATCTCGAAAATACGAATTTATTAGAAAAGAAATTATATGTGTTATGTATTGTGTTCAACGCAATCTCCCATTTTCCACTATGGATACATTACCTGATCTTTTGGTATTACTCAATCCAAAAGAAAGTACGCTAAAGTGCAAGTCGACTAAGTCAAGAGAAATTGTTAAATTGATTTCTCAATTCGCAAAAGATAAAATAAGTAATGATTTGAAAACACGTAAGTTATAGATGATTATAGATGAATCAACAGATGTTTCTACAAAAAATTGTTTGGTACTTATAGTCGAAGACCGACAAAAAATATAGATATCTTAAAGAAAACCGCATCATTGATAGATTTTTTGGACTTTTGGAGCTCAGTGAATCAACAGCAACAAAAATAGCTTGTGCTATTAAAAAGTGTTTCATTGAGTCTAGCATACCTCCAAATAACCCCATTGGCCTCGCCACAGACAATGCTTATGAGAGGAGAGATCACAGGTGTGAAAACACAATTAAAAGACCTGAATCCTAAAATGTTGCACTTGCCATTCACTTAATCTCTGTGCATCAAGTGCTGCTAAACAACTTCCTTCATTTTTAAATGAATTTGTTAGGAATATTTTCTCTCACTTTTCACATAGTCCAAAGAGGCAAGCAGCATTTACAGAGCTTCAAGAGTCATTTAACAGCCCGATACACAAAATTTTAAATATTTGTCAAACACGTTGGCTGTTAACTCAGACAGCAGTTGATCGAGTGTTTGAACAGTGGATAGCCTTATCTCAATATTTTATTTTAATTTCTACAGAAGAAAAAGCCCAGTCCTGTTCGAACACAGATAGTATTTGCAACTACTTCGATGGCAGAACCAAGTATTATCTGTTTTTCTTGTCTCATATTCTAACGCATATTAATAAAATGAATAAACTTTTACAATCCGAAAAAAACAATGATTCACTTAGTTGGGCCGGTTTTAGAACAAAATACTTTACTTGTAATCTCGATGAAGCCATCAGATTTAGTATCAATACAGACAAACTGTAAGAATTATTATATTGAGCTAATTGGCCAATTTAAAAAAAAGATTTTTATTTTCAAACCAAAAACAACTTAAATATTTGAAATTTCTGGATCCAAAAAACATTCAGCATGGAGAAATGCCAACCATGACAGATATGTTTAAAGAATTTCCGTACTTCACTGCCTCCCCAGCTGATCTTAACGCTCAATGGAGACATTTTATGCACTATAACCGCGATGAAATAAAAAATTACGATGGAGATTTGGTTGATTTTTGGATCAATTTAAAATCAATAAAGAATTTGATGTTTAAAGATTTAGCTTCATATACATATGCTCAATTTGACAATTTTGCCACATTGTAGTGCGGCAGCTGAGAGATGTTTTTCAGAACTCAATAATATTAAAACGAAATTAAGAAATAGTTTAGACGTAGAAACAACCCATTTGATATTTTGTAAAACATCATAGCTAAGGTATTTGAACCAGATTTAACCCTGGTAAATTTTATTTCCAAATATTCATACATTGATGGTAAGTTCTTACAAAATTGACGATCATAAAATAACTTTATTAATTTTTTTTTTATATATGTAAATAGTATGGCGGAAATTCATAGTCAGCCTTTGATTAGGGTATAAAATCGATTCTGTTTAAAACCGGTTTTAAATTTAAAACCATATTTTAAGTTTTGTTATTCATAGACACGTTTTTCCCATCCTCTAACGAGTTCCTACTTTAAAACGTATTTTAAATGTTTTTTGATCAAACAAAGCCAAACGGCAACATACTTTGACAGAAATCTAGTAAATTCACATAAAAAAATAATTCGAACTTAAAAATGGAGTAAATATACAAAAATTAGGTGGATGTCTCGACTGAGAAATGTGCAAAGTTCCACTGTTAATAGATTTGGTTCTGTTAGTGAACGGTTTATTGTTATCGGTGAAAATGTTGTCCAACCGTGGTGCCTAAAGAAAAATTCATGTTTTCAATATGAACGTTTCATTTCATACCAAAAAAATTCGCATGTAGGTATACAATGTCTGAGGTTTGTAGCTTTTGTGGTGCACAAAAGTGGGCAAAAGAATCTGCTGGATTGTGTTGTTCAAGGGGAAAAGTTATGCTGAGAGAAATCGGTGCACCGCCGGAACCACCAAAGAGCATTCTGCTGGGTGATCATATCCTTCGTCAAAAACATTTTAGAGAGTCCTAGAAAGTTTAACTCAGCCTTTCAAATAACCTCCTTTGGTGGTAAACGCATGACAGAAGGCAACTTTTTGCCCACTTTTAAGATTCAGGGTCAAATTTACCACCTTATCGGAGGTGCCGTGAAATAACGCCAAGCGAAATAAAGACAAATCTCGGAATTTGGCATTGTTTCACTTTACAACAGTGAAATAAGGCCATATTTCATCATTTGGCCTTATTACACTTCGGTAAAGTGACATAAGGCCAATTTGGTCTTATTGCCCTGCAATTAGTTATAAGAGTGCCGTGACATATGCCGCGTAGCGGCGCCCTGAGCACCTGCATATGAGGCCGAAGGCCGTCCGGTGTATGAGTCGAGGAAATGTCCATAGATTTTTTTTTTTATTAGCGAGCGTAGCGAGCCCACCCACCCCAACTAAGTATTGAAGTGACTAGGGGGCAAAAGCCTGAAAGTCGGGAAGAGTGAGCTCGCTACGCTAGCTAAAAAAAAAAAAAAATCTATGGACATTTCCTCGACTCATACACCGGACGGCCTTCGGCCTCACATGCAGGTGCTCAGGGCGCCGCTACGCGGCATATAGTTAGATTTCTTTTCGTTTGACATTTTACATTCTCAAAAATTGTGGACTTATTACCCATTTTAGACTGAACAAATTGTGGACTTATGATCCGATGGGACAAAATGGAAAAGGCCATATTTGGTCTTATTTTACAAACTGGATTGGCCTTATTTCACTTTACCGAAGTGTAATAAGGCCAAATGTTGAAATATGGCCTTATTTCACTATTGCAAAATGAAATAAAGCCAAATTCCGAGATTTGGCCTTATTTCGCTTGGCGTTATTTCACGGCACCCTTATCGGAACATTAAAGCCTGACAGTAAAGTTAATTCAATTTCCTACAAATCTATTTCATGGGAAATTCAGAAGCTGAATACATTTCTGTTTTAAAACTGGAAGGGGGAGAAGCAAGGCGAGCACGGGTCAGCTAGTATATTTATATATTTTACCAACATCACACTGATGAACATTTCTTCCAAAAAAGTGTAAAGTCACTAGCACTTGTATATGTATTGGAATTGGTAGCACACGATTCGTTTGAGGATCTTTCATATCATGGATATTATCAAAAATTTAGCAGTGGTTTTGTCGAACCTATTTTTTTTCATTTTTCATTTTCAATGCAATTTTTATTGGGTAATTCAGTATTTCTTACATGCTAGACAAAAACGCTTAAAACTAGCTTAACTAACTTACTATGTAATGTAACTCTAACTTACTGACCCTATGCGGGTGCTCTAAGCTAAACCTAACGCTTAAAACTATGTCTTTCGACGTTTACGAACTAGACTTATTTATTAACTTAACTTATCGAAGTGAGGACTAAGAAAATTTATTTTTTTAAAAAAAACTTAGTAAATGAACATTTTTTGTTACTTAAAATTAATTTAAAAGAGTCTTAAATCTAACTTAGAAGCTACCTTAATAAACCTTAAAAACTATCTTAATCTAAAATACATACGTAATTTATACGTAAATTTTTTTTTTTTTTTTTTGTGCAAAGCGCTGCGATTTTTTTTTTTTTTTTTTTTGCAAAGTGCTGTTAAATTTTTTTTTTTTTTTTTCTATAAAATTAATTAAAATTAATTAAACTTAACCTACCCTAACCTATGTAAGTCGGCCATAGTGAAAAGGCCAACTTTGCCCCTTTAGAAAGGCTACCCCGGATCGTATGGAACCGACGAAGGAGTTCTCTCTCCGTCCCCTAACCACCAGAATTTCTGGCGCTGCCGTTCAACATCGCGCAAATCGCGACCTGATACCGCTCTACTGTACCGGAGACGCTCCGGAATGCTGTGTGTGACGTGTCGGTTGTAGGTTAGTCGCCTATCCGCAGCTGTCCGGGCAACATGGAAGATTAGCGGCACCGCTAATCTGTCCTGGATCAGACCTTCTCTATTTAGATAGAGGAATGCCTCTGGCGAAACGAAGCGTTAAGGCACACTCTCTCGTGGTACATGTCATTGGGGTAGAAGGCCCCAGAGATCAGGTTATTCATCGAGTTCATTGCTCTTGCAATGTGCCCCCGAATCATCATGATCACGAAATTATCCACTCTGTTTATGTTCGCCCTGTTATACAGGACCTCATTGGAATAGAATTTTTTGTACTCAGACTCTGGTGTTCTGTATAAGCGAAGGCAAGCCCTGAGGCAAGCCCTCTCAAACACCCGAATCCTTTCCATCGAGCTTGCTCCCACGTTGAACCACACGGGACAACCATATGCGAGCATGGGCCGGATAAGGGCCATGTAGCAGATTACCTTCACTCTCGCATCGAGTTGGCTGCTATAAAACAGTCTCTTTGTGAGAGCGAAAGCCGCTTTGGCTCTGGCCAGAGCAGCATCTATATGTTTGTTAAAATATAGATACTGGTCTAGCCAGAGCCCAAGGTATCTGACTACACTTCGACACGCTAACGGTTGTCCGTGTTGTCCCACGATTGAAAACTTTCGCCAATTCTTTCTGGTATCCGCAGAGGCCCCAGATAACGACGTCCTAAACAGGATGGTTTCCGACTTCTGGAAGTTGATTTTCAACTTCCAGTCGTCGCAATATCGCTTGATCTTATCGAAGTCACGCTGCAAGAGTATTGCAATGACCTCAATCTTTGGTCCTGATCTGTACGCTATCAAGTCGTCTGCGTACGCTATAGCTTGGTGAAGAGATCCTACAAGATCGCTGGTGTAAATGTTAAAGAGGATCGGCGAATTTACCGCACCCTGTTGCAGACCATTTTTAATATCGAAAGTACTAGCAGAAGTCACATTGCCATTTTTCACAATGAACTGTCTACCGGTGAGCATATTACAAAACATGTATAGCAGTGGTTTACTTATGCCCAGCCTACTCAACTTGTAGAAGAGTCCTTCTAGCCATACGGTATCGAAGGCCTTCTCCAAGTCAACCAGGCAGGCACCCGTGCATTGTTTCTTGCTTTTGTTCCATTGGATATCCGACACCAGTTTAGACGCGGCATGTATAGTATCATGCCCCGCCTTGAAACCGAATTGGTTATCCGGAACAATGTGCATGTCCTCAACCCACTTAGACAACGCTCTATTGATCACTTTTTCGAATACCTTGCTGATATTCGGAAGGAGACTTATCGACCGGAGATTCGCCGGATTGGAAGTATCCTTACCCCTTTTAGGAATAGGATGTACCACCGCTGTCTTCCAATGCGCAGGATAATGTGCATTATTCAGCGCATTGTTAAACAGGATGGTGTAAATGTTTACCGCTTCTAGAGGGAGGTGTCGAAGCACAATGTTAGACACTCCGTCGATACCCACGGATTTCTTCCTTCTCAATGATTCGAAGATCGCTTGGAGTTCTATCTTCGATATGAACGGGGGATGTACCACCTCATCGGCGATGACATTGTTTGCCATATTATCGTCATTGAACTCGGTGAATCCGATATTCTCTGATCGCCAGTGTTCTATATCATTTCGAAGATAGAAGTTGTGCACAAGGACTCGATTCTCCAGGTCGTGGTTCGGGCAAATGCTATCATTCACCTTATACACTTCCTGGAAAGTCGCTCCTATAGCCTCTACCTTCTCCTGCGGATCTTCGATCACAAAGAAGTTGTCATCACAGACTGCGTTCCCTGGATCTATGCCTGCTGTTATAAGTATTTGTTCGTTGTTCGTCGTTCGGGGGATCTTGAGACACGGCAGGTCGTTTTGATTATTCCTCCGAAATATTTTATTTATTTGCGGGAACATACTCGGGTTGTTGGATTTTACAGCCCGAATTTTGTTGTTCCAATGCAAGTTTACAGAAAGTCTGTAATTTTCTTTAATCAACATTTGGAGGTTTTTAATCAACGACTTGAGTGTCCTGACCTCCGAGTTTTGTCTGTCAGTAAACCGTCTGTACAAGGTTTTTAATCTTGACAGAAGTCTACTTTTTTGTAAGTGAAGTGCGTCAATTGTTGCATTGCGGTATATGTCTACGTTGTCAGTTTGTTGATACCGAGGTATCGTTCTGTCCATCGTTTGTTTAATTGTCTCGTCCATTCGTTGTAGGTATCTGTCGATCTCCTCATTTGACAGATTCCTATTGGACGGTGGGTAGAGCGAGTTCGAGGAGAGTGCTCTTGTCAGTACTCTGGAGAAGCGTGTCCAGCGCGTCCTACTGTAATTGTAGGGGTACGTTTGGACAAACTCCTCCAACTCCGCAATCTCGTTGGGAATTGTGATTTCGGCACTGAGTCCGCAATGGTCACTGTCATACACGAATGTATGTAGGCAGTTTCTCGTTTGTCGGTTCGTGTTGGTCAGTTGTAACCGTACGTCGAACAGCAGAAGATCCAGATAGGAGCCGCCTCTAGGATACGACGGACTATCGGTAGCTTTCAAATCGAGTCTATACTCGACATTGTGCAGACCCCACCAATTGAATAGTAGGTTCCCCCTAGAATTAGGTATATTATTTCCCCAATCACTGTGCTTGGCATTCAAATCTCCGGCCAAAATGAAATAGTTCTCTTCCGATTCTAGCCTTAGACATCGAAAAAGTGTCTCGAGCTCTGTTATAAATGAAGTGGTTTGAGTAGTTCCAGAAGCGTAGACCGCGACCACGTACAACCTTTTTCCACTATGGAGGGGGATGCACACGATACACGCTTCCAGCTCCTGGAACCTCCGCACTTCACCGCTGTACACAGCCTTGTAACGCAAATCTTTCCTAATGAAGATCGCAACACCTCCCCCTTGAATGGAGTTGGGTCGGTCTCTTCTTATAATATTATATCTATTGTGCCATAGTTTGTGCTTCTGAGATAGCTTAGTTTCGCTAACCAAAAGTACGTCAGGGCTTTGGTCCTCTAACAACTTAAAAAGTACAGTTCTTCGCTCGATCCTTATCAGTGAATTCACATTCACCGCAAGGATCTTCAAAGGTTTCTCCGCCATCGTACCCATTACGACTGGTGGTGCGCTAAGCCCGGCAGAAATGCGTAGATCTGGTCCACCCGTTTCGCCTGCTCTTGTAACTGACGCTGCAACTGGCTCATTTGCCCTTGAATAGAGAGCAAAATGGCCAGCAGGTCCGGCTGAGTCTCAGGTGCTTTAGGCACTGGGGCCTGTGCAGCAACCTTCGGCTGTTGTTGTACCGTATTTCCCCGGCCTGACGCCATTTGGGCGTAGGTCCATTGGGGAGTGACGGCTGGAGTTTGACTAGAAGCGGGTGGACGCTTCACTTCAACTTTCTGCTGGCGAGCCAGATTTATTTTTTTCATATACTGGAACTTAGGACAACCGCGATAGTTTGCGGTGTGTCCCGAGTTCCCACATAAAGCACACGAGAGTTGGGCCCTATCTGCTACCCTATCCTGACCAAGAGAACATTCTTCTGCTTTGTGGTTCTTGCCACACTTAACGCATCGAGGCTGCATTTCGCAGTTTGACGCGGCGTGCCCGAACCTTTGGCAGCGAACACATTGGAGAATGTTTTCGCTCCTTTTTACTCTTTCCCAGGTTACAACCTGGTAGTCTAGGACATTAATACTCCTTAGACCATCCAGTTTGCTATTGGGTGAAAGCTGTACCAGGAAGAACGGTAATTTCCGCTTCTCCCTTTTGGCCCTTACTGTGGTGAACGGCTTGACCCCCACGAACTCAAGACCGTCGCACTTTTTTTCCCTCAGCATCTGAAGGAGCTCCTCCGGTTCGGTAGACGAATCCATCCCCCTCAGCAGCATTGTTTGCAACTTTTCCCCCTTCGGGGTGAAGGAGAAGAACTCTGTCGTCGATTCCTTTAACAAGCTCTTTATTTTTTTATACTGTTCCACTGTATTACAGTGGATAGCATGCCTATCTTCATTTAATCTTTTAATATAGAAATTAATGCCTATGGCCGACTTACATAGATTGATGGTTTCTTTTAACTCCATTTTAAAAGTGTTGATTGGAGGCACTTTCACCTTCGCGCTCTTCTGCTGCTGCTGTTGTTGCTGCTGCTGTTGTTGCTCCTGCTGCTTTGGCTGCTGCTGTTGTTTTTGCGGCTGCTGTTGTTTTTGCGGCTGCTGTTGTTTTTGCGGCTGCTGTTGTTTTTGCGGCTGCTGTTGTTTTTGCGGAATTTTTTTTAACTGCTGCGTTTGTTGTTGTGGCTGTGTTTGGTGCAGTTTTGGTTGCTGCACATGTTGCTGCTTAGCTGGCAGCTGTTGTGTTTGTTCGGAGCGCTGGAGCTCTAATTGCTGCTCCTTCTCTCTTCTGGCTGTTTGTTTAGCCTTGATAGCGAGCACCGTCTGCTGGAGCTGACGTATGCTGTTACTGAGACACTCCAGCTGTTCTTCCTCATCTTCCGATTCGGAAGCCGCTAACGAGGCGAAGCTGTTACTATCGCCCGTGTATCGTCCTTCCCCACCGTCGGAGACGTATGGGAACTCATCGTCATCGACCGATCGAAGACTCTGCTCATTTACTGCTGCTGCTGATGTTGTCGATGGCGCCCCCATCCTCACTTCACCTTGCAGCTTTTCGGTAGAAGCTGAAAGAGAGGGGCGCTTAACTAGATTGGAAGTTGGCCTTAGCTTCCTCCTTCTCTTTGCCGTACTTTCACTAGCCGCTGGTATTGGACGGCTTTCAATAACAGCCTCATCGGCAGATGTTTCTTTTCTGTCCGCTACTCCCGCTATGGGGAGCACGGACCTCTCTCTCCTATCCATCACTTATTGTTTTTTTTTTCTGTGTCTCTATCACTAATTTGTTTTTAGTTTTTATTTAGAAATAAAAAAACGTAACACACGAACACTTTTTGTATTATCCCCCGGCGGGGATCGATCCCGAGTCCGTCGGGTCACGTTATACTAACACCTCCACTAGGCTAAATCGCCGCTTAAACGTGGTGTGTCTAACTAACTATGTGTTCTTACACGATTTATATTTTTGTTTTGCACAAAAGCCGAAACACGTGTATAGTCCACGGAGGTCTGTGTACGACTTTGTCGAACCTATACCTCGAATAAAATTCTTTCTCATCTAACTCCTCAAATGGGTTCGATCGGGTTTTATACATTATTGATTTGTTATTAATTTAACATCTTCGAAAATTTGGAAATCACGATCCTCCGGAATCATTTTAATAACTTTCTTCATTAATGAATGCTGAAAAAAGCTGTTTTTATTTACTTAAAATGACGTTTGACTCATTTTAAATTTAAAACGGCTTTCTAGGTTTAATATGGACACTATGACAACTATGAATACCAAAAAACCGGTTTTAGCTTAACTAGATGATTAAATATTTTTAAAATGGGTTTTATCTGACTATGAATTTGCGCTTTTGTTTCTGTAATCGTTTTACATTAGAGAATTTTTGGTCTGCAATTAATAAAATTTATCAAATCCTTTCCAGAAAGCTTAATATTCCTATCGTCACATGTTTGGTTTATGTAACATAGTATTTACATTTTTAATAAATATAGGCGCAAATTCATAGTCAGATAAAACCCATTTTAAAAATATTTAATCATCTAGTTAAGCTAAAACCGGTTTTTTGGTATTCATAGTTGTCATAGAGTCCATATTAAACCTAGAAAGCCGTTTTAAATTTAAAATGAGTCAAACGTCATTTTAAGTAAATAAAAACAGCTTTTTTCAGCATTCATTAATGAAGAAAGTTATTAAAATGATTCCGGAGGATCGTGATTTCCAAATTTTCGAAGATGATAAATTAATAACAAATCAAAAAGGTATAAAACCCGATCGAATCCATTTGAGGAGTTAGATGAGAAAGAATTTTATTCGAGGTATAGGTTCGACAAAACCACTGCGTTTACCACCAAAGGAGGTCATTTGAAAGGCTGAGTTAAACTTTCTAGGACTCTCCAAAAAAGTTTTTGACGAAGGATATGATCACCCAGCATAACTTTTCCGCTTGAACAACACAATCCGGCAGATTCGTTTGCCCACTTTTGTGCACCATAAAAGCTAGAAACCTCAGACATTGTAAACCTACATGCGAATCCTTTTGGTATGAAATGAAACGTTCATATTGAAAACATGAATTTTTCTTTAGGCACCACGGTTGGATAACATTTTCACCGATAACAATAAACCGTTCACTAACAGAACCAGGTCTATTAACAGTGGAACTTTGCACATTTCTCAGCCGAGACATCCACCTAATTTTTGTATATTTACTCCATTTTTAAGTTCGAATTATTTTTTTATGTGAATTTACTAGATTTCTGTCAAAGTATGTTGCCGTTTGGCTTTGTTTGATCAAAAAACATTTAAAATACGTCTTAAAGTAGGAACTCGTTACAGGATGGGAAAAACGTGTCTATGAATAACAAAACTTAAAACATGGTTTTAAATTTAAAACCGGTTTTAAATAGAATCGATTTTATACCCTAATCAAAGGCTGACTATGAATTTGCGCCAAAGATTCTATTGTCCTAACTAAAATGAGAAATATAATATTACCGAAACATCAAAATTTAATAATTCACCTTGAATTCGAATGCAATAAATAGAGGTGTCGATGATTGAATCGTACGTAGTCTTCTTCCACGGTTACTTTTGGATTTTCGTTTAATAAATATTTGCTCAATAAAGATAAATTAATATTTTCAAATGAACTTTGTGTTTTTTTTTAACATGAATTAAATTTGTTTACATGTCTAATTCGTGCGCCAAAGGCGGTATGAATACCCTTATGGTCTCTCGCTTGGCAGACACCTTGATGTGGTGCGAGAGCTTAAGTTTCAATGACTCACTCAGCCGCGAGAACCTCGCTCTCGGATGTGCTGACTGAGGAGTAACCAAGAGCTGCCCCCCCTAATCCAATGCGACCCGTGCCTATTGGATGGTTTGCAGCCAGGGGGTATACAGGCTGTATTATAACGGAGCCTCTCTGACACAGGACCGCCTCAGGGAGTAACTGTGGTCTTACTGCGCTAATGCGGGGCTCTGGCGCAGCCGACGCTCTTTTCCCGCGCTACTCGTGGGAGTGAATCCAAAAAACAATAACAAAACTAAAACAAAAACAAAACAAAACATAAAAACAAACCTGGATAGAATGCGGGGTAGTACCGCATCTATGCCAGCGGGTCAGCTGGAGCAAAGGCTCTGCGTGGATGACCTGGTAAGAAGTCGGCCGGAATCAAACCGAGAGGGAGGTGTAAGGCGAGTGCAACCCAGCACCAGCCAAAAAGCCGCCACGACCTCAAGGGAGATCTGTGGGTCGAGGACAGAAGCACGGCAAGAAAGTGCCAGAACGGAGGGTGGGAGCCAAGCTCTAGCCCCCCGCATCTTGGGCAAGGTAGCTGCGGCCGAAGAAGACGCAAGGAGCTCGAGCATAGTTCGGGCACCAACAGCTCCTCAAACCAATGCCGCTCCAAGCACCAAAAGGAAGCGAGCCTGTCCGCCGATGCCACCACCTGGGCAACCGGGAGGCAAAGATGACCCCCTGAGAAAGGGTCTGAGCGGTGCGTGTTCTCGCTGGTACCTGCGATACCTCGAAAAGGGCTTTGCACCTGAGGTAGCCAGGAAAAAAGCAGAGGAGCATAGGGCGAAGCCCGACTCCGCTGATGTGTCTTTAGCCAAGAGGGGCAGCAATGCCATAACACCTCCTGAAAGCAATGTTCAGAAAAGGCTGAGGATAGAGAAGAGCGCCAAGAGACCCAAGGCAGAGCCTGCGAATGCTAGCGCTGTCTCGGCTGACAGAAGCTATGCTGCGGCTGCTAAGGCAGCTGCACCTAGTGGAAGGCACGCTGAGGCTGCGAAGGCTGAGCAGGTTGCGGTACTTCCTGTGAACTATCCACAGGAAATGCTCGATGCCGAGGACCTCAGGGCACTAGAGGGCGCCATCGTGGCGGAAATGGCCTTGGGATGGGAATATAAGCTCAAATTCCAGGGCATTCATTTCAGGAACGGCATGCTACTGGTCGACTGCGAAACGCCACAGACTGTGGAATGGATGAAGACCGTAGCACCTAAATTAAAGAAATGGAAGGGAGTGGGCCTAACTGCATGCGACAATGTGGACACGTGCTCATTCCATCAGCATATTCTTTCCACGCAGCGTGGATCAGGAATACGAGACGACGCTGGCACTCCTGGAAGCGCAAAATGATGGCCTGAACATCAAGGCGTGGAAGGTGCTGTATGGTCGAAACGAGGGGACCGGGCAGTTACTGGCTCTCGGAATTGACCAGCAATCTTTTGAGGCCATTAAGGCACAAAACTGCACTCTGAGCTACCGGTTCGGCAAGGTGACGGTGGGTGGACTCAGGAAATCGGAGGAGAGCGCAGGGCATAGTACCAACTCGACACCAACTGAACAGGGGACACCACCGAAAGCAGAGCATTCTGCTGCGCTGACGGTCAAAACACTAACTCCGATTGCTGAGCAGGATGCTCGGAGTGCGGATGAATTTATGTCCATCTCATATGACTCGTTATCTGAGGAGGACATAAACAGGACAATAATCTCACTCCCTCTGGACTGCAATCTAGAGAAGGAAGAGATTCTGCTGGCGGAGGGTGGGGCAACAGCCCCCGACGAGCACTAGCTCGATGACCTCCAAGCACACAAAAAATATAAAGGTCGCCCAGGTAAACATCCACCATGCCATATCGGCTTCAGCCGTAATAGCTAGGATGTTCACCAAACAAAACCTGGGCATTGCACTGATTCAGGAGCCATGGATCCTGAAAGGAGAAGTCAAAGGACTATCGTGTAGAGACGCAAAGGTAATTTGGGATATAAGAGTGACCAATCCAAGGGCATGTATTCTTATAAATAACAAAATTAACTTTCTCTTACTTTCAGAATATGCGACGCGAGATCTGGTGCCACTGCAGGTATTCTTAAATTTCAATGGTGTATACCACACCACAATTATCGCATCTGCATACTGTGCTGGGGATGAACCGGCTGTACCAACAGAACTGCAACGCTTAGTGGAGCATTGTAATAAGCTCCAAATGCCGCTGCTGATTGGATGTGATGCCAACGCTCACAATGTTATTTGGGGAAGCACCGACCCCAACATCAGAGGTGAGTCATTATTAGAATTTATTCTTAGTTCATCTCTCGATATATACAATGCAGGGAACACCCCAACCTTTGTCACTAGAGTCAGAAAGGAAGTCCTCGACCTTACGCTAGGTAGTCCAAGCATTAGTAGGTTAGTCAGAAACTGGAGAGTATCAGATGAGCCGTCACTATCTGACCATAGAATCATTATTTATGACTTAGATAGTGCATGTATCATGAGAAACCCAGTAAGAAATCCTGGGAAAACAGACTGGAAGGTCTACAAAGAAACGCTAGATAGTAACCTGGAGAATATTGATCATAGGAGGGCTCCGGCACACTATCTAGAGTTAGAAAACGCGGTAGAGGGCATTAGTACCGCTATTACAAATGCGTTTGAATCAAGTTGTCCCATAAGTAACAGAAAGGGAGGAAGAGATGTGCCGTAGTGGAGCAGCAACTTGTCAAAATTACGCTCTGATACTCGCAAACTGTTCAACAGAGTAAAATGTAATGGGGATTGGCAAAGCTACAGGATGGCACTTACAGAATACAATAAAGAACTGAGAAATTCGAAAAGAGAGAGTTTCAAGAAGTTCTGCGAAACAATAATAAACACTCCTGCTGCGGCAAGATTACACAAAGCCCTAGCAAAGACGGGGGGTATGTCAACATCACTGAAACAACCAGATGGCAGTTTCACTGAAAATGAGGAACAAAGAGCACTACTGCTCTTAGAAACTCATTTCCCCGGGAGTTCGCGGAATACTTGTGAAGGGAGCATGACCAACATAACCAGACCTCGGAAAGAAGACTGGAAGATTGCAGGAAATATCTGTTCCAGAGAGAATTGAATGGGCAATTAGCTCCTTTCAGCCTTTCAAGTCACCAGGTGTGGATGGGATCGAACCAGCCTTATTGCAAAGGGGGCAAGAGGAACTACTACCACACCTATCAGAATAATTAAAAGTAGTCTCGCACTGGGTTATATACCAAACCAGTGGAGGCGGGCGAAAGTTGTGTTCATACCAAAAATGGGGAAGAAAGACCCAGCACAGCCGAAGTCATACAGACCGATCAGCCTAACATCGTTCCTTCTCAAAACAATGGAGAAACCTGTGGATAATCACTTAAGGGAGGATGTTCTTAGCGCATCCCCACTCCATCAGCTTCAGCATGCATACAGATCGGGCAGATCTACAGAGACCGCTCTCTATCAACTGACGGAAATTATTCAAGGAGCTCTTGAAACAAAAGAGACAGTAATCTGCGCCTTCCTAGACATTTGACAACACTTCGCATGAAGCTATTAAACGAGCCCCGGACAGGAAAGGAGTAAGCAGAACAGTATCTAAGTGGATGTATGAGGTACTGAGAACAAGATCAGCAGAAACTCAAACATCAAGAGAAGTTATCAAGGTCAACACGACAAGGGGATGTCCGCAAGAAGGAGTGCTTTCTCCTCTAATGTGGAGCCTTGTTGTGGACGAACTACTTGAAAAGCTAACAAACCTCGGAATCAACTGTCAAGCTTATGCTGATGACATTGTACTGATTGCCAGAGGGAAGTTTGAAGAGACCCTATGTGATATTATACAAAGGGGCCTAAAAGTAACTCTACAATGGTGCCATCAGGCTGGGTTGAATATAAACCCGGCTAAAACCACGATAGTACCATTCACGAGGAAAATAACACTAAAACTAAAACCGATCCGACAGTCGGGCGTGTTACTGACACCGGTAACAGAGGTAAAGTATCTAGGGCTATACCTAGACAGTAAACTCATGTGGAAAAAGCACACAGAGGAGGTATCCACAAAGGCTACCCGCGCTCTAATGATATGTAGGAGCCTTGCGGGCAAGTCTTGGGGACTCAGCCCAAACATTCTAAGATGGATGTATATTGCCATTGTGAGGCCAACGATCACATATGGGGCGATAGCTTGGGCAAAACGTACCAGTCTGGTCACAACGAGGGAAAGACTCACTAAAGTGCAAAGACTTGCGTGCCTCTGTATCACTGGGGCCATGAGAACATGTCAAACTGCTGCCATTGAAGTACTCTTAGAGCTGACTGCCCTCCATCTCGTAGTGGAGCAAAGTGCAAAGCGAATGATCCTAAGGATGGCAAAGGAAGGTATTGGAAGGGAGAAATGTGTCAGCTCGAAAGAATATGGTACACTTCTTAAAAAACTTCCCCTTCTGGCAATCCCTAGGGATGATAATATTAAAAAATTTAACTTTGGGAAAAACTTTCGCACTAAGTTAAGTACAAAAAAGAATGGAGCAACGAATCCGCAAAATATGGACTGAGTAACCACGCGATAAAGTGGTACACAGACGGCTCGAGAACAGAGGGAGGGACAGGGGCAGGAGTGTTTGGGCCAAGAACGAAACACTCAGAACCCATGGGCAAGAGTACCAGCATCTTCCAAGCTGAAACACATGCTATAGACAGATGCATCCAACTCGCGAAAGAGGGTATAGAAACTGTGACATAGCAATACTGTCAGACAGTCAAGCAGCTATCAAAGCACTCGATTTCTATGTTATTAAGTCGAAACTTGTTTGGGAATGCTTAAACAAACTTAATGAATTAGGCAGAAATAATAAAGTTACACTTTGCTGGGTACCCGGTCACGTCGGGATAAAAGGCAATGAAATAGCAGACTCACTGGCATGACAAGGAGCTGCAAAACCCTTCATTGGCCCTGAACCATTCTGCGGAATAGGGGAACACACCATCCGCGAAGAATTCAGGAAAATGGAGAAAGTAGACAGGGCGAGAACCTGGAACAACAACATAGGCCCGAGGCAAGCTAAAAAACTACTGGGACACTATAACCGGAAAAGATTTGAAGCCTACATAAGCCTCAGCAGGAACAACCTACGAATCCTAACAGGCTTCCTAACGGGGCATTGAAAACTCAGGGAGCATTTAAGGAAAATAGAAATAACAAAGACCTTTGCAGATTCTGCAACGAGTCAAGCGCGTCTCCGGAGCATCTTCTGGAATCATGTGGGGCACTGACCCACAAAAGACTGAAATACTTGGGCAAGTACCAATTATCAGCTGAGGATATGCCAACCATGAACCCGCTTCTCATACTCAGATTCTTAAAAGAAACTGGAGAAGACCTTTGCAGATTCTGCAACGAGTCAAGCGCGTCTCCGGAGCATCTTCTGGAATCATGTGGGGCACTGACCCACAAAAGACTGAAATACTTGGGCAAGTACCAATTATCAGCTGAGGATATGCCAACCATGAACCCGCTTCTCATACTCAGATTCTTAAAAGAAACTGGTCTGCAGAAAGAGCTCTAAGGTGAATTATTCTCGCCAAGGCAAAGCTAGAGGATATGACCCTCAAACACAATTCTGATGGAATCAAGATGCGAGGGGAACTCTAACGATGGAACGAACCTCTCCAAGGCAATAGCAGGGGGCACAATAGACCATTAGGTCGCAGTGCAAGATGACCCTACACAAATACAATACCCTTATGCTGATTTTTCAGGACACGGGCGTTTGAAAGGAAGGGAAAGAGGGACAGAGGAGATACCGGTGAACGTTGGCTTTAAGTGCTTCAAGGTTATAATGATGAAGAAACACAGAGCTTGGAAGATCATTCCACATACGCGTCGTTCAGCTTATAAACGAATCTCTGGGCTTGGGGGTGAACTGTTGTGCATTCGAGGCGTGACGCGTATTGCGGGTGAAATTTTGAAGGAGAGGAATGCAAGCGGCTATTTCGTTGGAACATTTTTTGTGAAAAAAGCGATAAAATAGGGAAAGACAAAAGACATTTCTGCGATGTTCTAGTGAGTCTATGGAGCATAAAATGTCTCTATCAACTACAAGTTTATCACGCGGGTCTGGACCCTATCCAGTATATGCAAAACGGTCTTGGAAGAACCAGACCAGATGTAGGCGTTGTATTCCAACTTTGGTCGGATGAATGCGTTATAAATTCTGGCCAGTTCAGATATGGTAAACTATTTCTTGCACCGCATAAGGAATCCTAGATATTTTGCAGCATTTTTGGCGACCTGGAATATGTGATCGGTCCAACGAAGATGGTTGTTAATACACATACCGAGAATGGTTTCAGCGATGCAAGTACCATTCATAATGGTTTGAGGTTCAAGGTTTCGCTTGAAAAACAGAAGACAGCACTGTGTTTTGGATGCATTAAACTCCACTCTGTTAGTTGAGCCCCATTTGATTATGCTGTTAAGGTCAGAATTTAATGAGTTTAACATACGTTGCCTTTCCTCCTATACGGCTGAAGAGCAGAGACGTTTTTTCGACAAAAGAGCCTGATGCTAAACTATGTCAAATGCCTTTGAAATATCAAGTGCAACTATCTTTGTTTCACAGAAGTGATGGAGGGATTGGTTCCACTTTTCAGTGAGATATGCCATCAAATCACCAGTGGACCTGTTGCTACGAAAAACATACTGCCGATCATTGAGAAGTTTTCGTGAATGAAGATATTTCATAAGCTGATGATTTATCAGCATTTCCATGACCTTGGAAAGAAGGGACGTAAGTGCAAGTTTGCTGTGCATCAGTTTACATTTTTTAATTTAAAACCATCAGAAGTTTTTTGTACGTATGGCACGAAGGAGAATGTGGAATGGACTCAAATATTTTTGCTTCCTGTGTTTCTCATGTTTTAGAAAATTATTGTGATCTGAGTGTACCAACAGTTCTAGTTAGCGACGGTTGTAGCGCATAAAATAATAAACGCTAACCTTTTACAATTTATTGCAACCAAATATAATGCGTCAATTTATCAAAAGTATTTAACTGTTGGACATACCCAGATGGAATGCGATTCTGTCTACTCAATAGGGATGAGCGATGTTGGCAAACATCGATGTTGACATCGATGTCAACATCGATGACTAAACATCGATGATCGATAATAATCGAACTCAAAATGTTAAGGAACATCGATGTTTTAGAATGAATTTATAGAATGCCGACAACATCGATGATCGATAATAATCGAACTCAAAACATCGATGTTCCTTAACATCGATGTTTTAGAATGAATTTATAGAGTGCCGACGAATGGCGAAAAAAAAACAACATACTTTAAAACATGTAGTAAGTATCGCATTTATTAATCATAAGGAAGTTAAAAAAGACGTAAGTGTAAGTTTAAAGATATATGTACATACAGGAAATGTGTAAATACTTACATCACACACTCCAAAATTTTTTTATCTATGGATGCGTTAATTCATGGATGCGTTCATCCATCGATGCGCTTATCAGTCACAGCCAGTACCTTATCTACAAGGGAAAGGCAACGGAAAGTAACCATACCGCCTATTCTCATTTAAATATGTAGGAAGTTTTTAATTATTCATATGTAGGTATTTATAAGGCAAAGCATGCTGTCTTCAATGAAAGAAAAATATTCAAAATCTGCAATTAAGAATCGGTTATCTTTTGCCAACATCGAAGACCGATGTTTTGTTCTTAACATCGATTGTCCAATGTTGAAACATCGATGTTTACTCTCTCAACATCGATGTTTTGTGAACATCGATGAACATCGATCATCCCGTAGTATGATCGAAAGATAAAAAAAAAACCCAAGGAGATGTACGTTTCTGCTGATTTTACTCGAATCATTGCAGAAGCTAGAATCATTGCAGAAGCTAGAACCATTCATAAACCACACATTCTTTAAGAACTTTTCGAATATTAATTTTTATAAATCCATAAGACCAGGCAATAAAACGGGTGACCCGCAAGTTTCAGATCTCAAATGCATAAAATATGATTTCACGGGAATGTACTATAAACTTGATTTTGACAATGATTGGACATTATCACCCCGAAGAAAAGGGAAAATAAGTATTTCGAAAATTATTTTAAAACCATTGTATGAAAATTCAATCCCTTTACCGCTTTAAAAATGTAACTCTACCTACAGAGTTTAAAGAAGTAATACCAAAAGACTATGATAGCTGCTATGATAACTTAAGGTTTAGTTCTAATAAAGAATAGAAACATTTTGAGTTTTTTCCTTTAACCTTCATCTCATGATCAAAAAAAAAACGTTGTCTACCCTTGTGTGTAGATTTCTACACATATGGGATTTTGGTGTGTTTTCCATGAATGTTTTTTTCTTTATTATGATAAACAAAAAAATTACTTTATATTTTTATTCTAAAGAAACAAGTGAAAATAAATTTAATTTAGTTTTTCTTATAATGCATTTTTGACCCACATTTCGATTATGTTGGTTTTTACAAGCAGCTTTTGTGCAAAAACAACAAATAGTCTCATATATATTATTTTTTGTGGCGGACTTTTCTTCATAGCAAACGTGACATCTTGCTCTGCCTTTTATTTGTGGTGGAACGCTTCTTGACCTTTTTGATAGATTTGATGAAGGTGATGCAGAAATATCATCTAAAGATTGTGCTCCTGAACTTTCTCGTGAAACAGTTGCATGCAAACATGCTGATGATGCCGATCTTAGTTTACTTCTAGCTGCCATTTATGGTTTTGCAAGTAAAAATCCAAGATCACGTAGAAAATTCCTTCGTATTGTTGTTTCTTGTGTTGTTGTTGTTTTACCTATAAACACCAGCAATATATGCTTGCAACATGTTCGAATCCACTTGTTTGAAGTCTTTAGCGTTTTTAGCTTGTGAATACGCATTTGAATGTTTCAAAATAATACTTTCAATATATGGTGTTAAGTAAAAAAGCGTCTTTGATATCACTAACACGAACTTTTGTTGTTCCAGGACGAAGAGAAATCACATTTTCATTCCGATATCTACCACTTTGATGCTGAAATTGATGTGGTTGTCACACAATACCATCTTTTGAAACAAGCAATGGATCCATATTTTCACCTTGAAAAACTGATTCGTTTGATTCATTTGATTCACTCGCTTCCTTTTCAACGTCAGAATCACTATCATCTGAATACAAGTCATCATCATCTCCAACATTTTCTTCTGGCACAAATTTGTCGTCGCTGTCTCCACTATCACTATCATCAGCATCACTTTGATTCAAAAATGCTTCCATTTCTTCAACTGTAAGATATCTTGGTCTCGACATAGTTTTTTTATTATTATTGTTAAATTCACGATATACAAATAAAAGCTTCTGTTCCCTTTTAAAAAAAAATTTATTATTACTAAAACTACCTACCCATGATAAGAATTATGTACATACATACATACTTCATAACATTAAATATTTATAACATACACACTATATATGAGTTTTAAGGATTAATGTAACAAAGCAACCATTGCCAACAATTAGAATAAGATTATTTCTGGGAAAAATAATCATGTATCAGTAAAATATTTGTATTATTTATAATTTAACAGTTTGACTAGCCTGGAGGTTACAGTGTCAATCATTAAAAGATGTTTCATATAAAAGCAACAACCTCGTATCTGCTTAGTGTGCAGCAAACTCGTATAAGTTAAGAACATTCCTTCCATCCATCCCATCATTTTTTCCCTACCTCATCAAATCCCAATAGTATCCAAGTCATCATGAAGTCACGCTCCCGGCTCATGTTGACTCACATAAACACGCTCCAGATTCATGTTGCTGACTTGACGTCTGGAGCGAACACCTGCCGTGTCCTATGACACATTCTTTTCCCATTCTTTCATTCCCTTATCCGCCGCATAGACTTAAGTTTTAGGTGTTAAGTTTATTTTGTTAGAAGATAAGTTTTTAGTCTTAATTTAGATTCAGTTGAATAAAGAGGTTCTGATCCTCATGAAAATAAAATAAATTTTTTTTTAATTTTTAAATAAACTAAAGTTTTTAATTGGCGCCCGAGCAGGGACCAGTGGGTCGCGAAGTGAATAAGCCAGTCGCCTCAAGTAGCCGCCGCGCTTCCCAAAAAAAATAGCCAGTCGCCTAAAGTAGCCGCCGCGCTTACGGGAAAAAAATATACACAGCCAGTCGCCTAAAGTAGCCGCCGTGCGTGTTTAAAAAAATAAAGTAACGTTCGCTTCAAACCTACTGGTCCTACGGAATCGTGTAGTGGTGAAAAATTTAAGGGCCCGGAGTAGCCCACAGTGAAGAGTAAAAGCACAAAAACAGTGAACACAGTGAGCGAAACGGTAGTGAAAACTAGCCGCACCACCCGATCCAAAAGCAGCAGCAGAACCAGAACCAGAACCCGAGCAACAACGATGGAAATAATACGCATAATTTTATTGTTTCTTATAGTAGGCTGCAGAGCCGAAGTTCAAATACTAGACTACACATTAAGTGAGCTAGTAGCTATAGATACAGGAATAGCAAAAATTCAAAATGGGCATTTCAAAATTGTCCACATTATAGATCTGGAACCGTGTGAAGAGATAATAAACAATATAAAAGATACAATAGAACAAAACATTAGCAAAAGCCATCCCTCCTATCCGTTCTTGTTCCGTGAATTAAAACAAATCATCAATTTAATGGATAGGCTTAAGCCAAAAAATAAAAACAAAAGGTCGCTAAATTTTTTAGGAACTGCATGGAAATGGGTTGCAGGCAACCCTGACCACGATGATTTTGAAATTGCTAAGAACAAAATAAATAATGTATTAAGAAACAATAATAAACAAGTGTTAATAAATAGAGACATAATTAACGAAGTAAATAAAATAACTAATGTAACAAACGAAGTTTTGAAAAAAATGGCAACCCAAGATATGTTTAAAAACAATATTGTAACTGTTACCCAACAAAAAATCAAACTACTTAAAGAAGAACTTATTAACATAGAATACGCCATACATTGGGCGAAGCAAGGAGTCTTAAACTCATATATTTTATCTGTAGCAGAAATAAATATAGCAAGAAATTTGCTCAAAAACGAAAATATTCCTTATGAAACAATTGATGAGGCATTAAACCTCGCAGAAATCAAAGTAGCTACAAACTCAAGTTTGATAATTTATATTGTAAGCATACCAAGTGTAGCATTGAATACTTGTAATAAAATACTAATAAAATCCGTAAAAAAACATAATTTTATAAACAAACTAGAGTATGAACAAATTTTAAAGTGTCAAAACACAATATTCGGAATAAAAATAGATTGTAAGTCATATAATAATTTGGCAATTTGCCCCAGTAATTATCTTGTAGAATTAAGCGGCACTTCCTGTATCCCTAACCTCCTTCAGAGCATAAAAGCAAACTGTACAAAGATTAATAATCAACACGTATCAACAGTAGACGAAATTTCACCTGGACTAATCCTGCTTAACCAGTTCAATGGCACTCTAATACAGGACAACAATAACACTTTCGAACTAACTGGCACATTTATCATCAAATTTCAAAATTCGACAATAAAAATTGAAAACAAGACCTACGCATCCGACATCATAGTTTCCACATTTAAACCACTACCCGCCATAGCACAACTTTCTACAGCAGAGGACATAGAAGAATTATTATCATTGGAAATGCTGAAAGAACTACATATCAACAATACCGAAGATATAAAACTTTTAGAGTCTAAACATCGCACTATTACGATAACAAACCTCGTCATAGTAATAGCCTTACTTATGTTTGCCTCGGCCCTCATAGTTAAGCTAATCAAGAAGAAGCGATCAACACGAATCCAAGTCACCAACGTTTTCGAAGAAAGGAACAGAGAAAAGAAAGAAGTACCATCAGGACCAGTTCAAGCCAACAAAGAAAACAAAGAGATGGAAAACGCAATACCAGGATCATCAACACACATCCCCTGCCAAGTAAAGATCAACGCACAGGAAGAAATACCACCACCAAAGCCAGTTAGGATCCACCAAATCCCGTTTTTTTGAAGAAAAAAAAAGTTGTCAAACGCGGACGTTTGAGTTTCAGCGGGGAGGAGTTAAGAACATTCCTTCCATCCATCCCATCATTTTTTCCCTACCTCATCAAATCCCAATAGTATCCAAGTCATCATGAAGTCACGCTCCCGGCTCATGTTGACTCACATAAACACGCTCCAGATTCATGTTGCTGACTTGACGTCTGGAGCGAACACCTGCCGTGTCCTATGACACATTCTTTTCCCATTCTTTCATTCCCTTATCCGCCGCATAGACTTAAGTTTTAGGTGTTAAGTTTATTTTGTTAGAAGATAAGTTTTTAGTCTTAATTTAGATTCAGTTGAATAAAGAGGTTCTGATCCTCATGAAAATAAAATAAATTTTTTTTTAATTTTTAAATAAACTAAAGTTTTTAATTTATATAACAAAAACATTTATAACAAGTGCATATGTATTTATATTTAAACGAGAATGCAAACTATTAATCATTAACCAAAGTGAAATAGAAATGAAAAAAACTTAAAGTTTCAGCATTGTGTTCGATTGAGGGAAACCCTTCGTTTTTTTAATTATTGAAAAATTAAAAAACCTGCTTAACGCAGAAAGGGAACGATTTATACTTTATGGCGACTGACCTTGTTACTTCTATATCTACTGCTACATATATGTATGTATATAGTGAGTGTACTTGGAATAAATTAAAAACATATGTATATTTATATATGTAAGTCCTAGCTGTGTTAAAATAAAAAAACATACTCGGTGGTTATATAAATTTAAATGTCGGACTACTGTATGTTCGAGTATTATTAATATTTTTTAAATTTTACTACATATTACTTTTTGTTTAACTTACACATAATCAGAAATCGATGTGGGGTATCGTCCGTCAGGCCACATCATAAAACAAACAGTTCGAGATTTTCCATTATAGTACCTGAATTGATATCATAAACACATAAATAATAAAATATAAATATATCTATATGTACATATATTGAAAGAATCTGTAAAAGAAAAAAAATTGTTATCACAAAGCACATATTAAATGAATGAAATAACTTGTTGGATGCACGGAAGTAGGGTGACCAGATCCATGCCCACGAAATAGAGGACACCTTCAAAAATATCAAATGAAAAATTGAAGAACAAAAAAAACTACCAAAATAAAAATAATATAATATTTTTTAATTCGTCAAAACAAAAAAAAACATTCAATTTTAACAAATTCAAGTAAAATAAATAAAAATAAGATGGCTTTGTGTTTCAGAAAGATGCAGAAATTAGTGTTGACAAAAAGTTCTGTTGCAGTTTTGTGATGTCTAAAAATTTAGTTAACTGAGAAAACTCAAAAAGAGGACAAATTGCATGTTTTTCCAAAAAGATACCGGACATTTTCTTTTTAGACAAAAAGAGTACGTCTGGTCTGGTATGCGGAAGTGAGCAAGTGGTGAGGATTGTTGGGTAGAGGAAGGTTCGAGGTATAGCTGCAATTTCTTGGCACAATAATGAATATAGGGTGTCCCAGTTAAGAGGCATAATCCTTTAACTGATGATTCCTGAAGTTCTGGCGAACAAAAAATAGTACGGCAGGGGGAGGGGTCTATTTTCACGCTAGTTCGAGTTTAGCCCGTCAAAGTGAGACACATCCGATTTAGAAGTACAATCACTTTAACCTTTGTGTCTACACCCACATACCCGAGTGTGTTTTTCATTTTCAGATTGATATATTCTGAGTTCTAGGTGCCGTATCGACTTGAAATTTTGAAATGCCTCCTAAAATATTGTTTTTTATCATATTCGAAAAAAAAATAAATTTTTCTTTTTGGGTCAAAATTTACAAGTAGTTTTTGCGATTTACCCCTTCTGTCTATAGCCAACACACCCGGGTGTGCATAGATAAATGTATGTAAATTGTAAATTAATAAATATAACTAAAAAAAATGTATGCTTACTTCTTGAAATATTTTTTCTCAAATGCGTTGCGTGAAAAATAAAAGCGTCTTTGTATCCAAATGCCGTAACAAATGTTGTAACAAGAGCAAGCACTTCAAACAATTCTAAGACACAATTGGCAGAAACACAACCAACTCCTTCCGACGCCCGTGTACATACAAAAATGTATGGGACACCCGGGTATGTTGGGTGTATGTTTATGTATAATTTTTTGGCTGTAGACACAAGGGTTAAATAGTATAGCTTTTGAACTATTACAGCTACAACTGTGAAAACTTTTTGTAATTTCATGCAGCCACAAAAAAAGTAATGGCTCCTTAAAGTCAAAATTATGAAAATTTCTTACTTAAATTTTTGCTTAAATTTTTCTCAAAAATTTTACTAAGCAAACAACTTTTTTTTTTATAAAACTTTTATCTTTGATAAATTTTCTAAAAATTATGTTAAATATTTCTTTCACCTACTATTAGCGGAAGTTCGAGTAAAAGCTATTTTTATCCGACAAAAATGGTCAAAAAAGAAATGTACAAAATGTTTTTGTAGCTACAAAAATTTAGAAGTTATTCCATTTGAATTGATTGTAGCTCCAAATCGGAGAGGTCCCACTTTGACGGGCTATAACTCGAACTGGGTTGAAAATAGACCCCCCCTACCGTACGATTTTTTGTTTGCCGGAACTTCAGGAATCTCCAGTTAAAGGATTATACCTCTTAACTGGGGCACCCTGTATAATTATGTAGCTAAACCGAACTGAATATCAAGCAAACTGTTTGGGTCATAGAGAGGCCACATTTTTTAAGAGTGTTCAAATTTTCGATAGCGACTGCTATCACGAAAGCTGTTAATTTGCATACTCTATGTGATATTAGCAATTAGTTTACTTCGCAAACTATAGTGAAATAAATTGCTTTTTCTTTCAATTTGAAAGACTCCTTTTTGCTTTGAGGATTTCGTCAAAGATAAGACGAAAACAATTTAAATTAAAATTCTATTAGAAAAGCTGGTAGCGCTTTGCACAGACCCATTATTCCTGTAACTTATCAATTATTGCCCAAATTTTTTTTTTATTGATGAGAAGAGAAAGTTATCGAGGAGAAGTTTTTATTAAATGTAATTTTTCGAAAACTGATTGAGGTATCCCAATACTTAATGGTTAAAAAATTTCCATTTTGACTCTAATAACCTAAGACAAATGAGTCGCCCATAATATCTCCTAAAAAATTAGAAGGCACCGGCACCCCTGCTACGTATGACAAAGATACAGTTCCTTCATTTCGGATACACAAATTGAAAAGTCTGTAGAAAGATAATCCAGTTGCGTAGGAGAATGTTCATAAATATAAATCTGAGTGGCCGGCCACAAGAAGATTTGTCAGTATAAGTACACCGCAAGGTAGTGTATTATGGTGCGGGGAAATAACTTTACGAGAATTCACTGCACATGAGAATTAACTTCACCTTAAGTGGGAAATAAATGCACTTCTAATATTCCCACTTCCCTGTAGTCTATTTATTAACGAGCTGTAACAACGGTTGGAGGGTGATCACCTATGTACGTATACAAGTATGACGTTGCTAATGCTGCCCCAGGAAAGCTCTAAGCACTGTTTAACTCTCTAGGTTCTTTTTTTGGATTGGAGGTAAGCCAACACACAAAGCGGAAATATCTGCTTATACTTGAAAATACAGAATTCTTCAAAATATATATAAAATTTATAAAGTTGTTCCGGATGCTCCTTTTTCACAGATACAGCAATATTCCTGGGCCTTATATTGAAAAGAAAACGTAGCTGGGAACCTTTCATCCTGGGACACCTGCGGTGGCAAATGGGGTATGCAACCCCGAATGCAATCTTAGGTATACTTTGCCAGGCCTATATTGATGTTGAGTGATATCATATGCACATACATATTCATATGATAAATTTCATTTTGCTCGTTCCCTTAGAACCGTCTATCTAATTCCATCACTTTATCACTATCTGAATTCGTCCCGTTTATTTTTTATTCATTAGCTTTATTCTTCTACCTTAATCTCTAATCGATTTCAATAGTTATATATTTTACTTCTCTTACTATATCACCCTTCCTCCTCTCTTAAAATATATTTGTGTAAACTTAATTTTAAGACTCCATAGCACATTGTTTAATTGAAATTAATTTATCTTTGCTTTAAGTATTACCATTGTACTAATAGTACTATCACTTGAGGAAATCGATGGTGGCGCCCCTAGCGGCCCAAGTAAAGGACACGTCGCAGAGAACCACAAAAATCTTACGCTCTTCTGCCTCAACAATTTGCACATAGGTTAGGTTAGGTTGAAGTGGCTGCCAGCTAAGATTCGCTAGCACACTTAGACCAAAGAGGTCCGTTGTGATACCACGTGGATCAAGGGAGAAGCCTCCCTCCACCTACTCGTCTTAAAACCAATTAGAGCTTCTTATGAAGCGTAGGAGGCTCTTGATGTCGATATTCATCAGGTCGCTTGTATCATTATACTAGGGAGCTCCTAAGTGGAGTTTCCTTCTACGGGAGAGAGCTGGGCAGAAACAAAGAAGGTGAGGAATAGTTTCCTCCTCTTCTTCATCCATGCAGCTTCTACAGAAATCGTTCGCGAAGAGGCCCAGCCTTGTAGCATGCTTGCCTATTAGACAGTGTCCAGTGATGACACCTACAGTGGTGCCGATATGCAATCTGTTCAGAGAAATCAAATTCTTAGAGCGTTTTAGATCCAGCTTTGGCCAAATCTGTTTTGTCGCTAGGCATGTTAAACCACTTGTCCACCTAAGATTTGCACTCTCGATAGCATCCAGCTTAAGTTTAAGTTTGCGAGTAGCGATTGGAATACCTAAGGTGCCGTTATCCGGCAAGATGGGTAAATTTGTTCCTTCTTTGGCGAGTTCATCGGCCTTACAATTCCCTGGAATGTCTCTATGCCCCGGCACCCAACACAGGTGAATATTGAACTGCTCAGCCATCTCCACAAGAGACGAACGGCAGTCTAGGGCTACTAAAGAGTTTATAGAGGTCGATTCCAGGGATTTGATTGCTGCCTGGCTATCAGAAAAGATGCGGATATCTCTAGCAGATATCACGTTTTTCTTAAGCCAAGATAGGGCTTCTTTTATCGCCATTATTTCCGCCTGGAACACGCTACAGTGATTAGGAAGACGGAAGGAGAGCTTAAGATTAAGCTTATCGGAGAAAACACCTGCACCTGCACCTGCACAATTTGCACATGCACTCATTGAATTTTGTATACCCCGCTCAAACATCATACTGTGTTCCGTGAATATATCTACTCTACAATGTGAATAACTCGTCGGCCTACCCCCATTCAGTGCCACACTGCCAGTTGCCATGGTAGGTGCACGCTCCTCGTGCATATGAATCCGAGTGATAATGGAAGTAAAGCAAAAGGAATGTGCTCAAAAAAAAAGACACACACAAAGCACATTCCTTTTTGCTTACATAATATTTCCTCTTCACCTATGATCGTGAAGTCTGTGCCGAGTGTGTGTGTGTGTTTTTTTTTTCATTGCGAATAACTCATCGATCTGAGTTATTGGCAGTGCAAATGCACATTGGGGATGAATGAAAAAAAGATTGTGTGTAAAGTTTTTTTAAGTTGAAGTTTTTTCATTGAGGACAAAATGCACACACATAAAGCACATTCATTTTTGCTTGTTTTTACTACAAACATAATGTTTCTCATCAGTCTTCACTTATGGCTGTGGAGTTTCCTGGTAAACCTTTTTGTTTCATTTCATTTGCACGCAATTGTATTTCGATTTATTAGAAAATTATTATAGATTTTCAAAATGCCTAAATGTTCGTGTAAAGATTGTAACAATACCAAAAGAACATTTTTCTTGTAATTTTTTCAAGTCCCTAAAAATCATAGAAGGGATGTTTGGGTAAAGCATGCTCAATGTAGTACATTGAAAAAACATTCTTTTATTTGTAAAACCCATTTTCATAGCAAAGATGTAAAGATAGAAGCACATCGAAATTTGCTAACTAAACATGCCCTTCCAATGTCATCCATATCAGTGTGCCCAAAGCTTCCTTTAGTAGTCACTTCAGACAGTTCTATTGCATCCAGCGTATTATATATTAACCAAAACGAAAATGAAACGGGCAATACTGTCCAACCACACTTTCCGTTAATAGAATTGCCGAACCTATGACATATTATTAGAGATTTTTCTCTACCTAGCGTTGAAAATAATAGTTTGCAAATTTTTCATTCACAGTTTCCTTCTCCCGAATCTCATTTTCGTAATGAGCGAATAGTAAATACCATACCTCGGTATATTTTCGATACGCCAAAGCGATTAAAGGTTGATAAGGACTATAATTTAGAAAAAACGTTGACATGCAATTGCAAAATAAGCCAGTCGACGTAAACACTTTTGTAAATATGCAACTTTTTCAAAAGGCAAATCCACATTGGACGAATGACGATAAATATTCGTGTCTGAAGTTTTTGTATAAGTCTCCCACATTATATTCCCATTTGGTGAGTTTGGGATTTAGTTTACCATCTACAAGCACAATCTACCGATGACATTCTTCCTTAAGTTTACCGGCCGGTTTTTCAAACCAAATGATTCGTATTTTAAAGAGCAAGGCTCAAACTATGTCAAACTTAGAGAAAAGATGTACATATGTACATTAATTTTTATGAAATGGCAATCAAACCCGAACCTGATTGCAACATTAAAAATGACATGGTATACGGCTTTTCTGACTTCGGGGAGCTGGGTAAACGCGCTACTGTAGCCTCCAAAGAAATGGTTTTTACTCTTAGGGGATTAAACAAAAATTGGAAGCAAGCTACATCTTATTATGCGAGTCTACCGGTAAAATGAAAAAGTCATATTGCTTTGGTGGGTTACTACAAACTTTACTTGCTATAGAGATAATATGGGAAAATCTTAAAAATTACCAGCAATTCCTTCTTATTGCACATCTGAATACTGATGTTGCAGAAAACTTATTTTCAATGGCTCGTTCAAATAGGTGATCATACGAACGAAACCCTTCGGCTTACAGATTTATTAAAAATTTGAAGCAAATTATTTTCAAAAATTTAAAGTCATCAGAAAATACAAGTTACGAAGATGCTGGGGCTGAATCTTTATTGCACGAGGCTGATTGTGACGATCTTAAGTGTGATGACAGTGAAGAATTTCATATTGAAGCTCCAGTAGAAGATCATCTCATGGCAACAGATGTTCTGAACAGTATCGAATACCATATGAATAGTTGCCATGACGAGTTTGATGTTGATGCCAATGAGACAGAAACAGTTGTGTCCAAAGGATGTTTTCAGAAGCTGCAAGTAGCGGCTCTTACATTTTATGCCGGGTTTGCAGCTTTCAAGTTGCATAAGAAACTAATTGTCAAAACTGCACTCTGTTCATGATAGATAAAACATACAAATTCCGAGAACAAGCTCTGTTAATAAAATTTCGAGCTTATAACACCTATGACACATTATCCGAATTTGGAAAGTTAACTGTTCCTTCCTTGGAATTTGAAGCTTAGATGTGAAAAGTATGCAAACACTTTTTGAAAGCCAGTTTGTAAAAATACGACACGAAGAACACTTGGTTGAAGCTTTGCTAAAATCCGGACTAAAAATGACAGCTTTCGCGAGTATGAAATGTGTCGTTGATGAGCACAGACACTCCATTTGCAAATTCATTTTAATTGGTCTAATCAAATTTTCGATTAAGAAAACCAATAATGATCTCTGTGGAGTTAAAAGTGTAAGGAATTGCAAACTTCACTTTATTATACGTACAGTTGTGTTCAAAATAATAGGAGTGCAATGTTAGAATAACTTTAAATGCTTCCCTGGCCAACATTTTTTCACACAGACTGTAGACATATACCTACATATATTAATCCATTGTTTGTTTTGTTAAGATTGTTTTTGCGAATTTTTGTTATATTTTCTTTTTCTTTCACTCTTGTTTGTTAAGTTTTTCTATTTGCTCATTATTTTTTTTTATTAGTGGATATGTACTATTTATTTTATAAATATTTTTATTTCTTTAGTTCTTACTAAAGAGCGAGGACTATGCCTACAGGCGACACCTCGAAAAAAAACGCGTTTAATATTCCATCTCATTGGGTAACGTGGAAAAGAATATTTGAACTATTCAGCGGCCTTCGTTTGTCCGTGCAACAGAGGATAGGATTTGATTCGAACAATTTTCTGTATAATTTCATACAATTCAAACAAAAACAAACAAATCTATCCGTAGCAATCATAAATTTTTGGCACTCCGTCCATCCACAACATAATCCTACCACTACCCCGCGGTGAAAATATGTTTTTTCATCCCTTAACCAGACCACCACTTGAACTAAAAACCTGACGCATAACGCATAATATGCATCCACCACTCCACTCCCTAATTAGAAAAACATACATCTTTTCACTGAACAAGAAAAAAAAAAATAACCTTTTTCATCAGTTTCTTTACTCATTTTCTTGCCAAAGTCATTCACTCAGTTGCGTAACATGTGTGCAAAAATTCTGAATGGGAATGAAAACCCAAGAAAGATTTTGTTTACTTTGTTTCCACTCATCACTCACTCATGCTCTGATTATAACTCCATTCTCAGAGAGTAATAATATTTTACTTCGCTCTCGAAAAATGAGAAAACGCCACCTGAGCAGTTGGAGTAAATACTAAAAAATATTGCTTGATGATAGTACTATAAGTTTCATATACAATGGTATTACAAAAGAAATTTATCTTAATGTACCCTTAATAATAATAATGATATTGAATTGAATCGAATGAAGTAATTGAAGATTTGATGAGTAAACTGAGAAGGAACGGAATGGTAATTTCCGAGTTTCTGTCACAAAGTATTCAAAACTGGAACAATTTTAATTTACCTTTGAATAATGAAGAAGTTTCTCCAGATAATGATGAATCGATTGAAGAAAATCTCCCAAAAAATATTAACTAATGCATAAGGGAAGATGGTTATGCTAGGGATTCCTGATACTTATGAGAAAATAGGTCTGGACTAACAAGAGAGGGAGATCTAGTGAGGCCAATCTGACATATTCGGCTAAGCGCTTACGCACTTTTGTCACGGTGGCGGATGTGCATTCTGTGTACTAACTAACTGTGTACTACATACTACTTTGACGTCAAGTGGCAACCGGTCATAAAAATATAGCCAAACCAAACCAAATACTCCCAGAATTAAATCTAATAAAATTGAGTAGCACAAAGAAACAGAAGAAAAGTAAGAAAACTTGAACAACAATTATCAAGTATACAAGAAACAAAATGGACTGGGAGCAAGGCACGCTATATCGGAAGAGGATACAATCTGCTGCATAGCGGCGGAAACACTGATGGCATAATACTTTGCAAAAATCTCCATGAGCGAATTATATCAGTTGAAAGAGTGAGTGACAGGATTATGAGTGCGTAAATATCACTAAGTGATAAAGACATTGTAACATCGTATCAGCCCATGCACCAGAAACTGGATGCAATGACGCCAGTAAAAAACAGTTTTGGGAAGAACTACACTCACTCCTCCACTCTTTCCCAAATGATGAAAGCAAACTCATCTGTGGAGGTTTAAATGCCTATGTAGGAACATCAACCCAACTATACGAAATATGGCACGGGGGCATTTTTTTTTTTTTTTTTTTTATAATTCGCGCGCCAAAGGGGGTATGAATACTCTTATGCTGAATTCTCAGGGCACGGGTGTTTAGAAGAAGGGGAAAGAGGAACAGAGGAAGTACCGGTGCACGTTGGCTTTAAATGCTTGAATGTTGTAGTGATGAGGAAACACAGAGCCTGGAAGATTATTCCACATACGTGTCGTTCGGCGTATAAACGAATCCCTGTATTTGACAGTACGTCCGAAGTTGGGCTTGAGGGTGAACTGATGTGCATTCGTAGCGTGACGCGTATTTTGAAGGGGAGGAATGCAAGTGGCTAATTCGTTGGAACATTTTTTATAAAAGAAGCGATAAAATAGGGAAAGACACGAGACATTTCTGCGATGTTCTAGTAAGACTATGGAGCTGACAATGTCTCTATCACCTATAAGTTTTAACGCGCGGTTCTGAACCCTATCTAGGATGTGCAAAACGGTCTTGGGTGCACCAGACCAGATATGGGCGTTGTATTCTAGCTTTGGGCGGATGAATGCCTTATAAATTGTGGCCAGATCAGAAGGGGTAAAGAATTTCTTGCACCGCTTAAGGAATCCTAGACATTTTGCAGCATTTTGGCGACCTCAAATATGTGATCGTTCCAACGAAGATGGTTGTTGATACACATACCGAGAATGGCAAGTCTTTCGGTTTCCGCGATGCAAGTACCATTCATGGATAATGGTTTAGGGTCTTGGTTTCGCTTAGGAGACAGAAGACAGAACTGAGTTTTGGATGCATTAAATTCCACTCTGTTAGTTGAGCCTCATTTGATTATGCTGTCAAGGTCGGAATTTAATGAATTTAACATACGTTGCCGTTCCTCTTCTACGGCCGAAGAGCAGGGACGTGAGTTAGGAAACGAATATGAAAAACTGAGGGTACTGTCATCAGCGAAGGAATGGATTGGACTAGAGGTTGCAGACCTCTGAAAACCATACTGATCGTTTATGAAAATAAGAAAGAGAGTCGGAGACAAAACTGAGCCCTGGGGGACACCAGCATTTATGTGGTGAATATCAGACTTGTATTGAACGCCCCGAAAGGTAATTTCTAATCCATTGAAGAAGAGACTCATCGATGCCATATGCACGCATTTTCGACAAAAGAGCCTGATGCCAAACTCTGACAAATGCCTTTGAAATATCAAGCGCAACTATCTTTGTTTCACCGAAGTGATGGAGAGATTGTTTCCACTTCTCGGTGAGATATGTCATCAAATCACCAGTGGACCTGTTGCTACGAAAACCATACTGCCGGTCATTGAGGAGTTTTCGTGAGTCAAGATATTTCATAAGCTGACGATTAATCAGCGTTTCCATGACCTTGGAAAGAAGGGACGTAAGTGCAATGGGTCGGTAATTGGTCGGAGAGGAAGATTCGCCTTTTTTAGGGACAGGCTGGACAAATGCTGTTTTCCATCTTCTCGGAAAGAGTCCAGAAGAGTAGGACAGACAGAAAAGCTTACGCAGGGGTTTTACCAGCGAAGAAGAACACCTCTTCAGAACTATACCATCTGCACCAGCGTATTTGTGAATGTTGAGACCTTTAAGAACTCCTGCAATTGTGCGAGTGCGAAAGTGGACTTGTCCCATAGAAAATTCGACGCTCTCAAGCACAGGGACAGACAAAGCGCTATCTTGCAGTGTAGAATTGGCTGCAAACTGTGCAGCGAGCAGATTGGCCTTGTCTAAGGATCTGACAGCTGGAATGTCATTGTAAATGAGCGTTGGGATGGCAGATGAGGCAGAGTTTCTAATGTTTTTCACGAATGACCAGAAATTTTTACTACCTTTGGGACACTATAGTATTTTTTGCCTCAATTTTTGGTCGTAAAGGAATTTGACACGTTGAATATGGGCATTGCAGTCATTTCTGGCTTGTTTAAACTTCTTTCGGTTTTCCTCAGATTTGTTGGCTTTATAAAACAGAAAACTAACTTCTTTCAACCTGATAGCCTCTTTACAGCTCTGGTCGAACCATGAGCTTGTCTTAGGTTTAATGTTCTTTATTCTGTTAGGAATAAAGTCATTCATACCTAAGAGAATCGTGTCGGTGATCATATCAGCGGCGGCATCCACGTCACTATCGAGGAAGCATAGTGACCAGTTAAAACTCCCAAAGAAGCTATAAAGGACGTCCCAGTTGGCTTTCTCGTAACGCCATACTTTTCTTTTGGGAGTTTGTTCTTTAACTGTGTGGTCGGAGTACGAGAATTTAGCTGATAAGATGTTATGGTCTAGGGGCGCTAAAACATCGATGACGCATTTATCAGGGTGAGCAGTAAGAAAGTGCCGCCAAAGAGAACAGGCGTAAAATGTCAAGTTGAGTAGTGTACAAACTGAAAATTTTAAGAGATGCTATTAAAATTATTTGCAGTGAGTGCAGTAACTTATTACATGCAGAGTGCGCAAAATTAAAAACCGCGGATATTGAATATCTGACAAAAAATAAAAAAAACTTGGTACTGTTCCGTCTGCAGTCAGAAAAGGCGAAACAACACGGGAAGATTATCCATTTCATCAACACCGACGCACATAGATGATTCCACCACCATCACTCTCCAAAAAGAGTGAAGAAATCATCGATTTAAAAAAAACGCTCATTCAACCGTTGCTACTCTCGATGCAATGAACAACCGCTTAATTGCATTGGAGCAGTCAGCAAAAATTACGAACGAGATCAAAGAGGAGAACGAAAAACTCAGATTACAGCTAGATGCAAGCAACCAACGTCTCAGCAGTGCAGAGCGACTAATTCATGCCAACTATTTAGAGATTCGCAATGTTCCAGCTGTCGAAAATGAATGCGTGTATGATACTGTTGCTGGGATCCTCGAAGCTGGTCTGGGACTTCGAATTTCCAAAGAAGAGATTGATTTTTGTTACCGGAGAAAAGTGCGAGAGAATGGAAAGCTTTCGGACGCAGATGTTATGATACTGCAGACTTTGCGAAGATCCACAAAGGAGAGAATTCTCTCTGCGATATATGCTAATAGAAAACCTATCAGAGCAAGTTTAATCAACTCTTCCGCTAAGGAAAATATTTTCATAAATGACTGGATATCCAGCGAGATGAAATATCTTCTTAAGGAGACTAAGGCGGCAAAGAAGCAATTCAACTATGAATTTCTTTGGGTGCGCAACGGGAGAATTATGATGAGACGTGCATCTGGAACCGGGGTTAAGTTCATCAGGGGTCTTGAAGATCTCAGAAAATTATAGTAACGCTTAAAAATTAAAAAGAAAACATGCTAACTAATCTTAATGACCTCTGTGATCCTAATACGATGAGTGGGAGCAATGAAGTTTATATAGGTTCTAGTGTTCATAATTCATATAAAGATTTGACGGTTATCCACCAAAATATTAGAAGTATGAGAAAGAACTTTGATAACTTTTGTGTTCATCTTGAAAAATGTTTTAATATCTTGCCTCAGATTATAGTCCTAACAGAAATATGGATATTTAATCATGAAGTCTCTAATTTTTCTATACCGGGTTATAGTGTGTATGCAAGATGTAATGAAAGCTATCCATCGGGTGGCACAGCTGTTTTCGTTAAAAGTGAACTCGAAGTGGAGGTGTCCACTCCAGATTTTGAAAGTGCTGATTGCATCGTACTTAAACTGAAACTAGATAAGAAATAAATTTTCTTTGTGTGTGTATATCGACTCCAATTTGTTAGAAGTGATATTTTTCTTAAAGAACTTGAAGGCTTACTGTGCTCTATTAATTATGGGAATATTTGTTTACTTGGGGATATAAATATTGACATACTAAATCTCCCGTTGGAGAGTGATGATTATATGCTGCTGCTATCGTCGATGGGTTTTCACTCAATTATTAATTTGCCTACAAGAATAGCTGATCAGTCCAAATCATGCATTGACCATATCTGTCTAAAGGCTAGAGATATTTCTAATGCTTATCCATATATTTTGGAGATCAACATTACTGACCACTTCTCCACTGGTATAGCGTTTAAAGATGTTTTGAATAATTATATAGCTTATGATAATTCGGTTGAGTCTTCTAATAGCAGTAAAAAACTTAGACCTAAAATTGATTATTCAAAACTTAATCAGCACCTATCTCAAGAAATGTGGAATTCTGTCTATAATTGTGACTGTCCTTCCGTTGGTTTTTCAATTTTCTTAGAAAAACTGACGGGTTATGTAAATACCTTCAAAAGTGTTAAGAAAAGCCATAGGCTCAAAAAAATTAAACCATGGATTCCTGATGAAATCTGTCTAAAAATCGAAGAAAAAAATTAATTTTATGCAAGAAATAAAACAAGATTGTACCAACCCTTAGTTAAACAGATATACAAAGAGCTCCAAACTAATGTCCGCAATCTTATAGATACGCAAAAAATTGCCTACTACAGAAACAAATTCGATGAAAATAGATCTAATCCTAGAGAGCAATGGCGTATTGTAAATAATATCCTAGGCAACGATAATAATGATACCAGTTTAAAGTTGTTAAAGATAGGTAATAGAATCACCACCAATAGTAAAGACTTAAGTAATGGATTAAACATCTTCTTCAAGAATATCGCTGAAAAATCAAAGCCGGATATCTTAGTTCAATTAGATTTAAGTAATGGAAAACTTTTACTTTATAAACCCAATCCACTATCTTTTTTCTTCGGCCCAGTGAGTAATACAGACATTCTCTCTGTTATAAATAGTCTGAAATCGAAGAACTCTTGTGGGATAGATGGTTTTAGCAATGTTGTCTTAAAAAGGATAGGTGTTTCAATCCTAAATCCGCTAAGATACCTTATTAATGAAAGCTTTCAATGTGGGATATTCCCAGAATGCCTTGAATCTTCAGTAATTGTCCCCATTTTTAAAAAAGGTGAACCTAGCGACCCTAACAACTACAGGCCAATATCTCTGTTATCGGTTTTCTCTAAGATATTCGAAAAGATAATAGTGGGTAAAATGCTCAACTTTTTTCAAAAAATTGAATTATTCAATAAATCTCAATTTGGTTTTGTGAAAGGTAAATGTACTAAAGATGCAATTGCAGCATTTTTGTGTAAAATATACAACGCACTGGAAAGAAATCTGAAAACAGCTGGCCTGTTTCTGGATCTAACAAAAGCTTTTGATTTGGTTAACCATGAAATATTGATCCAGAAATTGTATAATGCCAGTTTTAGAGGTACTGTAATTGAGTGGTTTAAATCCTATTTGCTAAATAGGAAACAACGAGTAAGGGTAAACGGCGTTATAAGCGAGGAAGAGGTTTGCTCCAATATTGACGTTACCAAGGATCGGTGCTTGGACCAATTCTATTCCTAATTTATATTAATAAAATTTTTAGCTTGCCTCTCAACGGCCACTTAATTAGTTATGCGGACGATCTTGCTCTATCGTATGCAAATAATTCCCTGAAAATTATCCAAAACTAAATGAAAGTTGATTTGCATTTGCTTGGCATCTGGTTCAATTACCATCAACTTGTACTCAGCATGAAGTCTAAGGCAATGTATTTTTCGTTACCTAATCCTAATATAGTGATTGACGACATAAGTTTTCATCATCCCAGTTGCGACAAGGTTCACTGCACGAACAGTTGCTTTATCTTTAAGTTTGTTAAAGAATTCAAATATCTAGGAGTTTTAATAGATAATAGATTGAATTGGAAGTCACACATAATGTCTCTTAAAAAAATCCTCTACATATCATTAAATAAAATGTTTCATATACGTAAACTGGTTCCACGAAATTTGCCTTCAACAATTTACTATGCATTGGTTCAGTCACGACTAGAGTATGGTCTTGCATGTTGGGGTTGCGCCTATATTAGTAACTTGAAACCTATTATAATAGCTCAAAAGAAGATAATTCGCGTAATCTTATATAAAAATAGATGTGAGCCATCACTGCCCCTATTTCAATCAGCGAAAATTCTACCACTGCGTTATTTATTCATTTATAAAGCGCTTAAAATATTTTTCATCAGAAGCTTAGAAATAGATTTGCTGTAGTTGTCCCCTTAGTTAATAATGACCACAGCAGACGCCTTATAACTGCTATTGCACCTTTCATTTTTAACTAACTTAAAGTTTGGTTACTTTCAAGATCTGAAGTGGAGACCTTACTTCAAGTAATATCTTTATTATTATTATTATTATTATTATTATTATTATTATTACTTTTATTGTCACCAAAGAATGTAATCTTTCATAGACATAAGGAAGTACCTATGTCTTGGGGCCTCATTAATATTTGGTAATAGCCCTTTGCAAGATCTAGCGTTGAGAAATACTGTGATCGCCCTAATTTTGTGAGAATTCCCTCTATGTTGGGCAATGGAAACTTATCATCGACAGTGATCTCGTTAAGTTTTCTATAATCAATACACATTCGGTATTTAACTTCACCATTGGTATTCGGCTTTTTGGCTACTATAACCACTGGTGATGCATACCGACTTTTGGATTTCCTAATGATTCCCTGAGCCTCCAATTCGGAAATCTGTCTAATTACTTCTTCCTCATGTTTCTGCGGTAATCGGTACAGCCTACAGTGAAACCCTGTGTTTCCTGGAACTAAGTCTATTTGATGCATAATACTTTCCGTATTGGTCAATATATTTCCTTCTCTATATTGTAAGTTTCCATATTTTTCAAGCAGATTTCCTAGTTTAGTTTTTTCCTCCAAATTCAATTCTTCCATAGTTATTATGCCTTCATCTTTCAATTCAAAACACTCCCATTCACCTATGCTGTTCTGAGTCATAGGTAATATGGTATCATTTTTTAAATGGATTTGCTTTTTTTTAAATTTATATCTTTTACAATATAAGACAATGTCCATCCCTAATAATAAACTATAATCCTTGTCTACTAAATTCATGCCATATGCTTTTATGAAAAAATTAGAATTATACCCAAATTCATGGGGTACCGGAACTTGATAAATTGTATACTGTGCATTGGTTCTACCATTCACAGTATTAAGTTGAATGAACACTTTATCTAGTTCTTTATATGTTTCTTTTATTTTATTTGTATTTAAGATAGTGATAGTACTACCTGTATCCCAGAGACAGTAGTGCTTTTCATTATTTCTGATAAAGGGTGTTAATACTTTGTTACCGAGGCACCGTTGAGAAAAACCGGCTCCTCCACAGAATGAACTTCTTCAATCGGATATTTATAATTTGATTCTACCATATTGACGTCCCTATGTTCGATATTTTTCTGCGAACTTCTAAATTGTCTAGATGAGCTAGGATTCGGTTGATAGTTAGATCTAACCCTATATTGTCTACTGTCGGACCTGGAATTCGGATTCTGTGACCTAGAATAATTTGTACCCTGACTAGAATAAGGTTGCTGAAAACTCATTGAATTTTGTGGTGTTTGGTCAGTAAATCTACCTTGCTTTGATTGAAAATTCCTTAAATTGTGTGATCTTTGGTCAGTAAATCTAAATTGATTTGATTGAAAATTCCTTAAATTGTGTGGTCTTTGGTCAGTAAATCTAAATTGATTTGATTGAAAATTCCCCTGTTCATAACTTGCATAATCATATAATATTTTCTTTACTTCCTGTAGACTGTCTATATATATCTCTTACTTCCTTAGCTAAATTACCGATGCAAAAACTTTTGATTTTTACAATTATTGTATGGTATTGTAATTTCCTAAAAGAGTCACTATCATTTTCGTACAAAGCGGCTGTGTTTATTTCCGCAACTAAATGTTCTACTTTATTAATTAAATCTACTATCGAACTCACTTTGAAGTAAAATATCCTGTTCGTTAGGTCCATTATATTTATCACAGGTCGAAAATTATGTTTGAACGATTCCTTGACATCTTCCCACGATTCCAATCCATTGCTAAGTACAAGTTCTTGAGCTCTTCCTGTCAGTTTAGTTTGCCTTATAGCTGTCCATATTTCGGGTCTTCTTGCCTCTTCAGTAGTAGCCAAATGGGTATCCACCAAGTGTATAAAACGAGTCAGAGTCGACTTGTCTCCATTAAATTCTTTGATGTAATTTATCTCCCTCATTATGTTAGCTGTACTGTTGAACGATGCGTGTTGCAGTATAGATATGGCGTTGACCCTATCTACTAATCCATCCAGGGCAGTCGCCATTGACTGAATTTCACTCATTATTAGGTATTTCCTTTCCTTTTTTTTTACTTGCACAGATTCAAAATTTTCAAATTCACTTTTAGGATCGTTTGCTTTTTTATGTACAGTTCCAAATATAGAATTCAATTTTTAAATTCACTTTTAGGTTCAACCGTTCGACTGCGCCAGTTACAAAATTAAAAAACAATTACTTTTTTTACGAATGTACTTTATTCACTTCATGTATCTTACTGACTGACTCTTACTCTAATCAATGAATTGCACTTGTTGGAGTTCGGGCATTGCCCGCCGAATCAATATTAGGCAATCACAATTGACCTACTTCCAACAAGTGACAATAATGCAATAAATGATAAATGCTTAATGGACACTCTTTCGAAATCCGGGCATTGAACGACGACATGAGTAAATTATAAATGACCCAATTTCGAAAGAGTGCATCATGCAGTTTATCATTTAACTCGCGCGAATTATAAAAAAAAAAAAAAAAGCTACACGCAAAAAAAAAATTTAGTGGGTTAACTATTTTTGAGAAGTTTTTGATAAATTTTCTATAGTACCCTGTTAAACCCAAGAAAGGTTTTATTTGTTTTTGATTTTGAGGATTTTCGATTTGTCTTATGACTGTAATCTTTTCTGAGTCAGGTTTCACGCCGTCTAACGTTATTACGTGCCCTAGGTACATTACTTCTGTTTGGAGGAATTCGCACTTTGACAATTGAATTTTCAAATTGATTTTATCTAACGCCTGGAACAATTCTATTAGCTTCTTATTGTGATGTTGTAAATCCTTTTAGTAGATTATCAAAGAGGTAGACTAAACACTTTATACCATGTTATCCCGAGAGTTCTGTATTCATAAGTCTCTAGAATGTTGGTGGAGTGTTGCGTAACGTCGTTCGGTTAAACTCGAAATGACTGCTGATCGCAGTTTTTTCTCCGTCCTCTTCAGTAACTTCTATTTGGTGGAAACCGTTCGCTAGATCTAATGTTGAAAAGTAGTGAAGCACTCTATGGGCTAGAGCTTGGTCTAATTATGTTGTCTTACAGCATCTTGTCTTACTTGAGGTGGCGCTACAGTCCAGGGTGGACCTGAACCTTAACCAACAACACGGAGAAAAAGAAGTTGTAGATTTTACCGAAAACGACAGTCAATTCAACGTTTTCCGGTCTTGTTTTTCAACTAATAGCATAAAATGTTGAATTCACAATTTTGCTTAGTTGTTAAATCAACTACCAATCTGTTGAATTTACCGAGTAAAGTGCATTCAAAAATAACAATAATAATAGTTATCTCAACATAATTATATGTTGATATTAAGACTCTTTCAGCAAATTCAACTACCAGTTTGTTGTGTTTACAGTGCGAAATGCGTAGCAAACTAATAATATTAGCAATTGTTTCAACATACTTGTGTGTTGGTTAAGCATTTTCTCTTTTTCTTATTATTATTACATACATACATATTTACAATTAGAATCTGCGAAGCCCTTAAGAGGCTTTTCTGCAGAAGGTTAATACATAATACATATAATTCTTGGTGAATTTTTGAAAAATTAATGAAGTTTTAAGGATTAATCATGTTTTGAAAGAATGTTAATTTCAGAAATTTAAAAGTTTAATGATATAACTCAACAAAATATAAAGGATATTAGGTATTCAATAAATGTTCTTTTATAAGTTTTTTTCTAAGCCGCTCTGATGAAATGTTGTGCAACTCCCTGGGTAGTCTGTCGAAAATGTTGGGAATCGCAACAGATAATTGTTGTCTGCCGTATGTGTTGTTATACCTCGGTGTTTGCAGGAAGCCTAGTGCTCTTCGCCTGGTGTTAACATCGTGTTCGAGAGGACGCTTATACTGTTGATCGTTATAGTATTCCTCAATAATGATGAGCTCAAACAATTGCTTTAGATTTAACAGCCCCAGTTCGGAATGTAACGTTTGGGTGTTTCTTCGCCAGGTTGGTCCAAGTTTCGCATTTATTAAGATTTTCAAAATCCGGTTCTGCATTCGTTGAACATCCATCAAGTAGTTTACGGTTGTATTGCCTCATGCTAGTATACCATATCTTAGTACAGACTCCACAAGTGAAAAGTATACCTGCTTCAAGACACAGTAGCTGGTGTAGTTGCTTAGGTGATGTATAGCATAGGCTATACATAGGCTATATATAGGCTATAGAAGTCGTTTGCACAATTGCACTAAGTGTAGATCCCATTTAAAGAAACAGTCAAGTTCTACCCCAAGATATTTGTAGCTCATTACATTTTCAATGAAGTCTGTACAATTGTCGTTCGGATTCAGATGTTCTCGTTGTGCGTTGTTATGCACCCATTGTGTTTGATGAAATTTTATTTCAATTTTGGTTTTAAGTATGTTAGGTGGTCTGATATGCATTACCTTTGTTTTTTTGAATTGATAATAAGTCCAAAATCGTGACACCAACGGACTAACAAATCAAACTCCGATTGTATAGCTTTAGTTGCTGTTGTTAAATCCTTGTGGCTTACTACTATTGCAGTATTGTCCGCATAAGCAAATACAACACTTTTTCGCAGAACATTTAACAGATCGTTTACATATATTATAAATAACAGTGGCCCTAAAATTGAACCTTGAGGAACTCCATACTTTATTGCTTCTTGTTGACTGTAATTATTTAAGACTTTAACTTTGAGTCCACGATTTTCCAAATAACTTCTAAACCAATCTAAGACCTCTCCTCGAATTCCAATGTTTTCTAATCTTTCAATTATTTTTTCGTGTGACAGGATATCAAAAGCTTTTTTAAAATCTATAAAAATAACCAAAATATTATGGTTCTTAGCAAGGTTGGTATTAATTAAGTTAGCAAATTCGGCTAGAAGTTTACTTGTGTTTTTGTTTTTTGTGAATCCGAATTGATTTTCGTTAATGATCCTGTAGCGTTGAATATACTCCTTCAGTTTTGCCGCCATGACTTCTTCCAATATTTTGTCGATTACCGGAAGGATGGAAATCGGCCTATAATTAAGAACATCAGTCTTTGTCCCTGCTTTAAATATTGGGCGAACTACAGCCATCTTTAGCTTATCGGGCACGCAGGATTGGTTCAGACTCAGGTTAACGAAATGCGATATTACAGGTGCAAGTATTTCAGCATTTTTTTCAGGTCTTTTGCACGTATGTTATCTATTCCCGGTGATTTATTTGTTTTAAGTTTAACAAGCAACTTTAGCATCTCTTCAGTTGATACATTTCCAATAAATATTGACTGAACCGAGGGTGTAGTTGTAGTGTGATATGTTTCGACGTTGCAAGTGTGAACGATATTTTTAATTTCAGCTGTGAAACTTGTAGCGAAGTGATTGACGAGCATCTGGACATCAATTTGATTGCTGAAGTTTTTACATATAGTTTCGTCGAGACTGTTAGCGTTTCTGCCAAGTATACTGTTTATTAAATTCCAAGTATTTCTTGGGTTCTTTCTGAATTCCTGGAATTTGGATCGATAGAAGTCTGATTTGGATTTCTGAATTTGTTTGTTAACCAAATTACGGAAATGTTTGTATTCAACCTCATATCGCATACATCTCTTATTGTTTTTCCATCGCTTATATAAAGTATCTCTGTGTTTGCACATAGTGCAGATTTCATTGTTTATCCATGGGCTTATGCTGCTTCTCTTCTTGTTTAGTGCTTTAAGAGTTGATTTTTCATAATCTTCTTTAAATATACGCAAAAGCTCGTTGTAACATTCGTTAGCATCTGTTTTTTGATAAATTTCATTCCAGTCTACACTTTGAAGGTGTGCTTTTACAAGAGTGTCATTTATCTTAACGCGCATACCATCATTTTGTGTACTGATAGCAGTATTGTTTGTTAACCCACAGAATAGTGTATAGTGGTCTGATATGCTGTTTTCAATAACTGCTGATATAATTTTTTCACCTTTCAGACGAACTAAACAATGATCAATTCTGCTGCTACTTCCATTAGCTAAATCAACTCTGGTATTTGCCTGAATTATATTTTCCAGACCTCTTAAAGCTATTGTACTTAAATAATTTTTTACACTAATGGAATTGCTCTCATTTACATTTATATTCATATCGCCTATTATGACAAGCTTCCTTTTTTTATCAATTTTATCAATTTGGTTATCTAGTTTTCCTATAAAGTTTAGTACATTTAGTTTAGGTGGGCGGTAGATAGCGATAAGATCAAATTTGTCCGAGTCTATTTTCAGTTTTAGTTGTATATTTTCATAAAACAACGTATTAAAATTCATTCTTTCTAAAGAAATTTCTTTTTTGACGAAGACAGCAGTACCCCCCCCTTTTCTAGTTTTTCTGTTCGAAAATTCCGCTTGGAATCCTTCAATTTGGTACATACTTGTCTCTTCATCCTTGATATTAATTTTTACTAAGACAATTACTTTTAATTCATCCATAACATCTTTTAAATTAGCTAAAAATAAATTCCATTGTTTCTTTAATGATCTGATATTAAGATACACACATGAAAAGTTGAATGTTTTTAATTTAAAATTTTGTATGCTGCTTATTTCATCTACTACTCTGTGATCAATATCTAAGAGTTGATGTAGTACATTATATTCATTTATGCCAGGGACGTGCCGTGATGTTCTCAGCAGGGTGTTCTACACTTTTTTTGTTAGATATCTAATAACGTCTGTACGTAAGTCCAATACATTTAGTTTTTTCACAAAAGTTTCCCAACCTCATCATAGAAACTGATCTTGTTTTGCTTTGGAGTTGCGCACATTTAACTCATTCTTAAGCTTAACGAATTCAAAAAAAAAAAAAAAAAAACTTTTTTCGTAAATACTAAAATTTTTTGATTCAACAATTCCAAAAATTTTAAATCCGTCAGGGACTTACATCCATTTGTGTTGACAAAGTATAAAGAATTTCAAAATATACTCGCCTCTATCGCAATTCAAAACCTGTTAAATCCTCGCCTCGTTTTGGATTTGGATTAACAACATTTTTAGCAAAATTGCACTAATTTTGAAACTGCGATCTGTTGTAAAATTTGCATTTTTGATACTTCAAATTTCTTACAGCAATATTGAATGTCGAATGATGTCGTTTGTAATAAGTAAAACAATACATCGGTAGGTAAATGAAAATACATACATATGTACATGTGCCATTAAATGTGATAAACAAAAAAATGTGTTGAACGTATGTATTAAGAAATTGTAAATCCTCCTGCTTCGGCACCCCAAGTAATTGCATCATCAATCATTTCTTCAAATAATATGGTCAAACAAAAAAAAAAAAAGGGACAATAGTCTGGACAAACTAATAATAATAATAATAATATGAAGGAAATTCGCGAAAACAAGGTTTAAAATGTAAGCATTACAGCGTGGGAAAATTGCATTTGCTCTCTAACCCTGGGTTCTGTTCCATTTAAATCATTGGACATAATTGCTGCACCATGGTAAATTCAAGCTACATACTAGCTTTCCACCCCAATTTTTGGTTTTGATTAAATCTATCAATTTAATGAAAAGTGTTGTATTGCTGTTGGCTTTCGCTTCAGTCAATATGGGGTTCTAGGTTCTACAAATATAGAGCACATCGAACAATAACCAGTGTGGCCATTAGCTTCTCTCAAAAATACTCCACTCACCCGGAGGTGGAATATTTATATTCCACTTCAATATTTTTTTATTCCACTTTTATTTTCCACTTGCTAAATGCACCTTAATAAAAACATATAAAAGTTTATTTTAAACAAAACGATTAACCAAATATTATTCCTCCAATAGAAAAAAATATTATACAAATGGAATATTATCTCCCACTATGGTCACACTGACAATAACTAATATGTGTTAAGGGAAGAGAATCGAACAAAATGCAACCAAAGAAACTTTTTTCATTCTCATTCTCACAGGCAGGCAACTCATGTGCGCCATGGTCTGGAGAACCCAAATTCATGTATTTTTACAGGCGATTGTTGGGACGTTGAATGCGGTAGAATTTTTTTTATATGGAGATTTCCCTTGGGTTGGTGCTCTAGTAACTGGAGAACAGCTTGGCGATTCGACGTCAAACTGAATTGTTTGTAACACTTTGGTGTGGATAAGTTGCGCGCGCGCGGCGGTTTCGATTTGTGTGCTCCGAAAAGAGGAGAACATTATGTTCCACTTCAATTTGTGTTCGATGGTAGTTTTGGGGTTGCGATTGTGACTGTGGTGTTTGGTTGATTTGGCTATACTATGACGGTGCGGCGCAACAGAGTGAACGGAAATGGATGTTGAAGCAGTATGTATTTTTAATTGAGCATTTTTGATTTGCAACTCAATTGAATATTGTATACAAATCAATTTTGTATTAAGACGGATTTCGTTGGGGTGTGCGGAGAACACCTGCGCACTTTAGAATAAACGTCACTGATTTGTGCTATTTCTATTTATTTGCATTGACATTTCTGATTGTAAGAATATTTGTTTACGAAAAGGAGGTAATTAGGTTATGCAATTTTTTTAACGTCATCGGCGGTATCAATGCGTATGACACTAGTTGTCTCGTTCTTTCGCGCTAATATTTTTCCCTCTCTAGACCATACAAACTTCCATCCAGCAACCTTCGCTTGATTTTTTGACAGCCACATTATGTGTCGCTTTGTGGAAGTTAATTGATTGTTAACGTAAATTGTTTGTTTTTCCGTATTAGGATTTAAATTTTTACGTATTTCATTTAATTTTAAAGGACCTCGCGCGCGAAATTTGCTTAAAATGTTGTTTTTGCAGCATTTATTCGTGAATGAAACAATTATTTTTGAGTCGTTTTGTTTGCCTTTGATATTTGTTCGGTAAATGTTATTAATGTCGGAATCGACAACTGTGGAATTTATGGTTTCGCCTATGTTTTTAATTATTTCAACCAAGTTTTCATTTGGATGAAACGGAATATTTTTTATTTCAATATTATTCTCAATTACCTGTTGTTCGAGCTGGTTAATTTTCATTTCCATGTTTGGTATAGCTGTGTCTTTAATTTCACATTGCCGTTTTAAATCAGTAATTTCATCAGCTAGTTTTTTTTAACATTTCGGTATTTGATTCCATACTGTGTTAAAATTGTCGTATTTACTGCAAATGAAGTCAACGCTACTGGAATAATCTTTTTCATGCAATAAAGCCATTGGAAATAAATGCGGCCTACAACCTCGAATAACTCACTGGCTCTACATCTCGGTCATTAGACCGATACTCACATACGGGGTGATAGTCTGGTGGACAGCCTTAGATAAGGCTTTAAATCGCGACTATCTAAGTAAGGTCCAACGTACAGCTTGTCTGTGAATAAGCGGAGCATTAATTACAACTCCCTCCGCGGCATTGGACATTCTGTTCCATCAGATACCCCTCGATATATTTCTTTCCCTCCCGAAAGAAAGGACTACACCATCACGTCTAAATTTTGAGAAGATCTTTACAGTCGCCATCCCTTCCAGATGAACGATGCGTTTTTGGAAGTTGATTCAATTTAATTCTACACAAACGGGTCAAAGACCAAAGACGGAGTTGGTGCAGGTGTTTTCTCTGATAGGCTTAATCTTAAGCTCTCTTTCCGTCCTCCAAATCATTGTAGCGTGTACCAGGCGGAATTAATGGCGATCAAAGAAGCCCTATCTTGGCTTAAGAAAAACGTGAAATCTGTTAGAGATATCCGCATCTTTTCAGACAGCCAAGCAGCAGTCAAATCCCTGGAATCGACCTCTATAAATTCTTTAGTGGCTTTAGCTGCAGGGATGAAGAAGGTGAGGAAGCTATTCCTCACCTTCTTTGTTTCTGCCGAGCTCTCTCTCGCAGAAGGAAGCTTCGCTTAGGAGCTCCCTCTTACGATTCATAAGAAGCTCAAATTGGTTTAACGAGTAGGTAGAGAGAAACTTTCTCCCATGATCCACGTGGTATCACAATGGACCTTTCATTGGTCTTAGTGTGTTGGCGAATCCTAGCAGCCACTTCAACCTAACCTAACCTATGCCCACACCCATTCATATAAACCAGCTTTTCTGGCACTTAGTGAAACACAGGTAGTAAAAAACTTCTAATTTGCAACTGCCTGGATACATGCAGCTTAGTGCCATTATTCTTTCCCCACCGCGGACAAATTTATTATTTTACTTATTCACTGGTTATGATATTGGAAAAAAAAGTTGAGTTGGTGAAGGAGTCGTATAGCTTACTAATATGAGTTAAACTATCAATTAGGTTATTGTATATGCCTCTCTGAACGTGTACGTGTATCATGCCCTTTTTAGACAAATTTTGGAGACCACAGGTCAAACTACATTATCATCGAATTTTTGTTTTTAAGGATGCATCTCATAATAATTTTGCGTATGTAGTGAACGAATAGATCCATTCATCATAATTTGCAAAATACATATCGCACTAATAATACCATACTGTTGTAAATCAACATTTTTCAAATTGGAGATGACATCATATTCAAACGTATAATTCAATTCCCCTCGAATCAATAAGACCGTCGTTAGAATAGTGCAAGAAATAAATAAGAGATGGCACTATGAGTCACTTTTCATGATTGAATTACTGTAGTAAACCCCCACCGATATTGCATCATAGTTACGATCGAAATTCGCATTTTGAGTTACAACAGTACAATTACAACAGTATTATTAGTGCAATATGGATGTATACTGATTCAAATGGAAATTATAGTTTCAATTGCTGCCAAAAGTTGTCACACTCTTAATTTTTTTTAATATTAATACTAAGTGACCTTAATATTTCTCTTTATATAAATATATACATTTTAAAAACTATCTGAGTCCTTAATTGCATACAGTAAGTAATACCTTTTCGTCATTGTATTGGAGTACATTAAGCATGGTGCAGCTAAGACACCGCTTAAAATCCATATTAAAAATAAAATGATTCTTACTTTACGCCTAGAAGTTCGCCTTTTTAATGGATGTACTATCGCAATATATCTTGAAAATGAATAAAAAAAATTATTATAATAAATATGTAAATTGAGTAAATATTTTTATATTTGTTTACCAACCTGTCAAATGATATCGCTACTAATGTAAATACTGATGTAGATACGGTAACATTTGCCATAAAGTTATTGATTGTGCAGTATATAGACCCAAATGGCCAGTCAGAGTTAAGCATAAAAATGAAGTTGAAAACACAATTCAATGAGGACATAAGCAGGTCAGCTATGCTTAAATTTAGAAGGAAATAGTTTGTCACAGTCCGCATACTCCGATGACCTAAATACGTTTATTATGAACGTGCATTAAAACTAACGATCTATTTATGTACACAAAAATAAGTACTTGCCTGTGACGATCCAAAGTACAATACAGTTGCCAACTATGGCCGTGAAAAGCATAACCCCGAAAATGAATGCCCAAACAGTTTTCTGCTCCCATGGTAGTTCGTAAGGTCTTGTCGGTGAGGGAAATAAGCACTCAGTTAAAAAGTCTCTAAAAATAGAAGAAGTCGTCATTGCTTCGTACTTCGAATGCGATTAGTACAATTTTCGTACTGGTTTAACAACCTCCATACATACATATATGTATATAATTGTCGACAAAAACGTAAAAGTGTAATAATTTGTGTATTATTGAATATTAAAAATATTTAGAATACTAACATTACTTATATATTATATCTACAAAAACAGTTTTGTGCATTTTGGAAATCTCATAAAAATGCATAAACTTTATGTAGCAACAAAAGAATAATGGCTCCTTAAACTCAAAATTATGAAAATTTTTTGTTCCAATTTTTTAAAGTTTTTACCAAAGAAAACTTTTATCTTTAACAAATTATTTAAAACAATTTGTCTCCATAAGATTAACGAAAGTCAAAAAAACTAAGTGTGCTAAGTCACTCTTAAAATATTTTATCAACTACTACTAGCTGTTTGCCCGCGGCTCCGCTCGCGTGGACTACAAAATTAATGTTAAATTTTTTATCTTTTTTAACTAAAGCTAAGACTCACATTGTATTCATTATAATGAAATAAAAGATATTTTATTCAAACAAATAATTATTAAATGTTCACGTTGAAAAGCACAGTTTAGTAAATCGCACTAAAAATTGTTTTACTTTTGCTATCTGGAGAATCGCGAATAACTCGATCTTATTGACCCGTTCACGCAAAAGTAATAAGCTACACTTAGTCTAATCACAGGCACCAAGTCGGACGGGCTGGTGATGCTAAGCTCAGGCAACTCTGGGGGTCACAGGTGGCGGATAGTGAACGGCTTACAGAAATGAAGGTTAGCTGCGAATAGCCAATAAGCAGTCCCCGACCAAGAGCGGCAGAGAAGGAGGGCGTGGCTGAAAAGGTCAAAGGAACCTCTATGAACTCTCTGTGACAAGACGAGTAAGTGGTGGCTACGAGGGATACAGTTTTGAGCAAATGGCGAGATCCGGACGCACCCGCCACACCGTAAAGCGAGCAATCTCTCACCCCCGGGAGAGAGGTTCCACATATGTAGATACGTGTATATATCTACACACATATACATTACAATTTATCGTCTATTATTATAGTATAATGTTATAATAATAGACAAACAAAAAGGAAAAACCCAAACGATCACAAAACATTAAGACCGAGCCCAGTAAGGTCTTAATTATGGCATACTGGAAAAAACGAATTGGAATAAAAGCTATGAGGGCTGACGTTTGTAGTATTCTGTTACCTGAGTAAGCGGGAGTGAAATCTTACTGAAATGGTTTTCAGGCTAATGCTGCAAACGCCTCCGTCCCACTAAAACCTTAGCAGGCCTCAAAGTACGTTCAATGTTTCGTCGCCATTAAGTTGGTGGTGTAGGTTCAGATGTAACATTCCTGATTAGCACCAATCCGGCTCTGACACAAAACCCCATAAGGGCTTGTGCTAACCCTCGCATGGCCTCACTGCTTGCAAAGATAACCATGGGATCCTTAGGTGACTACACATCCGAGCATTGATAGCGGCTTTGAGTTGGGACCTACTAGAAATGATTATAAATACAACAAACAATAATACCAGAGGAAAAATGGAGGAGAACGAGGAAAACCCCTTTTGGCCAAGTAGCAGCAGTACAAGGAAGCACGGAACGACGCGAGTCACCCGCAGTAAGAAACGTGACGGTCGAACCATCCGCCCAGCAGTCTGATTTCCACAAGCTAGGTGAGCAAATTAGGGGGCTAGCAGAAATGCTGGAACACGGAAAACGACGCACGATCCAACAAGCGATGCGAAACGCCATTGAAAGGATCAGAGCTCTCTACGAGCTCTCGGCGATCCAGCTACACGACGAGAAAGCGAAGGCGGTGATTCGTCAAAATAACTCCTCACAAACCTCGCCCTGGTTAAAGTCAACACTAGAACCTAAGAGAAGGTAGGTTGCCGTCAGCGAACCTCCGGAGGCAAAGCGGAAGGAGATACATCCATTAAATGGTGCTACAGGCAACAAACGCCCGGAATCAAAGCGGAAGTAGAAGCATGCATCTTTGGCAAACACCAAGCAGGATGATATGACAGCCGGCAGTGTAGAGACTCCAATAGCCACAGATAAGTGGGTAAAAGCAACGACAAGCAAACAACAGGCGACAGAGAAAGACGAATGGTTAAATGTCGCCAAGAAGAAGACCGTAAAAAAAAGGCAGCAAGAGGCCACAAAAACTAAACCGGACGCTATCGTCATCAAAGCAACAGGGGCTCTTTCTTACGCCGATATACTACGTAAAGTAAAGGCAGACCCCAAACTGGAAGCAGTTGGAAAGGCGGTCTCTAGAATCAGGAGGACACAGAAGGGAGACCTCCTAATACAACTCAAGGAGACGGGAACGAAGACCACCGAGTTCAAAGGCGTTATCAGCGAAGCCTTATCGGATCAAGTAAGTGTAAGGACACTCACGCACCGTACTACACTAGAGGTCAAAGACATCGATGAAGTCACTACAATGGATGACATAATCGATGCCATAAACCTCCAGTTTGGAGTGAAAGCTTCACCAGCGGACTCTTTATCCCTGCGAAAGGCGTACGGAGGAACACAAACAGCAACAATCAGCCTTCCCGCGGAAGACGTAAGAAAGCTGATAGAAGCCGGAAGAATTAAAATCGGCTGGGTTAACTGTCGCATCCGCGAACGGATTCTGCTTAAAAAATGCTTCAAATGCCTAGAGTTTGGTCATCTAGCCGGGCAATGTAGAAACGAAGAGGACCGCTCGAAGCTATGTCGAAAATGTGGAACAGAAGGCCACATTGCAAAGAATTGTGAAAAGGAGCCATCATGCATGTTCTGTAGAAAGGATCACCCAGAAGATGCAAAACATGTGGCCGGTAGCAGCAAATGCCCGGTCTTCAGGAGAGCCATCGGCACTAAATCATCATGAAGACAATACAGATTAACCTGAATCATTGTAAGATAGCCCAGGACCTCCTGACACAAACGGCTAAGGATGAGGGAGCGGACGTCATATTGATTAGCGAACCTTATAAAAATCTCGACAGTAATATTTGGATTGGCGACAAAACCAAACAAGCTGCAAAATGGATATGTGGAAGGCATGCCTTCCAGGAAACCAATGAACAGGCGGATGGCTTTGTACGGGCAAAAATAAATGGTATCAACTTCTACAGCTGTTATGCTCGACCAAGCTGGACGACGAGTGAATACCAGACAATGCTAGATAACCTAATGACCGACGCACGCGGTAGAACCCCAGTGGTAATAGGCGGTGACTTCAACGCATGGGCAACGGAGTGGGGTAGCAGGCTCACCAATGCCAGAGGGCGTATTCTACTGGAAACCTTTGCGCCACTGGAAATAGTGCTCGCAAACAAGGGGCGCGCAAACACATATCGGAAAGCAGGTATGAGGTCTATCATTGACATAACCTTTGTGAGCAACTCTCTTCTGTGCAACACCAAATGGCGACTCAGCGAGGAATACACACATAGCGACCACCAGGCGATATTGATCGATATTAAGAAAGCTCAACCAACCTTCCAACGCCCTAGATTAACAGGCCCAAAATGGAAGGTGAAACTCTTCGACAAAGACACTTTCGAGGAAATGATGAACACCGATACCATAACTCTCAGCGGAACAGCGGAGGTTCTCTCGTCCCAACTCACCCGCACTATCACAACAGCGTGCGATGCAGCAATGCCCAGAAGAACAGTTAGTAGAAAAGGGGCACCATGCTACTGGTGGAACGAGGAGATAAAAACAGTCAGGGCAAGATGTTTACAAGCCCGACGCAGAGTCCAGCGATCGAGGGGAAGAGTTGACTTTCAGGAGCGTCTAGACACATTCAAACGGGCGAGACGCGACTTGAAAATGGCGATCAAAGAGAGCAAAACAATATGTTTTAAACGACTCTGTAACGAAGCAGACATAAACCCATGGCGTACAGAATGGTGATGACAAAGATGAAAGGTCATAGGTCTCCACAAATAACTTGCCCATCGACCATCTACTCTGTGTGATATAATCAGAGACACCAACGCAGAGCACATCCCTGCTATTACACGGGAGGAGCTACGCGCAGCATGCAGGAAGATAGGAAGCAACAAAACGCCTGGACCGGATGGCATCCCCAATATGGCAGTGAAAGTGGCTGTTCAAAAGAGGCCGAACATTTTTATAGCCACGATGCAAGAGTGTATGGAGGAAGGAGTTTTTCCTGAGCCATGGAAGCTCCCAAATTTGGTACTGCTACCAAAAGGAAACAAGCCACCTGGAGAACCATCGTCATATCGCCCAATATGTCTACTCGACACTTTGGGTAAAATACTTGAACGAATAATATACAACAGACTGCTCGTGGTAGCAGAAGAGAAAGGAGCACTGTCAGACCACCAGTTCGGATTCAGAAAATCGCGCTCTACCGTTGACGCTATAAAAGCAGTAGACGACACTGCAGCTGAAGCAATCCAAGGAGAAAGATGGCGAGGTGGGACAAAAAAATACTGTGCAGTAGTGACTCTGGACATAAAAAACGCCTTTAACTCGGCAAATTAGTCGTTTATAAGGAGATCACTAGCCAGAATGAATACTCCATACTATCTGCTAAGGATAGTTACAAACTACTTCATCAACAGGAAGTTGAGGTACCAAACCGACGAGGGGGTAAAGTACTACAACGTCACGGCAGGGGTCCCGCAAGGATCGGTACTAGGCCCTCTCCTATGGAATATCATGTACGACGGAGTCCTGCGACTACCACTACCACAAGGAGTTAAGATAATCGGGTTTGCTGACGACATCGCCGTAGTCAACGTGGCTAAACATATCCACGAAATAGAATCAGCAACAAACGAAGCGATCGAAAAAATTGAAGACTGGTTAGGTACCGCCGGCTTAGAATTAGCCGGCCACAAAACTGGGGCTGTTCTTATTACAAGCCGCAAAGCTGTTGAATATGCGAATATTCGAGTCGGAAATCAGACTATAGGATCCAAGGAAGTACTAAAATATTTAGGCATAATGCTCGACAATAGATTAAGGTTTAAAACACACGTGGAATACTCGAGCAAGAAGGCTTCACTACTACAGGCAGCCCTTTCTCGAATACTGCCAAACATCGGTGGCCCTGGATATGCTAGACGGATTCTACTATCCAGAGTGGTTAGCTCGGTTCTCCTATATGCTGCCCCAGTTTGGGCAGCGGCATTAGCGACGACAGAAACACGGAGAAAACTGTTGTCAACATACAGGCTATGCGCGATAAGAACAATCAGCGGTTTCCGAACAATATCGGACGAAGCAGCCTGTGTCATAGCCGGAATGATCCCCATCGACATTCTCGCAAATGAGATGGTAAGGATCAACGAAAGGAGAATCTCGAGTCATCAAGAAGCAGGTACTGTCAGGAGAATGAAGGAGGTGGTAAAGCCAGGCACAAAAGGCAGATGGACCTATAAACTGATTCCCACCATCGAAGTCAGGACCAAGCGAGTGTATGGGGACTGCAACTACCACCTCACGCAGTTTCTTTCGGGTCACGGCGGCTATCGCAAGTACCTACACAGATTCGGACATGATAGCTCACCTCTCTGTCCACACTCTCCAGAGCAAGAGGAAGACACAGAGCACGCAATATTCCACTGCAGTCGATTTACAGAATGGAGAAACAATCTGCCAAGTCCACCATTCCTTATAGACCAAATGCTGCGGTCAGAGGAGAATTGGCTGGAAATCTGTACACTCATAACGAATGTACAAAAAGAGCTCCGAATAATTGAGAGAGCAAGGAGAGCAGAACCCGCAACACAAGAAGTATAGCATGAATTGCTAACCAGCCCCGCGAAGTAATACCTAACGGCAGTCCCGCGGGGAGAGTGGTAGAAGTGTGCAGGGTGTGGATTAGTACGTAGGCGCATTCCTGGCATCGACTATTCGGGTTTGCGAATCGTGCATGCTAGCAGCCCGGGCTACTAGTATCTTTGGAAGATTACCACATCCTTTGGCGCAACCAAAAAAAAAAAAAAAAATTAGTCTAATGGAGGTTTAATAATTCTATTCACACAACCACAAACCAATATACCTTACCTGCTTCATTTTTCGCAAAGACATTTAGCGCATAGCCTTCTCACTCTATTCGTTCATATTTTTTTCTCACTCTCACACAATATATACGTGCAGAAGTGTGAATGAACGAACGACGGTAACAAACCAATCCATACAAACAGTCTGATTGGATGAAGATTGCTCAGCTTCAGGACAACGTAGAAGGATGTTTCATATCTCAAATGAATCAGGGGCGAATTTACTAATTTGACCTATTTTTTTGTTTTAAAATCCGATAAGCCATTATTAAGTTAGAGCTGTAAAATTGAACTTTTTTCCCACTAAATTAGAACTAAGTTTTAATAGAGAATAGAGAAGTTTTTATGGAAGCTCTATTTAGGAAGCATGTCATCCAAGAACATGCTAAATGCGCTTTCAGGCTCCATAGCGTCGAGTAGAGACAGATGACCTCCACGATAGGAGTAGGGGTCGGTATTATTCGAATGGAAGAGTGGATGAATGCACCTTCTCGCTTCCGTTTGAATGTATGTTTGGATCGGTGTTAGGAGCAGAATGGCATTCAAAGCTGAGGTGGGGGTGGAGCGCAGACAACTCGTCATGCAGGTCCTGGTTATACGTTGAACTCATTCTTACTTTTTGACTGTAGTGACTTCGTTAGTCTTTGTCCACCAGGCCACAGCGGCATAAGATAGCGCTGGTCTGACCACCATCTTACACTACCAGTATATCGTCTTGAGTCTAAGACTCCAATTCCCACAAATAAGAAAACGGCAGATCCAAAGGGATCTGGTGGCTTTATTTACGGTGCGTTCTATTTGTGGGTTTCAGGACAATTTACTGTCCAGGACAATTCCTAGGTACTTGCCTTTCCGCGACAATTGGATGGTTTCGCCATATAGGGTGGGGCGAATTAGGCGATCAAGTTTTCTCCTATTAGTGAGAGGGACTATAGTCGACTTCTAGGGACTTACAGAGAGGCCTTCTTTGTCACACCAGTTCTGTACTAATGGAAGAGCATATTGCAGCACTTCCGAAACGCAGTTCTCAAATTTACCACTGACGACAATTGCAACGAGGATTCAATTTCGGTTACCAAGTCATTAAGAGCTCACTCAGTGGACTTACCCGATTGATAGGCATGTTGGGACTTGCTAAGATGAAAAAGCGACAGAGCTTTGTTTCTTATGTGTACATCGACTAGCTTTTCCATGCTTTTAAGGATAAGAGACATGAGGCTAATGGAGCGGTAGGGTTTTGTATTTGAATACGAATTTCTACCCACATTGGGTAGGTATTTAACTATCACCTCTCGCCAGGCTTCCGGTATGTAACCGCAAGCTAGGCTGCAGCTGAACAGTTTGCAAAGAATGGTTGCTGTTATGTCAGCTCTCTGCTGTAGTAGTGCCGGAATTATTCCGTCCTTTCCTGCTGCTTTGTATGGCTTCAGGGAGGATATGGCCCATTTGATGGCGTTAGAGCTACAGATATTTCTCACAGTTTTCCAGTTTTCTCTAGACGGTAGACGGTTCTGCTCGAGTGGAGGAGTTAGGTTTGTTGAGAGAGGTTCATTAATAACGGTTGATCGGGGAAAGTGTGTTTAAAGTAAGTGTCCAAGAGTCTCTTTCTTATTTTGTGTCTGACTGCCATTTTCATTAGTGAGTGTACCTAAAGTAACGGATCTGTCAGAGGCAAGAATTTTCTGCAGACGGCAATTGGAATTTATTTCAGATATATCGTCGCAGAAACGCCTGAATGATTTTTTTAGCATTTTTGATTTCTATATTGTAATTGGTGAGAACAGTAGAGTGGGTTCGCCAGTCGCGATTGCGTTTTGCTTTATTGAAAAGTTTCCTTACTCTAGATCCTTGCTGAATTATTTTTTCAAAATGTATAAAACTGTTTTTGTAGTTACAAAAATTTAGAATTTATTCAATTTGAAGTGATTGTACCTCCAAACCGGAGGTGTCTCACTTTGACGGGCTATAACTCGAACTGGGGTGAAAATAGACTCCCCAGGAGTCAGGAGTCTCCAGTTAAAGGATTATGCCTCTTAACTGGGACACCCTGCATTTAAGTTTTACTTGCAATGAAAGCAAGGAGAGACTCACCTCTGTTATTTATGTCCGAGCTACCCCAGATGGTGCGATGTGCATTAGAGTCACGCCAATTACAATGTCTGTCTTGGTGCGTTGCGCATATTTCTACTTTCATTGGGGGGCACACGATAGTGTCGCAAGGGAAGTAGGCGGATGCTATAATCACTTCCTTGAAGTTGTTAATCTTCACTATGGCTGCAGTGAGGTCATTGGAGATGAATTCTCTCAAAGGGAAGAAGTTAGTTTCATTATTAAATATAATATATGTTCTAGGTCTAATGGAAGAGGTAAAATATAGAATACTACCTGATGGTGATGAGAGACCTATGATTTTATCGTCTGTGCTGGTCCAGGGTTCCTGCACAAGTGCAATGTTAAGACCTTTACTGCAGACTTAGCCAAGACTGCCGAAGCAGCCTTGGCATGATGAAGGTTGATTTAAACACCCTTCATATAGATTCGTTGCTTTTTTTAAGGGAGCTTTAGTGTAAGAGGCCCCTCTTTTTCCGCCTCGACCTCTGAACTGTTTGAGACGGGCAGAACCTTAGGGGGTTCCGGCAGTGGCGCCGGACAATGTTTGTCTGGGACCCAAGCATGCTGGTTTGCGTGGCGGACATGGCCTTAATGACGTGGCAGAGAGGGCGGAAGTTGCCCATTTACTGGGGCTTGGATGTAACAGCTGGTACAGGATCGGACTTAACCGTTCCTTTTTCAGCCTGTGGAGGGTCTAGGGTTGACCGACATGGTGCAGAAGTTACCGGAGTTTCAGCTGCAGGTTCGGCGGGAAGTGACTGATCAGCCTCATAAATCACCTGGTCACTGCTGCAGAGATCTTTACGGAAATCTGTTGGTCTCGCGTTAGGATTCTTCTTGACTCCGTTATAGAACGGATAACAGTTCAGATCCTCAAGAAGTTTCATTGAGCACTCGTCCATTGAGATGGTCAAAGTCAGACTCTGGGGGTTCGAAACTTTCCAGAGAACTTTCCAATCATTGGTTGGAACGACTTTATTCTTCTGTCTCAGAGAACGCAGAATATCGTCCGTGGATAGCGCAGTGCCGGGGAAGTATGCTGTAGCCACACACGGCATGAGGAGATCATCTCTTTCCACTATTTGCAGCTTGGCATTCTCAAAAGGCGAGATTTTAGAGACAATGCTCGCTAGCATGTCGATATCTGCGCAGTTGATGATGAGCCACTCTGGCTTGTACGAGCAGCCCAGAAATCTAAACTGCGGGCCATCCTCGGGGAACTTATGCTCCCTAATGATAGCATTTTCCACCGCTTTTGGTGTACGGGCTGAAGGTGCTCATCAGGGAAATTGTCCAATAAGAGACCAACTTTTATTGATCTTACTACCTCAGCGATCAAGGGAGCATTTGGTTTTGCCTTCTTGTTCGGTTCGGCAGGTGCGTTGCCAATGGAACGAGGATGTTTACCGGCAGGGGGTGCCTCGCTTGAAGGTGGTTCATTGACGACTTTTTCGAACGCCTTGTCGTAAAGAATCCCCTCAACCTGAAGGCGCCTAAGCTTCTTCTTGTTAGAGGTGGTCAGACGTTTTCTTTTAACCTTCCTATACCCGCGCATTGGTCTGTGAGACCGACAAATTACGCTTTTTGGAAAAATTTTAGTAACGGTGCAATTTAGCGCAGTGTACCTTATTTGTTAAATACTATAACTAATATGAACTTATTTTATTTCGTTCACATTATATCACTCTACTGATTAAAACAAATTTCATAAAAATATTCGAAGTAGAAGAGAAACTACGGGCTCTTGAATTTCGGTCCCAGAGACCGTGCGCGGGTATACGTGTTATTTTTTTCACGCGGGTATAGGAAGGTTAAAGGATAGTTTATCCATCCCCAAATCTTTGAAAAGGTTTCAGGAGCATCAGAGCAGCTCCCGTAGACCTCTTCCGTAAGCGTGGAGCTCGCTGTATCGACGGATTCTATGTCGCTGTCGATGACTTCTAGTTCAGGATGGTTTGTCCGCCCATCGCTTAGGATGGTTTCAGCTGAGGGCTGACAGATAGGACTATCCATATCTCTATCAGATTAGGTTTTTATTTTTTTGGTATCTATTTTGATCCCACTTAGGATGGTTTCAGCTGAGGGCTGACAGATAGGACTATCCATATCTCTATCAGATTAGGTTTTTATTTTTTTGGTATCTATTTTGATCCCACGAGAAGCTAGGGAAAAACACTGTCCATCCGCACAGAGCCCCGCATGCGCAGATAAGGCTAAGTGAAACCGGGGCTCGCCTGTTCCCCGGAGTACATCGTTAATGACAGAGGTATTTTTAAAGGGCCCTCAGCCTGTCTGTTTCTGGGCACGGTCCGGTTGACACCATCAACCCAGCCCTGGGGAGTAGGAGCGGAGGGAAAGGTCGGAATAGGGATGGGTACTGACGTGGAGTACCATGGCTACCATGATTTCACTGTCTTGTCATAGATGCAGCCAGATCTGAGTTTATTTTGAAGGCAAGCAATGTGGAGTCGGACATTATTTTAAATTCTGTGGTCCCTTAGTCGAGATAAGTAAACTCATCATGAGTTTAAAGACGGGGAGGAGAAGAAGGTCGGCGAAAGTGAGAAATGGATTGGGTACGGGGCCTACGTTGCAAGTATTGTTAGTACGAGGAGAGGTAGTATTGACAGTGGGAAGTGAAAAAGAGGCAGGTTAAACATCGAGAGATACGCGGTTGACACTGGGCTTACTAAACATATTACGTAAAGTTAGGATATTTCGAAGCCGAATTGAAATTCGGAAACAATCCCACTTTTAATTGCCAATTTACGTGTGACTCGGATGCCAATTTGTACGGAATGAAAATGGGGGATAAGGGCTAGTTATGGCTAATTTTTGGCTTAAAGTTAGGCTTAGCAGTAGGGTTTCCACGTTAGAGTTCGATCAAGTACTGAGATCATTTGTATCCTGTTTCTTAATAGGTTTGCCTGCCCATTGACAGACACTCATCTTTCCAAAGTTAAGATTGTGGAATAACCACGTATTTAGAGGGGAGGGCAAGTTTTAAGTTTCAATTTGTTGTTGACAGGAACATTTGTTCGAGACATTTTCATTGGCAAATGGTGAGTTATGTACGTCGAATACTTCACTTCCTTCCGCCACAGCCGCTTCCCACCACGCATCTTATCATTTGCCACTTAGTAGTGGTAATAGCACTTCCTAACGGAACTGCCACCTCCCATCCCCTCTAATCATTAGACATGTCCGATTCAAACACCCGAAGCCACCATATCGCATACACTGCATTTTTGTGCTATATGTGCAGATATCGTTTCAAAATTTGACACCTGCATTCTATTCTCACCGGAAAGTCGCTTGGTGCAATGTCATTAAATTAAAAAGCATTAAAGATACCTGCAAAATAATTCATATCACATTTTGATTGTCATACATTTATCGTCGCCGTTCATTGTCGAAAATACTGTTTCAATAAATAAATTGTATTTAACGTTTGTTGTTCTAAATAATAAAACAACAATTTTTTTGGCTTCACCGCTCGGAGTTCACGTAATTGGCGCACATAATTTAAATTTCGCTCAAGAACAGCGTAAACGTTAAGTTCGTTTAAGAACAGTGTAAATCGTCAAACATAGGGTCCATTTAAGAACTGTTTTTTTACAAATAGATTAAAGTGTAGGCATGAGTTTTGAAAAAATGATCGCTGAAATATTATTAACTAATTCTAGAACGTTTGGAATAGTAAAGATACATTGCAATAACATAAAAGTTAAAGTGTAAACGCGAATCAAATAAAATTATCACTGAAATACTAATTAATTATAAAAAAAGTTTAGAATAGTGAAGATCCATTGTGAAAACTAACTACATTTAAAACAAAATTAGATGCAAAAACAAAGAGATTTATCAACGCTTCTGGAGCAACTCTCGATTGCAGCGATGATACCATTACCAAGGCCAACTACATCATCACCAACACCAACAGTATCAGCCGCAGCTGAAGTGCGTTATCAGACATGATGACTCCTTTGATACTAACATTAGATCCTATCATACATATGTATATTATATGTATAATATAAGATGAGTCAGATGTTTTTTTTTTTGATATAATTAGAGGCAAGAGGTGAAACAACTCCTCTTTCAGTATTTTGGCGATAAAAAATCCGTACACTTGTATACTTACATATGTGGAAGTTAAGATCTCACTATTTAAAGAATTCGGCGAGTCGAATAAAACCGAGGAATTGCTTGAATATTAACCCCACGACATACCGATAGCCCGAAGTCCATAAGGATGAGCAAAGCAAAGAGTTTCGAGCCACACACACTAGATTTTTTAAATCTTTGTTCTTATAAAAAAAAAACCGCTGAAATTTTATATATAGGTACTTTAACTGAATAGACAAAGAACTTAGAAAGCGGTTTTTTTTTTGTTATCCGGTTTATTCTGCGGTTAAATTGGAAGTGAAGTAACATATCTTCTTTAAAATTTTTTTTTTGGTTTTTGACGGAGCATATACATATGTATAGCAATTTATAAACAAATAGCTAACCCGTGCTCGCCTTGCTTCGCCCCCTTCCAGTTTTAAGACCTAAATGTATTCAGCTTCTGAATTTCCCATGAAACAGATTTGTAGGAAATTGGGATTAGCGTTACTGTCAGGCATTAATGTTCCGATAAGGTGGTAAATTTGACCCTGAATCTTTAAAGTGGGCAAAAAGTTGCTTTCTGTTACGCGTTTACCAACAACATAATCCAGCAGATTCTTTGCCCGCTTTTGTACACCACAAAAGCTCAGACATTGTACCTACATGCGACTCCTTTTCGTATGATATGAAACATTCATATTGAAAACATGAATTTTTCTTTAGGCTCCACGTCTATTAATAGTGGAACTTTACATATTTCTCAGCCGAGACATCCGCCTAATTTTTGTATCTTTACTCCTTCGCCCAATATCAGAATATTAGAATATCTCCGTCTTATTTTAGCTGACACCACACATTCTTTGGAATACATAGCAACTGATTCGGTTAAACTACAATACTGAAAATGTGCAAACTCAATTATAACATCCCCAATGGGAATCGCTACCACAGCACACACAGACACAACATGCACGCAACTTATCCAGTATACATGTATAACAGAAAAATAAGGAAAAAAGGAAAAGGAAACATATACCCTTATATCGCCAGCCACTCGCCTCTGCTCATAAATTTAGCGAAGAGGCAGCGAAAGGAGAATAAAGAAAAAAAAATTATTATCACCACTGAGACGTGGTTGGGAGACATGGGTCGGGTACAACTCATACCAAGACAACCCATCCCCGGACACCTCATACCAGGACAGCTCATCCCAAGGGACAACCCATCCCAGGACAACCCATCCCCGGACAGCTCATACCAAGGGACAACACATACCGGGACAGCTCATCCCAAAAGAGAAAAAAATATGCTTTGGGTTACAGCATGGAGTTTTGGCGAATGAGTGAGGTTGTGGAAGAAGGGATAGTGATCACGTGGTCTATTGATAATATGTGATTGATAGATAGATACCTGAAAAGTATTTATGCTTAAAGGGTTGGTTGGTGGATATGCGTTGAGCGATATATGTATGTGCTCATGTGCATATTATTGTTATGGAGGGTGACTTTTTTGTGTGTAGGATATAAAGGAAATTGGAGAATGAGAGTATGGGCGTTTGTTTATTATTGCGTTTCGTATGCGAAAATTTGTGTTCTCTTGTGTTGCGTGGCGTGAATGATCGAATCTGTATGATTCTAGACTTTAGAGGTTGGTTACTTTTTTTTTGTTTGGCTATTCGATTAGAGGTTCGGTTCGGCGTATTCATGAAACGAATATGATATGTTCAAGTGTATGTGCATGCATAGTACGCTTTGTCTCCCCTGATTGGATGGCATATTTTCTTGTTTGGATCTGTTTCCATGATGGGAAGCAGAGAGGATGGCCAAGGAACTTAAATAATAATGGATGATTTCATTTTAAATGGAATGGTGCGTAGGAATTTAAAATAAAGGCAGCTACGGCGATTGATAGGAATATAAAATAAAATTGTTGTTCTAAATATGGGGATTGTGTACATGTACACATGTATGTATGTACATAAATAAAAAGATACCTAACAATATGCCGCGTAGAGGCGCCCTGAGCACCTGCATGTGAGGCCGAAGGCCGTGCAGTGTATGAGTCGAGGAAATGTCCATAGTATTTCTTTTTTTAGCGAGCGTAGCGAGCTCACTCTCCCCGACTTTCAGGCAATAAAATTTGTAAAAATTTGCTTGTGTGGAGTGAATGATGAAGCTCGTAGGACTTTTAGACTTAGAGCGAATTAGCTTCATAATTTTTTTTCTTTTTAAGACAAACATTTTCTATCTTTTTATTAATCTTTCTTTTTCTATCCTTTAAAACAAACATTTCTTCGCGACATTGAAGTATGCACCAATACACTGCAATACAGATCGAACTTAATATTGTTCGCTTACAAAATATTTCTGTAGTAGCCAACAAAAATATTGTATAAAATTCAAGTGTTCGCGTTTTGCTTAACATAGTGTAGCTGGCTGATAAGCTGTTTGGTTAACTGCAATATCTATTTACTCTCTTTGCCATCTGAGCATCTGATTTTCCCGCAATGACAAGTTTCGTTAAATTTTTAATATAAGAGTGTGGGTGAATCTCCACACGGGGCTTATTCAGAAATAAACTGTCAGATGAAAAACACTTTCCTCTTGATCTTTTTTTTTTCCTTTATCCCTACACTTTCAGAAGTGGGATCCGTTTAATTGAGTGCTGAAATAAGTTAATAAGTTATACTGTGAACAAAAAAAAAAGAGAAAAAAAAAAGAAAAAGTGAACTGAAGTGTTTGATCTGTTTTCCTTAAATTCAATTTTAAATAAAGGTCGAGCTTACTCAAGTGTCTAATCATGCCTCAAGAGTGGGACAAGTTTCTCGAAGTAGCAACAGTTGCTACTCTGAAAAGTGTGTTGCGAGGAATGAAAATGCAGACCAGCGGTACTAAGGCGGAGTTGAAATTGAGAGTGCAGGAAGCAGTCCAGGATTATGAGGACGAAGACTTCCAGATATTAATTCAGGAGCATACTCACGGAAGTAAGAATAACTATGCTGATGGGTCAATTTCTTTGGAGGAACAGTTGTCGGATGATGAAGAAGAGCCACAGGATGGAATTGATGAGGAACTTAGCAGACTCCGTCGGTTGTGCAAGAAGAAGGAGGAGATAGTACAGCTGAAAAGGAAGCTTCGCGAGTTGCAGCTGGAGGAGGCAGAAACTGGCCAGCGTCCAAGTGCCTCGCACAATTTTAAGGACATCGAGGATATCATGTGTCCGTTCAATGGCGATGATAATTACCCGATAATTCGTTGGATAGTAACGTTTGAAGAAAATGCAGAACTTTATGGGTTTGATGAAAGTTCAAAATTTATTTTTGGAAAACGTTTATTAAGTGGCACTGCAAAATTATATGTGAGATCAAAAAATTTAAATAACTGGTCGGAACTGAAATGTGCGCTTATTAATGAATTTAAAAAGGTTGTGACAAAGGCTGACATATACAGTGAGCTAAAGGAGAGGAAAAAGCGCCGTGACGAAACCACACAACAATACGTACTTTCTATGCAGGAAATCACCTCTCATAACCCTATCGAAGAGGAAGATCTGATGCAGTTTATAATAAAGGGGATCCCGGATAGCGAAAGCAACAAAACCATATTGTACGGTGCCAACAATATCGAGGAATTGCAGCTAGCTCTTAGGAAATACGAAAAATTCAAAAACAACGCTCGTGACAGTTATCCCACCATCAAAATTTCTAAGACAAGTGCACCTCAATTTCTTACTCGTTCAAAACAACATACTAAAACAAATAATACAAGCATCCATCAATCTAATGTAAAAGTGTCAAATCAAACCAACGATAGTGACAGACGTGAGAAAAAACAAATAACCTGTTTTAAGTGCAGTGGTGTTGGACATATATCAAAGAATTGTCCAAATCTTAACTCAATACTAATTGTTAAACGTAAATCCAGCAAAAGCAGTGAGAACAGCAGTAACCGTTTGAGCAGCAGCATCAGATTAGTTCCAGAATCAATCGTACCTAATAGCAGCAACATTAATCAACGAGAACAATCGACGAGCAACGACTTCGAAAAGGATATCCAATACCAATTCAGTCATGGACATGCCGAAAGTTCATTGAACCTCAAGACTCTCTTGGACTCGGGGAGTCCAATCAGCTTTGTACAACAGAAGTTCTTACCACCATTTATGGTTTCACCGTTGGACGACAACAATGTTTCATACTGCGGAGTCAACAACAGCCGTTTAAATATAATGGGAAGTATAGATTCATGTATTTATTTTGAAACATCTCAAATTAATTTAAGATTGCTTGTAGTAAAAAATAACTCTATGAATTATCCTGTTGTACTGGGCAGAGATTTCGTTGAAAGAATTGGTATGGTGCTGCATTTGCCTGGAAAAAGTCTGATTAATCAAGACGCTGAAGGTAACAACTAATCGTCAACGGTTCACACTCATCATTCCCCAGATCCACCTCTGCATTTTCCCGATCAACATTCTCCATCGAATGAAACTGTAAGTACAATTAGTGAAGAAGTTGAATTTATCAAACAGATCTTAAACATAAGTATTAGTGATGATAAACTTTGTTTTAATATCAATGAAAATATTCCTGTATTTGCTAAAGAACGAGTTAGAGATATGCTTAAAGAAGTTTGTTGTCAGGGTCAAGATAGGATTTGTCGCGTAGATAGTGATTTTAAGATGAAGATAGTGCTCTCAAAGGAAGTTCCATTTCATTGTCCTCCAAGACGATTGCCGTATTCTCATAAAATTGAACTGCAAAAGATTCTGTCACCCATTGTCTTGGTTGAAAAGAAAAATAAAGAGCTTAGACTTTGTGTAGACTTCCGTGAATTAAATGAGCTTACACTACTTGATAATTATCCACTACCCCTGATTGAAGATCATATCGATCGCCTCAAAGGTAAAAAATTTTTTTCTACGCTAGACTAAAAAAATGGGTTTCATCATGTTCCGTTAGCAGAGGAATCGATGAGATATACCTCTTTTATTACCCCCCTAGGGCAATATGAATATACAAGGATGCCTTTTGGTTCGCGAAATGCACCATCAGTTTTCGAACGATATATGAAACATGTCTTCGGGAATTTGATTTCAAAATCCAAAATCCTTACATATTTGGATGACATCCTGATAGTGACAGAAACGGTTGAGGAGCATTTGAAAATTTTAGAAGAAGTCGTGAGCACAATTGTGGAAAAGGGATTGCAACTATGATTGGACAAATGCTTGTTCTTGCAAAACGAAATTGTATATTTAGCATATAAAATAAATGAAGCTGGGGTTAGGCCAAACGATACCAATCTCAAAGCTATTGCCAATTTCCCGATACCATCTTGTACGAAGGGTGTGCATAGTTTCTTAGCACTTTGCTCCTATTTCCGAAAATTTATCAACCACTTTGCTAACATTGCAAAACCACTCTACGATCATTTAAAGAAAGATGCGCCTTTCTTTTTTGGAATAAAAGAAAACGAAGCTTTTGAACTGTTAAAAAGTAAACTAACGAAATCTCCTGTCTTGGCAATCTACAGTCCATTAAACGCAACTGAGTTACATTGTGATGCGAGTAACATAGGCTTTGGAGCGGTGTTACTTCAAAAGCAAGAGGACAAGAAGGACCACCCAGTCTTTTATTTTTCTAAGCGTACAACGGAGACAGAGAGCAAATATCATAGCTACGAATTAGAAACATTGTCCATAATTTATGCTCTAAAAAGATTTAGAATTTACTTACTAGGAATTCCCTTTAAGATTGTGACTGATTGTCAAGCTCTTGCGTTGACTTTAAACAAAAAAATTCTTAACCCTCGCATATCGCGGTGGGCGCTTGAACTACAATCCTTTGACTATACTGTCGAACATAGAAAAGGTGACCGTATGTCACATGTGGATTCTCTAAGTAGGTCTTTCAACGTACTCTACATTGATAACGAATCTTTTGAGTTCGTACTAGCAGCAGCAAAAAAACAAGATCCGGAATTGCTGCTAACTTGGAAAAAGCGGAAAGTTCTTATTTTGAGATGATAGACGGGCTTATTTATAGCGAAAAGCTAAAGACAAAATCCTTTTCTATGTCCCTTCGCATATGATAGACCAAGTGATTAAAACACACCATGAAAATCTTTGTCATGTAGGTGTCGAAAAATGTTTCGAACATTTGTCTAACATTTACTGGTTTCCAAAAATGAAACACAAAATAAGAAATTTTATTAAAACATGTTTGAAATGCATCTATTTTTCACCGCCGTCAGGAAAATCCGAAGGAACATTACACTCCATATCCAAGGGTAGTTGCCCATTTGATACCCTTCATGTTGACCACCTTGGTCCAATGTCAACATCCCGCTCAAAAAAATGTCATATTTTTGTTGTTATTGATGGATTTACCAAGTTCACAAAATTATCTGCGGTTAAAAGTACACAAAGCAAAGAGACCATTACGTGTTTAAAAGTTTTCTTTCAAAATTATTCCAGGCCAAATAGAATAATATCTGATCGTGGTTCTTGCTTCACCTCTAGAGAGTTCGCAGAATTTCTAGAAGAAAATAATATCGTGCATGTCAAGGTCGCCACCCACTCACCACAATCTAATGGACAAGTGGAGCGATTAAATCGATTTTTAATACCCATATTGGCCAAGGAATGCGAAGCAGATAGAATTCGCTATTAATAACACAATGAATCGAGGCACTGGCTTTACACCTAGTATGCTATTGTTTGGTAGGGACCAGAAAGGCCGATTTTGTGATAAGGTTTTAAAATATCTCAGTAATAATAAAGGAGGTGAATGCACCGATTTAGATGAAATTAGAAAAGAAGCTGAAGGAAACATTAATAAGGGACAGATATTAAATAAAGCTTATTATGATAGCCGGCACAAGAGCCCTAAACAATACAATAAAGGAGATTATGTGATGATTAAAAACGTCATCACAACTGCAGGTGTTAATAAAAAACTGTTAGCTAAGTATAGTGGCCCATATGAAATAAAACAGATTTTGCCGAATGACCGATAGAAGTGACATAAGTGACATAGAAGGTTTACAACTAACTAGGTTACCATTTAAAGGAATTTGTTGCCCAAGTAATATGAGACCATACGAAGCATTACCAAAACACCCAGAAGCCGATGAGGATGATGATGAGGGGAGCGAGGAGACCAAAGGCGGGAATGATGAGAGAGTGAACGAGGAGAAGGAAAAGACGGATAATATCATATAGTAATTTAAAATTTCGTACACCATTACCAATCCTTTCAAGAAGTTTAGCCTAACAATTTATAAAGAAACAATAAAGACAAGAAGTAAAAAATTAAGCGATTTAGAATGTTCAACGTAATATGTATAATAAGAAGGTTGTATAAACTGAAGTATTTTATTTTTATAAAAATGGAGTAAATTATCGAATCATGCAATGTTATAAAACTTTATCATGTTAATATGTTATCTAAAAAAAAACAAATTATTTCTTAATTGGTGATTTAATTTTAAGGTATAGAATAAGCCTTGCATTTATACTGATAATTTTATATTTGCTATGTAATCGGGTCGATTACATGATCAGGATGGCCGAGTTGTAGTAACCAACAAAAATATTGTATAAAATTCAAGTGTTCGCGTTTTGCTTAACATACTGTAGCTGGCTGATAAGCTGTTTGGTTAACTGCAATATCTATTTACTCTCTTTGCCATCTGATCATCTGATTTCCCCGCAATGACAAGTTTCGTTAAATTTTTAATATAAGAGTGTGGGTGAATCTCCACACGGGGCTGATTCAGAAATAAACTGTCAGATGAAAAACACTTTCCTCTTGATCTTTTTTTTTTCCTTTATCCCTACATTTCATACCGATTTTTTACCATCCCTCATCGAATTCAGAGAAAATCCTCTCAATTATCTCTTATTCGCATTCGCACACGTTGTTTTGTTTTGAAATTGCAACAACAATATAAGTTTGTAATGTACAGTGTGACCATAGTGGAATATTTAGAGCAGCAGAGAATATATTTTTTTTCGAAAAATAATCGCATATAAAACTGAAATATTTATTTAGATAAAAAATATGGAAAATATGAGAAGTACATATATTCTTCCCTTCAGTTAATTTTATTACAAATAAATTAATCACGTAATATTTAAATACTAATTTGAATATGTAATATTCCCGTAGAAGATGAATAATTAGATTTTGATCTTCAAAACTATTAATTTTCAACATTTTTTTGTGTTTTGTTTATTGGATTAATACCCATTTTCGGTTTATCATTTTTTACGTTTTGTATAAAATAAACTTTTATTTTTTTTTTATTAAAGGGGTATTACCAAGTGGAATATAAAAGTCGAATAAAAAAATATTGAAATGGAATATAAATATTCCAGCTCTCCGGTTGAGTGGAATATTTTTGAGAGAAGCTAGTGGTCACACTGGTTATGTATGCATTGCCGCTCGATCGAACACGTTCTCTATTTCTGTTGATAAATTGAGTATTGACATAAAATGAAGTTATTTGGATATTGGTTTAGTACATGTACATACATATGAAAGTCGGGGTGAGTGAGCTCGCTACGCTCGCTACAAAAAAAAATACTATGGACATTTCCTCGACTCGTACACTGCACGGCCTTCGGCTTCACATGCAGGTGCTCAGGTCGCCGCTAGACGGCATATTGTTAGGTATCTTTTTATTTATTTACATACATACATGTGTACATGTACACAATCCCCATCTTTAGATCAACAATTTTATTTTATATCCCTATCAATCGCCGTAGCTGCCTTTATTTTAAATTCCTACGCACCATTCCATTTAAAATGAAATCATCCATTATTATTTAAGCTCCTTGGCCATCCTCTCTGCTTCCCATCATGGAAACAGATACGAACAAGAAAATATGCCATCCAATCAGGGGAGACAAAGCGTACTATGCATGTACATACACATGTACATATCATATTCGTTTCATGAATACGCCGATCCGAACCTCTAATGGAATAGCCAAACAAAAAAAATGTTACCAACCTCTAAAGTCTAGAATCATACAGATTCGATCATTCACGCCACGAACACAAGAGAACACAAATTTTCGCATACGAAACGCAATCATAAACAAACGCCCATACTCTCATTCTCCAATTTCCTTTATATCCTACACACAAAAAAGTCACCCTCCATAACAATAATATGCACATGAGCACATACATATATCGCTCAACGCATATCCACCAACCAACCCTTTAAGCATTAATACTTTACAGGTATCTATCTATCAATCACATATTATCAATCGAGCACGTGATCACTATCCCTTCTTCCACAACCTCACTCATTCGCCAAAAATCCATGCTGTAACCCAAAGCATATTTTTCTCTCTTTTGGGATGAGCTGTCCCGGTATGAGTTGTCCCTTGGTATGAGCTGTCCGGGGACGGGTTGTCCTGGGATGGGCTGTCCCTTGGGATGAGGTCTCCTGGTATGAGGTGTCCGGGTATGAGTTGTCTTGGGATGGTTTGCGATGACACCACTATTTTAGGTTTTGATTTCACCTCTAAAATTCTATTGTATCGTCAGTTTTAAATCTTTTTATGATAGATTCAACCGTAGAACTACTTCTTTAGATTATTAAACGGATTTCACCAAAGATTTTTCCTTGTGGGGTGCAAAGAAATTATAATTTTTCGCGTTTCCATAGAGGTATTGTTTATTTTGTTACCCATGACAACACACTACGCAAAGATATAACCAGGAATAGGTTTTTTTTTCTCCAAAAACTACCTGAAAGATAGGCATACTACAATGAGCCCATCTGTTTTCATTTGAACATCAGAAATAGCCGTAATTTGTATAGTTTGTTGGGTGTACGAATACGAGTGTGAGATGAGATTTGATGTAAGTATTTGTTCATTTTTGCGGACTTTCCTACATTTTTGCTGAAAGTAATGTGGATGGTTTGTGTTTTTTTCTTACCTCAAGATAGTCAAAAATAATATAATAATAAATATACCCAGATGTCTCATTCATATGGGAAGAAGTGATATATGAAAACGAAAATCACTAAAAAAAAAGCTTTTTAAAAAGCTTAAACTTCTTACAAAAGGGAAAAAATCAGAACACAGAACATTTGTTTTTTCTGCTCACTAGTCCATCGTGTCACTCACACATACCCTTGTTTCCCTTCACTGAAAAAATGAAACAAAAAAAATATTTTGTGCAACTGCTGTCACGGAGTTCTGATGCCGACGCGTTGGTAGGATGGATATGGAGTATAGATCGTATATAATATATATATATGTATATGTGCAAATGGTTGGGCTTATGTTGTGTGCTTTTTATCTGTATGTACGTATGTACCTTATTTTCAGCACTTGATTAAATAAGTAAAAATTCTGTAAACTTTGTGGACACAAATTTGCTCTGAAAATGGGTATGAATATGAGTTTTGCACACTGCATTTTATACTTATTATTAATGCCCTTATAGAAACTGATCACTGCTCACTGCATAAATTCCTTCGAAGAATGTGATAGTATGTAGATGGACTTCAGCCTGAAAAACCGTAGTATATGCACCGAGTGGTATAGCCTTAACAAGGCTTCCTCCGCTTCCTTGCTTCGCATGGACGATTCAATAATTCTTCTGACCAGCATCCGTTCAATTTAGAAATTTTCCTCATGATTTTTGGGTGTAGCCAGTGAATATTGAGTGGAGCCACGTATATCAAAGCTTTGTTGTAGGTTGGAGATGTCTTGACCATGAAGTAGAATATGTCATTAAAAAGTGTGTTGGGAAGGATTTGGGTACTCCAATTGGTATTCAGGAAACCAGAAAGCCCGATCATTAATACTAAGACTGGGAAAAAGATTCTGGAGGACCAAGAGAAAGAAGTTCTGAGATTCAACCCTTAAGGGGACGATGCAGTTCCAGATACAGCATTCGCTTCCTATTCGTTTTTCTTTTCCGCTATGTGGCTGATGTTGGTCTTACGCCGGCGGGGCTCCACCAGTCGAGTCACAAGGAAACACACTACCTACAAAACCGGGGCCTCCTGCTTGGATTACATTACTTCCAGAACAATGAAAAATCATCTGGTTAGCCAGTGGGTCATATTTTTAGATACATCATGCCTTCAAGGTGACTTTGATGGGTGTACATAGAGCGGAATCATTGACAAAACCTGTTTATGTACCAAACTAAACTCCGAATAAAGACCTTCACGTCCACCATTATCCAATGTCATCACGTAAACCTAATCAGGCTTAAAAACGAGGCAAAATCTCGTCCCTCCTCCAAACAAGTCCTAGGTCGTCTTCAAAATCACCCCGATATCCTAAGGTTTGATGCTCAAAAGACTATCAGGCTTTGAAGAGTATTCCATAAAAATTAACATAAAACTGCTTTAGGTTAGGTTAGATAGGGTCATGAGGAAAACATTATAAAACACTACGCACCAAATTTCATCACAAAGTGCAACGAAATGATTGACTTTTTCCGCCCTTCAGTTACACCTTTTCATATACAACGCATACGCGTTTGCAAAACTTCCATTCATGAAAATTTATTCTTTTGCTGCGGTGGTATGGAAATCACACCGTTATGCAATTTCATCCCCCTTCCCGCATACCCCTTCACACTTCCGCACCTCGTTCGATTGCATGTCACAACACACGATGAGAAAAAGAAAAAGCTTTATTTGTTGTACTTATTCTGAAAGCTCTTTGTCTGCTACGATGTTGTCTGCTACGACAAAAATATTGTCACATAATGAAATGCTTATAAGAATTCCCCTAAGTATGTGACCTCCACCCAGTAAGCAAGGGCAGTTTTCGCCACACTTGTTGTTTGGGCATCAAACATCAAGCGTGAGAGGAACTTGACCCAAATTAATTTCTCTTTCCAACATTATCTTCCTGAGAAGATAAAGTTGGAGAGTTCGTCTAAATCGTAAGTTGAGATCGTAAGCGTTAATCGTAGGTCTAGTTAGTTAGTTTGTAAGTCGTGTAAGTCAGTCGAGTTTTGGAGCTAGCATTGTAACCATTGTGTAATTATAATAAAGTTAAAATAAAATTTAAAGGTGTTTTATAATATTAAAATAACAAACTATAAAATTATAGTTTAATAATAAACTATAAAACTGGCGCAGTCGGTAAACGAATTGGGTAATTTCGAAAAGAACCGAAACCTAAAATAAAATAAGAGTGAAGGTGAAAATAAAAATCGAAAACTCAAATTCCGCGTTAAAACAAAAAAAAAAAAAAAAAAAACTAACTGAAGATAAAATTATAATAAATAATAAACAAATAAATAACTAAAAGTGATTTCAAAAACGCTTAGCGTAAAAAAAACAAAAAACACAAAAAGTACATACATTACATACATATATCAGTTATAGAACACCAAACATAAAAAAAGAAAAAAAAATTGTGCAACAGTTATTAAAACAAAAAACGCGGCGTCTTAAATTAAAAACAAAAAGCTCCTGTCTCACTTCATACAAAAAAAAGTTCGAAAACAACGCCTTAAACATTGGACCATACTCGACCAACCACATAGTCTAAAGACTTTATACCAATCACTAACAAGGAAAAAATTTTCACGAAGAACAACAGAAAAGGAAGACACTGAGCACACGAAGCATAGCAGAAGCAACTAAGGAGGGAACAACTGGTCATTGGAAGTCGACTTGAAGATCAACCGTGAGTACTACTTGATCGAAGATGGAAGCCTTAAATGCAGTAGATAGATTTAGGATAGTTTTAGATTTAGTAAATAAATTACCTGAGTTTAATGGGGATTCGAATTATTTGATAGATTTTTTGGACAGGGTTGATTCATTGGTACCCGTTTTAGATTCATTTGATGCTAATACAGTAGGTACTCTTACAGGTTATGTAAAAGACAAAATTGTCGGAAAGGCTAGGTGTGAGCTTCAGAAGCACGGGCGATTAGGAGCCTGGTCCCAGATTAAGGATGTGCTAAAAAATAATTTCGGTGAAAAACTTTCTCCTAGTACCTTATTAGATAAAATTCGAATGGAAAGAGTTAGGACAACGATCGAAGATTATTACAGTAGTATTAATAATTTATTAAGTAGGATAAACAATGCTTATTTAATTCAAAACGATCAAAATGATCAGCAAGTGATTGCATCTAATAACAGAATTGCTCTAGATGCATTTAAAAATAATTTGCCAGAGCCAACAAAAACCATAGTGCTCAGCCGAAACCCTCATTCACTTAACGAAGCCTATAATATAATTCGCGAAATTAACCAACAGTCATTTGGACCCAATGTGTCTACCCACCATTTTAGAAACAGACGCAGGGATCAAAGTAGTCACTATCAGGAATACCACAGTCCACCGGCAAGAAATAGTAATTTTAGCAGCTCTTTCAATAGAAATTCTTTTCCGCGTAGAGACCAAATAAGGCAAGATCGTAATTATACACCGCAACAAAATCAAAATTACACCCAAAGTGGCCAATCTAGGCAAATTAACCAAACGCAGAGTGGCCAATCACGTCAATCAAATAGGAGTAGACAGCGTAATAATTTTGAGCCAATGGACATAACACTCATAAACGCAGGACACACAACCAACGCCCTTTCAAAAATCGTCAAAATTTTCCAATAGACCAGCGAAACACCTACCCTATATAGTCATACAAACTCATATAAGACCCCTAAAATTTATTATTGACAGCGGTGCCGAGTACAGCATAGTAAACAAAAACGTATGCAATCCAAAGTGGAAAGTACCATCTAAATATCACACTTTGAAAGTACTCGATCGCAGTGTTCAAACGAATACAGAATTTAGGATTCCTTTATTTAGCGAATTTAATCAACCCAATTATTTTGTAAACTTTCTAGAATACCAGTTCCATGACCGATTTGATGGTTTAATTGGAAACAATATCCTTGTCGATCTTAATGCTATTCTTAACTATGAAGCTAGGTCACTCATTACCGATAGAGCGTCTATTCAAATATACTTCAACGAGGATGAAGAAGTGTATGCGAAAAATGGTCAAAACAAAGAGTTTTTAGACGTACCTTGTAGCGATACTTTCGAAAATGAAATTGCCGAAAACCTGTTTGCAGAACACTTAAGTAATGGCGATGTATCTAGATTGAAATCTTTGCTTTATTCATACAAATCGATTTTCTATAAAGAAGGGGACATTTTAACATTTACAAATGAGATACGACACCAAATTATCACGACAAATGACATTCCTGTTTTTAGTAAACTCTATCGTTATCCAGAAATCCATTCAAATGAGGTGGATAGACAAATAGCTGAAATGTTGCAGCAGAAGATAATTGTACCAAGCAGTAGTCCATACAATTCGCCCATTTGGGTAGTCCCTAAAAAGAATGACAAAAACGGACAAAAACAATGGCGAATTGTAATAGACTATAGGAAGTTGAACACTCTGATAGTAAAAGATAGATTTCCGATGCCCAACATCAACGACTTGTTCGACAAGCTTGGCAAGTGCAATTATTTTTCGACGATCGATCTTGTGAAAGGTTTTCATCAAATTGAGGTCGATCCACGCGATAGAGCTAAAACTGCATTTTCTACTAAAAGCGGCCACTTTGAATTTCTGAGAATGCCGTTTGGGCTAAAAAATGCTCCTGCGACATTCCAGAGATTGATGAACCATGTATTAAGCGAGTACATTAACAGGATTTGCGTCGTTTACTTGGATGACATTCTTATATTCTCTACTAGTTTTGAGGAACATTTACAATCGTTGAAGAACATCCTTCAAAAGTTAAAAGAATGTAATCTCAAGATCCAAGTAAACAAGTGTCATTTTGCCGATTTATCCACCAATTACTTAGGTCATGTTATCGTTAATAATGGGATTAAGCCAGATCAAAACAAAGTCAAGTCAATAACTTCAATGAAATTGCCAACCACTATAAGGGGTATAAAACAATTTTTAGGAATAACCGGATATTACCGGAAATTCATTAGGGACTATGCCAAAGTAGCATACCCTATGATAAAGTATCTAAAAAAGTCGGCAAAATTAAAAGTTTCTGATCCCCAATATGTGAAATCTTTTAACACATTAAAAACGCTACTAACTACTGACCCCATCCTTAAGAGCACCGATTTTAACAGACCATTTGTCCTTACCACAGACGCATCCAGTTATGCTTTAGGAGCAGTGCTTAGCCAAAACAATCACCCTATTTGATATGCTTCTCGCACATTAAACAATCACGAACTGAAATATTCCACAATCGAGAAGGAGCTCCTCGTAGTTGTGTGGTCTGTGAAATACTTTAGGACGTACCTATACGGTAGGAAATTTACTGTCCGGACGGATCACAAACCCCTTGTATGGCTAAATGGAATTAAAGAGCCTAATATGAAACTCCAACGTTGGAAAATCATGCTCAACGAGTATGACTTCGACATCGAGTACCTTAAAGGGAAAGAAAACTGTGTAGCAGATGGACTTAGTAGGTATACTGATCAGCAGAAAGATGAAAATATGTCGAACAGCAACGATGAAGTAAGTCTAGTGGACATTTTTAATAATGCGGTATCTGTTAGTGATGGACTCGGTAATAACGATGAAGTTATCTCCGAAATTTCAAAGTCCAAGTCCAGGGGTAATAACGACGAAGTTTTGTCCACAGGTGCTACCATCCATAGTGCGATTGAAGATGGATCTCGCCATATTTATATAACAGAGAAGCCTATTAATCTTTTTAAAAATCAAGTATATCTGTCTTATAGCTCTAAGGACAAAATTTCAATGAAAATAGTACATAAAAAAAATACAAAATATCGTTCAATTAAAGGAAGACAGTAGTGAATTATTAAATTTAATGAAACGATTTTTATTAACTAAGGGACTCATCTGCATATATTGCGATGATTTGTCATTATTCCTTAAATTTCAAGATCTCTACGTAAGATATTTTTCTATGAATAAAAATCTAAAAATATTAAAGTCTAGCATTAAGCTAAAAGATATTGTAGATAGAAATGAATTAGTTATAATAATTAAAAATAAACACGAGAGCAAAAACCACAGGGGTACTAACGAAATATTTTTGGAATTAAAAGAGTTGTATTTCTATCCAAATCTACAAGTGGAGATACAAAAATTCATAAACAACTGTGATATTTGTAATGTCGCTAAACATGATAGACAACCTCTTCAGATACCAATGGAAATAACCGAAACACCTAAACATTTCAATGACGTAGTCCACATGGATATTTGGTTTCCCGAACGAGGTAAAATGTATTTAACTACCATTGACAAATTTTCGAAATATTTTTTTTTTTTTTTTTTTTCCGATGGTAGGTGAAAATCTTCCATAGACACTATGAGAATAGCAAGCGCGTGCTCATAGTAGTGTCAGATTCTTACTGACCAAAAACACCACCCTTCGATATAAATTTGTTAGATATTGCAACTAAGAAATAACTTATCAAGCAATTTTTATATCACGAAATAGAAGCGTTTGGTAGGTTACTTTCCACTGAAAGATCCTACAGGTTCCGCAATATAAACGCGGTTAATCCACAATCTAAATGCGGTAAATCCTTATCTCGCCAAGTCGAAAGGATTCGTCCTTTATGGTCGGCGCAATGGATTTTCCTGCTAGTTCCTGCTAGCTCCGCAGTTTAAACGCGGTTGCTCACTATCGCGCTAAGTCCAAAGGTTTGGTTCTTTGTAGACGGCGCAGTAAATTTCTGTCATCCAAAATTTGAAGGACTGTATTATTTACGTGACTTTCTAGTCGACTTTTATGCTTTCTCGCACAGTTTCTGATTTCGTCTTCGATTGCTTTAATGCCGAGATCTCTGTGTATATCTCTATTTCTGATATACCACGGTGCATTAACAATTCCTCTTAGCACTTTATTTTCAAAAGTTTGTAAAATATTAATATTACTTATTTTGGTACAACCCCAGAGTTGTATACCATATGTCCAGACTGGCTTTAGCACTTGCTTGTATAAAAGCAGTTTGTTTCCTATATTAAGCTTGGAATACTTTCCAAGTAACCAATACATTTCTCTGTATTTGTTTTCTAGCTCTTTGCGTTTTTTCTTTACATGCGACTTCCATTTCAGCTTTACATCGAGTGTCATTCCAAGATACTCAGCCTCGTTTGCAAACGGAATTCGAACCGAGTTTGAAAAGATCGGCAAATTATTTATTTTTTTGTAAGTAAAATTTACATGAACAGATTTGGTTTCATTCAGAGCGATTCGCCAAACCTTTGTCCATTCATTTACTCTATCCAATGCTTCTTGCAATTTTTCCGTAGTCTCTTCGACCGTTTTGCCTACTGCCAAGATAGCAGTGTCGTCGGCAAATGTAGCCAGCGCAGTACCATCTACTTGCGGTATATCACGAGTATATAATAGATACAAGAGTGGACCAAGGACGCTACCTTGCGGTACTCCAGCCAATATTTCCTTAAAGTCTGAATATTCGTTTCCGTGTTTGACGCGGAATAATCTATTCGTAAGATAGGTCTTCAGAATATTAAATAAAGGATCGGGCAGAACTTGTCGCAATTTAAACTTTAAGCCTTCATGCCAGACCTTGTCAAAAGCTTGAGAGACGTCAAGGAATACACTTGAGCAAATCATTTTTCCTTCAAGTGATTTTTCTATTACATCTGTTAATCTATGTACTTGGTCCACCGTAGAGTGCTTGCTTCTAAACCCGAATTGATGATCCGGGATAAGACGTTTTTCTTCTATAATTGGCTGTATTCGCCTAAGCAATATTCTCTCGAATACTTTGGATATAATTGAAAGAAGCGAAATTGGTCTGTAAGACGTTTTCTCGTTCGGCGGTTTTCCTGGCTTAAGAACCATTATAACTTCCGCGAATTTCCATTGGCTGGGAACATATTCTAGTCTAAGCGCGGCATTTATAATGAAAAGAAGTTTAATTAAAGCTTTTCTGGGTAGTTCTTTGAGAACCTCTCCTGTGATAAGATCATATCCAGGAGCTTTCTTAGACTTTAATTTCTTTATTTCTTTCTTGAGTTCATTTAGCGTTGCGTTTCTTATGACGCTATTGTCTGTATTTTGAATAAGCGCTTGTCCATCAAACGGTTTGAAAGTTTCTTCCAAATGGTTGGCAAAAACTTGCGCTTTCTCTTTGTCATCTCTAGCCCATTCATCATTATTTTTTTTTATTGGGGCGGCTTGAATTTTAGGTTTTTTAATACCCTTTATAGCCTTCCAAAGCGAATAAATAGAATCTTTTTCTGCAGTTAAACTTTCAAGGTAACTTTGTATTCCACGATTTTTAAAATTATTGATGGTCTTTTTTAGCGAGTTGCACAAACGGTTTAGGTGTGCTTTATGTTGCGGAGCCCGAGTTTGTTGCCATTTTTTACGCGCTTTTCTCTTCTCCTTGATCATCTCTTTTATTTCGGGTGGATACGTTTGGACATAACTGCCCGGCGTTTTCTTTTGTTTGGGAGTATTTTTCCACGCGGCACCCTGTACGATTTCAACAAAGCGATCAACTTCGACTTCAAGTTCATAGGGTGTCTTAAGTGATACGCTCAGCTCAATATTTGCTTCAATATCTTTTTTGAAGCTGTCCCAATTAGTTTTCACGTTGGTTAATCTAGCTGGTTCTACTTTTTTAATCAGAGCTTCGCTTATCATCATAATGATTGGAGAATGATCAGAGGAGAGATCAAAGATTTCTTCAACTTTTATACAGTTACCAGATATTCCTTTAACAACAAAGAAGTCGATCAGATCCGGTATCTTATTTCTATCAGTCGGCCAGTATGTTGGTTTACCGGTCGAGTGAAAATCACAACTGTATTTCATACCCGCATTATAAAGCATTCTACCTTTCTGAGAGACGCATCTTGATCCCCAGAAGGTGTGTTTCGCGTTGAAATCGCCACCAATAACAAAGTTTGGTCTAAGGAAGTTGAAAATGTTTGTAAAATCACTTTCTTCAAGTCTGCATCGCAGTGGGCAATATATAGATGAAATATTAAAAGAAAAATTTCTATTTTTTACGCGTACCGTGCTTACTTGCATCGCTTCTAATTCGATCCTTAGCTCTGCCGAGTGTTCGATACATTCTTTTATGAACAAAGATGATCCACCTCTGGCCCTTTCCGATGGGTGAAAAGCGTGGTAGGCGCTATAGCCCCTTATCTTAACATTTGATTGGTTTGTCAGATGGGTTTCACGAACCAAGCATATATCAATATTTTTTTCACGCATACATATTTCTAACTCATCGAATCTTTGTATGAGCCCGTTCGCGTTCCAAGTAAGAATCTTAAGCATTTCGAAATATGCGACAATTCATAGTTTAGAAGATAGGAATTGGATAGCCATTTTGGGTGCAATAAAGCAACGAATCCTTTTTCTTGGAAAGCCGAACAAACTTGTATCCAATGGAGATACTTGCATATTGCACTCAGCGGTATAACAATTTCTGAAGGAAAACAAAATTATATTCCACAGAGCAACAGCATCACTTAAAACCGGCAATGCTGATATCGAAAGACTGCATGGTACTTTCAATGAGCACTTGAGAATTAGGAATGCAGCCAAAGATAATACCGAATTAGTCGAAAAGCTTTTCAACATCGTTTCTATGTATAATAACACCATACATTCGACGACCAAATTACGACCCATAGATTTCATTTCTAAAAATCTTACTAGAGGATATTAGAACATTGGGAGAAAACTTCAAAAAAGACAAGGAAGTGAGAACTAACAACAAAAATAGAGCTATAGGAACTAGGTTAAACCAATGCATAGACATAGTCAAAAACAGAACAGTTATCAAAAGTAAACCGAAATACAAAAAACTGAACAAATTCGTAGCAGAAGGTAATTATATAATAGACAAATCAACAAAACGCAATATAAAATATCATAAAAAACAATTTAAAAGGAAGGGTCGGGTACAACCCATCCCAAGACAACTCATACCGGGACACCTCATCCCAGGACACCTCATCCCAAGGGACAGCCCATCCCAGGACAACCCATCCCCGGACACCTCATACCAAGGGACAACTCATCCCGGGACAGCTCATCCCAAAAGAGAGAAAAATATGCTTTGGGTTACAGCATGGAGTTTTGGCGAATGAGTGAGGTTGTGGAAGAAGGGATAGTGATCACGTGGTCGATTGATAATATGTGATTGATAGATAGATACCTGTAAAGTATTTATGCTTAAAGGGTTGGTTGGTAGATATGCGTTGACCGTTATATGTATGTGCTCATGTGCATATTATTGTTATGGAGGGTGATTTTTTTGTGTGTAGGATAGAAAGGAAATTGGAGAATGAGAGTATGGGCGTTTGTTTATGATTGCGCTTTGTATGCGAAAATTTGTGTTCTCTTGTGTTGCGTGGCGTGAATGATCGAATCTGTATGACATGCCATTCTAGACTTTAGAGGTTGGTTACATTTTTTTTGTTTGGCTATTCGATTAGAGCTTCGGTTCGGCGTATTCATGAAACGAATATGATATGTACATGTGTACACGTTTTGTCTCCCCTGATTGGATGGCATATTTTCTTGTTTGGATCTGTTTCCATCATGTGAAGAAGAGAAGATGGCCAAGGAGCTTAAATAATAATGGATGATTTCATTTTAAATGGAATGGTGCGTAGAAATTTAAAATAAAGGCAGCTACGGCGATTGATAGGATTATAAAATAAAATTGTTGATCTAAATATGGGGATTGTGTACATGTATGTACATATGTATGTACATAAATAAATAGATACCTAACAATATGCCGCGTAGCGGCGCCCTGAGCACCTGCATGTGAGGCCGAAGGCCGTGCAGTGTATGAGTCGAGGAAATGTCCATAGTATTTTATTTTTAGCGAGCGTAGCGAGCTCACTCACCCCGACTTTCAGGCAATAAAATTTGCAAAAATTTGCAAAAATTGGCGTGAATGATGAAGCTCGTAAGACTTTTAGACTTAGAGCAAATTAGCTTTATAATTTTTTCTTTTTATGGCAAACATTTTCTATCTTTTTATCAATCTTTCTTTTTCTATCCTAAATCAAACATTTCTTCGCGACATTGAAGTATGCACCAATACAATGCAATACAGGACGAACTTAATATTGTTCGCTTGCAAAACATTTCATACCGATATTTTACCATCCCTCATCGAACTCAGAGAAAATCCTCTCAATTATCTCTTATTCGCATTCGCACACGTCGTTTTGTTTGTACAGTGTGACCATAGTGGAATATTTAGAACAGCAGTGAATAAATTTTTTTTCGAAAAATAATCGGATATAAAAGTGGAATATTTATTCTCCAAAAGAATATTTAGATAAAAAATATGAGGAATATAAGAACTACATATATTCTTCCCTTCAGTTAATTTTATTATAAATAAATTAATCACGTAATATTTAAATACTAATTTGAATACGTAGTAATCCCGCAGAAGATGAACAATTAGATTCTGATTTTCAAAACTATTAATTTTTAACATTTTTTTGTGTTTTGTTTAGATATTGGATTAATACCCATTTTCGGTTTATCATTTTTTACGTTTTGTATAAAATAAACTTTTAAATAAATTAAAGGGGTATTACCAAGTGGAATATAAAAGTCGAATAAAAAAATATTGAAATTGAATATAAATATTCCAGCTCTCCGGTTGAGTGGAATATTTTTGAGAGAAGCTAATGGTCACACTGGTTATATATGCATTGCCGCTCGAACACGTTCTCTATTTCTGTTGATAAATAGAGTATTGACATAAGATGAAGTTATTCGGATATTGGTTTAGTACATACATATGAAAGTCGGGGTGAGTGAGCTCGCTACGCTCGCTAAAAAAAAAACACTATGGACATTTCCTCGACTCATACACTGCACGGCCTTCGGCCTCACATGCAGGTGCTCAGGGCGCCGCTACGCGGCATGTTGTTAGGTATCTTTTTATTTATGTACAAACATATGTACTACATGTACACAATCCCCATATTTAGATCAACAATTTTATTTTATAATCCTATCAATCGCCGTAGCTGCCTTTATTTTAAATTCCTACGCACCATTCCATTTAAAATGAAATCATCCATTATTATTTAAGCTCCTTGGCCATCTTCTCTTCTTCACATCATGGAAACAGATCCAAACAAGAAAATATGCCATCCAATCAATCAGGGGAGACAAAACGTACTATGCATGCATATACACATGTACATATCATATTCGTTTCATGAATACGCCGAACCGAACCTCTAATCGAATAGCCAAACAAAAAAAATGTAACCAACCTCTAAAGTCTAGAATGGCATATCATACAGATTCGATCATTCACGCCACGCAACACAAGAGAACACAAATATTCGCATACAAAGCGCAATCATAAACAAACGCCCATACTCTCATTCTCCAATTTCCTTTCTATCCTACACACAAAAAAGTCACCCTCCATAACAATAATATGCACATGAGCACATACATATAACGCTCAACGCATATCCACCAACCAACCCTTTAAGCATAAATACTTTTCAGGTATCTATCTATCAATCACATATTATCAATCGACCACGTGATCACTATCCCTTCTTCCACAACCTCACTCATTCGCCAAAACTCCATGCTGTAACCCAAAGCATATTTTTCTCTCTTTTGGGATGAGCTGTCCCGGGATGAGTTGTCCCTTGGTATGAGGTGTCCGGGGATGGGTTGTCCTGGGATGGGCTGTCCCTTGGGATGAGGTGTCCTGGGATGAGGTGTCCCGGTATGAGTTGTCTTGGGATGGGTTGCGATGACACCGAAGAAAACTATTTCATTATGGCCGGAGATTTGAATGCCAAGAACAGTGATTGGGGAAATAATATACCAAATTCTAGGGGGAAAGTACTATTCAATTGGTGGGGTCTGCACAATGTCGAGTATAGACTCGATTTGAAAGCAACCGATAGTCCGTCGTATCCTAGAGGCGGCTCCTACCAGGATCTTCTGCTATTCGACGTACGGTTACAACTGACCAACACGAACCAACAAACGAGAAACTGCCTACACACATTTGGGCATGACAGTGACCATTGCGGACTCAGTGCCGAAATTACAATTCCCAACGAGATTGCGGAGTTGGAGGAGTTTGTCCAAACGTACCCCTACAATTACAGTAGGACGCGTTGGACACGCTTCTCCGGAGTATTGACAAGAGCATTCTCCTCGAACTCGCTCTACCCACCGTCCAATAGGAACCTGTCAAATGAGGAGATCGACAGATACCTACAACGAATGGACGAGACAATTAAACAAACGATGGACAGAACGATACCTCGGTATCAACTAACTGATTACGTAAACATATACCGCAATGCAACAATTGACGCACTACACCAACTTAAAAGTAGATTCTGTCAAGTTTAAAAACCTTGTACAGACGGTTTACTGACAGGCAAAACTCGGAGGTCAGGACACTCAAGTCGTTCATTAAAAACCTCCAAATGTTGATTAGAGAAAACTACAGACTTTCTGTAAACTTGCATTGGAACAACAAAATTCGGGCTATAAAATCCAACAACCCGAGCATGTTCCCGCAAATAAATAAAATATTTCGGAGGTATAATCAAAACGACCTGCCGTGTCTCAAGATCCCCCGAAAGACGAACAACGAACAAATACTTATAACAGCAGGCATAGATCCAGGGAACGCAGTCTGTGATGACAACTTCTTTGTGATCGAAGATCCGCAGGAGAAGGTAGAGGCTATAGGAGCGACTTTCCAGGAAGTGTATAAGGTGAATGATAGCATTTGCCCGAACCACGACCTGGAGAATCGAGTCCTTGTGCACAACTTCTATCTTCGAAATGATATAGAACACTGGCGATCAGAGAACATCGGCTACACCGAGTTCAATGACGATAATATGGCAAATAATGTCATGCCGATGAGGTGGTACATCCCCCCTTCATATCGAAGGTAGAACTCCAAGCGATCTTCAAATCATTAAGAAGGAAGAAATCCGAGGGTATCGACGGAGTGTCTAACATTGTGTTAGACACCTTCCTCCAGAAGCGGTAAACATTTACACTATCCTGTTTAACAATGCACTGAATAACGCACATTATCCGGCGCATTGGAAGACAGCGGTGGTACATCCTATTCCCAAAAGGGGTAAGGATACTTCCAATCCGGCAAATCTCCGGTGGATAAGTCTCCTTCCGAATATCAGCAAGGTATTCGAAAAAGTTATCTATAGAGCGCTGTCTAAGTGGGTTGAAAACATGCATATTGTTCCGGATAACCAATTCGGTTTCAAGGCGATGCATGATACTATACATGCCGCATCTAAACTGGTGTCGGATATCCAATGGAACAAAAGCAAGAAACAATGCACGGGTGCCTGCCTGGTTGACTTGGAGAAGGCCTTCGATACCGTATGGCTAGAAGGACTCTTCTACAAGTCGAGTAGGCTGGGCATAAGTAAACCACTGCTATACATGTTTTGTAATATGCTCACCGGTAGACAGTTCATTGTGAAAAATGGCAATGTGACTTCTGCTGGTACTTTTGATATTAAAAATGGTCTGCAACAGGGTGCGGTAAATTCGCCGATCCTCTTTAACATTTACACCAGCGTTCTTGTAGGATCTCTTCCCCATGCCATAGCGTACGCAGACGACTTGATAGCGTACATATCAGGACCAAAGATCGAGGTCATTGAAATACTCTTGCAGCGTGACTTCGATAAGATCAGGCGATATTGCGACGACTGGAAGCTGAAGATCAACTTCCAAAAGTTCGAAACCATCCTGTTTAGGACGTCGTTATCTGGGGCCTCAATGGATACCAGAAAGAATTGGCGAAAGTTTTCAATCGTGGGACAGCACGGACAACCATTAACGTCTAGAAATGTAGTCAGATACCTCGGGCTTTGGCTAGACCAATATCTGTATTTTAACAAACATATAGATGCTGTTCTGTCCAGAGCCAAAGGGGCTTTCGCCCTTACAAAGAGACTGTTTTATAGCAGCCAAATCGATGCAAGGGTGAAGGTAATCGGCTACATGGCCCTCATCCGGTCCATGCTCGTATATGGTTGTCCCGTGTGGTTCAACGTGGGAGCAAGCTTGATGGAAAAGATTCGGGTGTTTGAGAGGGCTTGCCTTCGTTTATACAGAACACCAGAGTCTCAGTACAAAAAATTGTATTCTAATGAGGTCCTGTATAACAGGGCGAACATAAACAGAGCGGATAATTTCCTGATCAAGTTGATTCGAGGCCACTTTGCGAGAGCAATGAACTCGGTTAATAATCTGATCTTCGGGGCTTACTATCCCAATGATATGTATCACGAGAGCGTGCGCCTTAGCGGCTTCATTCCCTCAGAGATGTTTCTCTATCTAGATAGAGAAGGTCTGATACAGGACAAAGTAGCGGTGCCGCTAATCTTCCATGTTGCCCGGACAGCTGTGGATAGGCGACTCAACTACGACCAACACGTCGCACAAAGCACTACGGAGCGTCTCCGGTTTAGTAGAGCGATATCAGGTCGCGATTTGCGAGATGTTTTTAAGAGCAGCAGAAATTCTGGTGGTTAGGGAACGGAGAGGGAACTCCTTCGTCGTTTCCAATTGATACGGGGTAGCCTTGCAAGAGGCAAAGTTTGCTATTTTACTTATGGTCGGCTTACATAGTTTTAGGTAGGTTAGGTAGTTTAAGAAATATAAAAAAAAATTGCAGCACAGCACTTTAAAAAAAAAAAAAAACAAAATTGCAGCACTTTGCATACCAAAAAAATAAGGTAGTTTAAGATTTATTTTAAGGTAGTTTGTAAGTTTTACATTTAAGACTAAATCTTATTTATTTTTGTTTTGAAAAATTTTCTTAGTTAAATAGGTTATTAAGAAATTCTAAATAATTTAATTTAAGTTAGGCTACGTCGAAAGACATTAGTATAAGCACTAAGTTTAGCTTAGAGCGCCCGCATAAGGCCAGTAAGTTAGTATATAACATAGTTAAGTTAGTTAAGCTAGTTTTAAGCATTTTTTGTCTAGCATATAAGATTTCATGAGTTTCCAAAATAAAAAGCATTAAAAATGATGAATGAAAAAACCCTAAATTAATGTAACAACTTAGTTGCATTTTAAGGATAAAACATTTTATACTAAAAATCTACTAATATTGATCAGAATTGCAATCGTACAAATACGTACCATGAAACAATGTAACCAAAACAATAATCGCACAATATCAAATATCTACACAGTAATACTGAACTGAGGGTAAGATCAGTGGTCGTTTGTTTGTGACAATAAATGTGTCAACTAAAGCTATGTTCAGACGATTGCCAATGTTGTTTTTCTGTAATTTTTTGTGGACGGGTAGACGTATACGTATTTTTGTTGTTTGTTTGATTTTGTGCTGTGATATTTAAAATTTGATGGTCTGGTACTTCAGTGAAATATTTTGGACGCGTAAAGGATTCCACACACCGACGCGATAGCGATAACTATCGCCACAGCGTTAAACAACCGAGCACACCAGCGCGATAGCGATAGACGCCGTTTATCAGTTTTATTTGTGTTCTCAGAAACGAGTAGGTATATTGTAAAAATGTGTAGCTCAAGTGATGAAGAAGAAGAAATGCTATTGTTTCTTGCTTTAGCGGACAAAGAAGATAATGTGTAAGTTTGTAGTATGCTTATACTTAAATTACCAGTTTCCTTCAACTCCAAACCAATTTCATCCCACACTTTATCTTTTTTCCGAAGGTTTTTATAATCCTTATTGTCCAAATCAAATAATATTGGATAATTTTTGACCAAAGAAATTAAATTCTCCACATCCACCATTGCGCGATAGAGCGATAGAATGCAACATGCAGTGAGAGCCACGATATATCGCAATCTATCGCAACAATCGCCGATATTATCGCACTCGGTGTGCATGAACAAACTTGAATATACGTGTTGCGATAGATCGCTATCGCAATCGCAATCGCTATCGCTGCTGCGTATACTTCTACTGTTTTCGCTATTGTTTTATTTGTGCTACGAAAATGAATAATAATACGAGTGTGATTGAAGGAGAAGTATATTACAACGACGAAGTTTTCGATCCCGCATTTCGACCGATCGACGTTCAACCACTTTCACAGTCACCGAAGGACTCTAAAGGGGCGAAAAAACAAAAAAGTTATAGAAAAAAAGTTGTTAGTGAGTGGTCCCACGAAGAGAATTAATAGCAGAAATTGAAGCAAGACGCAGTTTGTGGGATGTTGGATCCGCAGAGTACAAACTGCCCAAGGAAACCATGTGGCAGGAAGTCGCGGACGCAATCGAAATGAACCCAAACGACTGCAGAGGAAAATGGTCGAATCTCCGCGTCACCTTCAACAGGAACTTGGACAAGTACCGCAAAAAGAAGTCTGGCCAAGGCACCGACGATCCATTCCGATTGTCTGGAAGTATTTCAAGCCAATACTGTTTTTGGAAACTCATAAGGTACGGCAATCCACCCAATCGATTACGTCCATGCAATTGGTAATTATGACCTCCGTCTTCGTTTGTTTTGTTTCCAAAATTATTACTGTGTCCTCTATGCATTTTCAGGATTCTGCTGTTGACGATCATTCGGTTTTGCTTGATCTTGGAGAAGGAAGTCCGCAACAGCTAGTATCGCCGTCACCGTTAATGGCTGGGCAACGACGCAGACGCAAGATTGCCACCTCAACATCATCGCCCGCTCCATCAGATACCAGCTGCAATTTAAAACAGATGGCGGTAGAGGCACTGCAGTCCATTCGTTCCGCGGGTTCACAACCAAAAGACACATCCACTGCCATGTGTGAGTATATGGCCTCCGAATTGCGAAACCCTACGCCGGAACAAGCTGCATTCGCAAGATCAAAAATGAGACGTGCATTCAACGATATAATAGATGAGACGTCTCTGATGGTGAGTACATCTTAATTTCAATCATTCACTCTACAAGGTGGCCAGGTTCGGACTCTCAGGTTAAAGTCCCTGGACGATCCCTGGCGAGTAACCGTGACAAGAAGACTCACTGCCTCCACGGGGCGGCCACCGGGCAACGAATACCACAGCGAGATAATCTGGCCTAGTATTGCGGACGTGCACAACTGAACTTATGGTCTATTGCGCACGCCTGCGATGCACGGCTGGTGTTCACGTCTGTGACTATTCGGCTAAAGTGAGCGACGTGAGGAGTAAACCTCTAGAATAAATCTCTAATCCAAGGTGGAACAGCATACGCCAGGGATGCGTGGCTAAGAGAGTGCTTAGTCGCTAGTATGCGAACTATGAATACCAGGCTACCTTCGGTTTCAACCAATGCCTTTCCGTGCCGTACCGGGCTCCGACATGGGTGACTCTTCTTTCCCGGATACTCGTGGGAATCATTGCATCTCATATTAATTTAAATTTACAGACCGATGCCTCTATAAGCGCATCAACCTCTGGTGTTGCCGTTGGGCAACCAGAGGCACTCCCCAATCGAGTAGAAACTGGGCTCTCGACGGCCGACAACAAACAGTGCTTCAGAGCACATAACGGCCTCAACATCTTGGTCCGCCACCGGCAACCGAACCCAACATCCGATTCGGAAGATCTGGCCAAGTGGGCCGCTCCCGATCGTATGGTATGTTGTAACGTGGATTCATTAGCGGAATCGTACACCTCTGATTCCGACGCGTCCACACTTGTTGACACCTGCAGCGTGATTACCGAAAAATCGGGTTGGTCCTCCATCGGGAAGAGTCTAGGTGGGCTGCAAATTCAACAGAGTGGTTTTGTGAAGCTGAATAGCTTCCAAAACAGACGCTTTAAAAGCGCCCTGCGGAGAGGCATGGACAGAAAAAGTGCTCGCTGTCAAAGACAAGCCAGATATGAAACGAGTCAGATCTGAAGATCAAACTCCCCCTGCATCGGCCGCCAAGAAGATCAAGAGTGGTCCTTAACCTGCTGAAGACAGGCACAGAACAACAGGTCGTCTTGGACAGTAATAAAGGCCCTAAAAAAGCCCAACTACTCCGGCAAGCAAAAGCAAATCAGCCATGAAAAGCACCTTAAAGGTGTTACAGGCGAACCTCCATCATGCTAAGGGCGAGTCCGCTACCCTCAGCAAGCGGTTCGCCGATGAAAAGATAACCCTAGGACTGCTACAAGAACCTTGGGTTATTCGCGGACATATCAAGGGTCTCGGGAATGGGGTAGGTAAGCTAATTTACAAACACGATGAGCAAGTGCCAAGGGCGGCCTGCTTAATCGACCATAATATAAACTTTCTTCCCATTCCAGAATTTATAACAAAAGACCTGGTAGCCTTACTGACAGAAGTCCCGACCGAGAGAGGCACTCAGAACATCGTGTGTGCCTCGGCGTATTTCCCTGGTGAAGACGACAATATACCGCCATTGAATGTCCAAGCGCTCATCAGCTACTGCAAACGTAGCAACCTACACTACATCATTGGTTGCGATGCCAATGCTCACAACATGGTATGGGGTAGTAGCGACGACAACAAAAGAGGTGAGTGTTGTTAAATTATCTTGTTAGTAACCATGTAGATGTCCTCAACAAAGGGTCTAAACCAACCTTTATAAATGCCATTCGAGAGGAGGTACTTGATCTCACTCTGGCCAGTCCATTTATCTCAAATTTTGTTACAAATTGGCATGTGTCAGATGAAGCCTCGATGTCTGATCATCAGCATATTAGGTTTGACATACATGGCCAACTGACACAGGCCCCAACTAGATACGATCCCAAGTCGACGGACTGGATTATGTATCGAGAGCTAGTCCTCTCTAAAAAGGATATGCTTGTCTCATCAATTGAGTCCACGTGGGACATTGATAAGGCAGCATACCAGCTGAATAAAGTGTTGCTAGCTTCATACCACAGTAGTTGTGTCAGTAAAACCAGCCCGAGTAAACGAAAGGTTCCCTGGTGGAATGACCAGCTTGCTAAACTCCGGAAGAAGGCTAGGAAACTCTTTGATCGAGCCAAACGCACAAAAATGTGGGACGAATACAGGTTCGCTCTCACAGAATTCAATTTAGAATTGAGAAGATCAAAACGAGCTGCATGGAGAAGATGCTGCGAAGACATTACTGACATGCCTGTAGCGGCACGTATCCATAAAGCTCTTGATAAAGATCATACAAACTGTGTGGGCTTACTAAAGAAAACTGATGGTACCTACACGTCGGACCGAACGGACACGATTAACACCCTACTTCAGGTGCACTTCCCCGGTTCGACAATCCATGAAAATCATGATAACTCTAACGGCACTGACCTTAGGCAGAGTTAATAGTCTATCTGGTAAAATCTTCAGTCCAGATAAATTGAGATGGGCAATCGGCTCTTTCAAACCTTTCAAAGCCCCCGGCGGTGACGGCATATTCCCAGCCCTTATTCAAAGGGTTATCGACGTCATACTGCCGGCAGTTATCGCTTCATTTAGAGCTAGTTACAACTGGGGTTACATCCCATTCACCAGGAGACAGGTGAATGTGATCTTCATCCCCAAGAGTGGCAATAGGCCTAGTGAACTGCCTAAATCATATAGACCTATCAGTCTAACATCATTTGTTCTTAAAACTATGGAAAGACTTATCGATGTCCATATTAGAGGCCAGATAGAAATATCAAATCCTCTACACTCAAGTCAATACGCGTACAGAAAGGGCAAATCCACTGAGAGTGCTCTTCACTATCTCGTCAAAAAGGTCGAAGAAGCATTTCAAACCAGGGAAATTGCCCTATGTGCCTTCTTAGACATTGAGGGTGCTTTCGATAATACCGGATACGACTCGATAGCTAGGGCAATCAGTCGTAAAGGTATCGAAGATTCGACCAACGAATGGGTCAGAGCAATGCTAGAAAGTCGAATCATAACCGCCTCCTCTGGTGGCGTGTCGGTGTTCGTGACGGCGGTCAAAGGCTGCCCCCAAGGTGGGGTACTTTCTCCCTTATTATGGACACTAGTCATTGACGATCTTTTAGTCAGTCTCCACAGACTTGGCTATAGCGCCATTGGTTATGCAGATGACCTGGCGATCATTTGTAGTGGCAAGCTTAACGCAACCATTACTAGAGGCATGCAGAACGCATTGCTTCACGTCTTAGAATGGTGCACTTCTGAAGGATTATCTATTAAAACTATTCTAGTGCCTTTTACTAGAAGGAGACTGGTTAACCCTGAACCTATCACCTTAAAAGACACCACTTTGCCTTATTCCAATGAAGTCAAATACCTCGGTATTATCCTAGATAGAAAACTCAATTGGAAGTCTCACATCAAGTCAGCCACAGAGCGTGCCACAAGAGCCATATGGGCCAGTAGGCGCCTCTATGGCAGAACTTGGGGGCTTAACCCCAAAATGATATACTGGCTTTATATCATGATGGTTAGACCTATCATTACGTACGCTGCTGTTGTCTGGTGGCCTTAAACTCTCGAACAATCAACAGCAATCAACAACATTCTTTGCGAATGCCCGGCAATACATTGGTTAAGGATACGTACTCTCCACATTGAGGTACTTACTTCAGTGGAACTCAAGAGATCCGCTACCAAGGATGTACTTGCCTTCATAAGGGAGGTAGTACGTCTTTTGGATTAACTCCAACCCCTCGATACAATAGATCTTTTAGGTCGCAGTGTCGATGCCATGCGGGCAAGGGTTATACAAGAGGAAAAAAAAAAATAAATAAAAAATTCACTCTACAAATCGACTTAATTTTTTCTCATTTTTCCACATTATAGCCTGCGCCTCAGGCGCCGCGGAAGGAACTTTTGGTGCCACAATATTCAGACGCCAATGAACTGTTGGCCTTCACAATGCAGCCTTTAACAGCCACTACTGACAGTGTCACCAACGACAGGGATGCTGTTTTCGGCACTCAGCAATCTGCCGACGATACCGCCGGTGATAAGTCACCAATCTAAAGGAATGACCACGGCAAAAGTTTTTTTTTATTTTATTTTATTTTTATACGCAATAAGATGTACAGCAATTTATAGCTGCAATTTATAGCTGTACATCGACGTCGGTCGCAATTTATAGCTGCAATTTATAGCTGTACATCGACGTCGGTCGCAATGGACGATTTTCCGATGGCGGTGTGTTCAATCGCTGCACATTTGGGCAAGCGCTGGATACAAATCAGCTGTGCTTGCCAGCGCCCAAAGCACTACCTGGTAGAGAATTGCCTGTCCCGTACGTCCTCGTCGCAGACGATGCGTTCGCTTTGCGGCCAAATGTCTTGAAATCCGCATCGGCAATGCCCATCAATATAATACTATGCGTGCCCTTGTAATTGTAGAAGATGCTGCCAGCATTGGGTGGTGCGATCATCACCACATGCTTTCCATCTACTGCTCCACTGCAATTTGGAAATTGCCACAATTCTTTAAATTTCCTGGCAACGATTTCCCAAGCTTCTGGTGTTCTAGGCGTCTAGAATAAAATACAATTTGAATGCGTTCATTCAAATAAAATTACCTGAAGATATTCGTCCACAAGCACTTTGTAAATGGTATCCAGAACTTCTGGAATGATGGACAAGATTGTTGACACCGGAATCCGAATCAGGTATTGAAGTGACCGATAATGTTCGCCAGTAGCCAAATAGCGTAGTGTCAACACAAGCCGCTCACCCGCTGAAATGCTCGCGCGCATATTGGTTTTTTTCTTTTTTATATGTGGACTCACCAAAGCAAGAAGATTGTCAAACTGTTTAGCATCCATGCGCAAAAAATTGCGATACAACTCCGGCTCCCCACTTCGCAATTCGAGGAGCAATTTCGCGTAAAATCCCTCTTTCTCGCGACGGCCTACCCAATCCTTTGTCCAAACAGTACGGCATTTGCGTGGCGATTCGTCTTCATCTTCGCTGCTGTCCAAAACATACGCAGCCAAAATCGTCGCAAGTGCCCCCTTTTGTACCATTTTAATCAAACTTTACACTTTTCACACTTCAATTCAATGAACCACGAAATTATTATTATTATTATCTTTTATTAACAGGTAATTAAAATTACATGGTAATATTAAAATTAATGAGCCTAGCTGCGGAGACTATTGGCTCTGTGATAGAAATACTTATACATTAATGTTAGCTATTGATAAAAATTCGTTAACTTTTTCTGTATTTGTGGGGTTCGGGTTTTTTAATACATTGTAAATGTTGGTATTTTCGAATACACTAAGTATGATTGGTTTTAAGGTGATACAATTTTCAAGTATATGTGACAGATCAAATCTTACGTTGCATGTAGGGCAATTCGGTGGCATGTTTTTTGCTAGCAAGAGTTGGTGGGTTGCAGTAGTGTGTCCCAACCGCAATCGCACAAACTTTGAAATTTTAGCTTTTGAGATGTTGGTGGGATATTGTGGGTAACATCTGTTGGAGTTGATTTTAGTGTAGTGGTGGTGGTACGAGTTCCATTCGAGAAGTTGATTAGATTTAATGGATTTCTGAACTGTGTTCCTTAAATCTGATTTAGTGTAGATGTTGAATTTGAACACCGGTGAGTTTTTAGCTGAATTAGCTGCATGGTCGGCGTGTTCGTTACCTTGAATACTAGCATGACCCGGGATCCACATTACTTTTAACTTGTTTGGAGATTTGACAAGCTTGTTACGAATGTCGATGATGAGGTCGGTGTTGTTGTTGGGGTTATTGACAGCTTTAAGCACAGAGTTACTGTCGGAGCATATAACATACTTTCCACGACGGTTCAAGGCTTCCTTCAAGGCTTGTAAAATGGCGAATGCTTCGGCCGTGAAGATGGATGAAAATTCGGGTAGGATTCCTACGCTTAGGATGGCACCATCTTCAATTGTGACGCTGTCACAATGAAGTATTTTCAGCTGATTTTGATCCGTCTGTGAATATAAGGTTCCATCTCTCCGATTTGAGGTCGGAGGAGATGCTGGCAAACAGAGTGCGATACATTGCGTTGCTAGTGTTAGTTTTTTTGTGATGCGCTAGTGTCATTATAGTGGATTCCGTCTTTATGAACCAAGGAGGGTAGCTTGATACTACATTGTGTGGCCGATTGGTAGGAAGTTCCATTTGTGCTGCTTTGTCAAGAATAATACTGATTGCGGATGGGATTCGTTTTATTGATTTGTGGTTTTTAGATTGCAGGATGTCTTTGTCAATTACCGAATTTTTGGAGAAAGCCAGTTTGGCGGTTAGTTTGAGAGCGATGGTATCTTTCCTTTCTTCAATAGTAGGAAGTCCTGCTTCTGCCAAGATGTTTTTGATCGGGGTTGTAGCAAAGGCGTCTATGCTTATTCTGGCTGCGTGGTGATATGTTGGTTTGATGATATTTAACGTTGATTTAGGACAGTTACCGTATATGAATAAGCCGTAATCAATTTTACTTAAAACTAACATTTTGGTTATTGATGCAAGGGTGTTAATATGAACACTATTTTTTTACTACCTAAGTAATTAATAATATTAGTTCTCGCAGCTAGGGACTTCTTAAGATCTAAACAGTGTTGCTTCCAATTATATTTTTTGTTAAAAACAAGTCCTAGAATCTTTAATTATCAACGGTTACAATTTGTATATTATTAATATTTAGAGTTAATTGGGGACAATTACGTTTACGGCACACATGAAGTATTTTACATTTACTTATTGACAGTTTTGCGCCAGAGACCACTGACCAATCTAAGATATCGTTTAAGGCATTGGTAAATAGGTTCTTGCAACTACTTAGATCGTTGATCTTGCAGAGGATGTAGATATCGTCTGCATAGAGGCAATAATCTAACAATTTGTATTTGGATAGGATTGTGCTTATATCATCAAAAGCTATAATAAAGAGGACTACCGACAGAGGTGATCCTTGCGGGATGCCGTTATGTAAGGAGTGTTGTTTGGAGTAGCGGTTATTAATTTTTGCATAGAACTTTCTTTTAGTTAAGAAGGATCTTACATATCCATACATTTTTTTTCCTACACCCCATTCTATCAGTTTTCTCAAAACGATGTGTATGCCAATCCTATCAAAGGCTTTTTCGAAGTCTAAAGAGAGAATCGAAACGTGATTTTTTGCCGACAATGCTTTCGAGATATAGTAATCGATATGAAGATGGGCATCGATACATCCCCTGTTCGCTTTGAAGGCGATTTGATTGGGAGAGATCAGTTTTTTCGATCCGACAAACCAGAGAAGGCGTTTAGCGACAATTTTTTCTAATACCTTGGACATGCAGGGGATCAGAGAGATTGGACGGTGACCTTCAACTAAACTACGATCTTTATTTGGCTTTGGAATGGGGAGTAGAGAAGCTGTTTTCCAGGTTTGTGGAATAATCGCCGAGTCCAGTATATTATTATACAATTTGATAACTCGCAACTTGATTTCCTTCGATAAGTGTTTTAACATGGGATAAGAGATTCGGTCTCTGCCCGGTGTTTTACCTTTCACTTTGTTTAGACACATTTCGAATTCAATAAATGAAATCGGTTCCTCAATTCGCTTAGCAGTCGGATTAGTTGCATGTTGTGGCGCGGGGTTATTGAGGATATCAGTCTTAGCTTTATTGAAATTAGAGTGAAAGTTTGAATCTTTTGAGAATTGCGACCAGGTTTGAGCAAAGAAGTTACAAATTTGATCTGGGTCTGTAATTGTTTTGTTCGGTGATTTGACGCTTTTTATGCACAATGCTGCAGGATTACCTGTCAAGCGACGAATGTTTTGCCAGATTTTGGCAGGGGAAGAGTTTGGATTTATACTGGCTGTGAATTCAGTAAAGCTTTTCGCTTGCATTGCTTTTTTATATTGTATTAAGTTGCTTTGAGTGGGTCCCTTTTGGAATGCTTTTAGAGCTAGCATTTTATCTTTGCGAAGTGAAGAAAGTTCAGGGTTCCACCACGGGACAAATCGCTTGTTTTTTTCTTTGTTTGTTGGGTGTGATTGAGGAATTGAAGTGTTAGCAGCTGTTCTAATTCCTTTTTGTATCATTGCGACTTCCTTATTGACGTTTGTGGTTGGTTTTTTGTCTGATAGGTATTCGTTAATTTTGTTATTGAATAAAGTCCAATTGGCATAGTCAGTTCTAAATTTTGGACTAGGGGTGTTGTGTCCGCTTGTCTGTCCCATATTGATGGATGTTATAATGGGGAAGTGGTCGCTGTTGTGAAGATCATCTAATGTCTTCCAGGTGGTTCTAGGGACTAGTTGGGGGGAGCAGCAAGTAATATCAATGTGAGTGAATGTGTTGTGTGTCGAGAGGTGAGTTGCAGAGCCATCGTTTAATGGGATGAGGCTAGATTTAAGAAGGAAATCTTCAAAAACTGCACCTCTAGAGTTAGTTGAGGGGGACCCCCAAAGAACACTCCACGAGTTGACGTCACCAGCAAAAATTAAAGGTGAATCGGTATGATTTATGATGTTGTCTAAATCGTTCTTCTGGAAATTTTGATGCGGGTGCAGGTACAAACCAATGTAGGTTATTTTTACATTCAGTTGAATTGTACAAGCGATTGCTTGAAGATTTGAGTTGAGGGGTACTACTTTATGTGGGATGTTATTCTTAATCAATAAACATATGCCTTGTTTGGATGTAGTGTTTGTGGGTAAATTTTTAAAGTACCCGACGTAATTTTTTGGAACAATTGGGGGGGAATTGAAAGGGCAGTGTGTTTCTTGGAGCGATATTATGCTGGGGTTGTGTTCTTTGATCAAAATATTAAGCTCGTCAAAGTTGTTTCTCAAACCTTTTATATTCCATTGCAGAATACTGAGAGCTATATTTTGGTGGGATTGGGTACACGAGCTTTTATTGCGTGAAGCAACAAGAGTGTGGTTTGACGGATTTGTATTAGTGTATATTTTAGAAGTTTGAGTTGTATGATTGTATGGGTTGGGGATAGTTAGGTTGTTCAGATTTTGACTCTGCTGTCCCGATGTTGAACCATCCATGCTCTCTGAGGAGCATGGAGGATTCAATTCCGGACCAGCAGAGTCATTAATTTGGGTTTTAGTATTATTTTTACATGTCAACATCGACATTCGTGTCCGAATTGATGATGGGTAATTGAGTTACTGTTGGTGCAGGCGATTGAGTGGCTGTTGAGAAGTGTTTGATGAGGTTTGAGTTGGAGGTAGGAGTCAATTGTGTGTTATAGGTGATGTTTGAGGGTAGTTGTTTATGTGAATAATTGATGTTTCCTGAGGGGGGGTTAGCGATGTGGGTGCTTGAGTGCGATAGTGCTGTTTGAGATTTTGATGAGGAAGAGTAAGTTGCGTTAGAGTTTGATGGAGTGATTTGAAAATCTGATTTATCTGGTTGTCCTGTGAGTGGGTCTGTGAGTGGTTTTTGTAAAGGGTAGTTGTTGTTGGTTTCGCTAGGCTTATTTTTTGTAGAGTTATTCGTGACTGTTTTCGTTGTTGAAGATCGTGTTTTTGTAGGTGGTTTTAATGGTGGGGTTTGGGGGCTAGACACTTTAGGTCCAGATGTTTTGGGAGCTCTTTCTTGTGTTTGATCACTGTGTTTGAGAGTTTCGGCGAATGATCCAAAGTGGGCTGGTATTGGGGAATGATTTTGTTCCTTGTAAATTCGTTTTGCTTCTCCAACAGAGCACTTATTTGTTGTTTTGATTGAGAGAATTTCTTTCGCTTGTTTGTAGCTGGGGCATGTTTTCGAGGATGAGGGGTGAGGTAAGGAGCAGTTTGCGCACATGATACGGGAGCAGACATCTGGCTGGTGGGGTGGAAGATTCGCATTTAGTGTTACCGTTACAACGCTTGGTAGTATGGCCAAGGAGTTGGCAATTACGGCAGCGCATTGGGTTTGGTATGTACTCCGAGACTTTGGCATTATAAAAACCAATTTCAATTGTTTTGGGAGGCCGGTAAAGGTCAAAAGTGAATAACATAAAACCGGATGGATTCCGATTCCCCTTGTCGTCAGCCTTTGTGAATTTGTAGACATTTGCAACGCCTTGCGCTTTCATCTCTGTGATTATCTCTGTTTCGGATACGTTAATTAAACATGAGGCATAAGCGATTCCTTTGGATTCGTTTAAGCGCTCATGCAGTTTTACTACTACAGGACATACATTTGCTAAATTATTTACCTTAAGAAATTTTTCTGCGATTCTTTGCGATTTGGTTTTTATTAAAAGGCTACCATCCCGGAGTTGGGATATTTGGTCACATTCGGTGCTGATGTTGTCAATTGCTTTTTTAAGTAAGAAGGGGCTGAGAGACAAGATGGGATTTTCTTTATTTTTTGGAATAATTAATATAAATTTAGGGTTATTAGAGTTGGATCTTGTCGGCAAAGCAGGGAAATTGAGCAAAGAAGTAGGATTTGTTTTTTGTTTTTTATTTGGTTGGATCTCGAAAACAGGTTCTACATCGAGATCCCTGTATCGATTAGTTCTATTCGGCCCGTAGGCCATATTTAAAGTATTCAAGACACTAGATTAAGAAGTAAGCAAAAACAAATGTATGGGGCGAATTTAAACGATAGAAAATTAGTGGTACAACGGGAGGTACCGGTTCGCGCACTTGTGGCGAAGAACTAAGACACACAATATACCGAGAACGAAGTGATCTGTTCAGAGGCTAGTCGGTGACTGAACAACGAAAATACAAATGTTCTGTTCAGTCTGACAACGTATGACAATCGATCTGCAAATTTTTCGTAAACAATTATCTACCAACCGTGTGAACTGACAATTTGTGATCTGACAACGTTGTAAGCAAAAACGTTGTCAGACCAGCCATCTGAAAATAAATTGTCAGAAATTGGGACAGAATCGAATCGATAGTTTGCCGTTGTCAGCTCATTGGCAGGAATTGTCAGCACACTTGTATACCTGACAACATTGTCAGATCTGGCAATCGTCTGAACATAGCTTAAGCAGCATAAACAAATGAACCCAAAACTCTTGAAGTGTTTGGTTGTTAACCCTCACTAAGCAATATGCTGACTAGGCATGACATGGGATATCGAAGTATCAGCGAAATGGTCAAGAATCGAAGTGCGGTTGAATATATCGATAACATTATTTTAGCATATTTGTACATATATTCTGTAACTATAAAAAGAGAGACAATTTTCAAATTTTGGAGTCTACGGCCCAACACGGTTTCTTGTTTAATTTGACTTGCGAGCCTAAAGCTTTGAACCATATTGGGAAGTACCTTTCACGTATTGGTCACACCCGAGATAGCAGGTAACTGCTAACGGGCTTGAGTAAATCGGCGCGATAGCCTACGAGTGGTCCATACACATTTGGCAAAATGTGGGATGACAAAGCGTATATTGGAAAAGGACCCATGAAATATTACATGGCCCACTTACATAAATCAATCGTATCCTTTAGTTCTATTTTGTATGTGTTTATTGGTGGAACTTTCATCTTCTTGACACTCTGCTGTTGTTGTTCCTGCTTTTTCTGCTGCTGTTGTTGTTGTCGCTGCTGTTTCTGCTTTTGTTGTTGCTTTGGCTGTTGTTTTTAGAAGTTCGGCTCAGCTTCCTCCTCCTCTTCGCCGTCGGGTGGCTTTGTCTAAGGGAATCATCGGCTAACATTGTTTTTGTGTCCGCGACTCCCGCTATGGGAAGCACGGACCTGTTGCTATTATCCATATCTCGTTGTTTTTGTGTCTCTATCACTATTTTTTTTTTTTTTTTTCAATTTAAAAATCGGCCGTGTGGGACCGGCTATAGAATAGTGACACAGTGCTTCCTTCTTGTCGCAAAAGGCCACTGAAAGGGAGAAAACAATACTAGGCTCTTCAATAACACCATAGAAAGATCTTGAGACAAGATAACATCGCAAGACTATCCTAGGTTGTATGCGTAGAGAGTGTTCCTACGTCTGGAGACCGCCGGTGGTGTAAAAGAAGCGTCGATTAAAACATAAAGAACACAGCGCATACACGCCTCCACAAAACAAACCAGCCTCATGGAAATTAACGTTAATAGAGACACTACCCCGCCGGGCACCGCCCCCGATATGTGGGGGATGAGATATCCCGGGGCGAACACAAACGTTCGCGCCAGAGCTCGAGGATCTCCGAGGGCGAGCAATATGATACCTACAAACATTCGCCAGCGCTTAAGAATAGCAAGCTGGAACGTCGGAAGCTTCGAACTTGAAAACGTGTAACGGGACAGAAAAATAGACATTCCATGTGTCCAAGAAATAAGGTTGCGCAACATCGGAAACAGAGCGCTATTTCTAAACCTTTAAACTTAAAAATATAAGATGTTCCATTACGGCGAACAACAGGACAAGAACGGAGTGGCCATTATTTTGGCATCACATCTTCTCAAAAACATAATTTCAACAAAAAAAATCAGCGACCGTATAATGTAAGTGAAATGAGTACTTGAAAAAAAAAAACGTGTGGAATAAAGTTAGCGCATATTCTCCTCAAGTCGGATTAGTTCAAGCGGAAAGGAGGCATTCTGGGCAGAGTTCGATGTCCTACTACAAAATACCTCGAGAAATGAAATGCTTTTCTTGGGTAGCGACTTGAACGGGCATTTCGTGCATCAAACTTCGGCTACGAAGGCTGCCATGCCGGACACGGATTTGGCACTGGGAATCTACCCGGCGAAGACATCCTCAACTTCTGTATGGCACACGGTTTGAACATACTTAATACAATGTTCATAAAACAACAACGACACTTAATTACTTATTCCAGTAGTGGGCACGAAACACAAATAGATTACCATCTTTGCTGGAGTTCAACGAAGCGACGAGTGCGAGATAGCAAAATAATATTAGGTGAACCTCTAGTAGTCCATCGTCGTCTCCTGCTGACGAAATTTTCCATATAAACTCAAGAGAGACCTGTCGATCAATCTGAATAAAGACCGAGGGCAACTTTTCATCGAACAACTTCAGCACTGGTTTAACACATTTAGGCCCGAAGACGATTCTAGCGCACAGGGAATGTAGGGCGAACTATTCGGAACATGTATTCAGACGCAACGGGTCATCTGCAAACGGACGAAAACGCAATCCTGGGCAATTGGGAAGAATATTTCAATGCACTTCTAAACGAAGAAATATACTTACTGCGGTACCGCTCGAGATAGATTTCACAGCCAAAGAAGTAGCAGTAAGAAAGATGAAGCGCAATAAAGCAGTCGGACCGGACAATATACCATCGGAGTTCTGGTTAAAAATGAACACCGCAGGGTTTAAATGGCTCCCCGTTCTCTACAATAAATTAATGCGAATAAATTAATAACTACCGTTCAGTCAAACATATGTCGCACACGATGAAAATTTATGAACGTATATTAGATATCCGACTACGCAAAATAATAAAATTGAACGGAATCCAGTGCGGGTTCGTTGAAGGCAAATCTACATATGACGCAATCCAAAGTCTTCGAATACTGATGGATCGGGACGCTGGGAAAGATCTACACGCTATCTTCATAGATCTCGTAAAGACCTTCGAAAGAGTACCGCGAGATCTTATATGGACAACATTAAGAACTCAGAAAGTGCCGGAGACGTACGTAACAATGATCCAAGATCCACATGACGGAGTAACAACAAAAGCCAAATGTTCTTCGGGAATATCGTACGCATTTTCAGTAAAGTTTGGTGTCCACCAGGGAAGTTGCGAAAGTCCCTTACTATTTAACGCCTTTCAAGACTTTCTTTTGAAACAAAACGGCGAAGAACCTGGAACAACCTGCCTTCTCTTTGCAGACGATAGTGCCATCGTGAGTGATGACGCCGTAGCCCTCCAAACCGCAGTAAATAGCTGGATAAAGGTTGAGCGTTATATGTATATGCTCATGTGCATATTATTGTTATGGAGGGTGACTTTTTTGTGTGTAGGATAGAAAGGAAATTGGAGAATGAGAGTATGGGCGTTTGTTTATTATTGCGTTTCGTATGCGAAAATTTGTGTTCTCTTGTGTTGCGTGGCGTGAATGATCGAATCTGTATGATTCTAGACTTTAGAGGTTGGTTACATTTTTTTTGTTTGGCTATTCGATTAGAGGTTCGGTTCGGCGTATTCATGAAACGAATATGATATGTAGATGTGTATGTGCATGCATAGTACGTTTTGTCTCCCCTGATTGGATGGCATATTTTCTTGTTCGTATCTGCACAGATAATAAACTACCCAGATGTCGCACGCCCATATAAAAAAATGAAGCATATTTTTGTCGTAGCAGACAACGTCGTAGCAGACAAAGAGCTTTCAGAATAAGTACAACAAATAAAGCTTTTTCTTTTTCGTCACTCCGTTCGATCGTGTGGGAAAGTTCTTTTTCTCATCGTGTGTTGTGACATGCAAACGAACGAGGTGATGAAGTGTAAAGAGGTATGCGGGAAGGGGGATGAAATTGCATAAGGGTGTGATTTTCATACCACCGCAGCAAAAGAATAAATTTTCATGAATGGAAGTTTTGCAAACGCGTATGCGTTGTATATGAAAAGGTGTATCTGAAGGGCGGGAAAAGTCAATCATTTCGTTGCACTTTGTGATGAAATTTGGTGCGTAGTGTTTTATGAGGTTTTCCTCTTGACCCTATCTAACCTAACCTAACCTAACCTAAAGCAGTTTTATGTTCATTTTTATGGAATACTCTTCAAAGCCTGGTACTCTTTTGAGCAACAAACCTTAGGATATCGGGGTGATTTTGAAGACGACCTAGGACTTGTTTGGAGGAGGGACGAGTTTTTGCCTCGTTTTAAAGCCCTCATTAGGTTTACGTGAAGACATTGGATAATGGTGGACGTGAAGGTCTTTATTCGGGATTTGGTTTGGTACATAAACAGGTTTTGTCAATGATTCCGCTCTATGTACACCCATCAGAGTCACATTGAAGGCATGATGTATCTAAAAATATGACCCACCGGCTAACCAGATGATTTTCATTGTTCTGGAAGTAATGTAATCCAAGCGGGAGGCCCCGGTTTAATAGGTAGTGTGTTTCCTTGTGACTCGACTGGTGGAGCCCCGTCGGCGCAAGACCAACATCAGCCACATAGCGGAAAAGAAAAACGAATAGGGAGCGAACCCTGTACCTGGAACTGCATCGTCCCCTTAAGGGTTGAATCTCAGAACTATTTTCTCTTGGTCCTCCAGAATCTTTTGCCAGTCTTAGTATTAATGATCACGGGCTTTCTGGTTTCCTGAATACCAATTGGAGTACCCAAATCCTTCCCAACACGCTTTTTAATGACATGTTCTACTTCATGGTCAAGACATCTCCAACCTACAACAAAGCTTTGATATACGTGGCTCCACTCAATATTCACTGGCTACACCCCAAATCATGAGGAAAATTTCTAAATTGAACGGATGCCGGTCAGAAAAATCATCGAATCGTCCATGCGAAGCAAGGAAGCGGAGGAGGCCTTGTTAAGGCTAAACCACTCGGTGCATATACTACGGTTTTTCAGGCTGAAGTCTATCTACATACTATCACATTCTTCGAAGGAATTTATGCCTAAGATCATAGAAGTCCTGACAACTAGAAAACGAAAATCGTTTTTCGCCAATTTTAGCATTTTATGTGGCAACGCAGATTTGTATGTCCTTAATCAATCCTACAAGAATTTTCTTGTCCTGCAATAGGCTGTCAATTTAGGCCTTGTTGTATGGTTACTTTTATTTCCTTTCCATAATATAGGTAGGCAGTGAACGCTATTTGTTGTTTGGTTGTAGGGGTGTGGGTGCACTGCGGTCTTTATGGATCTATTATGCTACCCGGAATCAGAGTATCTGGAAAGGATTTTCTTCTAATAGTTGGTAAGTATCCAGGCGTTTTCTTCTTTTGTGAATCAGTGCTTCACATTCCTTTAGAGAGTGCCTTGGGGTTTCCTCAACATCTCTGCCGAATCTAGAGTCTCCACTTTACTTAATACCCAGTTTCCTAAGGTGTTCTTGTAGGAATACGCGGCCAGTTTTTGCTGACAGACCTTACTTCTTTCGGGATAGCGGTAGAGGTTTGTTGGTTGAGGCTCAGGTTCCATAGCGCCACCTAAGCAGGAAGATAATACCTGCAGACTTGTCTGAAAGACGTGGAACATATGTACATATACTGTGACTGGTGGAAGGTAGACGAAAAGGGAAACTGCAGGGTCCGGTATCCACCTACATTTTATATACATAGCTTAGGTTAGGTTGACGTGGCGAGCTGCAAATATGCAACCTCATTTAGACCAGTAAGGTCCATTGTGTTGCCACAGGATCGGCATCTCCAAAGAGAGCTAGCTACCCGTTGAACTAGGAGGAGCTAGTTATGAAGCGCTGGAGGCTGCTAATGCTAACATTAGCCAGTTCGCCAAGGTTGTTGAAGAAGTAGGCACCTAAATGCAGTTTCCTACGAGCGGAGAGAGTTTCACATGTACAAAGAAGAAGTTTCTTCCTCCTCTTTATCCATGCAGCTTCTACAGAAGTCGTAAGCGAATAGGCCTACCCTAGTGGCCTACTCCAGGGACATTTTCCCAGCGTTCAAGAAGAAGTTGGTATTCCCAATCATTAATTTGACCTGAGGCAGCATCCTAATTGACTCTGCAATCTATAAACTCTGGTCCTATAAACGCGGATTTTGATCCAGCTAGCTCGTTCGCCGATTCTTTGCCTTCAATACCTTGGTGACCGGGTGCCCACCCAAATTTAAACTTATTTTGTCTGGCCAGGGTCTGTAAGGCAGCGTCGCAGCATTTAACTGTCAACGAGTCTATCGTACTAGAACAGTGTTAGAACTGGATAGCACTGCGTGCTATCGATAGACATTGTAGGCGTTGGAAAGCTGATGAACTTGTAAGAGGGAGGCCACAATTGCATACGTCATAGGCTGTCCTTTTTATAAGGGTTACACTCACCTCTCTAAAAAAAATTTAAGCCCTTTGTTAAGCTACGCACGCTGAACCTTATGACCGGTCTGCAGCAAGACTAGATCTCTCTCCCTGGTTAAGCGTGGGTGACGCCGGGTGATATCTCTGGGATCATTACTGAGCCCCATACCACTGCTATTCATGCGAAGCATCTCGGTATAGTTTATATCGACCAATGCACAAGCTACAGGTAGGAGGAGAAATCTGTTTGCCACCTGCTTGTGAATGTCCTTCTCTCGCCGACAAAAAATTAAGAACTCTTGGATAATTATAATTAACTAATTTAAGTTAATGATTATTTTTCGTTAGTTTGTTTATAATAATTTCGAACATTAGTCACCTTCACTTAAGTAGGCCAAGAGCAGTGACCAGTTACTATAAGGGCATAAAGATAAATAATAAAATGCAGTATGCACCTCTCATATTCATACCCATTTTCGGAGCAAATTTGTGACCAGAAAATTTACAGAGTTTTATTTATTTAATCAAGTGCTGAAAATAAGGTTCATACATACAGATAACAAGCACACAACATAAGCCCAACCATTTGCACATATACATATATATATACGATCTATACTCCGTATCCATCCTACCAACGTGTCGGCATCAGAACTCCGTGACCGCAGTTGCACAAAATATTTTTTTTGTTTCATTTTTTCAGTGAAGGTAAACAAGGGTATATGTGAGTGACACGATGGACTAAAAAGTGAGCAGAAAAAACAAATGTTCTGTGTTCTGTTTTTTTCCCTTTTGTAAGAAGTTTAAGCTTTTTAAAAAGCTTTTTTTTTAGTGAATTTCGTTTTCATGGTGTCATCGCAACCCATCCCAAGACAACTCATACCGGGACACCTCATCCCAGGACACCTCATCCCAAGGGACAGCCCATCCCAGGACAACCCATCCCCGGACAGCTTGCTTTGGGTTACAGCATGGAGTTTTGGCGAATGAGTGAGGTTGTGGAAGAAGGGATAGTGATCACGTGGGCGATTGATAATATGTGATTGATAGATAGATACCTGAAAAGTATTTATGCTTAAAGGGTTGGTTGGTGGATATGCGTTGAGCGTTATATGTATATGCTCATGTGCATATTATTGTTATGGAGGGTGACTTTTTTGTGTGTAGGATAGAAAGGAAATTGGAGAATGAGAGTATGGGCGTTTGTTTATGATTGCGCTTTGTATGCGAATATTTGTGTTCTCTTCTGTTGTGTGGCGTGAATGATCGAATCTGTATGATATGCCATTCTAGACTTTAGAGGTTGGTTACATTTTTTTGTTTGGCTATTCGATTAGAGGTTCGGTTCGGCGTATTCATGAAACGAATATGATATGTACATGTGTATGTGCATGCATAGTACGTTTTGTCTCCCCTGATTGGATGGCATATTTTCTTGTTTGGATCTGTTTCCATGATGTGAAGAAGAGAAGATGGCCAAGGAGCTTAAATAATAATGGTTGATTTCATTTTAAATGGAATGGTGCGTAGGAATTTAAAATAAAGGCAGCTACGGCGATTGATAGGATTATAAAATAAAATTGTTGATCTAAATATGGGGATTGTGTACATGTAGTACATATGTTTGTACATAAATAAAAAGATACCTAACAACATGCCGCGTAGCGGCGCCCTGAGCACCTGCATGTGAGGCCGAAGGCCGTGCAGTGTATGAGTCGAGGAAATGTCCATAGTGTTTTTTTTTTTAGCGAGCGTAGCGAGCTCACTCACCCCGACTTTCAGGCAATAAAATTTGTAAAAATTTGCAAAAATTGGCGTGAATGATGAAGCTCGTATGACTTTTAGACTTAGAGTGAATTAGCTTCAAAATTTTTGCTTTTTAAGACAAACATTTTCTATCTTCTTCTCAATCTTTCTTTTTCTATCCTTTAAAACAAACATTTCTTCGCGACATTGAAATATGCACCAATACACTGCAATACAGATCGAACTTAATATTGTTCGCTTACAAAACATTTCATACCGATATTTTACCATCCCTCATCGAACTCAGAGAAAATCCTCTTAATTATCTCTTATTCGCATTCGCACACGTTGTTTTGTTTGTACAGTGTGACCATAGTGGAATATTTAGAACAGCAGTGAATATATTTTTTTTTCGAAAAATAATCGGATATAAAAGTGGAATATTTATTCTCCAAAAGAATATTTAAATAAAAAATGTGAAGAATATAAGAACTACATATATTCTTCCCTTCAGTTAATTTTATTATAAATAAATTAATCACGTAATATTTAAATACTAATTTGAATACGTAGTAATCCCGCAGAAGATGAACAATTAGATTCTGATTTTCAAAACTATTAATTTTTAACATTTTTTTGTGTTTTGTTTAGATATTGGATTAATACCCATTTTCGGTTTATCATTTTTTACGTTTTGTATAAAATAAACTTTTAAATAAATTAAAGGGGTATTACCAAGTGGAATATAAAAGTCGAATAAAAAAATATTGAAATTGAATATAAATATTCCAGCTCTCCGGTTGAGTGGAATATTTTTGAGAGAAGCTAATGGTCACACTGGTTATATATGCATTGCCGCTCGAACACGTTCTCTATTTCTGTTGATAAATAGAGTATTGACATAAGATGAAGTTATTCGGATATTGGTTTAGTACATACATATGAAAGTCGGGGTGAGTGAGCTCGCTACGCTCGCTAAAAAAAAAACACTATGGACATTTCCTCGACTCATACACTGCACGGCCTTCGGCCTCACATGCAGGTGCTCAGGGCGCCGCTACGCGGCATGTTGTTAGGTATCTTTTTATTTATGTACAAACATATGTACTACATGTACACAATCCCCATATTTAGATCAACAATTTTATTTTATAATCCTATCAATCGCCGTAGCTGCCTTTATTTTAAATTCCTACGCACCATTCCATTTAAAATGAAATCATCCATTATTATTTAAGCTCCTTGGCCATCTTCTCTTCTTCACATCATGGAAACAGATCCAAACAAGAAAATATGCCATCCAATCAGGGGAGACAAAACGTACTATGCATGCACATACACATGTACATATCATATTCGTTTCATGAATACGCCGAACCGAACCTCTAATCGAATAGCCAAACAAAAAAATGTAACCAACCTCTAAAGTCTAGAATGGCATATCATACAGATTCGATCATTCACGCCACACAACAGAAGAGAACACAAATATTCGCATACAAAGCGCAATCATAAACAAACGCCCATACTCTCATTCTCCAATTTCCTTTCTATCCTACACACAAAAAAGTCACCCTCCATAACAATCATATGCACATGAGCATATACATATAACGCTCAACGCATATCCACCAACCAACCCTTTAAGCATAAATACTTTTCAGGTATCTATCTATCAATCACATATTATCAATCGCCCACGTGATCACTATCCCTTCTTCCACAACCTCACTCATTCGCCAAAACTCCATGCTGTAACCCAAAGCATATTTTTCTCTCTTTTGGGATGAGCTGTCCCGGGATGAGTTGTCCCTTGGTATGAGCTGTCCGGGGATGGGTTGTCCTGGGATGGGCTGTCCCTTGGGATGAGGTGTCCTGGGATGAGGTGTCCCGGTATGAGTTGTCTTGGGATGGGTTGTACCCGACCCCGTTTTCATATATCACTTCTTCCCATATGAATGAGACATCTGGGTATATTTATTATCTGTGGTATCTGTTTCCATGATGTGAAGAAGAGAAGATGGCCAAGGAGCTTAAATAATAATGGATGATTTCATTTTCGCTACGGCGATTGATAGGATTATAAAATAAAATTGTTGATCTAAAGATGGGGATTGTGTACATGTATGTACATATGTATGTACATAAATAAATAGATACCTAACAATATGCCGTGTAGCGGCGCCCTGAGCACCTGCATGTGAGGCCGAAGGCCGTGCAGTGTATGAGTCGAGGAAATGTCCATAGTGTTGTTTTTTTAGCGAGCGTAGCGAGCTCACTCACCCCGACTTTCATATGTACATATGTACTAAACCAATATCCGAATAACTTCATCTTATGTCAATACTCTATTTATCAAGAGAATTAGAGAACGTGTTCGAGCGGCAATGCATACATAACCAGTGTGACCATTAACTTCTCTCAAAAATATTCCACTCAGCCGGAGAGCTGGAATATTTATATTCAATTTCAATATTTTTTTATTCGACTTTTATATTCCACTTGGTAATACCCCTTTAATTTATTTAAAAGTTTATTTTATACAAAACGTAAAAAATGATAGAGCGAAAATGGGTATTAATAAAATAAACAAAACACAAAAAAATTTTAAAAATTAATAGTTTTGAAAATCAAAATCTAATTCTTCATCTTCTGCGGGATTACTACGTATTCAAATTAGTATTTAAATATTACGTGATTAATTTATTTATAATAAAATTAACTGAAGGGAAGAATATATGTAGTTCTTATATTCTTCATATTTTTTATCTAAATATTCTTTTGGAGAATAAATATTCCACTTTTATATCCGATTATTTTTCGAAAAAAAATTTATTCACTGCTGTTCTAAATATTCCACTATGGTCACACTGTACAAACAAAACAACGTGTGCGAATGCGAATAAGAGATAATTGAGAGGATTTTCTCTGAGTTCGATGAGGGATGGTAAAATATCGGTATGAAATGTTTTGTAAGCGAACAATATTAAGTTCGATCTGTATTGCAGTGTATTGGTGCATACTTCAATGTCGCGAAGAAATGTTTGTTTTAAAGGATAGAAAAAGAAAGATTGATAAAAAGATAGAAAATGTTTGTCTTAAAGAGCAAAAATTTTGAAGCTAATTCGCTCTAAGTCTAAAAGTCATACGAGCTTCATCATTCACGCCAATTTTTGCAAATTTTTACAAATTTTATTGCCTGAAAGTCGGGGTGAGTGAGCTCGCTACGCTCACTAAAAAAAAAAAATACTATGGACATTTCCTCGACTCATACGCTGCACGGCCTTCGGCCTCAAATGCAGGTGTTCAGGGCGCCGCTACGCGGCATATTGTTAGCTATCTATTTATTTATGTACATACATATGTACATACATGTACACAATCCCCATCTTTAGATCAACAATTTTATTTTATAATCCTATCAATCGCCGTAGCTGCCTTTATTTTAAATTCCTACGCACCATTCCATTTAAAATGAAATCATCCATTATTAGTTAAGCTCCTTGGCCATCTTCTTTTTTTTTTTTTTTTTTATAATTTACCCGCACTCAAGGGGATATGAATACCCTTTTAATGTGTATACACAGTGCGGGCGTTGAAGGAAGATAGAGAGAGAGAGAAAGAGATTGGTGTAGTGGTTTGAAACTCAGGTGTATTAGGTTTCACACATTAGCTCCAGGGGTGGGTGTCCAGATAAATGGGGAGGCTGTTTGATGTCATTTATTTGTTTTGTCTTCGCTTCTGATTCACAGTATTTATTTCCAGGTCAACCTGATGTCATAAGCATATCAATCATCAACAGAGCGAACAATTTCTCCAGCTATATGACAAACCTACTGCCAGTGTTATGCCTTCGCAGTAGTGTTGTCATAAGCTTTCGAAATTGTTCATACTGCCTCTTATCATATAATGCTTGCTGACATCAGGGATTGAACTGTGAACCATCAGCTCGACAAACGATGACGCTACCACTACACCATTGCCACCCCTTCTCTTCTTCACATCATGGAAACAGATCCAAACAAGAAAATATGCCATCCAATCAGGGCAGACAAAACGCGGGGATGGGTTGTCCTGGGATGGGCTGTCCCTTGGGATGAGGTGTCCTGGGATGAGGTGTCTTGGGATGGGTTGCGATGACACCTGATGGACAGTGGGTCGGGTGCAACCCATCCCAAGACAACTCATACCGGGACACCTCATCCCAGGACACCTCATCCCAAGGGACAGCCCATCCCAGGACAACCCATCCCCGGACACCTCATACCAAGGGACAACTCATCCCGGGACAGCTCATCCCAAAAGAGAGAAAAATATGCTTTGGGTTACAGCATGGAGTTTTGGCGAATGAGTGAGGTTGTGGAAGAAGGGATAGTGATCACGTGGTGGATTGATAATATGTGATTGATAGATAGATACCTGAGAAGTATTTATGCTTAAGGGGTTGGTTGGTGGATATGCGTTGAGCGTTATATGTATGTGCTCATGTGCATATTATTGTTATGGAGGGTGACTTTTTTGTGGTTAGGATAGAAAGGAAATTGGAGAATGAGAGTATGGGCGTTTGTTTATGATTGCGCTTTGTATGCGAATATTTGTGTTCTCTTGTGTTGCGTGGCGTGAATGATCGAATCTGTATGATATGCCATTCTAGACTTTAGAGGTTGGTTACATTTTTTTTGTTTGGCTATTCGATTAGAGGTTCGGTTCGGCGTATTCATGAATCGAATATGATATGTACATGTGTATATGCATGCATAGTACGTTTTGTCTCCCCTGATTGGATGGCATATTTTCTTGTTTGGATCTGTTTCCATGATGTGAAGAAGAGAAGGGGTGGCAATGGTGTAGTGGTAGCGTCATCGTTTGTCGAGCTGATGGTTCACAGTTCAATCCCTGATGTCAGCAAGCATTATATGATAAGAGGCAGTCCGAACAATTGCGAAAGCTTATGACAACACTACTGCGAAGGCATAACACTGGCAGTAGGTTTGTCATATAGCTGGAGAAATTGTTCGCTCTGTTGATGATTGATATGCTTATGACATCAGGTTGACCTGGAAATAAATACTGTGAATCAGAAGCGAAGACAAAACAAATAAATGACATCAAACAGCCTCCCCAGTTATCTGGACACCCACCCCTGGAGCTAATGTGTGAAACCTAATACACCTGAGTTTCAAACCACTACACCAAACTCTTTCTCTCTCTCTCTATCTTCCTTCAACGCCCGCACTGTGTATACACATTAAAAGGGTATTCATATCCCCTTGAGTGCGGGTAAATTATAAAAAAAAAAAAAAAAAAAGAAGATGGCCAAGGAGCTTAAATAATAATGGATGATTTCATTTTAAATGGAATGGTGCGTAGGAATTTAAAATAAAGGCAGCTACGGCGATTGATAGGATTATAAAATAAAATTGTTGATCTAAATATGGGGATTGTGCACATGTATGTACATATGTATGTACATAAATAAATAGATACCTAACAATATGCCGCGTAGCGGCGCCCTGAGCACCTGCATGTGAGGCCGAAGGCCGTGCAGTGTATGAGTCGAGGAAATGTCCATAGGGTTTTTTTTTGTAGCGAGCGTAGCGAGCTCACTCACCCCGACTTTCAGGCAATAAAATTTGTAAAAATTTCTTCCCTTCAGTTAATTTTATTATAAATAAATTAATCACGTAATATTTAAATACTAATTCGAATATGCAGTTATCCCGTAGAAGTTGAACAATTAGATTTTGATTTTCAAAACTATTAATTTTTAACATTTTTTTGTGTTTTGTTTATTGGATTAATACCCATTTTCGGTTTATCATTTTTTACGTTTTGTATACAATAAACTTTTATTTATTTTTTTTATTAAAGGGGTATTACCAAGTGGAATATAAAAGTCGAATAAAAAAATATTGAAATGGAATATAAATATTCCAGCTCTCCGGTTGAGTGGAATATTTTTGAGAGAAGCTAATGGTCACACTGGTTATGTATGCATTGCCGCTCGATCGAACACGTTCTCTATTTCTGTTGATAAATAGAGTATTGACATAAAATGAAGTTATTTGGATATTGGTTTAGTACATGTACATACATATGAAAGTCGGGGTGAGTGAGCTCGCTACGCTCGCTACAAAAAAAATGCTATGGACATTTCCTCGACTCGTACACTGCACGGCCTTCGGCTTCACATGCAGGTGCTCAGGTCGCCGCTAGACGGCATATTGTTAGGTATCTTTTTATTTATTTACATACATACATGTGTACATGTACACAATCCCCATCTCTAGATCAACAATTTTATTTTATATCCCTATCAATCGCCGTAGCTGCCTTTATTTTAAATTCCTACGCACCATTCCATTTAAAATGAAATCATCCATTATTATTTAAGCTCCTTGGCCATCCTCTCTGCTTCCCATCATGGAAACAGATACGAACAAGAAAATATGCCATCCAATCAGGGGAGACAAAGAGTACTATGCATGTACATACACATGTACATATCATATTCGTTTCATGAATACGCCGAACCGAACCTCTAATCGAATAGCCAAACAAAAAAAATGTAACCAACCTCTAAAGTCTAGAATGGCATGTCATACAGATTCGATCATTCACGCCACGCAACACAAGAGAACACAAATTTTCGCATACGAAACGCAATAATAAACAAACGCCCATACTCTCATTCTCCAATTTCCTTTCTATCCTACACACAAAAAAGTCACCCTCCATAACAATAATATGCACATGAGCATATACATATAACGCTCAACGCATATCCACCAACCAACCCTTTAAGCATAAATACTTTTCAGGTATCTATCTATCAATCACATATTATCAATCGACCACGTGATCACTATCCCTTCTTCCACAACCTCATTCATTCGCCAAAACTCCATGTTGTAACCCAAAGCATATTTTTCTCTCTTTTGGGATGAGCTGTCCCGGGATGAGTTGTCCCTTGGTATGAGCTGTCCGGGGATGGGTTGTCCTGGGATGGGCTGTCCCTTGGGATGAGGTGTCCTGGGATGAGGTGTCCCGGTATGAGTTGTCTTGAGATGGGTTGCGATGACACCCTCGGCGATATTTTGTGATCGGAAAATGCCATTAAAGCTTAAGGGCAGGTTATACTCAGCAGTCGTGCTCCTGGCCTTAATGTACGTATCTCAATGTTAGACGATGTACAAAACATACAAAAGTAAAATGAATACGGCATAGATGAAAATGTTACGAATGTCGGTTGGAGTTACGAAATATGCGTATACGGGGAAGCCTACTCATAACGAAACTGGTTTCCGAAAAGCTCGAAGCTGACCGACTAAGTTGGTACTGCCATGTGCATAGAAGACCTGCTGACAATCTGGTAAAAATGGCAATGACGACTCATGTTCCGACTGTAGCACGGAAAAGGGGCCGGAAGAAAAACAATTGGATTACTCAATTACAGAAAAAGCTACCACTCCTCGTCCTGAGCGATGAAGTAATCGGAAACCGAGAATCCTGTGGACGGATCCCCAGGTCCACAAACTTAGCTAACAACATGAGCGGCGCAGCAGCACGGTAGTAAAAATGGGAGAAAATATATAGCATTAAATGTACTTGTACGCCCTATGAAAAAATATTCAAAAGCTATAAACGTGAAAGAAGAAGAAGATTTAAATTTAAAAATTTAAAAAAGCAATGATTTTTACTTTCCCCGGCGAGGCTCAATGCCGAGTCCGTCAGGTCACGGTGCACTAACGCTAGCACTAGGCTAAATCGCCGCCTAAGCACTTAATATCTACCGCACTATTTACGATCTTAGATCTTTTAACTGAGAAGCCGAAACACGTGTGATCTCCACGAAGGTCCGTGAACGACTGTTAACGAACAAATATCTGACCAACTATTCTATTTCGAATACGCCGGCACGCTGAAAACTACCAGCGGCAAAAAAACGGAAAGCACTTTGAAAAAATAATAATTCTTTCAGCAAAGAAAACGCCATATAAGTTACAGGATTTATCATTTAGTACTTTTATGTATGTACACATTCTGACAGGCGTTTATCATAATACTTCGAAAATAACATTAGTTGTGTTCGTGATATCACTTCACTCAGTAAACTTAGAAAAACAAATAGGGCCCAACGGAAACTACTGCCTCCGTGGACCTCCAAGAACACCTAAATAAGACTGGAGCAAGTATTGCTGAAATTTCTCAAATACATCATGACACAACTGCTGCGTTAATCTGTAAGTGGGGCTTTGACGCAAATTCCGGGCATAGTCACTACAAATAACTCTTTACTGATTCAGAAAACACAGAAGAATTCCTTTTTCTGATAGCGCTCTATCCTTTGGCATTGGTCAAGGACAGTTACGGTATGGAGCTTTGGAAAAATCCCTGTTTTTCTTAAACTTTCTATTGTCGACCAATATTTAAAGATATTTGCAGAGATAACTGGAATTAATGAACGGCTAATACAAAAATGCTCTATTATCTTAAGAGTTCTGGCGACAAAACCAGTCTGGAGTGAGACACGCTACTCGTGAGCGCACCAGCACTGGCTGCGCTGCAGCCACCATCGGCAGCTATTTCGGACGAGGGGATTTCCATGGAATTGGAGGAGCAGCTATTGGCAGATCCACCCATGAGTCCCCGTAAATCGAAGAAAGGGAAAAAAGTCTCCTCAGGTCGGATGAGATGGCGGTTGTTCCGTAGAGCGACGCACATCAAAAAGATTCTGGACCGTAAAGGAGCCCTCTTCTCTGTCCGAGAAGGAGAAGAACTCCCATGTCTGGGCTATTGATGTAATAGCAAAGGACGCTCTGAAGAGGCCCGCACCTAAACAGAGCGTTGCTGCAACCAGTGCCACCCGCAAGGCCGATGTCCCTAAGACAAGCCACAGCGAAAACACTGCTGGACTTGGCCCTAATTCAGGAACCGTGGATTGATAACAAACGCGTGATGGGAATAGGGTCTAAAAACTATAATGTATGTGGGATAATGAACACAATAATAATTTTAATTGTTGGATAATGAACACAATAATAATTCTATTTCAACTTTGCAAGGAAAATTACACGACAGAAAGAATTTGCATTGGTCTGCTCGCTTTGGTTACTCTCAACTGACTGTGTGTTTCATGTGCAAGAGGGTCGCTACTGCGCAGAGTGAGAGAGATAGAAACTAAGGGAAGGAGAGTACTTCTGTTGGGTTAGTAAACACGCCCGGAGCGTGTTCGGGAATTGGATCCCACATTCGGCCACTCTGATGGGTCATCCGCCCCGGATGCACGCCTCCACGGCTTGATCCCGTCTGCAGCGGCAGTTGTAGCATTCGGACCTCCATGGTCACCTACCTTCTCGACCTCGTAGCGGTCGTGCTAACACACCCTGGTCACCCTGTAGGGACCTAAAAACTTCGGCTTCAGTTTAAGACCCGGACCGAATTGAGTTCTCCTCACGGCTATTAGCTCACCAAGCTTATACGTTTTGGGAATCTTCCTTTTCCGCTTGAAACTGTCGACGTTTTCCTGCTGGATTTTCTGGATATTGTCCCTGGCTTCATCTCTGACCTCGTCGCGTTGGTTTTCTATTTCTTCGATCAGCTCTTGATGGAACATCTCTTGAATTTTCGGTGTCACGTTGGTCTTCATCTCTAATCCGGGCAATATCTTAAACGGGGAATGCTTCGTAATTCTAGGTGGAGTACTGTTGATGACTTGTTGAGCACGTCCTACGTGCTTATACCAACTCTTAGGGTCTTCTAACGACATCTTCCTCAACAATGGTATCAGGAGTCGGTTAATCCTCTCGACCTGACCGTTGCCCCTCGGCACGCCCGTAGTGATTAGCAGGTGAGTGATGTCTTCATCCTTGCAATACCCTTCGAACGCATTGGACGTAAACGCAGTCCCTCTGTCCGAAATGATTCGCTTCGGGTTCCCAAACTCCTCGGACTATTTACTAAGACGATCTATAACCTCCGCGCTTGTCGTACTCTTGGTGGGATACAGCCAAACAAATTTGGAGAAAGCGTCTACCACAACGAGGATGTGGTTATACTTCTTCTTGGTCTCCTCCATGGGCCCAAGATGGTCAATGTGATACATCTGTAGGGGTCGGTCTTCCTTGTCTATTGGCGATAAGAATCCTTCTTGTCGTCCCGCTTTCTTTTCCGCCAGGATGCATTCAACACAACTTTGCACTACCTACGTCGGCTTAGCTTTTATTCGGGGAATGAAATAGGTTCGACTAACAAGCTCCTCCGTCTTCCTCGCCGCGAAGTGCCCCTGTCGATGCGCAATCTCGATGATCTCTTCCTCTAGGGCAGTCGGTATGACGACCAACTCCTTTGTGGGATCTTTGTGCGGTACTTCATTCTTCAAATAGTAATCGTCATACGTCGTATATTCGAGCACCTTTCGAATAGCTCTTACACAAGGGTCTGGCATCTGTGCCTCTTTAATTTGGAAACTTGAGGTATCAACGATCAACATGGCGATTCGGCTAAGAGCGTCTACATGAACGAAGTCTGTTGATCTACTTCCATCTTGAAAGCTACGTCCTTCCTCAAGAGATCACTTAGCGGCCGGGCAACCGTGGCGTAGTTCGGGATGAATTTCCGGAAATAGGAAGTCAACCCCAGAAATCTTTGAAGAGATTTTCTGTCTGCAGGTGTAGGGAACTCGCTAACAGCTCTTGTCTTCTCTATCGATTGCTTTATCCGTCCGTCCCCAATCACGTATCCAAGAAAATCTATTTTCTCCTTTAAAAATTGGCATTTGGCCCATTTGAACTTGAGACCGTGATCACTAGCAACATCAAGTAACATCTTAAGTCGTCGAACGGCCTCCTCATAACAGTCGGTAAGAATAACTACATCGTCCATATACATCACCATAATTCCATGTAAAACTAGCTCTCTAAATACAAAGTTGATAAATCGCGTAAACACAAAAGGCGAATTGCAAATACCAAATGGAACTTTGAGGAATTCGTATGGGAAATGCTCTTTAATAATCTACTGATTGACTCGGTTGCACAATCCCATCTTTAAGCCATGTTGCGCCTTGCTTCTCAACTTCCTCCTTATCCTTCGGTGACATGCGTCTTGGGTGTTCATACAATGGCTTCTCGTCTTTCAGTATCAACTTCATGTTAACCGGCGTCTCCACGTTAGCTCGCGGTATATACGCAGTGATGAATTGTTCGCTATCCCTTCTAACTTCTTTCGACAGATGAGACAGGTCAACGTCAGCAGTCAAATTAATGTTCGCGCTGTCGATATTGCTCTCGCCAAATTCCTTCCTTAGCTCACACACCTCGTCCTTCGGTGTATTCTTCTCTTCCATGTGATCGTCTTCATCTTCAACGTCATCAGCATCATCTTCGTTCTCTCCATTGCCTTTGTCTTCATCGGTTGGCCGTCCTCCGACCACTGTCTCACGATCCTCTTTAGTGAGAGGGTCGTTTGACGTAGTTGCCTTTCTAGACTTGCCTTTGTCTCGCCGTTCCATGGAGCCACATGTCTCGCGCTCAGCTGTCTCCTTTTCAGCCAATCGTCGCCAGAACCGAACCTCACCTGAAGTAATGACCACTACCACTTCCTTCATTAAGTCATTTCCCAGAACCACCAGAAAATTCGAATCCTTTTCACCTACGACATGCAGCCGAACTTGGAAGTAAATGTTGTTGGCCAAAATCTCAGCTTTGATCAGGCCTTGGGTGACGACTTGATGATTGCCTAACCCTGATAACACTGTTGGTGGTGGTTGAATGTTATACCTACTCAGTCGAAACAAGAAGTTTTGCCTGACTATACAAACATCACACCTGGTGCCGATCAGAGCCGTGGTCTCAACACCGTCAACACGTATAGTCTTGAGTAGATGCATCGTTTTCACGCTAAACTTTGCATTAACAACCCTCTCATCTTTTTTCTCTTGAGTACCTAGTCCACATTCGAAAGATCGGTGACCTAATCCTTGGCATTTGAAACATCTGAATACTTTTGGGCAAACCTTTGCTATATGAGAAACATCGCCGCATTTATAGCAGCAGCGCTCGTCCTCCCTTCTATCGCTGGATGTGGATGGTAGCGGTGCGCGAGAGTGCGTATTGGTGCTTGTCGACTGGTTCCTAACCTTTTCGTAGATCTTGATTCTGCCCTTGTGTTCCTCGATAGTACGAGCCACGTAAAGAATGAGTTTTTTTTTTTTTTTTTTATATAATTTGCACGCACTCAAGGGGTTATGAATACCCTTTTACATGTTTTCACACGGTGCGGGCGCTGGAAAGATAGATAGGGAGAGAGAAAGAGATTGGTGTAGTGGTTTGAAACTCAGGTGTTATTAGGTTTCACATTAACTCCAGGGGTGGTGTCCAGAATAACTGGGGGCTTGTTGTCATTTATTTTTTGCCTTCGCTTCTGAGTCACAGTATTTTTTTCGCAGTCCACCTGATTTCATAAGCATATCAATCATCAACAGAGCGAACAATTTCTCCAGCCATAAGACAAACCTACTGCCAGTGTTATGCCTTCGCAGTAGTTTTCTCATAAGCTTTCGCAATTGATTCGACTGCCTCTTATCATATAATGCTTGCTGACATCAGGGATTGAACTGTGAACCATCAGCTCGACAAACGATGACGCTACCACTACACCATTGCCTTGACTTTGTCATCCCGTACACTTTCCACAAAATAATCTACCACGGACTCCTCGTCGACCACTATTGGCCTTGCTATTTCGACTAAACGATACAAAAATTCCTTCAAGGTCTCGTTCGATTGCTTCCGTGCATTTCGCAGTTGTCGATGAATTTCAGCTGAGCTCAAGGACGCTTTAAACTCGGTTAATAATGCCGCTTTCAATGAACGCCAGTCTCTGAAACTACCATCGCCCTGGACAAACATTTTCGCCGCCCACATCATCAAACGTCTACCGCAGATACAGTCACTGGCAAAATTATTTGCACAATGCAATGCTTACACCATTTCATTTCAATAAAGTTGTATATCTTTTGAAATATTCAATATTTCAGTTATGTTCTTGTTTATTATCAATAAATAAAAAAACAATATCAAATTTCTAACAGTAAACGTTAAAACCATAGAAAAGAAAGTGGCAAAATTATTGCTACAACATTAAACACGCGCAAAATTATTTGCACAAGTACAATTTACTTCTGCTTACGCTTCTGAAAGCCGAAAATGAGAATTTTTTTTACATTGACGCAATGGTTTGAGGGCATAGCATTATCTAATGAGTTGTGTTTCCTCCTTTTGCTGCAATAACTTCTGCAAGGCACCTTGGCATTGAGCCTATCAAATTTTGAGTTTGCTCTCCCGGAATAGTACCCCAAGCTGTTATAAAATCTTTCCATGCTTCATCTGCAGATCTTCCAATGTTTTGTGGAATTTTGGACTTCACAAGATGCCATTTCCTATTACCTAAACGTAAGCCAGGGCTTTGTGGAGGCCATTTTAAAGCTACTTGTCTTATTTCCGTTAAAATTTTTTTGATGTTCCAGGCAGCGTGTATGGATACATTATCATGTTGAAGGATGAAATCGCTCCCGATGAATATTGAGGATACCACCAGTGCAACATCATTTAGTATCTTTAAATAATGTGACTGTGTCATATGGTCAAAGCACCGCATAAGTGGTCCCACACCAAAATACGATATGCATCCCCATATCATAATTTTACCTCCTTTGGAATGCTTTGTGGGTTGCTTTACGGGTTGTTTGGATCTTGTTGGATTGCAGTAAGAAAATTTTCGACCATAGCTGCCATCCAAAGAACAAGCAGTCACGCCGGTTCAGAGCACACTTCTCCAAACAGCTGCTAGTTCGTTAATATGCTCGCTTGTAAATTGTAGCCTCAGCTGCTTATTTCTTGATGTTATTTGGACCTTTTTTTGTATGAAGTTGGCTTGAATTCGGATTTTCTTTAACCGTCTTCGTAACGTTCTTTCACTTATATTGTTCTCACGATTCTTGTTTAAATCCGTTAACACATTTCGAGCCTTTTCACGTGGGTTACTTTTAAAAGAATGATAATTCAGCGGTCTTCCCTTTTCGAAGTAACCTTTTTTTCTGCTTCCACGGGCTCGGTTTTTTACAGTTCGATGTGTTTTTTGTTTTGCAATTTTATAATAAATTGTTCTTTGACTGCAGTGATATTTTGCCGAAAATTCTACTGCCGAAGCACCGGTTCCAAATTCTGCAACAATAGCCGCACGTTTCTCCGTTGAGTTCTAGCCATTTAAAAGTTTTAGAAATTGGCTGAAGGAAAGAAGCTAAACTACTAACAATGACTCATCGATTTGCATCGAAAAGTCGAAGAATTTAACTATGGGTACATATCCAGAACAGTTAATTGCATTTGTGCAAATAATCTTGCCAGTGTTTAGTGGTGTTACAATAATTTTGCCACTTTCTTTTCTATGGTTTTAACGTTTACTGTTAGAAATTTGATTTTGTTTTTAATTTACCGTTTCAAGATGACTTAAAAGATTGTTAATAAACAAGGACATAACCACAATATTGAATTTTTCAAAAGATATACAACTTTATTGAAATGATATGGTGTAAGCATTGAATTGTGCAAATAATTTTGCCAGTGACTGTGTATTGCTGCAATGAATTCCACCCCACCAACAAACTCACGTCTTCGAATTCTTGAACCCAACGAACAATGTTTTGGCTACTTTCGCCGCTAAATGTTTGCAAACTCTCCTCTACGTCTTTGAACGAGAATACCGCTGGTGCACTCGGTGCCGACTCTCTATTTCCGCTATTATCAACCGTTGGATTGTCGACCGTCTCACTCCTTTCTCCAGCATTAGTGTGTTGGGAGTCGTTGTAGGCCGAAAGCCGTCTCTGCAATTTCTTTTTGTCACCCGAAGTCGAAAGCCCTAACTCTCTCAATCTCTCCCTCAACTTATCCCTACCCATATACGCAACGTCTCCCTCCATGACTTCACACAAAAGCAAAAATACTAAATGCAAAATCTAAATACTCACGTGCAGACCAATGCCCACAAAACAGTTTCTTTTCTTCAGCTGCTGTGGTTATCGTCGTCGTCTTCTTCTTCTCTCTTCTCTCCGATACTCTTTCGTCTCCGCCGGTGTATAAATAGTTGCAGTTATTTTTCTTCGTCTCGTCACTGCTGTTCAGTCGTTGTTGTTTTTTCTTTGCTGTGCAGCCGGTACCGTTTTTCTTCGTCGTATCGAACTGTTGGTGGTAGATTTAATCCCGGTTGAGCCCCCAAATTATTGTGGTATAATGAACACAATAATAATTTAATTTCAACTTTGCAAGAAAAATCACACGACAGAAAGAATTTGCATTGGTCTGCTCGCTTTGGTTACTCTCAACTGACTGTGTGTTTCATGTGCAAAAGGGTCGCTACTGCGCAGAGTGAGAGAGAGAGAAACTAAGGGAAGGAGAGTACTTCTGTTGGATTAGTAAACACTCCCGGAGCGTGTTCGGGAATAGTATCCCACATGTACATATATTATAGGTGTGACGCTGACAAGGTTAGAACGTGTATCGTGGCTAAAAAGAGTCTCCATATACTAATGCAGTCTCATTTCAGCTCCAACGACTAAACAATGGTAGATGGGAGAGGGATGAACGGGAACTGCACGGTGGCGTCTGCGTACCTACCTTACGATGACGGAATCAACGTCCTCTCGGAAGTTTTGAGGTCGCTCATATCAGCGTCTCAATAAGGTAAGAAAAACTTAGTCTTGGGTTGCGAAGCTAACGCCCACCGTACTCTGTGGGGTAGCACCGATATTAATGCTAGAGGCGATGTTCTGTTTAGTTATGTATATCCTAGAATCCAATCTTGTTATATGGAGTAGAGGCAATGACCCCACCTTGGTAACGTCAACTAGGAAACAAGTCATGGATATTAAGTTTGTATCTGAACAAAGCTCTGTTGAAGTCACTGACTGGAGGTTCTTCAGTAAGGCGTCGCTATCTGACTATTGCTGGATACTTTTCAAACTACAGCTATTTGCTCGCGGGAAAGGGTCTGCCAGAAATCCGCGTCGGGCAAATTGGTCAAAATTCAAGAGAGAAATGAGGAAATCGGCGAATATTTTCACCGATGATCTCAATTCTGCAGAAGCAGTTGACAATGCAGTCGATGCATTGATCGGTTCCCTCACGCGATCCTTTGAAAGGTAGGTAAAATAGCGGAACACATTCGCATTTCAAGAGTATGGTATAACCTCGCTAAGGAGGGGGTCGTCGAGTGGTCCACCTATAAAGAAAGCGTAAAGGTCCTCAAGAAAGAGATTAGGTTCGCAAATAGGAATTACTGGAGGACCTTTCGTGCATCTATAGAATCAACAAATGAAGCGTCTCGCCTAAGCAAGATTCTGGCCAAGACACCAACGCCGGTATCCAATATTAGGAAAAGTGATGGCACTTGGGGAGAATCACATGAGGAAACGCTGGATATACACACTCAATTTCCCGGATGTACATCAATCTCCGGAGATGACCTATCCATTCCAGAGGCGACATCGGAATTAAGCGCGAAAGAAGAAGGAAATATAATAGGCAATGATAAGATAGTTTGTGCAATTAAATCTTTTGCTACGTACAAGGCACCAGGAATGGATAACATTCGACCTGTGATGCTGCAAGAGTCAGTGGATATTGCTACTCCATCGCTTAAGCGTATCTTCACAGGATGCCTTAAGCTACGATATGTTCCTAAAGCATGGCGGGAGGTGCGCGTTGTTTTTATCCCCAAAGAGGGGAAAGCGAGCCACACAAACGCAAAAGACTTGAGACCTATTAGTCTGTCGTCTTTCTGCTGAAAACATTGGAACGCTTAATAGATGCTTACCTACGAAACGTGATCGGCGATGATTACCTATCTAAATGCATACATCTGCGGCAGGTCAGTAGATACAGTTCTCCACAGGGTTGTATCAAGCATAGAAAAATCCCTCCACCTCAAGGAGTTCACTCTTGGATCGTCGAAAATTGATCACATGAACCCGATATTAGCTTTTGAAACGAGATTCGCTACAAGAATTCCTGACAGAGTGTACTGGAAGAACCGTAGGAGGAAGAACCGTGGCATTCTATACCGATGGTTCTAAGATGGACATTGGCACGGGAGCCGGAGTTTATTGTAAGGCCCTAGGAATAAACCACTCCTTTAGAATTCACGACGACTGCAGAGTCTTTCAGGCCGAAGTCACAGCCATCATACAGGCTGTAATATCGTTGGCAAAACGATCACTATCTATATAGATAGCCAGGCAGCCCTTAAGGCTCTGGACTCCGCGGTAATCAGGTGAGAATCTGCAAGTCACTCCTAAACGAGATATGTAGAGCCATTGCGGTGACCCTCTAATGGGTACCAGGGCACATCGATATCAAAGGAAATGAAAAGGCTGATGAGCTTGCTAGGAAAGGATCGGCGCTGCACTTATCGCGGGCCCTCCCTTTTGTAGTAACCCCAATCAGTTCCTTACGGAAGAAGATAGAAGATGAAGCCATCGGTCGAGCAAACAGACGCTGGGTTCATCTGGAAACATGCGCAACGGCCAGGGCGCTATGGCCGGCCTTCAGCAAGAAGAGATCAACCTCTCTTTTAAAACTTAGTCGTTATAACGCACGGGTTGTTTCTGGCATAATTACTTGACACTTTGCTATCGGCGTTCACGCAGAAAGTCTCGGTGTTCTACATAACGACTTTTGCAGAAGTTGCAGGGACGAAGAAGAAATTGAATCTGTTCGTTATCTGCTGTGTGATTGTCCTGCGCTAGCCGTCATAAGAATGAGGACCCTCGGAAGTTACTTCTTTTCGGAACTGGAGGACTATTAAAATGTAGAGCTGACGGACCTCCTGAGATTCATATCATTATCTGGGTGGTTCTAACAGCGGTTTCACAATATTTCCAGTGTTGAAAGATTGGGCACAATGGACCGACCGGGTCTAAGTGACCAGTATGTCACAAGGCACCCATATACCTACCTACCTAGCAAAGACGGTTGAGATTGTACAAATGCAATTTTGGTTTGCTAGTGTAAGGGTTTTTTTTAAAAAGTATATTGATGCATGCATTGAATGTGATTTTTCCAAGGGCGGCTATGGTAAGAAGGAGGGTTCACTACATCCGATCCCACGAGAACCAGTCCCATTTCAAATGGTTCATCTGGACCATGTTGGTCCGTTTGTGAAGAGTAGATCTGGAAATTTGCACATACTAATAATAGTAGACGGGTTTACAAAATATGTTCGAATGTAAGCGTGTAAATCAACCGAAACGAGATATGTCATCCGATTCTTGGAGGAGATGAGTAGTTATTTGGGGTTACAGGCTAAAATTGTAACCGATCGTGGTACGGCGTTTGGGTCGAAAATGTTTGAGGGCTATTGTGTCGATAATGTTATCGAACATGTTACGAATGCCACTCCTACACCGAGGGCCAATAAACAGGTTGAACGCTGCAACCGCACAATTGTTGAAGCAGTTCGGTCGATAACTCAGCGAGCGGATAACAGCGACTGGGATCGCTACTTGGATACGGTGCAATGGACGCTTAATTCCACTAAGAATGAAACAAGAAAGATGTCACCGCATAACTTACTTTTCGGGTATACTCCAAGATCCAAAGTTGCGGGAAACCAAACGGTTTAGCCAAACAGAGCGCAATTTCCGAGAACAAAGATAGTGCGTCGGTATCGGGGAACAAGACTTCTCCGGGTTCGGGTGGTGACTTTTCAAGAATGGTTTGTTTCGATTGTAAACAAAAAGGACATCGGGCGAGTTACAAAATTAGAAAACCAATTACTTTTTTACGAATGTACTTTATTCACTTCATGTCTCTTACTGACTGACTCTTACTCTAATCAACCGTCGGAAGGCAAGCCAAGTTTTATTGCTGAATTGCACTTGTTGGAGTTCGGGCATTGCCCGCCGAATCAATATTAGGCAATCACAATTGACCTACTTCCAACAAGTGACAATAATGCAATAAATGATAAATGCTTAATGGACACTCTTTCGAAATCCGGGCATTGAACGACGACATGAGTAAATTATAAATGACCCAATTTCGAAAGAGTGCATCATGCAGTTTATCATATAACTCCTCCCTTCCTTCTCTGAAGATTCTCCTGAATCGTTTCAAATGGTAATTCTATTGGTTTATTTAAATTAACATTTACATTTCTATTTCTTTTGATGATTAATAGAATTATTATAATAAAAGCGATTATAATAAGACCTGAAGTTCCTGCAGATATAAAAAGGTATTTTTTTGTAAGATATATTTCCTGAATTTCTTTTATGTTACTTATTTCCTTTAAAGTAAAATTGCTAAAGCGCAAATGTTGAGTAAGATTGAATTCTGTTCTTTCCTCCAGTTTTATGTCAAATTTAAATTCCGTTTCCTTATTGCTAATTACTTCATTTCCAATTTTAATGCTACAATTATATATTTGTATTAAACAGTTAACACATTGTTCAAAATTTTTTTTGTTACATTCATTTTTGATTTCATATATATTATTTTTTACAATGACAAGATTATCTGTAATATATACTATCTCAAAATTATAATTTTTCCTTAGCATACACGTTTTCCTTTGAATACAATCGTTTCTTAATATTAAATCTTTGGAATACACTACATCATTTCTTAAAGTATAATTATTACTATTTAAAGTTACATATCGGATATTTTCTGAATCTAATTCCAAATGCTGCATGTTTGGTATCGGTATATCTATTTTTAAGTCTACTAAATCAAAAGTTTTTGGAATTTTGATTGCTAATACTAGCATTTCATCTTCTACTCTAATGATACCTGTCTTTAAATTTTGTAGTCTGTCTATGTCCAAGTTTTCTGATTGTAATTCTTCATAAGTCAATAGTCCAGGGTGTACTAGTCCTAGCTTCATCATAGATATTTGGTCCAAAATTATGTCTATTTGGTCTTCTATCAGTTTTGTTCTCAATCTGACCTCAATTTCCTCTAGTTTGTTTATCAATTGTTTTTCGATATTGTTCAGTCCTTTGGAAAGGTCTGCGAATTTGCGTCGGTCGTCGTCAAGAGTTTTCTTTAGCTTTAGTATATTGTCTGACAAGTCTCTGTTTATAGATATCTGTTTATTAACTGTTTCAATTAGATTATGATCATTTTTTTTTATAATTTCCAAATTTTGATCTATGAGTTCCCTGTCATCGTTGTCCATAGTCCCAAACAACCATTTATGGGCTTTTCCTATCACATTAATCAATCCTCTTTTTGACCTATTTCTTGTTAATATTTTAATCTTCTCTGTTAATTTTAAAAAATGTAAAGTGAGTGTATTTGATGAGTTACTTGGGATGTCTATCGCCAATTGGTTCACTAATTTTGTTACTTGATCTAGATCTATTAAATGTAGGATAATGTCGAAGTCCTTGACTATTTTAATTTCATTAATGGTTACCGTTGCCATTCCGGTCTGTGACCTCAGAGGTGATATCATCAGCTCCGCTCCCCCTATTGGAATTATTATTATTATTGTCAGCAACAGCATCCCCATTACCTGCAAATAATTTTTCCTTTTTAATATTTGATGAATGCACGTTTTCTAATTTTTTCTTCCTATAGTATGGTTGTGCTTTGTTCCTAACATGTCTGTAGTTCTTTACGTATCCTTCTTCTCGTCTTTCTGTAAAATCGATTCTGTTTTTGTTTAATTTTTCGGTCCTCTTCACTTTTTCCTGAATTATCCTATTTCTGATTTCTATTATGTTCCTATCGTTAACTTCGTTCGGTTTCATTTTTATTACACTATGAGTTCTATTATTGTATATGTTAAAAGCTCTCAGCACGGTTTCCCATGTGGTGTCACCTAATCTCTTATTAAGTTGAAATCCTTCCAATATAGTGCTATGAAGGCGTTCTATATCTGCGTTCCCGGTGTGTGAGTTAGGTTTCGTGTAATGCAATTCTATTGCGAGCTCTCTCAAGAAATCTTTCAGTTCTACGGAGTTGAATTCATTGTCTAAAATTATAGTCTTGGGCTTTCCCACTTTTGTAAAATGTTCTGTAAAACATTCTCTTTTATGTAAATGGTTTTTGGATTGAAGTTTATACACAAAACCTTTTTTAGAGAGTTTATCTATTGCTGTAAAGAAATACTGCTTCTCTATATGGTATATGTCTACGTGAATCGTTTCATTTATTCTTTCGGGAGTAGGTGTAACTTTATATTTTTCTTTAATAGGTTTTCTATCATATTTACCCGTATTGCATTTATCACAATTGTTAATAATTCGTGTAATTTCCTTTAGCAATTTAGGATAATATATTTTATTTTTTAAAGTATTGTATGTTTCCATTATTCCTGAATGGCCCGACTCTCTAATATGGTATAACGATATTTGCCTTTGAACCTCCCTCAGTGTTTGAAATTCCTGTGCTCTTTTTGTAAATTTGACAAAATGTACTTTTGTGCTCGTTGCGAAAAGTTCGAGAACTATACTTTGAAATAGATCATAATCCTGTTCTGTTGTTTCTGAAAATATACCTACTCTTCCTGAAATGATATAAGTTTTTAAGCTATCCTTCCACATGTTTTCAGTCTGATTAATGTCTACATAAAGAATCCGTCTACCATGGAGCACTTCTGTTTGATTTCTAGGTTGTCTTGTTATGATAATTTGCGTTTTACATAGGTTTACTATTCCATCTTTAATGGGTATATGCGTTATTATGCTATCATTTCCTGAGGGGTCGGTTTCTGATACCGCATTGTTTTCATACATACGACTTAGGAAGTCAGCTACTATATTTTCTTTACCTTTTAGGTATTCTATTTCGAAGTCAAACTCTTGAAGTTTGAGCAACCACCGCTGATTCCGTTGGCTGAATTCCTTGCCTGAGTATTTATTTTTCATATATTTAATTGGCATGTGATCTGTTTTGAGTTTAAACTTTTTTCCCCACAAATAAGGCCTAAAGTACCCTGTAGCCCAAACAATTGCTAAGAGTTCCTTATCGGTGGTTGAATAGTTCTGCTCATGATCATTCAATGTCCTAGAGGCATATGAGATAGGTTGCCCATCTTGAGTTAAAACAGCTCCTACAGCATAGTTGCTCGCATCCGTGAAAAGAGTAAATGATTTAGAGAAGTCTGGGTATTTGAGGATCGATTGTCTAATTATCATAAGCTTTAACTTCTCGAATGATTCTATATATTCAGGGTCGTTAGTGTTTATTTTGGTGTTCTGTTTCTTCAAGTACTTAATCATAGGATATGCGATTTTAGCATATCCTTGAATAAATTTTCTATAGTATCCCGTGACTCCTAAAAAACCTTTAAGCTGTTTTTCAGTGCCGGGTATTTTATAATTTTGGATCACTTCGATTTTGTTAGGGTTAGGTTTCATTCCCTCTGAAGTTAGGATGTGCCCTAAGAATTCTGTGTTTTTCCGGAAAAATGAACATTTAGTGGCTTGTATTTTTAAATTGTGCTCTTGAAGTCTCTTGAAAATTTTTTCTAAGGCTAATAAATGCTCTTCAATAGTAGTTGAAAAAATTAAAATATCGTCTAAATAGACAATACAAATTTTATTAATATATTCCCTTAGAATTTCATTCATCAAACGCTGAAATGTAGCCGGGGCATTCTTAAGCCCGAACGGCATCCTGACAAATTCATATAGACCCATTGGCGTTGCAAATGCTGTCTTATGTATGTCTTGGGGCCTCATTAATATTTGGTGATAGCCCTTTGCAAGATCTAGCGTTGAGAAATACTGTGATCGCCCTAATTTTGTGAGAATTCCCTCTATGTTGGGCAATGGAAACTTATCATCGACAGTGATCTCGTTAAGTTTTCTATAATCAATACACATTCGGTATTTAACTTCACCATTGGTATTTGGCTTTTTGGCTACTATAACCACTGGTGATGCATACCGACTTTTGGATTTTCGAATGATTCCCTGAGCCTCCAATTCGGAAACCTGTCTAATTACTTCTTCCTCATGTTTCTGTGGTAATCGGTATAGCCTACAGTGAAACCCTGTGTTTCCTGGAACTAAGTCTATTTGATGCATAATACTTTCCGTATTGGTCAATATATTTCCTTCTCTATATTGTAAGTTTCCATATTTTTCAAGCAGATTTCCTAGTTTAGTTTTTTCCTCCAAATTCAATTCTTCCATAGTTATTATGCCTTCATCTTTCAATTCGAAACACTCCCATTCACCTATGCTGTTCTGAGTCATAGGTAATATGGTGTCATTTTTTAAATGGATTTGCTTTTTTTCTAAATTTATATCTTTTACAATATTTTGGATAATGTCCATCCCTAATAATAAACTATAATCCTTGTCTACTAAATTCATGCCATATGCTTTTATGAAAAAATTAGAATTATACCCAAATTCATGGGGTACCGGAACTTGATAAATTGTATACTGTGCATTGGTTCTACCATTCACAGTATTAAGTTGAATGAACACTTTATCTAGTTCTTTATATGTTTCTTTTATTTTATTTGTATTTAAGATAGTGATAGTACTACCTGTATCCCAGAGACAGTAGTGCTTTTCATTATTTCTGATAAAGGGTGTTAATACTTTGTTACCGAGACACCGTTGAGAAAAACCGGCTCCTCCACAGAATGAACTTCTTCAATCGGATATTTATAATTTGATTCCACCATATTGACGTCCCTATGTTCGATATTTTTCTGCCAACTTCTAAATTGTCTAGATGAGCTAGGATTCGGTTGATAGTTAGATCTAAACCTATATTGTCTACTGTCGGACCTGGAATTCGGATTCTGTGACCTAGAATAATTTGTATTCTGACTAGAATAGGGTTGCTGAAAACTCCTTGAATTTTGTGGTGTTTGGTCAGTAAATCTACCTTGCTTTGATTGAAAATCCTTTAAATTGTGTGATCTTTGGTCAGTAAATCTAAATTGATTTGATTGAAAATTCCTTAAATTGTGTGATCTTTGGTCAGTAAATCTAAATTGATTTGATCGAAAATTCCCTTGTTCATAACTTGCATAATCATATAATATTTTCTTTACTTCCTGTAGACTGTCTATATCTCTTACTTCCTTAGCTAAATTACCGATGCAAAAACTTTTGATTTTTACAATTATTGTATGGTATTGTAATTTCCTAAAAGAGTCACTATCATTTTCGTATAAAGCGGCTGTGTTTATTTCCGCAACTAAATGTTCTACTTTATTAATTAAATCTACTATCGAACTCACTTTGAGGTAAAATATCCTGTTCGTTAGGTCCATTATATTTATCACAGGTCGAAAATTATGTTTGAACGATTCCTTGACATCTTCCCACGATTCCAGTCCATTGCTAAGTACAAGTTCTTGAGCTCTTCCTGTCAGTTTGGTTTGCCTTATAGCTGTCCATATCTCGGGTCTTCTCGCCTCTTCAGTAGTAGCCAAATGGGTATCCACCAAGTGTATAAAACGAGTCAGAGTCGACTTGTCTCCATTAAATTCTTTGATATAATTTATCTCCCTCATTATGTTAGCTGTACTGTTGAACGATGCGTGTTGCAGTATAGATATGGCGTTGACCTTGTCTACTAATCCATCCAGGGCAGCCGCCATTGACTGAATTTCACTCATTATTAGGTATTTCCTTTCCTTTTTTTTTTACTTGCACAGTTTCAAAATTTTCAAATTCACTTTTAGGATCGTATGCTTTTTTATGTACAGTTCCAAATATAGAATTCAATTTTCAAATTCACTTTTAGGTTCAACCGTTCGACTGCGCCAGTTACAAAATTAGAAAACCAATTACTTTTTTACGAATGTACTTTATTCACTTCATGTCTCTTACTGACTGACTCTTACTCTAATCAACCGTCGGAAGGCAAGCCAAGTTTTATTGCTGAATTGCACTTGTTGGAGTTCGGGCATTGCCCGCCGAATCAATATTAGGCAATCACAATTGACCTACTTCCAACAAGTGACAATAATGCAATAAATGATAAATGCTTAATGGACACTCTTTCGAAATCCGGGCATTGAACGACGACATGAGTAAATTATAAATGACCCAATTTCGAAAGAGTGCATCATGCAGTTTATCATATAACTCCTCCCTTCCTTCTCTGAAGATTCTCCTGAATCGTTTCAAATGGTAATTCTATTGGTTTATTTAAATTAACATTTACATTTCTATTTCTTTTGATGATTAATAGAATTATTATAATAAAAGCGATTATAATAAGACCTGAAGTTCCTGCAGATATAAAAAGGTATTTTTTTGTAAGATATATTTCCTGAATTTCTTTTATGTTACTTATTTCCTTTAAAGTAAAATTGCTAAAGCGCAAATGTTGAGTAAGATTGAATTCTGTTCTTTCCTCCAGTTTTATGTCAAATTTAAATTCCGTTTCCTTATTGCTAATTACTTCATTTCCAATTTTAATGCTACAATTATATATTTGTATTAAACAGTTAACACATTGTTCAAAATTTTTTTTGTTACATTCATTTTTGATTTCATATATATTATTTTTTACAATGACAAGATTATCTGTAATATATACTATCTCAAAATTATAATTTTTCCTTAGCATACACGTTTTCCTTTGAATACAATCGTTTCTTAATATTAAATCTTTGGAATACACTACATCATTTCTTAAAGTATAATTATTACTATTTAAAGTTACATATCGGATATTTTCTGAATCTAATTCCAAATGCTGCATGTTTGGTATCGGTATATCTATTTTTAAGTCTACTAAATCAAAAGTTTTTGGAATTTTGATTGCTAATACTAGCATTTCATCTTCTACTCTAATGATACCTGTCTTTAAATTTTGTAGTCTGTCTATGTCCAAGTTTTCTGATTGTAATTCTTCATAAGTCAATAGTCCAGGGTGTACTAGTCCTAGCTTCATCATAGATATTTGGTCCAAAATTATGTCTATTTGGTCTTCTATCAGTTTTGTTCTCAATCTGACCTCAATTTCCTCTAGTTTGTTTATCAATTGTTTTTCGATATTGTTCAGTCCTTTGGAAAGGTCTGCGAATTTGCGTCGGTCGTCGTCAAGAGTTTTCTTTAGCTTTAGTATATTGTCTGACAAGTCTCTGTTTATAGATATCTGTTTATTAACTGTTTCAATTAGATTATGATCATTTTTTTTTATAATTTCCAAATTTTGATCTATGAGTTCCCTGTCATCGTTGTCCATAGTCCCAAACAACCATTTATGGGCTTTTCCTATCACATTAATCAATCCTCTTTTTGACCTATTTCTTGTTAATATTTTAATCTTCTCTGTTAATTTTAAAAAATGTAAAGTGAGTGTATTTGATGAGTTACTTGGGATGTCTATCGCCAATTGGTTCACTAATTTTGTTACTTGATCTAGATCTATTAAATGTAGGATAATGTCGAAGTCCTTGACTATTTTAATTTCATTAATGGTTACCGTTGCCATTCCGGTCTGTGACCTCAGAGGTGATATCATCAGCTCCGCTCCCCCTATTGGAATTATTATTATTATTGTCAGCAACAGCATCCCCATTACCTGCAAATAATTTTTCCTTTTTAATATTTGATGAATGCACGTTTTCTAATTTTTTCTTCCTATAGTATGGTTGTGCTTTGTTCCTAACATGTCTGTAGTTCTTTACGTATCCTTCTTCTCGTCTTTCTGTAAAATCGATTCTGTTTTTGTTTAATTTTTCGGTCCTCTTCACTTTTTCCTGAATTATCCTATTTCTGATTTCTATTATGTTCCTATCGTTAACTTCGTTCGGTTTCATTTTTATTACACTATGAGTTCTATTATTGTATATGTTAAAAGCTCTCAGCACGGTTTCCCATGTGGTGTCACCTAATCTCTTATTAAGTTGAAATCCTTCCAATATAGTGCTATGAAGGCGTTCTATATCTGCGTTCCCGGTGTGTGAGTTAGGTTTCGTGTAATGCAATTCTATTGCGAGCTCTCTCAAGAAATCTTTCAGTTCTACGGAGTTGAATTCATTGTCTAAAATTATAGTCTTGGGCTTTCCCACTTTTGTAAAATGTTCTGTAAAACATTCTCTTTTATGTAAATGGTTTTTGGATTGAAGTTTATACACAAAACCTTTTTTAGAGAGTTTATCTATTGCTGTAAAGAAATACTGCTTCTCTATATGGTATATGTCTACGTGAATCGTTTCATTTATTCTTTCGGGAGTAGGTGTAACTTTATATTTTTCTTTAATAGGTTTTCTATCATATTTACCCGTATTGCATTTATCACAATTGTTAATAATTCGTGTAATTTCCTTTAGCAATTTAGGATAATATATTTTATTTTTTAAAGTATTGTATGTTTCCATTATTCCTGAATGGCCCGACTCTCTAATATGGTATAACGATATTTGCCTTTGAACCTCCCTCAGTGTTTGAAATTCCTGTGCTCTTTTTGTAAATTTGACAAAATGTACTTTTGTGCTCGTTGCGAAAAGTTCGAGAACTATACTTTGAAATAGATCATAATCCTGTTCTGTTGTTTCTGAAAATATACCTACTCTTCCTGAAATGATATAAGTTTTTAAGCTATCCTTCCACATGTTTTCAGTCTGATTAATGTCTACATAAAGAATCCGTCTACCATGGAGCACTTCTGTTTGATTTCTAGGTTGTCTTGTTATGATAATTTGCGTTTTACATAGGTTTACTATTCCATCTTTAATGGGTATATGCGTTATTATGCTATCATTTCCTGAGGGGTCGGTTTCTGATACCGCATTGTTTTCATACATACGACTTAGGAAGTCAGCTACTATATTTTCTTTACCTTTTAGGTATTCTATTTCGAAGTCAAACTCTTGAAGTTTGAGCAACCACCGCTGATTCCGTTGGCTGAATTCCTTGCCTGAGTATTTATTTTTCATATATTTAATTGGCATGTGATCTGTTTTGAGTTTAAACTTTTTTCCCCACAAATAAGGCCTAAAGTACCCTGTAGCCCAAACAATTGCTAAGAGTTCCTTATCGGTGGTTGAATAGTTCTGCTCATGATCATTCAATGTCCTAGAGGCATATGAGATAGGTTGCCCATCTTGAGTTAAAACAGCTCCTACAGCATAGTTGCTCGCATCCGTGAAAAGAGTAAATGATTTAGAGAAGTCTGGGTATTTGAGGATCGATTGTCTAATTATCATAAGCTTTAACTTCTCGAATGATTCTATATATTCAGGGTCGTTAGTGTTTATTTTGGTGTTCTGTTTCTTCAAGTACTTAATCATAGGATATGCGATTTTAGCATATCCTTGAATAAATTTTCTATAGTATCCCGTGACTCCTAAAAAACCTTTAAGCTGTTTTTCAGTGCCGGGTATTTTATAATTTTGGATCACTTCGATTTTGTTAGGGTTAGGTTTCATTCCCTCTGAAGTTAGGATGTGCCCTAAGAATTCTGTGTTTTTCCGGAAAAATGAACATTTAGTGGCTTGTATTTTTAAATTGTGCTCTTGAAGTCTCTTGAAAATTTTTTCTAAGGCTAATAAATGCTCTTCAATAGTAGTTGAAAAAATTAAAATATCGTCTAAATAGACAATACAAATTTTATTAATATATTCCCTTAGAATTTCATTCATCAAACGCTGAAATGTAGCCGGGGCATTCTTAAGCCCGAACGGCATCCTGACAAATTCATATAGACCCATTGGCGTTGCAAATGCTGTCTTATGTATGTCTTGGGGCCTCATTAATATTTGGTGATAGCCCTTTGCAAGATCTAGCGTTGAGAAATACTGTGATCGCCCTAATTTTGTGAGAATTCCCTCTATGTTGGGCAATGGAAACTTATCATCGACAGTGATCTCGTTAAGTTTTCTATAATCAATACACATTCGGTATTTAACTTCACCATTGGTATTTGGCTTTTTGGCTACTATAACCACTGGTGATGCATACCGACTTTTGGATTTTCGAATGATTCCCTGAGCCTCCAATTCGGAAACCTGTCTAATTACTTCTTCCTCATGTTTCTGTGGTAATCGGTATAGCCTACAGTGAAACCCTGTGTTTCCTGGAACTAAGTCTATTTGATGCATAATACTTTCCGTATTGGTCAATATATTTCCTTCTCTATATTGTAAGTTTCCATATTTTTCAAGCAGATTTCCTAGTTTAGTTTTTTCCTCCAAATTCAATTCTTCCATAGTTATTATGCCTTCATCTTTCAATTCGAAACACTCCCATTCACCTATGCTGTTCTGAGTCATAGGTAATATGGTGTCATTTTTTAAATGGATTTGCTTTTTTTCTAAATTTATATCTTTTACAATATTTTGGATAATGTCCATCCCTAATAATAAACTATAATCCTTGTCTACTAAATTCATGCCATATGCTTTTATGAAAAAATTAGAATTATACCCAAATTCATGGGGTACCGGAACTTGATAAATTGTATACTGTGCATTGGTTCTACCATTCACAGTATTAAGTTGAATGAACACTTTATCTAGTTCTTTATATGTTTCTTTTATTTTATTTGTATTTAAGATAGTGATAGTACTACCTGTATCCCAGAGACAGTAGTGCTTTTCATTATTTCTGATAAAGGGTGTTAATACTTTGTTACCGAGACACCGTTGAGAAAAACCGGCTCCTCCACAGAATGAACTTCTTCAATCGGATATTTATAATTTGATTCCACCATATTGACGTCCCTATGTTCGATATTTTTCTGCCAACTTCTAAATTGTCTAGATGAGCTAGGATTCGGTTGATAGTTAGATCTAAACCTATATTGTCTACTGTCGGACCTGGAATTCGGATTCTGTGACCTAGAATAATTTGTATTCTGACTAGAATAGGGTTGCTGAAAACTCCTTGAATTTTGTGGTGTTTGGTCAGTAAATCTACCTTGCTTTGATTGAAAATCCTTTAAATTGTGTGATCTTTGGTCAGTAAATCTAAATTGATTTGATTGAAAATTCCTTAAATTGTGTGATCTTTGGTCAGTAAATCTAAATTGATTTGATCGAAAATTCCCTTGTTCATAACTTGCATAATCATATAATATTTTCTTTACTTCCTGTAGACTGTCTATATCTCTTACTTCCTTAGCTAAATTACCGATGCAAAAACTTTTGATTTTTACAATTATTGTATGGTATTGTAATTTCCTAAAAGAGTCACTATCATTTTCGTATAAAGCGGCTGTGTTTATTTCCGCAACTAAATGTTCTACTTTATTAATTAAATCTACTATCGAACTCACTTTGAGGTAAAATATCCTGTTCGTTAGGTCCATTATATTTATCACAGGTCGAAAATTATGTTTGAACGATTCCTTGACATCTTCCCACGATTCCAGTCCATTGCTAAGTACAAGTTCTTGAGCTCTTCCTGTCAGTTTGGTTTGCCTTATAGCTGTCCATATCTCGGGTCTTCTCGCCTCTTCAGTAGTAGCCAAATGGGTATCCACCAAGTGTATAAAACGAGTCAGAGTCGACTTGTCTCCATTAAATTCTTTGATATAATTTATCTCCCTCATTATGTTAGCTGTACTGTTGAACGATGCGTGTTGCAGTATAGATATGGCGTTGACCTTGTCTACTAATCCATCCAGGGCAGCCGCCATTGACTGAATTTCACTCATTATTAGGTATTTCCTTTCCTTTTTTTTTTACTTGCACAGTTTCAAAATTTTCAAATTCACTTTTAGGATCGTATGCTTTTTTATGTACAGTTCCAAATATAGAATTCAATTTTCAAATTCACTTTTAGGTTCAACCGTTCGACTGCGCCAGTTACAAAATTAGAAAACCAATTACTTTTTTACGAATGTACTTTATTCACTTCATGTCTCTTACTGACTGACTCTTACTCTAATCAACCGTCGGAAGGCAAGCCAAGTTTTATTGCTGAATTGCACTTGTTGGAGTTCGGGCATTGCCCGCCGAATCAATATTAGGCAATCACAATTGACCTACTTCCAACAAGTGACAATAATGCAATAAATGATAAATGCTTAATGGACACTCTTTCGAAATCCGGGCATTGAACGACGACATGAGTAAATTATAAATGACCCAATTTCGAAAGAGTGCATCATGCAGTTTATCATATAACTGGCGCGAGACTGTCCGAACAAAAAGAAAAGTGCTAACATCGCTTGTGTCTATCAAGGAAAAGATAAGAACGACTGTTACAAAGCGGTCAAACTAAATGATGTTTTGTTGTTGAGATATATAGACATGGGAAGTGAGTGTGTCACAATCAGAGAAGTGGACGTTCAAAAGAATGATATTCCGTACATATCAAATGAAGCTGAGTGGATTCGGTGGGGGCGGTTGTGAAACGGTCGGGCGATTTTACGGAATCTTAGAAATTGATAATGTTAGAATGATCGGGGAAGTTTTTGTCGTTCCAAGCAATGCGCAAGCGCTATTGTCGGTAGATCGGTTTTATGTCAACCTCATGTTCGTGTTGAGATTTTGGACAATAGAGTTAACATTTTGTATAACTCCGACCATGTTCTGAAAATTCAAAAGTTATGCGAAGATATTTACACAAAAGAACTGAAGGCGTGAAACCAGGGCGGCGAAGACTGCTGCCGTTTTGAATTTTTCAAAGACTGCAATTGTTTTACACGTGAGACAGTACCTTGGACTTTCGGGCTATTTTCGGAAATTCGTCAAAAATTATGCGGAAATAGCAAGGCCTCTAAATAGTTTGCTGAAGTAGGATGCTGTTTTCTTGTGGACGGACGAGCAGGAGAAAGCATTTAACGAATTGAAGCAACGATTGAGTACAGAACCAATTTTGGCAATGTACAACCCTTCCAGTGAACATGAACTTCACACGGTTGCCAGTGCACTGGGGATAGCTGAGATGTTGTGTCAAAGAGACCTCAACCACCAGTTACGGGTAGTCAGCTACTTTAGTCAGCGTACCTCTGAATGTGAACGAAAGGGTTAAGGTCATATGTGAAGTTCTTGGTCGAGTTCCGAGTAACGCAGAAAAAAAACAAACCCACACGGATTACGCTCTAAAAAATGGACTATTGTTTCGCAATGTGGATGGGGAACTGAAATGGTATGTACCAGATTCCCTTAAATATCGCTTGGTTAGATGCTGTCATGATGACGTAGGACACTTCGGGTTAGCAAAGACGGCAGAGGAACCCCCCAAGGCGGAGTTCTGTCTCCCCTTATATGGCTCCTTGTAGTGGATGAGATCTTGGTAATATTGAAGGAAAACGGCTTCAACGTGACGGCCTATGCCGATGATGTGGCCATCCTGGTCTCGGGAAAATTTCCTTCAGTCCTAAGTGAAAGACTCAATCTCGCACTACAACTAGTGGATAAGTAGGTTGGTAGCAAAGGACTGGGAGTGAACCCCTCAAAAACGGAGGTAGTCCTTTTCACTAAGAAGAGATAAACTCCTACCTTCAGACCCCCAAATATCGGTGGTACTGAACTAAGTCTCTCAAGTTCGGCTCGATACCTGGGCGTAATATTTGATTCCAAACTAAATTGGAAAGATAATATTACCTAACGCATCAAAAAAGCAAGCGTAGCTTCTATTCTTGCAAAAAGGCCTTCAGTAATACGTGGGGGCTTAAACCAGCTGTGATGTACTGGATATACATGGCGGTTGTAAGACACATTCTCACATATGGTTCATTTGTATGGTGGATGGTACTTCAGAAGCAAAACCAGCTCTCAAACCTCACCAAAATCTAGAGGGCAGCGTGTATCGGAGTCATGGGATCAATGAAAACAACACCGACAGCGGCAATGGAAACCATGCTAAGTTTCATTCCGCTTGATCTATACTGTAGTAGTCTGGCTGCCAAAACCGCGGTAAGACTAAAGGAAGGTCGACTATGGTCATCGAGCCTCTACGGTAATGCATCCATTTTGTCTCGATGGGAGACTACCAACAGATCGACGGAAACTGATCTGTTGAATTAATCAACAAAAATTTAACAATTCAAAAATTGAACATTGAACCCCAATCAACACGCGCTAACATCAGCAGTTTGCGCACAAATATGTTGCTTATTCACGACCTGCATCAAGTGGTTGAGTAGCCGAACAACCGCCGAGTCAGCACAAAAACCAAGCTGCAGTGAATGACCTGGTGCACCTGCGATGACTCGAGTCATCGCTTAGTAAAATTAAGTTAGCATAGTAAGAGAAATTAATGTATAAATACTCCTTTAGGGAAATAAATAAATTTAGATCTAACCAAGCAACCGATCTCTTATTTATTGATTGACAGCTATCCACCCACCCGCGGTAAGGTGACTGTCAATCAAATAATAAAATCTAGTGGATAGATTTTACATGGTCCTTCGAGCCGAATGAGCCGGATTAAAAAAAAATTAAAGAAAAAAAAAAATAAAGTAGAGTAAAAATTACAAAGTGCAACCATGAGTGAAATTGACGATATAGCGTTAAACCAAACGCGAATTTCGGAAGAAGCCTATCGATTATGGATCAACTTTAAAAAGGATGGAGAGTCACGATACTCTCTGGAGTATATCCTTAAACGACAAGAGAAGTTGGAGCAGCATTGGGTCGACTTTCAATTAAATAACGGGTATTTAGAAGACCTAAGGAAGGCGAACCAGCACCATGACTAGTTTACAAAAAGGTATTTTAGTCAGTTTGAATCAAGGTACCTTGAGATTAGGAGAAATAAAGGCGAAATTGGATGTGTTAAAAGAGAAAAGGCAAGCCGATAAGCATACCAACATTCAGTGGAAGGTATGAAGAGTGGACACCATTTTGGGAACTATTTGACCGATTAGTACACCAGAATAGATCCTTAAGCGATGTGGAACGAATTCAGTATTTAAAGGGAAATCTGAGCGGAGAAGCAGCAAGGATCGTCAACCACTTATCACCTACGTCAATTAATTATGCAACAGCGATAGAATTGCTAACGAACCGGTTTCAAAATCCAGCAGTGTTGGTCAACAACTACATTCAAAAACTGCTTACTTTGAAATCAGTTCGAAGTGAAAATGCGTTCGACTTGAAATCTATCATGGATACGTCGAAAGAAATCTTGTACGGTATCAAAACTTGGAAGTTGATGTCAGCTCTTGGGATCCATTAGTGAATAAGTTGTTATATCCAAAACTCGACAATGAATCCAGAAAATTGTAACAACAATCGAAAGGAACGTCAACACAAATTCCAAAGTTAAGTGAATTTTTTGACTTCATTGAGGGCAGATTCCGAGGATTGGAGAGCAGTCGCGAACTCAACCGAGAACACCAGTCACAAGCATCAAAAACCACATTCACAAAAAACCATTTGACTACAGTCACATAGTCGAAATGCGTTGTGCGTCATCAATTGTATAATTGCAATAGATTTCGAAATATGAAGCCAAGAAACCGAATGGAGGTGGTCCAGAAGTCAAAGCTGTGTTTCAACTGTTTGCGAGATGGACATGCCGCAAGGGATTGCTCATCGATGAAGGGTTGCTGGACATGCACACAACAACATAATTCCCTACTTCACTTTCCTCGAGGTAAGAGTGCAGCCGTCTTGGCAGCCGGAAGAACAACGAGTGAAGAAGCATCATCGTCAACACGAATCGCCACAGCATATCAAAATAACAGGAAGGTACTACTAGCCACAGCCATGGTGAACATATGCATTGGAGGCCAAGTAAAACTGATACGAGCTCTAATTGATCAAGGAAGAGAAGTTAGCGCGTCAAATAAGGGTACCATTGGTCAAGTACGAGTCAATGATAAATGGGATCAATGGTCGTGCTATACAAATCATCGCAGCATGCCATTTCACCATTCAATCAATCCACGATGAAGGTGTCAACGTGGAGATCGAAGCTCTAGTAATGTTTGTTATTACATCAAGATTGCCACTACAAAAATTTTTACCCAACCAGTGGCCACACATTCAAGGCTTGAAGTTGGCGGATCCATGGTACGAATAACCCAAGGATATTGAATTACTAATTGGATCAGACATTTTACCGCACTTCCTGACGCATGGATTGATCAAGGGTCCAGCTAATACTCCAATGGCACAAAATACGAGGTTTGGCTGGATACTATCTGGGCCAGTCATTACTACCTCAACTCCTACCTCATTTCCAAAGAAGCGAACACAAATCCTCACATCATGTATTAGTGTGTGCAATGAAGACGAAGAATTGAAGAAATTTTGGGAGCTAGAAGAAGTACCAACTGCAAGCGTCAAGTCTGCAAAAGATGAAATGCGCGAAAAACACTACCAAATGACGCACAAACGGGATGAAACAGGACGGTATACTGTCAAATTACCACTGCTAAAGGATCGCATGGTCTTGGGCGATTCACGTAAAATGGCATTAAAACGATTCTTTATGTTGGAACGGAGATTCGCAAAAAATGAGGAGCTTCGGCGTGAATATTGCAAATTTATTCAGGAAAATATTTCTCTTGGACACATGGAGGAAATACAGGAAGATTACACGGGAAAATCATATTATCTTCCACATCATTCAGTGATAAAAAACGACAGCACTACTACCAAACTGAGGGTGGTTTTCGACGCCTCGGCGAAAGCGACATCTGGGGAATCACTTAATAGCATTATGTTGACAGGTCCCACGATTCAAAAAGATCTGTGTTTTCTGCTACTTCGATGGAGGTCATTCCCAATCGTCTTTACATCTGATATCGAAAAAATGTATCGGCAGATTTTAGTCGATCAGGAGGATCAAAGTCTACAGCGAATCTTGTGGAGAGAGAATTCCAGTAGCCCAATCAAGGAAAATGCTCTCAAAGCAGTCACATACGGTACAGCATCAGTATTTGGCAATTAAAACATTATGCCAGCTAGCTGAGGATGAAAGACAGAGGTATCCACGGGCGAGCAAAACATTGCTTGAAGGATTCTATGTAGGCGATTGTCTTGGCGGTGCAAAATCACTTAAGGAGTGTGAAGATCTTCAACGAGAATTGGTGTATCTACTTCATTTGGGTGGATTCAACTTACGAAAATGGACATCAAATAGTTCAGAGTTCATAAAAACATTACCAGAAGAAGTTGTTGTAATGGAGAGAGAGCATGGCTTTAATAATGACACAACATTCAAAATTTTGGGAATAAAATGGTGCCCGAGGACAGACGACTTCCAATTTAAAGTAAATTCTTCGTCATTCAGCCCAAAGAGTACCAAACGAGCAATATTAAGTGACGCAGGCAAAATCTTCGATCCCTTTGGCTGGTTGTCGCCATTAACAATTAAAGCAAAGATTTTGATTCAAAGTCTTTGGCTCTTGGGTATCGGATGGGATGAAAATGTGCCAATGGCAATTCAAAAGGATTGGGACGAATTCAAGAAAAGATTATCGGCACTTGAAAATGTAAGGATTCCACGATGGACGCAACAAATAGAAAACTCTCAAATCGAACTGCATGGATTTGCAGATGCATCAGAATCAGCTTATGCAGCAGTGGTGTATCAGAAGGTCATAAATTGCGGCTCTATTTCAATATGCATCATCGCGTCAAAGACCAAGGTGGCGCCTGTGAAGCAAGTGTCACTGGCCAGACTGGAGTTATGTGTAGCTGCACTGCTTACGAAGCTAATGAACTACACCCAGTGAAATGGAAAACGTTTGTAGCCAACTGGGTATCCTATGTGCAACAGCATTTTAAACGACAATGGAGATTCGTACCTGTTAGAGAGAATCCTGCTGACATTCCGTCTAGGGGGTCATTTGGAGATACCCTCGCTGAGAATTCTACACGGTGGCACGGTCCATAGTGGTTGAAGAAAGACGAAGAACATTGGCCAGCAAACAAGTTTATGATGGAAGTGCAAGATATGCCTGAAATCCGGAAGTCTTATGCTTGCATGATTATACCACCTCACAATCCTCCAGGCACCGACATCACTTGCCTCTTTTCATCACTTTCTAAACTTCAACGTGTGAGCGCAATCTGTCTACGATTTAAAAACAATTGCAGAAAGAGCAAGAGAGGCGAACCACTACTATATGGCAATTTGACGATAGAAGAACTCCTGGAAGCAGAAAAAGCACTGGTAAGGGGTGCTCAACGAATGTTTGCGGAAGATATGCACAACCTAAGAAAAACAATGCACTGAAATCAACCAGCAAGATATTATCACTGAATCCATTTATAGACGCCAATGGAATTTTGCGAGTGGGAGGTCGATTGAGGCACGCAATTTTTTCAATTGACCAGAGACATCCTATGATTTTGTCATCATCGCATCCGCTGACGAAATTAATCATCAATAAAGCTCACATCGATACACTTCATGGTGGAGTCAAACTGACACTCACACTCGGAGAAAATTTTGGATCATCCGTGGAACCAATACTGTCAAGGCCATTATAAACCAATGCGTTAGATGTTTCCGATTTAAGGCCAAGGAATCAAAACTCATGGGACAACTTCCAGAAGCACGAGTAAGGTTTTCACGTCCATTTACACATTGTGGAATAGATGCAGGCCCAGTCAACATACGATGTTCACAAATTCGAGGTGTGAAATCGCTCAAGGCTTACATAGTGCTGTTTGTCTGCATGCCAACAAAGGCAGTGCATATTGAGTTGACTTCTGACTTAACAACTGATGGATTCATGGCAGCATTGCGAAGAATGATCAGTAGAAGAGGATCCGTACATCATCTGTATAGCGACAATGGAACAAATTTTGTTGGAGCGAAAAACATGATTAATGCATTACAGCCTCAACTTACCGATAACAGAATTCAGTGGCATTTCATCCCCCCTGGAGCTCCACACTTTGGTGGACTCTGGGAAGCTGGGGTCAAATAGTCAAATACCATTTGAATCGAATCATAGGAGAGTAAAAATTGACATACGAGGAGATGAACACAATTCTGGTGCAAATAGAAGGATGTCTGAATTCGAGACCACTCTGCCCATTAACAGACAGTATTGAAGATATTGATGCACTAACACCAGGTGGAAGCTTATTCAAAAACTCAAACAAGATTTTTGTAACCGTTGGTACGAGGACTACATAACAAAAATCCAACAACGATATAAGTGGAAGCAATCAGCAAAGAATTTCGAGATTGGCCAACTAGTGCTGCTAAAAAACGAGCTGCTGACACCATCGAAGTGGCCTCTGGGCAAAATAGTTGAAGTACACAGCGGAGTAGACTAACTTGCCAGAGTTGTGACAATCAAGACAGAGAAAGGAACATTCAAGCGACCAATAGCCAAGGTATGTTTGCTGCCAATAGAAGACAATGTCATAAAACTCGCAGAAGACGGCAGAATTCAACCACGGAAACAACCCTTAGAGCAGTCACCATCCAGTACCGCCGGAAGGAATCTGAAAGACAAAAAACAGAAGCCAACCACTCCGTCAGCGAATTTCTCCATTGCCCTTTTGTCTATATCACTGCTTGCATTTGTTATACCGGGATCTACAAGATATACGATCACCCATCCGGACGTTAGATTGTTCGTGGAACAAATTGGAACTGCCAATATACAACGAGGAGTGCTACGCAAGAGCGTTCGATTTCCAATCGAAGACATTTTACGTGATCGAGCCAACTTTAATCCACAGAGGTATTTCGAATTTCCACTGGAGGATATAAAAAAGGCACCAATACTAAACGGAACAACATTCATCCTTCGGCCATCAATATTCCACAGCATTGAGCAAAGTGAGGATTGCATTGTCCAGCAGCTGTACAAGAAACTGTCGTTCAAGCGATGCGCAACAAGGATGCTGAAACTAACACACACCATGTGGAAGGAACTATGGACTCATAATACGTGGATGTTCATTACACCAGAGGAAACTGCGGTGTTCGTAATCTGTGGCTCAACTCGAGAGGAAGTGATTTTAAACGACACGGGCATCATTCATGTAACCCCAGACTGCTTCATTTAATCAAAATTCGTACGATTGGAGGCAACTGTTTAAGGAAACGAGGGTAGTAATACACTCTACCAAATCAATCGCTACCATTAGCACATCTATATCAACTTAGGCTCCAGTTTATTTCACAAATGAAACCGTCATCCCGCTGAATAAGGAGCTGATGGAGGTGTCAATATTCAACCATCGAGAGGCATCTGAAACGCTCAACCGAATACATGAACACAACTGGAAGATTATCAAAAAACACCAGTATTGGACAATTGAATTTTGCTCATTTTTTGCAGTCGCTGTGATCATCATTTGTGTATTGGCTGTGATACTTAAACACCGCACTAGGATTAATCACTCTGCCAACATTGAGTTAAAAGAAAACAGGAACATACATCAAGTGGTTGAGTTTCCGAACAACCGCCGAGTCAGCACAAAAACCAAGCTGCAGTGAATGACCTGGTGCACCTGCGATGACTCGAGTCATCGCTTAGTACAATTAAGTTAGCATAGTAAGCAAAATTAATGTATAAATACCCCTTCAGGAAATAAATAAATTTAGATCTAACCAAGCAAACGATCTCTTATTTATTGATTGACAGCTATCCCCCCACCCGCGGTAAGGTGACTGTCAATCGAATAATAAAATCTAGTGGATAGATATTACAGATCACATGAACACGATATTAGCTTTTGAAAGGAGATTTGCTACAAGAATTCCTGACAGAGTGTACTGGAAGAACCGTTGGAGCATGGAAAAAGAGCTGGCATTCTATACCCATGGTTCTAAGATGGACATTGGCACGGGAGCCGGAGTTTATTGTTAAGCCATAGGAATAAACCACTCCATTAGAATTCACGACGACTGCAGCGTCTTTCAGGCCAATGCGGTTTGCTGGGACCAGGGCATATGGATATCGAAGGAAATGTAAAGGCTAATGAGCTTGCTAGGAAAGGGTCGGCGCTGCACTTATCGTGGGCTCTCCCTTTTTTTGTAACCCGAATCAGTTCCTTACGGAAAAAGATAGAAGATGAAGCCATCGATTGAGCAAACAGACGCTGGGTTCATCTGGAAATATGCGCGACAGCCAGGGCTCTATGGCCGGCCTTCAGCAAGAAGAGATCAACCTCTGTGGTAAAACTAAGTCGTTTACGCAGATCGTTGCAGGGACGAAAAAGAAATTGAATCTGTTCATAATCTGCTGTGTGATTGTCCTGCCCTATCCGTCATAAGAATGAGAACTCTCGGAAGTTACTTCTTTTCGGAATTGGAGGACTTAGATAATCTAGAGCTGGCGGACCTCCTGAGATACATATCATTATCTGGGTGGTTCTAACAGCGGTTTCACAATATTTCCAGGGTTAAAAGATTGGGCACATTGCACCCACTTGGTCTAAGTGAACAGTGACTCTATGTCACAAGGCACCCATCTACCTACCTACCTAATTTGCAAAAGTGTGGTTATCGGCATATCGAATTTGGGGTTGCATCAACACAAATTCCCTTTATTCATCTACTGTTTTCTGCGATTTGATAATTTAAATTATTCACTCATTTTCTGGAGAGCGAATTTCAATAAGGTATTTTGTCAACGACCAATTCGTGTTTAATGCAATTGATTGACGGTTGTGACATTTTTCTTTCAAGACTTTTCTTTGTTAGTGTAATAATGCCGCCGATGGGGCGATCAAACATTAGGGCTCGCAATAAAAATACGAGACGGGTGGCTGACCTACATACGTGCGAATAAAACGGATGAAAAGCGTGCACATCACAATGAACGAGCCCGTTTACGAATGGGTAACATGCGTGGAGCGCTTACGCAAAAAGAAAGAGCCAATCACATGGAAGCAGATCGTGTAGTAAGAGCCAACCGTCGTGCAAATGACGGTTACAATCCCACCCATAAAGTAATGTCGTCAGACGAACTTTCCCATATGTCCAGAATGAAGATCATAAGTTCCTTCAGATTTATTTCCTAGGAAATTCAAATGATGAACTCAATCAGCGTTGTGCGATTATTCGTGCGATGAAACGTGAGATCATCGAACAACTGCAACAACTCCTACACGAAAGCAATGCGTTGGTTAAAGTGTTCAAAACTACATCTTACGCGATGCTATCTGATTATTACAAAATCATCATCAGCGCAGAGACAACGACCAGATGGTGACCTTGCACGACAATTCAATGCTCCCACAATTGACGAAGTAGCGGTGGTGATTGTTGGCGAAAATGTGGAATCACGCGACATTGTCCTCAAGCGACGTGATAACGGGCAATTTCAGAACGCCATGGAGACTCATCGGTCATACGACGCATTACAATATCCGCTAATGTTTTGCCGATTTCCAAACTAAAATGGTAACGCCATTCACCAGTTAGTTGCTGCGTTTTCTGAAATATCTTTATCACCATCTAACAATAAGATTATCTTTCAGGCCATGAAACAAATAAGAAGGTCAGCAGCATGAACTTCTATGCACATCGCTTTATTATTCGCCAGGATATCGACATTGATTAAGATATCACCGATTGTTTCAGCAGTATTGCGTCAACATGTATGTACGTCAAAATAGAAACAGAATGCCTCAGTTTCATCCGATACATAAAAAAAAGAAATACTTACCGCAACGGACGTATGTGGTCTAGGGCTTAGTTTCTCGCGACCATTCCTGTTGAGCGTGATATATTTTTCACACAAATGGAAGGGACCTACGGTTTAGAGCCATATCCGAAAGGCATATTGAGAAGCTTTCCTTTCTTATGACAGTTATTAGTCTCGGACGTTTGTCAGACATTCGCGAGAGGTGGGACTGTGAAAAACGACACCACCGCACTAATTTTCAAACAAAAACTCAAAACGATCATGGACTTCATCGTTAAGCACGATGTGTTTGGACAACCGCATTGCTGGATGTACTTGGTCGAACGGCAGAAGCGAGGATTGCTGCATGCCCACATTCTGCTTTAATTGATTGAGAAAATCCGATCGGACCAAGTCGATTCAATCAATAGCGCCGAAATACCCAATCAATAAGCCGACCCGGACTTGTATGAAGTCTTAACTACTCAGATGATTCATGCGCCCTGCGGAAATCACAATCCAGGATCGACATGCATGAAACTAAATGTTCTAAGTGATATCCGCATTCACTCCTGTCAGCTACAATCACTGGCAACGACGGATGCCCATTATATCGGTGAAGTCCATCAAACACGTTTGCAAGTACGTCAACAAAGGAAGCGACATGGCGGTTTTTGGCATTGAGCGTCCAGATAAGAATGACGATGTGTCATGCTATCAACGGGGCTGTTATGGTAGTTTGGAGATTGGGAGAATCTTTTCCTTTCCGATACACGAATGTCGTCCGACTGTTCTTCATTAACTTTAACGTTAACTTTAGCGAGTTTCTTCTCCACCTGTGCAAGCGACCCGTTCTCCAAAACGCTGCTCAACTGGGAAAAAATTCCAACGCCGAAAACAAGGGCAAGCTGTTGCCGGACGCGGATATGTGATCAACCGATGTGCTTGGTCGCATCTGTACTGCTCATCCGAAAAATTACGCCTACTTCTATCTGCGACTTTGCACCAAGAACCTGGTGTGAGCACCGTGCGTAGAGATGAAAGATTGGGGGATAAACCAACCATTAACGAGTTTCCATAGGTGCACAGGCGAGGCCTATGACAAACCAGCCCTACTCCGATATGGCGGACCTTTATTTCCGGCCATACTCGTGGTACCAACATTTCACAAACAATACAAAAACCTTTTAGCTATGAAGAAGTAGAAGTACTTTCTCTTGGGTCAATGGCAGATGCAATTGATGCTGTGGCCGCTGACCATGAGAAGAAGAAAGAGGCGTCAGAAGCCATCACGATGGACGAGGAGATCTCGAAGGAGTTGGAGGAGCATTTACTTGCCGACCCAGAGGAGACAGTTCAGAAGGATAGTGCGAGTGGGAGCAAATGGAAAAGAAACTGCTCCGAGGCGATGCAAAGGCATAGGGAGTATAAGAAAGACATACACCTTAAGTGCCATCAGGAAAGACGCCTTGAGAAGGCCTTATGCAAAGAAAGTAGATACCGATGAAGGTACAAAGGTGTCGAAGAGAGCAAATGTTGCACTCGTTAAAGAGAACCCGAGCCACAAGACAACCAAAATGCACCATGACAAGCCACAAGGAGCTGGAGCTGATAAGGCCGGCCCCAGTGGGGTTTAGAAGCTTAGCACAGGTAAGAGGCGTAAAGGTACACCGGAGGGGGATGTCGTTAAGACAAAACGAATTTATAAAACCGGCACCGAAGTCGATAACACGGGTAAATGTAGACCACCTGTGTTAAAGAACGACAAAAAGCTCAACAAGCTCCAAGGCAAACCACAAGGAGCTGTTGCCGATAAGGCGGGTCCTAGTGGAGTTAAAAAGAGCAGCACAGGTGGGGGGCGCAGCGCTACACCACACTGGAGGGGGTTGTCGCTAAGATGAACCTGAGGCATAAAACTGGCACCGATGTCAATAAGACGGCTAAAGGTGGACCGCCTGTGCTGGCAAAACACAAAAGGGAGCTGTTAGCAGCTAAACGGGAAAGATCCCAAGAAGAGACCAACGCTCCAGCGAAAAGGATGAAGGTCAATATTGCGGTTCAGTTTAGCGGAGTTACCCAGGGTGCTCTACAGCTTGCTGTACTGGAGCTTCGCGAATCCAGCGGACAGTACACCTTCGAACAGGAATAGATGATCGAGAAGGCATTAGCCAAGACGATTTTCCGATCATATTCCAGGGGGCACTGGAACAACTGCTCCGACGTTTGGCCTCAGTATTTGCGTCAGTATCCCTACCGTACAAAGAAGGCACCGATGTCCCATCCGGTAAAGTTAAGGCATTAATAACAATGGCTCAGCAGGGAAAGAAGAACTTAATCTCAGGCTGTGATGCTAACGCCCATCATACTATTTGGGGTAGCTTAGACACTAACTGCAGAGGCGAGGTTCTGTTCAATGGTATCTTAAATACTAACCTAACTATATGTAAACGTAGCAATTTACCAACTTTAATTACAAAAAATAGAAGGGATGTTCTTGATATAACACTCTTATCCGGAAACAGCACCGCAACTATCTTGAACTGGAGGGTATCCGACAAGTTATCAATGTCTGATCATTGTTGAATACTCCGCCCCAGGGCGGAGTCCTATCCCCACTTTTGTGGCTCCTTGTTGTGGATGAGATGTTAAGCACTAGGAAGGAATAGCTTCAACGTAGCAGCCTTGAAATTAGGTAAATTCCTTCCCGTACTCAGCGAACAACTCAATTATGCACTATTACTAGTAAATAACTGGGTCAAAGGCAGGGGTCTGGAAGTGAAGTGATGAAAACCGAGTTAGTACTTTTCACGAGGAAAAGATCGATACCAGAATACAAATACCCTCGTATGAACGGTATTGATATAATAACTCAGAAAACTGCTAAATATCTCGGCGTAATATTGGATTCCAAACTAAATTGGAAAGCCAACATTGACAATCGAATCAAGAAGGCCCTGTGGCATTATATGCATGCAGAAGTGCCTTCGAGAAATCATGGGGATTCAAGCCTAAAGTGGTATACTGGCTATATACAGCGGTAGTAAGACCCGTCTTTTATTTAATTCACTTCAACATCATTTACAGTAGACTAATATAATCCATAGGTCGTAAAGAAAGGTTCGGAAGAAACGGGTGTGGATGAAAGAATGGCTGAAGAAATGGTACGAGTTTTCACACGAAAAGCTTCTGAATGAGCTGAGACTCAGTTCGCCGAATGATTTCAGAAATTTCCTTCGCATTAACGACGACGCATATGAACAACTTCTTGAAATGATAACACCCCCAAAATTATAAAAAAGATACCCAATTGCGAGATGCTATACCTGTCAGTCAACGTCTTTCAATAACTCTTTGTTTTCTCACTACAGGCACAATACGTTTGCGGACTTAAAATTCATCAGTGCTATATCTGAACATTTTATTGGTCGTTTTGTCAACGAAACGTGCAAAGCAATTATCGAGGTAATAAATGATCAAATAAAAGTAAGTAAAACAATACTTTTTAAATCCATAATATTTTTTTTTATTGTTGCCATACTTCATATCAAAATCTTTAACAAAAGTTTATTTAAATGTTGCAAAATAACGGGCAACTTGGGTGCCAGTATTTTCGGGAGAAGTCGCGGGTGTTTGCGCTGATGATGAATGCCATGATAAATCAGTAATATTTTGTGGAGATAAAGTTGGTGTTGGTGTTATAAAATTTGATGAACTTGAACCAACATTTGTATCACCATATGAAAAGTTGGATACTGAACTATGCGGGGATGTCATTGGCATTTTAACTAAAGACGAATTTCCTGGGACTGATTTAGGATAATGTGGAAAAATGCTTGCACTTGATATAGGAGTGCTTGTCCTACTCGCCACATTTAGATAAAATGCATTTCTGTGCAATGTACCCATTTGAGCTTCAAAAAATATTTCGTTTATAAACTTTTCTGCAAACATGCGTTGGGTTTCATCCAATTTTTTCCAAAATTCATCCTTCGGTTGTGTCAGCCGCTTGGCTGCTACAGCTATTAATTCTTCACTCGAATCTGGCTTTTTTCGTTTTCTTCGCATTTCGACTTCCTAATAAAAAGATACAAATTAAAGTTTTTTTTAATTTAAAGATTAACTTTCAAGTAATTAAAATTTGTTTTTTTTTAAATTTGTACAGATGCCTGCAACAAAAGAAGAGTGGAAACAAATTGCGGAAAAATTTTATTCTCGTTGGAATTTCGCGAACTACCTGGGAGCATTAGACGGAAAACATATTGCAATCAGAAAGCCTCCCGACACCGGCTCATTTTACTTGAATTATAAAATTTTTTCTAGCATCGTGCTTATGGCAATCGTCAACGCGAATTAAGAATTCATTATGGTAGATATAGGCGTCAACGGTAGAATATCCGATGGAGGTGTTTTAAGTCACACAAACTTTGGGAGAGGGTTTTCTGAAAATGCGTTAAATTTGCCAGACCCTTGTCTGCTGCCCATAAGTGACAAGAAACTACCATATGTTTTCGTTGGGGATGATGCTTTTCAACTCACGGATCATCAAGTGAAACCATATTCAGAGGCAAGGCTTACAAAACAGCAACGAATTTTTATCTACCGATTAAGCCGCGCCCGTCGAATAGTAGAACATGCTTTCGGTATATTGGTTTCACGATTCGGAGTGTTTCAAAGAACAATTACACTTTCAGCAGAAAAAGTTCAAACTATAGTCCTTGCGTGTTGCTATTGAGACAACTTCTTGCGAGCCAAAGCCTCAAACCAGTATTTTCCATTGGGTTCTGTTGATCAAGAGCTGTTGCTTAATGGAACTATTGTTCAAGGAGCGTGGAGAAGTGAATGCGAAATAACTTCTTTAGAAAAACATTAAGTCAAAATTTCACAAGTAGCTCAAAAATGATCAGAGACACCATTTGCGATTATTTTAACAATGAAGGTAAAGTCTCTTGGCAAAATAAATTTTTAAGTGATTAAAACTGTATTATGTATTTATGAATTAAATAATAATAATTTCAATAAAATTAAGAAAAGGTACTCACCTCTGTTTCGTTTTCAATAAACATACTGCGCCTTGATGGGCAGGGTTTCTCGTTATCACGCAAAAAATCCACTCCTCTCCAATGCCGAAATCCGTTTCAATTCCCTTGTGTAGTTGGTTAGCAGGGTATTAATCTTGTTGCTTCCGGATATTTTTCGTGATATTTTTTTTTAAGAAGCGTTTCGTACTGCTCATTTTTTAAAATGCGGTTGCTGTATTCTTTGGCTTTTACGTTCCACAACGCTGGTAGAGAACGATAAACTTCTATGAAAATACAATTTTTATCCTCCATCTTGCACCGTTTAAAAAAATTTTCCGCTGTCCGCTTCCTATGTTGCCTCGTCGCTGACCACGCGAAAATGAGCGTAAGCACGATCAAGTACGCAATCACCAATATACACTTTGTCAATGCTGTTTACCCGATTGATCAAAAATCCAAACATTTTGATTTTGGTTCAAGCAGACACACGACGTATACGTGTCTCATTTTCACTAATACATTCTCACATGCTGGATGAATTTTTGACCAGTGTATATGCCGCTTTAATTGAGTATTCTTTTTAAAAATAGTGAGTCCATCGGCTTCTATTATATATTCTACTTCAATACTTGTCAAACGGTAAAAACCCCTAAATTGCTGAGCATCTTCAATTTGAAGCTCTCTGGTAAGAGTAGACCCTGCACCGATTTGGTGACGACGATCTATCCTTGGTTTAACCCAGCACTTTTTCTTTTTTCTTTTTTAAGAACAGTACCAATTATTAAAGCCGCAGCAACTTTCCACTTGTAAGAATACATGTTTCTTTCACAACTTCCAACGGATAACTAGCAGAAGAAATATATCAAGTGGACACGGTTTATGAAAGTACTCTCAGGAAATAAACTCTCAAAATTCTTCCAGAGAGCTCGCGATATTAAAATGACGAAAATATTACTCTCAAATGGACAGCCACCCGAGAATAACTCTCGAGAGTTTACTAGCGAAAGTACTCTCAAATGGGCACGCACCTTAAGTCGATGGAATGTATCGAGAATCCGGACGGAAACGAATTACATCATCCCACTACCAAACTGCAACCGGAGATTCTCTATTAGAACTCCTAGCAGAGAGAAATGGACTGAAGGCAGAGTCCCTTTCGAGAATGAACTGGCCATCTTCACCGACGGATCTAAAATGATTGCTGGTACGGGTGCCGGTGTATACTGTGAGTCTCGAAACAGATTTCGATCGTTTAGACTTGAGGATAGGTGCAGTGTTTTCCAAGCATGATTATTGAGGAAAATATTTCAGTAAAAATAAACAACATCTATTTCGAGGTCGACAGTCAAGCAGCCATTAAGGCTTTGCAGTCCATATCGATAAGATACAAACTCGTAAAAATCTGTAAAAAGCGACTGGATGACATCTCAGCGGCCAATACGGTGACCCTGTGTTGGGTACCTGGCCGCACGGATATCTCCGGTTCCGAAAAAGAGGACCAAGTAGCCAGAGAAGGGTCGCTTATGAACTCCTCACGGGCCCTCTATGAGGCCAGTATACCGCTCAGTACACTGCAAAGGAAGATTGAAAACGATGCCATTAAGGAGGCCAATAAACGCTGGTACCGATAAGGAACATGCCCAACATCCAAATCATTATGGCCAATCTACGACAAAAATAGATCTATCAATCTTATGGAACTAAGTGGAAGGGATTTCCAAATAGCTGTTGGCGTCGTGACAGGACACTGTGTGATACGTAATCACGCGGTATTCGGTATTCGTTTTTAAAAATTATATTGGATGATAGGAAAACAATCTTGAACGTCAATATACAACAAAGTTTTGCTTTACAGGCAAGTCATAAAAACCATCTTGGTATTCAACTGTGGGATTGTACCAAGAAAAGCAAAAATCAAATCATTCAACGGCTTCAAAATAAGGTACTGAGGAGCATCGCAAATGCACGTTTCTATATTAGACTTCGGCGTGGACTCCAACCAAGTGGATGTGAAATATGAATCAACATGAGTAGGGAGCGTGACTCTATGATTCTATCCAAAGGTGGGAAATGATATGACGTCATAGATATCTACAAATTTAACAAGAAGATTGACGGAAAACTTTGCCCCTCTCTCTGGCCTCATTATCTTCACGTTTGATATATATCAACCGCAGAGTACAGTTAAAATAGGATGGTACAAAGCCAAGGTGAGTAAATACATTCCCAACCCGATGAGATGCCGCAATTGCCAATTACTCGGGCATACCACGAAAAGGTGCAATAAAGATCCTAGTTGTTAAATCTGCAATCTTCCACCAAATTCCCCTGCGAGCTGCATACGCACGATGTGCGCAAATTGTCTTGATTCTCATCCGTTCTCCTCTCTTTCTTGCCCAAAATACAAACAGAACAAAGAAATTATTACAATAAAAACAAGAAAGACGTGCACTATGTCTGAAGCGAAACGTACATATATATAATATACAGAACCCACTTCAAGCTATATCCACCTCAACACCATACGCCGGAGCAGCAAAATTAGCCACAAAGAGCAGCAATCCTCTTTCCACAATGCTACATCTCACGTCAAGCCAACTACAAACAATAATTCTTCCATTAATTCATCTACCGCCTTACTTAATGATTACCCCTTAATCCCAAACAGTAAGGTTCATAAAACCACCCCGCTACCAACCCGCAATCCATTTAATAAACACGAACAAAAAAATGCTAGAAAAACTCGTATCATTCATCAAACTATTTATCTATACAAAATTACATCTATTGCAACAAACATACCCTGTACCTCTTCATTCGATGCCTCCGCAATACTTTTCCAAACTCCACAAAATAGGCGCTCTACCTCGCTGGCCAACCAATCAAAACGAAATCAAGAATTAAATTCAATCAATACTCAAATTAAAAACCAAAAAAATAACGAAAAAACAACAGAAAATATTTCTACCTCAACTACAAACTCACCCCAATCTCAAACACTAACTCTTCTTTAAACACTTATTACATGAATATTTCTGATACCGATTACGATACTTAAGCAAAACTCTCTTTTTTCCTATTTACGTGTCTCCACTGGGAATGAATTGTACTCTGTGCTAACGGTCTTTGAGAGAAGAATTCGGCACAAGCGGAAGGTACTCATCTGCTGGCAAACATGTCAGCTTAATGGACTTCGGCTTTGCTGAATATTTTCGCTCTTCAATCGTGTTCAGAGTGCGGCTCATCACTGGTGGAGACACGGAGATTAACATCAGCTTCCTTAACAGACCGCTTCTTTGTACAATATAATAATTATATTGTTCTTAAGATATTTTTTCTGTTAATATGACGAAGCTAAAAATATTGCAATGGAACATGAATGGATTTGATAATAACTACCAAGAACTAGAACTTCTAATAAAAGATATAAAACCCGAAATCATATCCCTACAAGAAACACATTAGCCTATTTCTTCAATCGCCCACTCGCCCACTCAGCATACCTCCACAACCTTCCTGCGAACACACGTGCAAAGTAGGGAACCTGACTATTAGTCCACAAATCTATCCCTCACAGGCAGATGCAAATAAAATCAACTATATCGGCAATAGCAGTTGAAATTGAGTTAAAATTCAAGTTGACTATAATTTCATTGTATTTTTTTTGACTATAATTTCGCTTTACATCCACCCCGCTCAAACATTTTCTTCCATAGACATAGAAAACATTATCAACAACTTTCGTACTCCTGTCTTAGTTACAGGTGATTTTAACTCATGTAGCCGTCTATGGGGTTCACCTGTAAGCAACACAAGAAGCAAAGCAATCGAACATTTTTTATTAATAAACTCACAGTTAACTATAATTAATACTGTAGACCCACCCATTTTTCAACCCATAAATCATTCACGCATACTGATTTATCTCTAATCTCTCCCCAACTTTATCACTTAACGTCTTGGCACGTTAGCACTTCCTACATGGAAGTGATCACTACCCAATATTCATAGCAATAAAAACAGGAAGTACCTTCCTTCCACAACACAAAACGTTTTCCTAAATTTCAAACCAAAAGGGCCGATTAGAGTTTATTTCAAAACGAAATACACAACACTCTGATGAAAAGGAGACCCTCCTCCAACATCAACCAGGAAGCAGAGTTAATTCAAAAGTCAATTAGATCTGCCGCAAATTTAGCTATTCCCCAATCCAATAGTAATGCGAAAAAAACATCCCCCTTGTGGTAGAACAGTGACATTGCAAAGCTTAGCAAATCCAAACAAGATGCATGAAAAAAAATTAAAAATTCCCCTACCGAAATTAACCTTATCGGCTATCGGAAGGCAAACGCACGCTTCCGCAAATTAGTAAAAAGCGCTAAAAGAGATAGTTCACTGCTAATATCAATCCAAACACCCCCGCCAAAAAACTATAGGCAGATATTAAGACCCTTACCCGCAACTACGTCCTATTTTTTATCAAAACAATTAAAACAGAAATCCAAGTTCTATCTCAAACACCTGATATCGCTGAACATTTCTCAAAAACATGGTCTAATTATTCCCAAAACGAAAAGTTTCCCAGCGATTTCCTACGGGAAAAAGGTTTGGCATTGAACCACGTTCATACAGGGCATAGTACTTCATCCTCAGCTGGTCTTATCGAGCTACCAATTAATTCAATTGAATTTGAAAGCTGACTCTGTACAGCTAAAGGCAAAACCCCGAGATTTGATCGCATCTCATATACAATGCTCAAAAATTGTCCATCGATTCTCAAAAATCACTTACTTATTTTATAAAACCAAATCTTCGAAAAAGGTATTATTCCACAAATGTGGAAAACAGCCAGTGTAGTACCAATCCCGAAACCCAACAAGAATCCGAATGAAGTTGATGGGTACCTTCCAATTTCGCTGCTACCATGCACTGCAAAAATTTTGGAAAAAATTATATCTAAAAGATTACTATGGTTTCTAGAAAAACACAAACTAATCGATTACAACCAAGTTGCTTTTAAGCATGGGCGCAGTACTAGCGACGCTCTTTTACACATTGACGAATATATCTCATCTGCATTATCCACGAAAAATCACGTTTCCATACTTTCAATCGGATTCGAAAAAGCGTTCGATCGCATCGGGATACATGTAGTCTTAAATAAACTAATTAAATGGAAAATTGGCCAAAAAATTTGCAATTACATTAAATCATTTCTCACGAACACAAAATTTAGAATTAAAATAAATGGAACTAACTCCTTCTAAAGAAGAACCTTCAAAAACGGAATACCACAAGGATCTCCGCTCTCTGTTCTAATTTTTATGATAGCATTTAATGAGCTATCTGCAATCGTAACAAAGTACAAACTAATTAAACACTCATTATATGCAGATGACTTGTATATACTTTTAAAATGTAAAGATCTTGCGGCAGTAGCTACCATATTCTCGAAATTCTACAAGAACTTAGTAGCTGATGCAACATATCTGGTTCAAAAATTTCAATAACAAAACAAAAATATCACATATTTGTAAAAAAAACTAGTTGCTTTAAAAACATAATTAAGAATTCTTGGAATAACATTCGACTGTAAATTTAAATATAAGGAACATTGTATATTACTAAAGAAAAACCTATCTTCCAGGGTTAACGTTATAAAATTTCTATCATCCAATAAAAGTAGCTCACATGTAACTTCACTAATTAGAGTTATAAAGTCTATTATCCTTTCCAAAATCGACTATGGACTGACAATCTACGGTAAGTGTGGAAAATCAACTCTGCAAATAATTCAACCTACATATCATTCTGCAGTAAGACACGCACTTAAAGCCTTCAGAACATCACCGGTGAAGAATATGCTGACTGAAGCTGCGCTTCAAACAATCGAAAAAAGAGTTGAATACCTCACGTCACTACTTTTATCAAAACTCACAGCTCAGCAGGGATGGGTTATTAAAATTTTTAATAAATTACCATTACCATTACTATTAATTGGAATGTATTTTAATTGCATTGCAATTGAGAGATAATTATAATTAAAACTTATAAATACCATTACTAGTAATGTACGCAAAATAACTAAAACCATGTAATTCAATTTTTAACTTCACATTTTTCATTTTATTATTTATTATAGAAAAACCAAAAAAAAAAAAACAGAAACAGAAATAGAACTATCTACACATTAAATTTCAAGTTCGCCTTTAACAAAACAAGTTTTAAAAAACTCTCATCAGAAAGCTTATTTCATTAACTAAGCCTGGAAATAAAAATAGTCTCTCTACTGGTGCTGAAGACGGTAATATTGCATTGAACTTTAAAAAAAGATTCATTACTTTGGGTACTTTTCCAAAGAACTGACTGATGTACTAGTATCTAAAAGATACGATAGTACTTCTAGTTCAGCTGATGTTGTTGCGGAATGTTGGTGATCTGGCAAATCAGTATCTATTTAAAGAAAATAAATATTTATACATCTATATAATTTCATTATTAAGAGATATAATTGCTCTGTTTACCATCCTCTCCGTAATCAAAAAATTCTATTCTTTCCTCAATGCAGCTATCCACTGCTGATTCATAGGTCGAGTTTTTTGTAGCATATTCTACAATAATTTTTTTTAACGTCCTCAATGCTCTTGCCGGATGTTGTTTTCATGACGTTAAACCACTTGAGTTTGATAGACGGGCAAGTAATGGAAGCTACAACCGCATCATGAGACTCCAAGTCGAGGGCAAATATGTACTGGAATCTCTGCATTAGGGCTTGTTCCATTGCATTGACTTCTTTGCCCAAGTGCTTCAAGTTGTTGTTTGAAGCTATTTTATGGAACTTGACCTTAAGTGAAACTAAGGAAGGAATCAAATAGCCATAAAACATTGTTTTCTCCCCCTGCAACAGATTGACACATTCAGCTAATGGTTCCATCACACTGCAGTACTCCTCCAAGTATTCCATATCAACCGTCGCAAAGTTCCGCAAGCTTTTCTTTGGACTTGACAATTGCTTTGATAGAATTATAAGTCGAATTCCATCTGGTCACGACGGGATAGCTGAAAGAGTAAACAACCGTCGAGAGAATTATTTCGCCCGACTTCGGACGGCGTGCTTTGTGCCATAGTTTCGAGCACTTAAAAAAAGCCTAAAAACGGGGATGTTTCAGTTACAATAATTGAGATGTAGGTATTTTGAAAAGCAAATAGGCTTCACTTTCAAATAGTTTCTTCAATGAAGTGTGGGAAGTTTTACCTTATTGCTATCATATTTAATATTTAATGTGTGGCTAGCACATCGACAATGCCTGGGTAGATAATCTGCAGAGCTTGTGAAATATGGGATATCATCCACGTCTACTTCTACTTCACTGGCGTCATCATCATCTATATCTTCAATTAAAGATATCGAAGAGATGTAGTTCTCCTTAAACGCCTTAACAAAATTCGAACCGTTGTCGGTGACAGTGGCAACTGCAATTTCAGAATTTTGGCCAAACTCTTGATTTATGTTCTGCATCATTTCAGTTATTTTGTCATATGAATGTGCTCCAGGAAATCGTTTACACGCAAGAGCTACAGAAAATCGTTCAAAGTTCTTGTTAAGCCAATGACATGTGTACCCAAAAAAAATTTTTTTTCTTCCGGACCAAATATCAGCAGTCGTACAGAAGTATTTTTGATTATTTAAAATGGATTTAATATTGGAAATGGTTTTTTTAAAACATCTGTTCAGAGTCGTGTTGCACGTCTTTCTCCCCATTATTTTTACACCAAATCCATCAAAAAGGCTTCTGAAGTGCTGACTTTCTACAACAGAAGTGGGAATCATTGCATCGGCTATAAACTTTACAATCTTTTCGTCAAAGTTTTTAATATATGTTTTTTATAGGACTTTGCTTTTTTTGCTTTCCCTAAGATCATTTAGTCGTTGAGGGTGACTTCTTCTGAGATGAGTCAAGAAATTTGAGCTGATATTCTTCTGACCCTTTATAATGACGTCCTTGGGCTTGCATGATAATCACCTTACACTAATTTTTCCGAGTCATGTTCGTAAGATACCTTTACAATGAAGATCAATCACAATCACAAATAAACAAGTGAAAATGTAATTAGATATGTGAAAAATCAGTTTTGTTGATACACTTTTAGTCAACAAATAATCTAGTTCGCATATATAGGTATAATATAATATGTGGAATAGAGGGTGGCATCTTAAAACACTTTTCCCTGTAGTACATTTGTAACACTGCTGTATTTGAGTTATTAACTTTTCCACTATGTAAACTTTTAGAACTGATATTAACTTTCAATATGAACCCATTTATAATTCAATAAGGTATAGGAGTATATGACATTTTTAACACAACTGCACTGCACTTTCTTCTTCGCCAAAAGACGTATAGACTATGATACGTCGCGGGACAAACAAGTAAACAGAAGAGCAAGTAAACAATTTTTACCAGTTACATAAAAAAAATGTCGTTCATCTTTTGATAACACTGCACCTAATTTGTGCTATCATTCATTTGTTAACATGGTCGCAGAACTATTGACTAACATACTATGTATGTATGTATGTATATAAGTTAATAGGAAAAGATGTTTCCTTTTTGGATTCCAGTCTATGACTGACTTCTTTCTTTATTTTCTTAAAATCACTTAATTCTAACTTAACATAATAATGCTAACTCAGTAATTAGGAAATGTGCATGGGGTGAGTGACTGAAATGTGCTGATAATGTAGGATTGGGTTACGATTGAGGTGAATGTGCTTGGGTTAAATGTATGGAAGTGTAGCGTGTGACGGAAGTGCAGTGTAAGCTAAAAAGGGAGCGTACGGGGAAGTGAATTATGGATGTGCAAGTTGGGGTTATGCTGCGGTTAACTCCTCCCCTCCTTAAGTTTGGACGTCCTCGTTCATAATTTTTAATATTCGCATTTTTATTGCTTCGTTATCCAATGGTGATTTTGCCGCCTCGTGATCCGCACTTGTTCTGATAGTAAGTTTCCTTGGTTTGAGTTTGGCGTACAGTAGAACGAGAATGATTATAGCAAGTATTCCTGCAACGCCATACCACATCCACTTATTTGTCTCTAGAGTAATGCTGAATTCCTTAATTTTTTCATTGTTGATGAAATGCAACTTGTGTAAGTAAGGTAGCGAAATCTTTTCATTGAAGACAACTTCGTTTAAAACCGTCTTCTTCGGTGCTGGTAGGTAGACTATATCGACCGGCTGATTTGTGCGATATTCCTTCCGTTGATTTGGCTTTTCGTTTCTACTGTTATCAGGAACGATCTATTTAACACAATATGCTGATCTTTGTCCTCAATTGTGATATTTTCATCTCTGGCGATGATTAATCCATCCGCAAACACTTAAATTTTTTCCAGATGATAAGCATGCGTAGTCGGACATTGTGCTGTGTGATTACTTAAAAGTTGTGAGAGGCAAGGATTTTGCTGATCTATTTCGCAGTAGGAATATAGCGGAGCTTTTCTACATAGACTCAGAGGATAGTAATTTTTGTTACACCTTGCGGAAAGGTTGGATCTTAAATCTATAATCTTATTATTGTGAATAACTGGGGCAATTTGGAATAGTTTACATATTTCTTGAACTTTAGGAATCTTAACTAAGTATACTAGGGTTTCATTTTGATAATACATTTTGACATCGGCGACATTTAACAAATCGCTTAATTCGGCTACAATATTTTCTTTTATTTTAATTAACTCTATTTCATCTATATTCAAAATGAGAGGATTTACAATATTGTTTTTTGCTAATATTAAAGAGTATATGTTATTACTTAAATTATCTTTTATAATTCTATTTCTTCTTGACATAATTGTGGTCAAAAACTCATAATCATCAGCTGTATCGTGGCTATTGATAGCATTTATATTGTTAATTCTATCTGTAATTTCATCAAGTTTATTTTGAATTTGGGTGTTTATGTCGATCTGTCTGTTATTGGATCTGGTCAACTCATTTTCCTGCATTTTTAGTATTTCGAAATCTTGGTGATCAGGCGTGCCTGCAATAAACTTTATTGCAGATCCTATGAGATCTATTGATCGCCGGGTTCTAATGGGAGATTTAAGCAATTGAAGTAAACGATTAATTTCGTGTATGTCCTGCTGCAGTACTTCTTTGAATTTTTCATCCTTCAGTTGATTCAACATATTTGTGTTGTCAGACATAATGGTTTGGATAACCGAAAAATTTGTAACATGCTTCAGGCAAAAGTGATCTTGATAAATAGCAACATCGCCTGCTGGTATGGGGATAAATAGGGCTGAAGAATAGTCAGTAATCCTCGTTATGCCCAACGATATTTGGGTTAATCTGGAAGTAAAGAGTAATCTTAAATTATTTTTGTGCGCCTGTCTTCCATCAATTACTACGGCCGTGCCTAAATCTCTACTGTTTTTTGAGTATATATTTTAGATAATTTATTTCCTAATCTTTTATTGGTTTTTAGATATACTTTGTCACCTGGGCTAAATTCTTTTGGTATGGTCCTATTATTGTGGTATTTCAGATCCTTAGTTTGTTTAGTTTTGAGTTTGGACGTAATTTCGTTCTTCATTTCGTTAGAGATGTCATGAAAAATGTCTGAAGGCTTATAACCTGTAACTGAATGAATTGTGTTATTGTATTTATGGGTTGATAGAAGCATCAGTTCAACAACATCTGAAGTAGTTTCTTTCGTACACCTAGCAATTTCAGCAAGGGTTGAATGAAATCGTTCCACTTGCCCGTTGCTTTTGCTGTGGAGTGCTGGTACTGAATGCGTTGAAATTCTAAATTAATTTTTTAATAACGCCTGAGTTGAATTAGATGTAAAAGCACCTTCATTGTCTATTACAACTATCTTCGGATCTCGAAATTGAGAGATGATTTCATTTAATGGGATTTTTATGTCAACAGAGTTTCTAGAAATGATGTGTTTTATAATGGCAAATTTAGAAAACTTGTCAATACAAGTAATAAAATATTTTTTTCCTGTGTTGTAAATATCTACATAAGTGCAGGATTTCTCCTACATAATTGGGAATTGGCGTTGCACCGATTGGATGTTGTTTGTCTTCGTTGGTATTAATTTTCCTTACATATTTTGCATTAAGAGGCATATGCCTTACATAGTTTTTTTATGTTCGGAAAATAATATTCGGCGATTATTTGCTTATAGTTTTCCTGTGGTCCCCTATGTGCTCTGATATGTTCGTTTACAATAATTTCTTCCTAATACTTCAAGACTGCAGTATATTCCATTAATTGTATCTACATTAAGAACATCACTCATTATTTCTATTAGTTCTGCAGTTGATCTCAATGTTATAGTATGTCTGACCTGTTTTTGGAAGAGAATTTTTACTTGTTTGCTTTTATCGCGACCGTGAGTAATAAAGATTTGATTCTTGAAGCAGTTGATAGGATTCTTTACTGAGGGTATCTCCTTTGTTAGCGATTCTTCACTGTGAGCAGTTTGTCCTGAAGTCGATAGCGTGTTAATGTGTTGGCGGGACAACGCGTCTGCTACTTTATTTTCCTTTCCGGGTTTATAGTGAAAGGTTGGAGAAGATTCTTGAATGAATGCTCTCCATCTTTTCAATTTAGTGTTAGGATTTTTGTCGGATATCGCAAAGGTGAGTGGCTGATGATCCGTAAATATATTGATATTAGGAGCACCGTATAGGTAGTTTATAAGAGATTTTAATACCCGATGAAGCGTCTGTGGTCAAATCGAATGGTTTACGGAAGTCGGGATATAACAATAGGACATATTCTGATGCTAAAATGTTCTTTATTCTGTTAAAAGCACATATAGCTTCTGTATTCAATAGAATTTTAACGTTCTTAGATTTGTTTGTTCCTATGTGGCCGTTTTCTCCTCTAAGGTATGTCGTTAAGGGTTTGACTATTTGGGCGTAGTCTTTTACAAATCGACGGTAATAGCCGGAAAGACCTTAAAGCACGGAGGGATTTCGGCATTTCATAATTAACTATATCTTTGACCTTATTGGGGCAGGTTTTTATGCCTGCAGCAGATATGGTAAATCCCAAGAATTCTACCTCATTCTTAAAAAACCTACATTTTTGTGGAGCTATTCGCATGTTGGTTTTAAGAAGTTTGGAAAATATTATGCGAATATCTTCTAAATGTTCTTCCTTTGATATAGAGAAAATAATAATATCATCGATATAAACGTGACAGCGTATTCCTATATCGCTCCTAAGCACGTCGTCGATTGCTCGTTTAAATGTGCTAGGCGCATTTTTCAATCCGAAAGATAATCTACAGAATTCGTATTTCCCATTGTTAATTGTCTTTCTCCTCTAGGAGGATCTGGTGGAACCCGGATTTCAAATCGATCGTTGTATAATATTTGGCTTGTCCTAAATTGAATAAAATAACGGAACTTTCAGGAATTGGATACCGATCTGGGATAGTGCGTTCATTTAACTTTCTGTAGTCAAACACTAACCTAGACTTTGGAGTACCGTCTTCATCCGTTCCTTTTTTGCCTACCACTAATATGGGGGTATTATACGGGGAATGTGATGGCCGTACTATTCCGTCATCTAACATACTCTTAATTTCTTTATTTACAAACGGAGCAGCCGCCATGTTGTATGGTCTTGGTTTTGAATAGATTGGTTGTGAATCTAATGTTCTAGTGGTTGCTTTTACGTTTGTGCTAAAAGGTAATTTTTCGTTGGGTTGAGCGAAAACTTGTAAATATTCCTCCATTAATTTTTTAAACTCATCCCTGATGTTCTCAGGAACTGTTTGTGTATCGATTTCTAAATTATTTACTTGTTCACATTCAAAGAATTTAATTTGCATTTCACCATTTTCGTAAATTAGCAAGGAACGTTTAGTATCGATCTGTGCTTTTATTTGTGAGAGAAAATCGTATCCGATTATCGCATCAAATGTTTTTAATTGAGGAAGGAAAAAATATTCAGTGATTTTACCACACAATTGTATTTTACATTTGTGGGTTATTGCGTTGTCACCGTTCACTGTCTTGACTTTAAATGGTTTATTATTGGGGATGGCTTTTAAAAAGGGGGTTTCTTTAATATTATTCTTCGCTGTACCCGTGGCTACTAGGATTCTCATTACAAATTTACTATCGAGTTTCTTTTCAACGTAGGGTAGAGCCGACTTTATTCTAAAAAATGAATCTGATCGTCGTATTCTGGGATATCAACGGTTTGATATTCGTCTTCGTATTCGTTTGCATATTCGGTTTTGTATTCGCAACTATTCTTGGGTTCTCTGTCCATACTTTTGGGTTGTACAAAATTTATGCGCTGAGGGTATCCAATCAGATTCGCGTGGGCGTTTAGATATTCTATTAATTTCGGACATTTGCGGTTGATGCCTAATGGTTTGTTTACTACTGGCTGCTATGGGAGGGTGGTTTGGAGTGTTTGGTCGCATTTGTGTTTGCGTCATCCGCCTCGCATTGTATCGATATCTCGAAGAGTTATCAATACTCATGTGATCGTCTTCTGCCACTGGTTGGTGGTTTTGTTTCTGTTGATTATTAACGGGAAGTGTTTCAGCTACCCGTCTATAGTGAGGGTTGTTCCGTGGAGGAGCGTTGCTAAATCTGCCACCAGCATAACGACTGTTATCGAAAGCTCTAGCAAAATTGTACCTATGTTGGTTTGCCTCGAGTTCCTGGGCCTTAGCTAATGCAGAGGGCAAATCCTTGCAACCAGCTGAGAACAGAATATCGGAAATGGGTTTATTAAGCCCCGAAATGAAGACACGTAGCGCATCTTGTCGGTATTTCGCTCCTAATGAATTTATTAATTCGTCATTACCTGAGTATTCCATGGAAATTTTATTCACAATCAAAGTCAGATTCTTTTCGATTTGATCGAAGTACTCGAAGATGGACATACGACCTTGACATGAGATGCTCATTTGGTTTTCCAAAACATGCAGTGGACGTTTATCTGCATAATTGTGATCTAATTGAGCAATTATGGCATCGAAATCGAGAACTTTGTTAAATGAAGATAATATTAAATCGGCCGATCCGACAATTTTATTTCGCACTATGGCCACAGCCTAATAATATTTTTCCGTTCCCTCATATGATTTAAATAACTCTATTGCAGTCTTAGCCGCTTGACGCCACGAAATATATTTCGCTCGCTCACCTGCGAAGTCTGGTAAGGATTTTATCAAATCGAGCGATATTGGGCATGTTACATTTGGTTTATTTAAAGAAATGGGTTCATAGGCAACGACTGAGGGTGGGGGTAAATGCACTGAATTTACTTTCTTTGTTAATTCTACAATCTGTAAACTGACACTATCGTTAATCTGCTTATTTTCTGCCATCAAATCACTAATTTTTTTAACTATTGCAGCACATGCTGTTTCAACTGCAGCCTCAACAGCTATGTTTTCAGGCATACTTAGTTTTTTTATTTAATATTATTTTTTTTAATGAATTAACAGTAATCACTGCACTATTTAGATTCAATATTACACTTTGAAACTCAATTTAATTTAACTTCTTAATATTATGTCTTAGGCTAGCTTACAGTAGAAATAAAATCCGCATGCTCTCCAGTTTTGCTGGTTGGGTAGTTGGATGATTGGATGATTGGGGGCTTTGATATTTCGTCCCTCTTTGGTGGATTTGTCGCGTTTTTTGCGTTTTTTTTTATATTATTGCTCTATTCTCTTCCTATGAAGATGTTTGGAGCACGCAATACTTCGCGAAAATTTAGTTGGGCGCCAGTTAATAGGAAAAGATGTTTCCTTTTTGGATTCCAGTCTATGACTGACTTCTTTCTTTATTTTCTTAAAATCACTTAATTCTAAGTTAACATAATAATGCTTACTCAGTAATTAGGAAATGTGCACGGGGTGAGTGACTGAAATGTGCTGATAATGTAGGATTGGGTTATGATTGAGGTGAATGGGTGAATGTGCTTGGGTTAAATGTATGGAAGTGTAGCGTGTGACGGAAGTGCAGTGTAAGCTAAAAAGGGAGCGTACGGGGAAGTGATTTATGGATGTGCAAGTTGGGGTTATGCTGCGGTTAACTTATACAGGGTATTTCGTTCCAAGTGGTTAAATCGGGGAATGATTCATTGAATACAGATAAGAAAAAACTTATGTACTATATGGTGGATCTTATCGAAATTTAAGCATTATCAAGAACAGACACAGACGAGACACACAAAATTGCCAAAATAAAATTGCTTGCAATGAAACTTACAGGCAAATGTTTCACGAAATAGCATACAAATTCAAACACATGAACTGGAACCTTATATTCACAGATGTATCAAAAAATGCGAGTGGCACAGCATTTGCCGTAGTTGACGAAAATGGATTAACTCTGTCGAAAGGCCTTCTGCTGCAGTCCTCCTCAGTACTGTCTGCAGAAGCTATAGCAATTCTCCTAGCTTCAAAGATAAATAAAAAACAAAAATTTATCATTTGTGCTGACAGTCTCCCAACCATTACTGCTGTTAGCAGCATTAATAATAAAACACCAATAATCGAAGACATCTGAAATCAACTAATTGTTAAAGAGGCTAGAATAAAGCTCATGTGGATACCACGTAGGAATCAAAGGGAATGAAGAAGCAGACAACGCTGCTAAATCAGCAACCCAAGAACCACTAACTACCTTTTACTTCCCTAACAAAAAGGAAATTAAACAAGCTATCCGAAGTTTCTGGCATTCTTCAATAAACCCACAGACAGGAAAAGCTCTATACCCAGTAAACTGCTCCAATAAAGCGATAAGATGCTATATACGTCTCCGATTGGGGCATACAAATTCAACCCACAGCCATCTGATCACCAAAAGCCCACCTCCGCGTTGTCATCTTTGCAACAGTAATGATATCTTGTCAATCCAACACCTTCTAACAGATTGCCACAAACTTGAACACATAACAAGTAAAATACTTCAGAAATAGACCTCCTAACTTCATCATCAGAAAATAATGTAAACTCTTTATATAAAATACTAACCACCTTGAACATTCAAAACTCAATTTAGATTCATAAAATTAATTTTAACTCCAAGCGGATAGTGCTTAGTTCATAAAGAAAATAATAATGGTAATAATAATGTTGGAGTAGGGTGGGAATGCATAATGTGCCGCTTAAATCTACTATATTATTAATAGGACATATTACTAACTTATTATATTCTTCACAAATTAATTTAATGCCATAAATTGTGATTTGACACTTCAAAACACTTTCATATTCGAGTTCATTGATGAAATTGGCTTTTTTTTTATAGGTTTCAACAAAATTGTACTACAAGAGCTTAATGCTACAATACAGTGACCGAAATTTCTATAACCGCACTGGTATATTTTCTTATAACTTGACATTGATGCGGTTTCAGATGAAAAATATATTTACTTGAAGTGGTGGTATTAGATAAAATATCTAATTTTATGATGAAAAGAAAATATAAATGAATTTGTGTTCCGTATTTCGTCTGTGTTCCGTTCTTATGAGTCAAAGCAAAAATTTTGTCTGGTATGGAGTTAACAAGATTGAAAATTTTTGTTTAAGGTATCTGCTGCCATGATTCGTTTAATTTCTGCTTTACCGAAGCCACTGTGGGATATTGGCGCCCATTTTTACAAACAGCCCTTGCTATTATTCCCCAGAAGTCTATTAGTAAGCTTGGTATTGCCCTGCGGAGGTTTTCGGGTGCCCTAATTTTCATCAAGCCGGATGTAAATTTGCACCACTCTGTCCGATCAATTAATTTCTTCCGCTATTTTTCTCATTGAGTAGCCGACACTTCGAAAAACATTAATTTTTGTTTTTTCATCCTCCGTCAACCATTTTTCCTTTGCCATTTATTTATTCATTAAAATAAAAACAGAAAATTAAGCAAAAATAACAAGAATTACCAAATAATTACATTTACAGTTTTAAAAAAGCAAATTCTGTGTTAAATACGCAATAATTACAAAGATGGTCAAAATAACGACCTTTCCGCACCGTTACCACTTAACTAAAAGAATAAATGCAGCTGCTTGTTCTTACTTGCAGTGTTGACAAAACTGATTTGGAACAGTTACTTAAAAATAGTAGGCCCGAATTACAACACTTAGTACTCTTATGAGACGCTGCTTTGATTAAATATTATTCTGAGGCTATAGAAATTTCGCTCACTGTAGGCATACTAATAATATGAATTATCGAACTTGTTTTCGTAGCTACTTTTATTTCTGCTAAATTAAATGCGTCATCAATGCTATTGTACGGAATATTTTCGTTTTTAATTACATCTTTAGCTATACATATGTATTTACCTCTGCCATTGACAATATGTAAGAGTTTATAATTCCTTGTTTCGCCCAATGTACATATGGCGTATTCCATATTGACAAGCTCTTCTTTGAGCAGTTTAATTTTATGTTGTGTAAGTATTACATTGTTATTCTTAAATATATCGTGGTTCTTCATTCTATTTATTATTTCGTTTGTTACATTAGTTAGTTGATTAATGCTTTTAATTATATGTCTGTTTATCAAAACGTGTCTATTATTGTGTTTAAATACATTGTTATACTTCTTTCTGACAATTTGGAAGTCGTCATGATCGGGATTTCCAGCGATTCACTTCCATGCGCTTCCAATGAAATTAAGTAATCTTTAATTTTTTTGTTTCGGTTTTAGTTTATTCAATATACTATTTATTTGTGTTAGTTCATGGGATGGGAAAGGATATGAAGGATGACTTTTGCTCATGTTTTGTTCTGTATTTCTAATATTGTTCACTAGGTATTCGCAGAGCTCAGGTCTATAATGTGTACCAAGTTGAAACTTCCGGTCTGAATTTTTGTTGTTCCTCTTCTGACCAACTCGCTCAAAGAGTAGTATAAGATTTGTACCTCGGGTGAAAGAAAGAAAATGAAGGACGATGATTTTGCGGAAATGGCTTTTGTGTATAATTTTTCCACTTTCCGCTAGAACCGTAGAGTTCCTATCTTCCTTTACTTTCTCTTCTTTAAACCTGTTGGAAGGTTCCTAACCTTTTGTTTATTTTCACGTAGATTATCTGTCTCGGGAAGTATGCCTTGAAATCTTGTTTTTTCCCATTATTGTAGTTGATGTCTTTTTTCAGTCTTTGCAGCAGTTTCTCAAAATTAACTTCCCTAGTTATTTCGTAATCGTCAGGGGTAAAACTAACGTTACGTACAAAGAAAAGGTCTACCGGCCTTTAGTTAGGTTGAAGTGGCTGCCAGCTAGGATTCGCCAGCACGCTTAGACCAATGAGGTCCGTTGTGATACCACGTGGATCATGGGAGAAGCCTCCCTCCACCTACTCGTCTTAAAACCAATTAGAGCTTCTTATGAAGCGTAGGAGGCTCTTGATGTCAATATTCATCAGGTCGCCTGTATCATTATAATAGGGAGCTCCTAAGTGGAGTTTCCTTCTACGGTAGAGAGCTGGGCAGAAACAAAGAAGGTGAGGAATAGTTTTCTCCTCTTCTTCATCCATGCAGCTTCTACAGAAATCGTTCGCGAAGAGGCCCAGCCTTGTAGCATGCTTGCCTTTTAGCATTGTATATGAAACTTATAGTACATACTATCATCAAGCAATATTTTTTAGTAGTTACTCCAACCGCTCAGGTGGCGTTTTCTCATTCTTCGAGAGCGAAGTAAAATATTATTACTCTCTGAGAATGGAGTTATAATCAGAGAATGAGTGAGTGATGAGTGGAAACAAAGTAAACAAAATCTTTCTTGGGTTTTCATTCCCATTCAGAATTTTTGCACACATGTTACGCAACTGTGTGAATGACTTTGCCAAGAAAATGAGTAAAGAAACTGATGAAAAAAAGGTATAAGCAGGTTTTTATTTTTTTTCTTGATCAGTGAAAAGATGTATGTTTTTCTGATTAGGGAGTGGAGTGGTGGATGCATATTATGCGTTATGCGTCAGGTTTTTAGTTCAAGGGGTGGTCTGGTTAAGGGATGAAAAAACATATTTTCACAGCGGGGTGGTGGTGGGATTATTGTGGTGGATGGATGGAGTGCCAGAAATTTATGATGGCTACGGATAGATTTGTTTGTTTGAATTGTATGAAATTATACAGAAAAATTTTCAAATCAAACCCTATCCTCTGTTGCACGGACAAACGAAGGGCGCTGAATAGTTCAAACATTCTTTTCAATTACCCAATGAGGTAGAATATTAAACGCGTTTTTTTTCGAGGTGTCCCCTGTATTCATAGTCCTCGCTCTTTAGTAAGAACTAAAGAAATAAAAATATTTATAAAATAAATAGTAGATATCCATTAATTAAAAAAATAATGAATAACTAGGAAAACTTAACAAACAAGAGTGAACAAAAAATATAAAAAAACTTAACAAAACAAAGAAAGGATTAATATAGGTACACATACATATGTATGTACATATAATAAAGTGAAGTTTTCAATTCCTTACACTTTTAAGTCCATAGAGATCCTTATTGGTTTTCTTAATTGAAAATTTGATTAGACCAATTGTAATGAATTTGTGCCTGTGCTCATCATCGTCACATTTCATACTCGCCGCGGAAGCTATCATTTTTAGTCCGGATTTTAGCAAATCTTCAACCAAGTGTCCTTCGTGTCGTATTTTTACAAACTTGCTTTCAAAAAGTGTTTGCATACTTTTCACATATCTAAGCTTCAAATTCCAAGGAAGTAACAGTTAAGTTTCCAAATTCGGATAATGTGTCATAGGTGTTATAAGCTCGCAATTAACAGAGCTTGTTCTCGGAATTTGTCTGTTTTATCTATCATGAACAGAGTGCAGTTTTGACAATTAAATTTCTTATGCAACTTGAAAGCTGCAAACCCGGCATAAAATATAAGAGCCCCTTCTTGCAGTTTCTGAGAACATCCTTTGGACACAACTGTTTCTGTCTCATTGGCATCAACATCAAACTCGTCATCGCAACTATTCATATGGTATTCGATACTGTTCAGAATATCTGTTGCCATGAGATGATCTTCTACTGGAGCTTCAATATGAAATTCTTCACTGTCATCACACTTAAGATCGTCACAATCAGCTTCGTGCAATAAAGATTCAGCCCCAGCATCTTCGTAACTTGCATTTTCTGTTGACTTTAAATTTTTGAAAATAAATTTTGCTTAAAATTTCTAATAAATCTGTAAGCCGAAGCCCTATTTGAACGAGCCATTGAAAATAAGTTTTCTGCAACATCAGTATTCAGATGTGCAATAAGAAGGAATTGCTGGTCATTTTTAAGTTTTCCCATATTAACTCTATAGCCAGTAAAGTTTGTAGTAACCCACCAAAGCAATATGACTTTTTCATTTTACCGGTAGACTCCCATAATGATATCCACTGAATAGCAGTTTTAATGGACTGCAGAGTTTCACTATGTGATGAAATGGGTTGTCGATTAAAGTTGCTTGTGTTTAAACTGTAACTGTTTAAGTTGTCGAAAGATCGTTCATTTTGCTTAAAAAAGTTGCCGTTGAAGCAGCAATCTTCTTATTGGTATCAGTCTTAAAACAGTTTGCTAAAATTGCGTTGAAGACTCCAGCAGCAACATTAGCGCTAAAAACTTGGGTAGCCAATTTCACTGACAACTTTTCAAAGTTGTTCGGGTTTATATGACTATTCCTTAGTTTAAAGCATACCTGAAAGATATTCTTGGAATCCTCTTCAAAAAGTCTGAAAAGGATTCCCCATGAAACAACATCTTCAGATATTAAAATTGAATTCTTAAGCAAACAATTTCGCACGCTTTTGAATAAATGAGGATAATCATATAAAAGAAAAATTTGTTGATTTTCAATTTCAAAAATGGGCTTGGTTTCGGTTGTCCCAAGTAATTTGTATGCTCTTCTGTTATTACTGCCTTGGTCACAGCAAACAGAAATAACTTGGAGACCACACTCCAAAGTATACCATGTCATTTTTAATGTTGCAATCAATTGCCATTTCATCAAAAATTAATATACATTATGTACATCTTTTCTCTAAGTTTGACATAGTTTCAGCCTTGCTCTTTAAAAGATGAGTTATTAACTTCCCAATGGGAAGTTGTTGTAATGGGGCCGATTTTGTGAATCGGGAATTTTGACATATCTCCACGTTTTAAGGTCACCTGAATCCAAATCCAACGTTTTTACAGAGATGTCTGTGTGTGTGTATGTACGTATGTTCGTATGTGCGTATGTTCGTATGTGCGTATGTGCGTATGTGCGTTCGGAATTATCTTTCGTGTCGATTATCTCGAGAACCAAAGATGATATGGACATGGGACCCGATTCATATGACGCGTAATTACGTAACTAAGAACTGATTAAGTTTCCAGAAAAATCGGTACAGTAGTTTTTGGTTAGTAATTAAATAACTAAAAAAATAAAGGCAAACTAGCTGAATTTTGAAATTGATGATTTGTACTATTCATTCGTGCAGATTCTAAATAACTTCGTAGTGCTTTTTTTTAATATTATAATTGTATGTTTTAGCAAAATTTTTATGAATGTCGTAGCAATTATTTTAAAAAAAATATTATTAAAAAAAAATACTTATCAACAAAAACTAGATGAATGTGTAGAATTTTAAATTTATATTATCAGGCCAGGAGAATAATGAGATTTCGAACTAGCCAACTCGTAACAATTAGTTGTAATAAAAAAAATGACGTTGATAACAATAAAAATAATAAAAAAATGGGATGTGAATATATTCTTCGATATAAAAAAATCAACAATCTTTTTGCAATTCAAGGTTGCTTTATAAATATGCAATTAATACAAGAATATTATGTTTGAGAAAACATTTGGAGGTAATAATATGATGTACATTTAACATTTAAAAAAAATTATGACCTGGAACATGGTTGTAAGTAGAAGTTATTAACCGTAAAAGTTTTTTTCGATGAAACAATGCTTTTTTTCATTTCTATAAGTACACATAAATAGTATTTGTGAAAAAATACTGTTATTTCATATTTTGATAAGTCTTATGTAAAGTCGATTTCTTCCATTTTAAATCCGATTTAATTGCATATGTTGTGTATGGGCTGATTGATGTTATGAGAGCTTCATCAATTTCTGCTAGTTATTATTTTTTGTGACAAGCCAATATGGAAATGTTTGTTGAAGATGATAAAATTCTTGAGGATATGGTTAATAATCTCCTACTGATGATTTTGAACGGTTCAAGGTGAAAAGCAGTAGTTTTGTGATGTCAGTTTTGAACAATTCATGAAGAAAGTAAATTGTATTGTGCTGTCATCTGCGTAGTCTGTTATCAATATTGTTGTTTAGTTACTTGTAGGTAAAGAAATGTTAATTTCGCATTCTTAGTTGATGAGTGGTATTGATGAGATATCTCCAAGTTGATGGTTTCTTGATAACGTGAAGAAGAAAATTTCATTGTTCATCAAACATTGTAGTAATTGTAGAAGCAAGTGTTTATGTGTAGGCCATTGGTGTTTGGGATTGAGCTTCATTAAACCTTTTCGTATGATCATGTGAAAAAAATAATACTTATTAATTAAATAATGAATATTGTTTTTTTATTTCTTCCCACTGGGAAGTTAGTCGTGTGGACCTTGCGGGTCGCACCTAGACCACATTTTTTGGTTTGTAAAACCGGCCGGTTAACTTAAGGAAGAATGTCATCGGTAGATTGTGCTTGTAGGTGGTAAACTAAATCCCGAGCTCACCAAATGGGAATATAATGTGGGAGACTTATACAAAAACTTCAGACACGAATCTTTTTCGTCATTCGTCCAATGTGCATTTGCATTTGCATTTATTTTTACAATCTTTATATGAACATTTAGACATTTTGAAAATCTGTAATAATTTTCAAATAAATCGAAATACAATTGCGTGCAAATGAAATGAAACAAAAATGTTTACCAGGAAATTATTTACACAAACTCCACAGCCATAACTGAAGACTGAAGAGAAACATTATGTTTCTAGTAAAAACAAGCAAAAATGAATGTGCTGTATGTGTGTGCATTTTGTCCTCAATGAAAAAACCTTACACACAATCTTTATTTTCATTCATCCCCAACGTGCATTTGCACTGCCAATAACTCAGATCGATGAGTTATTCGCAATGAAAAAAAAAAACACACACACTCCGCACACACTTCACGATCATAGGTGAAGAGGAAATATTATGTAAGCAAAAAGGAATGTGCTTTGTGTGTGTCTTTTTTTTTTTTTAGCACATTCCTTTTGCTTTATTTCCAGTATCACTCGGATTCATATGCACGTGGAGCGTGCACCTACCATGGCAACTGGCAGTGTGGCACTGAATGGGTGTAGGCCGACGAGTTATTCACATTGCAAAGTAGATATATTCACTCAACACAGTATGATGTTTGAGTGGGGTATACAAAATTCAATGAGTGCATGTGCAAATTGTTGAGGCAGAAGAGCGTAAGATTTTTGTGGTTCGCAGCGACGTGTCCTTTACTTGGGTCGCTAGGGGCGCCACCATCGATTTCCTCAAGTTATAGTACTATTAGTTTCATATACAATGCTATTAGACAGTGCCCAGTGATGACACCTATTGTGGTGCGTTTTAGATCCAGCTTTGGCCAAATCTGTTTTGTCGCTAGACATGTTGATCCACTTGGCCTTTAGTTAGTAGTTGAGTGAATACTATGATTGTATTCATTCACTGCACGTTGAAGTAGTTCTTAGAAGTTACGCTCGGTTCCGTTTCCGTTTCCGTTTCTGACGGTTGGGGTATCTTTCGTATTTACCTTGCTTGCACACAGAACAGATATTCGTGATTCGTTTTATTTTGCTCGTCATGGACTGAAAATAGTATTTTTCAAGAATTTGGAGTCTATTTTCTTTCGTGTTTCTATGAGCGCAATTGTGCGTTTCTATTATTATAGTTTCTTAATCTTGTTGGCTAAGGATATCTTCTACCTGTATTTGTGTGAATCTAATCTTATACGTTTTAAAATGTTGGGGGTACAATTCCTGTATTAAGCCCATTTCAGGTTCTTGGGTTTTGATGCAATTTATAATTGGTGTTTCGATGCTTGATATAAGTTCTTGTGAAGAACTTTCGTTGCTGTGGACTCTTGACCTCTGCGGAGGTCGGGAGAGAGTCCGCCACTATATTAGTTCTTCCTGGGTTATATCTAAGCTCGTAGTTATGCTCTTCCAATATATACTTAAATTTTTTCATTTTGCTTTATAGTTTTTATTGCTAAGGGCGTAAGTTAAGGGTTCATGTTCAGGACTGGCTTTGGCCAGAATCGGAACCAGGAAAGGAATGTAGTCGCATTTTTACGCACGGCTCCAAAACTGGACAGGGGTCCGGCGCTGGTATTTTCGTGGAATGCGACAACATTAGGCTGTATTTCTCATTGGCAAGGCAGGCATCTGTCTTTCAGACATAGGTGTATGACATCCTAATGGCTGCGAACTATATTGTGAGAAACAGGTGGAAGGGGTGAAATATCTGCATATGTGGCGATAGGGCTTCCATCGACGACTAAGTTTTTAATGAGCACAATCGAAGGTGGCAGGATGTAGGCAGACTAAAGGAATGGTCCCTGACGTCTGTAGGAAATCGGCGTTTTTCTTGCTATCCCTTAACAGGAAGGACTGTAGACAATTTACTAGCATTCTACACCTTTGACAAACACCTTAGTGTGTTAGGTTAAAGTGATACCCCTATCTGCGACGCCTGTGGAGAAGGCGACGACATGGCGGAACATTTTCGGTGGCGGATTTTTCGGTGCTGATGTGGTGAGTGCTGATGATGATCCGATGGCTTATACAATGGTTAGCATCTAATACGTTGGCTGCATAGCTTTCCTCGGCTTTACTAAGTGTTCTGGAAATGAAGGTGATAGGTCTATGATTCTATTCCAAGACCGCACCAATATCAAAACTTGAGGCGTCTTTGGTCGATTCGAAAGGTTTACTAAAGTCGGAATAGGTGAGCATTAAATCTTTGGAGATAAGTGAATTCTTAATTTTACTGAAAGGGTCTATGCATTCTTTATTGAAAATCACTATTGTCTGTTTGACTGGATTTTCGTCACTTGACCGTCCTCCCCTCTCAAAAGGGATGCAAAAGGTTTTGCTAGTTTTGCATAATCCCGCACGAAAGGACGGTAATAACCTGACAGGCCGAGGAATGATCACAGGGCTCAGCTCAGGAAATTGTGGGGGTCACAGGTGGCAGATAGTGATCGGCTTACAGATATGCAGGTTAGCTGTGAATAACCAATAAGCCGTCCCCGACCAAGAGCGGCAGAGAAAGGGGGCGCGGCTGAAAAGGCCACAGGAACCCCTGTGAACTTTCTGCGACAACACGAGTCGGCATCGTTTTCAACTATCCGGCTCTGGCATATAACCTCATAAGGGTCTGTGTCAACCCTCACATGGCCTCACTGTGACTACACATCGGAGCATTGATAGCGGCTTTGTGTGGGGACGAAATAGAAATGATTACAACACACAAAAACGGGGAGAACGAGGTTAACCGAGAGAACCCTTTCCAGAGGAGCTCGATTGTAAGAAGATCGCCCGCTAGACAGCTACCAACGCCCCAAAGGAGTCCTGAAGGAGAATTGGCTCCCAAAAAAAGTGCGACAACGGTGCTTGATCCAAACACCCAGCGCTCTGAGTTTCATCGACTAGGGAAACAAATAAAAGTCCTGGTGGAAATGTTCCAGGATGGCAAAAGGCGATCCATCCACCAGCCAATGCGGGACGCAATAGAGCGATTGAGATACATGACGACAAGGCCACATAAGTCATCCGCGGAAACAACGCCTCCCAAATATTTCCATGGCTGAAGACGAGCAAGCCAAAAGGCGAGCAAGCTACTAGAGTCCGGCAAAATCAAAGTCGACTGGGTGAACTGTCGCATTCGTGTTCGAAAAGTCCTCACCAAATGCTTGAGGAGTTTAGAGTTCGGCGACCCGGCGACTGTTGGACGACATCGTAGCTGACGCGCGAGGGAAGCACCCAATGATTGTTGCGGGGGATTGAAACGCCTGGGCTACCGATTGGGGCAGCAGGACCACAGACGTAAGGAGAAGACCTTTCCTAGAATCATTCGCATCACTGGACATTAGTCTGGCCAACAACGGCGCAGCGGAGACGCCGCGAAAAGCAGGCAGAGGGTGAATCATCGACATCACATTCATGAGCAACTCACTCCTGCGGAAAATCAAATGATGGGTCAGAGAAGACTATACCCACAGTGATCAGCAGGCGATTTTATTTAATGTCGGCGAAGAGAAACGCAAACTGCGCCGCACACTAACGGCCAAAGTGGAAGGACACGCTCTTTGACAAAGACATGTTCGAAGAAATGTTGAACACACGAACAACGCATCGGAGGAGGCTCTTTCGCATCAGTTGATCCACAGCATACGATGCAGCAATGCCCAAAAGGTCTGTCAGTCAAAGTGGCAAGCCCTGCTACTGGTGGACTGACGAGATTTGAAGGCTCAGAGAGAAGTGCCTACAAGCACGACGCGGATCCCAAAGATCCAGAGGCAGACAAGATTTCCAAGATTGGCTAACCACCTTTAAATTGGCGAGACGTGCACTGGAAAGGGTTATTAAGGAGAGTAAATCAAGTAACTAAGCATATAGAGTGGTGATGAAGACGCTTAGGGGCAACAGGGGTCGACAACCAACCTACCTGGCAATGCAAAGGACCAAACTAAAGCGCCTATTTCCCCATAGACTAACTGCAATGGTCTCCATCACGAGGAAGATCAGCATGGAGTATATCCCGGCAATCACGTCGGAAGAACTCTTTTGTGCATACAAAAAAATCGGAAACAGCAAAGCACCTGGACCAGATGGCATTACGAATAGGGCAGTCAAGGCGGCTATTAAGATGAGTCCGGATATTTGTAGCATCTATGTAAAGGTGTCTAGAGGTGTCCCGACACCATAGAAACTGCAACATTTAGTGCTGCTTCCAAAAGACAACAAGCCGCTACGCTAGGCGAAATCCTAGAGAGTATCATTTATGACAGACTGCTTGCGACAGACTGATCTGCTCACTCATAGTGCGTGTGCAGAATGCGCTGCGAAAAGCAGAAACCTTAAGAAGAGCTCAAGAGACGGCCTCGGAGACTAGAGCATAATTTCTAATCAGCTCCGCGAAGTAATACCTAACGGGGAGAGTGGTTGATGAGTGCAGAGGTGTGGCTTAATACGTAAGCGCGAGGTCATTAGTACGGGCTACTGGTATTTAAGAGGATTCCACATCCATTGGCGCAAACCATAAAAGAATAAAAATAAGTAGCCAATTCAAAATTCTCAATAATACAAGCGTATGATCCCACAAAAACAGCACCGATTAAGATTTTAGAAAAGTTCTATATGGATATCGATCATGCTTACAATGAATATAAGACCGAATTTATGTGTGTTATGAGCGAGAAAATGAAGATCCTATAATGGGGAACTTCGGTTACGGAGAAAGGAATGAAAGAGGTGAAAAACTAATCCTGTGGCTATGGCAACATAAACTTTGTGTGGAAAACAGTCTATTTCCGAAAAAATCAAAAAATAAATTTACTTGGAAGACGCATAATGGCTATGGGATAGTAAAAACTGAAATAGATTTTATTTTGGTGAATAAAAAGTCTATTCTCCAAAATGTATCGGTCATAAATAACTTTGCCTTCGTCAGTGACCATAGGCTTGTAAGAGGCACATTTAACATCAACCATAAGAGCAAAGCGTATCACAAGCAACTATCCAAAAGAGACATTCCAAAAGTGTTGGATGAAGAAAGTATACGGCTACATCTAGAAAATCTCGAACAACACTGAAGCTGAGACGTTCTCGATAAATCTAACCTGCAGAAAGCATATGACCAACTTAAGTCATGGATCCTTAATGCAGCAAAAAACAGCATTGTAAAAAATTCAACAACAAAAATAGACAAGCTCACTGAATCAACGAAGAAAGAGAAACATTAAGAAAGAGAAGCATTACGGCAAAAATGCGAACTCTCAAGCACAGAAAGAATAAAACTTTACCAACTTAAAAAATATTGCAAGCAAGCGACAAAAAAACCGACTTGTGAAACAAATTATAGAAAACACCAAATCAATAAAAATCGTACATAAAGAGCTGAATATTGGAAAAGAGTGGATAGTGAAGTTAACAAAAAACAAGAAAAACATGCAAAGTAGACAAGCAATAAATAATACAGCCACTGAATTTTTTGAATCACTTTACACTTGAGAACTAAGCTTGGTACAAACACAAAACGAAGATGAGCACGATGAAGAAGTACCATCGTTTTTACCATGCGAAATAGAAGAATCAATAAAAGAACTGTCAAATGGAAAATGTTGCGGAAATGATGGAATAAAAGCTGAAATGTCTAAAATAGGAAGTGATAAATTAGTCTTTAGTCTCACCAACCTATTTAACTGGGTCTTAGATATAGAACAAATCCCAACTCAATGGAAAGAGTCTACTACTATGTTCATACATAAACAAGCTTAAATAAAAACATAATACATACATTAAACATAAGCAATCGCTATAGGTCATTCAAGTACAGTACCCTAAACAATCAATGCACTTGAGTGACCTAGTAAACCTTGCACAATCAATAAAGCAAATTTAGCAATAAATATTAGAGGTCTGCAATGAATGTCTTGTAACCAGTTCCAAGACATTCAGTATTTTTTCGTGTACTTTACTCACTCTACTCACATCTTGAAAAATAAAATGAATGAATCACTTGATATTTGTTTACTAAGTGAGTATTTCACCCATTTCTAACAAAACATTTAGTTCAGTGTACTCACATAGAATGGGTACACTGCACTGAGTACACTGAGTACACTGAGTGCACTCACTACACTGAATGCACTCAGTACTCAACAGTTGCAGAATTGATTCATTTTTTTTCATTTTTAATGCATTTTATTTTATGAATTCATTATTACTTACGAGCTAGACAAAAACGCTTAAAACTAGCTTAACTAACTTAACTTAATCTAATTCTAACTTACTGACCCTATGCGGGTGCTCTAAGCTAAACCTAATGCTTAAAACTATGTCTTTCGACGAAACTTAACTTAAACTTGATTATTTATTTAAATGGCTTAATAACTAGACTTCTAAGAAAAATATAAAAAAACTTAGAAAACAGAACTTGTTTTTTATAAAAACTAATATAAAATAAAAACTTAAAAACTACCTTAAAAATAAAACTTAAAACTACCTTAACAATAAACCTTACAACTACCTTAAAAAAGAAGCCTTAAAACTACCTTATTCTAAACTATATATATGTATATATACATAATATATATACATATATATATATATAATATATGTATACACGTAACATGTATACATACACATATTTTTTTTTTTTTTTTTTTTTTTTTTTTTTTTTTTTTTTTTTTTTTATCCTACACCTAAATCTTAAACCTATGTAAGCCGGCCAGGCCGACTTTGCGTCTTAGGAGGAGCTACCCTGAATCAAAAGGAAACGACGAGGGAGTTCCCTCTCCGTCCCCTAACCACCAGAATGTCTGATGCTGCCTTACTACGTCTCGCAAATCGCGACCTGCTATCGCTCTACTGAACCGAAGACGCTCCGTCATGCTGAGCGCGACGTCTCGGTCGTAGTTGAGTCGCCTATCCACAGCTGTCCGGGCAACGTGGAAGATTAGCGGCACCGCTACTTTGTCCTGTATCAGACCTTCTCTATCTAAATAGAGGAACGCCTCTGGGGGAATGAAGCCGTTAAGGCGCACTCTCTCATGATACATATCATTGGGGTAGTAGGCCCCAGAGATCAGGTTATTCATCGAGTTCATTGCTCTTGCAATGTGCCTTCGAATCATCTTGATCAAGAAATTATCCACCCTGCTTATGTCCGCCTTGTTATAGAGGATCTCATTGGAGTAGAATTTTATGTACTGAGACTCTGGTGTTCTATATAAGAGAAGGCAGGCCCTAAGGCAAGCCCTCTCAAACACCCGAATCCTTTCCAACGAGCTTGCTCCCACGTTGAACCACACGGGACAACCATATACGAGCATGGGCCGAATGAGGGCCATGTAGCAGATTACCTTCACCCTCGCATCGAGTTGGCTGCTATAAAACAGTCTCTTTGTGAGGGCGAAAGCTGCTTTGGCTCTGGCCAGAGCAGCATCTATATGTTTGTTAAAATATAGATACTGGTCTAGCCAGAACCCAAGGTATCTGACTACATTTCGAGACGCTAATGGTTGTCCGTGCTGTCCCACGATTGAGAACTTTCGCCAATTCTTTCTGGTATCCGCAGAGGCCCCAGATAACGACGCCCTAAACAGGATGGTTTCCGACTTCTGGAAGTTGATTTTCAACTTCCAGTCGTCGCAATATCGCTTGATCTTATCGAAGTCACGCTGCAAGAGTATTGCAATGACCTCGATCTTTGGTCCTGATCTGTACGCTATCAAGTCGTCGGCGTACGCTATAGCATGGTGAAGAGATCCTACGAGATCACTTGTGTAAATGTTAAAGAGGATCGGCGAATTTACCGCGCCCTGTTGCAGACCATTTTTAATATCAGACGTACCAGCAGAAGTCACATTGCCATTTTTCACAATGAACTGTCTACCGGTCAGCATGTTACAAAACATGTATAGCAGTGGTTTACTTATGCCCAGCCTACTCAGCTTGTAGAAGAGTCCTTCTAGCCATACGGTATCGAAGGCCTTCTCCAAGTCAACCAGGCAGGCACCCGTGCATTGTTTCTTGCTTTTGTTCCATTGGATATCCGACACCAGTTTAGACGCGGCATGTATTGTATCATGCCCCGCCTTAAAACCGAATTGGTTATCCGGAACAATATTCATGTCCTCAACCCACTTAGACAGGGCTCTATTGACAACTTTCTCGAATACCTTGCTGATGTTCGGAAGGAGACTTATCGACCGGAGATTTGCCGGATTGGACGTATCTTTACCCCTTTTGGGAATAGGATGAACCACCGCTGTTTTCCAGTGCGCCGGATAATGTGCATTATTCAGCGCATTGTTAAACAGGATGGTGTAAATGTTCACCGCTTCTGAAGGGAGATGTCTTAGCACAATGTTAGACACTCCGTCGATACCCACGGATTTCTTCCTTCTCAATGATTCGAAGATCGCTTGGAGTTCTACCTTCGATATGAACGGGGGATGTACCTCCACATTGGCGATGACATTATTTGCCATATTATCGTCATTGAACTCGGTGAAACCGTTGTTCTCTGATCGCCAGTGCTGTATATCATTTTGAAGGTAAAAGTTGTGCACAAGGACTCGACTTTCCAGGTCGTGGTTCGGGCAAATACTATCATTCACCTTATACACTTCCTGAAAAGTCGCTCCTATAGCCTCTACCTTCTCCTGCGGATCTTCGATCACAAAGAAGTTGTCATCACTGACGGCGTTCCCTGGATCTATGCCTGCTGTTATAAGTATCTGTTCGGTGTTCGACGTTCGGGGGATCTTAAGACATGGCAGGTCGTTCTGATTATTCCTCCGAAATATTTTATTTATTTGCGGGAACATACTCGGGTTGCTGGATTTTACAGCCCGAATTTTTTTATTCCAGTGCAAACTTACAGAGAGTCTGTAATTTTCTTTTATTAACTGTTGGAGGTTTTTAATCAACGACTTAAGTGTCCTGATCTCCGAGTTTTGTCTGTCAGTAAACCGTCTGTACAAGGTTTTTAATCTTGACAGAAGTCTACTTTTTTGTAGGTGAAGTGCGTCAATTGTTGCGTTGCGGTATATGTCAACGTTGTCAGTATGTTGATACCGAGGTATCGTGCTGTCCATCGTTCGTTTAATGGTCTCGTCCATTCGCTGTAGGTATCTGTCGATCTCCTCATTTGACAGTTTCCTATTGGACGGTGGGTAGAGCAAGTGTGAGGAGAGTGCTCTTGTCAATACTCTGGAGAAGCGTGTCCAACGCGTCCTACTGTAATTGTAGGGGTACGTTTGGACAAACTCCTCCAACTCCGCAATCTCGTTGGGAATTGTGATTTCGGCACTAAGTCCGCAATGGTCACTGTCATACACGAATGTGTGTAGGCAGTTTCTCGTTTGTCGGTTCGTGTTGGTCAGTTGTAACCGTACGTCGAACAGCAGAAGATCCAGATAGGAGCCGCCGCTAGGATACGACGGGGTATCGGTAGCTTTCAAATCGAGTCTATACTCGACATTGTGTAGACCCCACCAATTGAGTAGTAGGTTCCCCCTAGAATTTGGTATATTATTTCCCCAATCACTATGCTTGGCATTTAAATCTCCAGCTATAATAAAATAGTTCTCCTCCGACTCCAGCCTTAGACATCGAAAAAGTGTCTCGAGCTCTGTTATAAATGAAGTGGTTTGAGTAGCTCCAGAAGCGTAGACTGCGACCATGTACAACCTCTTTCCACTACGGAGAGGAATGCACACGATACAGGCCTCCAGTTCTTGAAACCTCCGCACTTCACCGCTGTACACAGCCTTGTAACGTAAATCTTTTCTAATGAAGATCGCAACACCTCCCCCTTGAATGGAGTTGGGTCGGTCTCTTCTTATAATATTATATTTATTGTGCCATAGTTTGTGCTTCTGGGATAGCTTAGTTTCGCTAACCAAAAGTACATCAGGGCTTTGGTCTTCTAACAACTTAAAAAGTACAGTTCTTCGCTCGATCCTTATCAGTGAATTCACATTCACCGCAAGGATCTTTAATGATTTCTCCGCCAACGTATCCATTACGACTTTTGGTGCGCTAGGTCCGGCAGAAATGCGTAGATCTGGTCCACCCGTTTCGCCTGCTCTTGTAACTGACGCTGAAGCTGGCTCATTTGCCCTTGGATAGAGAGCAAAATAGCCAGCATGTCAGGCTGAGCCTCAGGTGCCTTAGGCATTGGGACCTGTGAAGCAACCTTCGGTTGTTGTTTTTGTACCGTGTTTCCCCGGCCTGACACCATTTGGGCGTAAGTCCATTGGGAAGTAACGGCTGGTGTTTGACTAGAAACGGGTGAACGCTTGACTTCGACCTTCTGCTGACGAACCAGATTTATTTTCTTCATATATTGGAACTTAGGACAACCCCGATAGTTTGCGGTGTGTCCCGAGTTTCCACATAAAGCACATGAGAGTTGGGCCCTATCTGCTACCCCATCCTTGCCCAGAGAACATTCCTCTGCTTTGTGGTTTTTACCGCACTTCACGCATCGAGGCTGCATTTCACAGTTCGACGCGGCGTGCCCAAACCTTTGGCAGCGAACGCATTGTAAAATGCTATCGCTCCTTTTTACTCTTTCCCATGACACAACCTGGTAGTCTAGGACATTAATACTCCTGAGACCATCCAGTTTGCTACTGGGCGAAAGCTGAACAAGGAAGAACGGTAGCTTTCGCTTCTCCCTTTTTGCCCTAGCTGTGGTGAATGGCTTGACCCCCACGAACTCAAGCCCGTCGCACTGCTTATCCCTCAGCATTTGAAGGAGCTCCTCCGGCTCGATAGACGAGTCCATCCCCCTTAGCAGCATAGTTTGCAGCTTTTCCCCCTTCGGGGTGAAGGAGAAGAACTCCGTCGTCGAGTCCTTTAGTAAATCTTTGATTTTTTTATAATCCTCCACTGTCTTGCAGTGGATAGCATGCCTATCCTGACTTAATCTCTTAATATAAAAATTATGACCTATGGCCGACTTACATAGGTCTATGGTGTCCTTAAGTTCCATTTTGTACGTATTTATAGGCGGTACCTTCGCCTTCGCACTTTTCTGATGCTGCTGTTGCTGCTGCTGCTGTTGTTGCTGCTGTTGTTGCTGCTGCGGTTGATTTTGCTGCTGCTGCTGTTCTTGCTGCTGCTGCTGTTGTTTCTGCTGGTGTTGTTGTTGCTGCTGCTTCTGCTGTAATTGCTGCTGCTTTTTCGGCTGCTGTTGGCTTATTTTTTGCGTCAGCTTTGTTGATGATGCCGCTTTCTTCGCAGTTTTGTCAACTGCGCTTATTGTTGCTGCTTTCTTTGGTGGCAACTGGTGTTGTTGTTGTTGTTTTTGCTGGGAGCACTGAAGCTCAATGTGCTCCTTCTCCCTTCTGGCCGTCTGTTTGGCCTTTATGGCGAGCACCCTCTCTTGCAGATGCCTTATGCTGGAGTCAAGGCACTCCAACTCGTCTTCCTCATCTTCTGATTCGGAAGCGGCTAGCGAGGCGAAACTGTTGGTATCATCCATACCTACTACTTTGTCATCGTCGGCCGACCGATGACGCTGCTGTTGTACTGCTGCTATTTTTTTGGTCGATGGCGCCCCCATCCTTACTTCACCCCGCAGCGTTTTGGCTGAAGCCGACAGAGAGAGGCGCTTAACTAGGTTAGCAGTTGGCCTAAGTTTTGCCTTCCTTTTAATAATGGTTTTTGTAGCCACTGGTGGTATGCGGCTACCCATAACTGCCTCATCGGCTGGTGCGGAATTTTTCCCCGCCAATCCCGCTATGGGGATAGCGGACCCCTCATTGCTACCCATCACTTTATTTTTTAATATTTATTATTTTCTATTTTTATGTGTCTCTATCACTTGTATACCTATAATTTGTTGGTGTCTCTATCACTAGTTTTATATATATATATTTTTTTTTGTGTCTCTTTCACTTATTTTTTTTTTTTTTTTGCGTAAACGCAAAACAAGAAACACACACACTTGGGTGTTTTCCCCCGTCGCGGTGCGATACCGAGTCCGTTGGGTAACGGTTGGCACAACACCACCACTGACCTGCGTACCGCTTAAATGTATGCTACCTGGTGCAGTAATTAAAATTTTACTTTTTGTTTTGTTTCTTTTTTTTTTCACAGCGAAGCCGAAACACTTCTTTATACCGCGAAGTTCAGTAAACGACTGAGTTGCAGAATTGATATAAAGTAATTGTGTTGGACGACGGCAGTGAAAAGCGGTGTTATTCTTATAAATGAAATTAAACGAAAAGTTTCATATTTTGTTAATATGTATACTATACATATAACTTTTTTATTTTTTTATTTTTTTTAAGTTTTTTCAAAATATATTTAAGTTGTCTTCCAGGTCTTTATAAATGTCACATTTGTTAATATTTGAATGTAAAAAACATAATCTGGTCTACCAAAACTGGGTCGGAACCAATTAAACTTCTTTTTGCCGATATCAATTGCCTAGCTGAAGAAAATATTCTTTCCGAAGCAGCACTACTTGCTGGAGTAGATAAAATTTTGCAGCTAACCTTAAATAAAAGTGGAAATTCTACTTGATGCAAGTGCCACCATTGCAAAACATTAAAATCAGCATGGCAAATTACATTTGTATTTTCATATGTGCATAGTTAATTTCGTACTCTATCAGTGGAATTTATAATTTCCGCAGGTGGAATGAAATCATCAAATAGGTCTTTATCATCTGATAACAAACTATGCAACTCTTCATTTAGCAGTGGTTCTTGATCATCGTGTTCCGGTAATTCATTTATATAACTTTGCATAATGGCTTTACATTCGTCTTTAATATTTTTTTTTTCGTCTTCGTTAAACTGAATTAATTTATTTGCGGGAGGAAACAAAAAAAGGGCTATTTTATGAAATATTGTTAAATTTTGTAACACAATGGAATCCAAAAAAGTATTTAATTTTGCTTTAAAATTTTTAATGACATCTAGGTCTTCAAAATTAGGGGCACATATTTTTTTTTAGGCGATGAATATGAACTATTGTTAAATGGAGGGTTGCATAGTTTTCGCCTTCTAATTTTTTTGATGTTTCTTCAAAAGATCTTAAGATTTGAATTAACGCACTTACATAATTTAAATTAATATTGTTTATTCTTTGTATTTCATTTTTTTCCCGTAATATATTTGTAATTTCGGCCCAGTTTATTTCTATGGAATTAAATAAATAAAAAATTGTGTTCCATCGTGTGCAAGAATAGCTTTTTAAAGATGTTTTTAAATTAGAATTGATGCCGGATTTTTTAAAGAATTTGACGAGTTTCGTTAATTCATCTATTTCATGGATTTCTTTAATACTTTTGTCTATTGCGTTATGTATTAGGTGGTTTATACAGAAAATTTGGTTGAATGAACGGAAAGCAGCAATCATGTTTGCCCCCCTGTCCGTTACTATAATGGCCTTGTCATTAAGTTCAAACTCAAAGGCTCTTAAAACATTAATGACCTTCAATTTAATATTTTGACCTGGAAATTTATCGAAAATGTTTGTTAGCACTTATATATGTATGTACATAAAAACTTATATCAGAAATAACAAAGGTATTCACAGTTCATATTCTGGTAACGTATTATTGCAAAAGTGGATTTTTTTTACACTAAAGAGTGAACGCACTTTTTCATATTTGTAGAAATTCTGAAGCTTATGTTAAAACCAGTTAATTGGAATGCAAAAAAAAGCGAAAAAGGAAAATTGTTGAATTCTTAGTGGAAGATGCTGTAAATCAAATTTTGCGGATTGAAAGTTCGAAAATAATGAAAAAAAAACAGAAGACTTTTGGCAATGCCGATTCTTCTCATAAAAGAAGTAATTTATTTTGTTTTCTCAAAGTAAGCCAAATGACGAAAGTCACAAATTTAAAATACAACGATAAACTTTCCGTATCAATAGGGTTAGAGAATTGCTAAAGTGTAAGACTGTAAAAAAATGACCGCCAGTATGTTGGAAAACCATACACTTTTACACTGATACAAGACCAGATACAACGAAAAATAACAATATCAAAGTATTGTTTTTCTTCGCATGTATCATGCGCAAGCTAAGCAAATTTAGCTATTTTAATTACATAACATTTATGTATGTTACTTATGTTACGTATACGTACCCGTACACAATTCGCCCTTCATAGATTTCAGGCCTAGGAGTCTGGTAATTAATGTTCCTTCTTTAATGTAGTGAATGGTCAGTGAAATATAAGACGTTCTCAAATAATTGTCGGTCCAAATATCTGATGTCAGTCCATAGCCGACATTTTTAATTGATTTTATTTCGTCTTTTATAATTTTAAAATATTTACTGTTTAGGTTTAGAACATTTCTTGCAATTGTTGTGGGGTGTGGTAACAACTTGTCAATATCCACATTTTGACCGTATTTTGCTCCTATTTTTATTAAAAATTGGGCGAAATCCCTTAATCCGGAATCTTCCACAATTCTAAATGGCCGACAATTTTCTACAGCCCACTGTGTTATTACGCGTACACTATTTTTTTATCTTCAATTTCGACTTCTATTTTTTCCGTGATATTAGTTTCTTCTTTTTTTAACACATAACATTTGTGCTTCACTAAATTTGAAGTGCTTTTAAGATTAAATTTAAAAACACTAAAGCACTTCCTGCAGGCCACTAAATTTGGAATTTGATTGCCATTTTCAATCTCGATTGCTCCAAACAAATCCCATACCTTACTCCTGCCTCTTTTATTAGTAATTTTAATGTCGCCACTTATAATTTTTGCTTTAATGGCTGAACTATTTAACAATGTGATATTACTTGCCATCGAAATATCTGAGTCGTTTGTCGAATCCTTGTATAAAATTAAATAAATAAGTATATGTATGCAATTTTTTCTAAACAAAAATTAACTTACATCATATACTTCCATGTTGTTAAATAAGAATACACAAATACACAATTGTAAGACCAGCAACTTTTTTGTCTTCACTTGATCAAAGCTAAAAACCAATTACCCATTGCGTTCATTTACATAAATGGGTGCACTCATTTGAAATGAGTGCACTCATTGTACTCAGTGTACTCAGTGTATTTTTAACCGTTAAAATGGTACATGTTTTGTTCAAGACAAGCACCCGCTTGTAGGAACTAAACCAAACAGTGTACTCATTTTGGTATAGGGTGATCGAATAGTGTACAGTAACTGTCTCTTTTAATGTGGTACTCATTTTGGCAGTACACTTACTCGTATGATTGCAATGAATAGAGTACACTGAAGTACTGCACAAGTTTAGAGAGAGCAAATGAATGCATTCATGCAGACCTCTAATAAATATTACCACCTAGAAATTACGATTAGCTTGTAAGTCCAATTATTGATTATTGATGTCATACCATTAATGCTTACATTGTAAGTTTAAGTAGATATAAATAGTGCATGTAAAATAGATAAGTCAGTAGCAAATAAACAGTCTACCACAAACTACCACACCCTTTTCTTCCTTCCTACAAAACCGGTACATAAATAGTAAAGGTTGTGCGGTCCTTTATCAGCAAACATTATACAGCCCACTACTCCTACCACTGAATTATCATTGGTCCTTCGATCCTAAGCCTGAACCGCCCGTGTTCATTCCCAGTCATCCCTAAGTAACTGTTTCCATAGATCAGTGGTCCTTCGATCCTAAGCCTGAACCGCCCGTGTTCATTTCCAGTCATCTCTAAGTAACTGTTTCCATAGATCATCAAAAGAATCACCTAGATGGAGAACCTAACTAGCCAGCAGGAAGAGATCGGCAGCGCCATTGCTAAACTTCTGGAACGGATCGGTAAAGAGCCGATACTTGGGAGAACAGAAGAATTCATAAAGAAGAAGGAAGAGGAGGTTAAGAACCTATGGGGTATATTTCTTCAATTACACGAAGAAATTGAAAAGCGTAACCAACCTGATCACCCATACTTCCAAAAGGAATTCTTTGCGCAAGTAGAGCAAGTCAAAAATAAAATACACCAGAAACTTGCTTCATATACAGCTGCATTGGAAAGGTCAATACAGCTCACAACAACAACCGAGTCAAAAAACTCAACAGAATATACAAGTGCAGACGCTGCAGGAAAAACCGACAACAAACCTTGTACGTCGAAATTCACCTTGTCAGCAGAAGATGCAAACTCATCACCTATACCTAGTGACACACATTCGCTAAAATGGAAACGGGCGCAAATTCGCGTTACGTCATTTGGCAAACAATTGGAGCTCGTCAATGTTAATGACAATATGAGCAATGCCAGTATCGAATTTCAGACGAATAGTCTGATGGAAGAATGGCGAAAAATCGAGTCAATTCATGAGGAAGTATTGATGTCCGAAGATGACATCAATAAAGCGGAAATACTTACCACTCAAGTAGAGAATCTTCGAAAGAGGTATTCCGACATCGTAATTTCCATGCGCGAAATGAAGCGCGTCGAAACCAGCAGCCAGGCAGATCATGACGTACGACTTCCACGCCTTCAAATCCCTACCTTCGAAGGTAAATACAACAGTTGGGTAGAATTTCACGACATATTCGAACAATTGATTCATGCCAATAGAAGACTATCAGACGTGGAGAAAATGCAGTACCTG